>CAWUFW010001550.1:1376664-2753328 GCA_963921515.1 Calotriton arnoldi
GACTTGCTGTGGGGACCCAAGCGTAAACGGGTAAGCCTGGTCACTCTCCAGAGAACCTTACAGAATGGAGGACTAGAGGTTCCATGTTTGGAATTTTACTATGCAGCTTCTCAGTTACAACACGCCGTACATTGGTTGGACGATGCAGGGAACTGGGAGAAGGCCCTGCTGGCGGGGACCTACGGAAATAAAACACTCCCTGAATTGTTAATGATGGGGACACAGATACCATCAACGAGCCCGTATATCATACAACATGTGGCGGAGATTTGGGAGCTTGTCGTTCAGAGAGTGCTGCAAAGGGCCCCATATGCCCCGGATATGCCCCTATGGGCTGTTCGCCCCTTTCTCCAAATCTCGGCATCTATGTCTGTGCGCAGATGGCGGGAGGGGGGATGCCTCACCATGGGTGACTTATACATTAATAAGCAATATATCACACACGAACAGGCGGTAGAGGCCTTCACGTTGGGTCCAGGAAAGTTCTTACAATATGCGAAGATAGCCCAGGTAGCTAGGGAGGTCTGGCCTATGTTTCCCGAAGAACCCCCCATGTCCAGGGTGTTACAGACCCTGCTAATGATGGCTACAGGACGCAGATTGATATCCTACCTATATTGAGCTATCAGAGATGACCAGACGGTCCAGGCATTGCCGATTCAGGACAGATGGGAGACACTGACAGAGGGAACTATAACGGAGACAGACTGGATTAAAATACATGAAGGGGTCAAGCATGTGAGCTCGAATGCTCGGTTCAAGCTGATCCAATTTAATTATATACATCAGACATGTCTTACACCAAAGATGCTACACAGGATTTACCCGGAACGCTCAGGGCAATGCCCCAGATGTGGGGAAGCAGATGCTGTATTTATTCATATGGTCTGGTCCTGCCCAGAGCTCCAAATATTTTGGGATGGAGTCCTGGCTGCGTTGCGAGCCGCGACGGAATGGGTACTACCACGGGAGATACGTGTGGTCCTGCTGGGTTTATTACCCCGACCCAAAAACAAAAATCATAGTAGGAAGTTTGCCCTGCTGGGACTAGTGTTAGCCAAACGTCGGATAGCTATCTCCTGGCTAAGTCGCAAACCACCTCAAAAAATGCAATGGGTGCGGGATGTGAAAGAGTGGGCGACAGCGGAGGTGATTCGGATGCAACAGGTCAGGCATGATGAAAAGCTGGAAGATGATCTGAGGGCGTGGAGGGCGATGATAGAAGATCTTAACAGTGATGGAGGGGATGAGGAATCATGGGAGGATGCTACTGAAATTGTAAGATCGGGTAGTGAGCCGGGAGACAACTGTGAAACAGAGGAGAACCTACATAGTTGATGTGTTGGATGACGCAGTGAATTGTACAACTGGCAGACACCCAGTTTTATGTCATAGAGAGTATACCAGACAGGGTAGGTGGGGAGGGACAAAGTTGTGGGTGGGGGAGGGGAGGATGGAAGTTGCGGTTATTTGTTACAGAAATGTTTTTGGATAGAATGAGAAGCCGGATCAGACGCTTACGTTTTATAGACAGGAGGATCGATACCAAGGGGCCCACGTCGTTGGGGTCAAAGTTTGTTATGAAACTAATGCAAAGCTGTGGAACGCAATTAATCCAGTTATACTTGAGCCCATGATTATGTGACATCATGCAATGTGTAACTCCGAGAATGTACGATTGTCTTGTCACAAGCGTCTTAAATGTTAATAAAGATATTAAAAAAAAAAAAAAAAGCTGGAAGAGAGAGGCCTTACAGATAATTGGCCCCTTACAGCTCAACCAGCACTAGCCACGCAGTCAGCCCTTCCCAAATATCTCGTATGCATCCACAAGGGAAAACATTATGATGCCATCAGGCTTTTATTGTCCTTCCAGCTGCCCTTTATAGTAATCTGTCGCAAATGGAAGATACACAGGCCGGGTGTATAAACAGGATATCTTTATTGTAGCTTAGTTCCAGGATAGATGAGTAGAAGGTAAAGGATAGATGAATCGTAGCCCCACCAGGAGCAGCCTCCCTGCTGCTCAGCCTCTGTTCACCAACTGACGCTCCACACACACACAGGCACCCAAACATTCTATGAGGTCATCACACATTCCAGCTGAGCAGTAGGGAAGAGACAATAACTAGTTTATGACACATCCTCTTTCCTTAGGGAATAAAACAGCAAAGAAGTGCAATAGAGGAAATGTCATTATAAACAATACATCAGAAATAACAAAAGTATGGAAAGAAACACTTCAAAGAGCATATGACAACAAGTGTAAAACATCATGAAAAATATAAGAATAAGTACTTCCAAGAATAACTACTTGGAAGAATAACCAGGCATGCCCCATCCCCCTCCCTTGGGGAAGAACAAAATAGCGAGGGCATGACTTTGGGATGTCCCCACAACCTCCCCGTAAAAGGGTACACTCTTATGCTAGGGAGAATACCTGGGGCGCTAAGTGCCCCTCAACCTAAAGAAAAGGAACATTAACCATCCATTAACGGATACATCGTAGAGTAAACACCACTCTAGAAAACAAAATTGGAGCATTTGACTGGCTCCACAACCTCCCCAATGAAGAGTACACCGTAGGGTAAAACATCACCCTAGAAAACAGAATCGGGCATTGACTGGCCCTACAACCTCCCCAGAAAAAACTAAAATTGGAGCATTTGACTGGCTCCGACAACCTCCCCATGGATGGGTACACTCTGTACATCTAAAAGTGAACTTGAGACACTGAAAAACAGAGTTTGGGTACTGACCGCCCCCTCAACCTCCCCATGACAGGGTACTACGCAGGGTATCCGTCACCCTAGAGAACAGAATTAAGTCACTGTCTGCCCCCACAACCTCACCACATTTATAACCGGTGTAAAAATTGGTACAAACGGCACCATAGACTGAATAGGAGGCAGCGACCACCCACTAAACCTCCTCAGGACAGGGTACACCACCCCCATGACCTCCCCAAAGATGGGTACACAGTGCAGTATAAACTGGGAGGAGGGCTGCCCTACAACTGATATGGACCCTATGCACAAACTACGACCTTAAGGGCACACACACTAAAACGAGACATGCATTATAATGGCCAGCAATATAATGAAAAGAAAGTCTTGAGCTCCGGTGAGCGGTCTCTCACCCGAGGTCTTCAGCCCGACGTGAAGTCCTTGTTAAAAAGTTCGGTGAAGATGTCGGCAACCAGTCCTCCAGCTATTTAAGCAGTAAACTTCATAAGCGCAGTTATTGACCCTTTGCACGTGGTTGACGAGGGGAAACTGACAGTTCACCAAGAAGAAAAACTGTAGATGCAGCGGAGCAAGAAATTCACCAACCGCTCAAACGAAAGGCCCCATGCTATGGCTCTTGATTAAAGGAGGACGCCGCCTCAGGGCACCGCACAAGTGCAGAGCTTGATGAGGAGAAACTGACGAAAGCACCAGAAAGTCTCAATGTGGCATGACGACGACGTTCGAATAAACTTTATTGTCCTGCAATGAACAAAACGTGGTTGGCATAGAGTGTACCAAGCTGGAAGCTGCATATGACTTCAGGAGACTCCAAACATAAGATGGCGGCACGCACTGGAGACGCACGCCGAGTGGCTCCAGGCACGCTCCTGCTGGAAAACGTCTAAAGGCAGCAATGAAGACTGCCTAGCAACGAAGGGAAACGTCACACAAGACTCTCCAGCTGATCCGCGTGAAGCGGTGAGGAGCGCGTGCCGAGTTTGACATTTTGAATGGCTGCGTGGCAGTTTTCTCTTTTAACCGCACTATAGGCAAGACAACTCACGTGTAAAAACAAACTAAAACAAATTCATCTTTTCTCCCAGACGATACACTCTTGAGGCAGGCGGGGAGACAAGACTACCCATATGTCCAATTCAGCTGTCTCACGCCAGAAATGCATCAAATAGAATAGGTACTGGCACACGTTGAGGTTCACAAGTCTTGCGCTGACAGAGGCACGCAGAGCTGGAAACACCCACGCATATACGAGATTGTAGCCTGTTGAAAGACACGCAAGTTGGGCATGTACTCAAGCAGCACGACACTCAACAATAACACTTCACCACGCACTGAGGCTGCATCCGTCACTGTATATTTAACTTCTTGATGCGCTGTTGACGCTTCACAAGTGCAAGATTACCAGCAAGATGTAGGGTGTTTTTGAAACACATTTCCTGGCACCACGTGCATAAGAGTATAGGCAGGTAGGCTGTTAGAAAATCTCTTTGAACACGACAGGTTGCCCACACTGTAGGTAGTAACCCAGAAGTCTTCCAGGTGACAGCGGGGTCCTCAGTAGTGGGATGACAAACGCCCAGGCTGAAGGCTGTCCAGATAGAAAAGGACACTGGTGGGGCTGACCAGGGCGTTTCTTCAAAGTTTCAATCAATCAATCAATCAATCACAGAATTTGTAGAGCGCACTACTTACCCGCGAGGGTCTCAAGGCGCTGGGGAGAGGGAAGGGGGGGGGTGCTGCCACTGGTCGAACAGCCAGGTCTTGAGTAGCCTCCTGAAGGTCAGCAGGTCTTGGGTCTGTCGTAGGCTTAGTGGAAGGGTGTTCCAGGTCTTGGCGGCAAGGTGTGAGAAGGATCTGCCGCCGGTGGTTGTTCTTCGAATGCGAGGGACGGTGGCGAGGGAGAGGTCGGCGGAGCGGAGCTGGCGGTTGGGGACGTAGAAGAAGAGTCGTCGGATGAGGTAGGCTGGGCCAGTTTTGTGGAGTGCCTTGTGTGCGTGGATGAGGAGTTTGAAGGTGATCCTCCTGTCGACGGGGAGCCAGTGCAGGTTCCTCAAGTGGGGGGTGATGTGGCTGTGGCGTGGTACATCGAGGATCAGGCGTGCGGAGGCGTTTTGTATGCGTTGCAGTCGCTTGATGAGCTTGGCCGGGGCTCCCGCGTAGAGGGCGTTCCCATAGTCAAGTCTGCTACTGACGAGGGCCTGGGCGACTGTTCTTCTTGTGTCTGTCGGGATCCACCTGTAGATCTTGCGAAGCATGCGGAGGGTGTTGAAGCAGGAGGAGGAGACTGCGTTGACTTGCTTGGCCATGGAGAGCGTTGAGTCGAGGATGACTCCCAGGTTGCGTGCGTGGTCGGTGGGTGTCGGGGCTGCTCCCAGCGTCGTTGGCCACCAGGAGTCGTCCCAGGCTGAGGGGTTGGAGCCGAGGATGAGGACCTCCGTTTTGTCCGTGTTCAGCTTTAGTCGGCTGATCTTCATCCAATCGACGACGGCCTTCATTCCTTCATGGAGATTGGCTTTGGCGGCGAGGGGTCCTTGGTGAGGGAGAGGATCAGTTGAGTGTCGTCGGCGTAGGAGATAATGTTGAGGTCGTGCTGTCTGGCGATGCGTGCGAGCGGGGCCATGTAGATGTTGAACAGTGTTGGGCTGAGGGACGATCCCTGGGGTACGCCGCAGATGATCTTGGAGGCTTCGGATCGGAAAGGTGGGAGGCGGACTCTCTGGGTTCTGCCGTCGAGGAAGGAGGTGGTCCATTCCAGGGCCTTGTCTCGGATCCCTGCGTCGTGGAGGCGTGCGCGTAGAGTGCGGTGGCAGACAGTGTCGAAGGCGGCGGAGAGGTCCAGCAGGATGAGGGCTGCGGTCTCACCATTGTCCAGCAGGATCCTGATGTCGTCGGTGGCGGCGATGAGGGCAGTCTCAGTGCTGTGGTTGCTGCGGAACCCTGATTGGGATGGGTCCAGGATGCTGTTTTCTTCGAGTTAGCTGTTTGTTGACGATCTTCTCGATGACCTTGGCTGGGAACGGAAGCAGGGAGATGGGCCGGAAGTTCTTGAGGTCTCTCGGGTCCGCCTTGGGTTTTTTGAGTAGGGCGTTGATCTCTGCGTGTTTCCAGCTCTCTGGGAAGGTCGCAGTCTCGAAGGAGAGATTGATGATGTTGCACAGGTGGGGTGCGATGGAGCTGCTGGCTTTGTTGAAGATGTGGTGCGGGAAAGGGTCTGACGGGGAGCCGGAGTGTATCGTGCTCATGGTCTTGATGGTGTCCTCGATGTTCACGCTGGCCCAGGCTGGCAGGGGGTCGTGGTCGATGGTGTGCGGCGGGTCTGGTGCATCGATCTTAGTTGGGGCTGTCTGGGTGTTGAAGCTGTTGTGGATGTCGGCGATCTTGCGGTGAAAGAAGGTGGCGAGGGAATCGCACAGGGGTTGCGACGGCGGGATGTCGTTGGTGTTGGAGCTGGGATTGGAGAGTTCCTTCACGATGTTGAAAAGCTCCTTGCTGTTGTGTGCGTTGTTGTCGAGGCGGTCTTTGAAGGAGATTCTCTTGGCGGACCTGATGAGGTGGTGGTGGTTACGGATGGCGTCTTTGTGGGCTGTGTGGCTGTCCGGTGTCTTATCACTGTGCCATTTCTTCTCTAGTTTCCGGCAGGTACGCTTGGAAGCTAGGAGTTCCGAGGTGAACCAGCTGGCTCTTTTGGTGGTGTCGCTGTAGGTGAGCTTTTTCAGCGGGGCGAGGGTGTTGGCACAGTCGTCCATCCATCGTCTGAGGTTGCAGGCAGCGTCGTCGGTGTTGGATGGGTCGGAGGGAGGGCTGAGAGCGAGGGTCAATGTCTTGGTTCCTTAGTTCCTTAGGCTTGAGTAGATTCCTCTGTTTCATAGATCCTTTGTCTTGTGCAAAGTCCTCTGTTAGATAGCTCCTTTGTGGAGGGTCTTCCTTAGCGTAGGTTCTTCAAGTTCGTCGCCAAAATGTCGCAAATGGAAGATACACAGGCCGGGTGTATAAACAGGATATCTTTATTGTAGCTTAGTTCCAGGATAGATGAGTAGAAGGTAAAGGATAGATGAATCGTAGCCCCACCAGGAGCAGCCTCCCTGCTGCCCAGCCTCTGTTCACCAACTGACGCTCCACACACACACAGGCACCCAAACATTCTATGAGGTCATCACACATTCCAGCTGAGCAGTAGGGAAGAGACAATAACTAGTTTATGACACAATCCCTTCCAGCCCACTTACTTACTTAAGGCAGCCTGCACTTGGAAGTAGACTGTGCAACTCTGAGTTTTCCACTTGGTGTGTGGTGAGGACCCACGTCACTGAGCTGTTTGGTCAGGGGTCTACAATACCCTGCATGCGTCGGTGATTCTACAGCTTTGGTCACTCTAGGGGGGTGTTCTGCTTCATGCACAGAGTGCGTTGAAGGGCAACAGTTGGAGCACGAAGCATTACAAAAGCATGGAGAGATCTGACTTGAGGTTCCCTTCCCAATGCCGAAAAGTAACCCAGAATCCTGAAGAGGTAGGTGGATCTAGCTTTATGTATCACCATTCACATGATGGAGGCTTTTCTACGGGTTGTTGACGCAAGTTACCAAATCAAGATGGAGCTAATCTTTTTCCTGTGATGTAATTTCCCATTTATATTACATACAAGGAAGCATTGAAGTGTTTGTTTAATTACTTTCCGTCACATGCATCACCAACTTACTACCATTTTTTGTAACTGATTTTTTTGTTCTATTCTTCTGCAGTTAGATTCTTTTTGGATTATTTATATGTGCTTGAAGATTAATGCAAGACTCTTTCACCATCCTGTTTCAGGGAGTGTTTGGTGCCTTGCTTATCTATAGCACATTACTCATCATCTTCAATCAAGACACATCAAGATTCCCAAGAGGTTTTTTTTGTCTGTCCTATTCAGTCTTTTTCCTCTTAACTGGGATCCTCTTAAGGAGACAGTTGACATCTTTCACAGACTTTCACATGTATATATAGGATCATGGTGGTATTATTGCTACTGGGAGGAGTCGCCCTTTATTTGGGCAAACAGAAGAACGCTTAACAGACACTTACAGTGTCCAGTCCCTGGCATTAATCCCCTTCCCTTGGTGTCCGCATTCAAGTTGGCCCAGTGACTCAGCTGCCTCACTCACTTCTTACCAGTGTACTCTATAGGAATTGGACTTCCAGAGAGATTTGGTAGCCTTGATGCCCTACCCCATTTCCACTCATTATTGCCATTGGCGGCTCCTACAGGTCCAGCTATCTAGATTGACCTAGTGGCCTAGAAGTCCCCCTTGCTGACCTGCCACAAAGAACGATTCCGGTTGATGGCAGCCACGGCAGGTCCTAACCATCAGTGTGCCCTGCACAGTATCTACAAAGGAACCAGATGGCCTAGTTGCTCTCCCTGCTTTAGACAGCATCTGGCATGCCTGACAGTGTCTCCAAGTGGACCATTACTTCACAAATGTGCCACCAATTTCTTGAGTTCGCCCCAGCTGTTGACCTCCAACCCACTCAGGGAATATACACCCAATCCTTTCTTTGTTACCTGATTTAGCAATCCCTGACCGAATCACAAGATCCAGGGAAGGCTGTGTCTTTGTGTTGCATCTATCCCTAGCCTCGTCATCTCTGGAGAATCTTCTTGGCCTTCTTCTTTGCTTAGTACCTGCTCCCACATTGACAAAAATGAACATTTCTTGAGTATAAAAAAAAAGAAAGAAAGAAAACAGGGTAGTAATCTCACTGTACTATTACAAATAGAAATGTACCCCAGTGGCATAGGCTTTTGAAAAAAAGCAGTCTGCAAATTCCCTCGAGGCACCAGTTTGTGAAAAATAAATCCTAAGTAATACCTCCCTGGTATCCAAAAGTTTTAAAAACTTGACCAAGAAGAAAAACAAGCCTCACCTGAAACTGGAATTCATCTGTGTTGCTCCAATGGCAGAAAACGTGACATGATTCCAGCCCTGGTCTTCACCATTCACAGCAACACAAAACGATGATGGACGAAATGCTGAACATTGGCAAACATTCACCCCCAGCCACAGATCTGGGTTAAATCCATAGTTTTTTTGTTTTTTGTGCTGTTACTTCACCATTCACAGGCACTTTACTTCTTCCACTCACACATCATCACTACTGTATTCTTCTATCTTTTTCTTCTATTTCCTTTTCTTTACCAGTACCGGATAGCTCGGCCAAGTACCATGCATCATGCGTCAACGTATTTTACTGTCGGTGTCCGGATCACTGCAGAAAGACTATGGGGCAGATTTACAAGCCCCTTGCGCCACTTTTGCGTCACTTTACCCATGTTAAAAATGACGCAAAAGAGGCGCAAGGGGCTTGTAAATCTGCCCCTATCTTGCTAACTATAGCTCCTCTATGAACTGGAAGTAGCTGTAGTTCTGTGACTTTAGATACACTCAGCAGCCAGGGCTTTTTGTTATGCTGCCTCAGGCAGATATTATGAGCAGGGCTCAGGTCGAAGAGAAGTGATTTGTTGCTATGGAAAGCAACCTTGGCCCAGCTAAGTTGTTTACTTTCAGTGAAGTCACTAAGGGTTTCGCACATTGACTGTTACTGGGTCATAAAGTTGTTTGACTACGTGTACATCAAAGCTGTAGCTTCTAGTCAGAGCACAAACAGCAATTGTCACACGTGCCAATTATCGCTATTTTGTCTGAAGGAGGTACACCCTGTTGAAATACTGACAGCACTAAACTCAAGGAAATGCTGGATGGTGGAAGAGGGAGAACAGGTTAAGGAGGCGATGCAAGGAAGTGCATGCAGGAAGAAAGAGTGAAAAGAGAGTGGTGAAGAGGAAGGAGATGACTGTGAGACATGCAGATAGAGTATTTTAAAACATTTTCAAGGGGTCTGAATGGGTCTGAGGGGTCTGAAGGGAAAAGCTGGAGTTATCAAGGCACTCTGAAGGCCATTATCCCTTTCCCAGACCTCATTATATTCAATTCACACTCTAATATTCTCAGAATTGAAACATTTTCAATTCTATTTATTCACAACAAAATCATTGCTATATCTCATGGATCGAATACTGCTAACAAGCATTGGCAAACACAACAGGTCTGGCTTCTTTTAGGCATATGTTCCTTCCTGTGTGGCATGTCTGAATGTAGTCAGAGGAAATTCACAGCAAGACACTCAAGTACTGGGCATCGCTTTGATTTACTCACGAGAAGGATTCCCTTAAAGTGTCATGCATTTGACAGTAGAGTGTCACTCAGATGCTAACTCAAACCACAGAAATGTCAGACATAAGCAATCTGAAAACTTTACCAGCTAAGGCAGGGGAAATGGAAAAAAAATGGACGCTTAGCATTCATGCATTTAAATTAGTGTGGGATGGTGGGATAACAATATGTTTGGTGAGGTACCCTGCATTACTGTCCCAGCACATTGCATTGGCTACATTACGTAGTGTGAGCGGCACTTCATTCGCACCTACACACTTCATGAATAAAGGCCCCCAGGCTACATCTTGTACCCAGGTTGGGGGGGGTCTTTATCATGAGGTTGATAAAATGCCTGTATTCGACGTGGGTGAGAATTACAACTGCGACCAGTGTTCCAGACAATTCACTTTGTATAGCGCACTTTAACAGTGTACTAGCAGTGTTGGATTGGGATAAAAAAAATAGGTCCGGGCACCCCCAAGAAAGTTGCCCATGTTTGCGTATTGCGCCTTTTCGCAAAACACTGCTTCAGTATTGTAAGTAGTGTGGAAAGAAGGAGGGGGGGGTCTCTAAAAGAGGCATGTTTTCTTAACTTTGCTGTGATCAGAAAAATGCAAATGTTCCCTGGGGTCTTTGTGCAGGGATTAGTTCAAACTGGTGAACCACACTTGAATATCATTGAGGCCACTTCTGCTCAGGCCCCCAGCCTCTGGTCATTCTGCATACATTGATGTGCCCGTAGCCAGCCTAAGTCCGTTATTTATATCAATTGGCCGACCCAGTAGGGGTGTGGCAATGACACTTCCGGCACCTTGATGAAAAGGGGGTAAGAGGGCCCATGTGCCTCCAGCTACAGGCCTCTAGAAAGGCCGCTCAGGCCCTCGCTGGGCCGCTGGCGGCATCTGAACACAGACAGATCCCAAATCAACCACCACCCTGCCCAAAAAATCGTCACACAGCTGGAACTCAGATACCGGCCCATCGCCCATTGCCCGAGTCCCCGTCTTACCAATCCAACCCTGTACTAGCTACGACACTTATTTATCCTAGCAAAAGAGAAATAATATAGAAGCACTCAAAGATGAATGTACTTAAAGAGAAACATCTACACAGACACACACGCTAAAATTAGATTCGGAAAAAAGAAAAATAGACTAACTGAAAAGAGAGTAGTGGTGTACAGCCACAAATAAAAGGATCCTGGGATTCTCGGTCATGACTGAATATGGTGCTGAACGAAAGATACAGACAATGTTTGAGGTCTGAGGTTAGAAATTCCAAATTTTACTTTGATATATTTACTGTTCTTCTTGGTCATGAACAAAACACATGACTCATTTTTAAATTTTTAAATTTTAGAGGGCTACACATTGGCTGATGGACCTCAGGCACAATACTGTACTCAGAACTTGAAAGAAATCAACCTGAAACAAGGGCACTGCTGAGTGTATGAGGATGGAACACGATTCTAAGTGAAAACTCCATCTGATGATTCTATGTTAGATTATGAAATGCAAGGAGTTATGCCATAATTGAAAAAAAGAAAAATGGTCGGCCCTTGTAATGCTTTAACTACCGCCACTGAAGGAATGAAACGATTAATTAATAAATGCAGGTGGCAAACTCCATTTGTTTCCCTGAAAGCTGTTCAGGAGAAGGCAGGGGGTCAGATCACACATACTGCGTCGTATCTGCGAAGATCAGAGCTTTTATCATTAGAGATGATAAAGTATTCACTCCTGGGGTTTATATCAAACCATAATCTGCGGTCACCTGCTGCTTTATTACCAGTTGAGACAACTGCACAAGATTTAAGAGGCGAAATAACCGCTAAATTATCGGTTTATCTTGCACTATTCTATAGAAAATCTTCGCTCTGTCTGGTGGGATTGGAAATGTAATACAGATTTTCTTTTTGTCGTCAAATGAAAAAACCCCTGCTTTGTTTACTGTTATTTATGGAAGCCATTATACTTTAAGAACAGTTTATTGCATTTCGCCTTATTTTGGAATACAAATAGGACGGGCAACATGCAAATGAGCTTTCTTTGCCACAAAAGAAACCCATCTGTATACAGACCCAGGTATCAGTTACTTGCTCTTTGTGCTCACCAATTCTGCTGAGAGGTTATTTAATTTTTAGAGAAAATTACATTTCTAATTATAGGCTTGAGCCTCTTTCCCAAGTCATGTATTATCTTGTATTTCGAATCTCACGTTTTTGCTAGATGTTTACTTTATATCCTTAAATTGAGCTGTTTTAGGTCTCCTATGCAGACAGCTTTCACTGGCCAGACGTATTGTTTCCAGTACACACACTGGGCTTTGGATTAGCCTCTTGCACATAATTGGATTTCTTTGTTATCTATCGCTGTTGTCTCCTCTCTATTCAATGACTTTCCTCCCTATTCATGTGCTTGTCCCACCCAGGAGCATTTCAGTTTTACTCTGTCCTGGCTGATTGACTTGTATTCAGGAGCAATGTCATGCTATGAGTGCCTGTGCTTTCTTGCTTTGTCACCTGTGCGTGCTCCTTCACTGTCTTCTCTGTCCCATTCGCCCTCTGTATTGCTTACTCTCTTCCTCAGACCCAGCTCAACCGTCACTTCCCTCAACTCTCCCCATCCTGTTTATGTTTTTTTCATCCCTTACCCATTGGGGAAGAGGGGGAGCAGCACGGAACACTGACCCCAGTGTTGTGTGAAAAAGGCCGCTTTATTGAAACAGGTGCACATCACAAAACAACATAGACCCGTGCCTCACAAAACTAAATCCTCACTAAACAAATTATCTCATCTATATTAAGCTACCCCCCACCCAAAATCTCCCTCCCCCACAACAACTTAATACATTAATATTGCACCCGTTCTAGATCTATTTAACTGTAACTGTGACCTTTAAACTCCCCAACCCTTTACTACAACTATTAACCCCTACTCAAGTAGGCTTCCTACATAACCTTGAACTTCATGTTCATGTGACATCCAAGCGTGAACTAATCTACCCGTTCCCTTTCAGGCTGAATTGGCGCTGACAACAAGAATAAACTTTGTTAAACAATGGGAACTTCTCTGCCAACGCAAATGCATCTGCTCCAAAGCGACAACCCTATATGACAATCAATAACCCCCAGCGCACCTGTTATAATGAAGCCGGACTGAGAACCCCCACCCACACAACAAGGACCATACCCCCACCCAATAAAATTGAGGGACGGTAGGGCGGGGCAAAAACTACGACGCCTAAGTACCAGCTACGTGTTACCCCCAAAATGGTGGCTGGCATGACAAAATGCCTGGTTAAATACCCATTGGGCTAAAAAAGTAGCCCAAATAACACCCAACCCCGGAGCAGTCGCCAGACTGCTTCACTTCCCCAATTTACCCAGGGGGCAGACCTCCCTGCGGTTGGCTGCCCCCCCAAATCCCCATTGGGGAAGGGGGGATCAGCATGTACCACTGCCACTAGTGTTGTGTGAAAAAGGCTGCTTTATTGAAACAGGTGCACATCATAAAACATCCTGGGCCTTTGCCTCAAAAAACTAAAACCGCACTATACAAATTGTCTCACCGATATTAAACTACCCTCTCCCCTAAAATCTCCCTCCCCCACAACAACTTAATACAGTAATATTGTACCCATTCCAGATCGGTTTAACTGTAACTGTTAACCTTTAAACTCCCCAACCGTTTACTTCAACTATTAACCCTACTCAAGTGGACTTCCTACTTTACCTTGAACTTCCCGTGACATCCAGGAGTGCACTAATCTACCCATTCCCTTTCAGCCTGAATTGGCGCTGTCAACAAGAATAAACTTTGTTAAACTATGGGAACTTCTCAGCCAACCTCCACCCAGAAAAGGGGAGGTGCCCTATACCTTTTTCTGCCCCCCCCGGCACTGCTTGCTAGTATATGTTCAAAACCTTGGCCAACTCTAATTTCAACTGCACAAGATATCCACGCTCCATGCCCATAAAAGACAGATGAACACCGTCATCTCTAAAAAATTCCTTGTTTTCAAATCGTAAATCCGAATGAGCCGCTCTACCTATGCCTGCTTCTCTAAAAAAGACGTGCATCCCTTTATTAATCTTTTCCCTTGCTTTATCTATAGCTGCCGGGATGTGAGCCCCTCTCCAAATCTTCCATGGAATGAACTCAATCCACATCACGTGGCATCATGACCAACGCCTGCTAATCTCTTTCAAATCCTCTTTCATGTCCTTCACTAAAGCTAGCCCTTTCCGCGCTACCAATTCATTCTCACCTAAGTGAAGTAGTAATATATCAGGGCACTTCCCACCTAGCAACAATCTGTTCAAACATGGCAACAACTCGCACCAGTACATCCCCCTTTTCCCATGCCAAGAAATAGTATACATGCCAACATTAAACCCCAAATTTGGACCATGGGCGCCAGACTTGGCCTGCCGCTCAGCCCACTTTATGAAGGAATGTCTCACAATCTATATATTCAAAATGATCTCCAATGGCCGCAGAATGGGGCCTGAAAGACAAAAACAAAATATGACAATCTGTACACCGCATTTCAAATCTCTACTTCTGTACAAACATAACGTAGGAAACAATTGGATGATCAACGCCCCAAAACCATAATACTTTCCTTACCCCACCCTTGCCTACACGCCTCTGTAGCCAACCTGATCCTAAAGGAGTGGGTTCCAAAGCCCCGAGCATCTAACCCAATGTGCGCTAATGCTTTGTGCAAGATCGCCAACAACTGAAAAGCAGAGACTGGTTTCCCATCCAGGTGCTGAAACACTATCCTGTCCCCAGAGACAGCCCACTGCTTCAGTGACCTACCCCATCGCACTGGGCAGAAGTCAGCCCCAGGATAGGTAGGTAATAGAATGCTCCTACCCTGATCTCTTTGGTCCGTCTTGGACATCCCCCCCAGAGTAACCCTCTGCTCCCTTTTTCCCCCCAATAGCTCGGAGATTCGAAACACAACAAAGAACATCCACGACATTAGTGCAGAATGCGGAACTGATTCATTGACTGTGCTGCAAATGCCCAGCAACTCAGCAACCACTTTGGACAAGATGTCCAGCGTCAACGGTTTCCTCTTGCCACCTGACTGACCATGCTCCCTTCACCATCCTTCTGGATCCTTCTCCACAGCTCACTTGCCGAAGGTGCATAGCCCCAACCAGCTTACCCACGAATGCAATTCCCGCTAACTAACCCGAAATCGTCACCCTAGGCTGACCTTTGTCTATCAAACTCATCATGAATTGGACTACTCCTCCACCCTAGCCCACTCCACAGGTGTATGCCAAGCCCCCCTGCCAAGAACTCGGCCTAAGCCTGCGAGTTTTGCATTCTTGTAGATACAACTAGCAACTCTTCTACCAACTGAAGCATCCTCTTTCTCCTACAGTCCATAAGTGCAGTGGCATTCTGGCCCTGACACTGTCCACTTCCGTGGCCAGTCCATGGAATCTCTCCCACTGTGAACGAGACAAAGCATTCGCTATGTCATTGTCCTCCCCTGGCACATGACACGCTCTAAACACTATATCCAACTGTAGACAGCTTAACACAAAGACCCTCAGCAACTTCACTACCTGTGAGTCCCTTGCTGGCTGCCTGTTAATGACCTGCACAACTGACATGTTATCCACCCTAAACAGCACTTTCTTATGCTGGAAATGGTCGCCCACAGCACTAAAGCCACCAGCAAGGGGAAGAATTCCAAAAAGGCACTACAGCCACCCTGCTTCCAGGCCTGCGGCCATTGTTCAGCGCACCAATGTCCTTGCCGAATATAGGCCAAAACCAATGCCACCCAACATGTCAGGGAACAATCGCGCATCCCAGTTGAATTCTGTCAAGGCCACCAATGGGATCCCATTAAAAGAGTGCAGAAAAACTCTCCACATTCTCAAGTCCTCTTTCACCCCTGCTGACAGGCGTATATGATGAGGCAGCATTGGTAGCCCTGAAAGAGCAAGTCATCTCCTACAAAATGTTCTCCCTGCTCTCACCACTCTACATGCAAAATTTAAGTGTTCCAACAACACCTGCACCTATTTTACTGTCTTTCTTTTTTACCCAGCATTGCATCCAGCAATTGTTGTATGGACCGTTTTTTATCTTCAGGCAACCTGGCTTCCATTACCCCAGAGTCAATTTTGATTCCTAGGAATGAGATCACTGCTGTGGGCCCCACCATTTTCTCCGGTGCCAACGGCACCCCCAGGTCCTCCATCAAGTTCTGGAACCTTGACAGTGCTTGCTGACAGGTCGTGGTCGCAGAGTTTCCCACGAAGTAGTCATCAAGGTAGTTCGTCACATTGTCATGACCTGTAATTTTGATAAACAGCCATTGCAAAAAGGTGCTAATGCATTCAAACAGGGCCCACGATATGGAGCAGCCCATGGGTAGTGCTTAATCCACGTACCACTTTTCTTCAAACTGTATGCTCAACAGTTGAAAGTCAGCGGAGTGTACTAGAAACAAACGGAAAGCCGGCCTAATGTTGCTCTTCACCATCAGCAATCCGTCCCACTTTCTCTACCAGAGATAAGGCCGTACGTGAATGTCACTTGCTCCTCAGGAATAGAATCATTGACTGACTGTCCCTCCGGCCAAGACAAATGTTGAATAAGACGAAATTGACCTGGCTCCTTCTTAGGAACCACTCCACTATGGGACGCAATCAAATCCTCCATTGACCAATTGTCAAACATTCCCCCATCCTACTGAAGGGAGTGACCCGATTAGGGCCACCCGGGTCACTCGCGACCACCTCTCAGCCTTCCATACAAGTCGGACAGACAGTAGAGAATACAAACCAAGTATATTTATTCAGATACACTCGAGCAGAGTCCAGTCTGACCAGCCTCCTGGGATTGCTGCAGAGGGACTGACTTCAGCAAGCATGGCGATACATTATGTAAAATTCAGAACCAATAAAGACACGCCCTGACTGGAAATTTCCAGTTGGTAGCAGTTGAACAAAGGAGATACAGAAGGATGAGTTTCCATCCTGAGACTGGGCACATGCTATCTCAATGCCAAGGTCACTCTGCCTGTGCCCGCCGCTCTAAGGGTGGGAGCAGGCCTATCTAGTGGAAAAGGTATGCGCTAATAAGAACAGTGTATTCATTAGTATAGCAAAGCTCAACCTTGGAGAAACTAAAACAATAGCAGCTGCTTTCAGCTGGGGCAGAGAGACAGAAGCTAGTTTCGATCATGGCTCAAAATGGCGGCTAAACATAAAATGGTGTCGCGAATGCTAACTTAAGACGTACAATGCACAAACAACATGGCTAAAACATTTTTATTCCAACAGACCCTCCTTTTAGCATTCGCTAACCATTGCATATCACTATCTAGAAATGAATAACACGTTGCGAAGATAGGAAACAGCACCATATGTAAGTACATACATAATTAGTATTCAAAGATACCTTCGTTGATTTGCATTATTTCATCAATTTCTTTCGGCAGCATGATCGCAGCATTGGTGTCATGAACTGATGTATTTGGTCTAGGGGTCAGAGCATTTGTACCACAGTTGCAACAAACCGGAAGGCAGTGTATGCAAAGGCAACATGTAAAGATAATACCAGCAACTGCAACCAAAAAGATAAGGAACTTCCAACCCCACGTTGTTAGCATATTCCAGAACCACCCCAATAATGTCCAAGTACCTGTCTCTTGGTGTAGGTCTGATGACAATCTATGCAATTTTTGTATAGCCTTATACACACTGGGGGCATGGTCAGGCATGTAAACGCAACAGCTACTGCCAATGATGCGACAGGCCCCTCCCCTATCAGCGAGGATGACGTCTAACACCATCCTGTTTTGTAATGTAACGAGCCTCGTAGCCTGGAGCTCAGCAGTAATGTTGGTCAGAATCCCAGTTGTTGTATTAATAACCCCTTCCACAACTCTTGTGAGCCGACGAAGCTGGTGGCTATTAGCCATGGGCCCCAGAAAGGTAAAAGACCCCTTGCAGCATCGTCAGACTGCTGCCAAGTGGTATCTGTCTGATCTATATCTTCAGTGTCCACAACCCTTCTGACTCGGGGCAAGTATATACTCCTACATTGCAACCGATGATCTTTATGGTAATTGGGCGGGGCAATATACACAGGGGGAAGAAGGAAAGAGAGGTAACACCTGCCAGACCACCCCCTTGGAAGCCGGACATAAGCTTGGGATCCACAGACAAAATAGACATTCTGAGGTAAGACTAAGGGCGGACTATTGAGCGTTACCAGTTCGTAAGTAAAGTTGCATTTACTTTCCCCCACCTTTACCTCCCCTGTTCCCTGGACACAGAAAATAGCTGTGGTGTTAACCACGGACACCGGCATGGGCTTGTCATTAGTAACATTCCGATCTTGGAAAGATTGGAAGTACTCGGAAGCGTTGAATCTTTGGAAGTCAGCCAATTCCATTCTAAGCCATGTTTCATTTTGTATTTTATCATATATGCTCATACAAGATGTTGGGGATAGTGTACCGGACGTCCCATTTCCCTCTCGACCTATGGGAGTAAATCCGTGGTGGAAACTTATATACTGTATCACAGTGCAAGAGTCAGCAGATATCATAACCTGAGTAGATAATTGGAAATGATAGTGCACCATAACGAACAATTGAAACCATCCCTCACAACTACCGACATATGACAAGGGTAGAGACAACAAATTATCGCGGTGATGCAAATGGCTGTTCCTCCTCCTCAATAGGCCGACCAAACAGATACATTGCGAAACAAGGAAAAGGGAATGCAATAAAACTGATGGCAAGGGCAAGTGTTCCCAGTGTCCGTCAGAGCCTCACTGGTAGACTCCTATTGTTCATCAATATTGGAGCTGCTCAGTCCTAGCTCTCGAGGAATCCCACGTCATCCAGGATAATGTACCCCCCCCAAAACAGGAGCACATTCAAGCTATCCTGTCCAATGTCAGAACAGTGCACCAATCTCGCCTCACCCTAAACTAACACCGTTGGTACCATGACAAAGTACACCCTGACTTGTACAGTCCATCCCTAACTAATATGACTTCTCCTTTGGTGCACCGTTCTTCAACCGAGGGCGCAAATTGTACCTGGTGACTCCAGGCACAGAGGGGTCAACGAAGAGGGGCTCTTTAATGGCTCTGATTTCGGGTGGGACTGCTGCATTTAGTACATCATCGTTCTCTGCATCCCTTTGGGTCCATATTAGCCGTGCATCAATGAAGGGGACGAACTGAGGTATCTTCTCTCCCTCAGCATCCCCAATACCATCCCTCACCCACTCGTCATAGTGTAAGGGCAAGGGTACTCTGCGGCAGTGACTGCAATGTATCCAATTCTTTCGGCCAGCAACCTTCACAGCTGTCCTGGTAGCGAGGAGTACCAGCTCAGGCCCTTTCCAACGGGGCTCCAAGCTCTTTTTCGGCTGAAATTTTCGGAGCAACACCCAATCCCCCGGCTGGATGTTATGACTGGGCCCCTCTGGTATTGGCGGAAGTGATTCACGTATAACAACACGGCTAAAACATTTTTATTCCAACACTACCTTCCTGGATCTCTTTCGCTAACTTGTGCCTCACTACTTGTCTGTGCTCGTTGGCTGATTTCAAATTGTCTGCTCAGCGTCTCACCCTTGCTCCCATCAGCCTAGTCTAAAACCCCTTGTAAACCCCTGTACCAAAATCCGAACCTCCTCCCGTCGATCATATGTCGCAAGCCAAAAACCTAATCTGTCTAGTCTAATGGGCACACAAGCCCTTTCCCACAGGTCCCTGACCTCCCTTCCCTGATCTGTAGCCCCCTGCCTGTCTTTACTGCCTGTCTTTACTGCCCCTGTTGTAACCCTGCTGCTGGCTCTGCCAAGTTGAAGCCTGTCCTCCACACCCCAAAGCAGTTAACCATGGCATGTCTGCCTGCACACTTGGAGCACTCATGACGGAATTTGCAGTATTCCCTTGTACAGCTCCCCTTGTTGAAATTCTAACATGTGCCACAAGTGTTGGCCAGGCCTCTATCTGCTCCCCCCACCCCTCCCCGGCTGGGGCAGCCTTGAAAGGGCCGATATACAATCGGTAACCCACTTGCTGTGAAAATGGCTTTGCTAAACTTGGCAGGGCCCATTGTATGCTGCCACAGATTCATGTCAATTTCGCCCCATTGCCTCTGTATCAAATGCCATACGGGCCCTAAACTCCTCATCGTACTGAACCCATGCATACCCACCATAATTGATACGTGCTTTTCTAATAGCATCCATGTATTTGAACATTGCGACCAACCTCTCCGGGTACTATTTGCAGTCTACTCTAGCATAAACAAGGAAAGTTGCTGGCCAATTCTCAATATTGACCAGGACCTTGGGCCACTTGGATAATTCAAACTGATCCTCTTTAGACCCCTCTTTTGATGTTAGCTCCCTGTGCAGCAATTTCATCATTTGAACGTATCGCCTTTCCATATTTTTTCCTTGGTGGCTACCATGAGATGCTCCCCTAATGGTTTTGAGGTCCCCATATATGGGAGTTTCTTAATTTTCAGCTTCTTGCTCTCAAGCTTCTCTGACTCCCCCTTCTGACTTGGCCTCCTGCGTAACCTCCCCCCCTGCAACTACGTCTTTGTCAGGTCCTTTAACTGGTAGCCCCGCCTTATCCTTACCTGACTCTGCTGACACTACCCTGCTGGAACAACCCTGGCCTGTAGTACCTGTGTCCCATGCATGGTCATGTGTCCCCACACCTGTATCGCTTACATAACGACCTTTGTTCATGTGGGCCTCCCTACCACCCTGCTGCGCGTTTGCCTTCACCCCCACTGATACCATCTCGGGCGTGTGTACTGTGCAGTGTGTTACCTTGTGCCAAAGTCGGTGCCCTCGTGGGGGCCTGCTGTCTCGCCACATCCAGTCTCCGCATGGTTCCACCACTTCCACCTTGAGTATGTCGGGAACCTGTCACCTGCAAGACGCGACAGCCAGAACGATTAATGGCACCCTCCCACCCTTCTTGATGCTGCCTACCACTCCCCTCTACTATTTGCACCTCATCATCGTCATGTACTTCACCTTCTTCAAGACTCTCCTCATCAAAATCCAATACACTGGTGTTAGACTTGGCATCTTTTGGCGTGTTTCCCCTGACTTTTTGCTTTCTGACCTCCCGGTTTTGACTCTGTTTTTGCTGGTGTAATGATTCTGCGCACTTTCCTCACTGCTGTCCAGTGGGAAAATGCAAGTGCTCCTGTATAAAATGTGTTACGGATTGGCGTTTCCATGATTGGCCTATTTGGTTTATGTGTCAGTCCCTCGTAAAGTGCACTGCGAGTGCCAGGGCCTATAGACCAAATGCTGTTGGTGGGCTGCAGCACTGGATTGTGCCACCCACGCAAACAGCCCGTAAAGAGTAACTCAGGCCTGCCATTGCAGAGCCTGTGCGCAGCCTGGGGCTGCCATGTCGACTTGGCAAGTGCGCACACTTGCAAGTCCCTAAACCTTCCCTTTTCTACATGTTAGTCACCCCTAAGGTAGGCCCAAGGTACCCCTGTGGGCAGGGTGCGTTGTATGCGAAAGGTAGGACATGCCCTGGTGTGTGCGGCATGTCCTGATAGTGAATTACAGCCTAGTTCGTTTTTCACTATTGCAAGGCTACCTGTTCCCCATAGGCCAGAATGGGCAGTTTTGATTATTACAGCTTATAATCCTAACTGACCCCGGGAACATGGTAGAAATTCGAGTTTAGTATGCCTGGACTCAGAATGATAAAATGCATCTTTTAGTGAAGTTGGTTTTAACATTCTGTGTTTGAAAATACCACTTTTAGAAAGTGGGTATTTTCTTGTCTAACCATCCAAGCCTGCCTCTGCGAGGTTGTGTATTCCTTGTCTGGAGTGTGAGTGACAGGGGCTGGGGATGCCAGGAAACAGGGTGAGTCAGCACAGTGCTGAATAGCAAGATCTACATGTAGATGGGTGGGAGGAGTTGCACCTGGGCCCTGAATAGGACAGTGCCTTCCCTCCACAATGCTGGCTCCACCTCCTGTGGTGCGTCTGATGTCCCTGGCCTACTCTCTGAAAGAAGGGACGGAGACTTGTCAACAAAGTGCTCCAGAACTGGTTTGGACTAGGCAAAGGCCTCTCTGCCTTCAGAGAACAAAGGAATTTGGGATATAAATATTGGGGCCCTGACCCCATGAATTTAGATCTCGCTGGAATCAAGGAACCTGCCAAGACGAAGAGCTGGAAGAGCTGCCAGGAGTAGTACTGCCCCTTTGCTGTGTTGTTGCTTTGTTGGGTTGGCCTGCAGCTGCTGCTTCTGCCTTGGGCAGTGAAAGGACTGAACTTTCTACAAACTTGTGCTGAGTATCTCCAAGGGCCTGGAACCAAGCTGGCCTCCTGTTAAGAAGTCTCAGGGACTACAAAGACTTCACAAGCCTCTGGGTACCGCTTCTGGAACGCTGTTTCAGTTGCCACAGAGGAAGGGAACCGCAACCGACTCCGTCAACCGAATCCATCCCTGGCCGGTGACCTGTTTGCACCGCAGCCCGCATAGCCCCGCTTCGCATCGCAACCCTGGTCTCACCGTAGGCGACGTCCGACGCCGTCAACACCGAGCCGCTGCTTGCACAGTGACCTGTGGGCAACGCAGTTCGCATCGCATCGCTTCACTGAACCAGCCGGACCCGACCGACGCGGACGCTGCAACTGGCTCAACAGTCGTGACCGCATCGCATTTGGGGCACCGCTCGCACGTTTGCGACGCACCGCTCCGACTCGCACCGCTGTCCGACGCCAGCTCCCGCACTCCGGCTTGGTCGCCTGCATCGCAACCTGTCAGCACCGCATCGTGCACCATCTCGCCCTGCACCGCACGCCTTGGACTCACCGACTCCGTCTGCACGACGCTCATCGAGCCGCTGCCTGCACCGCATCGAGGGACACCGCACCTTGCATCGCTCCGTCTTGCACCGCTACCACGACGAACGCCGACCGGCTCGTACACTCCGTACCAGCCACAACGAGAAAGGTACTGTGACCTAGTCTGTTCACGACTCTGCTGGCCCGTAGCGACGCGGTCGGCTGGAACTGTTGGACTCTGTGTAATTCAGCATCGCGGTAGACCCGGACGGGGCTACCGACTCGTACAAACTTTGCTTTTGTGTTATTCCTGCAAAGAAGAAGTTACCTTATCAAGCATTCATTTTTAAAGTATAGTATTGTGGATTTTTGTCGTAATTGGTCTTGTCTTGAGTATATAAAAATATTGGTTATTTTTCTAAACTGGTGTGGTGTCCGTTTGTAGTGCTTACACTGTATTACTGTTGGTTATGTGCAAATGCTTTACACACTGCCTCTAGAATAAGCCTGACTGCTCGTGCCAAGCTACCAAGGGGGTGAGCAGGGGTTATTTTAGGAGTGTAACTCCCTTACCCTGACTAGGAAGAAGGGTCCCTACTTGGACAAAGGTGCAAGCCCTTGCCAACTAGAGATCCCATTTCTAACATTGGTTGTCAGCGGTGAGGATAGGACTTGTGTTTGCACTTGACTTACAGTGATTGGTGTGCACTACTACCATATCGCAGACCATTACGTACCACATACTGATTCTTTTTCTTTTGGCCTATTTTTGATCTTGCCAGTTTTCAACTCACTACTTTTGTCATGCCTGAATCAACTGCATCATCCGTTGCATCTCTGGAAGTTATCTTTGAGGAGGATAGGTTGGAATCCTACGCCGTAAAGGAGCTACGAGCGATTTGTAAAAACCTGAAAGTCCAAATTAAAGGCCTCACAAGGAAGGAGGAGCTACAGAAGGCGCTGAGGGCATGGGTAGCAGCCAGACATGCCAGTGGGCAGCCTGGTAATCTCAGTGAGGAGGTGGAGGAGCCTATTTCCAGGGTGGATGTGCTTTTGGGTGAGGGGGAACCCGCCAGGTCAGGCAGCAGCAGTCTGTCCCCAGAGGAGCTGGAGGACAGGCGGGAGGCAAGACAGTTTGAGCTGCAGAAGCTCAGGCTGGAGGGTGAGCGGGAGGAGAAGAGGGAGGAGAGGAGATTGGCCATGGAAGAGAAGAAGATGCTCTTAGAGCATGAGAGAGAACTGAAGGAGCTAGAACTTAGGAGTAAGTCAGGCTCAGATGGTGGCAGCAATTCGTCCAGGAAGGCAGACAGGATTGTGCACATTCCCAAGAATGTAGGCAAGGAGTTCAAGAAGGGGGATGACATACAAAGGTGGTTTCAGGGTTATGAGGCAGCCATACACATGAATGGGGTCCCTGAGGAAAATTGGGGAGCAGGATTGTGGCCACTTTTCCCTGAAGAAGCACGGGATGCTCTGATAGCTTTGGGTAAGGGGTATCACCTCACCTATGCTGACATGAAGGATGCCCTTCTCACTAAGTATGGTCTTACTCCTGAAAAGTACAGGGATCAGTTCAGGTCCAGTAAGAAGTCTGATGCCAACACTTGGTTGGAATGTGTGGATGTGTTCTGCAGGTCGCTGGATGATTGGGTAAAGGGCAGTAGTGTAACAGATTTTCAGGGGCTCTACAACTTGATTGCATGGGAGCACTTGTCTAGTCTATGTTTTGCAGATCTGCGCCAGCACCTAGTGGATAGTAAGCTAACTGACCCCAGGAAGCTTGCTATGGAAGCGGACCGCTGGGTGAGTACCAGGGTCCACAAGAAAGCGTTTGGGGGAGACTCAGCCAAAGGTGGGCAGGGTCCCCAGCAGAAAGGTGGGGGGACAAGGGTAAAGCACAGGAGTTCTCTAAAGGGCCCCAAACTAGTACCCAGGGTAAAGGTTCCCAGCCCCCGGTGATAAGAAGAAAGGGGTCTCTACAGGGAAGCCTGTTGAGACCGGCCCCCGCAAGTGTTATGCATGTGACCAGGTAGGTCACTTTAAGGAGGACCCCAAGTGCCCAAAGGGGACACAGCCACCCACCGGTGGACAGTCCAAAGTGTTGGCTAGTGTAGCGCTTGGGGAGGAGGGGTGCCCTCAGGAGGGTGGGGATCCCGCAGAAATGACCCTTGTCTCACTAGGGGACAGTGAGATGGTCCCAGGAAAACAGGTGCCCCCTAACACAAAGAAATATAGCACCTGGGTGACCATCAATGGGAATAGGGTAGAGGCTCTCAGAGACACTGGAGCCAGTGTGACCTCAGTCCGGTGTCACCTGGTGTCTGAGAAGCAAGTAGTCCCAGGAGCATTCCACCAAGTAGTTGCTGTAGACAACTCTGAGCGCCAGTGTATGGTGGCGCAGGTTCCCTTTGAATGGGGGGGTCTCAGGTCCCTTGAGGGTGGTTGTGAGCCCTACCATGCCTGTAGATTGTCTGCTAGGTAATGACCTGGAGCAGTCCTTATGGAAGGAGGTTGAGCTCAGGTCTCACGTGGAGATGCTTGGGTTGCCAGAGTGGGCATGCGTGTCTACTCGGTCAATGGCAGCCAGAAAGGGTGATCAAGAGGACTTGGAGCCTGGAACAGTGGCCCAAGTCCCTGCCAAGAGAAAGGGCAGGGGACGCGGGAAACCGGCCCCGAAGTTCCCACGGACCGGGAGGAGGCGGACCTCGAGGGGACGCCCGGTGCCTACAGGGGAGCAGGTAGCCAAACTGGGAGACATCTCTGAGCTGACCCATTGGCAGCAAGAAGGGGGTCCCACCAGGGAGGAGTTCTGCAGGGAGCAGAACGAGTGCCCTACTCTGGAGGGTCTGTGGCGGCAGGCTGCAGACCAGGCAGCTGGTAATCAGTCCGGGTCACATCTGATCTACTGGGAGAGTGGTCTCCTATACAGTGAGCCTAAGGTTGCTGAGCCTGGGTCAGCCCGTGTGCTGGTGGTACCCCAGCGCTTCAGGACCTTCCTACTGGGTCTGGCTCATGACGTGCCTTTGGCAGGACATTTGGGGCAGGACAAGACCTTTGACAGGCTTGTCACCCACTTCTTTTGGCCCCAAATGCGAAGGCAGTCAGATGCACACTGTAGGTCTTGCCAAACTTGCCAGGCAAGTGGTAAGAGTGGGAGGAAGGTCAAAGCTCCTCTCCAACCTTTTCCTGTCATTGGAACACCCTTTGAAAGGGTAGGGATGGATATTGTGGGGCCACTGGATCCCAAGACAGCCATGGGCAACAGGTACATCCTGGTCTTGGTGGACCATGCCACCCGGTACCCGGAGGCAATCCCTCTCAGGACAACGACGGAGCCAGTGGTGGGCCGGGCGTTAATGGGGATCTTTTCCCGTGTGGGATTCCCCAGAGAGGTGGTTTCTGATAGGGGGACCAATTTCATATCCAAGTATATGACATCCCTGTGGAAGGAGTGCGGTGTAACCTACAAGTTCACCACTCCTTACCACCCACAAGGAAACGGTCTGGTGGAGAGATTCAACCAGACCTTGAAAGGCATGATCAAGGGTCTAACAGAACCCATGAGGCGTAAGTGGGACGTCCTCTTGCCATGCCTACTCTTTGCATACAGGGAGGTGCCTCAGAAGTCTCTTGGGTACAGCCCCTTTGAGCTCCTGTATGGCCACCCTGTCAGAGGACCTCTGAGTTTGGTAAAGGAAGGCTGGGAGGCAGCTCCCAGGAAAACTCCCCAGGATGTGTTTAGCTACATGCTGGCCTTTAGAAACCAAACTGCCCGCTTCAGGAAACTCGCTCAGGCGAACCTAGAAGCAAGCCAGGAAGAAATGAAGAGATGGTATGACCAGAATGCCACTCTGGTCGAATTTCAACCTGGGCAAAAAGTGTGGGTCATGGCCCCAGTGGCACCTTGTGCCTTGCAGGACAAGTGGACTGGGCCATATGAGGTGGTGGAGCGCAAAAGTGACGTCACCTACCTGGTGGATTTGCAAGCTCCAAGGAACCCTTTGAGGGTCCTTCACATGAACCGCCTCAAGCCCCACTTCGAGAGGTCCGAAGTGAGTATGCTCTTGGCGACAGATGATGGGGTGGAAGAGGAGAGTGAGCCTCTCCCTGACCTCCGGTCTACAAAGGAGCATGATGGGTCAGTAGAAGGTGTGATCCTCTCCCCTACTCTGACTCAGGAGCAGCAGGGGGACTGTCACCAGTTGTTGGGACAGTTCGCCCCACTGTTCTCTCTGACCCCGGTGTTACTCACTGGTGTACCCATGACGTGGACACTGGTGACAGCCCTCCTGTGAAGCACAAGATTTACAGGTTGACTGACCGGGTCAGAGCCAGCATCAAGGAGGAGGTCTCTAAGATGTTGGCGTTAGGGATGATTGAGCCCTCCCACAGTCCTTGGTCCAGCCCAGTGGTCTTGGTCCCAAAGGCTGCTGCGCCCGGTGCCACTCCAGAACTCCGGTTTTGTGTGGACTACCGTGGGCTCAATGCCGTCACCAGGACTGACGTGCACCCCATCCCCAGAGCTGATGAGCTCATTGATCGGTTGGGAGCTGCCCGGTTCCTCAGCACGTTTGATTTGACATCTGGGTACTGGCAGATTGCCTTAACCGATGGGGCCAAGGAGAGATCAGCATTCTCAACCCCAGAAGTTCATTACCAATTCCGGGTGATGCCCTTTGGGTTGAAGATTCCCCCTCCACCTTTCAGAGGTTGGTCAATCAGGTGTTGGCTGGGCTGGAGGATTTCAGTGCCGCCTACCTGGATGACATTGCTGTGTTCAGTTCCAGCTGGGAAGAACATTTACAGCACCTTGAGAAAGTGTTGAGGGCTCTGCAAGGTGCAGGCCTCACGATCAAGGCCAGTAAGTGCCAGATCGGGCAGGGTTCTGTGGTGTACTTGGGACACCAGGTAGGAAGCGGCCAGGTGGCGCCCCTACAACCCAAGATTGACACCATTCTGGCTTGGGAGCCCCCAAGACCCAGACAGAGGTGAGAGCCTTCTTAGGTCTCACCGGCTACTATAGGAGATTCGTTAAGGGCTATGGCACCATCGTTGCCCCCTTAACAGAGCTGACTTCTAAGAAGCAGCCCAGGAAAGTGATCTGGACTGAGTCCTGCCAGAAAGCTTTTGATGCCCTGAAGGCAGCCATGTGCACGGCGCCTGTGCTCAAGGCACCTGACTTCTCCAAGGAATTCGTCGTGCAGACTGACGCTTCAGAGCATGGTGTGGGAGCGGTGCTCTCACAACTGAACGAAGAGGGCCTGGATCAGCCTGTAGTCTTCCTTAGCAGGAGACTACTCCCCAGGGAACAGAGGTGGAGTGCCATAGAAAGGGAAGCTTTTGCTGTGGTCTGGGCGCTGAAGAAGTTGAGACCATACCTGTTTGGGACTCACTTCCGCGTTCAGACCGACCACAGGCCCCTCAGATGGTTGATGCAAATGAGGGGTGAGAATCCAAAACTGCTGAGGTGGTCCATCTCCCTACAGGGAATGGACTTTACGGTGGAACACCGTCCTGGTACAGAACACGCCAACGCAGATGGTCTGTCCAGGTTCTTCCGCCTTAGTGAAGAGAACTTCAATGGGGTTGGGTAGTTCTCCCTACTTTCAGCTGGAGGGGACATGTGTTAGACTTGGCATCTTTTGGCGTGTTTCCCCTGACTTTTTGCTTTCTGACCTCCCGGTTTTGACTCTGTTTTTGCTGGTGTAATGATTCTGCGCACTTTCCTCACTGCTGTCCAGTGGGAAAGTGCAAGTGCTCCTGTATAAAATGTGTTACGGATTGGCGTTTCCATGATTGGCCTATTTGGTTTATGTGTCAGTCCCTCGTAAAGTGCACTGCGAGTGCCAGGGCCTATAGACCAAATGCTGTTGGTGGGCTGCAGCACTGGATTGTGCCACCCACGCAAACAGCCCGTAAAGAGTAACTCGGGCCTGCCATTGCAGAGCCTGTGCGCAGCCTGGGGCTGCCATGTCGACTTGGCAAGTGCGCACACTTGCAAGTCCCTAAACCTTCTCTTTTCTACATGTTAGTCACCCCTAAGGTAGGCCCAAGGTACCCCTGTGGGCAGGGTGCGTTGTATGCGAAAGGTAGGACATGCCCTGGTGTGTGCGGCATGTCCTGATAGTGAATTACAGCCTAGTTCGTTTTTCACTATTGCAAGGCTACCTGTTCCCCATAGGCCAGAACAGGCAGTTTTGATTATTACAGCTTATAATCCTAACTGACCCCGGGAACATGGTAGAAATTCGAGTTTAGTATGCCTGGACTCAGAATGATAAAATGCATCTTTTAGTGAAGTTGGTTTTAACATTCTGTGTTTGAAAATACCACTTTTAGAAAGTGGGTATTTTCTTGTCTAACCATCCAAGCCTGCCTCTGCGAGGTTGTGTATTCCTTGTCTGGAGTGTGAGTGACAGGCCCTGGGGATGCCAGGAGACAGGGTGAGTCAGCACAGGGCTGAATAGCAAGATCTACATGTAGATGGGTGGGAGGAGTTGCACCTGGGCCCTGAATAGGACAGTGCCTTCCCTCCACAATGCTGACTCCACCTCCTGTGGTGCGTCTGATGTCCCTGGCCTACTCTCTGAAAGAAGGGACGGAGACTTGTCAACAAAGTGCTCCAGAACTGGTTTGGACTAGGCAAAGGCCTCTCTGCCTTCAGAGAACAAAGGAATTTGGGATATAAATATTGGGGCCCTGACCCCATGAATTTAGATCTCGCTGGAATCAAGGAACCTGCCAAGACGAAGAGCTGGAAGAGCTGCCAGGAGGAGTACTGCCCCTTTGCTGTGTTGTTGCTTTGTTGGGTTGGCCTGCAGCTGCTGCTTCTGCCTTGGGCAGTGAAAGGACTGAACTTTCTACAAACTTGTGCTGAGTATCTCCAAGGGCCTGGAACCGAGCTGGCCTCCTGTTAAGAAGTCTCAGGGACTACAAAGACTTCACAAGCCTCTGGGTACCGCTTCTGGAACGCTGTTTCAGTTGCCACAGAGGAAGGGAACCGCAACTGACTCCGTCAACCGAATCCATCCCTGGCCGGTGACCTGTGTGCACCGCAGACCGCATCGCCCCGCTTCGCATCGCAACCCTGGTCTCACCGTAGGCGACGTCCGACGCCGTCAACACCGAGCCGCTGCTTGCACCGTGACCTGTGGGCACTGCAGTTCGCATCGCATCGCTTCACTGAACCAGCCGGAC
The DNA here is from genome assembly GCA_963921515.1 of Calotriton arnoldi. Taxonomy (NCBI): domain Eukaryota; kingdom Metazoa; phylum Chordata; class Amphibia; order Caudata; family Salamandridae; genus Calotriton; species Calotriton arnoldi. Next base: position 1,406,655 of record CAWUFW010001550.1, read on the forward strand.
CCGACCGACGCGGACGCTGCAACTGGCTCAACAGTCATGACCGCATCGCATTTGGGGCACCGCTCGCACGTTTGCGACGCACCGCTCCGACTCGCACCGCTGTCCGACGCCAGCTCCCGCACTCCGGCTTGGTCGCCTGCATCGCAACCTGTCAGCACCGCATCGTGCACTCTCTCGCCCTGCACCGCACGCCTTGGACTCACCGACTCCGTCTGCACGACGCTCATCGAGCCGCTGCCTGCACCGCATCGAGGGACACCGCACCTTGCATCGCTCCATCTTGCACCGCTACCGCGACGAACGCCGACCGGCTCGTACACTCCGTACCAGCCACAACGAGAAAGGTACTGTGACCGAGTCTGTTCACGACTCTGCTGGCCCGTAGCGACGCGGTCGGCTGGAACTGTTGGACTCTGTGTAATTCAGCATCGCGGTAGACCCGGACGGGGCTACCGACTCGTACGAACTTTGCTTTTGTGTTATTCCTGCAAAGAAGAAGTTACCTTATCAAGCATTCATTTTTAAAGTATAGTATTGTGGATTTTTGTCGTAATTGGTCTTGTCTTGAGTATATAAAAATATTGGTTATTTTTCTAAACTGGTGTGGTGTCCGTTTGTAGTGCTTACACTGTATTACTGTTGGTTATGTGCAAATGCTTTACACACTGCCTCTAGAATAAGCCTGACTGCTCGTGCCAAGCTACCAAGGGGGTGAGCAGGGGTTATTTTGGAGTGTAACTCCCTTACCCTGACTAGGAAGAAGGGTCCCTACTTGGACAAAGGTGCAAGCCCTTGCCAACTAGAGATCCCATTTCTAAGAACTGGACTCATGCAACTCATCATTTTGGGCCCACCTACACTGACACAGACCTACTCCTCTTTAGAGTAGTGCCATCTGTGTTTTTGTTCCACTCTCCTGCTTGTTGCAGTGCCGAGATTGTGGCAGACCTTACTGGGGCGGTAATCTTGCGGTCCAGTGACGCCCTCCAGCTTGCCGCATGGGGCCAATCCTTCTCTTCACCTCGGGGCCCCTGAGCCATACGAAGCTCACCTGAGTCTGCTCCCACCGGCTCCACTGTAACCTTTGAACGATGAGATAGGCCCGGTGTGCTGGTACGCTGCCATAACTGACAACCCTAACACTCACCCAGGCTCCACCCCCACCTGGACCCCTCCCCCCTTTTACTCACCTCCCTGCTAGGTTCCCTGTCACCTTCCTCACCTCTCAGCCCATCCTGCCTTACTCCCTCTTGGCTTGCTCTACCATACACTTTCCATGAGGGTCGAGCCTCGACACTAACCGCTGATCGACCTGTTTGTGGCTCATAAATATCTTCTGAAACCCATCCCAGCTCCCCCCCTTCATCCTTGCTCCAGCTGAACTCTGCTGCGGCTACTGCAGTCAGGGCCCCCTTTAAGGGGAGGGTGCAGTCAGGGCCCCAAGGGGGCCCTCCCCCATCCTCTGCCTCATATCCCCTCATACTGCAGGTGTTTCCCCACCTCCCCCCTGTGCCATACCCCCCTCCGCTCCTCATTATGCCAATGTGCACTCACCCCTGCAGGGGCCCTGTCTAACCAGGCACCGCTGACCCAATCTATAGGGTTCCAGTTGGCACTGGCTGCCCCAACCCAGCCTGCCGCTTCCTCCATTCCCATGTCAAGAACCTGCACCTCCCCACTCTCCCTCAACAACTCTTGGTAAATGTCCCTGAAGTTTATTCCTTGCCCCCACCCTCCCTATCCTGTCCCTCACCCTCCCTATCCTGCTCCTGCTGCTCAGAAGCCAACAATACGGCCTCCCCCACAATTCTTCCTTCAGCCAGTGTGAGCCCACGTGCTGCTGCCTGGCTGCCCGATCGACCTCGCTCCCTTCCTCTTCCCCCTCCCCTTGCCTGGAGCAGCGCTCGCGTAGGAAGTGGCCCCGTCCCTCATCGCTGAACGCAAGGCTTAGTGCAGTACCTCTAAGGCCTTGCGCCCCTCCCCCGAGTCAGCGTGCACCTCCTCTGCCTCACGTTGTCTTGTGGCTGCTACCCCTGGCCAGCTCGCACCTCCCGCCACCCGCCTCGCTGAACCTCCTGCGACCGGTGCTGCCTTCCTAACTTGGGATCGGCCCCGCTTCCCTACCTGTACACTACTACGTTCGGGGGTCCGGGGCAGCGAAGAACATGCCATAACCACCACAACGACCCCCTCCACAGCTTTCCTAATGGGGCGGCCACCATGCTGTGACACCCCCACCAACAGCAGAACCGGCGTCTGAGGCCTCCAGCAGCTGCATGGCCTGGGCCACCATATTGTCCCTGGACATTGCCAACTCTGAAACAGCAAGTCAAGCACCCCACTAGCGAGATACGCACTATGCTGCAAAAACTACGATGCCCAAGTACCAGCAACCGTGTTACCCACAAAATGGTGGCTGGCACGACAAAATGCCCGGGTAAATAGCCCAAATAACGTCCAACTCCGGAGCAGTCTCAACTGCTGCACTTCCCCAAATTACCCAGGGGCAGACCTCTCTGCGGTTGGCTGCCCCCCAAATCCCCATGTTCCTCACTTGCTTCCCCGTCCCTCCCAGCTTGGTGACCCATTTACCTGCCCCTCTCCCAGTTTGTTAAACTATTAGAAATGCATTTAAAGATGGTTATTGTGATTGAGTGTGAGCCCCGCTGGTCATTTGTGAATGACATTTGTTAAGACATTACAAATGCATACAAAGATGGCCACCGTGGACCCACATGCTTCTGTGGAAGCCATCTTTGAATGCATTTGTAATATTTTAATAAATCATCTTCCAGGATGGCCCCCACTGATGCATACATATTTGAGACAGCTATCTAGCACAAACAGCACTGGCAAAGTCAATATGTTTTACTGCTCAGACCTATTAGCTCTACCAATTCTTGTTTCTTTAGGGATTTAGAACTCTGTTACATTCCACTCTTTGTCCTCTGTCGCATTGCTTAAATATAAAGAACAGTGATCATCTTTAATTTGACATGTAGTTTATCTATGACTCACTCTAGAAACTGTCTCTGGGCTACTAGTATATCCATCTGGAGATATTGTCTCAAAAACTGGCAGTAGGTGATGGATGAACTCTCACTAATGATAAAGTGGGAGCAAAAACAAGCAGAGACTCAGTATGTTTTACCTTTATTTTTGTAGCTTTCCAGTGCTTGCCAACAGCTCTTATTTCTGTGCTTCCTAACTATTTGTAATTTGTGGGCTGTGAGAAAATGCCCTTTTTTGCCAGGCCACCCCCAATTTTTGTGGCTTGTTGCTATTGTTTTTTTTTTAAACTCTATTCCCAGGGGTACTGTTGTCCAGTCCCGAATGTATGCGCTCTGAACCCTAAAACATGATAAAATTGGCTAACCCTCGGTTGCTTTATTTAACTTTCTAGTAAGCCGAAATATATGGTGCTGGAAATAGACCACGGGCATAGAAAGTTATATGTCACATGTGGACTGCAGCACCTATTGTGCCATTCACTAGGCTGACAATGAAAACCTAGCTTTAAGCCTACATTTGTAGCCTGACTGCTGCAGCTTTAAACCTGCAGGCAAATGATGGAGCAGGGTTTTCGAAAAGTAAAACCTGCTCGAATTGAGACCCCTAGTAACATTTTCTAACTTTTCTAACAGTATGCAGTGAAAAACGTGTGGTTTAAATAACTAACATGGGGAAAATAAATACTGCGCAAGGGTGTACTAAAGTACTGAACTAGGCCGCAAATGCCTGATTAATGAAAATAAAGAGACTAATGCTGCTTTTGTGCATGATTAATAATGTTTGTTAGACAAACCTAACCTGGGCTGCGCATGGTTAGATGCAGCAATTGGGAGGGTGCGTAAAGAAAATCATTTTAAAGTGATTAATTATATTTGTTTTATTTTCTGTAGAAGCATGGGTTAAGCAAAATAAAGAATTATTAACTGAAAAGGCAAAAGAGAATATGGAGGGAGAGCTGATGAGACATGACCTTCGAAACTATGAGTGCCTGCCAAAAAGTTAAACCTGAAGACGAAAAACAATTGTCAAGTGATGAACGTTTCCTCTGGAAGTGGACGAGTGGCACAAGAAGTAACAGAAACTACAACATGAAGTCTGATAATGTATACTTGTATTTCCTGGGATGATATAGTTCTAATGATAAAAAAACAAAACAAAGGAACATTGAAAGAGATGGACATGCTGAGTGTGGTGTGACAGTGCACCCCTTTCCTCAACAAATCACGATGTAGTTTATACTCTGAAATGAAACAAGTGTGGGTTGGTCTTTTGGGTTTTAGGGTATAATTGAGGTGCCTTGGTGGGAGGTGTTAGCTAGCATTGCTCCTGTTCCGAGAGGTGCTGATGGCGTTAGGTGTGATCGTCGCAGTCGTCGGTTTGCTGTAGAGGCATACCTGTTTTTCCCTGTTTCCTGATTCCTGACTTAGACTTTGCCCTTACAAATCTTCTTGTGGGGCCCTGCTGCTCCCCTGGCCAGTGAGCAGATTTCCTGTTTCCTCCTGGGTTAGTATAGATAGAAACCTGACTTTGCATAATTATTTGCAAATGAATTTTGTCTCTGAAACGTTTCTCTCTTTGCCTTTCCACTCCTTCAATGCACTGCCGATGTGATGTGATTTTATCATTTTCTCTTTGCTAGTTTGTTTATTCGGTGATGTTCCATGATTTGTACTGTGTATTGGAACTTAATGAGCATTTATTTCACATTATTTAGATAAAACATTATAAATATATACACTGTGTTCGTCTTTATTTAGGGTGTGTTATTAATTCTTGCCATCAACTATTCAACTAAAATAAAGATGCCATCGTGTTATTATTTTTCTAAGAGAAATGCAGGTTCAGTTGGAGATTGGTAAGTTAGGTCTGAACTTTGCATTTTACACTGAACCCAGCGCGAAGGGACTTTGTTGGGTAATGTAATTGGGCCTTGTTTAGTTGTAAATGTATTGATCTCTGAGTGCTGGATCACAAACACATGAAAATAACCACTTTTGACAGGAAGGAGCCCAACTTTTAAATAATAAATAAGTCAACCCTAAGTATGTTGTGTAGCCCACAAGTTAAGGTGTCACGTTTTTAAAGGTTGAACATGTAAGGATTTCATGTTGACATGTTCCTACAGTGACTAACCCACAAAAGCTATTTTCACTGTGTGTGATTTTAGCTGTTCCTATGAGAAAAAACTAAAGTGCAATTAAAACAATCTGTTTGGGTTTGGGCTTAGGTACAGAAAAGATTCTACTACTGTTATTAAAATGTATTAAACACCCAACTCAATGGTAATATTACATTTCTCGATAAATATGCAGAAAAGTAACTTTCAGAAAGCAAGGCTTTGCATGCCTGAAGCTACAGCAGGCTAATTCGCATTATTTTGCCTTCAGCTGGCCTGTCAATGCTGTATTTGAATAGGCGTAAAATACTACTCTCACTGCAGAGACAATGGCTTGGGCATTGCAGAATTGCTAGGGTGGGAAATGTGGCCTAGCTTAACCCAAGCAGGGCAGTTAAAAAGGGTCCAGGTACTTCACTAACTTGAACGGTACCAGGTGAAGACCTGCACCTACAGCTCAGTGATATGGGAACACTGGAAAAGAGGGGTCTTTTGATCCCAATATACACTTTTAACCCGCCTGGCTTCAGTCTCAGTGAAGGAGGGAATATGCCCCAGAAGCAGTTTGGAGTGGATGAATGGGAGGGGACTTCAAATTTCCATAGTTGGACCCCTAGGTGTGCCACAAGTTCTGACTAGGAGGCAGAAAGGTTTTGCCATGTTGGATGATACTGAGAAGGATGCACTGTTGGTTAGTTTGCAGTAGGCAAACAGGATGTACTGCAAAAGTGGAAAGGTTTGTCCATGGGAACATTTTTTCCATTGATCAGGGAGCGTCCAGGAGACACTCCCATCTACTAGCTAGTCAACTGAACAAAAGTAGCACCTTACCCCTAGTTCCTCAAAACACCTTCTGAATCTGTGGCAGAACAGAAGGGGACCAGACCTACAGTCTGTAACCTGTGTGGAGCCATACAAGGTGGACCTACTAAGAAGTGGACTCCAAAGGTGAGATGGCTGACCACCTCTCTGGCTACAGGGACATCAATAAGCAGAACAAGCGCAGCATCTTCCTTTTCCTCAAGGTGTCTTTATCTTCTTTCTACCTTCCCCTCTTCAGTTTACTTGCTTGCTTCATGACCTTCTCTGGGTGCAGTTAGAGGAAACACTAGTCTCCCTGTTTGGCCTTGTGAGAGTTTCTTGTGCATTTATAAAAGTGTGCACTACTAATACTGTGTAAAATGTGGATTTAGACTCGAAGTTGCATGTGTATGCTTATTTTATGTTATTGCCTTTGAAACAAATTTGCTGTGACTTGTTGAAGTGCCTTTTCCTGGCTTATGCTAACTAGGCCTCAGTTAGACCGTGACGCCATCTTGTTCAAAATGGATGTCTCCTCTTGCACATTCACTGTTTATTATTTCTGCAGCACACAGTCAAGCAAAGTCATGTTTACTTATTTCCATTGACGTTGCTCCGGAAGAAAATTTTCCAACATGGACTCAGTAATGTTTTGAGCGCTCAAAGGCTCTTCCGCTAGCTCACTGTACTGTATTCATTCACAATAGTTCACTTTTGTTTTGTAACTAGTTTGTCCTACCATCTCAACATGACATTAGCGTAGAGAAGTTGAATCAATATTCCTGTAGTGGGGTAGTGCTTAGGTGGTAAGGCAATGTGACTTTTAATAGAACCGTGCTCTGATTTGTGAAATTGTAACTCTTTTGCTCAAACCATGATGATTGTGCAGTTTTAGTTATGTTCTGTGGGAAGCTTCCCTAAATAAATGCTCAAATTCGAGGACGAGCCAAAAGACTTCTGATGCTGCTAGGGATGCTGTATGATTTCTTATTGATTTTGCTGCTAATTTGGGTCTTGACATTTTTCAGATTTTGATCTTTGTTCTGCATTGTTCTATTTCCGAGAGCCTTCATGGCAATGACTTTATGCATTTGCATTTACAATTTCGGATAGGCATCTTTTGAATTATTGTTATACATTTTTCTAAAACTACTATTTCTGCTCTAGAGCTCACTTATTAAGTCTATCCCTACTAAATTGGCTGTATTTTTGATGTGCTGTGTGGTGCCTTGTCTCAGGACACATTGCCTCATGAAACTGAGGTTTAACACTGCCTGACGCATTCACGTTCTGGATGGCTTCCACATCTCCAGTCTTGGCCTTTGTCAATTGGAATTCGGTATCTCTCTCCTCAGTGGGATTGGAATTCTTTGCACGGGTGTCTTTTGGCAAAGTTGTTTTACCTCCTTCATCAATAACAACCCATTCCTTTACCCGCATCTTTCTTGCCTGCCTTAGGTTTGAGGAGGCATGCTGTCTTTGCTCCTTGACATCTTCCTTACAATTCCAGGTTTGTACATCCCACACAATCAATTCAATTCAAAAGACTTTATTCGGATGCAAGCAGCGTCCATAAAAGCATCATACAATGTAAACTATGAAACATAGTAAAAGCATGCAATACATTAAAATAAGTTAGAAATTATAAAAACAGATACAATGTAGCAATATTGGCAAAAGGGTTTAAGGCAACATAGTTCTATGAGCTCATAAAGCAGATCTTAAAAAGGCTGCAATGTCCAAAATGGCTTCGTCATAAGATAATTGAAGTAAAAATCTAAAAGCTGGCCTACATTGTCTTATATTATGACAATTCATTTTTAAAAACAGAATTTAAAAAATGTCTGGTGTACCTTACATAAAATTTACAGAAAAATGTGAAGTGTAACATTGATTGGCCTGGCACTTCGTCACAGGGGCAAGGCCTCATGTCAAGTTCTTCGTGAAACCCAGTGGGAAACATAACAGATATTTTATTGTGTCACATCTAAAACTAAATAATAAAGAACGTTCCCAGCGGCCCTTTGCATACCAGAGATAGTCTGTAGGGCAATCAAATACAGTCAGATTTAAGTAGGCAGCCACTTCCCTTAGTCGTTGGGTATACTCAAAATCATAAAGTGCTTGTCCAACATTCCTTTTATTTAGGTGGTTACAAGTTTTCGGGTCCATAAAGACAGACTGTACTCCAATCTTACAATATTTGGACTTTACACAAGCCAGCTACGGGATGAGAAGTCCTCTATCAAGGGAAAAGCATTCCAATATAATATATTTCGATAAAGCAGCCTCCTCATTCCTTCAGATTGCAAGCCACAGTAACTCAGGCCGGGCTTTAATCTGTAGTATGGAAGCCCAAGCTCTTTATGACAGATAAAATGTGAGGATGATATGGGGACTGGCAGGAGTTTCCTACACAATCTGTTCTCTTCAAGTTGAATAGCCTAGCATTGCGAGATACCCATACCTCAGCCCCATACATAGCAATAGGAATGCATTGTGACATATATTTTTAACAAGGGGGCAAGAGAACCACCACCGGGTGGTTGCAGGAGGCTGCATAAAGTACGAATGGCCTTGGGCAATTTGGTACTGCGCTGCACAATCTTAGGTGCCCACGGCCCTCAAGCAGAAAAAATAACCCCTAGATACAAAAAGGTTCTAGTGCTACTCAGTTAGAACCAATTGACAAAAGTGGGAACTGTTTGCACCTTGGGCCACATGCCATAATATACGATTTCATAAAATGTGTCTGCAAGTCCAGTGTGGCCATAAAATCCACAAAGCTGACACCAACTGACACAGTGCCTTAGGGGTACTTGCCATGAGCACTGCGTCGTCTGCATAATGAAGTGTAGGTAACAGCTTGCCTTTAATTTTTGTTACATCAGGGGTAATGCGCATTAAAAAGGGGTAATGCACATTTAAAAGGGGTGAAGCTTGTTGATGTATAAAATAAATAAAAGAAGAGCCAGCACACACCCCTGTCTCACTCACCGGTTTATATCCATGTCTCCAGAGACCTCTCCCTGTGTGCTGATATGAACCCTTGCCTTCATATCCTTGTGCATTTTGCAAATATGAGACCCAGGGAAACCCAGGATGGTGTGGTAAGCATAGATCTAATTGCATATTCTCACATAGAAGTCCTAGGTTCTCCTGAGACTATCATTTTGAGAAATGGCTGAGATTTGTAGAGTTCTCTGGGTGCTGCGTGACCCCCAGCTCAAATACATCAGCCATTCCCCCTGGCACTGTTCAAAATGGGATTTTAATCCATACTTTAAAATAAATCTTTCTTGTTGTTTATAATATCAGAGAGCAAATCTATGAGCATCATCAAAATGGCTATTAACAAGTAGCTTCTAATAAGAACAGCTAAAGGTCACAAGAACACATTGTTGATAGTGACAATTCAAGTCAGTGTAATAGCATGGAACAATATGGGCACAATAGATTGAAAAAATAGGCTCCATGACCATACTGTACAATTAGGTTGCCTGATGTAATTTTCCTGTCATTAGTGCGGAGTGGTAGGGGTAGGGATATTGGAGAGGATGGGAAAAGGGGTGATGAAAAGTATTGCTCAGAGCAGACAGTGGCCCGTAATGCCAGGGTCTGTGCAGTGGTTGTGCATCAATGATACAGGAGGGATATTAAAAGGGGGTGAGTATAGGAGGATGTAGGAGGAAAGGAAGAAATGGACAGCAACCTCTGGTGTGGGTCATATGCAATTATGTCATGCCCAACTGGCTTAATTTTTCCAGCTATAACATTGGCTCCAATGTGAGTTCATCTCATCTAAATCAGAAGTGTCACAAAGAAGTGCAAGTTTAATTCAAGCTTGAAAGAGACATTTACTCCTGGACTTCAAATATTACCATACTTCCCTTTTGTACAGCAGCAGATATGGGCTGGGTCATAGCAAAAGCACATCTCCAGTAGAGGTCATTTGGAGATAGTTTCATCCTATGGAGTTTAGCAGGGGACCAGTACCTGTCATGTAATATCTTAAAGTAAGTGTATTAAGGTGTGCTTCTCCCAAGGCCCTACCATGTGTATCAAGTAGGAAGGTCCAATAGCCTTTAGGTGTATAGTATAATTGTAATATGTTCAGCCATCTTATCCTGGTCTCGTGTTCCACTGCCTTGGGATCTAGGTTGATGATTACAATATTATAAATCCCAGAGTTACTTTCTTTGGATGTATCCCACTTTGTAACATAGGAACGGCTAGGGAATCCTTGGAGAATAATCTGTCCATTTCAGTGTCTACCTCTCATGCAATACATAGCCTGTTGATATTTCCATCCGTAGGTGGGGGTAAGGTGTACTTCCTGACGCAGATCTTCAAATGGTTTAAGTGAGCCTCCCTGAATTAGGTAGTTCATAGTGCATGTGCCCTGTGGAGCCTACATTCACTAGCCCTGCATTGTTCCATACAGGGGCCCGATTGAGTATGTGGCAGTGTACTATAAGGCATTTGTGTTCTGTGTCCCAAGAGGCCAGCAAGGCATGAACCGCCAGGGGAAGGGACGAGTTCAACTCCTTTAATTTATAATACAGGCATGTATATCCAGAAAGATTGTTTCTGTATGCCTGGCCTATAGCCAGCCACGTGGGAGGATCTCTGCGGTCAGAGGAAGGTGCAGTATTTGGGATAATTGATGTGCCAGGTGGAATGAGAACATCAGGGAGCCTCATGTCATCTTAAGTGTTGCAGCGTTCACTTTGTATGGGTGAAGTTTCAGTTTCCTCCCTACCGACAACAAAAATGTAATCCCTTGACCATAGCTTTTAGTTCCTTGCAAGGGATCCAGAGGGAAGCATGATTGGGAAACAGTAGTACCTCTGAAGTACTATAATTTTGACCACTTGCACCCACACCCCTAGGAGAGCTGCAGGTATGAACACCATAAGATGTTGTGTTCAGTTCTCCCAATCAGAGGTTATATATTGTCCATAACCATATTATCTAGCCCGTGTTATAGAAGTACTCTAAGGAAATTTAAATGTGAGGGCCACCATTTGAAACCTAACCTATCATGATTCCTAGTGAACAGTAACATTTCACTTTTATTCCAGTTAATTCTATCATTGGAGAACGAGAAGTAATCTATAAGCGCTAATATGTTGGGAATGGATTTACCTAGGTACTTAAGGCTTAGCATGGTGTCATCTGTAGTAGGAGTAGTATCTTTATTCGTTTTTTTCATAGAGAAAACAATAAAAGCACAACAACATATGAATAATTTAAAAATAAGATAATATTATAAAAGTACAAACATATGTGTGACGCATAGCTTAATCACAATCCATATTATCATCTCCAGGTTGTGTTAGTTACTAAAATACTTCCAGAATTCATAAGGTGACTATGCTGTATAACCACCAATTTTGAGTTTGATAAAGTGTCGGGTGCATAGCTCCATCAATATAGTTAGAATAAACTATATTGATGTGGCAAAATATAGAATTCCACCAAATCCACCTATCATTTCAAAGTATTAACATTATTATATTTATGTAATTATATTATATTATTTTAAGACAGGAGATACTACTATTTAAAACCTACTAAAAATTAAAATGTCCATTGCAATATAATTATACTCACAGTTACCTATATCCAATTCATGTACAGTAAGTTTGAGTCATTTGTGTCTTTTTAAAAAAATTAATTAGCATGATTTCACCATCATTTTCATATAAGATTTGTCTTTGATAAGTAAGTTCAGTGCTATTATTGCTAAAAATCTCATTGAAGTTTCTAATCTTATAGCTTAGTGTGTATTTTACTAATGACAAGTGGGTATAAAGTGCTTTGCATTTTTAAATCAGTATGTGTTTAACAATATCCTTTTTCTTGATCTCCATGCACATAGCAAATATCTGGACAATCCAAAAATTAAAAGTTCTTTGAAATCACTATTTAAAGTCCAGGTGACCTCAATTAATCAATTGACAGCCAGGATCCGACATATCGGAACCAACCATGTTTTTCTGATGTACTTATACCTGGGGCAAAAGAATAAAAAGTGTACTTCTGTCTCAGGTACACCCTCACATACAGGACAACTGGGCGAGACATTAGAGCCATTCCAATTACTGCAGAGACTGTTAATCGGCAGGATACTGTACCTAAATTTTAGATGTAAGGATTTCGCAAGTGGTGGTTCTATGCGATTCAAAAAATCTTCCTGTTGAATATTATCCTTAAAACTTAAAAACCTATTTGTCAACGTCCCTGCTGTTCTTTTGCATAGCCAATTATCATCCACATAACTCCAATATCTTTTTTTGAGGAGATTTAAAGACTTTTTCTGAATGCTGTCAGGGTTGAGCCACAAGTCACTAATGCCCAATTTGACCAACCATCCCTTGATGCAATTGAGCCACTGCACACGCCCGCTGGTATCTAATGATAGTACATCTAAGAGTGATTCTTTCATGGGGAGTGGTGAGTCATTCGACCCAATGCGAATCCAGAATGTAAGAGGCCTAAGGGCAATTGCGTGAGCAACATTCTTTATGCCCAAGTCCAAGTGCATTGGTATTAGTGGTGCATTTCGGGGGAGCTCCAAGACTGATCTCTCTTTTAACATCATTCTTATCAGGCAGATCCCAAACGGTACATCTAGGTAAGTTTAAGTCATTGCCATTTGTCTTGCTTTGTGGGGTTCTTCAGGGTTCCTCGTTGAGCCCGACGCTTTTCAACATATATGTCTCTGAACTTGCCCCGCTGATTAGAAGTTTTATTTTGATTCCCACTTCCTATGCTGACGATACCCAGCTGGTAATTTCGACAGTGGATAAGGATGTTAATCACTCCCTCAAATTACATGACTGTATGATTGCTATGAGCAGCTGGATGAGTAGGCATTGCTTGAAGCTGAATTCAAGCAAAACTGAAGTGGTATTGTTTGGTAATCGTTTTCCACCTTGGTCTCTGGCTTGGTGGCCAGACAACCTGGGCTCTCCTCCTACATCAGTAGTTAAAGCCAAGAATCTTGGCGTTATTATGGATGAAAAACTTAACTTTGAGACCCAGGTTTCCAAGGTTGTGTCTTCTTCCTATCTTGCCATCAAAACCCTAAGAAAAATTCTGCCTTTTATTCCAAAAAACACCAGAAAGACGGCTGTGGCCTCGCTAGTTTTGTCCAAATTGACTATTGCAATGGTCTATATATGAACCTCCAAGCCAGACTACTTAGGAAATTGCAGGTGGTACAAAATGCCGCCGCTAGACTAGTCCTGGACATTCCTAAAAATCAGTCTGTTAGGATAGGTATCCAGGACCTTCATTGACTTCCTGTCTGCCAGTGTGTTAAATTTAAGGCACTCTGCATTGCTCACAAGGCTCTACATAGAGAAGGTCCTAAATTTCTCTGGAATATTTTCAGCTGGTACTCTCCAAATAGACCTCTGTGATCGGCTAACGCCAGCTTGGTGACCACTGCTAGAATCAAAAGACGAGCTGGGGTGGTAGGAGTTTCAGCTATAATACCATCAAGCAGTGGAACTCCCTCCCACTATACCTCAGGACGATACCTACCCTCCTCGATTTCAGAAAACAACTTAAGACGTGGCTTTATAGAAATTAGCTTTCTTGGCGTAGTATGTTTGAGCTTGAAAGCGCCAAGACACCCACGGGTATAAGTGCGCTATATAAGTTTTAATAACATAACATAACAATATGTTTTCGGTTTTTTCAATGAGTGTCACATTTGTGTAGCCCCAAAACTCCGCCCCGTAAAGTGCGGCTCCTAAACCCTGTGCCTGGTAGACTTGGATTACTGCCGTCAGCGGTCTATAAATTGGCTGCCATAATTTTTAAACTAGTGTTGTCCCTACGTGTTGTATCAAAAGCTGACTTTTAACTATTTGTGGGGACCAAGATTGTGTGCTAGTTAGCCTTACCACTAGATAATCAAATGGTTTTACCTCCTCTAGTACTGTCGAGCCCAACCTGACACTACGATTGAAGCGCTTGTGACGATTAAAAAACATACATTTTGTTTTGAGGGAGTTTATTTCTAATCCAAATTCATCACATCCCTTCCTGAACTGGTCTACTAAGTTTTGGAGCCCAAGCGTGGGTTTGGGAGATGAGCAGGGTGTCATCTGCAAATAAAAGTGCGGGCACTACTTGCTCAGCAAGCCTGGGCGGGTCACCCCTGCAATCTAGGAGTGGTTCGATCAGACCATTGATGCAAAGGGTGAAGAGAGTAGGAGCAAGGACACACCCTTGCCGCACTCCTCTGTTTACCTTGATCCGATCAGTAAGTTCCCCACTCACTCCTCCATCTAATTCGGGCATAGTTGTCCGTATGCATTCTAATGATGATTTGCAGGAGTTTTTCCGGAATCCCCATTTTGCTGAGTGCTGCCCACAGTTTTTCATGGGGACCTAAATCAAATGCAGCACGGAGGTCTACAAACACTACATATAACGTAACTTTCTTGATTGCCGCATATTTCAAGAGGATCAGTTGAAATGAGTGTACCCCTTGGATCTGGCTCCAGTTTCTTCCAGCCTGGATCATCTTTCCATGTAATCTTGCTTGCTTAGTACATGCTCCTGTATTTAAAAAAATGGCAAATGACAAAAATTTAAAATCAGATGCTAAAAAGCAAAAACAGGCTAAAAGCTAAAAAAAACATGGCAGCAACAACAGAGGAGCAACACAAACCAAACAAATTAAACTGCATACCCACAGGACACAGGCCCCTAAAATAAACCTGAGTGTGAGTCCCCTCTAAAACCAGCTTGTGAAAAACCCCAAACAATAGTCCCCCAGGGTGCCCAAGTCCTAAAATATCTAATGACAAAGAAAAATTGGAGTGATTGGGAATTGTTTATCTTCTGCCATACTCCCATGACATAAAAATATGACTGTGATTCGAGGCCTGATGCACCAAATATAATCTAACCCAGAGACATCCAATATAGTTTTATTTCCATTTACGGATAGCACAGTTGTTCCCTCATGATGTCAGCTGTACCTCTGGGACAATAGTTTACTCGTATACACAAATAAATCAATGCAACAAAAACAATCAAGCATTGGCATAGCAAATACGTTTGCCATGGCTGCCAGCCATTTGGCTTTGTTAATTCTTGCTTTGTCTTGTCGTGACTTTTATAAACCTTTACTGCTGGGAGGCTGTCGGGCTTTTATCAATGTAAAATAAAAATTGACTAAAAGCAAAAATCTTGTTTGACCTCAAAAAGCACATATTGCCATAGTAGCCCCTAACATTTTGCGTGTGGATATGCTCCTTGTGAAAGAGCAGAATGCCATCACTAACAGTTACATAAGCCAATGGCTGAAGTGGGCTAAGTCCCCAATGCTGTATGCTGTTGTGCGTGGAAGAAAAATGTGAATGGCAGAGCAGCAAACTAATGGATGAAGATGGTAGGCTGAAAGCCACTACATGTTAGTATGTTTTATATGTACTTTTCATAGTAATGATTGCATTAGTTAATTATGAAGTTCAAATCAATCATAGTCATATAAGTAAGATAACAAACTAACATAGAAGTCGCCTGAAAGTAAAGTTAAGTAAATGCAGTTTTCTCATAAAGAGAGTACCCTAAATCTCCTACTGTGCTCTGCTCTATTCAAAATCAGAAGAAGGTCTGCTGCTTAATCTACATTACATTCGCTCTAAAGTTTTCTGCACATAGTTTCCATTAAATTATCAATTCAGGTTAGAGTAAAAAGATACAGTCTTTAGCTTATTAGTTTCTCAGGATCCTCCATGATACACCTTCTTTGAGCATACTTCAAACGTACATTTATCTGCAACAAAAGGAGATACATTGGACCAGCCTGTACTCTGCAGGAGCTTTTTCGGATTTGATGCCAATTATAACATTCCACAAAGATTACAACAAAAAGAAAACATTTCTTCTCATATGAAAGTAAGAAACAGAACACACACAGTGTGATACAGCATTGAAATTCAGTTTGCATAGAAATAAAAGGTTCTGTGTCATGAATCAAGATGGCAACCAACGTTAGCCATTTTAAACCCAGGCCTACATTAGCTTTGGTTGATCTAAACGTGAATAATACAAAGCTAATAGCATATGCGTGTTTTCATACCAATGTCGATATAATGCAAACCATTTAATATGAAATTACCCTTTCATAGTCATAACATACAATTGAATTGGAAAGAAACAAAGTTAGGCAGTCTGTGCAATGCTAGAAAAGATTAATTAAAATAAGCATCGGCAAAGCAAATAGGTCTCGCCTACGCAAGACCTATTGGCTTTGGCAATGTGATTTAGCCATGTTGTAGACCATTGTGGTTGCTGTTCAGCATGGCTAAAGGTTAATGGTGTAGAGTAGGGTGGGATAGATTGGAGTAGATTGGAGTGGGGTAGATTGGGATAGAATGGAGTGGAGTAGATTGGGGTAGAGTGAAATGGGTCAGATTTGAGTACAGTGGAGTGGGGTAGAATGGGGTAGAGTGAAGTGGGGTAGATTGGGATAGAGTGGAGTTGGATAGAGTGGGGTAGATTGTAGTGGGGAAGATTGGGGTAGATCAAGGTAGACCGGAGTGGGGTAGATTGGGGTAGATTGTGGTGGAGTAGAGTGGGGTAGATTAGGGTAGATTGAGGTACACTGGAGTAGGGTAGATTGGGAAAGATTGTAGTGGGGTAGATTGGAGTGTAATTCGGTGGGTAGATTGGAGTTGAGTGGGGTAGATTATAGTGTACTGGAGTGGAGTAGGGGGAGGGGGAAGATTGGAGTGGGGTAGATTGGAGTGGAGCGGGGTGGAATAGGGGGGAAGGGGTAGATTGGAGTGTGGTAGATTGGAGTGTGGTAGATTGGAGTGGGGTAGAATGAATTGTGGTAGATTCGGGTGAATTGGGGTGGATGGGGTAGACTGGGTTGGAGTGGAATAGATTGGAGTGGAGTGGGGTACATTGGAGTGCATTGGAGTGGAGTGGGATGGAGTAAATTGGAGTGGAGAGGGGGTAGATTGGAATGGGGTAGATGAGGAAGGATTGGGGTAGATTGGAGTGGGGTAGATAGGACTGGGGTAGATCGAGGTAGATTGGGGTAGAGTGGAGACAGTTATATTGGTGTAGGTTGGAGTGGAGTGGAGTGGGGTAGATTGAGGTAGATTGTAATGGGTAGAGTGGGGTGGGGTAGATTTGGATGGGGTGGTATAGAGTGGAGTTGGTTGGAGTAGGGTGGAGTGGGTGGAATAGGGTGGAGTGGGTAGATTGTGGTAGAATGGAGTAGACTGGAGTAGAGTGGGTAGATTGGAGTGGAGTGGAGTGGAATGGATTGGTGTAAATTTCAGTAGGGTAGATTGCAGTGGGTAAATTGGAGTAGGGTAGATTGGGGTGGAGTGGGGTGGGATAGATTGGAGTGGGGTGGATTAGGGTGGAGTGGAGTGGAGTGGGCTAGATTGGAGTGAATTTAGGTAGATTTGATGGGAGTAGGGTAGATTGGAGTAAAGTGGAGTGCGGTAGAGTGGAGTGGAATGGGTTAGATTGGATTTGGATAGATTGGAGTGAAGTAAAGTGGGGCAGATTAGAGTGGGGGTTGATTAGGGTGTGGTGGGGTAGATTGGGTGGGGTGGGGTAGATTGGAGTGGAATAGTTTGGGGATTGGGGTAGATTAGGTTAGATTGGAATAGAGTGAGGTAGATAGGAGAAGAGTGGGGAAGCATGAGTGGAGTGAGGTAGATCGGAGTGGAGTGGGGAAGACTGGAGTAGAGTGGGGTATATTGGGTAGATTGGAGTGGGGTTGATTGGAGTGGAGTGGGTTAGACTTGGTTGAGTAAAATGGGGTGGGGTAGACTGGAGTGGAGTAGATTGGGGTAGATTGTAGCGAAGTGGAGCTGGGTAGATTGGAATGGAGTGTATTGAGGTAGAGTAGAGTGGGAGAGACTGGGGTAGATTGGAGTGGAGTGGGGCAAGTGGTGTGGAGTGTAGGGGCGTAGAGTGGAGGGACATAAAGTAGAGTGCCATAAAGAAGAGTGGTATGTTGTGCCTTTGAGTGAGTGGCATGGAGTGGCATGGAGTGGCGTGGAGTGGAGTGGAGTGGCATGTCGTGGAGTAACTTAGTGTGGAGGGACGTGGAGTGGCAAGGCGTAGAATGGAGTGCAGTGTCATAGAATGGAGTAGCGTGACGTAGAGAGGAAAGGCATAGAGTTGAGTAGAGTGTTGTACATTGAAGTGGTGTAAAGTGGAGTGGAGTAGTGTGGAGTATGCATGGTGTGGTAGCACACTGCCACTGCAGACAACACATTTTCAATTGAAATGACCATTACATTTGCACCAACATACAGTTTTACTGCATACAAATGATAATGTATGGAAATGTCATCATCTAGTGTATTGATGTTTTGAACGTATGCCAATATTCGTTTCCTTCACACTGCAGAATTGCACAAAAAAATGTGCTTCATTTGTACTTTCCTAATTCTGATATATTCTGAAACATCAGTACAGTTCATTTTTGATTTGTGCTAGGAAAAATAAGATCCTACACCCTCTCCTCTCACATGGGAGCTCATCAGGATTGTCACATTCTCTCACTTTGAAGTCAGAGAAAGAAAAGTAAACACCAAGCTCCCTCAGAAGACAGAGGCTGTCATTTGACCTCTGTCCCTGAATGCACAGCAAATGTGACAAGATAATAACAAAATTTAAAGCCTTTTTACAGAAAGTGAGTACTGGGAAGGATACAGTAAACAAGGGATGCTCACGGGAGGGACAAACTCCAGCTGGACAGCTGAAAGCTAATAAAGTCAGCAAGTAAAAAGTAAGCAACTATGAGTTACAAACCGCAATGCCAATAGTAAGGAATGGGCGAAATGCATTCCCAGGGAAGCTTTCGGAATGCCCACAAGAAGTTTTAAGCAAACCAGACAGCTGGGCTGTCTGGTAGGCTTCAACCTAAAAAGCAGGCGGATGCAGGGTGTGAAACCTCGCGGGTAGCTAGTGTCTGGGGAAATCTTAGTTCTGAATATTCACAAATGGTTAAGCAAAAACTGCTGGGGCATATATCAAATCGTAATCCATTTCACCAGATGTTTTATTATCAGCTGAAACAACTGCAAAAGATTTAGGAGGACTGATAACCGCTACATTATTGGATTAACCTACACCATGCTATGTAACATTTTCCTCGGTCTTTTGCCTGGTGGGTTTCAAACTTGGGTAATGTATCACAGATTTTAGTTTCTCTATCATATCAAAACATCCCCTGTTGGTTTACAGACTGATTTTAAACCATAAAACATTAGTAACAGTATATTTCTGCTTTCTACACCTAATCCTAACGCAGGTACTTACCAATATATTTTGCAAGTGCATTTCCCACTCTGATCTGCACACTTTAGTTACTTGCAGGATCCGACATAACTAATAATTAAAGTGTAAAAAGAAAAATCAACTGCCACAGTTTTCACAGGAGAGATGTAAGAAGAAACGTCGACGTTTGAAAGAATATATTTAAAAGAAAGAACAAGGCATTTCCAAAGTTAATTTAAAACTTGTCACTTTCTCTCATGAAATTGTGCATTTCACTGGCTATGTGAAATAGGCAAAACTAGGGCTGGGGAAACCTTTGTTTAAATGTTTTGTGAGTGGGTCCAATCCACGTAAGACTGTTCCTTAAGACTCTCGTAAGTTACACCTGTATAGGAAGAGAAGGTCAGTAAATATAACCAACATATGTAACTTGGAAACATATGTTGTCGTCACTTACAAGAGTCAAAAGTGACTCTGTTTTGGAAATGGAGCTCCTAATCTCTACTTTTGTTAGATATTTCATTGTATTCTCCGTCATAATTTTTGGCACCTGAAGTTCGAATTTATAGATTTATTTATTTTTATTGCAATGTGACGTTGCACTCAATTGAATTACATTATTAAATGTAAGTGGCAATTTGTCACCTCCACTTGTCAATTTGGCCATCTCAAGACTCTGCGACCTTTGCTAGGAGATTTTAGGAGATGGTGGAAGTTAGGGGATGGGGAACTGTTGGACTTGGCCCTTTTTCCCAGAAATCTTTCGTTTTTCCCCTAGCCGTTTTACCATGTATGAAACTCACTCAAGATGGCTGCCACAGGTCCCTGCTACTGCAGAGTGGCCTTACACGCATACACACTAGTAGCCAGGGTCAGGCTGGGACATAGAGATACAGTATCCATTCCGTCCCCGCCTCTGGGCCACATAGCCAGGCATGTAGAAGGTTCCAGAACCTTCCGGGCTGTGGGAGGAGTTATGTTTTGCCGCCTTTGGGAGAGTCACCTGACCTAGGGGTAAAAAAGGCTTGGAGGGAAAACTTTTTAGTCAGTTGGGTTTAGTTAGTTGATGAGGCACCACTGAACCTGGGAGAACCTCCGCCGGAGTATAGGCTTTAGGGCCTAGGGGGGAGACCTACACTACTGCTGCTGACAGGGCTGAGGCCCTGCTGGAGTAAGATAGCTGAGGAACGCCCACCACCCACTGACCTTGCCCAGTGTGAGGGGACCCAGGGAACCACCTTCAGCGTGCGGGGAGGAACATCAAGCACTCCCAGACCACCAACTCATTCCCCCTCATGACAAGAAACTTCTGACAAGAAACTCTGACAAGAAACTTATACTAAGGAACTTCTGACAAGAAACTCATCACCAGAAGCGCCTAAGAAGCAACCAAGCTGGAGCAGTCGCAAGTCGCCTTAATTTGAGGAGGCCTGACCGTCCAGCCAGGCCTGAAGCCTAAACTGCCCAACTGGGGATCACCAGGTAAAGCGCCGTACCCTGAAGCGCTAGACCTTCACCTCCTCACTATTCCTGCCTACTACTGGGCTGCCCCCAAGTACTTTTCCAGTCAGCCCTGCCCACAGGCTGCTGGTTCGTCCTGCATTCTGTCCCCCCTCAGGTCACTGACCTGGTGTGGAGATCACCGCCGCGGCCGCCGCCGCCTGAGGAGAGGCACCGTGTGGTGAGGTGCGCCGTCGCGCCCTCACCGGAGGAAGCGCTGAGGTGAGGGAAGCCCCTCAGGTGTGTGTGGTGAGGTGCACCGTCCGTGCCCTCACCGAAGCCTCCGAAAACTGGGCCCTGGGCCCTCATCGCCGCCGTCGCGGCCGAAGAAGTGTCCCCGCCGCCATCGCGGCCGAAGAATTGTCCCCGCCGCGGCCGAAGAATTGCCCCCGCCGCCGTTGCGGCCCAAGAAATCGCAGCGCGATCACCAGCGAGGCCTCCAGGCCCCGCCGACGCCGTTGCCGAGCAACCAGGGTCGCCGGGCGTGACCCCAGCAAGGCCGCGCAATAATTGGGCGCCGGCCCCGGTCACGCCCCCAGCGCCGAGGGAAGCCCGGGAAGAGCCCCAGCAGTGCAGAGGGAGACGGGGAGCCGGCCGGAGAGGACTGCCGGCTCCCGCTCCCTTCCCCCGCGACCCTGAGCCCGCGCACTTACCCTACCTGATCCCGGGGGCCGGAGGAAGGTGATCCCGGCCCCCGCAACGTCCTGTTCCCAGTCCCTGAAGCCTGCAACGGGCCGTGCAGGCATACCCTGATCCCGGGGGCCGGAGTAAGGTGATACCGGCCCCCGCAACGTTCAGCCAGTCCGGCCTGAAGGCCGAGGTACCCCTACCGGGCCCCGACCTCCAGAACACGAGCCGGGCCTGGGGGAGTGCCAGTCGCCCTGAAGCGCGACCAACGACCAACACAACAGGTGAGCCCAGGAGGCCCCTAGGGCCCACAAAACGCCACTGGGGGCCGGGGGCCACCATTAACCCCATAATTACTTGTGCAAACTTTCCCCACGAGGCGAGGCCCCGGAGAGGAGTGGGCCTAGCCTAGAGTTAACCCCTAAGGGTCATAGAAGCCCCAGGATACTGGACATGTCGAGGGGTTCCCTACAGTATTTCATAACTTATTGCAGATGCCTATTGTAATTACTGCCTAGGCCATGCTTTTAACTGCGAAGTCTTTTACCACAGGGGAGAGTATTTAATTGAATTGAGTTGAAGTGTTTTATGTTACAGGTGTACTGGAATTGCGACGCCCACTGTACTGAATGTGGGCGCGCCTAGATTAATGCAGGCCTATTTCAATGTAAAGTGAAAAGCCTTCTTTTAAGTAATTGAATATGCTAAAGTGAACTGCATGTCTAGGCCCTTGTTTTAGTAACGTACCTTGAGATCATTATTAAGTGCTACGTGTAGGAGATAATTCCTGCGGCCTCTTAGTGGCCTACAATGTTGATGAGCTATGATGCTTTATTTAAAATGTGCACCAATTGAGTAATGCAATGAATTTGAATGTAGATCTGAATTAATCTGCCTCATCTAATGCCAACTTAATTTATTTATAAAAGATCTTGATTTTAAATACAAAAGCCTGGTGTGGTGTCATGTTATTGCGTTCGCATTTCTGAGTCAAAGTAAGAGTGTGCTGCACAACTGCCTTACACATTGCCTTCGCGTGCTTTCCCGCTTCGCGCCATGCTACCGTGGCGGACTCGGTAAACCCGGTTCCAACATTTGGTGTTCAGCGGTTGGATAAGGACTGGTGCTTGTGCAGCACCCTACAGTGACTCAGTGTGCGCCGCAATTAGACACCTATTGTAATGAAAGTGCTAGGAATTCTATGGTAATTGCCGATTGTGTACATTCCTGCGTTAGACCTGTTACCTACAGTTTAGAACCCCTTCCTTAAATTGTCTCGGACCCCACCTAGGAGGATGGAGTTTGAGTTAGCAAACCTAGAAAGGTATACGGTGACACAGCTCAAGGAGTTCTGCCTAGAGAGGGGGGTGGCCGTCAAGCGAGGCGCCAGGAAGGAGGTGCTTCAGAAAGCTTTGAGGGCATGGGTAATGGCCCACCCGGAGGGAAGAGGGGATGAGGAGCAGGGGAGGCAGACAACCCAGGAGAACTGGACCTACTGCGCATTGATGTTAGCGAGAATGTGTTGCCAGGAAGACGTTCCAGGGCAGGCAGTAGTGCGTCAGGGGGAAGTTTGTCGCCAGAGGAATTTGAGGACAGAAGGGAGCAAAGGCAATTAACATTAGAACTTGCTAGGATGGAAAGAGACGGAGAACAGGCAAGGCTAGCCATGGAGGAAAGGAAGCTTGTACATGAGCTTAGCCTGAAGGAACTAGAGCTCCGAGCCTTGCAGATGGAGATGCAGGGCAAAGTGAATGGTGGCAGCGAACCTACTGGGGTTCCACAGGAGCCCAAATTTTATCTACCAAGAGAGGTGATAGCCAGTTTGGGGAGTGATCCTGAAGGGAGTGGTGCAGGGTTCTTCCAACCCCGCGAGGTGGGAGAGGTGGAGAATAGCCCAGCTAGGTCCCAGGATAGTGAGCGGGTTGTAGGGCCTCACATCCTACCCATAGGAAGGAGTGAGACGGGGAGGTGTCCCGAGGTGCCCCAACCACAGTCTCAGGGCCTGGAGAGTTCCATTAGGGAACCCCAGGTTGGGAGCCTAGGCTGTCCCGATGGGCCATCCATGGTAGGGGATCCCCCAGTGACAGGAGAACCCGGGGCGTATGTATTCAGAGCTCCAGGGGTTCTGGGGTCTGCCCAGCCACAGGATTTAGATCCTGGGCTGGGGTGCCAGGTTCAGGGGCTGCCTGACCTGGTGGGAGGGACGTCTGTAAGCAGTGTTCCTCCGGAGCTGACTCCCAGGGGCGCTTCTCCAGGTGGGAGGGTGCTGAACTCTGGGAGGGGGTGCAGAGGAAGGGAGGACTTGCCTCTGGCACCGGGGCAACCTAAGGGTTTAGACCCTGGGTTGGTGGATCGGATGCAGGGTCACGGCCCTGGAAGAGTGAGAGAGGGGTGGTCTGAGGGTGCCCCGCATAGGAGGAGAGGGCGGAACCCCAGAAGGAGAGGTAGGGGGAGGAGAGCCTCGCCCCTGACTGCTGGTCAGCCTGAGGGTGCGGACCCCAGGTGGGTGGACCAGTGGCAGTTTGGAACTGCAAGGAGGAGAAGGAGAGTGGCCAACGGGCCTGGGGCTACTGCCCCCCGCTCTGTGAGACCGCAAGGGCCAGAGACATCTGGACGGCCTAGCGCCCGGTCCTGGCTGCAGCCAATTAGGGAGCGCCAGTGGGGTGGCTTCGTTGGTCCAGGGAGGTTTGAGAGAGGGAACCACCGGGTTCCAGAGTGGAGAAGGACCTGCAGGACCTTCCTGCAGCTGGGGAAAAGGCCTGCGTCCAAGTTTTCTCGCCCGAAGCAGGGAAGACCATCAAGGCATTGATCGGTCTACCCTGGCTTTTGGCTGGGAGGGGGTTGTGTTGGACTTGGCCCTTTTTCCCAGAAATCTTTCGTTTTTCCCCTAGCCGTTTTACCATGTATGAAACTCACTCAAGATGGCTACCACAGGTCCCTGCTACTGCAGAGGGGCCTTACACGCATACACACTAGTAGCCAGGGTCAGGCTGGGACATAGGGATACAGTATCCATTCCGTCCCCGCCTCTGGGCCACATAGCCAGGCATGTAGAAGGTTCCAGAACCTTCCTGGCTGTGGGAGGAGTTATGTTTTGCCGCCTTTGGGAGAGTCACCTGACCTAGGGGTATAAAAGGCTTGGAGGGAAAACTTTTTAGTCAGTTGGGTTTAGTCAGTTGATGAGGCACCACTGAACCTGGGAGAACCTCCGCCGGAGTATAGGCTTTAGGGCCTAGGGGGGAGACCTACACTACTGCTGCTGACAGGGCTGAGGCCCTGCTGGAGTAAGATAGCTGAGGAACGCCCACCACCCACTGACCTTGCCCAGTGTGAGGGGACCCAGGGAACCACCTTCAGCGTGCGGGAGGAACATCAAGCACTCCCAGACCACCAACTCATTCCCCCCCCCTCATGACAAGAAACTTCTGACAAGAAACTCTGACAAGAAACTTATACTAAGGAACTTCTGACAAGAAACTCATCACCAGAAGCGCCTAAGAAGCAACCAAGCTGGAACAGTCGCAAGACGCCTTAATTTGAGGAGGCCTGACCGTCCAGCCAGGCCTGAAGCCTAAACTGCCCAACTGGGGATCACCAGGTAAAGCGCCGTACCCTGAAGCGCTAGACCTTCACCCCCTCACTATTCCTGCCTACTACTGGGCTGCCCCAAGTACTTTTCCAGTCAGCCCTGCCCACAGGCTGCTGGTTCGTCCTGCATTCTGTCCCCCCCTCAGGTCACTGACCTGGTGTGGAGATCACCGCCGCGGCCGCCGCCGCCTGAGGAGAGGCACCGTGTGGTGAGGTGCGCCGTCGCGCCCTCACCAGAGGAAGCGCTGAGGTGAGGGAAGCCTTCAGGTGTGTGTGGTGAGGTGCGCCGTCCGCGCCCTCACCGAAGCCTCCGAAAACTGGGCCCTGGGCCCTCATCGCCGCCGTCGCGGCCGAAGAAGTGTCCCCGCCGCCGTCGCGGCCGAAGAATTGTCCCCGCCGCCGTCGCGGCCAAAGAATTGCCCCCGCCGCCGTTGCGGCCCAAGAAATCGCCAGCGCGATCACCAGCGAGGCCTCCAGACCCCGCCGACGCCGTTGCCGAGCAACCAGGGTCGCCGGGCGTGACCCCAGCTAGGCCGCGCAACGATTGGGCGCCGGCCCCGGTCACGCCCCCAGCGCTGAGGGAAGCCCGGGAAGAGCCCCAGCAGTGCAGAGGGAGACGGGGAGCCGGCCGGAGAGGACTGCCGGCTCCCGCTCCCTTCCCCCGCGACCCTGAGTCCGCGCACTTACCCTACCTGATCCCGGGGGCCGGAGGAAGGTGATCCCGCAACGTCCCGTTCCCAGTCCCTGAAGCCCGCAACGGGCCGTGCAGGCATACCCTGATCCCGGGGGCCGGAGTAAGGTGATACCGGCCCCCGCAACGTCCAGCCAGTCCGGCCTGAAGGCCGAGGTACCCCTACCGGGCCCCGCCCTCCAGAACACGGGCCGGGCCTGGGGGAGTGCCAGTCACCCTGAAGCGCGACCAACGACCAACACAACAGGTGAGCCCAGGAGGCCCCTATGGCCCACAAAACGCCACTGGGGGCCGGGGGCCACCATTAACCCCATAATTACTTGTGCAAACTTTCCCCACGAGGCGAGGCCCCGGAGAGGAGTGGGCCTAGCCTAGAGTTAACCCCTAAGGGTCATAGAAGCCCCAGGATACTGGACATGTCGAGGGTTCCCTACAGTATTTCATAACTTATTGCAGATGCCTATTGTAATTACTGCCTAGGCCATGCTTTTAACTGCGAAGTCTTTTACCACAGGGGAGAGTATTTAATTGAATTGAGTTGAAGTGTTTTATGTTACAGGTGTACTGGAATTGCGACGCCCACTGTACTGAATGTGGGCGCGCCTAGATTAATGCAGGCCTATTTCAATGTAAAGTGAAAAGCCTTCTTTTAAGTAATTGAATATGCTAAAGTGAACTGCATGTCTAGGCCCTTGTTTTAGTAACGTACCTTGAGATCATTATTAAGTGCTACGTGTAGGAGATAATTCCTGCGGCCTCTTAGTGGCCTACAATGTTGATGAGCTATGATGCTTTATTTAAAATGTGCACCAATTGAGTAATGCAATGAATTTGAATGTAGATCTGAATTAATCTGCCTCATCTAATGCCAACTTAATTTATTTATAAAAGATCTTGATTTTAAATACAAAAGCCTGGTGTGGTGTCATGTTATTGCGTTCGCATGTCTGAGTCAAAGTAAGAGTGTGCTGCACAACTGCCGTACACATTGCCTTCGCGTGCTTTCCCGCTTCGCGCCATGCTACCGTGGCGGACTCGGTAAACCCGGTTCCAACAGGAACACAATAATGCCATCAAAAAGGTGTTTCAATGGGGGTGGAGGGTATTATTCTGCTAGGCCCGTGTTCTTTCAAGGCCCCATGCTTGTTTTTAAAAATAGTTTTAAAGATTTTGCAGCAAGCCTGACCTGTTTATTCATTGCCGTTGGCATGGCTTAAGCATGATGTCTTTGTCCCAGACCCCGAAAACATTTTGACATGCTTGGAAGAAGCCTCAAAGGTAAATAGAGTGATTGAGAACCGCAGCCTCTGCCTCACCCTTTCCTCTCCTCTGCAGAATATGTGGATTGGGCAGGAGAAAAAGGGAGGAAGAGACTAAGAAGCACGGCACAGGAGACTGTCTCACTGGAGGCTTGGAAAGAGGGCAGGGGGAATTGTGGGTAACATCTGGATCTCTGCGGCTCAGCAAAATGAGAAAAAGCAGTGCAGCTGAGCTCAAGGAGAACCAGAGGTTGACTTCAGACTCCTTTCACAGCTGTTTCTCTGTATGCTCAACAGTTAACAGCTGAGGGCCTGCCCTAGGCAGTGATTGTTGACCAACCACAGCACGAGCTGTGAAACCAAGGCTTGGGACGTGGCAGGGGTTTCAACTCCCTCTGTTTCTCCGGAGGACCTTTTTTAATTAGGACAGTCTGATCTCATGGGGTGGAATATTCTAGTAGCCTTATAGTCTGCCATAGTGGGTTATATCGCCAATTAAAGGACTGCTCCCTTGTTATATGCCTTCAGCTTGGGCCTGTAACTCTGGGGAGGCCTTTAACAGCTGGTGTAGCCTACGGCAGGCTGTAAGGCTATAAAATACTGATCCATTGAATTCTTATACCAAGATTAGTGATGTCGCTATGAATTGGCGTTTGTTTCATAAGAACTGCCCCTTGAGTACCTAGGAAACCCAAATCTCTTTTTTGATGGAGTGCATCCCAGTCTAATCCCACTATTTATCATGTGTCCAAAATGAGGTGATCATGATTTGTCAAACGTCCTCCAAAGACACAGTACATAATAACTGCAAAAAAGTTGAGACTAGGTTGGCTCCTCCCCTGGAGGAAGTTGAGGCCTCCCCAGGCTGTGCCGGCCTGCCCCGGTGGTGTGTGGAGCCCCTTGCCTAGATCGGGGCTCTGCTGTGGTGGTGCTGTGTGGCGCGGTCCCTGGTGGACCCAGGTTCACTGAGGAGTGCTCGCTTGACGCTGGGGGATCAAGGAGAGGCGGACGGATCTGGTGGCCGTGGGTCCAGGCCTGGGGCTGCCGTGGCTAGACCCTGTTCTTGGAGGACAGCTTTGGAGGCGTGGAGGCTGCTGGGGATACCGCCCTTGCCCCTATCAGTGGACTTGTTAGTGGGCCTCAGTGGCCTGGAGGGGACGGCAGCGTGGTCTGGTCTGCCCAAGGATGCCCAGGCGGCCGTTGCGGCTGGTTTATACTGGCCCTGCCTCCCTTTGCTTCTGGACTGCTTGTCTTGGCAGGCAGGGGCTGCAGTGGGGGTCACCTGGGCCCAACCTAGTGCTGAGACTGCTGACTGGATCAGGCTACCCCCTCCATGTTGGCAGACACCGATGCCGGTGAAGCTTGGGGACTTGCTGACTGGCCCTTGTGGATGGCTCATGTGACTGGTGCAGCTATCCGGGCCCCGGGTGTCCCTCCCCAGCCCTCTGGGCTGAGTGGACACAGCGAATCACTGCAGCTACGAAGGAGCACCATGAGCCAGACTGAGAGATTTCTCCATGTGCAGATAAGTGCCTCTCCGCCAAGATGTGTGCTGCGCCATTTGAGACCCCTACCTGCGCTTGGCTAAGGACCGGAGTG
Organism: Calotriton arnoldi; assembly: GCA_963921515.1. NCBI lineage: Eukaryota > Metazoa > Chordata > Amphibia > Caudata > Salamandridae > Calotriton > Calotriton arnoldi. The sequence goes on from CAWUFW010001550.1 coordinate 1,435,132, forward strand.
TCAGCCTGCTTTGTGAGGTTCCACGCCCAGGATGCACAGCAAAAGTGTCTAAAGAATCCAATGAAGTCAACCAATATGTTCTTTTTTCTTTCAAAGTTTATTCCAACGTTTATCCGGAATTTAGCCAAACTTATTTGGATCTTCAGTCTTTAACAAGGTTCAACGAGTGCCTCATCATGGCTTTACTCATAGACACAGAAGGTTCATAGTCCATATAATTCAACATTCGATGGTAATTCCAGGTGGTAATCCCAATGCATTTCGGGCTGTTTTGCCCAACTTCAGGGGTAACTAGGTTAAAAAGTATATTTATGAGAACCCGGTATCTTCCAGTAATCAAAATCATCATGAGTAAAGCCATGATGAGGCACTCGTTGAACCTTGTAAAAGATTAAAGATGCAAATAAGTTTGGCTAAATTTAGGATAAAGATTGGAATAAACTTTGAAAGCAAAAAGAACATATTGGTTGACTTCATTGGAGTCTTTGGACACTTTTGCTGTGCATCCTGGGTGTGGGACCTGACGAGGAACCAACAGTTTGTATGAACTTCGCAGGCATAGATGGAGTGAGTTCCAGGGTCCCACGCATTTACTTTTTGCCTTGAGCAGCACAGAATGCTGAATTTTCATTGAAATCTAGAGTGCATGCTACCAGTCATTTGTGAGGCCTGCTTTGTGAGCCACGAGGTCTTGCTTGGATGGATTTGGCTGGGGCCACGGGTTGATTGCAGGGTGTGGCTGTCTTCCTGTTTCCGGGCGGCCACCCGAGGGAGTCAATTGAGCCGGCCGCCCTCTGAGGGAGCTGACCCTGTAACTCCCAATTGGCCTCCTGGCTCAACATTGCATTGAGTGGACAGTGAGGCACTGGGTGGTGCCTAGCAGCACTTATCAGCAGCGGTCCTGAAGTGGGCTAACGTGGATACAGAGAACTCCATCGTTGGGAGTCCAGCTTCCTACCGCTCCTGTAGCCTGAGCATGGTGGCGGCACTCACCCTCCTGCCTGCGACCGGAACACCCTCTATGGTGCAGTGCGAACACGCACCCCTATTGCCGTGACCACCCAAAACCCAAAAAGCCATGGCCACGAATAAAGGTAAGAAGGATCACTCAATGAATGGGATGTTGCTTAAGACCACAGACTCGCACTCAGATGACTCCTTGCGTGCCTCAGAGGTGGTGCAATCACTAGATGCCGACAACCCAGAGGCCCCTCTAACCTGCTCATTCATAGAGGTCCTGTTTGCTTCTTTGAGGGACGACTTTCAGACTATGAAAAAGGAGATCTCTGATGAACTTAAAGAGACGTGACGGGATATGGACGCCCTCTGCGACAGATTGGACACTCTTGAAGTGCATAAATCGAGCCGAGATGAAGAGATGGAACAAGTCCAGCAAGAGATTCTGCGTCTCCGCCATCAAGACCTAGATTTGCAGGTCCACACCGAAGACTTGGAAAATCGCATCAGGGGGGTTCCGGCTGGAGTGGAGGGGTTGGACATCACCTCCTTTGTCATGGACCTTTTTTGCACGATTCTAGAAGCATCTCCAGATTTTTAAATTAAACTGGATTATACTCACCGAGTGGGACCTAGGAGATATGCACCCGCACCCCCTACAGACATCCTAACATGTATTTACTATTTACCACTGAAGGAGCGCATCCTTGAGCTAGCGCGGCAGAAAAGCACAATCCATTTTTGTGGACCCAACCCAACTTTATATCAAGACCTAGCCATATCAACTCTTCAAAAGCACAGAGCATTCCGACCGATCACCTCCCATCTTTGATCCATCAGAGTGTCCTATTTTTGGGGTCACCCCTTTCACTTGATCTTCCGTCTGAACAGGAAGCTCCATCAAATCCAGTCATTCAGGGAGGTATGTCAGTTGCTGGGCACAAAAGCAGACTCCCTAGAGCGGTCTCCACCAGCACAACCAGAACGAACGAACCCCAAAGCTTGAAAGTGGAGATCTGTCAAGCACTCACCCATAAAGCTCCGACCAGACCATGAGACAATGGCAAAAGAATGGCAAGCGGTCCCAGCGTCTCTTACTGAAGAATCCGCTGATCCAGAGCCAACCTGATGCATGCCATCCTCCTATGCCTGTTATCTTTCCTTCTATACTCTTCCCCTCTCCTGTCTTACGGGGTGACAGTGGGTCCCGAGGGGTGCTGGGAGAGGGGGGTGCGATGTCCACTGTCTTCCTCCTATCTCTATTTTCTCCATTGGGGGCATCTTGCCCAGGACACTGATGTTATTCATTATAGGTTGTTATTTGTTTGTTTAGTTTCTGTTGGGGTGTTTAAGTTCCCCACTACTCCCTTCTAGCATTGATCCCTCCACAAAGGATTCGATGGATAGCAACCTCTCGTTTGTTGCTGACGGCATCTCGCGCAACCGAACCCCGGCTTTCCCAAGCAACCTCAGTGATTGGCCTATCCTACTGTTTCCCTGATGGCCACCGATCTTATGATGATCACCCTTAATGTTAAGGGTCTCAATAACCCATTTAAGAGATGCACCAATCTCTCATACCTGGAACACTCGGGGGCCCACATATGTCTCCTTCAAGAAACACACCTTCTCACGCACAACACTCACAGGCTTCTATCTAAAGCGTATCCCCAGCAACTTTTTTCATCCCTCTCTATCAAAATGGCAAGGGTGGCTATCCTCCTCTCTTCCACCTTCCCTGGTAAAGTGGGTCATAAGCAGGCCAAAATTAAGGGGAGACTGCTGGCCTATTCAATTTCGATAGGTTCGCATAGCTTTACTCTGGCTACGGTGTATGCCCCTAACGATAGTCAAGAACCATTTCTCCGTCGTGCTGAGGTGGAGCTGTCCCGGTCGTCTCACTGGTTGTTGCTGATTGGGGGGATCTCAATCTACCCTTTGATAACAACTTAGACTGCTCGGCGCAACGTCAGGGCCAGTCTGGTCTATCTCCTGCGAGGGGGTGCAGTGGCTACAAGATGTCAGCCTGGGAGATATTTGGAAGCCCCTCCATCCTCAAACAAGAGATTATACCTTCTATTCCCACGAGCACAAGACATATGCTAGGATAGATTATTTTCTGGGCACCTTAGGGGTCAAATCCCAAACTAAATCATCCAAGATAATACCCCGCGCGCTGTCGAATCACACAGCAGTGACCCTTACCTTGACCATCACCCCGCCCTGCCTGCCTCCAAAAACATGGCGTCTATGAGACACGCTGTTGCACCGCCTTGCGGTCGTCCAGCAGATCACCCAAGCGTTAAAGGACTTCCTAGCCATTAATGATAATCCTGAGACCTCCATTGTCACTCTTTGGGAAACCCTGAAGGCAGGAATCAGGGGAGAATTTATTGCAATCTCCTCAGCAGATAATAAAATCCGCAGAGACAAACAAGATCATCTCTCTGGACAGGTCCAAGAGCAGGAGCGTACTCACAAAAGGACTGGTGCTCCTCGGGTGTGCTCGTCCAGCAACAAACGATGGGAGTCAACTTCTTGACCCAATTGGTGTGGAGCAGAGGGAGGACTGGCACATAGCAGAGACATTCCATCAGTTCTATGCCAACCTATATGCTGCTCAGGAGCTCCCCTTTGATGACCAATCCCAATATCTTCACGGAGCCTCTACCTCCAGATTTAGACAGGATCAGGCTGCGGATTTAGACCACCGATTCATATCGAGGAGGTAATATCTGCCATTTCTTGTCAAAAACCACTCAAATACTCAGGCCCGGAGGGATTTTCTGCACTTTTCTATAAGAGTTTCTGCCCCATCATAGCTACTATCCTTAACAGGGCATTCAGCACCATTGGAGACCATGGCGTGCTCCAGCTGTCGATGTTACGAGCCTCCATTGTGGCCATCCCAAAACCTGGGAAGAATAAGCGACACTGTACTTCATACAGGCCGATATCCCTGTTGAACGTCGACCTTAAACTGTTCACCGAAATTCTGGCTGCTCGCCTGACTCCATTGCTACCTAGTCTGATAGAGCCTGACCAGGCCGGGTTTGTTCCCAACCACCAATGTAATGATAATACAAAAAGACTGCTCCATCTTATCAACAAAGCGCAGCGCTATGACACGGAGCACATGTGTTGGAAATGGCCCTTTTTGCAGGGTCACCCCTAAACTTTTGCCTGCCTCCTGTATTTTTGCTGACCTGTTTCTGTTGGTTTTATGACTCTGGGCACTTTACCACTGCTGTTCAGTGCTAAAGTGCATATGCTCTCCCTTGGTAAATATGTCTATGTGAATTGGTATATCCCTTATTGGCTTATTTGGTTTACCTGTTAGTCCCTAGTAGTGTGGCCTGTGTGTGCCCAGGGCTGGTAAACCAAATGCTGCTGGTGGGCATGCAGCGCTGGTTTGCGCCACCCACAGAAGCAGCTTTTAAAGTGTGTCTCAGACCTGCCACTGCAGTGTCTGTGTGCAGTCCAGAACTGCCATCTTGGCTGTGAAGTGCACCCACTTCCCAGCCCCTGAACCTTCCCTTGGCATCCTGTAAGTCGCCCCTCGGGTAGGGTGCATTGTATGTGTAAGGTAGGACATGCCTTGGTGTGTGTAGCATGTCCTGGTAGTGAATTATGCACCATTTCGTTTTTCACTACTGTAAGGCTACCTGTTCCTCATAGGCTAGAATGGGCAGTTTGACTATCTCCGCACGCATCAGCAGATCGGCGCATCATCCTCCCTTGCGGCAAGGATTTTAACGCATCGCCGGCCTCGCGTGAGGAAAATCATCGCTACCACTTCTTTGCGACATTTTGTTGGTTTTGCTACTAAACCCAGGTACTTTGTGAGAGAAAGGGTCGCCGAGACCACTGCCTTGAATTTGAACCTTATTTTTGCAACCTTTGAACTATTTTTTGACAGTCCTTCAACCGCCATCCTATTTTTGACAGTCTTATGAGAGAAAGGGTCGCAGAGACCACTGCCTTGAATTTGAACCTTATTTTTGCAACCTCTGAACGAGAAAGGGCGCAGAGACCCCTGCCTTGAATTTGAACCTTATTCTTGCAACCTTTTGAACTATCTTTGACAGCCCTTCAACAGCTATCCTATTTTTGACAGTATTGTGGCTTTTACAGTTATTGGTCTTGTGATAAATCTGCCTTTATATAAAGATACTTATTTTTTATAACTACTTGTGTGGTGTCCCTTTGTAGTGTTCCTCACTGTGTTACTGTGTATGGTCATAAATGCTTCACACACTGCCTCTGAGATAAGCCTACCTGCTCGTGCTACGTTACCACAGGGTTGAGCAGGGGTATTAAAGAGGGTAGCCCTATCACTCTGACTTAGGAAGAAGGGTCCCTACTTGGACAGTGGCCAGCCATTGCCAACTAGAGACCCCCATTTCTAACAACATGCTACTAGCAATAGATGCTGGGTTCACTGGCCACACATGGAGGTGACTCTTCAGTACTTTGGATTTGGCGACCAATTCCAAAAGTGGATGCTTAGCAATTATACGCAGCCAACAGCGATGGTTCGCGTGAATGGGCACTGCTCCGCCCCATTCTCAATCTGCAGAGGCACGAAGCAAGACTGCCCGCTCTCCCCTCAACTGTTCGCTCTCTATACGGAGCCTATGGCCCAAAGAGTTCGGGATGACCCTCTTATATCGGTGTCTGCTTTGGAGAGGAGAGACATACTATCAGTCTCTGTGCGGACGACATAGTAGCTACCCAGGAGGACCCCTTCATCTCTCTTCCGGCTTTCCTGGCTGAACTCGGGTTGTTTGCTAGAGCGGCAGGCTTCAAAGTAAACATACACAAGTCCCAGGTGCTCAGCCTCTTGCTTTGAAACCCTACGCTGCTGGAGCTGCAATGCTCCTATCTCATACAACAGGCCGCTACATAAGTTCTTTATCTCGAGCTACAGCTCACAGCTAACACTCAGAGGACAGTATCCCTTAACTATAAAAAGCTACTTCAGCAGATACAAACGGACCTGCATCGGTGGTGGCCAAGCAATCTCTCTTGGCTAGGCCGAATAGCGGTGGTCAAAGTGACCATACTGCCTAAGTTGTTGTTCCTCTTTCAGGTGCTTCCGGTAAAGCCCCCCACAGGGATGCTCCGTAGTCTTCAACAGGAGGTTAAGCCCTTTGTATAGGCAGACAAGTGGCCCCGGATGCATACAGATCTCGGTTACAGACCTCCAGGCGAGGAAGGACTGGGCATACCGAACCTGCTCAGGTACTATCAAGCTGAACAACTTAGGACTTTAGTGGAGTGGTCTCGATCTGAATCCAAAAAGCACTGTCTTTTCTTGGACAGAGCAGTCACAGGGCAGTCCCTCCGGAAGGTTCCCTTCTTCCACAAATCATTATGCATGAAAACTTTATATCTATCCTGTATTAGTAAGGCTCACCTTGCGGCATGGGACCGGGTTGCTGTTCGTTATGGATTCACCTCCTTTCCCTCACCCTGGACACCTATAGTGGGCAACCCTGACTTTACTCCAGGACTTGATCCGGTGGCCTTTAGATACTGGGAACGGGAGAGTTGCAGATCCATTGGCCATTTCTTTGATGAGGAGAAACCCTTGTCATTCGAGGACTTTCGCACAGACCACCACTTCCCTGAAACAGAACGCTTTCGCTATAATCAGATCCGACACTGGGTGATGCACTCTTTGATACGTCCCTACGCTCAAAGTCACCTCACCCATTTTGAAAAATGGTTGCCCTCTAAAGCATCAGACGCCAGTCTTATATCAGAACTGTGTAGCCTCCTTCACTCTCCCATGCTCCACCATAAGTCCCTGAGTCAAAAAAGCTGGGAGCTTGAATCAGGTTGCACACTCTGGAATGGGAGAACATTTATTACCAAGAACTACATAAAGCCGACAATGTAGCTGGTATCGAAATGGCAACTCAAATAGCTACCTACTAGTATCTCACCCCTCCCCACTTACACAAAGGGAACCCTACCCCCAAGCCCGAGTGTTGGTGGGACTGTCGTTCTTTAGGCATGCTAACACACTTACTATGGGATTGCCTTAAACTTACAGCTTACTGGGCCAATTGTTGGATGATATAGATGCCCATCTGAATACACAACTACCCCATTTCCCAGTTTATACCGTTTTAGGTCTACCCAATACGCTCACCTTTCCACTTACATCTCTTAGAGGAAGACAGATTGGTTTAACACTGGGGACAGCCCTACAGAACATATTATCACACTGGGGCACAGGGCGCACCCCCACTCACCAAGGCTGGCTCCATCGTCTATGGCATATTCAGGGCATGGAACGTCTCTCTCTCTCTCTCTCTCTCTCTCTCTCTCTCTCTCTCTCTCTCTCCCCCACCCCAAGGGACATCCTTCCCTGAAGTCTGGCACCCATTCCTATCTTTACACACTGCGGAGTTTCGTGAGCTCACAAGCCCTAGATATTTGCGCCTTTTACAGCTAACAGATTCGCCATCTAACCTTGCTTGAGGGAAGATCTGATATTTTCCACACATGACGTAGTGATGTTCTCTCCTTTGTTTGGGGCGAATCCCAGGGGTGGGAGAAGGGAGGGGAGGGGAGGGGGCTTGGAGGGTGGAAATGTTGGGTAATTTTGCAAGTTTGACAATGAAGGTCTTTGACCCCGTAATGCCTTGCATTGCTCTGCTTTTTTTTTATTTTTTGAAATAATAATATAAAGAAATGTAAACAATAAAAAAGTTGAGACTAAAGAGAATTGACAATTGGAGAACATAAATTCCTGCCATAATTGAGTTCCTTTATGTAACTTTTTGAGAAACTTAGTGAAATGTCTTTCACTGACCAAGTTCCTTTTATTATAACATGACTTTCTGTTCACTGCATTATTCAATTTTTCACCTAATATCCTCGAAGATAAAAGCATGGGCCAAATTGAAGAAGCTATTTGTACATGTAAGTTGAAGAAACATATGAAAATGACTTAATTTAAGAGTATTTGGAACTAACAAAACTTGTAAAATGATTTACCTGTGTGTTTTATCACTGCATGATGAGGCACTATTACCCATGGTTAAATCCTCTTCTACGGGCAGGGAGTGGGCTTCTCATGGGGGGCTACTTTAGAATGTTACAGAATACCCATAAACATGCGAGTTTGTGATTTTTTCACAAACTTTTTTTCTGAATCATTCTCATTTGGACATTTACCTCTCTCAAAGATAGGAATAAACTCCTTCCAAGACTGGAATGGGAAGAGAAGGCCCTCAAAGTTGGTGAGGACTTTAGTGGGAAGGGTTTTCTCCACAAGCAAAAATATTTGATGCGTGGAGAAGTAAGCGAAGAGAACTACAGAACAAATGTGATGCCCTTTCTGTCCGCTCAATTTCACACTGGAGATATATGTATAAGAATGCGTGCAGAAAGCCCTCTTAAAGAAGTAATCAGGAAAACGTTTCCAGGAGTACTACTGAAAACCTATGATTGTTGCAGGTTTCTAGGAATGCCAAGACTCTTTTCAAAACTTTACACCACAAAATCTATTTCCAGAGTTTTACATCCTTCTAAAATGTCATGATATGAAATCTTGCTTGTAAATGAAAGATCTATTACTTTCAATAAATAAAGTTATTCCATTCATAGAAATCGTTTAAAATTTAACATGGACTCATCTTGATTGTTTTCTGAAAGTATAGTTGTTCTTCTAGGCAATATAGAAACATAGACAAGCAATTTCTCAAACCCTGTGGCATTTAGTATTTGGTATTTATCCTCTCTCTTTTTTGTAGTTATAGAGTAGGTTGATTAGTAGGAAGTGTTGATCCACTTTTAGAAGCACTTTAAAATCCGCAGATTGTTTTATTTTTTTTCATGACTCCTAATGATTTATTTAAATCGCCTAACCAATTTCCCTATAAAAAAGACCCCTTTCCACTTTTGTGTGATCTATGTTTGACCCTATAGTCACAGAGTCAGATCCTAGTGGGTCAACTAAGCATTTATTTCTTCTGAACTCAAAATAATGAATGTTATTGATTTGGCTGCCATTAAACATCCGATGTTCTTGGTTCAATCTAAACCCAGAGATCCTTCCATATTCTAAGTTAATTACTCAATTTTTGTTTGTCGCAGCCAAATTATTTGTAATGATCAGGGGATCACCTACATACATCACCATCTTTTTATATAGATTCCAAAATTAAATGGAAATATGGTCTATCTTACCACACCATTTCTGCAAAGCATTAAAAGGACTCTGTAGGTCAAGGTCTGCCAGTGATAACAATTATCCTTCACTTGCTCTTCTTTATTTCTATGGTAGAGCTGATGGGTAATTGTTTATCTGGAGTGCGGCCACCGATAATGAGTACATTTTCTGAAAGCTATTGCTATTTTGGTTCCTAAATAGAACCTAGGGTGTTTCATAAGAACCTACAACTCACCATATTTTAGCATTCCTCTCCATTATAGATGGGAAAGCCGGAAGGTGTGTGAATTATTGTGATTAGATGGTCTCTCAGTTTTGATAACAAGCAGACTGAGAAATAATCGCCTGATAATTTATTTAAAACTGTATTCAATTAACTAGTTAAAACTATATTCAATTAACTAGTAACATGTTCGATAAGGATGTGTTGTTGCTATGTTAAAGTCCTAATTTGGTATGGCAATGTGTTGGTATGATTAGGAAAAGCCTGGACATATATTGGATTTAAATATCAAAGTTGTGATACTTTCTGTTCATGTTTGTGGTCTACGATGTTCAAATAGCAGGGAAGTGGAAAGGTAGTTGAGTGTGAGTACCATATTTCAAGGGCTCACAAAGAATATGCAATGTAATCGCTAAACATAAATCCAACAGAACCATATAGTTTATACTGTTAATTAACCCAGGTTCCAGTAGATGAATGGAAAGGTTGTTGGGTGTGATAGAGCGCTTACAGCAACCTAAATTGTAGGGGTGCACTATACTCCCAATATAATCGCACTCATATGTATTTTTGTCGTGTGCAGTGTTTTATGATTATTAAGATTCATTTAGTCACGTTATAATAGCATTGAAACATAGTGGACACACTTAAGTAGGATCTTATGTGTATTAGAATAGTCTAATTCCTGTATGTGTAATGTGCAGGATGAAATTATACTCGTCTAATGTAACTGTGTTCAGTTAAGCGACTTAATGTGTAGGCCCAAATTGTAGGTTGTTTTGAGTTTCGTTTCTCCTTGGATGCTCAAGAATTAATTAAATAAATTCTGTTGTGCTCGACGACAGTATGTTCTCATCCTACTGCAGGTGCAGGAATTCGACCTCGTTATTCTTAGATTTAAGGAGATACCCGGAACGCCTTTGAAGAAGACTGCAAGCGAGAAGGGAGGACACCTTCGTGCCTGGCCTATCTGGGAATCAAGGCCAGTGGAAGAAAAAGAAGAAATAATTAAAGCTTCCGTGGAACCTTACCGAATAATGTTGCAAGTGGAAAAGTTTAATACATGACGCATTGTGGGATGTACTTTGCCTTTTTGTATGATGCACAGGGACAGATTCGAGGGACTTCTGCCAGTTTTCGGAGGAGAAGGAGCATCTTAGAGCGAGCTCCATAGCTTTAAGCTATCAGACCCATTTAACGTGAGTACTTCTTAGGAAGTCAACACGTGCTGACACCTTTGGGATATGATACAAGGGAGATAGGCAGGATCCTCATTGAGAGCAGTGTAGGGAAAGATTTTACTCCTTCTTAAATGAAAAGAGAATTGGACTCCGCTTCTATTCTTTGCTGTATTTTGATTTTGGAGTTCATTATATTATGCCTTCTATGCCGAATGACTTATATTCGTAAAATCGGCTCTGTATTGATCTTTTTGTACCTATATACTCTGATATTGAGGTGTGTTTATATTCAATTATTTTTGGCCTTATAATAAATCCACAAAACTTAATTCGGAGTCTGTGGTCTTTAAAGAATGTTTAACCTGACAGTATAACTTTGGATCGTTTTCTCCCCTCTACCACTTTTAGTAGGTAAATAAAAGATCATCAGCATTAAATCTAGTAGGGAAGGAACGGAGTACAGGTTGGCGTAATCAGATGAATATGCAAGGTACTCCCTAAACATAAATCCGATAGATTCACATAATTTACACTGTCATTTAACCCAAGATCTGGGGAACACAAGGTCACCCCTTAGTATATAGTGCAGGAAAGATTTGCAGCAGCCCCAGCACTCACACTGGGAGATGTGGAATACAATACAGGCCCATGACTGACTCCCAGCAGCCCCAGGAGCCCCAGCACTCACACTGGGAAAAGAGGGCTGCAGTAAAGGCCCAGGAGACATTTGCAGTAGCTCAGGTGGCCCCAGCAGCCCCAGCAACCCTAGTTGCCCCAGAGCGCAGGGGAATACTCAGCAGTCCCTGCAGCAGATGAGGCCTATGTGGGTTTCAAGTCATGTGGGCTGATTGGGGTGTGAGGCCTGATGGAGCTGATGAGCCATGCACTTCGGTGGGACCTGTGGAGGCTACCCCAACAGAGTGGTACTGTGGCAGCTGACATGGGCCTTGACTTTAACTCTCGAGAGAGCAGGGAAGCAGAACAGGGTCCTATGGAGGCATCCTGGACATATGAAGGGTCATGACCTGGGGGCCGTGCAAGCGTGCACTTGGCGCAGTGAAGGAGCTCCTAGAAGCAGAGGTCACACCATTGCTAGCCCCATTATAGACTATATTGCACAAGCACACCACAACAGAAGCACTAGCTATTTCCTGGGAGATCACGATCCTCAGCTGGTGATTAGCTTAGAGGTCAGCAAGGGACACATGACTTGGGTCGCCCATGATCATCATTGCTGAGAGGTACCCTGAAAAGACAAGTGGTCCCCCCTAGAGAGCTCTGGGCACTCTCAATGAGATGGCGGCCAGCAGAGGTTGCACGGATGCCTCAATTAAGGAAATTCTGGTGAACAACAATACTAAACCGGATAGACAAGATAAGTCCTTGACTGCTACCATGTCTCGTTAAGAGGGAGCCAGGACCAATCTCCGGGTTCGCCAGTACCCGAGAGTTCCTGCAGCAGTTCCTCAAGGAGATAAAGGATGAACTTCAGACTACATCACGTTCGAGGGGCACAAGTTAACCTTTTATAATGACTTGGCAACATCTACCCTATAACTCAGTCAAGACATGAAGCAGACCATAGATCACCTTCACAACTCCAACATGCCTTAGCAATGGGGTCACCTCTTTCGGCTGATATTATTTTGGAACAGCCAGAAACACTATGTTAAATCTTCCCAGGAGGCTTTACAGATTCTGGATCTCCCTGAGGGGGTCACATTGAGGGGGGGAGGGGCAATACCCCCAATGTGATGGTCAGGAGGAACCCACACCGCTAATTGAACATAGAATAGTAAGGGCAGAAAGGCATGTCTCCCCCTCCTCCTCCCCCCACCCGGAGAGATTAAGAAAGAAAAACAAGCGTCTCTTAGAGAAGATGAGCTCAGCCAACATGGCTCTCAATAATAGGATATGTCCTGGGGAGGTCACTCCATGGACTCTCTGTATTGCCCCCAACAGAGGCATTGGGTATGCAGTGGATTTCGGCATGAGGCAGAGTTCTAGACATCTGAAATAAGATGACCACAGTTAGTTGGGGAACATGAGTCATGAGGTTCATCACTCTATAGTATGTTATGTTTGTTTCTGGTTCTTTGGTTTTAGAGGTTACAAAGGAGGTAGGAAGTCTTGGAGTAAGTCTTAGAGGTAAAGGGGTAGCCCCGGTCCATGGATGGGGATCTGGGCTTGGTATTGAAAGAGTGGGGGGTAGAGAACACTCCCATGGTTGAAATAGTGAGCCTCAATGCAAAATGGGCGTAACTCCCTGGCTAGGAAGTTGACCATCTTGAATAGTCTGTGGGGCACCAGGTGATCTCTACTTCCTGCAAGAGAAACATCTATGAAGAAAGATTGCCATAGGCTGCACTCTAGATTCTTCCCCAGATAGTAGAGGACTGGAGTAGCTGTTTTAGGCAACTGATCATTTGGTATCCTTGATTTGTGGAACAGCTCAAGTATAGCAAAGAAAATCTAGCATGAATGATTGGTAGCCTCAACTAAAGCACTGATAAGCACCGAAAAAAGTGGGCATGCACGAATAGCAAAAAAAAATTTGATGTGCTGGAGTCTAGCATATTGCTTTGTCTTTTAGGAATATAACCAAATTTCGAAACGTTACAACCTTCTCATTAAAATTTAGATTTTTGTAAATTTTTTTGAGAAATAAATAAAAACATGTCCTAATTTGTGTATTTGTTTGATGTATACTTGGCTCCGCATTGTTTGCACTGTTTTGAGTCCAATATTAAATTGCTCAGTCTGGAACAATGACATAACATTTGCCTCCGTGGTGCGAGGAGGGGCCCGAGCTTCAGGAGGCCCCCTCCGGCACGGTGCACGGGCAGCGGTCCCCTGGCCTGAGAGCTCCTCACTGGTTCTGGAGCATAGGGGCCCCAAGTTTTGTTACTTCACTGGTTTGTGGTCCCGGACTTCCAGTAGTGATTCATTGTGGATCCACAGAACTCAAAAGGTGAAATACTGCTGATCTAGTCAATCCTGTGATAACATAACATTTGGCCAGTCTTTGTGAAAGTTTTCACATGTCACTATACCTCTTTTCCAAGCGTATTCATTGCCAGACACACCATTTTAATCATAGCGGGTGCAAACGCACGTGCTTTGCATCAGCAATGCTGTCCACAACATATGATTTCTTGTATTCAGTGCTTAATTTGAGCTGGTGGTTTCCGGTGCTCAGTACCGGCACATAATTGTCAACACAGGCTCTTGTGAAAATCTGCCACATGGTGGTACTGTTTGTCTGATTTAGAAATTAGCACAATAGCAGTTTATGAATTCAATATATATTAAAAATAAAGCTCCCTGTTTTCCGTTTTTACGGATTTTTACAGATAAATACAGACAGAAAACAATGTGTTTTCTGCCTGCATTTATTTTTAAAAGTGGATAAATACAGAAAATGTGCTTCTTTCAAGTGACTCTTCGTGTTGTCTTTCATGAATTATAGCCCAACAGCTGAGCAGATGGACAGCATGGAAAATTACAAAACAGGATGAAAGTTCTTTAAATAACTGCATGTATCAATATACATTTGTGGCATAATGCTAATATTTGCCAATGGATGTACTGTTATGTAATATTTAGCAACTTAAATATCTAAAACACGACGGACATCAAAGTATGAGTGTGCGTCTGTCATTTAAATAAATACGGAAATGTACAGTTTTACAACTACATTTATACGCAAAACACAAAATAAATGTGGATAAATGCAGACAAAATGGCCCAAAAATAAATATGGATAAATACAGACGGAAATGTTATAAAAATAAATACCGTAAAACCGGGAGCCCTAATTAAAAATGAATATTACTTCCGCCCTAATCATTCTTATAACTTTGGGGGCCTGGAATAGTCTGAGTTGTCACACTTATAGGAGTGTGATGGTTAGTATTTGTGCTTGTACTATCAATGGCAGCATGGCAGGGGCAATGTTTTGTGCAAGCTGCAAGTCACCTCCTGACGAGGGCCCTTGCACTTACTTGTTTACAAATTAAGCACTGCATGATGTGCTCTTTCTTGCTAGGGCTGGATTCGTTGATTCCCAAATAATAAAATACAGTTGGGTTTTCGGAGAGGTCAAAAATAAGCTAACAATCTCTGTAGAAATCCGTTATATGTGCTTTGATCTCTTACCTCTTAATTTTTTGTTGCAGTTTTGTATAGCACAAACTCGACACGAAAGTATGGGAGCACTTTACAAGAGGACCAGTTAGATTGCACAAGGACGCATCCATTTTTTTGTATTTTTAGGCTTGGAGAAATTAAGGGGTAGATTTATCATGCAGTTGTGTCACCCTTGCGCCACGCAAAGGGGCACACGGGCGCTGCAAAGACTAAGTAAGATTTATCAAGCCACGATGGTGCAAGGGTGCCTGCATTGGCACTAGGGAGCGCAAGTAAAAGACAGGAATGTGCCTTATAATGTTAAATATGGCGCATTACTGCTCTTTCCCTATCATGTAGCGCGGCCCACCAAGGTAGCTTGTTGCACTGCGTGATTTTGTGATAAATGTGCCCTTAAGTGATTTGCCTAGCATCACTCGATCTTGAGCCACCTGAGACTCGAAAGAGGCTCCCCAGTTCAGAAGCCAGCAGCTTGGCTGTTACACCACTTTCTCTCCTCTCAAACAATCCTGGATTGTACCATTCGCTGGGGCAACAGGCCCAGGCCAGATTCCAGCAGTCTGGCATGTCCCTTGTGCTTGATGTTGCACGGATAAGGAGCGCTGTCATCCCACCTCATGTGCTTAAAGTGTAGGCAGGAAGCATTAGAATATTAGCCTTATACTCACATTTACCTCATTAGGCCACGCCTGTAGTCTTCTTATCGCAGCTTTCATCCCCCTGCTTCCTTTTGTCCCTCCTCCCTTGGGTAGCACCCACCACAGCTGTCACAAACCCACCTACTTCATGCCAGTAAAGCCTTCACAAAGTCATGCAGCTCTCCAGACCCCTGTGCTGCTTGTGTCTGCCTGCAATGACCAGAATGACACAATCTGTGGAAGCCTGCTCTTTGTTGAATGGATCCACTCAATATAACAGCACCTCTCTAAATCAAGGGAAGAGAAACAGGAGATATGAGCTTGACAAATGACCCAGAAAAAGTCCCCATCTGCAACTTTTGATCTTCAATAAATTGCTGACCTTCTAATCTTTCATTCCCATATACACGTCGAATTTAACGAAGGAACGTCAAGCTTTTTATTCTGTTTGGTCGGGTACTCAATCAAACGTTTATTGTGATTTGAAACCATAAAACAGGATACATAAAGAAACAGTGGTAAGGCAGTCATAATCAAATCGTGAATAATGCACCGTAAAATGTGATGCAGAAGCAAACAACACACTGAATAGTCTAAAACGAATTACAATAAAATAATGCAAGGGTTGTTGGCATCAGTACAAGTTATGGTGTAATTGGATTAAGGACGTTTTATGTTCTATTTCCTAGCTCAATAAGAAGCTAATTGGGTCAAATGTTCCACAGGATTGGTTTACAGGCCAGTTTTGAATTGGCCTTTGTTGGTCTCAGTTGCTTTCTAGTGCACAGTGTGCTGTAGCATCATTAGCTAACATAAGATAATAACAGTTTGAAACCCAGGTTCCTTAAAAGGATACTTCTGTTTTCCAGGCTTCAGTCTGCATTGATCAAAAGTGTAAAAAGTGTTTTTTGTCTGTATAATAATTCTTACCCACAACACTTACTGTGGACGGCAAACGAAAGTTTAGAAAATTGCAGCCTTACTCTACTTTAGCGCCAATCCTTTTGTACTTTTCGGAGGTAATATTCTGGGCCTCATGAATGGTAAATGCGCCTTTAAAATAGGTTTGGCGCCTTCTCACATTACTGGTTGATTCCTCTCGAAGGCTACAGCAGCTCCTAGATTATTTTTCTATTCCCGTAGGGGTGTAGCTTCAGGGGCAGTGTTTAGGGTGCAACACCACCAAAATAAATGCATTCTTGACTTGGTAGTTGGGCCTGGGTGCCCTGAGTCAAGTCTACTATCTCTGTGTTGATTCGTCTCCGCATCCTGATTTAACTAAGAAGGTTTTAACCTATTGATTTTTTTAACCTGGAACTTAAATATAGCTAGTGGCCAGTTTAACAAAAAAGTAGTGAATCTGCACCCATAGAAGTATACATTGAATGGATGTGAATTTACTACTTTTTGGAATTCACAAACATTGGCAGTAGGAGGCTTGGAAAGCTGCCCCAGTCTCAGGTTTCCAGGAATTCTACTGTCAATCAAGCACCCAAAAGGTGATGGGATGAATGCTTGCAAATAGTCTAAGCACTGGCAATCGCTCGGGACAGAGGGCCTGATTTAGGGTTTCGCAGACAGAGTAAAGGCAGACGTGGTGGTAGAGGACTTTATGTCAGTTCCTCTGCCTATATTCTGCCTGCCAGATTTAGAGATGTCCGCCAGCATCTTAAAACATTGGCAGGAACCATGGGCATGGCAGTTCCTGTCAATGTAAGAAAAGTTCTATGGATGGCTCCGTTAAACATTATGAACAGCCATCTACCTTTTCCAGAGTTTTTTTATTTGTCAAAAACACTCTCGTAAAGGATGAGTTTGTTTTTGAAAAATATAAAACTAATGACCACCACACCATGGCAGTTTTTTTCTCTATGGTGTCAGTATCATTCTTCTTCATTTATTTTTTTACCGCCCCTCACTGCCAGGATATACCTTCCAGTGAGGGCCAGTAAAAAAAAAAACTATCCACTCAATCAATCAAAATAAGCTTTATTCAAATTCACAAATGAATCATAAAAGCTACATAAAAACATCCATAAAATAGTTAAAAACGATAATGTTTGAACAAGTTAAAAAAACTTTTAAAAAACTGCAGTACCTAAATACACGTGCAAGTGCAATCATCAAAGGCGCACTCAGTGCATTTCCAGGTTTCACTATAGCCGCTGCCTAAAATTGACAACGGCCCATAAGAATCGAGCCATTACAGTACATATATAAATGGTAGGTAGCATTTGCAAATACAAAAAATCTGGTCGGCAGTGCACAAAGCCCAATTGTCTTAAAAAGGGTTTAACATATTTTTTTCAAGCCTCAAAGAAACATTTACAAAACAAGATAGTGTGCATGGTGCTCTGCAGAGAGATTTCGTCGCAGGTACATTTCCCCATGTCAGTGGACCAGTTATTAGTAATGGGAAAGCTGATTAAATGATGGAAGATATCCAAACGGAATCGGGTCAGCACGAACCTCTGACGTGCATTAAACACATTGACTAAATAAAACTGTATATTAAAACTGGTCAAGATCATCTGATTCCTCTGGACAGACGGTTTCAATATTTCTGATGCTAGTCTCGTTTACTCTAGTAGAGTTAAACATTTCATTTTGAGTACTTTTCTTTGAACGAGAGCCAAGCTCTCGGGGTGATTAAAATATTCAGGGTGGCCAATGTCTGTCAAAAAGGTATGTACAAATTTGAGCCAAGGAATTTTAAGGGCTGATGTGGATCTGAGACAATTGATCGGTTGAGTGTGGTGTGTTCAGATGACCAAATTTTGTGCCATAATAACACTGGCTGTATCCTAATCAGGTCAGCAATATAGAGGACTCCTAATTCTGTGTGACAGACATAAGTTGCACTGCTTTTTTGGAACTACTAAAAGGTTTCTCAAAAAAGCGTTTTCTTCAAGTTGGGGTCTGCCCATATCCCCATAGTTCGGCCCCATATATAGCGGTAGGTCTACATTTAACCTTGTAAATAGTCAAGATTTCCCTCGGATGTTTGAGTCCTTGGGTACTAGCAAACTGCAGCAGGGCCCTTGTAGTTTATCAAATTGAAGTAATCTAGATTTTATAGCCCGTTGCCACTTCCCAGTACGACTAAATAATATCCCCAGGTAAGAGAAAGTTGTTGTGTACTTGTTTTTTTCACCCTCAATGAAAATGTCTCGACATCTAGAGCCCGTGCTTCCAATATTCATGGCAAAAGTTTTACCAATGTTAATTTTCAGTCCATGGTCCCGCATAAAAATGGCTAATTCATCTACTAAGCGCGGAAGACCAAGGGGGGTACAAGCCATTAAAACGGTGTCATCGGCATAAAAAAGTGCCGGGATTGGACGATGACCTATTTGGGGTAGGTCAGCTCACTTGCTTGCCAAAGTGTCCCCTACACTGTTAAGATAAAGATTAAACAAGAAGGGGGCAAGGACGCATCCTTGACGCACCCCTCTTCTTATATTAAAAGGCTTGGTACAATTGCCATTAATACCGTAGGGTACTCTACCACTGCCCAATGCATACAGATCTCTAAGGAATTTTACAATGGCACAATCCACTCCCAGACTAGTCGTAATGGACCACAGTTTCTTGTGGACCACAAAATCAAAAGCAGAAGACAAGTCCACGAAAACTAAAGACAAATTCCCTTCCTTAATGTGGGTATATTTGCCAATTAAAAAATTCAAATTAATGGCCTGTTCAGTAGTCCCCAGCCCAGGTCTAAAGCCGTACTGCAGGTCTGAGAGGATGTTGTTAGATTCTGCCCAATCCTGCAAACGATCCAAAAGAATGCGCCCAGCCACCTTCACTAGGGAATCTAAAAGGGAAATTGGTCTATATTGTGTTGGACTGTTAGGTCACCCTTTTTATATATGGGAACGATAACAGACTCGGGCCAGGTGTGCAAAAAACCCTTCTCCCAGCAGGGTCCGAAGAGCAAAGTAATAATGGGGCCCCATAGATCGATATTAGACTTGAACAAGTCAATGGGGATCCCATCCGGGCCCGGGGTCTTGCCGCCCTTACTAAGCTTCAATGCTGCGACGACTTCGTCCAAAGTGAAGACCAGATAATTCCTTTGAATAGGAGGTAAGGTTGAAGGGGACGTGCCAAGGGAGGGTAATGAGATCTGGAAGGTCTCAGTGTCATTCGTGGGGGAATATGGGTCTGAAAAATGCGCTAACCAAGTAGCCTCGGTAATGGCTATCTCGGCTCATGGGCGATCTGCAGGGTCGTAAGAAGGGGAATTGATAATACACCAGAACATAGTGTTGTTCTTAGACAAACTGGCTTCAAGTAAACTATTCCAAGTGTCCTCCTTTAAAGATTTTTTCCGTTCTGCATTCCCGTACCTCCAGGACCTGTCGCGGCTTTCTAGCTAAGGAACGTTTTAGCATTTTGTGTTTTTAGAGCATGCCGCGTCAAACCAACCAGGATGGGATGTCCTAGTGTTGCTCTGCATGATGAAGAGTCCTTTGCCAATGCCCTTTTTTATAAGATTAAATGCTTGGATAAACTCATCTACCTCCGTGTTTTCGTCAAGGCATTGTTCAAAAGCCTCCCTATTTTCTCGAATTAATATCGCTAGAAAGTTAGACGAATCCACCAGAGACCATCTTAAGACGTACCCATTACGACGTGGGATATCAATGTTCTTCAAAGTAATGGCTCTATGTGTATCCCCCCTCTGGGCCAAAAGATTAATATTCAGCGTAACGCTTTGGGGAAAATGGTCACTAATAGCAATGTCGTGTAAGGTAAATCCTTGTACTAAGTTAGAATGGCGCTGGGAGAAGAGTAGGAAATCTATCACACTATTCTCACCTCTGCCATTGTAGGTGCAACTCACTGAGACCAGGGTACTACTAAGCTCGTACAAAGAGACAAATTATGTTTAAAAAGCATGTCATTTAGATAGTCTCCGTAAGCTGTGTGGAAAAAATGGGTAATATCAATGTTATCTGGGGACGTCATGCCACAAATTTTATTAGACGAGTGCGGGCTTGCGCGTATGTTAAAATCGCCGCCCCAGAGGATTAAGGAGTTCTCACTATTGTCTGGGAAGGCTATCTCTAAGTCATGGTCTAAACAATTGAGAACAGCAATAATTTCTTGGCTGCAAGCATTGTTATAGAAATTTACAATGGCAATAAAAGAATGTGCAGACATTTGTAAAAATTACAATTTGATAAAATGCACTGGTAGCAATTACAGTTGTATTCAAGGGAGACAGCAAGTTTGATACATAAATACACAAGCCCCCTTTAGGATGTCCGCTATTGGATGGAATCGCCGGACAATGATAAGTTTTAAAACCATTTAAGTGTATCGGATCCACTGACCACGTTTCCTGTAAACATAAAATGTGAAATTTGGTAATAAAATCAAGCCAGTCGCTCATGGTACTTTTATTGCGTAGACCAGCAACATTCCAATATAAAACCGCGTTGGCTTCCATGGGAGTCTCAGTGACGGTGTGAGGTGATGTCAATGAAAAAGGGGCAACAACAGTGCCAGGATGTTGTGCCCTGAATCTCGTCAGAGTCCAAGCAAGGGACCCCAGCACTTTCTAGGGGTATGACAGGTCCGCACAATTTGTCGCCGCTGGGCTGATTATAATCCCTCGGTCAATCTACACCACATAGGATGGAGAGGTGATCGAACCTATTAGAAGTTTTAATCAGGGGAAATTGTAACGTGGGAAAGTGCACCTGGTGTTGTGGCAGGACTTCTAAAGAGGGCGGAACTGGTGGCTGATAGAAAAAACCAAGCGGTAGAACAACAATCTGCTTAGTCGTGATAGATGGTATACTAGCTCTCTCTAATATTAACTACCAAGTTAGGGGATGTGAATGAGAGCACCACACAGTCTCCCTCCAAGGTTTTACAATCTGAGCCCACCCATTTGACTCTCCTGATCATTTCTAAGTCGGCAAAGAGTGCGTTACCAAAGCCTACCCTTGCGTTTAGCCTGTTTAAGGATTTATTCCGTAGGGACTCCCAGGATTCAGGTGCTGAGCTGGAGACTATAGGCACGTTGGCTAAAATTACCACATAGGGAGTGACTGCAGGTGGAAGCTCCAAATGATCCATTTTGGATGTGGGGAAAACATGTGGTGGCTCTAAAGTAGCATAATTTGGAAAGGTAGGGCATTGGGAATTGATGGGTGGTATAAAAGAAGAATTTCTGAAGTCTGGTTGGGGTGGCATGGACTGTGTAACAGAATTAAAACTGGTCCCAGGAGGTTTATTTATAGCACCTGCCCTTTCCATAACGATCGGCAAAGGGTGCTCATATCCTTTTGGAATAGACGAGGAGGCGCTGTTCGTATCGCCAACCCTTGTTAAAACTGTAGGGGGGATAGTAATTACCATAAGAGGTTTGTGCCAAACGGAGGGGGATGTAAAGTCAGAGCTAAAGGTTCCCTGGAGGATAAGGGACATGCTGATGTTGGCTGATTCGTTCCCAGCTTATCTAAACGAGATAAGACATTTCTCTCAAACCCTTTTAATTGCTCTGATAAAGAGCTAAGTGCAGTGGTAAGTGTGAGAGAAAAAGTCTGTACAAGGGCAGTTAAAGCGGCATGTTCTGGGTGCTGTTGATTAACTGGTATTTTAGGGGGTCTGATAACCAAGGTTTCCTTTGCAGATGATATCTTTTTAGAACGTTTACCCCCCACCCCCCGAGTAAAGAAGAAGAGGTCTGAGGAATAGTGGTTGAAGGTGTTTTAAAACGTTTTCTAGGCGGTTGGGTGTCTGATATTGCAAGGGGCGGAGATTTTAATTTGCACTTATCAAGGTCCTCAGCACTTACTAATGGGCTACCAGAGGCATCAATAAGGGTTACAACAGCAGGGGCAGCAGGGGCAACAGGGACAGTTGAAGACATGCCTGGGCTACCTATGCTGCCTGAAATACTGCCAGGAATGTTATTGGCGCAGTGGGTTAGGGATTCTTCAACGCTTGAAATCTGCTTTTCCAGTGCCCCCATTGCACCTGTAATATAGTTCAAGATGGAGGAAGACGGCAGGGTAGCCTTTGGTGAATGAGTTGCCCCCCCCGGATGCTTCCTTTTAACCATTCCCACTGCGATCAGAGATAACCCCACAAATAATGTTATATGAGCAAAACTGTTAAATGCAATGGATGGGCTACTGTAGGAAACGGTAGATAAATAGGCAGTAAGCAATCGCCAATAGTCACACAGCTGGGCCCCAGGCCCCCAAGTCACATTAGCAAGAGTCAACTTCTGTGGTAATCACAAAGCACGGGTCAACAACAGGTGACGGAAACAACAAAGTCAAATGCAGGGAGACAAACCTTGGCTAGAGGGTCACACGCAGAAGACGTTTCAAGACTGCAAAACGCTGGGTCTGGACAAAAAGCCAAAGGGACAGGGCCCTGCCCTGCCTCTTCCTGATGCTGATGGGTGCGGACGGGGCAACCCATGGCCTGGGCTTTGCCCGGGCACGGCCCAGGCAAGCCCGTGCACGGCCCGCGCTGCGGGAGCCTGCGCTAAAATTTAAAGCACCTCCTGGCGCTGGTGATGACGATGGCGGCAGGAAGCCGCTTAGGAGCCTGGTTCTCGTGGTCCCCTGTGGAGGCAGTAATGCGGCGGTGAGTTTGGCAATAACGGGTGTCCTGGCTGCGGGAGCCCGCGCTGAAATTTAAAGTGCCTCCTGGCGATGGTGATGACGATGGCGGCAGGAAGCCGCTTAGGAGCCTGGTTCTCGTGGCCCCCTGTGGAGGCAGCAATACGGCTGTGAGTTTGGCAATAACGGGTGTCCCGCGCTGAAATTTAAAGCGCCTCCTGGCGCTGGTGATGACGATGGCGGCAGGAAGCCGCTTAGGAGCCTGGTTCTTGTGCTCCCCCTTGAAAAGTTGTCCTCACGGTGAGATGTGTACAGGCGGGTGTACTTGAGCACAAAAATCACGCGAGACAGAACTATCTACTCAAAAAAGGGCAGATGGTCAGATCGCTTCCCTCCGACTGCTCCTACTTAGTTAGAGGAAATCTAATGCTAACAGAGTAAAATTTTTCTCCTTTGGCGTAGAACTTGCAGTACGCCCCAACCTGACTCAAAATCGGGCGGGTGGACCTTGAGATTGTCAGAAAGGGTACTCCAACTGAGTTGTGACAGAGAACTCTGTTCAGCAAGTTCTAAATCAGCCCCAGAGGCCCACCTAAATCAAATCAGTACTGACTTCATTCTTCATGGGAACAGCCCATCCCGAACCTTGTTCATCTCTCCCATTCCCTGTAGCCACTGCCTTTTTAGTCAGAAATTTTGAGATTACCCCCCCCCCCGAATAACAACGACTAAGCTACACTCCTGTATTCCCTTTTTTGGAGCATTAAACAATGTTTCCATTTCTAGCTTGTAGAATCAAGATTTTCCCTTGCTTGTCCTCGTGGTGAAGGAGGAGGATGAATATATCATCACATTCCATACTATGATTTTGTGTAATTTAGCATTAGAATAGATAAAAGGATGGTCAATTGCTTGATTTTAGCATCTTATTTTATCCTTGTTTCACAAACATCCATATAATGTAAGTGTAGAGCTGATGGTGGAGATATTCTGATATTAATTTAGGGAATTTGGGTTTAATTCTTAGAATTTGAGCGTTATATGTGCGGCCTCAATGATAGCATTCTAAGAGTCCAACCCCCACTAATTTTGCTTCAGAGAAGAGGCTTGGCTGCTACCCTCCAGTGCCAAAAACAATACCTAGTATAGACCAATTCAGGCACACACACATTTGGACTCAATAATCCTAGCTGTAAGATATACTATACTAACTCAAGTGCTCCCCTCCCCTCATAGTATGAAACAAGGCTAGAGGTCTCCAACTTCAACCAATTTTAGCCCCTTCCAAAACTTGGCAAACGTAATAAAATGCCCGCGTACATCCATTCAATCCAAATAATAGTTTTCTCTTCATAATATGTTAATGGATATGCTCAAATGGCTTAGAATGAACACATTTTTGTTGATCTAAGGCCTTCATCATACCCAAGTGATAACAAAACTTTGTAGAACGAAAGGCAATGGTTAGCTCACTTTTTATTGACGTCCAATATATGCCTTATACAAAAAGGTTCAGATACATTATTTTTGTTATGTGACCACAGTGTCGGTTTTTTCGCAAAAAAAGTATGAGACAAATTCAATACATGGCATATTTAATGGTAAATCATGAGTCCCATCTGCCACATTATCCTTCAAAACAACCTTCAAAGCCAATGGCTGTTTCTCTAAACCCCTCAAAAATCCTTTAGTCTGAAATGTTTAATTGATTTTTAAAAGCCTACTCTGGGCCATTCTGAAACAAATGCAACAATCATGTATGTAATTACAATTGTATTATAATAATTATCAAACACAAATTTGGTGACACTTCATCTATTAGATTCCTCCATAATCTACTCCATTGCAGTTCTCAAGTTCTTTTCCATGCATCTATGAATACCATATGTAAATGAATATGTAAATTTCAAATCTGTACCCTGGACCACTCAAAATTTCAACAACATATTGATCCACTGAAACAATAGATTGAAAAAAAACAGCATTTTGTCAATATTAATTCTGCAACCCTATAAGAGACCCAAATGTATCAATCAAAACAAACAATTGGACAGCTCTGATGTGTGGCACTAGCCAATAAACATCACCAGCCAATATTTTTCAATAAAGAGGACTTCACTACCTTATTTAAAGATTCTACGATCTCAATAAATGGCATACTACCAGAACATTGTGGAAAAATATCTATTTACAAAAAGATTGTGGCTACCTACATAGTTACCTTCACAATGTATGTATGTATGTATTTATGCATGTATGCATGTATTTATGCATGTAAATGGTATTTCTATTGCACAAACTGAACCAAAAAGCAGCAGAGAGCTGTACAGGATGAAAGATTTCATAAAGTCAACTAGTGATAGGAGAGGTTGCTGGATTGTGGACAATTAATGCACTGTGATGTAGTGTCCTTTAAAGAGATGGTTCTTCAATTCTTTTCTTACTTGGAGGATTGTTGGAGCTGTACTGTGCCGTCGGTCTCATGCGGGGGAGAATTTAGTTGTGATCCATCGCTACTCCCGCCCTTGCTCTCACGTGTAAGAGTAGGGACGTGTTGCAATCTCCTCCGTTGGCGAGTCTTAGTACTTAGGACTCATGCGGAGGAGATTTGTGTTATTGCATTACCAGGAATACCCCTGAGGAACTGAGCTCCCATATTTGATTTTGTGAGTGTCTATTGTTGGAGAGCTTTGCAGGCTTGGAGTAGTTAATAGCCCATTGCACTCTTTATATTCTCATGACTACGAGGTTGTGGAGTGAAGGTACTCCTAATCGTGATCAAGGTTGCTTCCATATTGATAACCGTACTTTATCAATCTGGAACGTTTTACTGTGATCTTTTCAAGACTTTGAAGTCTCTATGAACCAGGAGTATTTCAAGAGAAGAGATATTAAGCAGTGGCCTTTCTCTTGTGTGTTCTTATATTGTCATTACAGGGAGGGCAGTAGGGGGTGAACAGGAAGACAGTCGCTTTGTGCACATTTGAGTCCTTCCAACACTTAGAATCGGGTAGGTGAGGCTGTCAAGGTGTTTCTTACTGTTCCTAGTGATTGGGACTGCTGTGTAAACGTATTTACGTATATTCTCCATGTTGTTGTTTCTCCATGACAGTATTTGTGTTGGTATCCTGAAACCACCCTCTCATCTCTCCTAGAATAGAGTTGCTTATTTTCCTTTACAGGTAGCTTTTACACACATTTCCATATACTCCTATGCATTGTATCTGATAAGTCTGTTAATTGAAAGTTAGAGGGACACAATTGTTTACTACTCTTTATTATCATTCTCAGATCTCCCTCCCTGCAGTTCCTACCCTTTCCTTCCCCCGCTTGACCATCCCACTAGTCCAAGTTATTATATATTCCGGACTTGGGGCTGTTGAGAGGTGGACCCCTCTGAGCATCGGCACAACCCTGAGGATATTACGGTGAACCGTGACATACTGATGGATATAGGGATATTGATTCAGATCCTGGTCGCATATATAAAAAGGCCTGCTGCCTTGTTTTTTTTACAGTTCTTAGTCTGCAGTCTGATGGTCACCTTGATAAAAGTCTCCGTAAATATATTCATGCTATCCATTTACAAGTATATTCTGCATCTAATCCAAGGTCAGAATTAGGTACATCCTAAAACTGTCTTACTTCTATTATATTAATTAAATATCTAACAACTGAGCATCCATTAAAGCCTGTCTCAAAACCTGCCACAATGGCAAATAATAATTTCCTAACCATTATTTCCAACTGTAGTGTCAATATTTTAGTCGGAATCTACCAGTTAACATTAAAAAATGTTATTAGCTAAAAACGTAAGCCAGAATTACTCCTCTACTTAGCCTTGCCATTCAAGTGATACGGA
This sequence comes from Calotriton arnoldi, assembly GCA_963921515.1. Classification (NCBI taxonomy): domain Eukaryota; kingdom Metazoa; phylum Chordata; class Amphibia; order Caudata; family Salamandridae; genus Calotriton; species Calotriton arnoldi. The sequence continues at coordinate 1,461,925 of CAWUFW010001550.1, forward strand.
AATCTTCATATAGGCAAGCTTTTTTCAATTAAGCAAAATTTCATTGTAGACCAAACATAATGTTTGCACAATTATATTAATTAAATATCAAAAGATTAAGGGGCAGATTTACAAGCCCCTTGCGACACATTTGCGCCGCCGTTGCGTCACTTCTGTGATGCAGCGGCGTCGTAAACAATGCGCCACATTGCGACATATTTACAATGTGACGCATCTAGGGAGATGCGTCACGTTGTAAAGCCCTGCGCCACATTATACCTGCGTCAGGTATAATGTATGCAGGGTGGGCGTTCCGTCGCAAGAAAGCCTCGTAAAAGTGACGCAGTGAAATCTGAGTCACTTTTACGACGCCGCTGCGCCAAACCTAAGGAGTGATGCAGCACGTTAAGTATAGGCCACCCCTGAGCAGTGCTGGAGTTGCGTCGCGCTTGCGACTCCAGCACTGCGTCACCTTTACGCCGACAGATGCGACACGCATCTATCTATCCTTGCGCTACGGTGCGCCGCATTGTAAATGCGACACATTCGTGGTGGCGCAAGGGTATTCTTGCGTGTCGCATCTTTACTGGCGCATCCCTGCTAATATGCAGAGATGCGCCAGTCCTTGTAAGTCTGCCCCTAAGTACCCATGTAGGCCTCTCACAAAATCTGCCATAGTGGCACACAATCATTTACCAACCCCACTTTCCAAGTAAAGTGCCAATGATTTAGTGGAAATCTTGTAGACAACAATGAAAAGTGATATGGGCAAAGAACTTAACACTCAATTCCATCACTACTGGTCTTTGACATGAAATTAATAAAGAATTTTTCAATTAACCAAAACCAAACATAATTCTATCAACAAAAGCATACTAAATGTGCCATAATTGTTTTTTAGAAAACATAAAAACTGGGCAATTTACCTTTAGTCGTTGTTATATTCGGCACCTAAATTTCTTGGTAGGTAATTGCTCTAAATAGCTCCATGTCCCAATTTTCATCAAATGTTAGCAAATACATTCCATCTAAAATGTCTCCTATTTGTTACTTGTTATTTAGCTTCTTATCTTTTTCAGGTGTTTTGCTTTGTGTACCTGTAACCCAAGTGGTAAAGGTATGCTACACACATTTTGGTTATACTTTGAGGAGGTTGTAAATTATTTAAAATAGTTTTACATTACATAGTCCAATTTTGATGCAAAACAGATTTTTTAAACTTCTGTTTTACCTTTAAAAGTGTCACCTTGAGCTAAATGCAAAAATGCTAAGAAATACTAAACATTACATAATTATCTTTACAACTTCTTAAAATGGTCCAGTTGTGTTATGCTTGTTATCATTTTGTTTGTACAGGCACATCTTGAGTGAATTTGTAGGCAAGGAGTATGTGTAGCTAAGACTTTTAGATTATGTGAGTTATTATCAAGAGTTCACAGGTTTCTGGAAACATATATTTTTTTATTAATATCCCACATTCATGTAAAATGATTGTCTTGTACCATACCCTGGTCTGCCTATGCTGATGGTCCCTGTTGTCATCACTATTTTCCAATCAGGCAAGTGCCATGAACTCTGCTATGTACTTTATTTTACATGCTTTGCTGAGTTTTTAATTTAAAAGGAATGCTATGCACTTTAATTTGTGTGCACTGTAAACAAGTCTGTTTAATGAAGTACAAGCGCCTAGAATTTTTGTTAAAAAATCATGCACTGCAGAGCAACCAATTAACAACCTCCATGTACTGGAGCCCTTGATTCCTGCCAGAATGTCTGGTATGTTGGTTTTATTTGTGATAAGCCTGCTAACTTATTATAAACTTCTGAGCAATTAAAGACCTCTGTTTCCTGCTGCCCTCATTTCCTGCCAGAGTTTCTGATATTTTGTTTTTATTTGTATAACAACTGCTGACTAATTAAGGGCCTCTGTTTCCTGCCCCTGTTTCCTGCAGGAGACTGTCTTCTGGTTGGCAGGCAGCACTCTCCATGTGCATGGCGGGCTATAAATACAACCTTCAAAGTCTGGCCACCCACTGTGCTTCATCAATCCATCTGAAGAGAAAGTTGTGTCTCCCACCAGCACTGCCCGTGGGTTCCGAGCTCCACCACGTTCAACAAGAGCAACCCGGATTCTATCACCGGGAAGATGGGTACTTGCAACCCCTCTTGGAATTCTGTACCTTCAAAAAGACTTTCTACAATCATGAACCCTGGAGCCTGGTTGTTTAGCCAACACTCTTTTACCACCCTCATATTGACTTTGACCATCATTCTCTCACTGCTGATCAGCAATGCAGTTACTTCATCTCATTACACGGACCTTAAGTTAGTGCACTAGCCAGTGCCTCTTGTTTTTGGTTTGTCCTTTCTTCAAGGACACCCTTACAGTTTGAAATTAAATGAGGAAGAAAAAGAACAGATTGCATGAGTTGTGTGAAGTAACACAATGTAAAAAACAGTTAATAAGATTGTTAACACCAGTGAATAAAACTAAGAATACATGCTTAGCATTTAGCTCAGGGGTCAGTGTTCAAGGGACCCCCAAGTGGACTCGAATTTCTTTCAGTAATTCTTGTTTGATATTTTTAGAACGACTTGCACCCAAAAAACTCTCTAAATGAACCTCTTTACAAAAACATTTTGTTTCGCTTTAGGCTAGTTTTGCCTTACGGAGACAAAAGGGCAAACTCAATGGTCGTCCCTGCATGTGAGTTTAGGGATTATGGAAATAAGCCACCAAAGGGGGAGGGCAATAAAAGGATGCTCAAGCTGATTGTAAAGCATTCATGTATGGTTTTCTCAAGTGATTGTGTTCTTTTGTCACAGAGTAACTTTCCTGGCAGAAGGAGCGCACCTTTCCACTGTACCTTGAAGGTTCCTGTTTAAAAGGATCGACACACACACGTCATTCCCTCCACATGAGCTCCAGGTAAACCAGAATCATCCCTCTCTCTCTCTCTCTCTCTCTCTCTCTCTCTCTCTCTTCTCTCTCTCTCCACCCCCCTTAACTCTAGGGTCAAACTTTTGTGTCAGTAGTTTTTTTTCTGAAACTAAGGATTAACCTCAAGGGAGGTGTTGGGAGATCGCTTTTGCAAAAGTCCTGGGAATTCAGGTGAGTGGTGCTTGGTGTGATTGTGTGGGCCTTGTTGTCTTTGGCTATGTATATTGAGCTGGTGTTCTAGTGTTTTCCTGCCTGCCATTTATTGTTGTTTGGTAAGATTTCCAGCTTTTATAGTGAGCCCAATAACCTGGTCTAGACCATTTCTAGGCCCAGGGACATGCCAGCTGCTGCCACTGAGAGGCCACAATAGTGGACCACTAAAGATGACATCAACATAAACAAGTTGAAAATTAAATTCTTGACTCTAACCCATGGAACATATACTTATTGGCTAACAATTCATGGTACCTATGTCCCTACAAACAAAATGACTGTAGGTATTAGACAGCTTGATGAATCTAAGAAATTGTAAAAATAATTATGCATATTTTGGTATCTCTTTGAATTTCTATGGCATTTCACACAACGAAAACACCATTACCGGTAAAATAATTGTTTTATAAGCATAAATGAGGTTTGCAACGAAATTGAAATACGTAAGTCTATATTAAATGGCTGACATAAAACTCACCAAAAAGTATACAAAAACTGTGGGGCATATTCTCAAGGAGCCATCGTTGATTTATCGGCACTTTAGCGCGGCAAAAGTGGCGATAGACTTATCGCCCCATTCACAAGCTGGTGCAAACTGCCGACATCGCCAGTTTTCCCGCGATAGCTGCTGCAAAACATATTGCCACGGATGAGAGCGACAACTAACGCTAATGATATGCAGAGTAGGCGTCCCCGTGCAACAAACACACGAAAACACCACTTCGCGATATTCCCAACGACCAGCCAGATCAGCGATGCGATCCGAAAACAGGCGATAAGGCGCGTTAGCAGCAGGCATTCAACACCTGCCTTTTACTGGTGTTAAGCAGGACGACAACCTGCAGTATGAGAGGGAGCCCAGCCTAGAGCCACATCTGAAGACCAACAAATGCCAAGGAGACAATGATCATGCAGCCTGGAGACCCAAGAGGGCCACAACACCCACCGCAACCACACCCCGGACCCTCCCCCCCAGGTCATGAAGTCCAGCAGTCAACGGTAGTGGAAAAACAGAACTTTATTACAAATACATAAACAACAAGACGAAAAGCTCAGCCAACGCGTTCCATTCCCAACGGGGAACTTCACCAGGTCAACGTGTGGATCCAAAAACTGAAAATGCTGCGGGAACTCCCCAATACCATTCCATATCCCGAAATCAGTAGTGTATTGCACTTGGACAAACCGGAATGCATACAAGTATGATGAATCCAGTCCAAACATACTGTAACAGAAGTCCGTGTGCTCGTAACCTCCGCAGGAAAGAAAAGGAAGGTTACGACCACACAAACATCTGTTACGGTCTCATCATGCAGGATTCATCATACCTGTAAACATCACGGGTTGTATCATCTTGATACCCCGGCACCTTCACTTCCCCCACGCTGTGCATGAACAGCTGGAGACCATGCAAGGGAATTACGCCATAGCTGCCTTATCGCACGTGTCGGGGGCAATTGACTGTACACATGTACCACTTGTGCCCCCTGCCGACCCTGCACACAATTACCACCACAGAAAGCACACGCATTCCATCAATGTGCAGGCGATAGTGGACCACCGGGGGCAGCTCACCAATGTCATCGCCAACTTCACACGCAGTGTGCATGACACATACATCTTCCGACAGTCCATCATCAACCAGCGCTTCCAGGATGGCACCCATGGCAATGCACTGCTCATTGGTAAGAACTAACTGAACACACCACACACCTCAACTCCACAATCTCACAACTGTGGGAGAGCACACGTAACAAAATCACATACAACATGCCAACCAACATGCCCAACTACCGGACACGACAACACCAGTAACCATGGTAACAGGGGCCAGACATGTAGACAAACCATCCACAAAGGAAGAGCCCCTCTGCCACACAATTGCAGAATGTGGGGAGAAGTGGGAACCAAGAATGTGCGAAGTAGGCAAGTGACCCAGCAATAAGAAAGGACACAATGCCAAGTGTGGCGGAGATGTGCTGGACAGACTGCAGTATGCAGAGCACAGACATGTCCATGTGGACATCTACTGTTGGTGTTTGCAGTGTAGTGGACAGTGGACGCAAACAGGTTACCCCAGACAGTGTGGAAGACCTTGGACATGTAGCTATGTGGTCCCCCCCTGTAAGCCTGAGCGGAGCGGCCTTGGCTGGCGTATGTGGCGAATGAATAGCCCGGGGCCCTGGGCGTCGTCCACTTCCAGGATGGCCACCACAGTAACTACTGCGTTTGCCTCTGTGTCCGCCATATTGTGACCATAGGCCTACACACACGTGCCCGACCACATTCAATGGCCGTATTCACACTGGAGACGAGGTGACTACGTCCCAAGCCAACCTGCGTACATCTCATCAGCGAATGCAGAGTCGTGTCTGCCAGGGCAGCGCCCCCCACCCAGCCACGAGGCCGCCGCCATGATCGGTGGTGCCTGCGTGATCCTGTGCACCTACTGCACCCCAGCCCTGGTCCCCAGACTGGTCCGCCGCCCAGCGATGACTGCCCGCCCCTGCGCACCCAGGCCTCAATGCTCACCTGCAGCCACCGGCGTGCCTCCAAGAGGGCCCTCCACGTGCCGGTGCAACCTCCTCAGCCGATCGCTGGATTCCACGCCACAGGCCCCCAGCGCACCCTGCGGCACTGCACCGCGGAGTCATGTGTGTGCTGACTGCTGCCTGTGCGTACACTGCGGTCCAGCAGGGCTCACAATTCAATTCGAGTCTTGATTGGCTGGGCGCCGTATCGAGGCCAACGCATCATCGCAGGCTGCACCCCCGCTCAGCTCTTCAGGTGGGCCGAACTCAGTGCAATGCAAGTCATCGCCACGTGGCAGTAGGCCCGTGCCGGATGCAGGCAATCGGGTGCCACTAACTCTGTGCAACGCAAGTCATTGCCACGTAGCGGTAGGCCCGTGCCGGATGCAGGCCATCGGGTGCCACTAACTTTGTGCAACGCAAGTCACGGCCCCTCATGATTGAGTTCCGTGGATGCGGACACCATCATGTCACCTCCGGCAGTGGGGGATGTGCTATGGTGGGCCCCTTTTATTGGCAGGGTCACATGTCCTGTGACGCCTGTGCTGGATGGGTGTGGTGTGGGTGTAAACCAGCCCTCAGGGAGTGGCTGTGGCATGCTGACAACTAGACCAGTGACCAGCAGATCACTACAGGGAAGACCTGGGACATGTAGCTGTGTCGTCACCCCCTGTGAGCGTAAGTGGAGTGGGCTGGGCTGGCGTATGCCAGTCCAGCGTTGGGGTGTGAACAATGAGCCCGGGGCTCTGGGCATGGTTCAGTTCTGGCCTGGACAAGGAAGTAACCAATGCGTGTGTCTCCATTGTAGTGTCTGCGCCACCTGGACCGCAATCGGCAATGTTGCACCATGTGACCCAAGCCCCACAACATGTGCAAAATGGACGTGAGGGGGAATCAGTGACCCTACATTCATCCATACTGTCATACTTGAAGGATCATAGACATGACACATCTGTGTGAATTGGAATGTTTTATTCACATCCAGTGGAGTGTTGCAGCTGGAGCAGTACAGGGCCATGCACACCCCACTTGACATTGTTGCCCCATGGAGGGCCAGCCAGAGTCCATTAGGGAAGGACAAGTTCATCGGAAGAGGAAGAGTTCAGTCCACAGTCTGATTGCTGTGTCATTGGTAACCAAACAGAATATGGCAGTCCATGTCGAGGTCCAAGGTGAGCGCCGCAGAATGTATCGGGGGATAGTGGAAGGTGATGATGCAGAGGGCAGAACAAAGCAGTAACAGGCCATATGGCGGAGATGAATGCTACCGCCTCCTCCTTACCACTAAGGCAGATTCATACGCATCTTCGTCCTCTGATGTTTCATGTGCCTCACCTGTGGGTGTTGGTGTTTTGGCTGCAGCATTGTGTGGCACTGACACATCAGGGGCCGGAGGTGGATTGTCGGCCGCACTGTGTGGCAGTGACACATCAGGTGCCGGAGGTGGGATGTCTGCCGCACTGTGGGGCACCGACACATCAGGGGGCGGAGATGTGGATGGTGTAGGAGCAGCAGCATTCATCTGCGCCAGGCCTTGTGGCAGCAATGCCATGATGAGGATCTGCAGGGCATGGAAGATCCCAGCCACATCTCGCTGATGTGCAGCCGTGGCAGCCATCCTTTCCGCCTCCATCCGCACCGAGTCCTCCATGAGCCTCCGCATGTGTCCCAACTCACGGCTGAGATCGCTGGAGCCACTCTGACTAGACAGGTGTTCTTGTCTCCGAGTCATGACTCCAGCGATGTCAGCCATGGCTCGTTGGAGACCATGGAGCGGACTGTGGGTGTCGGTTAGGGACTGTAAGTGGTCCCTGATGGGACGTAGACACCCATGGATGGCATCAAGTTTGGCTGCCATGAGGTCGAACCCCACCCGCACCTGCTCAGCCATCTCCTTCTGGCCCTCCAACACACGGCGTTGAAATGCCATGTGTTGGTCGTGGGGATCCTGGGAGACAGCCGGGGTGGTGGGTGCTTCCTGCTGTATGGTCTGTGCAGGGGGTGGGGTCGCCTCGATGCAGCTGGGCTGCCCTGCTCCTGGAGGTGGGGTGCCGAAGCTGTCCATGAGCTCTTGGAGGGCATCACAGTCGAAGGTGGGGAGGTCCTCCTAGCCATCAGTGAGGAGGTGTTCGGTCTGCTCTGCAGGAGGTGATGATTCTCCCTCTGCAATGTAAAGGGGAGATGCAGTTTAACAGTGTGTTCCATGTATGTTCACGCATTGGCCAAGTTTCCAAACAGACTGCATGACAATGTACATTGTGACTGTTTAGGAGGAGCTGCCTATTTGGAGCCGGACAGTAGACATTTGTGCACCATCAGGGATGTGGGGTTGTACTTGTCCATTATCATGTCACAGTTTCCTGCTATGCCAAATGTGATTGGCCAGTTTCTACACACAAGCGGCAGCAGTTGTGTCCTCTGTTCTGTTCTGAAAGTGTTGCAGTTTGTACCACATTGTTGTCAATGTTGATGTGCTCTGATTCTTGTGTGCGTGCTGCATTGTGGGAGAGTCGCCCCTGCAGCTCAGACTTTGCTTGGCCTTCTCCCTTTCAGGCGGTGTGCCTTTGACTTCTGTGCTTATGCAGTGCTGAGATGTTGCATAATTGGGTAAATTGGGCTCCTGGTGGGAGTTGGGACTCTTGGGCATGGTTTGTCCACAGATGTCTTGTTGCCGTCAGGGGTTGTTTGTGCATGTGGATGTGTCAGTGTGTGACCTGCTCCTTTCCGGATGTGGACCACACTCAGCCACCTCGGTGTCGTGGCGTGCAACATGTCATGATGAGTGGCCTGCAGACATGCTCATCGTCATGCAGTGTCACTTGCATTGTCAGTGGGGCTCACGGATCCGCAGCTTTGCTGGGTTCAGCACATGTGCATGTGTTTGTTGTGAGATTGGTGATGTGTGGGGAGGGCCCCCTCTGGGCACATTGTGGACGGGGGACTACTTGCTGTTTCTATGTGTGCAGCAGTATGGCAAGGAGATCAGGGACATGATCCAGAGTCATTGTGGTTGTGCATTGTGCTATACTTCATTGTGCATGTGTGCCATTGTGCCCATCTCCCCCCCGTTCCCCCAGTCCCTGGTGGTTACTCACCCTGTTGCTGTTGTGTCAGGTCATGTTGAGCAGTGTCCGGTCCCCCGACTCCTGCCACCGTCTCCACACTGATGACTGTGGATACCATTTCCTCCATCTCATCCAGCTCCTCCTGTGGCGCAGGGCTCCCACCCCCAGTCTGCATTGCTGCTTTGCGGTTGTTTGTGAGTTTCTGCTTGGTTTTGCGCTTCACATCATTCCAGCGCCTCTTGATCTCGTCCATTGTCCTCCTCAGCACTCCGACTGCATTCACCTTGTCCACGATGGACTGGCAAGTTCTATTTTTTGTTGCCAATGACACAGTGGAGGTGACGAACAGTTGTTGATGGTGTGGTGCAGCGGCCAGGGCAGCTGACTTCGGAGCACAGGGTGCACGGTTCGATCACCGGCTCCGGCGGCAGCTCAGCTCAGCACCATGTGACTCTGGGCAATAGCTCACTTAATTTCCACTACGGCCCCCAGCGCCTTGAGACCCGTAAGGGTGAGTAGCTGTGCTATATAAAAACGGACTTACATTTCTATCACCTCCGTAATCAGGATCCTGTTTTCCTGCGGACTGAACCACGTCTTCCTCTTCTTCTTCTCCTTGCCCTTCTGTGACCCCGAGGTTCCAGGCTGGTCCTCCGTGGGGCTTGTGGGGTTCGGGTTGTCCTCTGTACTTGCTCCGGCTGCCTCCACTGTGCTTCGCATTTGTTATGGTTTTTTTGCTGCTTTTATGGTGATTTTTCCCGCCTAACGTGGGAATTGCAAGCCTGGCGCTGATTTTTCTATCGCGGTTGGGCCCATCGCAACTTTTTTCGCGTTCGGGTTTCCTTTTTTATCGCCGTCGCAGTAGTTGTATTGCGGACATTTGAGGCGTTATCGGGAAACTATCGCATGTTACCGCCATGTTGTGAATAGTACGTTGACACAGAGTTATTTTCCCGCGATAGGCGGCGATATGAAATATTGCGTTAGCCTATTTTGGCGATGTTTATCGCACGTTCTTGAGAATATCCCCCTGTGTTGCGTATTCTCATTCCCCTTGGTTACAGAAATTCAAAGCAAAGAAGCCAAAACAGATAAGAAGATATAAAAGAAGATAACTAATAGAATACTTAATTAAAGGAATATTTATCATGTTACAAAATATTGTAATTCAATGTCAACTGGAGTTCTCACATTATATACTATATGCAGTCCATTTATCCTGAAGTCTACTGGGTGAACCTGTACTTAATACACCTCCACTGAATCTGCACTCCCTTATAGCTAATATTTCCAGTACATCTTTCCATCAACAAGGGCTAGCCACTGCTGCTGCCGCAATGTTGTAGGTATCGCCGTCTCAATGCTTTTTTTTTAATAGCATTAATTTTGGCCTCTTCAACTATTCAATGGCGTTCGTACATTCCATGCAATAGCGGCAGTCCTCCAGCAACCTGTTACAATAGGTGCTTATTCTAGAATGCCATGTGCTTTGTATGCTTTCCAACAGCGCCAGCTCAGAAGGCACTTAGAGAGAGATGACATGTGGTGCTTTACTTGATACAAGTGTTTATCTGACAATTGGGCATGTCAGATGTTTTTGCTCTGCTAAAAAACGTATTTTCAGGTCCATGATGTCAGAAGCACCTGTATCCAAGTTTAACAACTCAGGTAAAGAGAAAACATGGCAGCTGCAGTGTCGGGCACCATGTAGCGGTTTTTACTGTGTTAGCTGCCTTGAAAAAACAGCAGGCTTGATTCAAAATATTTAGCGCCCGATTCACAAAGGTAAACCTATACTTTCGTGTAAGTTTACAACAGTTTGCTATTCACAAAGGAATTTACGAATAGTATTTTTACGAGTGCGGAGACTCTGACATAAAAAGATAGGGTTACCTTCTGTTCTTGTAACAGTGACTGCTGATTTTGGAAAATGTTGGGCTATAATACTTGTCTTGAATTATTGCAAGAGAGTGAAGCAAGCAACCCTGATCTCTTCTAGAAAGGGTTAGGGGAGGTCCTCCTCCTGGAAAAAAAGTTTGGAAGCAAAATAGGGTCAGATAGTTAATTTTAAAGTACAGTTTCTCATAAATGTGATAAAAAGCCACAGGCTCTGAAAGGGCGCTCATTATATATTCAAGTCATTTCATGGTGTGCCAGGCCAATGAAAACTGACGGTCCCCAGAAGTTGACCCCATTCTTCCAAAACGTGCTATGCGTTCCACCAAATGTCAAAAGTTACCTCTTTTGTGTCATGACCAGCATTTTGCCATGGGTGCTCCCAATATGCCAATCGGTAACCCTTTAGGCCTGAAATTACATATAATATGCCAGTATCTGAATTTTCCTATTATTGTCTCTCATATAACAAAGGTGGCCCTTATGTCAAAAAGTACCTCTAGCATGTCAGGGCCAGCATTTTGCTACAGTTCTTCCCTACCACATGATACTGTTGTCCTCCATTTTGCCAAATATTACCTTTAATTTGCCATTTTGCATGGGCTGTGTGTGATGCCTGCATAGGTTTTGTACTGGAAAGATGCCCTTTCAATAAAAATACTATGCCTATACAAACTTTAAATCTTTTTACGCATTGGATGTGTGCTGCACAGTCTAACACACATCCAATGTGTCAAAGTTTGGAATAAACTTTTTTTTTTCTTGCCTGCATCAAGGATGTGTTATTTTTTTTAGCAAAGTCTCATCTAACAATTTTAGTAGTCTCACACATACACACACACATACATGTGTTCTTTCTCCCACACATAATCACACTGTCACATGCACGCACACAACATAAATGTATTTTGTTTTACTTACCACAGCTTCCAAAGAAGATCCTGTTCCAGCTCCTTGTGCTTCATTTTTTAATAAATTAATATTGAATAAAGCTCTATTGTTCACTATTAGCATGAACCAGGGCAGAAAAGGGGAGTGGTGCCCTGACACTGATAATTGGGTGCTGCCCCAGTGTCTTTGGCACTGATTTTGACATCTCTGAGGTTAGGGGGCCACAAAAGCAGGTGGCAAGGGACAAGCAGGTGTTGCTGAGGTCCATGTATCCTTTCTGTGAGATTTCTCCACATGTCTTTGGCTTTTTCACCTGCACCTCTCATCTATGCAGCACTTCTCTTACCTGCCTACCCTTCTGGGCATTCTTCCTACCACCTGCCCCTTTTATATCTTATACCACTTATGGTACTCCTACTAGAACTTCTTGGTTGTTGATGATGAGACAGGTTTATAAAGTGTAAAAGCAACCCCAAGGGCATCCGACACTTGCAGAAACTCAGTAAAAAGACCAAATGCTAGACAGAATGCATAAAAGGGTAAAACATTGAGACCATTGGACAGAAGAGGCAGAGGTATCTGCAGTGGGATTTAATAAAGAAACAGGTTTATAAGCGTTTTATAAATTTTAAATGATTCACTTCCTCTTTAATATGTGGCTGCTTCCAATGTTTGAAACACACAAAAGGTGATGAGAGACTGGCAATCGCTTGGGGTAGCACTCCAACCTATCTTTCTTTTGCTCACCATGCCACCTCAGTTTGGACCCAGCCATATAAAAATAAGTCTTTACCCTCTTCCTCATGGGGACAGTCTAGCCCAAACTGCCAAACCAGGTCCTCCCTGAAACAGAACACAAGCAACCCAGGACCCGTTTCACCCTAGTTATGGGCTCATCAGCTGGATACAGCTTGGTTGCAGTGACACAGTGGTTAGACAAATTGGAAGCATTCCTCCTGTCAGCTTTTGTGTGGTTCATGTATCGCCCTAAGTGGCATGGGTTTGCCTATACATGGGTCCCATGCTCACTGTGTCACTGAAACCAATCTGTACCCGGCCGATGAGTCCATAATTAGGGCAAAACCGTCCTTGGTTGCTTGGGTTCAGGAAGGCCTTGCCTGGCAGTTTGGGCTGGACTGTTCCCATGAGGAGTAGGGTCAAGAATGATTTGTATATGGGTGGGTCCAAACTGGGGTGGCATGGTGAGCAAAAGAACGATGGGTTAGGGTGCTACCCTGAGCCATTGCCAGTGGTTAGACAAATTGCAAGCATTCCTCCCATCACCTTTTGAGTGTTTCATGATTCCAAAGTTTGGCTATGTAGAGGGAGAAGGCTTTCCCACCAGAACGAGTCTTTTGAATTCAGGGCATTACCAGAAGCATTGCAGTTTTAGACCTCAAACATCGAGTAGGGATGTATTTTTTTAATTCATTTCCTATGTAAGTAGGGACAGAATCACAAAAGCACGATAAGCCAGGCACAGACATTTGAACAATTTCCAGACAGGCAACCAACAGACAAATCTTTGAATCTTCTCAGCATTTGTGTAGAGAGGTACTCACATCACAATGCTACATGTCACACCAGTGTGATGAGCACCTATTCAATTGCTCCTGCTTACTAAAAGAACAAACGTGTAATGCAGAAGCCAAAGTGAAACTTCAGTAATGGAAGCCTAGGCAATGCCAAGTTGGCATTCCAGAACTACTGCAAGACTTCCATGGGGCACTTTTGACTGTGGCAGGCTTTTGACCTTCTGTGGCAATGCAGGGTGTATGCTGACAACAGACTCTTGTAGAGGAGCTCTTTCTGCCATTTTGTTTCACCTTCATGTGGCCACCATGCCAGTCACTGTCAGTCCTCTCACACAATTCTGACCTCAAGTCCATCCCTCTCTTTCGTCTTTAGTGACACCAGTTTAAAAAAAAGATGAAAATGGACAAATACAAGATATACTCCTTTAGGGGGGCAAATCACCTAAGAAGACAGGAGCCCTTTGTGAACTTTTCACATTGCTGTTGCATGAACTTTTAAAATGGTGACCTCTTCTCCACCGGGAAACTTGTGTCTTCACAGGTACCCTATGCTCAGCCTCAAAAATCTATGCAGGGAAACTAAAACATCCCAAGAGAAGAGCTGTCCCATATAGACCTAGGACCAGATTTATGATTGTCATGCAGGGCAGAGTAGCAAGCGACCTTGCTGCGCTGCACTGTGTGACAGGGAAAGGGCAGGAATGCACTGCATTTAAACGAATGCAGTGCATTCCTGCTTTTCCCCCTGTGCTGGAGCCGTTTTGGCTGCCTACCGTCAATGCAGGCACCCATGCACCATGGTACAAGGGTGCCTGCATTGTAAGGTGGATTGTTTTTGTGCAGTAAGGTGCACCTTCCTGCACAAAAACAATATCCTGAGGCATTTTCCTGTTTCATGTGCTGCAGAATGCAGCACACATAGAAAGAGGAAAATGCAAGGAGAAATAAAGAGATTTCTCATCAAACCGCCTCATCTGGGGAAGTGTATGTTTTTGGCCCATTCCCAGGTCTACCACTTCTGGTAAATCTGGGAATGTGTCAAACTCCATGGATGTTGCGTGGGAGCACCCACGCAACACCCATGGAATGCCTCCCTGGTGCAGAGTAAGGCGATGTAGTGATTTGCGCTGCGTTGCTTTGCTCGAGATTTATAAAGCTACTCAGCACCACGTAACGTGGCCTTGCTATGGGCATATTTAACGAGCCCTGTTGTGTCGCTCTTGCCCCACGAAACATGGTGCAAGAGCAATGCAACTCAAAAATGAGATTTATGAAACCATGCAATAGTGCCTGCGTTAGAACTAGGAAGCCAAAACAGCACCAGTCAGAGGAAAAGACAGGAATGCACTGTATTAGTTTAAATACGGCGCATTCCTGTCCTTTCCCTGTCACACAGCACAGCAAGGTGACTTGCTGAGCTGTACTGCGTGACAATCTCATAAATCTGGCCCCAGGTGTTTAGCTGACATTTAGATGGTTGGAGCAAATGCCTCTCCCCTCATTCCATTCCCAGGCTCACTCTGTAGGCTCATGCAAAAACATATCTTCCTCAGGTCAAGGAAAGGAAAATGTGCTATCACAAATGTCTCAAGGCAACTTGCCGGATTGTGGCAGGCTGACCAAAATGGGTCTCTCTCCAAAATGAATCCCAGTGATCCCCCAAAAGGTGTGAAGGTGCTTCTTCCACTCTTTCCTTTCCGAACCCAGACACTTAGGGGTCCGATTCCGATCTCGGCCAATAGGGCTCCGAATCGGATTCGGCTTAACCGGATCCGATTCGGAGCCCTATTGCCCGACCGATTCGTACGCACGTCCGGGCGAGCGAGTACGATGCGAAATCGCCGACCGACTCGTCCGGGCGTCCCGACCGCTCCGACCGACTCGTTCCCGGGTCTAATTGCACCGACCGACTCGCTCGGACTCGACTCGCACCGTGCAATGGAGACGTTCCCCGGCCGGGTAAGTACGATGCGCGCCGCGAGCAGTCCGACTGAGCCGCGCACTCCGGCTCGAAAGAGCAGTCGGAGCCGTACTTTGGGGGTCCGTGTCGGACCCCCCTGTACGCGTAGCCACGCGAGTCACACACAGGGGGGACCATTGGGTCCCCCCTACCTGTGCGTGTACGCCGCGAGTCGCTTCGCCGCGTACACGCTGTAGGGGGTGCCCTTGTCCGCCTCGCACCCATTGAGTCAATGGGAGCCTGCGTACGCGTTGTACGACAGGCTCCCATTGACTTCAATGGGAGTCCGACCGACTCGAGTCCGATGGCATACGTGCGCATCGTACTCGTTCGGTCGGGCTGCTAGGGTCCGATTCGGTCGGAAATCTCTCCGGGTCCGGCTCGGTCGGAGAGATTTCCGGCCCGAATCGGAATCGGCCCCTTAATGTCTTGAGTCACAAACTGCACTTTTGAATAAGTTTACACTTTTGGTTTACTACTTTTTGGTATTCACAAACTCCACTTTTGTAGTCATATACACTTTTATACTAACTGACAATTGTGTAGTAAGTCCATCAATACACATGGCCAATCACTGGTATTGCAACACCTTCCCATAGAAATGAATGGAGGTAGACTTAAACTAAACCCTCATAGGAAACTATGTAAAATTAAATTATTTAAAATAGTTACAAATGTAAATAAATATAAATTCATATTGAAAAATATTTAAAAGCGTACATAGTTATTGTTTAATTATACAATAGTTAATAACAATACGTTATTAAATATTTGACAAATAAATAATTTTAACTATTTTAAATAATTTAATTTAATTTAAAATTATTTTCCAAGAGGTTTTATTTAAGTCCCTATCTCCATTACAATGTGTCTTCCACCTCACAAGATCCACTTTCCATAGAAAAGACAACAAGGTGTATTACAAAATTATCTATGGCTTCCCTCACTTCTTCTGTTACCATATTCTTCTTCCAAGTAAGGAGGACCATCCCTAATGCCAAGTTGTCTCCTCCAGAGGAACTATATCAGCCAAAGAGGATTGGGGGAGTGGAACAGTCTCAGGTGCCGATAATGTACGATGTGGTGAATAAACCTTCAGACAGGTCGTGAAAGAAATAATGAAAAAATGTGGTACTCTACTGGAGAGGAAAAGGAATAATTAAACATAGGAAAACTCTCACAACAAAGCACCACAGAAACACAGTTAAGAAGAGGACAAGGAGACAAGGAAAGAAGCAAGTATTCAAAGAAAAGGAAATGAAATGCAAGGAGGTGCATAATGAAAATGTATCATCGATACATTCAAATGCAAAGTTAAAAGACTGTACTCACCTTAAAATCTTCTTGCTGCCAGCTTCAAGACTGGCCTAGAAATGGAATGGACACTTTCTCCTGTACAGCAAAGTGCCCATTCTCCCATTTTCATCTATGCTGCATCTTAGTCCTCTCATCAGCAAAGTTGCTCATAGTTTTTTTGTGAAAGAGATTGGGTCTCTGATCTCTAACAAACTATATCCCCATGTGTATCCCCTGAGTGATACTCCAAGGCCTCATGCACCTTGAATACTTAATATGCAAGTGCCCACACCCATTCTTTAATTTGGAAGTGCTTTAAATTCTGTTGATGAAGGCTAAGGTCCCAGTCATCTGTGGTATTTAATGGTCATGAAAAATGGAAGGGAACTGTATAAAGGCTCCTGTGTCTGCTATGATTGCCTACCATCTCCAAAGCAGTAGACAGACATAACATCACAATTCTATCTTGGAATACCACCACTATTATTATTCCAGTAAACCTTGCAATATTTGTTCTTCGTATGTAATTGGCGTAGAGTTACAATTCCACTCATACATCACTCAAGACTAATCCATTCCTTAGGAGTTATGTGTTAACCCTTGGGTAAGGATTCCTTTACAGTATCATCTAATGAGCCGTGTTAGTTGTTCAACCCAAACAGTATGTATGGTAATCATCCAATCATGAGCAACAAAGCAAGGCTTCAGGGTTCCTGATATTTTAGACCATTCCTCGTCGTTCGGATTACCAGTCTTATTTCTGTCAAACTCCGCCTTTCTTCTCATTAGAATCTTCATCCAGTTATTCAAATCGACCTCTTGAATATAGTTACAAGAGTCCTTTCTGGGCATGGGAAAGATTTGTTACACCAGTGAAATTACTGATTTCTTGTTACGTGTAATTTGTGACATTTCCTGTAAATTTACATTATATGATTTTGTGTAACATGGATTATGCAAGTTTGCATCTCATGTGAATAAGTCTTGCGAGAAACCAGTGGGAAACTGCTTCACATTCAGCATGAGGCAATTTTATTGTTATTTTGTGAATTTCAATGTAATCTACTTTCATGTATACATGTTCCAAAATAGTCATCGTTGGCCTGGCGGAGGACTTTACGTACGCCAGGCCGAGCCTACTCCGCCCACCAAATTTATAAATGACACCTAGCAGGTGGTCATTTATATAGGTATTAGTGGGAAACACGGCCACGGTGGTTCCTGTCAATGCATTTTACTGTTTGTTACAGGGCTGCATCTGAAGGACGTCTGAAGGATGCAGCTCTGTAACAAACAGTAATCTTTTTTTCTTTTCAAAAATAAAATCCCAAAACAGGATTTTCTTTTTGTAACGAAAATAAGTAATGCTTCCTTTGCCATGGGAGGCTTCTCCCATGGCAAGAGGAGCATTAAAATGTTTTTATTGTTCCTTACCACCAGATGATTTTACCTGGCGGTCAGAAGCAGTAAAAAATTACTACATGTCTGCCCATCCCAATTGGGTGGGTGGATATGTAGTCATTTCTCCGACGGCCCTTGCTCCCCAGGGCTGTCAGAGGGGATTAATCACAGTGGAGACAGAGTAGTCTCCACCGTGATTAACCCGAGGGTCTGCCCGCATCTAAATACGGTGGGCGGACCACATTCTTGGCAGTAAGGATACTCCATCGCTGTTTTGACTGAGTATCCTTACCACCGAGAAATAAATTGGGCCCTAAGTCCCATTAATCGCAGGATCCTGCTATTGCCAGAGTACACAATGACACAATCTAGAAAGGTCCAAATTAACCCACTGTCTAGTGCAGCCCTAAATACATCTTGGATGCCCTGCAGCCTAAATATACTTTGACCTATCTTGAAATGGACTCATAATAATGTGTTTTTCAGGGTGTCAGCTGCCTCCCTTCACATGGGGTTTAGTGTAATCATTATAATTAGTCTGTACCCTGAATCATCTGGTTAAGGCTGATTTCCTACCCTGGGAATTCTTCTGGTTAAGGCTATGATTCTCTACACTGGAAATTTGGAATTCTATTTGTGCATGAGTGTCAGAAATTGAGGTACTTAAGGGAGGGGTGACACCTACCAACTTGAAAAACACAATCTGGTTATGGAAAACACACAGCTCTATGAGTATCTCTGCTCAACTTTAGCAGTTATGGCACAAACAGTTCAAGCAGTGCTAACAATTTTGAAGTAAATAACACACAACAGTAATCTTTCCAAAACAATTTAGAAAGAAACTAATTTTTAAAGAGCACAAAGACAGCAAGAACATCAAAATAGCAAATGAAGAAACTGACATGTGAATTTTTAAGGTTTTGAGGCAAACAGTGCTTAGAAAAAGTAATTGTCCATTGAAAACAACAGTTTATGGTTGACCAGGACATTGGCACACTTTCAGGTCAACATTAATGGAGCCTAATACAACAAGTGGATCATCCCTAGTCAAAGTTTTTACCTTTGCACATAGTCTCTGGAATGGAAATCAAAATCTTCCACTGGGGCAAGGATCCCTCGAAGTTGGATACATCATCATCAAGCTACAGCAGAAGCTACTGGTTTTAGCACCAAAAGTTTTGAATGGGACTACCTGGCTGCTGAGGGTGCTTTGTCAGTCTTTGCTGTTTTGCAGTAGTCCAAGGTTTTACCTACGGACGTGGTCACTTTTTTGGAAGTCAAAATCCTCCAACAGGGCAAGGCTAGAAGATGTAGCCTTGTACAGCTCCACAGGTTGATGCCTTTACCACAACATCCAGCTGAACCTGTTTTCAGCTGCAAAATGCTCCAAGTGGGAAGAACATTGTTTTCTTACTTACTTAGGGTGTGACCTTCCTGGGCAGGACTCAGCACCTTATCCTGTCCTACGGAGTTGGAAATCTTTCTCCAATTGCTGGGAATGTTCCTTCTGGACAGTCCTATAGCTGGTAGCTTCTCAGCGAAGGTTTCTAAGCTTCCCAGGGCAGGTTTCTACGCACCAAGGGTCAGATGTACACATTTTGAGAGTAGCAATTTCCAAATTGTGATTTTCTGCTTATCGAAATTAGGAAATTGCTTTTCCTAATGTATGAAACCTTTCCACTTTTAATTAGCGATTCCTAGTGGTTCGCAAACCAACCTACCTCATGAATATTAATGAGGTAGTTTGCAATTTGCAACCCACTAGGAATGATAGCAATCACAGGGATGGTGGCCTGCTGAGGTCAGCAGACCTGCATGCCTGTGATTGCTTTCAAATAAAGCAATATTTTTTTTATATATATGCAGCCAGTTTTCCTTAAAGGGAAATAGGATGTGTTTCAAAAACAAAAAATGAAATGTTTAACTTTCATTTTTTAAGAGTAAGCAGTGGTTCATGGGACCACTGCCTACTCTTAAGAAATATTGTTTTTAACATTCTCGAAGGGGAAGGGGTCCCGTGGGGACTCCTCATTTGTGCATGGGATATCACCTCCTTTGAAGAGGTGGTCAAATGTTTTGCGACTGGAATTTGGTAATACATATCACTACCATTCAGTATTTGTAAGGGATGCCCAATACATGCCCCTTCCAAATACTGAATTGGTATTGCGTCGCAATTTGAAGTTTGGACATTAAAAAAAGCATTTTTGAGGTTGCAAACCACCTCAAAAATGATTTGTACATCTGGTCCAAAGTCTGTCTCCAGCATGCTCTTCTGCAGAGTCTGGTCCTCTATGGTCAGCCAGGCCCTCTTGGGCTCAGAGGTTCTTCTGTTTTTTGTGTTCCTGATTCAGACAAACAGAAGGCTAACCACTTGACCCTGGAAGAGCAGTTCCAGTCAGTGTGTGGGTTAGGAACCCTTCAGCCATGGAGTGTGTCTTCATCTTAGAGTAGGATTCAGGAGCCAAAAGTCTTATTCCAGAGGGTCTTCTTCTCAGGAGGACTTTTCCCAGGTACAGAAATGTGACGAGGAAAGAGTGGTTGAGATACCAGATTTAAACAAATTAAGGGAGTAGCCAGAAAATCCCCGCCCTTTAACCAAAGCTCTGATGGCACCAAGCAAGTGAAGCAGATTAGTCCGACCCTCCCAAGAAGAGCTCCCTTGTTTCTTCTGTCCAAGCATCCATCCATTCATCCTTTCACCCTTCTATCCACCTCTGATACCCACCATGTCAGCTTTACATTCTGTCATTTTTTCATCCATCATTCAGTCTTTCACCATTCCATTTATCCATCCATCCTTTCACCCATCCATCCTTTCACCATCCAGCCTTTCATCCATTCATTCACCCACACATTCGTTCACCCATTCCGCCACCCATGCATCTTTTCACGTACCCACACATCCTTTCACCCATCCACTCTTTCACCCATCCTTTCACCCACTCAAGCATCCTTTCCCCATCCAGCTGTCCTTTCACTAACCCACGCACCCTTTCACCCATCCATTCACCCATCCTTTCACCTACCCATGCATCCATGTTACCCACCCATGCATCCTTTCACCCATCCACACTTTCACCCATTCGCCCTTTCACTCATCCTTCCTTTTAAGCTTCAATCCTTCTTTCCTTTTACTATCAACCTGTCTTTCTTTAGGATTATTTATGAGTTTGTGTCCGCCAAGTTGCTGACAGATGAGGCCATTAAGAAATCCACCCCTGCTGTAGCTGCTAGAGCTATTCTGTGAACAAATTCTATTTTCTTGCAGTCCGTCCCCACCTCCTTTTGTTGCACTTCCTCTTTGCTTACTTTAAAATTACAAAGGAAGCCCTGTTTCAATGCTGCAGGACCCTTCTGCCACCAGGCAGGCCAGTCTTCAGCTCCTTGGCCACTCCCCAACTGGACAGGGTCAAAACAGGTTCTTTTCCCCACTGACTGGAGATTGGCTGTCTAGGAGGGTTCTGAGAATGAATAGAAGCCCCCTGCCCTTGTAATGAACAAGTGAAAAAAGTTAGAGCTAAAGGTGTTGGTTGTTCTGCCAGTTGCGTCTGTCCTCTCCCAGTTTGCTAATCCCTAGTCAGCAGTTAACACGTCCTGTTCTTCCTGGGTTCAGAGCCAGTACATTGTCTTCTGAGCTAGGGTTGTTAACTCTCCCAGGCAAGGATGTATATTCCGGCTCTGGAAGAGCTTCCAACTGCACATGAGCATTCCACCTTACCTACCTGGCAGAAGGGTCTCTGCCCCTCATGCAATTATCAGCTGGCAGAGGAGTGTGGCTGAACAGAAAGTGGCATCCATCAATGAGCTTTCGTGGGAGTGGAGCATAACCAGAGCTCCCCCAATAAAGAGAGAGAGGCCCCACGTAACTTTGACTAAGTTGCGTAAGGGACAGGGCGTAACTTAGTCAAAGAAGAATATAAATTCCCTTTGGTAGCCAAATGAAAATAATTTTTCAACCATTCATCTCAAGTATACCACAAACCATTCATATCAAATATACACAAAAACCCATGTGCCTATATTTTCAATGCCACAAGACAACCACTGAATGATGATGGAGTGCCTCATGTATTTTATTAAAAGACGTTAAAACCATTAAAAATTGTTCATCATACAAAATTCATAAATTTACATACCATTAAAAAACATATATCATAGCTCAATTTCATATATTACATAAACAGAGCTCACAGAAAGATGCAACACTGGTATGCACAGTTATCGTGTACTCACCCATGGCTCCTTCCACCTTGAAAACTGTGCTAAATTGGTACTTGACATTATTCTGCTTCTTGGGGCAATGATTCTGGAAACATTATTCAATGTTTTGGGAAAGGTTAGCAAAACCCAGGGTAAATGGACCATACCTAGGAAGCACCTGACCATGGAAAGGCTCCAGTGCTCTAGCTCTCACTACTCATCTTGTTCAGTAGTACCACCATCACAGCATATGTGCTATGGACAGTCACCACACAAGAGACTTCAGAAAGATAGTATACGCCTTGGCAACTTCTGACCTGATGACATTATAAAGAGTCAGTTTCTGTGAAAAGTGCTTCACACCTGTTTTTGTGTTTCTGGAGCTGATGTTTCCTGTAACAGTTTTCCTTTTCATCATGACCTTCATTCCTTTGTTGTTGCAGCTCTATTCCTAATGTCTCACTTGTTGGTTCAGCTTATTCCTTGAAAAACATATACTAGTCTCCTACAGCATGGGTGAAATATACACACCAACAACTACTAACAGAAACAACTTCAGTCAGTCAGTCAGTCAAACCACTTTATTCGATTAATTAAAATCATAAAAGTACAATACACAAAACAGAAAACAGACGTATTATCATTCAATACAAATGAGCGATATAAAAGGTATAAAATTCCTACAAGAGATCTATAATTCATCAGGACTTAAAAATTATCAGGTAAACACAATTGCATTAGAATAAAAATTGAAAAATTCATACGTCATTAATCATAGGAAATCTCCTTTTCCTAAGGCGGACAGCAGCAACAAGGAAACTAGCAATGTTAAAAATATTCCGTGTATCATCTAGCAATTGAAGATACATTAAGGCTGGTCTAACCTGTAGGAAGCCCTTTCCCCTCAATAGAGGGGCTAGAAACCTCCTACGTATGTCATTGTAAAAATCACAAAACATGATAAAATGCATTGTATCCTGTGGTGAGAAATTGTCGCACTGACACGGGCCTATATCCTCTGATTTACACCATCCAGGAAGGTTACCCAGCGAAAAATGAATCAAATTGAAGCGGAACCTAGTCAGGAGCCAACGATGATAAGGCTTGGACACAATTCTCAGGTAGGGCTCAATTAATGGGGAAGAATTAATTAAATAATGAGCCCTAACCAAAGGTTTTTGTATGTCCCGTTCCTCCCGTTCCAACATCAGTATATTCAAAAATTGTGATTTCACCCATTTTACATCATCTTTTTTGATCCCTTCTGGGACGTTATAAATATCGGGTCGCCCTAGTTTAAGAAACATGCACTTAACGTAAGACAGCCACGGAATGCTGCTGGCTTTATCCAGGGCAACACAGTCCCGTAAGAGCTGGTGGTTCAAAGTTATCTCTGGATTGAGCCAGGTTTTAATCCAGCAAACCAAGGGGGCCAGTCTCAGCGAGTCAGTCACATATCCCAACCCCAGTTCCTGATGAATGGCAAAAGTTGGGGTTGATTGGGGCACAGACAGGAGGGTACGTAAAAATTTATTTTCAGCCATCTGCATCCCTGCCAACTGTTTGTAGCCCCAAATGGCAGAACCATATGTAGCAATAGCCAGACATTTAGATCTATAGATGGAAAGAATAGCTTCAAAAGGCCTGGCTCCCAATCGCTGTGAGAACCCCAATAAAGCTGACGTCGATCTAACTACTGCGTTTTTTTTAGCTTTATGTTGGGGGACCCAGGAACATCTGTATACTAGTCTCCTCCAGCATGGGTGAAATATACACACCAACAACTACTAACAGAAACAACTTACTACTTCCTCTTATCAAATCCATTCCCAGCATTCTGTCCCTACTCCAAACTCTACTAAACACACAAGAAATCAAGAGCACAAACTTAACACAACTAATGCATAAGAAAGCTCTTATTACTAATCGACTAACTATTAACCTCTAATATTGCAGTCCGGAGTAGCATGCTGCTCACTGCAAAGAGCTTCGATGTCTTGTCAGGAGTAGTAAGCCCTATATAAATACAATTTATAATTCACAATTACAACTAGGATGGGTACTTCAAGTGATGCAAGACTGCATCAAGTAGTGGGTAAACATCACATATACATTCCCGGGATCATATACTGACCAGAAAGATTGTTGTGTTCACATACATTCAAAGCATCACTAGTTTAATATTGAGGTTGCCCATGGGCATCTAGTGGACATTTGTTTAGCAGGCACTGTTACATTGAGAAAGTCCGCCCTTCAAATAACTCAAAGAACAGCTGCTTGCTCTGTTCCAATTATATCTAATCTCTAACCAAAGAGGGCGGGCCAATAGGCCAGTGCATGTGCCATTCACTGAGAGTGTTCAATACATGTCTAGGGAGACCACATTCAAAACAGGTGTTCAGGGTGACCTCTGACTGCTAGTTGGTTCCCTATAGATTCCTTGTATGTTGGTCTATCTTTTTGTGGATATCCTAAAATTCTGACATAGATCTGGCCATTGAGGGCCTACACCTTGCTCTGCTGATCTAATTGGAATCTTTAATGAAATAGAATTGATCTGAACTAAAACTCTTTAACTAAGCAGATTTCTTCCCACTTCTTTATCTTCTCAACCTCTGTACTTTTCTATATTCCAGTCTTTTCACCCTCCTATAACATGAAAATTGAGATTTGTGATTCAGCCCTCTTCATCCATAGATCTGTTCAACTGTCATTCACATTCTGCTTCTACCAATAACAGCCAACAGCACATGGCTAAGGGTAATCCCACTTCAGCCATTGGCTCTCTTTCAGTGTGAGTGATAGCCTGTAGCCTGAACACCTGTGAACATCCACCTAAAAAGAAATGAACTTCATTGCCGGGGCAGGTAGGCCAATACGTAACTTTGTCAATGTTTTCTTAATTCCATTCCATTCATCTTTTTTTAAATTTCTTTTAGTCTTCTTTGTGCATCTGCCTTCTGAATACGGTCATTCAAAGCCAATAGTACCATTTATTTGCAGCAATAAAAATCATATTTTTCTGTAATGCGCAGTAAAAGTAAAAACGGGTTTAATTCCTCTTCTGAGAACAACTGCCTAGTGGAAATAATTGGTACTGTTCTGTTAAAATAATATGCAGTAGATATTTTTTTTTTATTTCAGATTTTTATTGTTAGCATATGGCAGCTACGTTTAATCCACAGGAGGTTTTATTCTTTTTTGTGACATATGCAATAGAAATTAATAATAAAAAAATTACCACTGCTCATGCCAAAGCTGTGCCAATGCTTGTTTTTAATATGGCACTTACGCTTCAATCATCATCTGCCCTCTTGATGTTTAATTTGTTCACATGTGCCAATGCTTGTTTCTATATTCAATTCAATTCAAATACTTTAATGCGGCCATTAGACCATAAAAGTGCAAGTGCAAAGAACTGACGGTACATAAAAGCATCCTCCTGTACATAAGCTCAAAGCAACAAAGTCCTATATTACAGTTACAGACTATTATCCCGCACCCCAATAAATAAGCAAAAAACATAACAACACACACGGAGTGCCCTGTTGATAAAATATACAATTATAATAAGACTGATACATTTCATATTAATAAAACACTCAAAGAGCACTATTATATATTACACTTAGCCTTCATCTGCCCTTTTGACGTTTGTTCACTTTGTGTTTGCACTTTGTGCCGGTGATTGTTATATTTGTATATAAAGCGCCGTGACACCCCTCTTTCGTTGTATGCGCTAACCAAAACTTCATAAGATCAATGAACAAAAAGATAAGGAGCCTTTCCATCTTATTCACCGGTCTACAAAATTATCGCATCAATAGTTCAACTCACTACTGCGAAACGAACACCTGTGTCTTCTGAAAAAAAGAATCTTGCATCTGTGGGTTATCTGAAAGTGCCCCGAAACAATTAATCCATACAACACGCCGCCAGCTCCTCTATTTTGTTGAATTTATTTCCGTTCCGAACATTTTTTCAAACACGTTCAACCTTTTCCGTTCAAGCTGGTTTCACATTTTCTGAAATGCAGTTTAAAGTTAATGTCATTAATCACTGTAAAGCAGCCTTGCTATGTGTACAGCGAAAACATATGCAAATTGAATTACCATTGGTTGTACAGGCATGTATTATGGTGCCTCGCTTGCATGCAGAACTCTATAAACATATTTTTTCATTAAATACCATTGTTTCATTAAAACTGTTTCCCTTGCCTGCTCGTCAGTTGAGCAGAAAGAGGGCTCAGCGAGTACATTGCCATCAATGACAAAATCCGGAGCCCACATACCATACAATTGCAAGTCACTCCCATCGCAGGCCTGTTTCGAGTCCCTCGAAACTCAACGAAATAAATCACAAATCTCTCAGAGACTTCTTATTTCTGGTCAAGGTAGCAGCATTAATTATATTCTACAAATTTGCATAGATGAGTTCCTCATATTCATTCTGCAGATAATTAAAAAAAGGAAGTTTCAGAAAAACCTGGTCTGCCCATTTGTAACTTACAGACTGGTGAACTGTTCGCACTCAGCTCACTCATGCAGATCTAATGTGAGGATCACTTGAGTATTGGCGTCATGACAATACATAATATGATTTTTGGAATGACTAAGGTCAGGAACCTGACCCTTGCAAAAACTTTCTATTTCATAACACAAATTTGCACGTGCGTACTGGACAGCTGAAACTTTGTTAAAACTGCAATGGTGTACAGTGATATAAAGCTTTCAGCAGGAGCCGGTTCTGGAGCATCTCAGGTGGACTCAGTGTCATCTTAAGGATTTTCGGGGACCTGGGAAACAAATATATTGGGGCGTGGTATGTTGGGGATGTGGAACATCCCACAGTCCCGTGAGAGAGGGGAGTTTTGTGAGGCAACCCGGTCACGTATGAGCAGAATGGTATGAGCTCATGACGTGCGGGACCTCGTGGTCATTGCCATGCAGCGGAACTGGTGTCCACGTCATTAATGAAAACACGCAGCGCCTTCTGCCTAGGCCGCGCGTTCAGACGTAACAAGGCCCATGTTCGGAATACCTTTGAATTTTATTACAAGTTTTCTGTTAATTCAAGCTCTATGATGACAAATAACATTGCATAATATGTTGAAGGTGAGATAGAGAAATAGACTGATGTAAGATAGAGAAAAGGTTCACTTTCCCAGGGGTCCCTTGCAGGTGAGGGCCCAGGGCAATTGTCTACTTTGCCCAAGTCTTAAAGCGTCTTTGACTGGGTTTGTGTATTGGCTGGGAGGAGGCGCTCTTTTCTTATCTGCCATAAAAAGTTAGGGCCTCATTTATGAGGCCCTACCGGCAATATTGCGCTGCTGGAACGTCACGTTTTTGACGTTCCGGCAGCGCAATGTGCCACTGGTATATTTATAAGGCTACGTAAAGCCACGTTACGTGGCTTTTCATGGCCTTATAAATATGTGCCCCTTTTACTCAGAAAACTGTGTGAAAGGGGCGTTCCATGGGTGTTGCTGGGGGCGTTCTCAGCAACATCCATGGCTTTTTGACACTGTCCCAGATTTACGAGAAATTGTAAGTCTGAAGCAGCACCAAGAACTTACATAAGGGAGGCACAACGAGGAGAAATATCTTTCTCCTCGTTTTTTCCTCTTTCTATGTGTGCTGCATTCTGCAGCATACATAGAAAGATACAGAAAATTACGCTGCCTCACGTTTAAGCAGGAATTTGCAGGCAGACTCCTCAGAAAGCATAGAGGATAAGGAAAAATATTTGATGATGCTCACTGGTTTCCCTCCTGTCACACCTGAACTTATTGAGTCGCATCTCCTTAACATTAAACAGGATCCCCTCTTGAACCATGTGCCCCTAAAATTCTGCAATTGGTAGCTGGTAAGTTAGCTCGACCTCTACCATCTATTATGAAGAGACATCATCTCAGGGTGCTACCCTCGTCTGTGGAAGGAGGCAGTGGTGAAGCAACTACTCAAGAAGCCCAATCTTGACCCCAAAGACCTCAAGAACTGTTGTTCTATCTTTCTGCTTCCGGTCCCAGCTAAGATCCTGGAGAAACACCTCAGCTATCTCCTGATGGCACATGTGGAGGAACAGAGTCTGCTGGACGTATCACAGTTCGGTTTCAGAAGAAATTATGGAACAGAAACAGCACTGGTATCTGCTACAGATAGCATTAAATGCTTAGTCAATGCAGGACAGGCCGCTGCCTCGATCCTTTTGAATCTTTCTGCGGCCTTTGATACCATTTCTCCAACACTGCTGACCGAACGCCCTACAGGAATTGGGAAGTAATGATAGTGCTCTGAAACTGCTGATCTCATTTTTTACAGATAGATCTCAGTCCCAATCGGGCCCATTCTCCCTGCCATGTGGGGTGCCGCATGGTTCATCCCTGAGCCCCACAGTGTTTCATCTTTACGTCTCCCTACTTGCCAGGCTCATACACTCTTTTGGGCTGCAGGCTCTGCCGTATGCCGGCGAGACTCAGATAATCGTGGCGATCTCAAAAGACACGGATGCCACTGCAGTTAGTTTCAATAACTGCTTGATGGCAGTGGCCAGGTGGATGGGCAAGAACTATTTGAAGCTAAACAGTGAGAAGATGGAGGTGCTGTTCTTCGGAAGTCAGTCCACTATTTGGAACAGTAATTGGTGGCCCGATACTTTGGGTACCTTACCTATTCCAACAGACACAGCAAACAATCTAGGTGTTGTCCTGGATAGCGAGCTGTCACTGGACCGTCAGGTCAATCATACTGTGACAACCTGCTTTTGAATCATTAGAATTCTGAGGAAATAGTCCCAATACCGGCAACATCCCCCCACCTTCCCATAGGCGAACGTGCATAAATAAACCACAGGACACTTTGTTTATGGGAAAAAACTGTCGCAGGTTTATTCCATACAAGAGTATGCAATAAGGTGGGTTATCTTACGGGCGATCCATGGGCAGGCAGCCGTCCAACCTATGCTGCCTCTGCCCGCCTGATGAGCCAGCACTGTGGGATGTATGCCCGATCAGCGCTACACCTTTGTTGATCCACCACTGGATCACGTGTCCCTTGTTACCATCCTACTCACGCCCCTTTCAGGGCGGAGCGTATCAGGGCAAACCCCCGGTTGGTCAGGCCCCCAACCGCCCGAAGGACTAACGGGGCGCCGTCGCGGTTCTCCAGGACCCTGCCCTGAGGATCCTGGTCTTTGGCTCTGGCACCCCTATTGTGCCGCGCAGAGGTACCCTTACTGTACCCGTCTGCCGCAGAGGTACCCTTACTGTACCGGACTGCTTCCAGATCGCCCTGTAACTCCGCCTGCAACGCAAAAGAAAACATTAAAACATTCATTGCACTTTGCCCACCAGCCCAGCCGAAGGGTAAGAGGAAGGGAGGGAGACGGCGAGGCTGGCGGCAAAGAGGCCGCTGGGAGGGTCAGAAGGGTATACATACCCTCCCTCCCCCCCTGGGCGTACCGGAAGTGACGCCCACACCCCCAGAACAGCGGGCTCCAGGCGGAAGCCCTCTGCTGCTAGAGCGAGGGGTAGGCTTGTGCCGCAATGGCACTAAAGGGCCGCCCTTTTAGGGGGGGCCCCCTTTGGGGCGGCGGGCAGCCACATAGTCCCAATACCGGCAACATCCCCCCACCTTCCCATAGGCGAACGTGCATAAATAAACCACAGGACACTTTGTTTATGGGAAAAAACTGTCGCAGGTTTATTCCATACAAGAGTATGCAATAAGGTGGGTTATCTTACGGGCGATCCATGGGCAGGCAGCTGTCCAACCTATGCTGCCTCTGCCCGCCTGATGAGCCAGCACTGTGGGATGTATGCCCGATCAGCGCTACACCTTTGTTGATCCACCACTGGATCACGTGTCCCTTGTTACCATCCTACTCACGCCCCTTTCAGGGCGGAGCGTATCAGGGCAAACCCCCGGTTGGTCAGGCCCCCAACCGCCCGAAGGACTAACGTGGCGCCGTCGCGGTTCTCCAGGACCCTGCCCTGAGGATCCTGGTCTTTGGCTCTGGCACCCCTATTGTGCCGCGCAGAGGTACCCTTACTGTACCCGTCTGCCGCAGAGGTACCCTTACTGTACCGGACTGCTTCCAGATCGCCCTGTAACTCCGCCACAGCCCTGGAGGCGGCCACCGTCGCAGCCAGGGCCCCCCACCACTGCACCTCCTATTACCTGCAACCTGCCCTTTCCAAACATTCCTTTACATCAAGGAGAACAAGCCCATCCCCACCGGGGACAGGTGGACCCCGTCCTCCTCATAGCAACCTGCTTTCTAGGGCCTCCTGCATGCCCAGTGGAACGTGTCACCGCCCGCCTGTGACAGATGCACCCCATGTTTGTCAACTTCACCTTAGGCATACGCCTGGATGGCACTGGTCCCCATCTATAGCAAAGTAGCCTTTAACATTAGCCTGAATCAGCTCGTGTCTGATGAAACCTAGACCCCTCTGGTCTGCGAGCTTACGCCCTGAACAGTTCCCTCTTACAGGGATCTTCACGGCCTCGTCAGACTTAGCACCGTGCCACCTCTGCGGGGGATCATCTCCGCCCATCAGAGCTTCACATTGCCCCATGTAGTTGCTGAACTCACCAAACAGCGCATTGCAACATGCGACCGCTCCTTTCCAGGCCTCCTGCAAATCTAATGGGAGGGCTCACTCCCTACTGGTGATAGATGAACCCCATCTCTATCACAAAGCCCTTGACTTTCGCCTGGGCCAGCTAGTGTCTGAAGAAACCAAAGACTCTTCTGTCCTATGAACCTGTGCCAGGAACTATTCACCCTCCTGCGGGAAAGTTCCTCTGCCACACCTGCCCTAGCCCCGTGCCACTCTGGTTGGGGCGATCTCCAACACCAAGGATCACATTGCCCCATCTATTTGCTGATCTCACCTAGCTGCCGTCCTTCTAGCACTGTGTGTGCCTGAACCCCTGCGTCCCCCATCTATGGGACAGCAGCCCCCTTGTTATGTAACCGCTCCCACTCCCGCCTGCCTGCCTTGGCTATTCGGGCGAGGATTATGCTTGACCTTGCAGTCCCTTTGCTTCTTAAATCATGGCGCACAGGAATGTCATAACTAGTAGTACGTGACCATGAGCACGGGGGCCCACCTGCCCATGCCATGCATCCTTTATACCTTATGGGAATTCCGCCAGCTCAGCTCCTCTGAGGTGAAACCCCTAGGCATACCGGCTAAGAGAATCTGTCTGATTCGATACAGTGCGCACTGAGCGATGTGGTGCCTGGCGTTAAGGATTGTCTTAGTCCTACCTAACCCCCATCCTAGAATATTCCCGATTTCTTTGGACGGCAGCACACTATTTTGGCTGGCAGCATCACCACCCAGCGAGGCTACCATAGTTAACTGGGCTGCGTCGCTTACTGCAGGGACTTGTCACCTCCCTAGGTTCTGGGAGCACTTACTTCCCCCGTTGACCAGACGGTTGCACAAACCCCTCTGATTGCTAAACCCTGGTGAACACCTTAATGGTATCAAAGCTGGTTGAAACAATACCTGTCTTGTGCCCACTATTGGAGACACCTCACCCTTTCGTGCAATTACAACTTACGCAGCGCACCCCGCTTGCATAACTGCCGTCGGATCCCAGATGCACAGTACCTACTGTCCATTGCCGACCCTGGCTGCGTTAAAACCTGCCAAAGTAACGGAAACCAAGATTCCCAGTTCCCTGTTTAGCTGAAGTACACCTTCAGTGGGTAGGCTAGGAGATACCACAACCACATTGGTCATGCGAACCTTAAGTACACAATTTTCGCCTGTGCGTACCTCTAAATGAGACAGGCTCTACACCGCTGTGAGGCCAGAGACACACATATATGTTGTGCCCACTATTGGAGACAACTCACCTCTTCCTGGAGTGACAACTACCCAGGTGCCTATACAAGTCACCCAACAGGCAAGTTGGCCCTGACTACCTTGTGTTCTGGTGCCAGGTTTGGAAAGCGCCTTGCCTACACTTGCTGCCCCCTGGGAACCACACAATGCCCGTGCTCTGGCCGCAACGCGGCGATGCCCTAGTGTCGCATTGAACCCCTGGTCAATTAAGAGTGCCACTCCAACTACTTAAACCTACCCCTTGACCATGGGCGGAGCCTAGCTCTCCCCAAACTTTTGCTGGTATAACCCGCAGGCAAGCCTCCTGTTTCGATCAATTTAGTAATTCATGGCACTGACCCACAAGGGCCTAATACTGGGCTGTGTGAATGGGGCCCATGGTGACCTTAAACACTCGACTTGGTGTGGATGGGTGCTAACAATACCTGGCTGAAGTGCACTCCCTTGACAATCACTCCTGACAAGATGTGCCAATGCGAAGCAAGAGGTATCCAGCCCACCTTACTTCCTGTCCCAGTTATCTGAGTAACTTAGTGAAAGATGCACATTTGAACTGGTAGCGGAAACTGTTACTTACGCCTGCAAATGCTCTGCTCAGAGCAGCCCGCCAAACAATGGCTTCCATTGAAAGGCGGTGCCAACAGACCTCCACGCACTTAAGGCGGTACCTCTGTGTAGGGCTCTAATTTAACAATTGCCCCGTGCATCGGATACCGCCTCTGGCTGTAAGCCACTCGGTGTTACTGATGCCTTGGCGCTTCCTGACCCACAGCCAGCTCACCCAAGAGAGACTTAGTACCATCTGCCCCCATTACCCTGTGCTACCAAACCTCCTCATGACATCACAGGGATTACATAACTCACTAGGTCAATCGGGCCGCCGTCCTACAGCTCAGTTAGCACAACCCCGTATTTGCTCAGCTATAGGGGCTCCAGATAGGACATATCAAACCGCTTTGGTCTACTTTGCTGAGAAGGATGGAGCAATGCCCATTATCGGTATTAGTGAATGAAGGCATTATTCATTCATGTACACCAAAGTGGGGGCCCTGCCCCCAAGTGGTCTTCCCACTTTGTGGCACCCTGGCAGTATAAAGTGGTTTAAGGGCCTGTCCGTGACTATTGTCTATATTGGGACCAAGATGAACCATGATATTATCACCGATCAAAGTCTGATGTCAATCGCAACATCTGGCATAAGTTCATAAATAGCCCTGACTGGCACCGCACTCTCTCATCCTATGCTCTGTGTGATCTTGGCCCACTATAATGTGAGCAGAGCCCCGCGATGTATACCTGGCTACATGGTCGCTAATGCACAAGTAAAATACCCCCTTTCCCATCAATTTGGGTTCCACCGTACATAATCAGGATGCAGTGGGCTAGTTACTCTCCTGGGGCCCCAATGCCACTGCACTTGCGGCACTAATGAAACATTGTGGATTTGGCAGTCAGCTTTGCTGCCTGTGCCACCCTTCAGCCCCATGGAAATTGTGCTGGGCTCTCGCTTACTACCCTGCTGAGTGAGCCCACTGTATTCACCAGATTCATTAACAATTTCCGCTTCGGACTGTACTTGGTAACCCGTTCACCCTATGGTATCTTGGCGCTGCATAACATGTTTATTGTTACTCAGCTCCATGGTACTCGTTTTATCGACCTCAGAAGGATGAAATGCTTGTTGATTGCAACCTTGTTGGCCACCCAGCGAAGTATTTGCTCAATGCGCCTCTGTGCTACAGCTCATGCTTCACTAACCCTGCCGCATGTGCACCATCCCGCAAAAGGAATGGCTCCTGTGCTCAACTAAAAGGCAAAGTGCACCACACGCGCACCTACCATGTGCCTCTGCGCTACAGCTCATGCTTCACTAATCCTGACGCATGTGCACCATCCCGCAAAAAGAATGGCTCCTGTAATCAACTTCGGTTGTCTCTTCACAGTTCTATCTAGCACATACTCAAGCTGAAGGTATCGAGGCGCCTTACATGAGCACCCGTCACGTTATACCATGACTTACGCCACATTACAGGCACAGATAGATCTACGTGGCAGTAGGCCCCGCTAATTATTACACAATCTACAAGGCCGCAATGACAATCATCGAGGGGGGTTCACCACAGGGGAACTAGCAAACTGCTCCGTACCTCCATAGGAGAGCACACTAGACACCAGAGTATGAATTACTCTTGTGCAATTACTGCTTTTTAAATTAAGCCCCTGCTCGCAAACTGGGAGAGGGATAGTGCAGTGGGCACAGTTAACAATGCTTCCATCAGGGACAAACATCTTGCTAACCCGGTTTGAGAAGCAAGCACGCTGATGCCGATCATGGGCGGGCCCATGAAACCCACCCTTACTCGGCCCCCCCGCCAAATTCTGGTAGTAGTGATCCTAGCACAATTGCAGCAATTTGGTGAACGTGCCAGGTTTACAATGATATGTACTCGAAAATACCAGGACTGTGGAAGGTCTGACCTCGTTCGAGTGCCACAAAGATTAACGTGTTTGTACAAGTGTAAGGATTTTGTGTTGTACTAATGCGCACACGTCATAGCAGATAAGAGGCTGCTCTGCTTCCGGTGGAGGGTGTTCGACTTTCTTGGGAGGGAGGGAACAGGGTCTCCAGAGTGGACGCTCACTGGCCGGCCCACGAGCAGCCACAAAGTGCCACACAGGACAGCTGAAATGTGACATCCAAAAACACACAGTGCATACGAACCACCACTGTCATCTCCCACTCCATGCAAAATCCTCCCTTGGACTGGCCTCACCCTGACCAAACAAGACATCTCAACTGAGCATGTGAGCGCCGAAAAATCCAAGCTCGCCGACAGCAGAGAAGCGGCCAGCTCCCATCGTCCTCACCAGAAGGCACCGGTTCTAAATCCGGACCCCCACACTCTGATCTCGGGCAGAAAAGTTAAGCGGTGAGGATATCAACTTCCTCACCTGCAAAAGCAGGGAGTGCTGGCGAACAGGCTCATCCCTGACTACCAGTCACAATGTTAACCGTGTATATCCAAAAACGTTAGAGGGCCTTTCCCCTCCAACATGACAACATTGTTGGCCTCCTGGACACCTCTGCAACTATGAGTCTGTGCCCACGTGTACAACTACATTTGCATACATGTATTGGACACTGTGTCCTACAGTGCCCAGCAGTACATCATCCCATTACTCTGTTGGTAGTGTGGGACTAGATACCACCATTTCCGGTACCAGTAGTGCTTCACAGCAAAGACAACGATTGGCCTGCCACCAAGAGGCATGCCTGCTGGCCACTGCCTGCACACACCTGTGTGATCTGCTGCCTGCTCTCACCCCTCTGCAGCTGGGCCAATGACCAGCTGAGCCATCTCACCCGTCTCCCCAGAGTCCCCTGCCTGACAATGCCATGGTGAGCGTCCCAATGACCCGTGTGAAGCGCCCCGAGCTGCCACTCGAGAGCCTCGGGTCTGCCAACCCCTGCCCCACACCTGTAGAGAGAGATGCTGTCAAGTGGTGCTGCCCATCAAAAGAGTGTGTACCACGACATGCGCGACCCTGGAGCACAGTTCAAGCCAATTCGATTGGTAAACTCTCAGCTGCACCCGGCAGGGCGACCAGCGACATAATGCGCTCAGCTTCCATTCCTACGGCGGTTTGACGCTGTACAGGTGTGACTACTGGGCACAACCGTCTCCCCTTTCTGCGCTGGACATCTATTACCAATTAGTTTAAAAGTAAAGACATAAAAGGAACGGGGAAAACAAACAACCGGAACGCCCTGGCGACCCTGAACACAGCCCGCACACCTTGACACTCAGCGTGCGAGGAGGACTTAGAGGCTTGATCGCCTCGGGCATAGAATCCCCACAACAGGGTGGCCTCCGCCACAGACCTATACACACTTTGGCTCCAACACGTTCCCCCGTGGAGCCCCTGCAAATGGACCGCAACACACGGACATTATGAATAAAGTCGAAAATTACCTCGATCTATATACCTCAAATACAATGACACATACGTCCAAATAGCTTAAATATGTCGCGTTCCTTGTATGGAAATGTTTCCTGCATTGTCCAGAGCAGTTACGAATGGCAATACGGTTCTATGCTAGATGACCAGTTCGTTAGATTAACAAAACCTTAGCTAACGAAGGCCCCGTGAACGCCCAAAACCCCGCGCTCTCACGAAGCATGTGGTCCCAAACAGACAACCACTACACCTGAAACCGGCTCCAGTCCCCCGCTGCGACACCAAGACAATGATCGACATTTCCACAATGCAAACGTCGCTTTCCCAGCCCCCAGCCACAGGAGGCCAGTGACTCGCTTAGGCCATCCTGAAATTCCCACTCACGGTTCTCAGGCAAAAATATCAAAGTCTGCCAAACGCCGCAGCGATTTGCTATTTATAAATCGCTCACCCTACAGTGTATGAATGATTAAAATTACCACAATGCCAACTGCTTTGCAGACTAATCAACACCAAATCCGTTAGCAGAAAATTGGAAAGCGTGCTTTAGACAGCATGAACAATCTTCGTTTTCATGACTTCTAAATACTTTCGTGAGCCAACACTTCAACATTTCTTAAGCAGTTGGTTGCACTTAAGTAGAAGCATCTGCACAAACGGAATACACATTTGCAAATTTCTCGGCATTTTGAATGTCAATAAATGAATCGAATCCGACACGAGTGAAGAGAAGAGACTCTTTCCTAAAAGCTGCTCACAATCTCTTTTTGACTGCGAAAGCAAAGGTCGAGTTGCCTGTGATGTGAATCTAACCCCCGGCCTCGCTCTTTTGCTGCTATTTCTGCCTCAGGAAAAGAATTAAACGCCAATGTAAAAGAAAAGAACATAAAATACATTCATCATTTTAAGTTCTTTTAAAGGTGCTTCCCTGCGATTTCCTCACACAGCTTCCAGCACCACCGCACAGTGTCACAACAACAGACCCAGAACGCGGCGGCGGCCGTGGATCAACGACAGTGCAACCAGAACGCCCCGCAACCGCACAAAACAAACACCAGAGGCCATGCCTGTTCCCTGCCGTAACTGCGCCATCTGCAAGCTCCACAAACAGGGTGTCTGGCCCTCCGCGCCGCGACTGCCCCGCTGCCGCCCCAGAACTCAGAAGGTCTCTTGGGCCCCAAAATCAACAACACATGCCTCCGCGCTCGGACCCAACAAGAGGGGGGTGCAGACACGGGTGCGACCGCACTGCGCTCACTCAGTCCACACTGCAATGACCAGCTTCCAGCACTCACCCCGCCAGTGGTCACATGCCTGGTCATGGATCCAAACGAACAGCACCTCCGCAATGCCTCCCCGATGCAAATGCCGGAGCCGTGAATCCCATCGCATGCCGTCCGCAACCCTCGACAGACACAGTGAGTGTCTGTCTTCGTGCCGGCCAACCTCCATCACATATTCAGATCGGGGCCCCCGCCAGAATGCATGCCCGAAGGCAATCGGTGGCTACCGGCTCCACCACTAGGCAAACAATACTGCCCCTCAAAGGGGGGGGCCAGACTCACAGCATGCAATCACTGACGCTCGCCCCAGCCACCACGCCATCCAAGCAGGACACAACGCATCGACGAGACCGCAACGAAGGCCAAGCCAAGACGGCGAGGCTGGCGGCATCATCCCGCAGGCCAAAGAAATTGCCCCAACGGGCCCCGGACTCGCCGCCCAATACACCAGGGCTTCCTGCCCCCAAGGGTGCGATGCCGTACCACAAGGACCGCGTGTCCGCAAAGCAATGCAGACAAAATATTACACTACCGCGGGATCCTCGGTTGCTAGCCACGCCAGCATCCCCCCCGCCTGGGCCCCGGCGCCGCCTCTCCACGGCACAGGCAACAAGCTGCCTAGCTATGTAGGCAGGGGACACTCTACTGCCCTGCCCGGGGACCCAGTACAATAGGGGGGGCAAGCTGGGCGACTTACTCGATAACTTGTGTTCCCGCGCTGTTTCCGACGCAAAACCCCAACGACGGCGTGTTCCTCGAGCGACCCACACGACGCCGAGGCTGGCGGCAAAGAGGCCGCTGGGAGGGTCAGAGGGGTATACATACCCTCCCTCCCCCCCTGGCCGTACCGGAAGTGACGCCCACACCCCAAGAACAGCGGGCTCCAGGCGGAAGCCCTCTGCTGCTAGAGCGAGGGGTAGGCTTGTGCCGCAATGGCACTAAAGGGCCGCCCTTTTAGGGGGGCCCCCTTTGGGGGCGGCGGGCAGCCACAGTCTTTCTGTTTATTTCCTGTCCGGCACGTAAACAAGTAGCCCTTGTGCTTGTCTCATTAAGGATTGATTATTGCAACGTGCTTTACCGAGAGACCAACAAGATGACGCAAGCAAAGCTGACCCTGGATATCCCTCAATGTCAGTAGGTGTCCAAAGGACTTTGTGACCTGCACTGGCTTCCAGTAAAAAAGCGCATATTGTTCAAGGCACTTTGTATTGTGCTTAAGGCTCTTTACAATGTAAGTCTGAATGGAATCAAAACCATTTTTCAATGGTACATTATTACGAGAAATCTTCGCTCGGCACATCATAATTGGGTAACTGTACCCAGTGTTCAGAAGAAGAAATGGGGAGGAGGAGCTTTCTCGGTCGCGACAGCAGGGCTCTGAAATGCTCTTCCTTGTCACCTCACATGTCTTAAGCTGCATTCTCCCTTCAGGAAGGCCTTAAAGACCTGGCTTTTTACTTTGTAGGGAGATCTAGGGGCTTATTTATGAGAGGCTTGCACCGCCCGAGCATCGCTTTTTCTGACGCTCCGGCGACGCAAACCTCTCAACCATATCTATGAGGCCACGTAAAGCCACTTGCTGTGGCTTTGCATGGCCTCATAGATATGGAGTAAGACAAAGAAGCGCAAGCTGCTGCGTTGCCTTACTCTGCGCCAAGGAGGTGTTCCATGGGCGTTGCAGTGGGTTTTCCCATAAACCTGGGGCAGCGCCAAAACCATACACTTCCCCAGAGTAGACTTAATGAAGTGAAATATTTTTATTGCGCTTCATTTTTTCCTCTTTCCATATGTGATACCTTCTGCAACACACATAGAAAGAGGAAAACGCCTCTCTGGATTGTTTTTGTGCAGGAAGGTTCCCCTTCCTACACATAAACAATCCTGCATGCAACGCAGACACCCTTTCACCATGGTATGGAGAATCATATTTGAGATCATTTTATGACCAACATGTGTTTGTTTTTATTTGTGCTTTAGGAAGTTTTAGGCATTCACAGCTAAAAAATAAAATGTGAGTGGCGCGCAAAATAAAAATAAAATGGCGCCGCTCATTAGTAAAAGTATTTCACCACCGCAGCTCTGGATCAACAAAGGTAATGTAAGGACACTGGCAGGAAAGTTACACAACCTCCAAAGCCCCATGCAGCCACACATCCACGAGGCAACCAAGGCAGATAAAAGAGAAACTAATATCGCTTGCCAGCCGGTGAGGGAAATCTATGAGGTGAAGTGCACTCAAAATGACCGATATGCAGACCAGAAATTCACCTCCGCAGCACCAGGCAGAAGTACGGCACCACAAGAGATACTTGCGACATCACTGCAATGCGGGAGGTGAGAGGAAGCTCAAGGAGTACTTCATGGTGTAAAGCGGTGGCTATTAGTAATGGCTTTTCCATCAGATGAAGCTCCATGTCACGACGGAGCTCATAGGTCCACCACCATCTTGTTCGGCGCAGAAGCCACACACCCCCCAAGGGGATAAATGCTGATGCTGCAACTTAACAAGCACTCCTGCAGTCTGTGCTTTTGTACATGGGTTCTTGATTGCGGGGATTCCTATTGGTTTGACCTAAACCTGCAGAGGCAGCATGGTTAAAGTAAAAGAAAGACTCTTACACCCCTTAAATACTTTTGAATATGCTTTACCGAGAAGGACTATATTGACAATACAATAGTATATATTTTAGCCCCGGTCCGGAAAAGGGCTTATTGACAAGCAATAAGTTAATAATCAATCATCACATGTTTTAATACTGGTTATTGACATAATTTGAATTGTTTTATTGAGAACCTCAAGGTTAACAGTGAGTGATGCCAAGCCTTGATACATGTCAGCTGTAAAATGGTACCATTCCTATTGCTTTCAATTGTGTTCTATTGGTTTATTATGCTATATTTCTATTTTTATCAATGTGGCCTGCCTTTTTGCTAATGACACCCAACTGTAATGTGTGTACTATCAGTGGGGGTATTATGGTTATAGGGTTCAGAGTCTACTATGAGGGTGTGAACTGTCCTGTGGGTGTCACCAAAGGGATTTCCCTCTACCTGACTGTACATATGTGTAATTTAATGAGTAGTAATATAGTAGTGTGTGCAAAATTAAGTGCTTTTCATTTTAATTAGTAAAAGCACAGGCTGCACAATAACATTCAGTGTCATTGTTGTGAACCAGCAAGCTTGGGTTACTATCCTAAATCATCTTCCCTGAGAAGGATTTGTACTGCTTTGCTTTTTCTACCCTGAGAAAGACAAGTGCTACAATGGGGCACTTGGTTCCCAGTAAAGAGGTAGTTGATGTCTTATTACTTGTGAAGGACTCACATCCTTTGCAACTAATAACACACTTTTTTTTACAACTGCCACAGTGAACTCTTCAGATGTTGGGAAAGATGCTGGGGAAATGTCTTGAAATACAGATTCTGTATCTCTGTCCTTATCAGAAGCAAGACCGTTCAAAATTTCACAGACAAAGTGCAACAGTTCATAGCTCTGCTGTTTACGTCCTCTTTTGACATTGAAAGCATTGACTGGTGCTTTTCCATAAGACTGTTTTATGATGAAGACACAAGTGGGGCATCCAAATCTTTACCCTTCTTCTCCTTTTAACATAGATGCATTTTTTAAACTCTTCCAGGGGCGGCTCCTCCGTTGAAGTGGAGGAGGGTCACCCCACTCAAGTTACCCCCAAAGATGAAAATAAAACGGTAATACATTACCATTTTATTTTTCATCCTCCCGTCCTGAACCGCATGTCAGGACAGAGGTGGGGCCACTGCTGAATGTGAGCAGCCGGTAGGAGGGTGGGCTGTTTGTGCAATTTTCAAAGTGGGCATGTCCCTTTGGCCAGCCGTCTTGTGATGGCCAAACAGACATAAGCACTTTGAAACCTCGAACCCAGCTGTCTTCAGACAGCTGGGTTAGAGTAAATGCAGGCCTCCAGGGTGCTGTGGAGAACCGTGTGAGGCCGTTCTGTCCAATCAGGGCACTATTCTCACAGCATGAGAGCAGCGCCAGGATTAGCACCCGCACCGCAGCATCTGGTTCAGAAGAGGTCCGGTTCAGAAGAGGTCCGGAGCAGAGGACGTCAGTGCATGTAACTTTATTCTTTTTTTAAAAAATATATATATTTGCACGCTCGCCCTTGCCACTTCCCCTAGATGCCAGCTGCCACTGAACTCTTCACTAGTGCAGGGAAATTCTATGTGAGTAGTAGCCTGTCTGGACTCCTCTGTACAAACATGCAACATCTTTTAAGTATCAGGATAATGCCACAAAATGTTAGGTCATTTGTAGATTACATTCTTTGCTGTACAGTTAACCCACCAGTAGCATGGTACTTCCCTGCTCAGCCACTAGTCCCAGCTGGGGCAACTGCCAAAGTATCACTTCAAGTGACACAGCACTATTACCTGCATCGTTGTGCCCACGATGAAGTATGGACACACGTGACAAGGTGAAAGCAAGAAACAATATCCTGCTCCAGTCATAGCAAACAGGCGATCTTAGACTAATTTTAGAAACTTGGGACAAATCAGTGCAGTACAGCTTGAGTCATTTGACACAGTGAGCATAGGACATGAGGTGCCATAAAGGCCAAAATTCAGTTGCTTCACATAGGACAAATATTAGTTTAAGTTAACCTTACTGGTTCACATAGCAGTTACGTTGGTATATGGATGAAACATGTTAGATGTGCTTTTGTGCAATCTGCATTGATTCACATTTATTGGTGGGCATGCATTGAAATGGTTAGTATAAAATAGCATTCGTTTTTGGTACCAGTATGTTTGTTAATGCATATGTAAACTATTAGCAAACAAATCATTCACAATGATTTGTATGAGTAAGACTATGATTTAATGTGTGTGAGTTTTAGACACAGCATGTTGGTTATGCTCTCACTATGCAGATTACATCAGCAGCACACTGCTGTGTCTGTTTAGTATATTGGTATATGTAAGCTAGATACTGATGTGAATGCTTAACACAATGGTGTGAATGCATAATGTATTAAGGTGTAGGCATACTCTATTGATTGTACTCGCAGTGCACTAATTCACACGAATAAAACTGTGGATGACATGCATATGCTCCTGGAGCTTGTGTACAGCACACTGGTCCACACATGTAACCTATAGATATGTCCTCATACTGTACTTGTTCTTTGAAAATCACACCGATATGCTGGTAGATCACACTGCTTTGCACGAATAACTCACGAAAACAGGTGCATTTTTCCAAACAAAAATGAGCAGCAATTTATTTTAAATAAAATGTGTTGCACTGGCTCTTTTCAGATAGTTCACTGGACCTATACAGATAAGTGAAACTTCTTGATTGTATCTTATTGCTAAAATAAAAATCATGTCTACATGTGAAAACAGAATTTTTATAATAAACCATTATGTATTATGGTGATACTCAAGGTACGGCCCAGGGGCCGCTTATGCCCTGCGCATCCTTACATGCGTCCCCCTGGTCAACAACAGCACTGGACAGCTGTTTACCCGACTGAGTACTAACATTCAGAAAGCTGTTAAACGGGCAAGCATTAATTTACAGATTAACGGAAGTTATAGAAAACAAGTTACTACGGTGTCCTGCACCACTTACCTTTAGGAACACCTTCATTTTTAAAGCTATCTTGCAACAAACGTCTAAAATATGATAAGGTCTCTGCAACATTCAAAAAGTGTATTTCATTAACATGCAGTAGGGTTTCACCTTAGTACATCAGATTATATCAGTGCATTGAGAAGTCTTTTTTTTAAGTGATAGTTTACAAACATGAATTTATATACATTCATGCTGTCCCTCACCCTGGCAACAATGCAAGTAGTGAACTAAGAGGGATGTCCATTGTTATATGCACCCTCAGGGTGACCTGGGTTGCTATTATACAGGGGCAACATTATAGTTTATTAATTCAAACACAAGAGAAGGTTTGTTCAGTGCGTTTCCTGAAGCCATGTATTTCAAGGTCCTCTTATATCCGATAATGAAGAAAAAGGAAGCAAAATAAAATAAAAACAATTGCCTAGGATCACAAAATTTGGTCAATTGGGGAAGCTGGGATTGATCCTAGGTTTAATGATTTCACAATGTGCAATTCAGCCTTTAGATGTACATGCTTCACTTCCCCTATGCTCACCTTATGCCCCATGCCCCCACATCACTGCCACCCTGCCGGCATCAATGCAGCCCTCAGTCACACCACAGACCAAACTTTTTAGCCCCTGGGAAACTGTTTGCGAGTAACAATGATGTATTTAGAACAGCGCTTCCCAAACATTTTAGAACCACAACCCAATTTTAAAATCTCAAACTTTCACGACCACCTAGCTTTAATGAAGATCAGTTTGGCGATTTCTTAATGAAACTAAAGCATTGTGTGGTAGTGCACTGCCAATTACAGACAGCATTTGTTACATTGGAAGGTGCACTAAATTTGCACAAACATACAGTTTTAATGATAAAACTATTATGCACATACATGATTTTTTTAAAAACTGTTTTTATTAGTTTTTCTTACACAACAACAAACAAGCATTTCCATATTACTCATATTCAATACCCCTCCCAGCGACGACCCCTCTAGACCGGAGATTCACCGCCCACTATCTTCATATTCATGGATTCATATGCTAACGATCCTCAACCTAGCCTCTGCTAGTCCTCCCCCCTTACATCGTACTGCAGTCGGACAGAGGCCCATCCCATGTTATTCGTCGAGGCATGCCCGCTCCATGAAAACTGGGTAATATAACTGAAAATAAGCTAACCCCCTTCACGCCCCCCTCCCACTCCACCCTCCACCGGTGTGTCCAACCCCCAATTATCTATACAATCCAAAAACAACCATTCCCTCAGCAGTACTTTACTTGGTAATATCAGCTCAATACGTCGTCGCTTCTAATCACACCATTGCAGTGACTGCACAGCATGTCTGTCCCAGGGGTATCCCCACCGCCCTCACATTTCAAGAGTGCCCCGTCTGTATATCCAGGACTGAGTCCACATCTGAATCTACCTCTGGGGCTTGCAGCGCCATAACTAGGGCCTCCCATGCCCTTGCAGTCTCCAGTGCCTTATCATTATTAATCCGCTTGGCGTGCTGAAGTCTAACTGTACTTTCACTCGACGCCCATTTAATTAGCTCTGCCTTCCACCTCGCAACACTAGGCCCGTCCCTCGACTTCCAGTGCGCTGTTATATCCCTTTTAGCCAACAGTAATCCCAGATCCAAAAACTTACTCGTGACCTTCTGTTTGGGAGTATGCGGAAACCAATGCAATAAGCAGGTACCCATGTCAGGATCAATCCTTCGGTCCGTGGTTTCGCAGAGCAATTCCATGACTTCCTCCCAATATGTACCCAGTTGCGGACAGCCCCATATCATATGACTAAACTCCGCCCCCTCTAGATGACAACGCGGGCACTGGGCAGTATCTATTTTAAAATACTTATTAATCTTAGCCGGAGTAAGATATGCCCTGTGCAATATAAAAAAGTGAACTAGCTGAAATCTAGCGTTCCTAGTACTCTTCCACGCTCTCCTAACTATGTGAGCCCATGTCTTCTCGGGAATC
The DNA here is from genome assembly GCA_963921515.1 of Calotriton arnoldi. NCBI lineage: Eukaryota > Metazoa > Chordata > Amphibia > Caudata > Salamandridae > Calotriton > Calotriton arnoldi. Next base: position 1,506,536 of record CAWUFW010001550.1, read on the forward strand.
TCCTTGCCTAAGTCCGCCTCCCATTTCAATGCAGTTCCCTCAACGGTTCCATTCCCTCCCCCACCATGCGCCTATATAGACATGTGACTGCCTTGAAGGTCCCCGCTGCCATCACTACATACTGACACGCCATGGCCGTCCGTGGTTCCGTGAGGCCCTCCCTCCAATGCCGTTGCACCGCAGTAACCAGGGCAGAGTGCAATAGATAATCTCCGCGAGGGAGTCCATACCTATCCTGCAGGACTTGGTAGGGCAACAAGGCCCCATCCTCATATAGGTCTCCTAGTAACTGCACTCCCAATGCCCCCCACTCCGCCAAAGCAGTCCAATCCCCCCCATGCGGAAGAGCTGTACACATACAGAGTGGTATCTCCGGGGCATAGGGCCGATCGATTCCGGCCCTGCGTTGGCTTTGGTTCCAGCATAATCGCAATGTCCGCTCCTCGTTGGAAAGCGTCCCGAGTCGCAATCGCTGCTGAAGCACTATGAAGGACAACACATGGCGCGGTATCCATTTTCCCTCTCGGCTATCAGGGCCCCTGAACTCCACCGCCACCGCTTGGGTAAGCCATTGTAGCTGGGCTGCCAAATAATAGAGCTCGAAATCCGGGACTGCTAGACCCCCCTCAGCCCTCGGTCGCATCATGGTATCCAGTGCCACCCGCTGTCTACCATTCCCCCGCAGAAACCCCCGATCATTGAGCGGAGCTGTCTAAAAGTGGATCCCGGTACCCATATCGGCAGTGTCCTAAAAAAATACAACAACCGGGGGAGCGCCACCATCTTTAACAGGGCTACCCGACCAGCCACAGAAAGCGGCAAAGTACTCCAAAAATTTAAACAACCCCTAAGTCCTCACACAGCCCTGCCTATGTTCCCTTCTAATAGATCATCAGGCGCATGATAAACGTTAGATCCGAGATAAGGCAAACACTGGGGCTCCCACCGAATGCCCCTGACCTGGGTGGGGCCAGTACCCGATCGAATCACCGGGAACAGGCAAGTTTTCGCCCAATTCACCCCAAGCCCTGACACCCTGCCAAATTCGCGAAGCAACACCGTCGCTCCATCTAACGCCTCCTCTGTGTTAGCTAAAAACATAAGCAAATCATCAGCATAAAGTGAGATATATTGCACAATCCCACGCAGGCCCAGCCCCTGATAGGTCCGCTCCAATCTAGCATGCGCTGCCAATGGCTCAATAGCCAATGCGAACAATAAAGGAGAAAGTGGGCACCCCTGTCGTGTTCCTCGCCCTACCGGACAGGCGGGGGAAATCATGATCCCCGTCCGAACGCGAACTGTCGCCGATCTATAGAGAATTTCGGTCCAACCCACGAAAGCCTCCCCGAGGCCAAACGTCCGCATAACTTGAAACAGGTATGGCCATTCAAGGCTATCGAACGCCTTCTCAATATCTACCGATAGGACGGCCGCAGACGTAGTCTCGTAACGGTACTCCCCCAAAATACGGAGTAAATGGCGCACATTAGTGGCCGTGTTCCGGGTAGGTATAAATCCCGCTTGATCTCGGTGGACCAATTGCACCATGTATGGGAGGAGTCGGGTCGCAAGGATCCGACTCAGGATTTTATAGTCAGATGTGAGCATGGATAAAGGGCGATAAGCTGTCTTATCCGTGGAGTCCTTTCCAGGTTTTAGCAACAGAATAATGACCGCCTCTCGGGTGGAGACCGGTAATACTCCTACCTCCCTCGCCTCCTTAAACACCGCCAGCAGCTTAGGGGCCAGGATATCGATGTAAGCCGAATAAAATTCTGTAGGCAGCCCGTCTGTCCCTGGTGTTTTGTTACGTGCCATCTGCTTAACCGCGCCCCTAATTTCCCCCAGCGTAATCTCCTGTCCTAGCAGGTCCGCCTGCGTCCTGTCTAGTTGGGGCAGCACAACGTCGGCCAGGAAATCCCTTATATCATCCCCTGCCACCCGTAGTTTACCTCGATATAACTCATGATAATAGTAAAAAAACAGCCCATTAATCCCCTGCTGGGTGTACACCAGGGTCCCCGTCGGGGATGCCAAGTTTAGTATGGAGGTGCCTCGAGGGATCGGATTAGCCAACCAAGCAAGTAGCGTACTCGCTTTGTCTCGTTCTGCATACGCGCGCGCCAAATATCTCTTGTGGTCAAAACAACGCAACCTCTCTAGTTGTACCGCCACCGCCTCTCTAGCCTCCACAACCTCCTCCTGTGCGTCTGGGTTCTCAGGGCGGGCCCTTTCAGCCATCCGCAAGCATTGCTCTGCCCCATCAATATCCCGCTCTAGGGTCTTCCTCACTCCCACCATTTTAGTGATACATATACCCCTTACCACCACTTTAAATGCATCCCATTCCAATGATGTTGTTGACGCTGTACCCTAGTTTTCAAGGAAATATTGCATAATTCCGGACCCTACCTCTTCGCGGAAGACCTGGTCTTCCAATGCCTCTGGTCGTAACCGCCAGGCCGGAATCGCAGGCCTCTCTTGGGCCCATTGCATCCTCAACAATAGAGGGTTATGATCAGAGAGGGTTCTTGCAAGGTACTCACTGTGGCCCACCGTAGCGTGTATATCCGGGGAGCATAACAGCACATCCAGCCGCACATGTAAGTCGTGCAGTGCAGAAAAGAAGGAGTAATCCCGCTCGTCCAGGTGGTGCGCGCGCCACGTGTCAATAAGCCCCCACCTGTTCAGCCAGACTCGTCTGACTTTGGAGAGTCTATGTCTAGGCGCATCGGGCAAAGGAGGGTGTGATCTATCCATGTCAATGTCAGCTATAGAGTTAAAATCGCCTCCCATAATTACCGAGCCGGTCAAATACGGCGCCAGCTTCCCTGATAAATGAGTAAAGAAGGCTGCCTGGTCCACATTGGGAGCGTATATACTACACAAAGTCACATCCTTCCCACTAAGGCGCCCCGCCACCACCACAAACCTCCCCTCCGGATCTACCAATTGATGTGTCAGCTGGAATGGGACCCCTGCTCTAACCCATATCAACACCCCCCTGGCAAAAGCTCAGTATGTTGTGTAATACACTTGCCCTCTCCATCTACGTAGTAACGCCAAGCCTTCAGCGCGAGTAATATGGGTTTCCTGGAGAAACGCAATTTGGGCCCCTCTACGCACCAAATAAGCGTGCACCTTGTGGCGCCTCTGCATTGTGTGTAACCCCCGTACATTCCATGTTATGCATTTGACTTCATGTATCGTCCCCATATCTCATCTGAAGTCCTGTATGTAACTGCTCGCCCCCTTTTGGACACACCAGTGGCCCCAATAAACCCAACCAAACCCCCATCCCCCCTAACTTCCCCACTCTAAATCCCCCTGATCCCTCCCCCCCCAGAACAGGCGCTACAACACTAGTTCCCATCCAAACTACAACACCCAACCTGCATCCTTCAGTAGCTACTGAGGACTTGCAAACCCAAGACAAAGTAGGGGAGGCGGCCAAGGGCCAAGAAGACCCAACTTATTACGCCGCCGCTATCTGGCGCCATACCCCCATTACTTGCACGGCCCCAAAATCTCAGGGGGCCCACATCTCGGTGAGAGCCGCCACAGTACAAAAGGATAAATATCCCCAAGGCCTGCCAACCTCCCTTGCTGCTGTCAGTATTCGAAAAATATTCTAATAAGAAATAACGTCCCAACAGTCTTGAGCCCCGCTCTAATAAGAATTAAGCACACCCTAGTAACCCTAGGCATCAACAAGCTCGTCAGCTGTCCCAGGTGTAACATGTGGTATAGCAGGACTCCCCGTCCCAGTCTCGTCAGAATCAGTTCCTTCTGAGCCCTTCTCCGACTCCGTGTCCACCGCCGATTGAGAAAGCCTTTCCTGGGAAATTTCAGTCACAGCCTTCAGTGCTGCTGACCTCTCCATTTCCGTTTGAGTCACCGTGGGCCCTCTTACGCCATGGCGGCGTCGCCTGACACGCTGCGATCTACGAGGGCGATGTCCCTTAGCATGCAGTCCCGTGCTTCACCCCGCTTCTCCTGTGCCCGCTCGAGAAGACTCTAGCCAAGCCCACGCTTCTGTCACTAAAGTGTATTTTTCCGTCCAACACTATTCTCAGGCGCGCAGGAAACATCAACGAGTACTGCAGTCCTTCGTCCCTCAGCGCCTTCTTCACCGCCAGAAATGAAGCACGGCGTCGCTGTACTTCAAAGGTGTAATCCGGGAACAGCGTCACATTGCCATTGTCAACCTTGTAAGGACCTGATGAGCGGGCTCTGTGCAGCAACAGGTCCCTGTCTTTGTAATGGAGTAGGCGCGCCACTACCGGCCGGGGGGGCCGCCCGGGCGCCAACGGGCGCGCTGGTACCCTATGTGCTCTCTCCAGGGTGTAAAATGAAGATAGGCCCTCCGGTGCCACCTCGGTTCTCAGCCAGTGTTCCAGATAGTCCACCATACTGGCCCCTTCTACTCCCTCTGGCAGCCCCACCACCCTTATATTATTCCTGCGGTCTCGCCCCTCTGCATCCTCAGCTCTCCGTTCCAGGGCCTGTAACCGACTCATAGCATCCCCCATCTGTAACTCCAGTTTTCTCTGAGCTGGTTCCATGACTTCCAAAGTCGTTTCTGTCTGTTTCACCCGATCGGTCAATTTTGCATGGTCAGCCCGGAGGAGACCCAGGCCCGTCGCCACCTGCGCAATGTCCTGCTGCAGAGACGCCCTTGTATCAGTGATAGCCTTCAGTATTTGGTCAACTTGCTGCTGCATTAGGGTCCCAGGTAGCTGTTCCGCAGCATCCTGCTTCCCGGGTTCCGTCGCCGAGACTTCAGGGTCCAGGGTCGCCCCCCCCTGCTTCCCCCGTGGCTTCCCCATGCCCTGCTACGGTCTCGATCACCAGGGCAATCACCCAGATAATTCTACACTCCGTCTCCGTTTGTACCAGTTCCCCAACTCAATCCACCTTGCGCAAGATCCGTCTCCGGCCACTCTCCTGGTGGGTCCCCAAGCAGGCGCGCTGCCGTCGTAGGCTCTCTCTTCCCTCTCCAGCGGATCCTAGGTTCTTTGTATTTGCACCAACTCCGCTTTCCACAGTGCGCCCTCAGGCAGCAGCTCCCTCACCTGCAATCCACTCTCCACATCAATCCAGCAGAGCCAGCAAACCCTCGCTCAGGTGATTGCCCTGGTCAGCCAGCGTCCCGTCCGGCAGCGGCACCCCTCGTGCTGCCCCTGCCCGGCGTTATACCTCCAGGAATGCCAGTAAGCGCGCGGCTCCTCATTCAGCCTACGCACCCCAATGTCAATGTACTCCCCCTTTTGCTCCAGTTCAGGGAAGGTTCGCCACTACCATCACCACTCGCACTTGCTCGCTGAACCCCCAGTGCAATGTGAAACAGTCTCGCGCTCACCCAAAATGGCGGCCAGGCCCGCTCTCAAACCCCCATTCAGCACAGTCCCACGTAGCCCGATGAGGGAGGACACCGCCTAGCCCCTCGCTGATCTCCGCTTCCCAGAACAGTCCCTGGGTCACTCCTCAATCCACTTTATACTCAGCCGCGATCCACAGCCCTCCTGGGCTCCCCCGCAATTAGGCAGGCTCACAGCGTCGATACTCCGCAACCATCCCCCCTCACCTCTCCGCGCAGGTGTCCTCGTCGGCAATGATAGCAGGTGCGATCAAGCTCAACCGCCAAGGATCCTTCAGACCGGGCTACAGTAGGGTTACATCTCCAGCAAGTCCCGGTTGCGCTGTCCAACAGATCCTCCAAGATGGCGGACTCTCCCGTATTCGGCCCCCGGCCGCACCAGCTCAGCGGATCCCCGACGAAGGAGGCCCCCCCCTGGTTCCCCCACGAGACTCCTCTCAGCCGGTGGGTGCCCCTGGCCGCCCGTCTGCCTCCGTCACTCCATACCTCCTTCCGCTGCCCAATTAATCACTGCTGCAGCCAGACAGGCCCTCGCGGTCACTTGCATCCGCCGATCCCCTCTCGGAGCTCCCTGCTGTAATTACTCCAGCCACGATACAGGTTCAGCCGCAGCCGCTCCCGCTCCGCGGCGCCCTCCCGACCTCCGGCGCTCCGCCTCAGTCTCCGGAGTCCTCACACACCCCGGGCCGCCGTCTCCAGCACCATCTTGGGAGCGCCCGGCCCGGGTCCGTCGCGCCGCTCGGTCCCCGGTTGCCGGCGATGTTCCGATTTCCGCCTGCAGTGTCTCTCGCTGCTCTCCAGGTCAGTCGGCACAATCCCTGGGGCCCGGCAATATTCTGCGGCTCTGTTATGCAGGATAATTCATGGGGTCGGCGCGGAGTTCTCAGCTCACGCGACCTTCCTCATCGGCTCCCTGGCCACGCCTCATTTGCACATACATGATAACCTGTGAAAATCGGGTTTCACTCAATATTTATCATTTGTTTATTACCAAGTAAAGTGGCTGGATTTATTTTGATAATATTAAAATCGTTGTTTCAATCAGAATTGTAATAAATGTGCTTCATTTTTGCTTTCCTAACATCTGAATGTATACAGTTCATTTACATTAATTTACATTTTGTTGTGTATTACAAAAATTGACAACCTACAGCCTTTCCTTTCATACTCTCTGTACCCCAGCAAGATTGTCACATAATTCACTTCACCTTTCTTTTTCTGAAAGCAAAGTGAGAGAAGTTTGTAAACACAACACCAGTCCCCATGTCAAAAAATAAGCAGCAGAAAGCATAGATCGATATTTGACCTCTGTCTTGGAAATGCAGCAAATGTGACAAGATAAACACAGAATTTAAAGTAATCTTTATTTGTTGCTTCGACTTTCACGACCCACCAAAAATCCAGTAGCATGGCACTTCCCTGCTCAGCTACTAGTCCCAGCTGGTGCAACTGCCAAAGTATAACTTCAATTGACACAGCACCATTACCTGCATTGTTGTGCCCACGATGAAGCATGGACAATCATGACAAAGTGAAAGCAAGAAACAATATCCTGCTCCAGTCATAGCAAATAGGCGATCTCAGACTAATTTTAGAAACTTGGGACAAATCAGTGCAGTACAGCTCGAGTCATTTGACACAGTGAGCATAGGACATGAGGTGCCATAAAGGCCAAAATTCAGTTGCTTTACATGAGACAAATATTAGTTTAAGTTAACCTTACTGGTTCACATAGCAGTTAAGTTGGTATATGGATGAAACATGTTAGATGTGCTTTTGTGCATTCTGCATTGATTCACATTTATTGGTGGGCATGCATTGAAATGGTTAGTATAAAATAGCATTCGTTTTTGGTACCAGTATGTTTGTTAATGCATATGTAAACTATTAGCAAACAAAACATGCACAATGATTTGCATGAGCCAATGTGTGCGAGTTTTAGACACAGCATATTGGTTATGCTCTCACTATGCAGATTACATCAGCAGCACACTGCTGTGTCTGTTTAGTATATTGGTATATGTAAACTAGATACTGATGTGAAGGCTTAACACAATGGTGTGAATGTATAATGTATTAAGGTGTAGGCATACTCTATTGATTGTACTCGCAGTGCACTAATTCACACGAATAAAACTGTGGATGACATGCATATGCTCCTGGAGCTTGTGTACAACACACTGGGCCACCCATGTAAACTATTAGTTTAGATTAGAAGAACAATACGTATGTCCTCATACTGTACTGTACTGGTTCTTTGAAAATCACACCGATATGCTGGTAGATCACACTGCTTTGCATGAATAACTCACAAAAACATGTGAACTACAACAGGTGCATTTTTCCAAACAAAAATGAGCAGCAATTTATTTAAAATAAAATGTGTTGCACTGGCTCTCTTACATAGTTCACTGGACCTATACAATTAAGTGAAACATCATGAGTGTATCTCATTGCTAAAATAAAAATCATGTCTACATTTGAAAACAGAATTTTTATAAACAAAATTATGTATTATGGCGATACTCAAAGTGCAGCCCAGGGGCCGCTTGCGCCCTGATCATCCTTACATGCGTCCCCCCTGGTCAACAACAGCACTGGACAGCTGTTTACCCGACTGAGCACTAACATTCAGAAAACTTATAAACGGGCAAGCATTAATTTACAGATTAACTGAAGTTATAGAAAACAAGTTACTACGGTGTCCTGCACCACTTACCTTTAGGAACACCTTCATTTTTAAAGCTATCTTGCAACAAACATATAAAATATGATAAGGTCTCTGCAAAATTCAAAAAGTGTATTTCATTAACATGCAGTAGGGTTTCACCTTAGTACATCAGATTATATCAGTGCATTGAGAAGTCTTTTTTTTTTTAGTGATAGTTTACAAACATGAATTTATATACATTCATGCTGTCCATCACCCTGGCAACAATGCAAATAGTGAACTAAGCGGGAAGTCCATTGTTATATGCACCCTCAGGGTGATCTGGGTTGCTATTATACAGGGGCAACATTATAGTTTATTAATTCAAACACAAGAAAAGGTTTGTTCAGTGCGTTTCCTGAAGCCATGTATTTCAAGGTCCTCTTATATTTGATAATGAAGAAAAAGGAAGCAAAATGAAATAAAACAATTGCCTAGGATCACAAAATTTGGTCAAATGGGGAAGCTGGGATTGATCCTAGGTTTAATGATTTCACAATGTGCAATTCAGCCTTTAGATGTACAAGCTTCACTTCCCCTATGCTCACCTTATGCCCCATGCCCCCACATCACTGCCACCCTGCCGGCATCAATGCAGCCCTCAGTCACACCACAGACCAAACTTTTTGGCCCCAGGGAAATTGTTTGCGAGTACCAATGATGTATTAGAACAGCGCTTCCCAAACATTTTAGAACCACAACCCAATTTTTAAAATGACAAACTTTCACGACCACCTACCTTTAATGAAGATGAGGTTGGCGATTTCTTAATGAAACCAAAGTATTGTGTGGTAGTGCACTGTCAATTACAGACAGCATTTTTTACATTAAAAGGTGCACTAAATTTGCACAAACGTACAGTTTTAATGATAAAACTATGTTGGACATAAATGATAACCTGTGGAAATCGGGTTTCAGTGAATATTTATCATTTGTGCATCACAAAGTAAAGTGGCTGGATTTATTTTGATCATATTAAAATCTTTGTTTCCATCAGAATAAAAAAAAAAAAAGATTAATGTTTGCTGTCCTAACTTCTGAATGTGTACAGTTCATTTACAGTTATTTACATTCTGTTGTATATTGCAAAAATTGACATCCTACAGTCTTTCCTTTGATACTCTCTGTACCCCAGCAAGATTGTCACATAATTCACTTTAATTTTCTTTCTCTGAAAGCAAAGTGAGCGGAGATTGTAAACACAACACCAGTCCCCATGTAAAAAAATAAGCAGCAGAAGGCATAAATCGACATTTGACCTCTGTTTTGGAAATGCAGCAAATGTGACAAGATAAACACAGAATTTAAAGTAATCTTTATTAGTTGCTTAGACTTTCACGACTCAACAAAAATCGTCTTGAACTGCACTAGACATTTAGGTTTAGCAAAATGGAGACAGGGCTCCTTTTAGAAATGGAACAGTGACCTTTTAATTAGGTCTGCCTAACTGTTGCTTCCTAAGCACTCCCATCAGATTAGAAGGAGGTTGCAAAGAGGTGGAGACAGCAGTCCCCTTTGTAACGGAGAGGAAACATCCTTGCAGGGTCTGCATTTTATCTCTACAAGAGGTGCTATTCCCAAAAGAGGGATTGCTGCCAGGTGCGAGGACTTCACTGCTGATTGTGCTCTCATTTTGGGAACTCCATTTGTAGACAGACCCGTAGCACTTCCTGCTGTGGAACCATCACCTTGGAACAACTACTGTGCCTGCAATAGAAAAGCTTCCACAGGTGTTACAGAAATTCTCACTGACTGAAGAGGTGGCACTCCACAGAGTGTCAGAGAACTCTTGTGACCCAAGGCTGGTGTCACTGACCGTGAGTCTCACACGTGTGAGGGGACATCACCTGACAGACTACATTTACCTCTGAAGGAGAGCGGTGGGTCGAACTTGGTATGGTGCCTGCCAGGTCTGCAGAGAGAAGGGAGCGGACAGCACCCATGCAGGAGAAAGACTGCCTAAAGGAGAAGCCCAGCCCAGCTGTGCTGTCTGGGAGGAAGGAGCTGCCCAGGAGTGTAGACTGGCAAGGTGGATGTCGCTTGAGTCAACCAGAGTACTGGAGTGGGTTTCTATGCATCCTGGTAATTTCTTTTAGCACACTATGGCAAAGAAAAGCATGAGAGCTTGACCGTTCCCCTTGGCTACTGTGACAATGGGAACATCAAAGAAGCCGACTCAAGTGCTGGAGTGGATCTCCCTGCATCCCCTTGTTGGGGTGAAGAGAACCAAGGGAGCATGACCATTGCCTATGGTCACCCTGACAATGGGGAAGTCTCAGGAGCTGATATCACTTGCTCAAATGGTCCTCCCTGTGCCTCTCTTTGGACTATCGTGCTGCGGTGTCAAAGACAAACTTGATTATGACCTGCAGTCTCCCTGTGCTGTGCCTGAGGATTGTTGGCTGGTGCTGTCAAAGACTGGAAGCCACATAGGTTTATTGAGTGCCCTTCAAGAATAACATATACATAAAAGTTGACAGGTGTCTCCTTTACAGGTAGAAGGAAGCCAACAAAGGAGAGATGGCCTCCTTTGGCAATCAGTGTATATCTTCATTGAAGATATCTATTTCATTGGTGATATCAGCAAGGCACCAAATTCCTCTTGACATCAGGGAGGGGGGAAAAGGGATGAGCCAGATAGCAGGTAAACGTGAGATGACCCACAAGGAAGATGATCCAAAGTGACTTGAAAAAAAAGTTACAAAAAACAGCAAAGCTAAACAAGGCAATAGATAAAAGAAAGATAAGTCATAAGGAAATATCCAATTTGCTGAGAAAAATCAAGAGCAAAATATATGGCAAGGAGACGAAGAGCAAGATGAAAAATCAGGGAACATTGTGACATGTCTTGCCTTTGCTAGTGTGGCCTTTTATATTCTTGAAACAGGAATCAATCTCAAAGAAAGAGAATCTGCCACAAATATTTAACTGGGATATTCACATAGCTTCAAAGGAGTGACCCCACACCCCCATGTTGAATCAGGCACTTATTTATTTGTTTGTTTATAATATATTGCATGCAAACCAACATAATATATATTTGTGAATTCGTGCAGTATCCAATACGTTTCATGCTTAAGCAAATGTAGTGGGTATGTCAGCCATTATCAGTGATACAAATTATGTTTGAAGTAATTGAAATTTTGCCTGCTGGGCGCCTCATAATGAGACCTTGTACTGAGCATACCCCTTGCATTTTTAAGAGAAAAACAAAAAAGTTATGGTGAATATTTAAATCAATCTCAGTCCCTCGGATTCTGGACCCCACTTAAATAATAATAATAGCATTTGTATAGCGCAACAGATACCTAAAGCAGAGGTGTCCCAGTGCTTCGCAGTCAACAACAGGTGAGGGAGGTCCAACCGAGGTACTAGCATTGCCTGAAGAGCCAAGTCTTCAAGGTCTTTCTGAACTCATGTTCGGACTTGATCAGGCGCATATGGGAAGGCAGGGAGATCCACAGTCAGGCCGCCCCCACAGTGAAGGACCTGCCTCCCATATGGGACTTAGCAAAACGAGGTACACAGAGCAGGTGCTGGGAGTTAGATCTCAGCGTGCGTTCTTGTTGGTATAGGCAGAGCCTACGCTTAAGATAGCCCAGGCCACCATCTTGCAAAGCCCGAAAGGTCAGAGTCAGGGACTTAAACTCTATCCTTTTAGCTACAGGTAGCCAGTGAAGTTGTCTGATGTGCGTACAGATGTGTTGACGGAATGGGACTCGACGAATCATTCACGCTGCCGCATTCAGTGCCATCTGTAATCTATTAATCAGATAGGCAGGCAGCCCAAGGTAAAGACAGTTTGCGTAGCCCAGACGAGATGTCACAGTAGCTTGGACTATGATCCTGCGACAATCCTCCGACAATAGATGCAAGAATTTCCTCTAACTTCTCACACTTCCCAAAACATGAGGCTGATATGTGACGGACTTGGGCCGAGAAAGAGAGGTCTGTCTCCCATTTGACGCCCAGTGTTTTTGCCGTGTTTGCCGGTAAAGGCGGCGATCCCATTTCTACTGGCCACCAAAGTCCGGCAGGGGGAGGAGATGTCTGGCCGAAAAACAAGACCTCCGTCTTGTCCGCGTTAAGTTTTAAGCTGATATTATTCCTCCAGCGCGAAATGTCCTTCAAACACTCCCTAAATCTAGTAAAAGAATCAGCAGAGTGATCCTTAAAAGAGAACACCAGCTGGGTGTCATCCGCATAGGAGACTGCCTTCACTTCCCAAGAAGCAATGAGAGAGAAGAGTGGCACCAGATAGGTGTTGAAGAGCAATGGGCTCAGGGCCGAGCCCTGAGGCACTCCGCACCACAGTGGCTTAGGTTCCGATTGATGGGGTTGGAGAAAGACCCTTTGAGAGCGGTCTTTAAGGTAAGACTGGATCCAGGAGAGTACTACCCCCTGCAAGCCCAGCTGTTTGAGTCTGTCCAGTAGGATTGGGTGCGCAAGCGTGTCGATTGCAGTGGACAGATCTAAAAGGACCAGCATCGCTGAAGCGCCTGCGTCTACCGTCATTCTTACAGAATCCGCCACCTCCACCAGTGCAGTCTCTGTGCTGAATCCTGACCGGAAACCGGACTGAGTGTCGTGCAGGATGTGATGACCTCCTATAAAATTAGTGAGTTGGCATTGCACCAGTTTTTCCAGCATCTTCGCGGGTGCTGGCAGTAGTGAGATGCCAAGCTCCGTCGGGTCAGCGTTCGGCTTTTTTAATAGGGGCAGTAACAAAGCATGTTTCCAAATATCAGAGAAAATGCCGGTGGAAAGCAAGGTATTCCAAATGTGATTTAAAACAGGGTTAATCAAATGAGCCAATGTCCTGAACAACTTCGGGGGACATGGATCCTCAGGTGAACCAGACTTGCATTTCATGATTTCAGCCAGTGATTCCTGCTGGGAAATAGGGAGAACATTTGAGAGGGTGCCCTTAGTATTTAGGATTCCCTGTGACTCTGGCTCAGCCATCTCAGCCGCTGCCATAAATGTGGCATATACCTTCTGTATTTTGTCCTCAAAGAAGTCTGATAGCTTCATGCACAGAGAGGGGGGAGGCTGTATATTACCCTCTATCGCAGAAGGCTTGGTGAAGAAGCTGACTATCCTAAAGATCTCTTTACCAGAGTTTTCTGCGCTATTAATGCGCTTCACAAAGTATTCCCTTCTAGCCTCCCTCATCAGTTTGCGGAGCTTTTTCAAGGCTTCCTTATAGGCCAGTTTAGCCACCGGACTATAATCTTTCCTCCAGAGGCGCTCCATTCTTTTCATCCTGCTCTTTTCTGCTCTGAGGTCAGCCGAGAACCAGGGGGCAGAGGGGGATTCTCTAGGGGTCCTAACTGATCTCACAGATGCCACTGTATCCAGGGCGGTAGAAAACCACGTATTAAGTGCGGACGAATCGTCGTTGGGATTGCTAGTTAACTGAGGAAAACTCACTGATAGCACTGAACCTAGGTTCTCAGTTGTTAACTTTTTCCAGTTCCTTTTTAACATAGTGCGTATACCTCCACTTGGTTGAGTATTCTCCAGGCTGAAAGAGAAGGGGACCAGGCAGTGGTCAGTCCAGACCAAACACCGGGGGGCCTCTGCTGCCATGGATGGAATGTTCGAAAAAATTAAATCTAAAATATTACCTGCTCTGTGAGTTTGCTCACTGTACCACTTCAAGCATGGACCAAAGATATTCAAACCACCCATTGTCCTGATAAACAGACACACTTTAAGCACACCAATGACAGATTTAAAAAGAAAATCTACACTTAATTAAAATAGTAATTTGTGAAGTGCCTCCCAGCTAGAGGGATAAAAACTAACAGTTGCAAGCTGATTAAAAGCATTTTGAAACAATAATACAAATAATGGGCGTAGGAGGGGCACTGTTGAGCACTACTGAAATTTTGCTTGCTTACATTGAGTGTTAGTGTTGTCTCCACTATGTTTTTTCTACAGTGAATTTTGTACGTGTGTCATTTTCCCTTAGGGGGCTGTGTGATATCCTGTGTCTTCCCGAGTGCTTAATTTGTGAAAAAATAAGTGCGGGCCCCTCGTCGGGAGGCCACTGCAGCTAGCACCAGCCCATTTCTCCTTTCAGCGCCACCTATGACAGAACCAACACAACAAATAACCATAAAACCCCACAAGTGTGACCATTATTCCAGGCCCCCAGAGATGTAGGAATGGCTTAGAAGGCAGGTAATCGCCATTTTAAGGCATACTGAAATAATAACCAACTGTTGTTGTGCTCGTATCAATATTAGACAAACAGCGTCACCATGCAGCAGACTGTCATAAGCTCCGGTGCTGACACTTAAGTGCCGGAGCCAGGCACCGGAAACCACTGGCTCAAATTAAGCCTGTTCACTTATGTGGACACTGCTTGTTTGCGCCAACTCTAAAGAAACTTATCAACATAGTGACACATTCGTTTACATCAGCCGGAAAATATCCACCTAAAGTCAGTTCCCTACTGCCACCAGAACAAGCAGTCATTAACGATACAGGATAGGTTTCCAGATTTCTAACTGAAATGGAGACTATGGGCCAGATGTAGGTGGCGAAATACCGGTCGGTAACGCCGAAATTCGGAGAATTTCAGCGTTACCGACCGGTATTTGGCTGAGTGCAATGTAGGTGAGTTCATACCTACATGCAAAATAAGGAATCGCAAAATAGCGATTCCTTATTTTGCTCTTGCATTTAAGGAATCAGAAATATCGATTCCTTAAATGCAATGTACTGTAGCACTAAAAATAGTGCACTTGAGCCTTAAGGAATCGCTAATTACCACCAACTTCAAGTTGGTGGTAAGTAGCGATTTCCTTTAAAAAGCACTTTTTGCTTTTTCAGATGTGCCATGTGGCACACATCCATGCCCTTAGGGCATGTATATGCGCCACATGTGCACACATGCACATTTCAGTGGTGCAACAGGGTGTCCTTTGGACACCCTGGCACCCTTGAAATACCTCCCGCTATAAGCGATTCGGTAATACCGAATCGCTAATAGTGAATATCTTCCCATTCATTCCTATGGGCCTCCTAGCCCATAGGAATGAATGGCTAGGTATTCCTTAATAACGAATCTCAATTACCGATTCGTCATTAAGGAATGTTAAGGAATCGCTAATATTTTAGCGATTCCTACCTACATTCCATTTAGCGAGTCCTTAATAGCGATTCGGTAAAAATCGCTATTAAGGACTCGCTAAATTGAAGTTACCTACATCTGGCCCTATATTTGTTCAGATAAATTGGAGAATAATTATCTTTCTATAGTTTTCTCCATTCTACATATGTATTGAAAAAACAGCACACATAATAAATATTAAAGGCGTCTAAAAAAATGGATTATACAGACACTACAATAGATAATGGATTGGCTACCCTCTGCCAGGTTGTCGCATGGGTGTTTTATTGTTTATAATCATGTCCTTTGATAAAAATGAAATGAAAAAGATGAACATACAAAGACCCCACTGAGTAGCAATGTTTATACATATTAGACATACGTTTAAAGGCAGGGCTGGTCTTTAGAAGCACATACATTAAAGAGGACGGAGTTAAGCAACAGGAGATGATGAGAAAGAAAATTGATATTGAACAAAAGCTAATATTTATTGATTTTTGCAGTTTTTTACTGCGCGAACTCGGTCCAAGGGCACTGGAGCACTTTACATGAGCACCAGATTACATTACAGAAGGTCAGATTTATGTTTGTGAGGCATGGGGAGATTAAGTGATCCGCCCAGTGTCACAGGATGTTGAACTAACGTCGGGATTCCAACCCAGTTCCTCAATTCCAAAGTCAGCAGCTCCGGCCATTAGACCACTTCTAAAAAATCAAAGCAACCATTAGACAGGTAATAAGAATAAAAATCAGACAGACCTAGTAAATGCAGAACTTGAGAGCTTGGTGACCTCATTAGTTGAGATTGTGCACTGTAATTTACCAGGCACAAGGAATGATGAGACACCTTTGGATAAATAAATGTAAGCCGGTCAAAATTATAAAACCAAGATGTTGCATTTTTATTACAAGAAACGAAGGCAAGCAGTATCGTAGGAAGGATGTCAGGGGCACCGGTGCAAGCATGGCAACTATCCTCTTTGATTGCTGTCAGGTTTCAGTGCACCACTTAGAGCTGTGGTCCCCGGTGCGACTGCACCTGCTGCACTAATGGTAACTACGCCCCTGGAGACAAGCCTTATCACAGGCCCATTCCACTCACTAGTAAACATGGCACCGGTATGTGAAGATACCAGCGTTGTGGAATCACTTTGAGATTTATTTATGTAGTCCAATAAAATCATTGCAATAAAAAGATAAAACCATAAACAGAAACCATCATCTAGTGAAAATATGTTAATGCCTGTCCATAGGGTTAAACAGAAACTTGAAATCATTAGTAATAGCTTTTGCTTAAAAGTATTTTTAAAATTAAAGATGAATCAGTAATGTGGCTCTCATTCAAGCTGTGTGTACAGTCTCGTCGCTTTATCCATATAATTATTACCTTTGACCAACATTTGAGGATGCTCGCCCTTCATGCGAAATAAGATTGTCTCTCTGCAAATCCGTACGCGGTAGCGTTGAGGAATCACTTGACAAAGTAGGAGACAAAATGGAAAAATCACCAAAACCAAAGCAGCACAGTTAACCCATGAGTAGCCTTCCACCTACAACAAAACCAATAGATAATAAATCCTGCAAAAATTATTTAAAAGTATTTTCAAAATTTTAAAGGTCTGGTTTATAATAGTAGGAGAATTTTGTTAGGATGGCCAAAGGAAAAGGGAGTTGTGCAGGGACCACGACCCCCTTTCATGGGGGATATATTTTCAGGGTGAAGTTTGCTGCCTCAAGGATGGGAATGGATTAACATCTTTACAGGTCCTGATGTTTTTCAGGAAGGTTTTGAAGCATGTAGGGGCAAATTTATCATAGACTTGTGTCGTACTTGCACCACTCAATGGGGCGCAAGAGCAATGCAACTCTTAAGTTAGATTTATCAAGTCACACAAGGCCACCTTGTGTGGCCCTGAGTAGCTTGATAAATCTAGAGTAACACCACACAGCGCAAATCATTGCATTGTGTTACTCTGCTCAAGGGAAGTGTTCCATGAATGGAGCGTGGATGTTCCCAGATTCACCAACTCTGGCAGACCTGGGAATGCATCAAAATGCTCCGCGTCCCTAGGGATTGTCTTTGTGCAGAAAGGTGTCTCTATTGCTGATCAAAAATAATCCTGCTTACAACGCATGCACCCTTGCACCAATGTGCAAGGGTGCCTTCGATGGCGCTAGGCAACACATTGTGTGCCAGCGCATGAAAAAGAAGGAATGCGGTTTATAATGTTAAATACAGTGCATTCCTGCCCTTTCGCTATCATGCAGTGTAGCACGGTGACTTGCTGCGCTGCGTGATTTTTGTCAGAATTTATGCCCTTTATTTGTTTGGAAATGCGTATAGGCGCTGGAACACTTTTCAGAGGGGGGCTGGCCATCGGCATCAACTGACTTAAGCTCCTCATTTTTCCTTTCCATGTTGGTGATATGTATTTGGTGATACTGTATTTTTACTTTGTAAAGCAAGCACGTCTTTATTTATATATATGTTAGACATCTCTGGAGAACTATGGCCTTGCTCTCACTTCACCTGTGCCCCAGCACCAATATCACTAGTTAGAATTATAAAGTACCTGCAACATTCTGTCCAAGAAAGAAATAATAAACACAGGTCTCAATAAGAGAATTAGCAGCACTTTGTCATACAAACTAGCCTCGCAGGACACGTATTATAATGCATGATGACTGTTGGACCTGGCTCTTTCTGCATGGTCATCCCCATTTTGCCTTCCTTCTTCTACTTTTTGCTGAATTCGTTTTTGTTGGCTTTAGGACTTTGTGCACTTTGCCACTGCTAACCAGTGCTAAAGTTCTTGCGCTCTCTCCTTAAAACATGGTAGAATTGACTTTTACCCAATTGGCATATTTAATTTACTTATAAGTCCCTAATAAAGTTGCACTACATGTGCCCAGGGCCTGTAAATGAAAGAGAGCGGAACAAAGACACCGGACGACTTCAAATCCCGGCACCCTTTGCGGCCGAGCACCGCCAACACGACTTACTGTCTGCACGCGGGCCGTCTGCGCCCATCAGCGCCTGACAGAGGCTGGGCTGGGCCACCCCTCTTCCGCCCAGAAGTCATCATGGGTAAGCGCAAACTTCCATGTAGTTCTGATTTGGAAAAAACAAAGGTACCACGCAACTCTGCTTCCATCATATCTTATTTAACAACAGCGGTAGGGGCACTGATAGACGAGATTCATAATGTAGAGGAGCAGCTAGGCCTGGGGGTTGAGGTAGCATCCACGAACACTCTGCCTATTGCAGCGTCACAGCATGTAATCTCGGGCGTAGACACTGACATAGCTACTGAGGAGAGTGCTCCCATACAAGTTAAGCAAAGCTCCCTGACTTTATCGCAGGATCCGCTGTTCGAAGAAGGGGGCAGACTTGCCAGGAATACATCCCCTCATTCGAACATGGCCCCTATTAAAAAAAGGTGGAAAAGAGGCACAAAATTGGGTACTCTCAACTCAGGAGGGGGCTGAAGGAACTCTGGCCCAGGAAGATCGGCTGTATTCATATCTCAATACAACTGTGGGTGACCTTATACAGTCACGTTTGGAGCCAATTTTAGGGACACTCCGGGAGGAACTAGTCATATGTGTTAAGGCCGTGATAGAAGGAATGATGGAGAAATTGTCACGAATAGAGAAACAATTGGCTAAGCTGGCGGACTCAAGCCCTTGGGTCAAGGATATGAATGTTACGTATAATCCATCTAATATCACCCAAAACACACAAAAGGTGGTGTCCACGAGGGGGGAACGACTTAATACCTTGCACCCTGGGGCATCTAAGCCTGATAAGGATTCTCTGGGAAAAAATATAGAAACCAGACAGGTGGTTACCAATCCAAATTATCTGGGAGCACATCCTCTGTCAGAAAACCCATCCCAGATGGAACTGAGTAAATCATCCGTACATTGGACTGGCAATAGATGTAGGCTGCATTTGCCCCCCAAGGCTACCCACTTGGTAGCAGTACTAATAGGGGTACCCCGTCTCAAAGATAACACCACCGAAACCACAGGAGATCTCATCCGTAAAGCAAATTTTAGTGTATAAAACTGTCGGATGGGGGGACTAGAGCATCTTCACATATCATTATGGCTAGACAGGTGGGATGGGTTGGTTGGCGTTCTAAACCAGAAGAGGGTGATTGTATCATCATCAATTTTGATCAGATTAACGTAGCAGGTTGGTTATTCCAAGAAGGTCGAAATCAAGGCCCAGGGGGTATTAAAGCACTCCCTCTTGGTTATTTCTATCCCCCAGTAATGGAGAGCCAGGCCAAAGATCCCAAAGCTCTGATGAGACAATTTTCAGGGTCAGTCGGAAATGGGTCAGGTACTAGATTTAAGAATAGTGATGGTTTTCCCCTTTTGTTGGGCTCTTCCAATCCACCTATTTTCAGCCAAATTCAGCTGAGGCAATCGGAGAGAGGGCAGTTGAAAATAGAATTGAACTGACAAATAAATTCTCTCCATTGAGTCAGTTAGATATTAATGACTGACTCATAAAATCCCCCCAGTCAAAGACAGAACGTGGTCAATTCTAGTACTATTACTCCACGCTTCATAATGGGGGAGGAAGTTGGAACAAACAAATACTCCAAGGTACTCAGCTGGAACATAGCGGGTTAAAGAAATAAAATAGATGACTCAAGGTGGCTGGACATATTAAGGGAGTATGATGTGGTTGGGCTTCAAGAGACCTGAGAAACTGATAATACCCTTTGGATGGATGGCTATACAACTTATTCCGAACCCACACGGCCTTCCGCAGCTGGTAGAGCAAAGGGCGGTTTAACAACCCTAATTTCTTTCAATGTTTCAGGCAACGATTGTAAACTGGATTCTGGTTCTTGTAATTGTCTTGTGGTTCAAATTACGCCTATTAATGCGCCGAAATTACTTGTTGTTAATTTTTACAATTTATTTGAAAGAACCTCTGTGAATGAACATTTATGCAGTCTGAATTGCTTTTTAGATTCATACAGGAAAAAGCAAAGTACACCTTATTCAGTAATTATTTTAGGAGATTTTAATATACATCTGTGTACGAGGAATTGCCACGTCACTGATAATCTTGGCCCCAGAAATTGTTCAGAGACACATTTTGAACACACGCAACAAGGTGGGTTTCTAGAGGACCCTTTAGCGGAATTCGGCCTATCGTACCCAAATACCATGAGAGGTGAGGTTGGTATCCCCTCCCTTAAGGGAAGCGGCTTGAACTCCACAATTGATTACATCTTCATTAATACGGCTTTGTTATCTCTGGTAATAGCCTATGCTGCCCGATGGTCACATTTTAGTGATCATAATCCCATACATCTCATATTAGATGGGGGCATTAGGGTTACCCCCAAAATGGGGAAGATTGTTACTGTTCCAAACTTAAACCTAAAGGATCAAGGCCGCAGACTTAAATGGAGTAAGGTAGGCCCGGATCATTTTTTAAATGATCTATTAGAAACCGTTGGGGATGAGATAGATCTGTGCCTAGATGGCACGAAAAAGGAAGCAGAAATTCTCACAGCCTACGATAGGATTTGCAAACAGGTGGCCAGAGCTCTCACACATCCAACTAGGGAATTCATAAATGGCGGAGAGAGGTGGTTTGACCATAACTGCACAGATGCCCACCAAAAGCTAATCTCTGCATTAAAGCAAAAACCCCAAGAGAAAGTTTTAATAGCCGCACATAGGAAAATGTATAAGCAGGCCATATGCACACGTAAAACAGAAATCAAACATTAAGCCTGGAATGATTTATTGTCCGTTGACGTCATCAAGAATAGTGCCAAGTTCTGGGAAATTGTTAATAAACCATTCTTCTCTGGTGTTAGTGGCAGTACATTGGACTGTAACATACCGGAGGAGCAATGGTTTAGCCACTTCAAACATATATATGGTGACCAGGATGATCAGGGAAGCCTAGGCACATGGTCCACGGTGGAGGCTTATAGTTTGGCTTTCACGGAAAAGGAAGTAGCTGAGGCCATAATACAAATGACAAGTAATAAAGCTCCCGGACCGGACAGCGTTCCGGCTGA
Source organism: Calotriton arnoldi (assembly GCA_963921515.1). Taxonomy (NCBI): domain Eukaryota; kingdom Metazoa; phylum Chordata; class Amphibia; order Caudata; family Salamandridae; genus Calotriton; species Calotriton arnoldi. Next base: position 1,527,814 of record CAWUFW010001550.1, read on the forward strand.
CCTTTTTAAGCTAAATGTGCCATTATGGTCCAAAATACTATCACATGTATTCAATATGGCTTGTCGATATGGTTTGCCAAGATCTTGGTCCCAGTCAACTATTGTTCCAGTTTTCAAGAAAGGGTAGAAAGGAGACTAGCGATGCTACAGGCCTATATCGCTGATTGATTCAGCAGTTAAAGTATTAGGAAGAGTGATCCTCAGTAAACTGACAGACTGGCTAGAAGAGTGTAATGTACTATCAAACCTGCAATATGGTTTTAGGAAAGGTAGGGGTACCACGGACCAGTGCCTCAACTTGCATTTGCTAGCAGGGAAATACACTATTGCCAAGAAAGGGACACTACACCTGGCCTTTATGGATCTGTCCTCGGCTTTCGACCGAGTAAACAGATCCAAACTATGGGTTTTTTCACTTGAAATGGGCATGGATCGGAATATTGTAAACTTTTTGTCCGATCTGCACAGGGACCTTACTGCCTCAGTAAGATTTGACCAAAGGGGCAACCACACGCAGGGAATACGTATCATTAGAGGAGTTAGACAGGGTTGTATTTTAGCTCCCCTATTGTTCACCTTATATATTAAGAATTTAGAGTCAGTATTGGGTACAGCCAGAAAAGATATTCCATAAGTTGGGGAGCGGCTGATACCAAGACTTTTATATGCAGACGATGCCGCCTAATTAGCACGAACAGCGGTTGGCCTACAGTGTCTCTTTAGTTCCTTTGCAGATTTTATGAGATCGCTGGATTTAAATGTTAATTTCTCTAAATCTCATACAATGATTATGGGTTCTAGACCCAAAAAACTTAAAACGCATTACTGTGAAGGAAACGAAATATCTAGGGTAACTACATTTTCGTACCTAGGTGTTTTATTCGATGAAAGGGGTACATGGGTACCGCAAAAGAAAGCCAAAAGAAATGCTATGGCAAGATCAACAGTAGCGGTTCTTGATTTTGTGCGTAGGTTAGGGGCGAAGCCGGTGCAAGCTATGTTAAATATATACAGAGCAAAATGTGTTGCTATCTCTAATTACGGCTCTGGAATCTGGGGATACAAGGTGGTTAAGGATCTCCAAATAGTGAAAAATAAATTTTTGAGAAACTTGCTATCAGTCCCGCAATCAACGCCTTCTTATATTATTCACCAGGAAATGGGCATTGGTTTTGTGTCAGATTTGATTGGAATGGCTCCCTTACTTAAATGGATAATGACCTGGATTAATCCTGAATTAGAAATGAACTGTAAGATTGTACGGGATTGTCTATCCTTGGATAGAGCAAGTAGTATCCCCTGGTTAATTTATGTTAAGAGGGTAACAATGCAATTAGGACGCCCGAACTGTTTGATTCACCTGATAAGTTATCGAAGGAAGATTTATCTTGGTTCAAAAAACCCTACTTATATATGATACATACTGAAAGAGAGGCTATAGAGCTGATGAAACCAACGGTACAAGCCCACCTATTACTGAAAACAAACCTTGCGATAGACCCTATTTAGATGTGGTAACAAAGCCCCATCACCGCTTCCTTTTAATAAGATTTAGATTTAACTATTTGCACTTTTTATTAGCAGAGCCCCAGGGATGGAGAGAGGTGGAGGATCTGGGTCCCTGCTCCTGTGATAATTTTTCTACCCAAGACACTTTGCACTTTGTTATGTTTTGCGAGCATTATTAGCACATTCGTAAGCATTTTATAGTACCTATTTTAAAGAGAAAAGGCTTTATGCAGGTAAGGCCTGCATTAATATATTTACAGATGCTGAATAATGTTTGGGAAACTTTTAATATTGCTCGTTTCTTAGTTGCGGCAGTTAGGGAAAGGAAAAAAAGGGGGACCCCATGATATGATATATTTTCACTTTTCATAATTATAATGAATTGAATGTTCATCTGGTTGATTATTATGTTCAAGATACATTTTTACAAGGTCCTGGAATCAGATTTTTCACTGTGTTGTAAAGATAATGAATGCTGTCAATGTCTTATTGTTGTTTTTATAATGAATTTTTGTAGCGTACTTTTATGGTTTTAAATTAACCGAATAAAGTGATTGTAACTGACTATGACTGAAATGGTACTAGTGGGCCAGCAGCACTCATTGCGCCACACACCTAAGTAGCCTTTTAAACATACCCAAGGCCTGCCATTGGAGAGCCTCAGTGTGCAGTTTTAAGCTGTCATTTTGACCTGGTAAAGTAAACCATTTGCCAGGTGCAGGTCTTCCTTTCTAATACATATAAGTGACCCGTAAGGTAGGCCCTGGACAGCCCCAAGGGCAGGGTGCAGATTATTTAAAAAGTTGGGCATGTACTTCTAGGTTTTACATGCCCTTGTAGAGAAAAAATATTACATTCTTTTTTCAATACTGCATGGCCTATCTCTCCCTTGAATAACATTGGAGTGTCCTTATAACCTTTTATAAGTATAATCTCCAAATGGGAAGAGATGACTGGTTCATGTTTGCTGTCTCTGGAATCCTAATTTAAAATCCTAACTTATGGTGAAGTCAGGATTTTAAATGACAATTCTGAAAATGCCACTTTTAGAAAGTTAGTATAGGGTAATGATGCCTACAAGGGATTTTTTTAAATACAAATCTTGTGTAGTCTAAAACAAATTTTGAGAGCCCTCCTTAGTGGCCTCTATCAAATGAATTACAAAATGAATTATAATAATTACACAAGAATCTATCTAGGAAAAGAGCAAACAATACAAACAGGTGTATACTTTTTGATTACAAATTTATGAGGATAAATGATGTAACAAAAGAGGGTACAGAATATATTTCACAAACACAAAAGAAACTGAAATGGACACTTTTTTACAAAATTCTTATCTCATGAACACTTTTGCAATAACCCATTTCTTGCACTCAGGAAGAAGGAAATCATCATTGAAAATGCAATGAACAACTCCTGTATACAAATTTCGGCGAAAATGGGTTGAAAGTGTTGACGTTTTGGTCTTATCTTATGTAATCATCTAAAAGATCATCTTCAGGACAGAGTGTTCATATGTGGACTGATGACCCTTGGAAGAAATGAACATAATCCTTATTATTAAAATCAGCACAAGCCATAGCAAATCCGTCTCTTCGCACAGCCGCATCATCAGCCTATGGGGGCCGCCAATGCGAAGCTCCAGCCCGCCCTTCTACAATGCCCGGCCTGCTCTTTGCACCACGCTGACTGCTGCCAGTGGTGCTCTCCTTGCTCCCGGTGACCTTCTTCCACACAAACAGGATTCTTGGCACAAAACTTGAGAAGGTATACTTTCAGCGGGACTAATCTGGAACTGTATCCAAAACACACTCCATCGTGGTCAGCCTGAACTTTTCACTTTGATCCATCCAGTGCGACCAGATAGCTGCGGTTGGCGCTTTATGCTGTTAGGGGCTATATTGCAGTTTATTCTTTAAAAATTCAAACTCCGTTTCTACTGATTGGATTTTTGTCATTTTGGTCTTGTTTTATTTATTAAAGTTTGCTCTATTTTACTAACCTGGTGTGAGATACTTTTTATGTGTTGTTTTAACTGTTTTGCTGTTTGAATTGTTGTACAAATACTTTACATATTGCCTCTGAGGTAAGCCTGACTCCTCTGTGCTAAGCTACCAGGGGGATGAGCAGAGGGGGTTTGCTTTTGCCTTACCCTGACTAGGTTTGTGGGTGCTGCTTGACCAGGGCTCACACCCCAGTGAATCAGGCACCCAATTTCCAACAATGACCAATAAATAAGTGCCTCTTATTATTAATTCTCCATCTGAACCCCATCAAGGATTGGGGTGCTGCAAATCCCCCCTGCTCCTACTTCCAGCACCACTAACAATTAAGTCAGGTATGCATTCCTTTAGAATAATGGTGTGGGCGGAGACTTTTTCTGAGAAATATATAAGGCCCTTGGGCACTGTAAGTCGTCTTGTTGCAAACATTTCATTAGGCCCAATTCATAATTTAAATGTGTTTTGGGCTCTCCATTGTTGGTGCATGTTGTGTTGCTGGGCCATTCTCATCCAGAATAACAGTTTGGACTAAATGTTCAATAATGGCGAAGGAGTCATGCGAGGTGGGTTCAATTATAGCCTACATTGGCAGGTTGTTTATTGGCAGAGGGTGTCCTGACCTGGTTTTGATTCACCTAGGAGAAAATTACCTTGTTCAGTTGACCGTATTCAACATTACTGTTGAAACCAATGAAGGTGGATCAGTTGAGATTGAAGTGCTTGTGATGAGGGACACAGATTATGTGGCCATAGCGTATTCAAAGGCTAGTTTGGGGGGAAGCTAGGAAGCAGCGTACAACTAAGAGAACCCGAAAAGGTTAACTGAGAAATGCAAAGATCCTGCTTGATTTACTGAATTGATAGAAATACATATACAGCCATTGAAATCAGGATTGCATAATATTTAAGTTACATGGGGTTCACCTGTCATTAATTGGCAACAAATATTGTTTGCTGCAGTTGTGGGAAGCGGCATCTACTGGGGGAGAGGTTGTGGGTTAACTGCAGACTGCATTGCTGAGTAATTTGTATTCTTTAATGTGAATTGTGAATACTTTCTTGAAGGGGACAGGAAAACACCTTGTCAGGGTTTTCCTGATCAGCAGGAGGAGTGCTTACACTTGGTTTGAGGACAGGGTTGGATTGTTACTGCTCGTTGTGTGATGATGTGGCTAGAGGGGAACTAGAGGAAGCAGGCCTGAGAATACGGGAAGTTGGTTGGAGGTTACAACTTTTTTATTAGAATGTATTTGGCTTGGGTGGGGAGTTTGGGGTTTCAGGCTGATTAAAAAACAACAGGAACGTTAGGATATCTGCTTCGTATTAGTACAGCAGGAAGTTTATCATTGTTGTAACTGTTAAATGCTCATACAAGCAGACCAGGTTCCGTGATAATTTGCGCAGTCTCACCCGAATACACCAACATAACAGCATTTTGCCTTCAAGCAGCAGGAATTGATAATCAAAGGGTCCCGATGCCTTATCCGCCCTCACCATTCTTGCAGGACCTGGTGAGAGGTAGCGCTGACAAAAGAGGTGTTCTTAAAAGGCTAGTAAGAGTTTGAAAAGGGACTGTTCTGCAGTGACTTGGCATTTGTGACACCAGCAAACGCTGCCAAAGTCCCAGAAGGGAACCTATCAAATTCAATATTGGTGATCTTCTATTTTCTGTAATATATGGTAATATCACTGTGGGATCTAAAAGCTAGTTTGACCAGAGCATCTTCTGGGTCCTTGGCAGAGACAGTAAAGTCACCAGAGAAGGTAGTAAAAGACAAGCGATTTTTAAAAATAGACAGGCTTAAGATCTACGTAAACTGCCATCAGAGGGAAGAGCATACACTGCTGATCCCTCAGAGAAGGCAGAGAAGTATATCAGTAAACATTCTCAGGAAGGAAATCAAGGAGATGGAGTAATAGCATGAAAATAAACTGATATTATAGAGCTATTGAACTTGATATATATGGAGTAATGAACTCAAAACAAGTGAAATGTGATAAAGGGGAAGTAGAAAAAGGTTAATGTAGGTCAGGGCAGCTATTTTATTGCTAAAGATACAGCAACAAAAATGACACAAGCCATAAAGATAAACCAGACTTGAACTTACTTACTTACATACTTATGCCTACTACCTCCCCTGGGGTATGGGCCATCAACCACGACTCTCCAGCCATCTCTGTACTGGGCTTTTCTTTCAATCTGACTCCAGGTGTAACCTGTCTCCTTGCAGTCAGCTTCAAGGCCACGGAGCCAGATGTTTTTTGGCCTTCCTCTTTTCTTTTTGCCTTGAGGGTTCCAGGTCAGGGCTTGCCTGGTGGTGTTTGATGCGGGCTTGTGGAGGGTTTGACCTATCCAGCCCCAGCATCTTTTCAGGATTTCTTCATGAGCAGGGAGTTGAAAGGCTACTAGTCTTCTGACATAGGTCATTGTTGCTGATGGTGTTTGGCCAGAGGATTTGGAGGATTTTCCTCAGACAGGTGTTGACAAAGGTCTGGACTTTGTTGGTGGTTGTCACTGTTCTCCTCCAAGTTTCTGCTCCATACAGAAGGATTGATTTTATGTTGGTGTTAAATAGCCTCATCTTGGTTTGGAGCGTTATGTCTTTGGAGCTCCAGATCTTCTTTAGCTGAATGAAGGCAGCCCTTGCTGCGGCAATCATTGCCTTGACATCGGCATCTATGCCACTCTTCTTGTCTTTGACACTGCCCAGGTAGGAGAAGGCCTCAACCTCTTCCAGTGTATCGCCTGTCAGAGTGACTGCAGTTGTGTTGGCCTTGTTAGCCTAAAGAATCTTGTTTTTTCCTTTGTGGATGTTGAGGCCAAGTTGTGCAGATGTGGCTGCCACATTGTCAATCTTCTCTTGCATTTGTGGTGGGTATGGGAGAGTAGGGCCGGGTCATCTGCAAAGTCCAGGTCGTCGTGCTGTATCCAAGGTGTCCATTGGATCCCATTTCTTCTCCTTGCTGTGAATGTCTTCATGATCCAGTGTTCTGCCAACAGGAAGAGAAAAGGTGAGAGCAAACAACCCTGGGGGACTCCGATTTTCACTTCGGATTCTTCTCTTAGTTGTCCTCTGTCAGGGCTCAGGCCTCTTGTTCCATATCCTGGGACCAGAGGCAGGCATTGTGTTAGTGCATGTCATGTTTAAAGATGTCTGCTCTTTGTAGACGATCCCTTACTGCTTCCAAGTTACTGTTCCGTTCCCGTAACCACGCCCCTTTGTTCGTCAGCTGCTGTAGGACTTGCTACATTGTTTCCCGCTCGTCTTCGGTAGTGAGTTCCTAATCGCGTTTCTTGTGCTTATGTAGTTAGTTATTTTCCCCTGTGATCACCTATCAGGATTTTGCGCCCGTAATTGTGCAGTCCTTACTACCCGCACTTCCGCTCAGCTGGATTTAAACGCTGAGGCGGATTAGCGCGGTCATTACCCCGAGGCTTCATTTCACTCTCCCCGCCCGCAGCGCATATTTTTTATCGGCTGCAGAGTTCAAAGCCTCCTGGGGAGAAAACGCCCTGTGCTCTCCTGTATTTGATCCAGCTGAGCACTCTGTTTCATTTCTTGGTATCTCCTGGCAGACATTTGTGCTCAACTAACCTGTGTTCTGCCTTCACAATTACGGAAGGACGCTCCCTCTTTTCTCCTGACATTTCCTGGTGCTTTTCCTTGCTTAAAGAGGACTCTATGAACGCTGCTCAACCATTTGTGAAACACCAACTGTGAGGACCTCTTTTTATCGTTTTGTGCTGATTCGCCCTATGGTTTAAGGACGGAGTACCTTTATATCATTTTGTGATACTGTCAAAGTCTGGCACAAGACTCCTGCTCCTGCAGCTTCAAGAGGAGTGACGGTAACTCCTCCATCTTTTCTTTAAGGAAGCTTTGGAAGCTCTTTTTGGCTGGTAAGTGGATTTCCTTTCTCGAACTTGACATGCATTACCACTGCCTTATGGGATAATTAGCCCCCTTGTATTTAGTGCTAATAGGTCTTCCCATTTCTTTACAGCCCTCACTGTGTCCTGTCATCCTTCACGAGCGTTACCAGTTCCTCAAGCTGGGGAAGAGTGGTGGTCACTCTATGAATCATTCCCCCAACTGTTCGGAGACAGTAATCTGTTAAGGAGTCTTTTCACTATTCCTCCAGACGCTGTTTTCGGGGAGTGTGGGGAACGCATCTTCGTTCCTGTGGAAACTCATCAGGATACAGGCTCGTCAAGAGGCCTGTGGCCCGACAGTCCTCCATGGACAATCTTGCATGTCATTCCCTCGTAAGAGTTCCTGATGATTCTCACGAGTTTGTCTGGCACATCGCAGTGGCAGAGGAGTTTCCAAAGGGTTTCTCTGCCACGCTGTCGAATTCCTTCTCATTGTCGATGAAGTTAACATAGAGGGGTGAGTTCTAGTCCATCAACTGCTCAACGATGATACGCATTGTAGCAATCCGGTCTGTGCAGGATCTATATTTGTGGAAACTGTCTTTCTAGTCTCGCAACTGAGCGCTGACTTGCTCCTTCATTCTGTTCTGGGTTACTCTGTTGAACACTTTGCCTGGGGTTGATAGAAGAGTTATCCCTTTGTAGTTTGCAGAGCTACTCAGTTCACCTTTCTTGGGGATCTTGATGAGCTATCCCTCCTTCCAGTCTGACAGCACCCTTTCCTCTTCCCATATCCTGCCATACATGGAGTAGAGCATGTCTACTGATATTTCATTGTCTGCCTTCAGTGCCTCTGCAGGAATGTTGTCAGGTCCTGCTGCTTTCCCATTTCTCAGATGTTTGAAGGCTTGTCGTATTTCTTCCTTAGTTGGTCTTTTGCAGTCCATTGGCAAGTTCTTGTCAGCTGGCTGTATGTCTGGTGGAGACTGCAGCACAGGCTGGTTCAGCAGTTCTTCAAAGTGCTCCACCTATCTCCGTTGTTGGCCTTCGTTACTCATGATTGTCTTCCCAGCTTTGCCTTTAACAGGTGTTTCTGGCTAGCTGTATCTTCTGGAGAGTTTCCTTTTTATGTCGTAGAGTTCTCTCAAGTTTCCATGGCATGTTGCTTCCTAGGTTTCTGTGGCAAACCAATCGATGAATCTTTGAAAACAGACCTAAAAGAGACTCATAAAACAGTAGGAAGAGCTGACATATTTAACAAATCTGGAGAACTGAAACCCAGTAAAACGTGGTTTACACATCGCAAACAAGAAAACATTAAAAGAATACAAAGCAAAAACCTATTTTGAGAGGACTTCTGCATCTCCAAAGTTTTTTATGTGTTGAGCCTTTTTTGTGTACAATAGGTGGGTAGTAGGTCCGCTATTTGCCCCTCAAGGCTAAACAAAGAGTTTAATGAGAATTCACTGATTATAATTGGTTTAATTGTCCTTTAATGTGCAAAAGTATTACACTGACAAGTCTAGTCATGGAATGCGTTTGTTATGTTATTATGGTAAAATATTTTGAAAGGAACACAGAATATTGCATTGTTTGGCATGAGTAAAAAATTTGATAAAAAAATATTTTAAAAGAATCATTCAGACATATTAGCCAACCAAATAATCATTTAATGACCCTCATTTCCTATTCCTGTCCTTCTGTTTTCTGGCACATTATCAGGAACTAAAGTGTCTCCTTCCCAGTCTGGTCAGTAATTATTTAAATGGATTTAATTCTGATTGAAAAAATAATGATTATGATATTGGTCGAACCTCCAGAACTGTAAGTGAGAATAAACATTTGTTTAAAATTGTATGCGTTTCAGTACCGAGATTCTGAGTATGAATCTATTAGCTGTCACCATTAATAAATTTGAGATTTGGTGTTTCTTTAGCTCTTAAAGATATAAATCATGGTGAACTTGTGTTGTTTTAAGTCAATGAAACATCATTCAGAACTAGAGAAATAAATATCCTACTTCTTAGTCTCGTAACACACTATATACATAAATGGCTCCACTCTATGCACTTTTGACAAGTAGCTTACAATATGTATGTTATATATGGGATACATTACCCAATCTTGTACTGTATAAGGATATTGCAAGTCACCAAGACGTTCTGTAGTCATATACTGGAATGAGGCCAAATACTGAATTCCTTTATAAGGTCATGGAACTCCTAGGTGCCCTGCAATATCCTTTTAATGTACAGGAGACAGTGCTTAATTTTAGCCAGTGGTTTCCAGTGCTCGGCACTGGCACTTAATTGTCAACACCAGCACTTATGACAGTCTGCCACATGGTGGCACCGTCTGTCTAATTTAGAGATGAACACAACAACAGTTTAATTAATTCAATATACATTAAAAATGCCTCATACCTGCTGCCCAAGGCATTGTTATAGCTTTGGGGGCCTGGAATAGGCTGAATTGTCACACTTGTAGGATTGTAGGAACGTGATGGCAAGTAGTTGTGTTGGTTATGTCATTGGCAGTGCTGGCAGGAGCAATGTGTGGTGCAAGCTGCAGTGGCTGCCTGACAAGGGCCCAGGCACATATTTGTTTTACAAATTAAGCACTGCAAGGGGTATATTTCCCTTATAATAAATAGTCATACTATCACCCTTCCCACAAACCACTTATATCCTCACTGTGGTTCTCTTTCGTATGAAGAAATAGGATGTTTATAAAACTGAAGAATAAAATTAGACTCTCTAGTGCAAAATTAAACACACCAAAAGCAGTTAGATATTTGTGCCACAAAGATATTTATATCAGTTTAGTGCAAGTCAGATTTTAAAAACGCTGTAGCTCAGAATGTGTAGTAACGTGGTGAGGGGCTATCTTTCCTATAATTATCTAGGTGGGAAACAATAAACGTGTTGCCATATAAATATCTTTTTCTTATCACTTCACTTTCCTTTTTGATTTTAAAAGTGCATCTTTAATTATTGCATTGATGTTAGGACACAACCGTAATAAGTTATTACAATTGAGCGGCTATGCAATTCCTTTATCATGAGTGACTAAGCCGTCTCAATGAGGGCTCCTTTGTATCAAAAATGTATATACGTATTTCAGTGCTAATTTTGTGTTTTGGCTTATTGTCGAACGGGGTCTGCACTGCAGCAGTAGGAGCTACATTGTAAATGAAAGACACATCCTTTTAGGTGTAGAGTGGCACAGTACTATAATTTGGCCAGCGCATTCCTACTTCTTGCAAGGCCAAAAGTGCATGTAGAGTTTTAGTCTGTTTAGCAGGGCTCCCTTTCAAAACAGTTACAAAACCAGAAAACTTTTATCAGGGCAAATGGGGTTTTTCCTGGGCAGGCCTGTCAAAAACACACAAAGGAAACCAAATATGTGCTTGATGCACACACTTTCGAAATGCTTCTTTCTTCATCTGGACCCCACGGCTACACTCTAAGGTACTGTGGTCTGAATTGATTTATCTCATGTAGAGTAACTGGAAGATATAAATGGCCCGGAGTTAAAAACAGCAAAAACAATTGCTGGTTCTTCTTGGATGAAGCAGAAATCGAACATTAAGACTATGGCGCATATTAGCAAGAACGGCGTTAAAATTATCGCCGCTTTAGCGGCAGGAAACTGCCGCTAAAGCGGCGATAATGGGCTTGATAATATGCCCTTGAGAATTCCAATAGAAGCCCAGGATCACACCAGAACATGGGCTTCTATTGGATTCTCAGGGCATATTATCAAGTCCATTATCGCCGCTTTAGCTGGCAGTTTCCTGCCACTAAAGCGGCGATAATTTTAACGCCGTTCTTGCTAATATGCCCCTATGTTTTTTGAGGCTCAGATAGGTGTTTTAAACTAGTAGTAAAAATATTACAATATCCACCTTGCACTGTACGCTTTCAAAACATAGCTAGTACAGTCACATCTCCCAGATCCTGCTCTCTATGAGCAGGTCTGGGGCCAAATGTTTAACAAGGATTAACTACAATAGGACAACACGCCTACAGACTATGTGCAACTCCAATTCTGTATCATGGAATTACAGAAAGTGCTGAAAGTAAGGACCTCATGTATGAGGAATTGGCGTGGGCAGCATTCTTGCTGCACTGCCCTACGCCAATGTGAAAGGGCAGGAATGCATCATATTTATGAAATACGGTGCAGTACTGTCCTTTCCCTCTGCGCTGGCAGACAATTTGCTGCCAATGTAAGCACCCTTGCACTATGGTGTACATCTCTAAATTCTGGCTCCATAAAGGTAACTTACCTACAACTTGGCATTACAGCACCAAATAGTCAGCAGTACCACCTGGCAGCATCAGAATGTACAAAACCGAGCACAGGAAGAGATAGTTTCAAGGTTGGAAGACAGGCCACAGAATGTTATCACAGAGGCCACACGAAAGCCCAGTGTGGGCAATAGACCAAATTTGAGATAAAGGACACTTGCACAAGATGTCAGATTGCAGACCACAGGTAAAGCACACTAATTACAGACTGAGGCCATCATTTACAGTTTATTAGGATGGGGGCATATTTAAAAGCCCCTATCGCCACCCGAGCATCATATTTACAAGGTGGCGCTAAGCCAATTACGACACTTAACGTGGCTTAACTCCACTTGTAAATATGCCCCTTTCCGACGCAAACATCTGCGCCAAAGTGGCATGCATTGGGTGCTGCAGTGGGTGTTCCACCGCAACACCTATCGCTTTTTGACACTGCCCCAGAATTACAAGGCTGGAGCAGCGACAAAAACGAAGGCCAGGGAATACCTGGTCTTAGAATGGCGATACGAGGAGAAATTATCAATTTGTCCTCATTTTTTGCTCTTTCTATGTGTGCTGCATTCTGAAGCACACATAGAAAGAGCAAATCGTCCCTTCCTGCACATAAACAATCGCCCCTGCAGCGCAGGTACCCTTGCAACATGGTGGCAAGGTGGCTGTGCTGGCGCTAGGCAGCTTTTTTTAGCGCCAGTGCTTAAATACGGCGCATCCCTGAGTATTGAAAATGTCGGAGCGTGGTGTTGCTATATTTGGCATAACACTCCCCTCCGGCATTTTCTTGTACATATGCCCCTAGGTCTCTAAGAGCTGGTGCAGAAGATGCACTACATCTATTGAATCAGTCTTCAGCCATTACACTTCTATTTAGACTTTCCTACTTTTTCAGTGGGGTGGGGATAAGAGGGTTTTGGGGGATGGGATGTCTATCTTAAGTGATTTTGGTGATGTGGCAGGAGCACTTTCGGCAACATAAAAATTGCCCGCCAACACGTCTCGCCATAGTGGCATGACAGTGACACGGCATGACTGAGTCAAATGCAGAATTTTTTTAAACAAACTGTAAAAGAGAGGGGACATTTTTGCATTTTTGCTCCTTAGGACCCTCATGGTGTGCTCGACGGGCCCTGACACACAAAAAAGACAGTAGTAAAGACATCGGAGGGGCCAGTCTTAAAAGGGCAGCCCCTCCAATACCATTCTTGTCAGCAGTTGGAAGGAAGGGATGGTGGCAACAGCTAAGGTTCTGCTATCGCAAACATTGTGGCCTCCCACATCTAAATCAGGCGATGAATCAAAGGAATGGAGCACAAAGGAAATCAGTCATTTTTTGTCAGATGTCCCATCACCAACCATCCCAAAATGAGGGCTTGAGTGACAACTGACGAAAAACTGAGTTCTTTTCAGACAACCAGAAAAATTCGAATCTGACAACAGTATGACCCAAGAGGAGTAGAGGCTACGAGACACTTTTTTATACACTGCCCCACATGCATAGGCAATTAAAAATCACCATGTCCTTACATTCAGTGGGTAGAATATAGACTTGCTGCTAAAAACAGATGTGGACATCTTAATACTGCCAGAACAGTTTCGAAACAAAGAAATACTTAGAAAGAAAAGGTCCTGTGTAACAAAACAATCAGCTACACACCACTGTCGTACCTACGCACTGCCCTCTTTTTGGCAATAACTGTATGAATTGTCACTATGATAAAAGGTTTTAGACTGTTTTGAAAATGTAATCAAGAGTGGAAAAGGGAAAAAGGTTACATTGTGAGCATACAAAAAACTCAGAACACGATAAACGCTGGCTGCAATCAAGACTTCAAATCACGGTGGAAAACAAAATAGAGCAGCAGTTTATAGGAAAAAAAGTGTCAGCAAGTAGGAAATTGGGAACATGTCCAGAGCCTGTTACGTCACAACAGATTCTTGTATCAACGAAGGAGGGGAAAATTTACATAGGTTGAAAGTATACTTAAATACTCTAAGGCAGTGGTCTTCAAACTTTTTAATGCCGCGCCCCCCCTAGTGGGAATAAAAAAATAATCGGGCCCCCCTCAGAAGTTTTCAAAATTATTTTATTAAATTGGCAATGTTTAAATATGTCTATACATACTTAAACATTGCAGTTACATTCTGTTACTGTTTTAAAATGCAATCAAATACATGATTGCCAAATATACTATACTGGTCAGGCAGGCCTTACTAACACGTACAAGTATCCACAGTGTGACTATTAGAAGTGGGGTGGGAGGTTTGGAGAATATTTGGAGTCCCTTCCCTTTTGACACCTTCTCCCAGCTAGGATATAGAAAGCAAAAGATGTTAGTGATGGCCCATTACAGAGCGGCTTGGTGCCGCTCATTTTTTCCAGCTTAAAACAAAGCACTGTTATCAGCACAATGCTTTTTTTGACCAGAGCTTCGCGCCCCCCCTGGGATCACTTGAGGCCCCCCTAGGGGGGCCCGCCCCCCAGTTTGAAGAACCCTGCTCTAAGGGGTGTGAGAGTAAAGTGAACGAAAAAGACATGTCTGGAACATCGTAGACCTCTCAACCTACATGCAAGCAAACATCTGGAGACCCTTCACGCTATGGACTACAGGGTATATTTACAAAGAATTGTCAAAGGGCAGCACCTCAAGTCATTTTGCTGCGTTGCCCTACGCAGTGGCGTAGCAAGGTCAGGTGGTACCCGGTGCGGAAATTTCTTGTCACCCCCGCCCACATTGAAATTATTAAAATAAGGAAAAAAAAGATAGTTACACATATTTTTGCCATTTTGTCACCCCCCTCAGTGATGACACCCGGGGCGGCCCGCACCCACCGCACCCCCCTTCCTACGCCACTGGCCCTACGCCAATTCGAAAGGGCAGGAAGGCAGCCTATTTGCAAGATAGGGTGCATTCCTGCCCTTTCAGCCGGCGTACAATTAGCAGCTGTGACCAACGCAAGCATCTGTGTCTGCGCTGTTGGCATGATTGTTTTTGGGCAGGAAGGGACACTTTCTTGCACAAAAACAATAATTGGAGGCGTTTTCCTCTTTCTATGTGTGCTGCAGAATGCAGCACACATGGAAAGCGGACAAAATGTGGTGCAATGTCAACATTTCTCCTCGTTACGCCTGCTCTGGGGAGGCGCAAGGTTTTGGCGCTGCCCCAGATTTGACAAGATATTGTAAATCTGGACAGCATCAAAGTACATGGGTGCTGGGTGGGAACACTCACAGCAACACCCATGGAATGGCTCTATGACGCAGAGTAAGGCAAGACAGCGACTTGCGCTGCTTTGCCTTACTCCATATCTACAAGGCCATGAAAAACCATGCAGGGTAACTTTTTGTGGTCTTGTAGATATGGCTAAGTCCTGTGGGCTACCGGAACATCACAAAAAGTGACATTCCAACTGTGCACAGGGCTTGTAAATAAGCCCCTACTATGCTAATGAAGACCTATATACCCCTTCCCCTTTGTGAATGTGGGCACCAATATTTTTTAAGAGCACTGCCTACTCTTAAAAAATGAAAAGGTAGCTTTTCATTTTTGTTTTTGAAATGCATCCCGTTTTCCCTTAAGGTTACAAGCCATTCCCAATGGGTCGCAAATTGCGAACTGCCTCATGAATATTGAGGAGGAAGGTCAATTGTGTCCCCACTGGGAATTGCTGAATGTTCTGAGACACATAAGTACATTTAATTTTGCGAGTCCCTAATTGCGAGTCACAAAAAATCACAATAAGAGACTCACAAAATGAAATGGTTGTTCTTCTGGCCCTGAGTACACAGACAGCTGACGGGGGAAGGGGATGAGGCTGGACATTGAAGGGGTTTCCTATCTTGAGGAGATGGCTTGCAATAAAATAAAATACAGTATAAGGTATAAGGGGCTTCTTTTCCTCAACCTATCTAATATTGTTTCCATCCATCATCCACATCTTTCCTTCCAGTAGTACATGCAACTTTATTTGTGCAGATTTCCAGTAATTGCCGCCATTATTATGTCAGGACTAGCATTAAGCCAAGGGTTGATAGCCACATGCCAAGGGAAACCACATTACTCTAAGAATTACCAGCATTACTGTTATATCTAGGTTTCTACCTTACATCTTCCCTGTTTCTCTGCCTCTGCTGTTCAGCCAGTGAGAGTAGAATGTTAGTGTGAATGTGATGTCATTGGAATGTTGGGTATGCTGTGAGTGGGACTGTCAGTTGGATCCTGGGCTGAGCAGCAGAGAAGCTGCTCCTGGTGGGGCTTTATTACATCTATACTGGAAAACCTATCTGAACATCTAAGATCAATAAACTTATCATCTGTAACCTAACCAAGACTACTGGAACTACTTACCTACGATATAACATAAATTGGCGACGAGTTGGATTCAAAACCATGCGTGAGGACTTACTTCAAGCTTGAAAAGGTACTTTTATACAAGATTTTACTTAAAAAAGAACTTACCTAAGGATCTTACGCCCTCCCGCCCCCACCAGTGTCCACATTCACCGGACAGCCCATAGACAAGGCGTAAATTTCCTGCTACTTGCTTCTTCCTGCCTGATTTCTACTGCCTGCTTCTTACTGGGCATGTTTCCTGCTACATGTCTTTCCAACCTGATTCCTGCTACTTTAAAATTTCTACCATTGTGTGGACCCGGCATCTTCAAAGATTGGCACTATATCTAAGAACCCATTTTACAGGACGCATGTTTCCTGCTACATCTTTTTCCTGCCTGATTCCTGCTGCCTTTGTCTGCCAAATACTGCCTGTACCTCATCCTGTGTACCTACTCTTTCTACATGGGAAACACTAACGTTTGCACCCAGCAAGCAATTTTGAGCAAGCGCCATCCATACAAACTGCCGATGTACCCTGGCTCTACATCAGAGGTGTACCTTCTCTTCATTTTGCGAGCACTTCCCAAACCCGTTGTGTATTTTGGGATGCTTTTGTGGAACCAGTGACTAGCATCAACTATGCCAAGAATCAACTTTGGACACCCCAGAGACTGAGCTTTGCTTACTCGCTGACACTTTACATGGATCCTGTTTGGTGGCAAGTATTGTGAACATTTTGAGGTAAATCATAATTGATTTAATTATGGGCCTCGGTTTCCCTCTACATTTGGCAGTTCAACCGTCCTGTTGTGGTTTGAAAAACAACGCGTGCCATGCTCAGCACGCGCTCTTACCTTCTCGTGGATCCTCTGATCTTCAGTGACGCTTTCGAATCCTTCTCCGTCTCAGCGTTACCGTGCAGCAATTTTGGGTGCACGCACTTGCCTACAACCACCCAGCACTGCGTCACCGAACGTGCCGCCATCTTGCGGTGGGCACCATCGATACAGCTTACTTTGCTCTGCTTTACACGTTATTGCTGACCATGTTTTGTCGTTACTGTCGTTGAGCTGGCAGTGGACGCTATGCTGACTTTACGCGTGAGGAATCATTTTCAAAGGTGTTTTCTTCTTCGTTTGCAAGTTTCTGCGTTCTCCACTCTGGCAGTGAACTGTGCTCGGCAGACACCATTATTTCTGTTCCTTCACTGGATGTAGAACCCGGGTGAGATATCGCTCACCGGTGTTTGCTGTCTCCTGCTTTCGTATTTGACTAATTCATACTTTGCAATGTATTCTTTATATTGTATTGTGTTCATTAAGTTCGTTGTTTCTGGGTTTTATTCTCTATATTCCTGATTCTGAGTGTTCTCTTTCCTTGTACTGCACTAGAGTTTATTTTTGAAGTATTCTTGATTTGCCTGAGATTTTTCTCGTCCTGTCAGGTGTACAGCGTACCTTTGCGCTGTTGAGTTATTTGCTTGTCCATTCTCCTTATACTGTGTTTGAGGCTGTTTACCACCTCTCTTAATGCTTTCTGCTTACATACTTTCCTATGCACTCCTCTTATTAAGTCATTGTTTTCATTCAGTTCACGTGCATGAATATGTGTGTACTCTATTGTGACTGGGGTGCTTTACCTTTTCAGTTTTAAGGCCTAGTTTATACTTCTCTTGTTGTTTATTGAGTTTACATTACTCATTGCAGTCTTTACAGACTTACTGCGCAGTTTATATTTTACGTAATTACCTCTTCTTTGCGTGGTTGTGTGTAGGCGTACAATTCAGCTATTACAGACTTCAGCTTCTGCGTTTTTTCTTGAGGGTTTGTCTACTTACCACTTAACACGTACTATTTTCTCTCTTCTGTGTCCTGGTACAGCTCCCCAGATCCCATTTTCTTTGCAATTTCATGTGTGGTCTAATTCGAGGTGTGACTGTACTTTTGCTTTCTAAGTGGTGCAGCTCTCCTTATCGCATTTACCTTGCACTTTCATACGTGGTCTACTTTAGGTGTGACTGAATTTTATTTGCTGTGTAGTTCAGTTCACTTAGATCGCACTTTCCCTGGAGCATTTTTTTCTTTTTTCCTCTGATTCTTAACACGATTTTACTTTCAGTGCTTTTGTTTTATTGTGCGCAGGTTTTCATATGTGGTCTAACTTGAGGTGTGACTGTACTTTTGCTTTATATGTTGTGCAGCTCTCCCAGATCGCATTTTCCTTGCATTTTCATGCATGGTCTAACTTGAGGTGTGACTGTACTTTTGATTTACGTGTGGTGCAGCTCACCCAGATCGCATTTTCCTTGCATTTTCATGCATGGTCTAACTTGAGGTGTGACTGTACTTTTGATTTACGTGTGGTGCAGCTCACCCAGATCGCATTTTCCTTGCATTTTCTGCTTGGGGATTCACTATTTTGTGTTTTCACCTCTGCTTGATTTCTGGTAGGGTGTAAGTCACCCGTTATTTACTTATGATTGCTTTCTGTTTGGGTGTTTTTTCTTCCTGCTTTTGTAATTCACCTTTGCTTGCTTTCTGTTTTGGGTGCTGGTCACCTTTTGCTTACACTTGTTCTTGTCGTTTTCCTTCTTCCTGCTGTGTTCAGTGTTTCCATCCTCCTCGCCAGTCTGGCCAGTTGGTGTGGTTGTGGTGGTTACATTGGTGCACTATTTCTTTGTTAATTTTTCATGGTATACCTCTTTCTTGTTCATGTATGTACGTTCTTTTACAATTTCCTTCCTTTTGAAACTTCTTGCTTCATTTTTTGCTCTGCTAAGGAAGGAGATGTGTGTCTTTTCTAGTTTTCGATTTCCTTTACTCTATCTTCGTGTTTACTCATTGCATTACTGTTTATATTTTGCAATTTCTTTTACTTATTGCTTCCTTTTACATCACCTTTCTACTTGCTTATTTTAGCATGTTTTTCATAACTTATGTGCAATTTGCTATACTTCTTCTGGCAAGTTTCTTCAGTATTACAGTGATGTTACTGCAATGTTACTATTTATATTTGCTTTCTCATTGTTCATTTTATAAAGAGGGAAGGTGTGTTATATCTAGGTTTCTACCTTACATCTTCCCTGTTTCTCTGCCTCTGCTGTTCAGCCAGTGAGAGTAGAATGTTAGTGTGAATGTGATGTCATTGGAATGTTGGGTATGCTGTGAGTGGGACTGTCAGTTGGATCCTGGGCTGAGCAGCAGAGAAGCTGCTCCTGGTGGGGCTTTATTACATCTATACTGGAAAACCTATCTGAACATCTAAGATCAATAAACTTATCATCTGTAACCTAACCAAGACTACTGGAACTACTTACCTACGATATAACAATTACTTCAGTCCTAACATTATGACAGACCATCATTTTTGATGACATTGCACCGTATCACCATTCCTATGTGCCCTAACCCCAGAAAATGTTCAGAAGTACCATGGTTGTGTGCAAAACACATCATTTGTACAGCAACAGTGGGGTATATGCATCACTCTCGAAGCAGTGGGGACACAGCTGCTGTCATATAGCAAACTCTCTGCCCCTGCAGACACAGGAAGTGGTTGCTCTAGGCTCTCTTGCCGACAAGAAAAAAAATATCCAGTGCCACCATGGTCTTCCTAAACACAGGGCTTTAAGTGAGCCGCGTCCTGCCAGTGCTCAAAACCAGCAGTTCTTAAAAGCAGGTGCCGAGATGGGTCCCTATCGGGCTCCCCATGTTCGACCTCACTGTCAGAATGGGAAAAAAAATCTTAACTCTGCAGCAGTTCACTGTTTTTGATGTAACTTATTTTCTTTGCAGTTTTATATTGCAAAACTCAAAGTGCTTTACATGAGCACCAACAAGGACATTTATTTTTTGGTAGGCATGGGCGATTTAGTGATTTGCCCAGAAACACAGGTTGTTGAGCCGACGCCGAGACTCAAACTCACTTGCTCAGCTCCAAAGTTAGCAGCTCTAGCCATTATGCCACAACCTCTCGCACAAAAACTAAAGCAGTTTCGCAATTATATACAACGAAGCCATAGTAGTATGTATGCATGTAGTATATTTATCTTATGCAACTAACAACCTTTGACAGAGCCAATAGGGCTGGATTGTAGGTGTAATGTTACTTGTTGTATTATACATGTGGATGCAATAACAGAAGCAGCAAAATACCAATCGGGAGGCACATTATGCTGAGCACAGGTTTTTAACATAAATGTTTTAAGCCACGCCCTTAATTATATTGGCCACGCCCCTTTGAGAGACCCCCCTAGTTTTTCATCCCACTTAAAGCCCTGCCTAAACGTTTCTACCAAAAACACACAATACAATGCAACACTATCATTCTCTTCTGGCATTATAAAACATACAAACAAGCATTGCCGAAGCTGGATTGCATGCATTGATTATTTTGAATATTTGTGACGTTTCGAGTCTGCATTGTGTGAGGGGGCCTGATGGCACGCGCACACCTTGTTTGCAGAAGCAGGAACTCAAAGGGCATCAGCTACCCTTTTTCAAGGAATGTTTTTCATTTGTATTGAAATGCATTTGAATTTCGAATCTGTTAACAAGGAAAGCTTTGTGTGACGCACCATTTCATTTTAATCAGAGGCTAATGGAGAACGCACGCATGCATACTAAACCTACTGTATGGGTCTGTACACTATCACTTACAGACAATGAGTTTCATTTCTACTTGAAAAGACAGGCATTGCATTCTAAATAATACAAGCACCTCGTGATAATTTGACAGAGGTGATGCTATCAAAGGTTCGCTCAAATGCAGGATGCATTTGTTTGAAAATCTGACTGACAAGGAGAGATAACTGCCATCAGAGCAGTGGCGGCTCGGAGAGGGAGTGCTGCGGGGCGATGGGGCGGGGCGGGGGAGGGGCTGGGTGGGGGGGTAGTGGAGTCGGACATACGATGGGCAGGAGTAAAGTAAGTAAATAAATAAAACTATTTACCTTGCGCAGGGCCGGTCCTATGATTTGCGAGGCCCTGGGCCAAAATGGAATGCGCGAGGCCCCTCTAATTTACTTAAGGAAATGCCCGAGGCCCCTCTAATTTACGAAAGTGACCCCTTGCAAGGAGACCATTCAGAGACATCGCAGGAGGCCCATTGTACAGGATTTTAGCGGCCCCACAGTTTTAACTTAGCCCACAAGCAATTCTCACACCTTCAGCCTGATAGGTGTAAGAATTGCTTGTGGGCTGAAAGTTAACACTGTGGGGGCGCTAAAATCCTGTACCAATGGGCCTCCCGCAGTGTCTCCTGAATGGGTCTCCCTTGCAATTGGAACAAGGGGAAGCTTCTCCCCCCCAGGCCTCCAGACACCATCCCTGAGAGGCCCAGGGAGGGGATCCCTCCGATCCCCTCCCATGGACCCTAATTGCAAGGAGACAGGGAAACAGGGCACACGATCGGTTCAGGGCCCCATGCTGGTGGGCTGAGTGTGGCACCCTGGGCAGCTGCCCACGCTGCCCATGCCTAGCGCCGGCCCTGACCTTGCGCTCACTGCATCGCCGAGTTGGCGATGCAGCGAGTGCAAGGTAAATAGTTGTATTTATTTATTTACTTACTTTACTTCTGCCCGTCGTATGTCAGACTCCACTACCCCACCACCCAGTCCCTCCCCCGTCCCACCTCACAGCACTCACTCTGCGAGCCGCCACTGCATCAGAGCGCTGCTGTTTGCAGTGTTATCTTAAGGATTTTGGGAGCCCCAGCCAGGAACTATTTATTTTTGAGATTCTGTAGGGAACATATTTGAATTTTCTTACCCATTTTCTGCTAATTGAAGCCTGTGTGATGTCAAACAATACTAAGTTATATGTGAAACTTCAACAGGGTGATAAAAAGAGTTGAAATATGTCCTGTCTGCAACCCCCAAAATCCTTTTATCGGACACTGGGTTGTGAGACAGTCAGAGGAAAAATGTAGGCAGAGATGGAGAGAGGTTGAGGTAGAAAAATAGAATAGACAGAGGTCAAATAGAGAGAAAGTTCAGTTTCCTACAGGGCCCCTCTGGAAGGTGGTGGCCCCCGGCGATTGCCCACTTTGCCCATGCCTTAAAACGTCTCTGGCTGTCTGTGTAGATGATACGCCATCAAGTGGATGCTGGGGAGAAGAAAGAAGGACTGGAGGGGGGACAGACAAGGAGAGAGGTGTACTTTTCACTCAGAGAAGCTGAGAGCATGGTGCTTCTCTGTGACAACCACCACCAGGCCGTTCTCCTTCAATGTGCACAGGCGCAGTGGCAGGGCTTAAGGGGGACCACTTCCTACTCCCATTAGCACTGTGGCTTCTCTTGCTACTTTCACCCGGCACCATGGCAACATCCAGACTCCTCAGAATCAACAGCACTGCAGCATTTATAAGTGCCTCAGACTGCTGCAAGCTCTGCATGCCTCCAAACCCCAAGACCAGCAACACACCCTACCAGTGCAGGCAAATTCTGCAACTCATGGCCAGAGCCAGCCCTTGGATGGCTAACGCCCTGAGCAGAAAGAAATTTGGCACCCTCACTGCAGTTGGTGAACAAAATGAGGCAGCAGTGGGGGCTCCTTTGGTGTTCACAAGTGATGGGGTTCGGTTGTTTGCATAACCTTAATGTAACGGCTCTGTGCGCCCCTCTGAAGAATGGTGCCCTGGTCCTGGGCCCAGCTCGCCCATGCCAAAAGCCAACCCTGCTCATGGCTTTCCTGTTTCCATGCTTCTCCATGGCAGAGCTTAGGACAGTAAAAGGGGGCTGATGGTGGCCGCCATATCCCTGTTCTTCAGAATCAGGTGTGCAGGCACTTCTCACCCTGCCACATGTGCTTGGCTGAGTAGTTGCTTCCTCCCTCTCCTTTCAAATCTTGGACCACAGACCTGCTCGACATTCTATCAATACTCGTAGACTGATATCTATACTTAGCGTAGGCAGAAGGAAGAATTTACGCACGTAATTGGAGCAAAGATAAAGCAGGCCACCTCCTCACAAGCAGTGAAGATCAGCACATTGACGTTTCACCACCCCCAAAACCCTTTCTGTACTTAAAGATGGGGGCATCCATTAAGTCCTTCATCACTGTCAGGGCACTTCACCCATCCCTGCACAATATAACTGGACAACACATTATATCAGAAGCTACACATCCATCCACAACAGCATTTAAAATTCGTAAATCAGGCAATGGTGAAAGCATATAGTCTATTGAGAATCCGTTAGAGTAGGATCTCACGCAACTAATCTGTACACAGTCATCATTAGTAAGAATATGCCCATTAGTCACAAAGGTTACAGGTGATTCTATCACTGCTTAGATCTTTGAGCTACATCTTCCTCAGAAGCAATCACCACCAGACCCCCTAGCAGCAAGCAGCTAAAACAAACTAGGTGCTCGAAGAGCCCTACAGTGTAAGGTTACTGAAGTCCAAAAGGCTTGCTAAGTACCTTCCTCAGTGGTGTAAAATTAGCCCCCGCAGCGCTGTGGCCCCCGAGTTCCTTGGGGCCCCCTCCGGTACTGTGCACAGGCGGCAGGCCCCTGGCCCGATAGCTTCTAAATGGGTCTGAAGCATGGGGGCACTCTCTGTGTACTTTACTGGAGGGGCCCTCAAGTTTCGTTGCACCACTGATTCTCCTTGTGTGTTGTATCTATGTGGAAGAGTGAGTGAGTGAGTGAGTGAGTCTTTCTCTGGCCTCTTCCTCCTACATTGGAAAATGGAATGACTCAAGTTTAAATATGCAGCCCATACTGCCTGTGCTCCAATAAACACTCTCCCAAGTCACTCATGCACATTATGTACATTACCTGTTGAATGATTGCTTGGCTTATATTTGCCAGTCAATGAATGCTTCCTAACATGCCCTAGACAGGTGTTTGCAGCTGGTCTGCAGATCCAGGCTTCGACAAGCATTCCGTTGGATGGTGATGATACACAGCCTGCCTACCAAGCTATTTTATAAGCCAGACAGTGAGAACTAGTTTCCTATACTGGCAGAAACTTGTTGATGCCATTTAGGACAAGGGAGGTGAACATATGTCAGCAAAAGCAAGGGACTAGCACTATAAATAAAGATGAGAGCACCTCTGCCAATTCTTGACTCCTTTTAACTGGGCTGTTCCATTCGTCATGCTCTCATTTCATTATACTAGTAAGAGAAACATTGGATCTGCAATAGAAGTAGGGCTTTAGCTCTTTCAAAAGTATTCGACAAAAGTAAACAAACATGAAATAACAAGGATGACTGAGGAGACATGAAATCCACGACTCGTAGAAATACATATGAAGGAATTAGCTAACAACTGTCATAACATGCTCTGGTAATTATATACTACAACCCTAGCTGGAGGGCAACGTAGCACTGTACATGGAACTAAGGGGCATATTAGCAAGAACCTGCGAAAATTATCGCAAACCTTGCTTAGTGCGCGTTTTTTTATCGCCGGCTATCGCTGGATATTACCGCGGAAATAACATGCTATTAGCAAGGTTTATCTCCATTGCGATAAAATATCCAGCGATAGCGGCGAAACCCTGCATTAACGCAAGAAATCCAGCGATAAAATCCTAGCGCTAAGGCTGGGGACTTAACCTTAGAATCCACCTCCCATTGACTATTATTGTTAAGTCATGTTTTTACCAGTTCTAAAAAACAAGTGCTAATCGGGGTTAGCGCGCGTTTTTTTATCGCTTCGCGGGTATTGTTAATAGGCGATAGATATGTTAGTGACTGTTTTCTGTCGCTTTTAGTTGGGAACGCCTCCTTTGCATGTCATTAGCGATAAATATCGCTGACATGCAAAGCGGCACCCAAACCAGTCGCTAACGCCTAAAAGCTGTCGCTAACACCTGTTAGCGACAGCTTGCTGATAGGGCGATAAAAATATCGCCGCTTTAGCGGGAAAAAGTCCCGCTAAAGCGGCGATAGAGCCCTTGATAATATGCCCCTAAATCTACAGTACACAGTTGTGTGCATTTTCAGTAACACTGTTTTCCCTGCAGAAGTCTTCCTTCCACCCTTCCTTTCCCTTAACCCCCATTTCTCACATCTAATAGGGACTCGGCAGAAGCAGAACAACCATTGGCAAAGCCAATAGGTTTCGCCTATGCGAAATCTATTAGTTTTGACAATGTTTTTATATATGTTGCACAACAGCGTGAGCTGTTGAGCAACATGGCTCAAAGTAAAAATGGCACTATGACATGGGCAGCATTGACCGCGTCACAGCACTTTATTAATTTTACTTCAAGCCATGCTGCTGTGCAACATGTAAAAAATAATGGGGGTAGGGTCAAGCAACACGAGGGAGAAGAGTGGGAAAGAACATCGGACAGTGTGAGGAAGGCGTGGGTAAAACGACGGAGAGGGTGACAAATGTAAAAAAAATAGCAGTTTTAAGCACACGAGGTAGGAGGGGTTTGTATCAAGTCAATGAGTAAAAATGGTTCGTTTTTAATTTTACAAAATTACAGACGGGGGAACTCATTGCTTAAAACCATTTTACATTAATATTTCTAACTTTTTCTTCAAGTGAATAGACTAACTGCTAGGCGAGCTGCTCTAAGGAGGGAATTCTGTGCTCTTGGCTCTGACCCGGAAAACTCACCAAACAGATGGAGAGAGGATGTGGTGTGAGGGGCTAAGCTGCTGGCTTTGGACGTGGGGCACCAGGTTCTAGTCTTGGTAGTGAGCTCAACTTTCTGTGATTCTGTGATGACACCATGGGGAGGGTAAAAAAACAGCACAAAAGGGTCCATTAAACAGAAATAATGTACTGAAACAGCGCAGGTACAAAAATACATGCAGTAAAAAAAGAACTCGATTACAAAGAAAAAAGTAGCTCCAGCAACAAAAAAAAGGGATTGAGGACTTAAAAAAAAAAAAAAGGAGTACTTGGTCAAAGCCCCACAGAAAAGACAAACACACAAGGGCAGATGAGGATAAACCACAAACCTACAGGAAATGACACAATAGCCAAAAGCAAGGAAAGCAGAGTGACAAGCAAGCCTTCCATTTTAAGGCAGTACCCTACTTGTTTCCATATTTGGGGCTTCATTTACAAATCTTTTTTAGGGGTGGCAAACTGGACGATTTGCAGAATCTGATTGTTTGTGACCTCAAAAAAGAATTTATAATGTACAAAAGCCACATTGTGATCTAGTAACTTATTACCGATTTACAATTTGGGTTTGCAAATTGGTATTTGAAAGGAGCATGTTTAGGGCGTCCCTTTCAAATACTGATTCTAGAGGTATGAATTAATGTTTTGTGACTGAGTTACGATTGCAAATCTTTTTTTTACCGACACCTTGAAGGAGGTGTTAAACATTCGCAAATGGAAAGAGGTCCCCATGTTCCATGGACCACTGCTTACTCTTAAAAAACATAAAAGTAAAATGTTTCTTTGAAACGCATCCCTTTTTCTTTTAAGGAAATCAGACTGCATTTTAAAAACAAAAGCAATCACAGACATGGTGGTCTACTGACCCCCAGTAAGCCACCAACCCTGTTATTGCTGTGATTCCTAATGAAACTGGATCTTCCTCATTATCATTATGAGATAGGTCAATTTGTAACCCACTAGGAATCACGAACTAAAACTCAACAAGTGTCATAATTAGGAATAGTGACTTCCTAATTGCGATTCGCATAAAATCGCAATTTCAAAATCGCTATCCCCAAATTTTGTACATCTGGCGCTTAGTTCAACCCACTGTCCCTTCACCTTCTCCATATCTGATGCAATCCTCTTCCACTACACCATCCTTCATTACATCCACCCCTTTTACTCTACATATCTTTCAGTGGAGGCTGGTGACATTTGAAAGTGGTGGGGGCGTCAAAGTGCAGTATGTGTGCCCCGTGGCGAGCGAGCATAGTGAGCGCGCCCAATCATCATAAGCGAGGTTCTGGGAGAGTTCTCCCCCCACCGTGAAAATTTTGAAAAAAGAGTAGGCAAATGGTGCATTTTCAAGCCAGATTTGAGAAAGCAAAAAAGTTAATAAAGCAATTGTAAAAGAGTAGTTATGACATCAATAAAGCGATTTATATAACACCTCACTGTGTAATTTCTGGAAGAAAGGAGGAGGAGTTGGAGTAACGCTGATTAAAGGTAAGTAATTCAGGCTTTACCAGAGTTTGGAAAACTGCTCCTAACTCTTCATGGGGCCAAGTAAAGAGAGGCCTGATGAGAGCATGGCTGGGGCCAGGTGGCGGAGACAACTTCACAAAAAGAAAAAATGTGTCTAGACTGCCCCTTTATGGTCATAGCATCAGATGATTTGTAGGCAGTGTTATGCTGTTCTATTAAATTAAACACACTACCGAGTCATCAGGTAAACTTTGCTGTGTATAATCTCCCAAAAACTAATTATGAATAAGACTGACTGCCAAACACCAACAGAAAAACCTGAACTAAATGCAGTTATTTTGAGCACAAAAAATATCACTGCCAGTGCGTGCAGAGGCTGTCCTGTAGCATGTGCTTGATATACGGATTCATCATACATAGACAGTTACTTGGGGCTGTGTAGAGGTTTGCTGGCAACTAACAGAAGAAAATAAGACTAGCCTGGTGACTGAACTTGCTGCTGTTTACTATTTATGGTGTAGCCATATGACTCCATTTCACCAGAGACATTATATTTCCAGTCCAGGCATATCCTTTCACAAACCCCTATAATCTAGTACTTACATCATATTCTTCTGAACCTACTCTACAACTCCCAAATGCATCATGTAATAATATTAAGGTCAGGGATTAAAAAAACACTGAGTCATGGATTAAATGATCTCCTATTGCAATTCTGTGAAATAAGTGAAGCTCCGAAAAAGGGAAGCGCTCAGTTAGCCCTAGAGAATGACTGCTGTCTTATTCTTCAAGGCTCCAAAGGGAGCTTGCGGAAGGCTGTGGCAGCCCATGAAGCTCACCAACCAAACAAGCAGCCTAGTGTAACCTAAACAGCATCAGCTGAGGTTAGCCCCAGGGCACGCCTGGGATTGTTCCCGATTGGGATTGTTCACACTCTGCGGAAGAACACGCCTGTCCCATTGCGCGCTGCAGCTTGTTGGCAACCACTGTATGGTGCTGCAGGGCCTGGGTGTGCAAAGTGTCATTCATGTGTTTGTACAGATTCTGTTCCAGAGCCAAGCCTGTGTCACATCGTCTGGCTTGTGACTGGAGGGGACAGGTGAAGGAAGTAAAGTTTGTGAAGTGTGCACTGCAGACACACTGCATTAAACCCTTTACTGAGAGCACCTCTGGCTTTATCTAGTTTTGATTAACATTCTTCTTACTCTCATTCTATAACCTATTTTCCTTGAAATACTCCTCTTTTGCAGGTTTATACAAAACGTCCTTTTCAAGACACCCATACTCACACAACTCTCCTGCACTTCTTGTTTTATGACTCGTTCCTTCAGTGCTCTGCTTGTAAACCTTCCTTCCTTCTTCATCTATCCTTGATTTTTTAATGCACACTCCTCACCGCCCACCTAGCCTTTCTCGTCTGCTTTTATCCATACTGCTACCCCTATACATCCATCACCAACTTCTTCAAGTGACTCTTTCTCCTCCTGCACACCCTACGGCTTTTCATCCCGCTAGCCAGATCTCCACTGTCAAGTTGGCACTCCTGCCAGTCCTTAGATGGACACCTCTTTTCCAGCCTTGGACCTGCCTTTGTTTCTCATGGTTCCACGGCTCACGAAGGCAGCAACAGGAACAGAAAGCGAACCGGCTTTGTACAATCTGATTTACATTTCATGTAGTATCCCCAGCCTGTCCCTTCATAGCCACTCAGAAGCTAGGGTTGCCACCTGGCCGGTTTTTTACGGCCACCAGTGGCGGCCGGCACTGATTGGGGGTGGCGGGTCAGGGAGGCAGGGGTGGGGGAGAGTGGGGTAGATAAAAAATTAAAAACTTACCTCCTGTCAACGTCGCCGCGTTCTCCTCATTGCGTCCCTCCACTCATTCCTCTGGCCGGAACAGGGAGGACACTGTAAATACCCAGGCTCCCCTTAGCCAATCACAACACTGCAATGCAGCATTGTGATTGGTCTGAGCGCCCTAGTTCAGCGTTCAGGCGGGGAATGGGAGCCTCGGCATGTTCTCCGCCCAGGCTGTAATGCAGCCTGGGCGGAGAGCATGCTTTGTGTGCATGAATGTTTGGCCGGCCTGGGACGGCCCGCCAAACATTCATGCGCATGTAGGGAGTGAAAACCACTCCTCCCATCCCCTGCTCCTTCAGCAGAGCAGCCCCGCCCGCTTCCCAAAGCTGCCGTGCGGCAACAAGAAAAAGTAAAATGATAATAACATTGAGTTATCATTTTATTTTTTCTTACACTACTGAATAGCAGTGGGGCGATACTCCTCCGTCTTAGCGGAGGAGCCCCCACTGCCGCCACCACCGGTATTTGAATGGTCCAGTACAAAAATAAGCACATTCACCCAAAGCCAGGTATTTTTACCGATTATCTGTATATACTTGAAACAGCAAATAGAGCAAGCACTTTAATCATGTTCCAGAGCTGCCTATTAATTAAAGAAAACAAAGGCAGGAAAGTATTGTTCACTAATGAATATGTTCCATTATGTTTAAAATCCTCTTTAATATTTTGTTCAGGCCTTTGCAGACTCTTAAAACAACAACACAAATGGCTGTATTTTCTCTTGGAAAGGTGGCAACCCTAAAATATGACTGTTAGGTACAATTAGGCTGCCGCGATTTCACCAGGGATCAAAGGGGCCTGATGTCACTTTTGGTAGACGTGGCATTTTAATGAATTGACCTCAGTGTATAGAGAGAAAAGGGACATAATCTCCCCTGGCTCTATTTACTGTTCAGTTTTCACAAGTGGGTTAGCTAGTAATGTACGGTGAATGATACATCAATGTACGCTGAATGTGACCGTAACTGTTGCTCATATAAGCGCTCCAATATCTTCGAGTACAGTACGTGGGCCTTATCGAAAGATAAAAACGAAATAGTTCCCAAGAATTTTCTAGGGAATGATGCTACCATGTGTAGCCTCCTAGTATCAGCGTGTGTTAGGAACTGGTGCGCCCAGGCTGTGATCGGAGTTGGACATCTGCAATGTGGAAAGTGTGTGGGGTATGGGTCACATACAATAGAGAATTGGTGTGCGTATTTCTTGCGTAGAAAGTGGGATTTCTGCTGGAACCTGGAAAACAGAATATAAATACCATTAGAACACAGTACAACACATCGTTAGGATAACTTGGCATGTTCAATGTGCGGGGTATGATGCAGGTAAAATGTGTGGGCATTGGTGCCGGTAGAATATTTTTGTGATGTGGTCATATACAGTGTGTGAGAATTTGGGAGCGTATTGCGTACCAAGAGTGGTTCACGCATAGTATGTAGCGACATGTGCATGAAAGGTGCTATATGCAGGGCTTTAAGTGGAATGAAAAAACTAGGGGGTCTCTCAAAGGGGCGTGGCCCGTGTAATTAGGGGAGCGTGGCTTAAATATAGGCTAGCTAAAAATCTGTGCTTAGCATGGTGTGCCGCCCAACTAGTATTTTGATGCTTCTATCATTGCATACAAATATATAATACTGATGCAACAAGTAACATTACACCTGCAACAA
Organism: Calotriton arnoldi; assembly: GCA_963921515.1. Taxonomy (NCBI): domain Eukaryota; kingdom Metazoa; phylum Chordata; class Amphibia; order Caudata; family Salamandridae; genus Calotriton; species Calotriton arnoldi. Next base: position 1,558,436 of record CAWUFW010001550.1, read on the forward strand.
GCCAGGTCTATTGGCTTTGCCAATGGTTGTTGTTTGTGTAAGATAAATCAGCAACAACTATGGCTTCATTGTAATGAATACTGAAAATGCTTCAGTACTGAAATTATGAAACTGTGAAAGAACTATAGAGAGTCCCTTTGAAGTTACCTCAAAAGCAGTAAAAACGGTGGTACTGCTGCAGAGGTAAGATTTTTTTTTCACTCCGAGGGCAAAAATGGAGAGCCCGATAGAGACCCGGTTCGGCACCTGCTTTATAGAACTGCCAGTGCTGAGCACCGGCAAGACCCCGCCCACTTAAAGCCCTGGCTATTCACCATTCATTCTGTCCTTCCATCTGTGTGCTCATCCATATCAATATTCAACCATTTGCAAACCTATCCATCATCTATCCTTCCATCCATCCATGATACCACTCATCCATCCCTCCATCCACCCTTTCACTCCCCATCCCTCAATTCATCCTTTCACCTTATCCATCCGTACACTCATCCATCCACTCTTCCACTCATCCATCCATTCACTCATCCATCCAGCCATCTACCCTTTCACCCATCCAGCCATCCTTTCACTTACTCATTCATCCACCGAGTTACTCATCCTTCCACCCATTCACCCTTTCAGTCATCCATCCATCCTCCCTTTCACTCTCCATCCCTCTTTCATTTAGCCATCCATCCTTCCATCCACTTATCCATCTACTCATCAATTCATGAATCCATCCAATGACCCTATCACTCATCCATCCTTTCACTCATCCATCCATCCTTTCTCTCATCCATCCACCCTTTCACTCCTTCACTCATCCATCCATCCTTTCTCTCATCCATCCACCCTTTCACTTCTTCATTCATCCATCCATCCTTTCTCATCCATCCACCCTTTCACTCCTTCATTCATCCATCCATTCTTTCTCTCATCCATCCACCCTTTCACTCCTTCATTCATCCATCCATCCTTTCTCTCATCCATCCATCCACCCTTTCACTCCTTCATTCATCTATCCACCCATCTGTCCATCCACCCTCCCTTTCTCTCACTCATCCAGCCTTACATCCACCCTTTCACTCATCCATCCATCCATTCACCCTTTCACTTATCAATTCATCAATCCATCCATCGGTTCACTCATCCATCCACCAATTCACTCGCCTGTCATCCACCCTTTCACTCATCCAGCCATCCTTTCACTCATCCATCCATCCTTTTACCCGTCCATCTACCCTTCCAACCATACATCCATCTATTTACCTTTTCTCTCATCCATCCTTCCACTCACTCATCCATCATCCATCCTTTCTCTCATTATCCATCCATTCACCCTTTCATTCATCCATTCATCCTTTCACTAATCCATCCAGCCATCTGCCCATCCCTTCACTTACTCACTCACCCACCTTTTCACATTAATTATGAGCTGAGCCTTTTTCTCCAGAGTTGCAGACAGAAGAGACCCATCAAGAACTCCACTCTAGCTGTAGTTCCTACAGCAAGGGGTGGGGTGGGGAAGGGCTCACTATGCCCCTGTACAGACAATCCGAAAAAGTGGAAGTCATGAGTCATGCATGATGCACAGTGCCACTGTGACATGGTGTTGTTTCCAGGGCTTTAAGTGAAATGAAAAAACTGGGGGGGTCTCTCCAAAGGGGGTGTTCGATGTAATTAAGGGCATGGCTTAAAACACCTAAGCTAAAAATCTGTGCTTAGCATAGTGTACCACCAGACTGGTAATTTTCTGCTTCTGTCGTTGGTTTCACCGCCTTTTCATGAACTGGATTCTCACCTAGCTGCATGGGCATTTTCGTTCATTTCTTCCACCTGACTGAACGTCCTGCCCTAGACCAAGGCAGGAGGAGGCCCACCACATGCAGTAAGGGCCCAGACTGGCCCATTGTCATTCTGTATGTGGCAATCAGCCGCAGACAGAATGACAATGGGGGGTGTGGGGCTGCTCTTGTGCTCAGAGGAGTGTGAGGTGGCCCCATCAGGGAGCTGAGGCGGAAAACAACCTTTACAACGCGGTCAAAACACCCCAATACATTTACTTCACTGTCATTACAACGCAAGTCGTTACAACGACTTGCGCTAGATGGCGCTCTAGACTAAGGAATAGTGTGATGTACTATTCCAACACCTTCCCTACTGTTACGTAGGCTGGAGTTGGAATAGTAAATCATACTATTCCTAAGTCCAGCGCCCTGCAGCGCAAGTCGTTGTAACGACTTGCGTTGTAAAAACTGCAATGTAATGTACCGCGATCTAAATGATCGCGTTGTATCGTCATACATTCAGCTGAGGCTTCTCGCAGGGGAGCAATGATGTTCCCCAATGCCACAAATTACGGACAAAAGGCGTCCGTAAAAGGGATCGTCACGTTCAACGGACGTGAGATCCAAATTACGGACGGTCCGTGAAATTCACAGACGGTTCGTCACCCTAGCTATATCTATATACATATGAATGGAATACGTTGTGTGGACTTACTCTGCTCTCCTTGATCGCCCGCTTGTTGTCCTCGGGTAAGCACTCATTGGTTGCACACGAACGTCGTCCCTACGCAGGACCCACTTCAGAGGCAGAGATGCCGCGCTCATCGTCCTCGTCTGAATCTTGAGATCCCTTTTCAAGCGGCCATGTCTCCCTCCAAGGCGTGCATGGTAGGAGGGAGGGGGCGTGTCTCTCACCCAATCCACAGCTGCTCCCTTGCTGTTATCCAGCATGAGAGCAGCGCTAGGATTGGCTTGATTGGGCAAACTCACCGCTCTTTTGGTGACCGGGGGTTGCAGCTTTGATCAACCCCCGGCCCCTTATGTGCAGATGGAGAGAGGCATCTAGTGCACATGTCAGGCTGGCCGGAGAAAGGTAGCCGGCCAACTCGACATGTCAAGTTTGGGCCTAGGTGCCGTGGGCTCGCTTGCTCCAGTGTGTGGTGGACCTGGTGACTATTCAAATGAAACCATACCCACTTCACAGCCGCTGATGCCCGCGGCTGAAAGCTGACTGCCGTTAGCAAAACTGAATGCCATGCAATGTAAAGTTAGTGTTTTATACGATAAAAGGGAGGTCAGGGGGCCAAAATATGAGTAGGGCAACGCCCCAGCGCTCAAATGCAGGAACCGCCGCTTTATTTCCATGTCTTCACCTCACTCCATCTCTCTTTCTCTCCTCTATCATCTCACCCTCTTTTTCTTTTTCCTCTCTTTGGCTTCTTCTGCCATTCTATTCTTTTCCTTTTTCATTATCTCCTCAATCTTTCTCTTGCGGGGAACATCTGTCTTCCCACCCCAAAAAAGCAAACAGTTAAAGACGCAAATCCAGGAAAGAGTGTCTCATGGAGTGGTCTAAGGACGTAGACTGGCGCTAAGTAGTCTTAACGCCTTCGCTGCGAGCGGAATTCCAGCCAGGTGCTGGACATTCCAATTGCGGGCGTGGTCGTGACGAGCTCAGCTCGTCATGCGCACAGCCCGCCCGTGCAGCATGATGAGCTGAGCTCGTCATGAGCAGGGAAGGGGTTAATGAATGAGATATCCAGATAGCCTGAGCAGCTCTGCTTCCTCTACAGTGAGGACAGAGCACAAAAGATTTCAAGTTGTCCATGACAGGTGTGAGTAGTTAATCACATCCTGTTTTATTTGCATATGTATTGGTGCAGTTTAAATGGGGACCACACATCTACAAATAACAGAAAGCGAAGGAAAACCATATCTGGGTGAACTGATGCCTATATTGCTTAGCCCATACTTTGTAGCGAAGCTTTCTCTTACATTTGATTGATGAGAAGCTGCACTGATCTCACCGATATTTTAAATTTTTCACTTTTGAACTGAATTATATTTTTTACTCTAAATGAATTTGAAGGAGTTTTTTTATCAGTTGTTTTTTCGTTCCCTGTGTATGGACTACAGAAATGTTTCTTTTAATGAACTCAGTGAATGCATTTTTCACATTGTGCCTGGTTATGGGTTTCTAAATATATCTGACACAAACTCTTTGGTTTCACTAAGTAGTGTTCTTCCTTGGTGTCTGCCCTGGCTATGGCTCTTTCACTGGAAATCTAATGCTGAGGCTTACCTGCTTCCCTCCTGAGGGGCTGTTGGTTGCAGGAAAGTCCAGGGCTGAAGGTAACGGGACAGGAGCCGCTTATTAACTTTTGTGGATCAGCACGGGGCTTGTGTTGGCCCGTTTTCCCAGCATATAGAATTTGAATCCCCAATGGGCCTCTAAGAGAGCCTATTTTGGGCCGGTGCTCTGGTGGTTGCTCTGCAAAATGTGCAGACAGGAAAGGAACTATGAAAACAGGACTGCTGCATGGCAACATACCGGAGATGTGCAGTGGGCGCACCGCTGGCACGCCAAAGGCAAGCTTGTCTGCTCCCGCCCGCGATCCAGTTGTGCTCAGCGCCAGCCATGCTGTCTGTCCACATGCAGACTAGCTACACCATGCCATGGTTTATTTACAGTAGGGAGGATTTGCTGGAGGCTGACCTGAGATGGTTAGGTCCCACCAATTTTGCCAGTTGTGTGGCTCCTTTTACAATAATCTTTAGCCGGAGCGATGACTAGTGTACGGCACACACGTTAAATCAAATGGGGGTAGATGTAGAGAGTCTAACACTGTCACCGACTATGGAAGGGTTAAGAACTTCTCTGAATCAGGATTCTCTTAACCTGATAATCTCCGTCTCAAGTAGGCCTCAAGATCATACCTGGGAGTTAAACATCGAATGGCCGTATGAAATGTGATTTGACTAATACTGGATCTGCAGAGAAGCACTCTGCAGAACTTTTTTAACTGCTATGTCAAAGGTAGCTTGAAATTCTGTTTCCGAATGCAATTTGGTTTTCTGATTCCTCTGCTCCTGACATTGTTGCACTATGCCCTCCTGGGTGCTCCATACTCCATACCGCACCCTCCCTATGAAACGGAGTGGGAAGCTGGCCATAATAGATAGTGACAAGTATTCCATCAAGGAACTTATTCTTCAGAAATGTCCTTCAGCTTAACTACTAGGGTTCTCCATTGCAGTCCCCACCTCTATTTCATGGGGTGATGTTGTGTGCTATCGCCCACCTGGCCCAGCAGAATCCTGCAGTAATACTTTTTTTGACTTGATACTCCCTTTATACCTCATGCATGCTAACTTTCTTGTTGTGGGTGATTTCTATGTATGGATTGGCCCTGTGCATCCCCATAACACCACTTCTTATTTTTATTGAAGGTATGGCTGCCATGAAACTGATACGGGTAGTTCATGGCCCTATACACAATAAAGCACATATGTTGGAGCTTATCTTTGGCACTCCTAATTTAGTGGAGAATGTTCAAATCACTCCCCAGATCTGGTCACATCACCATTTTATTATCTTTTGCCTTAAAATTGAACCCTGCACATATGTGGCCCAATTTAGATCGGTGGTCCCTCAAATAAAAAAACACTGGAGTAAATTATCCAGCCTTGAGCTGGTCAACAAGTTGGCTGAGGTTGACAGGCCGTGAAAGCTGGACTCCACAAGCAATGGATATAATAAATGCTCCCTCTGGGGTGAGTCGGCACTGGATGAATTTAAAGAAAGCCAGCTCTAAGCATCTGAAACCATCAGCACCTTGGTACACAGCAGCTCTGGCAGAATTAGAAGAGGATGTAAAAGACAAGAACCTAATTGGCACCTTGATTAGACTTAGAGCAGGCCCTACATACATATAAAAGGTCAGTAGATGTCGCAAAGGCTGAATTTAACCTAAATAACATTTTAACTGCTGAGAATTCCACTATGGAAATCTTCAATTTAATGAGATCTGCAACCTGTGCCAAGTGTGCTCAGTCCACCATTACACACTCTCAAGAATTAGCTGATGATCTCTCTGAATATTTTGAAGGGAAGCTCAATTCAATCTACGAGTCACTGGGTCAGTCTAATCAGAAGGCTGATCCAGGTGCAGTTCATAGTATCAAACCCTCTGTTCCATCTTTTGGTGTCGTGATGTCATTCAGCATCGCAGGACTGACACGTCCTGAGCTGGAGGTCTCGAATACGGTTTGGGCTTGTCCCCCAATCTGCTAAATTGCCGCCTGTATTCGCAATCCCAACTTTTAATTATTTTTCCCCTTTAGACCATGTGGACTGACTGAACCCTCCGGTATTGGGTGCATCTGGTGCAAATGAATTAAATTCAAAATCTATATCCTCTCAGGTTGAGAAATGTGGGGTGGACATTTTATCATCTCTCCCTATTTTCAGGTTAGGTAGTGTTAATTTTCCTGATACCCAAGTGAATTTTACTCCAACCTCGAATGCAGACCTGCAAGGTGTGATGCTTTCTGTTCAATTGTGTGATCAGGATAATTCAATTCTTCTTAATAGGCACGAGATAGTCAGCTCGAAACAGCCTGATCCTCCACACACTCCTTTAGCGCAATGTAACGCATTATTGCCTTGTGGGCTGGATTCCACTGTACCACCAACTGTTATGGCAGGCACTTGTTGTACAATGAGAAGGCACGGTTGCCCAAATAACACGCTAATGCATGGCAGCCTTTTTTGCAACATTGCCGGTCTGCCACCTAAACTGGAGTCTAAAGAATGGGTTGATTTTATTGGAAAGTATAGCATTGTGTGCTTACAGGAAACCTGGATGCAAGACACTGCACACATAAATGATTTCTATTCTTTCCATACGCCAGCTAAAGTTTCCCTAGGTGGCCATGACAAAGGGGGCCTATTAACCTTGGTTTCTACGACATTGAATGGCAAACTAGGAAAAGCACTGCTTGATTCACCCCATTTTCAGATAATCAATATCTTGCTGAGAAAAAATTTGACTCTGGTTCTTGTAAACTTTTATCATAATAATTTTAATAATGCAAACACTGGAATTGCACAAGAACTGGAAGTTGCACTTTCAAAACATATCGAGGAGATAAACATGGATTTTGTGGTATTGTGGGGTGGTGATTTTAATTGTAAATTATGTCCCCTTTCGAAACAATCAGCATGTCGCTTAGTAGCCGGGGATATTGATGATGGCTGTAATTTTTATCATAACCCCTGCGGGGACATTTTTAACTCGTTATTGTCTACATTTTCTCTTTTCTTAACCGTTGATCTTACTGAAGCGGAAGGCTATGATTTAGTATCCTATGTTGGGAAAGGCAAAGGCACCTTAATTGATTTTATTGCTCTCTCTGCCTATTTTAACACACAGTCTGTGACTTTTATCATACATAAAATCCGTTTTAGTGATCATTATCCTTTAACTCTGGAGTTTGAGAGCCAATCGGATGATTTAACCACCCCCGAAAGTTTGCCTCCATTAATTCATGATAAAAATAAGGGGTTACTGCGGAAGTGGTGTACTTTAGATCCCGATTTGGTTCTAAATCAGATTATAAAAAACAATTTAAATCAAGTTTTTACTTGCCTGGAAGACAGTATAAATCCTCAAGCTATGATAACATCATTCGAGGCTATAACAGAGACAATAAAGGTGGCATTGACCAAGAAACAAACAGAAGGACCACAGGGAAAAAAAGATGGTTTGACAGTCAATGCACACGCTCACACAATAATTTAATCAAGACCTTAAAAGTCAGACCCCGAAATGCACTTGAGGTAAAAAAGTCGCGACTCGAATACAAGCAGGCACTAGAAAAACGAAAGCGAGAAATTAGGCAAGATGCCTGGGAGCAACTCCACGTAGCATGCAGGAGTAAGGACTCTAAACTTTTCTGGCTAACTGTAAACCAGAACTATTTTAATGGCACCAGCAATGGAAGTATTGATGCCACAATCATGCCTGACACCTGGGTAAAACATTTCTCTGGCCTTTATAAAATTGGTGGTGACCCATACACTAGTACTGATCTTCAATATGGGGCATTAACCCTTGCACCACCGACAATAGACGAAGTGGATAGGGCTTTATCTCAGACTGTGAAGAACAAGGCATCGGGCCCCGACGGTATCCCTGCGGACCTGTTCCTGGCCAATATTCCCCTGTGGCTCCCACTGTTAACAAACATTTTCAAATGCTATGCGGCAAAGGGTCCCCCCGAATCGTGGAGAATAGTGACTATAGTCCCCATCTTTAAAAAGGAAGACAGGTCGGACCCCAAATGCTATCGGACGATATCTCTGATCGACTGTACCTGCAAGATCATGGGCCGCGTAATACTGGAGAGACTGGAGGACTGGGTGTCAGAAAGTGGGAGCTTTTCTGACATACAATATGGTTTCAGGAGTCGCCTGGGCACAGTCGAACAGTGCCTCAATCTGCACCTGGTCATAGGTAAATATACCTTAGCCAGGCCTGGATCTCTATATCTGGGATTCATGGACTTGACGTCTGCCTTTGACTGGGTGCAGAGAGGAAAGCTCTGGGAGAAAATGTTGACCATGGGCATTGATCCGCCCATCGTGCATTTCCTGGCAGCTATGTATCAGGAAGTGAAGGGGAGAGTACGATACGGAGCAGGTGGCAAACACTGCTCCGCTAAGGATGGATCGTGGGGGAACGTCAGGGCTGCGTCCTAGCTCCCTTTTTATTTTGCTTATATATAAATGACCTAGAAAGCCAAATCAAGAAAGGGAACGTGGACGCGCCGCTGGTAGGTTGCAGGTCACTACCAGCACTGCTATATGCGTACGACTGCGTATTGATGTCCAGAACAGGGGTGGGGCTGCAGAGGCTTCTAAATAGTTTTAACAGCTTCATGAACGATCTTGGCCTAAAAACAAATGTAGCAAAGTAACACATTATGGTGGTGGGTAAATCCCCTAAGGTTTTAAAGACATGCTATATAATGAATGAAAAACTGTCCTATGTGTCGACCTTTCCTTATTTAGGGATTTTGTTCGACCAAAAAAGTTCTTGGCGACATTTAGTTGAGGCCAAGATAAGGGGCTTCAACAAAAATGTGGAGGCCATCTTTAGATTCACTAAAAAATTAGGCTCTAGGCCCATCAAAGCGATTACTGATATCTATAAAGCCTGCACGTGTGCTGTTACTCTGTATGGCGCTGGAGTCTGGGGCTCCAGTAATATCAAGGGCCTACAGAGGGCAGAGAACACGTTTATGAAACGACTTTTGACAGTACCCAAAAGTACCGCTGCCACCATTTGCCATAGTGAACTGGGTGTGACCCCATTGTCACTTCGCATACAATTAGCTCCTTTATTGCTATGGTATAACATCTGGGCAAAAGAAGAAGCAGTCTTGAATTGTGCCCTTGTCCTAGATTGTTTAAAATTGGATCATTTTAAAAAAATCCCCTGGATTTCTTACATTAGTGATCAGTTTGAGAAATTGGGACTGCCAGACTGCCTCGAAAATCCTGGTAATATAGTTAAAATATCGAGAGCCAGGCTGAAAAAGAATTCCTAACCTACTTGTATTCGGTTAGAGATAACCTGGAGAGGGGTAAAAAGGGTCGCTGACCATTCACTATTAATTTGCACACCAGGTATTGCGCCGTACCTCTCCTTTTATTTTAGTCATACTAAAATGTTTTATCTGATAAGATTTAGGATGGGTACTTCTTACTTACTGGTTTCATACCCACGTGATGCACATTGTGATGCTAACTTGGAACTGTGCCCATGCGACTCAAAGTCAGTCCAGTGCACCTTGCATTTTATGTTTATTTGTAAACTTTATACAGAAGCGAGATGTGCCTTTTTGAAACCGCTTTTACGATTTTTAAACATTCAAAAGTGTCGGGCTGCATTACATTATCTTCAACTGCTAAACGATGAATTCATTTGTTTAATGGTGTATAAGTATATTTCCACGGGTGTTCGGCAACGGAATATTGTTGGAAAATGAATATCTTGTATACTGACTACATCACCATGACTATGATTTAAGACTTCTTGTGAGGATATATAATATGATATTGTTTAATTTTAGAAAGTGCAGTTAATATTCATATGGAATTTGTATACCAATGTCTTCTCTGTGTTTGGTATCAATCAGATTGAAATGCTGTTTTATCTAGGCATTACAACTCTCAGCGAATGGTTCCCTGTAAAAGATTGGCATCTGGTTACTTGTAACCATTATCGCTATGGATTTATCACTGATTGTTTGCATTTTATTTTATTATGAATTATCTGCATCTTATTTTATGAAATGTTTTTTATGATGTTTTCTTTTATGGCTGGCACACAGCCGAATAAAGATTTTTGACTCACTGACTGACTGCAGTAAACAGTGGTGTGCATTTTCAGTAACACTGTTTTCCCTGCAGAAATCTTCCTTCCACCCTTCCTTTTCCCTCAACGCCCATTTCCCACATCTAATAGGGACTAGGCAGAGGCAGAACAACTATTGGCAAAGCCAATAGGTTTCGCCTATGCGAAATCTATTCGTTTTGACAATGTTTTTTTATATGTTGCACAACTGCGCGAATTGTTGAGCAACATGGCTCAAAGTAAAAATGGCACTATGACATGGGCAGCATTGACCGCGCCACAGCACTTTTTTCATTTTACTTCAAGCCATGTTGCACAGCAGCATGCGCTGCTGTGCAACATGTAAAAAATAATGGGGGTAGGGTCAAGCAACACGAGGGAGAAGGGTGGGAAAGAACATCGGACAGTGCGAGGAAGGCGTGGGTAAAACCACGGAGAGGGTGACAAATGTAAAAAAAATAGCAGTTTTAAGCACACGAGGTAGGAGGGGTTTGTATCAAGTCAATGAGTAAAAATGGTTCGTTTTTAATTTTACAAAATTACAGACGGGGAAACTCATTCCTTAAAACCATTTTACATTAATATTTCTAACTATTTCCTCAAGTGAAAAGACTAATTGCTAGGCGAGCTGCTCTAAGTAGGGAATTCTGTGCTCTTGGCTCTGACCCGGAAAACTCACCAAACAGATGAGAGAGGATGTGGTGTGAGGGGCTAAGCTGCTGGCTTTGGACGTGGGGCACCAGGTTCTAGTCTTGGTAGTGAGCTCAACTTTCTGTGATTCTGTGATGACACCATGGGGAGGGTAAAAAAACAGCACAAAAGGGTCCATTAAACAGAAATAATGTACTGAAACAGCGCAGGTACAAAAATACATGCAGTAAAAAAGAACTCGATTACAAAGAAAAAGTAGCTCCAGCAACAAAAAAAAGGGATTGAGGACTTAAAAAAAAAAAAAGGAGTACTTGGTCAAAGCCCCACAGAAAAGACAAACACACAAGGGCAGATGAGGATAAACCACAAACCTACAGGAAATGACACGCAATAGCCAAAAGCAAGGAAAGCAGAGTGACAAGCAAGCCTTCCATTTTAAGGCAGTTCACTACTTGTTTCCATATTTGGGGCCTCGTGTACGAATCTTTATTGGGGGTGGCAAACTGGACGATTTGCAGAATCTGATTGTTTGTGACCTCAAAAAAGAATTTTTAATGTACAAAAGCCACATTGTGATCTAGTAACTTATTACCGATTTACAATTTGGGTTTGCGAATTGGTATTTGAAAGGAGCATGTTTAGGGAGTCCCTTTCAAATACCGATTCTAGAGGTATGAATTAATGTTTTGTGACTGAGTTACGATTGCAAATCTTTTTTTTACCGACACCTTGAAGGAAGTGTTAAACATTCGCAAATGGAAAGAGGTCCCCATGTTCCATGGACCACTGCTTACTCTTAAAAAAACATAAAAGTAAAATTTTTCTTTTGAAACGCATCCCTTTTTCTTTTAAGGAAATCAGACTGTATTTTAAAAACAAAAGCAATCACAGACATGGTGGTCTACTGACCCCCAGTAAGCCACCATCCCTGTTATTGCTGTGATTCCTAATGAAACTGGATCTTCCTCATTATCATTCATGAGATAGGTCAATTTGTAACCCACTAGGAATCACTAACTAAAATTCAACAAGTGTCATAAATTAGGAATAGTGACTTCCTAATTGCGATTCGCAGAAAATCACAATTTCAAAATCGCTATCCCCAAATTTTGTACATCTGGCGCTTAGTTCAACCCACTGTCCCTTCACCTTCTCCATATCTGATGTAATCCTCTTCCACTACACCAGCCTTCATTACATCCACCCCTTTTACTCTACATATCTTTCAGTGGAGGCTGGTGACATTTGAAAGTGGTTGGGCGTAAAAGTGCAGTATGTGTGCCCCGTGGCGAGCGAGCATAGTGAGCGAGCCCAATCATCATAAGGGAAGTTCTGGGGGGGTTCTCCCCCCACCGTGAAAATTTTGAAAAAAGAGTGGGCAAATGGTGCATTTTCAAGCGAGATTTGAGAAAGCAAGAATGTTAATAAAGCATTTGTAAAAGAGTAGTTATGACATCAATAAAGCGATTTATATAACACCTCACTGTGTAATTTCTGGAAGAAAGGAGGAGGAGTTGGAGTAACGCTGATTAAAGGTAAGTAATTCAGGCTTTACCAGAGTTTGGAAAACTGCTCCTAACTCTTCATGGGGCCAAGTAAAGAGAGGCCTGATGAGAGCATGGCTGGGGCCAGGTGTTTTATTAAATTAAACACACGACCGAGTCATCAGGTAACCTTTGCTGTGTATAATCTCCAAAAACTAATTATGGATAAGACTGACTGCCAAACACCAACAGAAAAACCTGAACTAAATGCAGCGTTATTTTCTGCATAAAAAATATCACTGCCAGTGCGTGCAGAGGCTGTCCTGTAGCATGTGCTTGATATACGGATTCATCATACATAGACAGTTACTTAGGGCTGTGTAGAGGTTTGCTGGCAACTAACAGAAGAAAATAAGACTAGCCTGGTGACTGAACTTGCTGCTGTTTACTATTTATGGTGTAGCCATATGACTCCATTTCACCAGAGACATATTTCCAGTCCAGGCATATCCTTTCACAAACCCCTATAATCTAGTACTTACATCATATTCTTCTGAACCTACTCTACAACTCCCAAATGCATCAAGTAATAATATTAAGGTCAGGGATTAAAAACACTGAGTCATGGATTAAATGATCTCCTATTGCAATTCTGTGAAATAAGTGAAGCTCCGAAAAGGGAAGCGCTCAGTTAGCCCTAGAGAATGACTGCTGTCTTATTCTTCAAGGCTCCAAAGGGAGCTTGCGGAAGGCTGTGGCAGCCCATGAAGCTCACCAACCAAACAAGCAGCCTAGTGTAACCTAAACAGCATCAGCTGAGGTAGGCCCCAGAGCACGCCTGGGATTGTTCCCGATTGGGATTGTTCCCACTCTGCGGGAGAACACGCCTGTCCCATTGCGCGCTGCAGCTTGTTGGCAACCACTGTATGGTGCTGCAGGGCCTGGGTGTGCAAAGTGTCATTCATGTGTTTGTACAGATTCTGTTCCAGAGCCAAGCCTGTCGCACATCGTCTGGCTTGTGACTGGAGGGGATAGGTGAAGGAAGTAAAGTTTGTGAAGTGTGCACTGCAGACACACTGCATTAAACCCTTTACTGAGAGCACCTCTGGCTTTATCTAGTTTTGATTAACGTTCTTCTTACTCTCATTCTATATCCTATTTTCCTTGAAATACTCCTCTTTCGCAGGTTTATACAAAACGTCCTTTCCAAGACACCCATACTCACACAACTCTCCTGCACTTCTTGTTTTATGACTCGTTCCTTCAGTGCTCTGCTTGTAAACCTTCTACCCTTCTTCATCTATCCATGATTTTTTAATGCACACTCCTCACCGCCCACCTAGCCTTTCTTGTCTGCTTTTATCCATACTGCTACCCCTATACATCGTTCACCAACTGCTTCAAGCGACTCTTTCTCCTCCTGCACACCCTACGGCTTTTCATCCGCTAGCCAGATCTCCACTGTCAAGTTGGCACTCCTGCCAGTCCTTAGATGGACACCTCTTTTCCAGCCTTGGACCTGCCTTTGTTTCTCATGGTTCCACGGCTCACGAAGGCAGCAACAGGAACAGAAAGCGAACCGGCTTTGTACAATCTGATTTACATTTCATGTAGTATCCCCAGCCTGTCCCTTCATAGCCACTCAGAAGCTAGGGTTGCCACCTGGACGGTTTTTTACGGCCACCAGTGGCGGCCGGCACTGATTGGGGGTGGCGGGTCAGGGAGGCAGGGGTGGGGGAGAGTGGGGTACATAAAAAATTAAAAACTTACCTCCTGTCAACGTCGCCGCGTTCTCCTCATTGCATCTCTCCACTCATTCCTCTGGCCGGAACAGGGAGGACACCGTAAATACCCAGGCTCCCCTTAGCCAATCACAACACTGCAATGCAGCATTGTGATTGGTCTGCGTGCCCTAGTTCAGCGTTCAGGCGGGGAATGGGGGCCTCGGCATGTTCTCCACCCAGGCTGTAATGCAGCCTGGGCGGAGAGCATGCTATGTGTGCATGAATGTTTGGCCGGCCTGAGACGGCCCGCCAAACATTCATGCGCACGTAGGGAGTGAAAACCACTCCTCCCATCCCCTGCTCCTTCAGCAGAGCAGCCCCGCCTGCTTCCCAAAGCTGCCGCGCGGCAACAAGAAAAAGTAAAATGATAATAACATTGAGTTATTATCATTTTATATTTTCTTACATTACTGAATAGCAGTGGGGTGATACTCCTCCACCTTAGCGGAGGAGCCCCCACTGCCGCCACCACCGGTATTTGAATGGTCCAGTACAAAAATAAGCACATTCACCCAAAGCCAGGTATTTTTACCGATTATCTGTACATACTTGAAACAGCAAATAGAGCAAGCACTTTAATCATGTTCCAGAGCTGCCTATTAATTAAAGAAAACAAAGGCAGGAAAGTATTGTTCACTAATGAATATGTTCCATTATGTTTAAAATCCTCTTTAATATTTGGTTCAGGCCTTTGCAGACTCTTAAAACAACAACACAAATGGCTGTATTTTCTCTTGGAAAGGTGGCAACCCTAAAATATGACTGTTAGGTACAATTAGGCTGCCGCGATTTCACCAGGGATCAAAGGGGCCTGATGTCACTTTTGGTAGACGTGGCATTTTAATGAATTGACCTCAGTGTATAGAGAGAAAAGGGACATAATCTCCCCAGGCTCTATTTACTGTTCAGTTTTCACAAGTGGGTTAGCTAGTAATGTACGATGAATAATACATCAATGTACGCTGAATGTGACTGTAACTGTTGCTCATATAAGCGCTCCAATATCTTCGAGTACAGTACGTGGGCCTTATCGAAAGATAAAAACGAAATAGTTCCCAAGAATTTTCTAGGGAATGATGCTACCATGTGTAGCATCCTAGTATCAGTGTGTGTTAGGAACTGGTGCGCCCAGGCTGTGATCGGAGTTGGACAACTGCAATGTGGAAAGTGTGTGTGGTATGGGTCACGTCAGGGTTGGATTGGGTTTAAAAATCGTCCCGGGCACGCTAAAAAAAAGTGGCCCACATTTGCATATTGCCTCTCCGCAAAACACTGCTTCGGCGAAATTTTATTTAAAAAAAGGGGGGGGGGTTAAAAGAAATGCACGGATTAGTTTACACTGGTGAAACACCTGAAAACAAGTGAGGCCACTTTTACTCAGGCCCCCTGCCCCCGCTCAATATGCATAGATATATTAATGGGCCGGCCCAGCGAGCGAAAGGGAGTGACACCTCTGCCATTGATAAGAGGGAGGTAATGGATGCCCATCCGCTTCCAGAAAGGCCATTCAGGGCCTCACTGGGCCGCTGGCGACATCGAACAACGCAGAAACTGACCAAATCGGCCCCCCAGGCTGCTCAAAAACGCAGCCCACTGTTGGAATTCGGATACCGGCCCCTCGGGCATTGCCCGAATGCCCACGTTACCAATCCGACGCTGGGTCACGTACAATAGAGAATTGGTGTGCGTATTTCTTGCGTAGAAAGTGGGATTTCTGCTGCAACCTGGAAAACAGAATATAAATACCATTAGAACACAGTACAACACATCGTGCAGATAACTTGGCATGTTCAATGTCGGGGCATGATGCAGGTAAAATGTGTGGGCATTGGTGCCGGTTGAATATTTTTGTGATGTGGTCATATACAGTGTGTGAGAATTTGGGAGCGTATTGCGTACTGAGAGTGCTTCATGCATAGTATGTAGCGACATGTGCATGAAAGGTGCTATATCTATATAAATATGAATGGAATACGTTGTGTGGACTTACTCTGCTCTCCTTGATTGCCTGCTTGTTTGTCCCGGGGAGGCACTCATTGCACACAAACGTCGTCCCTACGCAGGACCCACTTCAGAGGCAGAGATGCCGCGCTCATCGTCCTCGTCCAAATCTTGTGATCCCTTTTCAAGCGGCCATGTCTCCCTCCAAAACGTTCATGGTAGGACTGAGGGGGCGTGTCTCTCACTCAATCCACAGCTGCTCTCTCAATGCTGTTATCCAGCATGAGGAAACACAAGGAGATGATGGACGGAGCGCTGAAACTTTTCAGACACTCACCCCCAGTCACAGATCTGGGTTGAATCCATCCTCATTCTTTAGCTCACTTGGCCACCTCAGTTCAGACCCAGCTATCCAGCATGAGAGCGCTTGAGTGGGCAAACTCACCGCTCATTTGGTGACCGGGGGTTGCAGCTTTCATCAACCCCCCGTCCCTAATGTGCAGATGGAGAGAGGCATCTAGTGCACATGTCAAGCTGGCCGGAGAAAGGTAGCCGGCCAACTCGACATGCGAAGTTTGGGCCTAGGTGCCGTGGGCTCGCTTGCTCCAGTCACTGGTGTAACGAAAGTTGAGGGGGCCCCCCTGCAAGGTACAGGGAGGGGCCCCGCTCCGGATTGAATCCGGAGCTCTCAGGCCTAACTACTGTGCAGAGGGGGCACCCTGCAGCTCGGGGCCCCCCCGCACCGCAGGGGATGCGGCGGCCTGTGTTACGCCACTGGCTCCAGTGTGTGGTGGACCTGGTGACTATTCAAATGAACCATACCCACTTCACAGCCACTGATGCCCGCGGCTGAAAGCTGACTGCCGTTAGCAAAACTGAATGCCATGCAATGTAAAGTTAGTGTTTTGTACGATAAAAGGGAGGTCAGGGGGCCAAAATATGAGTAGGGCAACGCCCCAGCGCTCAAATGCAGGAACCGCCGCTTTATTTCCATGTCTTCACCTCACTCCATCTCTCTTTCTCTCCTCTATCATCTCACCCTCTTTTTCTTTTTCCTCTCTTTGGCTTCTTCTGCCATTCTATTCTTTTCCTTTTCATTATCTCCTCAATCTTTCTCTTGCAGGGAACATCTGTCTTCCCCCCAAAAAGCAAACAGTTAAAGACACAAATCAAGGAAAGAGTGTCTCATGGAGTGGTCTAAGGACGTAGACTGGCGCTAAGTAGTCTTAACGCCTTCGCTGCGAGCGGAATTCCAGCCAGGTGCTGGACATTCCAATCGCGGGCGAGGTCGTGACGAGCTCAGCTCGTCATGCGCACAGCCCACCCGTGCAGCATGACGAACTGAGCTCATCATGAGCAGGGAAGGGGTTAATGAATGAGATATCCAGTTTAAATGGGGACCACACATCTACAAATAACAGAAAGCGAAGGAAAACCATATCTGGGTGAACTGATGCCTATATTGCTTAGCCCATACTTTGTAGCGAAGCTTTCTCTTACATTTGATTGATGAGAAGCTGCACTGATCTCACCGATATTTTAAATTTTTCACTTTTGAACTGAATTATATTTTTTACTCTAAATGAATTTGAAGGAGTTTTTTTTATCAGTTGTTTTTTCTGTTCCCTGTGTATGGACTACAGAAATGTTTCTTTTAATGAACTCAGTGAATGCATTTTTCACATTGTGCCTGGTTATGGGTTTCCTAAATATATCTGACACAAACTCTTTGGTTTCACTAAGTAGTGTTCTTCCTTGGTGTCTGCCCTGGCTATGGCTCTTTCACTGGAAATCTAATGCTGAGGCTTACCTGCTTCCCTCCTGAGGGGCTGTTGGTTGCAGGAAAGTCCAGGGCTGAAGGTAACGGGACAGGAGCCGCTTATTAACTTTTGTGGATCAGCACGGGGCTTGTGTTGGCCCGTTTTCCCAGCATATAGAATTTGAATCCCCAATGGGCCTCTAAGAGAGCCTATTTTGGGCCGGTGCTCTGGTGGTTGCTCTGCAAAATGTGCAGACAGGAAAGGAACTATGAAAACAGGACTGCTGCATGGCAACATACCGGAGATGTGCAGTGGGCGCACCGCTGGCACGCCAATGGCAAGCTTGTCTGCTCCCGCCCGCGATCCAGTTGTGCTCAGCGCCAGCCATGCTGTCTGTCCACATGCAGACTAGCACACCATGCCATGGTTTATTTACAGTAGGGAGGATTTGCTGGAGGCTGACCTGAGATGGTTAGGTCCCACCAATTTTGCCAGTTGTGTGGCTCCTTTTACAATAATCTTTAGCCGGAGCGATGACTAGTGTACGGCACACACGTTAAATCAAATGGGGGTAGATGTAGAGAGTCTAACACTGTCACCGACTATGGAAGGGTTAAGAACTTCTCTGAATCAGGATTCTCTTAACCTGATAATCTCCGTCTCAAGTAGGCCTCAAGATCATACCTGGGAGTTAAACATCGAATGGCCGTATGAAATGTGATTTGACTAATACTGGATCTGCAGAGAAGCACTCTGCAGAACTTTTTAACTGCTATGTCAAAGGTAGCTTGAAATTCTGTTTCCGAATGCAATTTGGTTTTCTGATTCCCTCTGCTCCTGACATTGTTGCACTATGCCCTCCCTGGGTGCTCCATACTCCATACCGCACCCTCCCTATGAAACGGAGTGGGAAGCTGGCCATAATAGATAGTGACAAGTATTCCATCAAGGAACTTATTCTTCAGAAATGTCCTTCAGCTTAACTACTAGGGTTCTCCATTGCAGTCCCCACCTCTATTTCATGGAGTGATGTTGTGTGCTATCGCCCACCTGGCCCAGCAGAATCCTGCAGTAATACTTTTTTTGACTTGTTGTTATGTTAGTAGGAACTTCTAGAGCGCACGGTCACCAAGAGGTTTCATGGCGCTAATCTTGGACAGTGTTGCGGCGCAATGGACTATGCGTAAGCTTGCTCAAACAACCAGATCTTAAGCGCCTTTCTGAACCCCAGCAGGTTGTCGCACATCCTGATTGCTAGTGGTAGGGACTTGATACTCCCTTTATACCTCACGTATGCTAACTTTCTTGTTGTGGGTGATTTCTATGTATGGATTGGCCCTGTGCATCCCCATAACACCACTTCTTATTTTTATTGAAGGTATGGCTGCCATGAAACTGATACAGCAGTTCATGGCCCTATACACAATAAAGCACATATGTTGGAGCTTATCTTTGGCCCTCCTAATTTAGTGGATAATGTTCAAATCACTGCCCAGATCTGGTCACATCACCATTTTATTATCTTCTGCCTTAAAATTGAACCCTGCACATATGTGGCCCAATTTAGATCGGTGGTCCCTCAAATAAAAAAACACTGGAGTAAATTATCCAGCCTTGAGCTGGTCAACAAGTTGGCTGAGGTTGACAGGCCGTGAAAGCTGGACTCCACAAGCAATGGATATAATAAATGCTCCCTCTGGGGTGAGTCGGCACTGGATGAATTTAAAGAAAGCCAGCTCTAAGCATCTGAAACCCTCAGCACCTTGGTACACAGCAGCTCTGGCAGAATTAAAAGAGGATGTAAAAAACAAGAACCTATTTGGCACCTTGATTAGACTTAGAGCAGACCCTACATACATATAAAAGGTCAGTAGATGTCGCAAAGGCTGAATTTAACCCAAATAACATTTTAACTGCTGAGAATTCTACTATGGAAATCTTCAATTTAGTGAGATCTGCAACCTGTGCCAAGTGTGCTCAGTCCACCATTACACACTCTCAAGAATTAGCTGATGATCTCTCTGAATATTTTGAAGAGAAGCTCAATTCAATCTACGAGTCACTGGGTCAGTCTAAACAGAAGGCTGATGCAGGTGCAGTTCATAGTATCAAACCCTCTGGTCCATCTTTTGGTGTCGTGATGTCATTCAGCATCGCAGGACTGACAAGTCCTGAGCTGGAGGTCTCGAATAGAACTGGCTAGATCATCTGGACTGTTTGATTCTGGAACAGCTTATTTCTATTTCTGACAATAAGGGGTAGATTTTCCAACATTTTGTGCTGGGTTAGCATCACAAAAGTGACGCTAAGCAGCACAAAATGTTTTCTTGGTATTTACTTGTTTTGCACTCTAAAGTACCCTAAAAATAGCGCAAAGCAGGGTGAAGCACTGCTTTTTGTTACTTAGTGCCAAGGAGGTGTTACATGGGTGGTACATGGGCTTTCCCATACAACCACTCATGCCTTTTGACTCAAAACCCTATCTACAAAGAACTGTAGACAGGGTTTTGCGCCAAAATTAACGCCACTTCAAAGGAGGCGCTAACAGGAGAAATGTTTTTATTTCTCCTTTCTTTTCTGAATTTGCATGCATGCTGCACTGTGTAGCACATATACAAAGTGGGAAAAGCTTTTAAACTTGCCTAGGCATGGTATTTTGTACAGGAAGGATAGCCTTCCTGTACAAAACGTATGCTAGACTCACGCACACACCCTAGCGCTATGGCGCTAAAGTGTGTGCATGGCGCTCGGCAACTGAAATCAGCGCTAAGGAGAGGGGAGGAGAGAGCGATATCTCTGAAGATATGACACTCTCCTGCTCCCTCCCTGTCACGCAACACAGCGCAGTCTCATTAGGTGCTGCTCTGTGTTGCGTGTATTTTTTGAAAATCTGCCCCATTGTCTGGCTCACCACTGGACCATATACCGCTTAAAGTTTGCAAACTGGTTAAATCTGCACTCTCTCAGCCTTTGCTGGAGGCCCATAATGGCTCATTTTCTAATGCATGGGTCCTTACTAAATGGAAAAGGGAATTTATTGTTCTTTTCTTTAAAAAAAAAAAAAAAATGCTGATGAGGCTGTTCTTTCCAGCTATCAACCTGTATCTCTTCCAGCCTTTGCAGTGAATATTTTGGAGAAGTATGTTAACCATGTGTTCTCCGACTGTTTGGAACAGTACGCCATCTTAGAGGCCCTGCAGCCTGGTTTCCTTCTGGCTCACAGCACCGATACTGCTTTGGTGTCAGTCTTTGATGATGTAAGATTGCAAGCAGGCAAGGTAACTCCAGCTGCCCTAGTCCTTCTTGATCTGCCCACTGCATTCCACACAGTGTCTCATGCCACCTTGTTGACCAGACTGGCAGAGGCTGGGTTGGAGTGTTAGCACTTCAGTGGTTCAAAGCCTATCTTGAGGACAGTCATCAAGCTGTCTACCTCCCCTCAAAGTGTCAGCATATAAAGCATTGAGTCAAGGTGTCTAACAGAGGTCTGCGCTTAGTCCAACAGTGTTTAATATCTACATCCAGCCCTGGACTGTATTGAATAGGTCTCTGGGTGTCTCATGCATGAACCATGCTGATGACACCCAGTTATCATAGCCTTTGACAAACCAAGGTTGGCTGCTTAGACATGTTCCATTACTGTGACCGCCTGGCTGCAACACAACGCCTTGAAATTTAATTCAGACAAGACAGCGGAAATCTAGTCTCCAACTGCCTGCCGGTCAGACCCTTTTCACCTTTATTCTTGCCTACATCCTGGTCTGATCCTTCCAATTCTTTTAAGCCTGTAGAAAATCTAGTATTCTATTTGGAGTGTAACCTGTCCTTGGACAGGCAGGCCAATCATCTGACTTCCTGCTATTGATGGTGCTTAGAAAAATGATGTAATGCTCCCCTACAGGCTCGTCACATTGTGGTCCAGGCTACTATCCTTAGTCAATTAGACTATTATATTTCCATGTTTTTGAATGCTCCGTCTGGTGTGTTGAAAAAGCTTCAGCACATCCAAAACTTAGTGGCCAAATTAGCCCTTGGACTCTCTAGATATGCATCTGCTGCTCTTCACTCACTAAATTGGCTCCCTGTGGTACGGAGGATCACATTCAGATCCTTTAGCTGATTCACAAGGACTTCATACTGGACCTCTTTATTTGAAAACAAAATGCAATTTCTACATCATTGGTCGCTCGCTTCGATCTCAGGATGCTTTCCTCCTTTCTATTCCTAGCACTAAGCAAATTCGATCCAGGGGCAGGGCATTTTTGGTGGCGGCTGCCAAAATGAGGGGATTCTTTGCTTCTAACCTTGCTCAAATTGCCTGTACTGCTCCAACTTTAGGAAAGCTGTGACGACCTGGCTCTATGCATGGTGACATTGCCTCTCGCTCGCCTTGCTGCTGCACGGTCGGGACTCTAGATGTGTGACAGTCTTATCTAAGGTATTATGGTGTTAATCTCTTTTAGCGCCAGGACTCTGTTTGAAAGGAAGACGAGGACACGACAACTTGAAGGTAAGAGGGTAGTTTATTCCCACCGACAACCTCCAGGTCCCGGCAGCAACTGCCGCTCATGAACGCAACACTCTAGAGTGGAACCATCACAGCAGCTCGAGCTGACAACAGGAAATTCCCTACACACCCCCCTTCCTTCACACATTACACAAGAAGTATAAGGAAAACAAAATAAGGAAAACAAGTGCAGAAATAAAGGCTAACAATTGATGAACAGAGGACACATTAACGCATATCATAATCAATTAACCTTTTAGGAATAGATCTAAATCTGGTAGGTGCACCTCTAGAATTGACATAGTTGCGATGAACAGTTTCTTTACTGTGAACACTTGAAGGCATAACATAATTATGAAACCTTACAGGAACAGATTTCAATCTCGTTGACGCACCCCTAGGAATGACCAGGTCCTGAAGAACAGTTTCCTTGCCTTGATCAACAGAGGCCGTGTCAACACCACTACACGATCCTTCACCACAGACACTCTTTTGGGAGCTGAAAAACGAGACTCCCCCTTGCGAAGGAGACCTGGTTTTTTGACTCTCACCCAATCCCCTGTCTTGACAGACAATGAATGATTAACCTCAGACCTGGTACTATACTTAGCCTGAACAGCCACTCTGACATCAGTTACTTTAGATAGTTTTTCAAGATCCACCTCCCTCCTAGACATCCATTCCTTGTTTAACTTGGAACCAGCTATTCTCCCTCTCAACAAAGTAAACGGAGCAATGCCAGTGCTGACATGGGGGGGTAGTTCTTACAGCCCACAACATGTCACTCACCGCTTGCCGCCACTGTAACCCATTTATTAACGCCAGCTGCAAATGTTCCTTGACAACGCGATTGGAAACGCTCGACAAGGCCATTACTACGGGGGTGATAAAGAGAAGTGAGAGTGTGTTTGACACCAATTTCCTTAAGGAACACCTGCATCTCACCCGAAACCAGCTGGGTGCCATTGTCCGATACTAATTCTTCAGGAAAACCTTCTCTGAGGAAAACATCCTGCAAAAACTTGATGACTGACGAAGAGTTAACATTCTCGACAAACCTTACCTCAGGCCACTTTGACATATAATCAATCAAAACAAGAGCGTATTTAGGAGAACTCCCAATGAGCCCAAAAGGGCCCGCAATATCGAAAGCCAATTTGGTCCATGGAATATTCTTCACAACAATGGGTTCAACAGGTGAAGGATGTGTCACTTGGGATTTATCACTCGTAACACACGTGAAACAAACTCTAACAAAATGTTCTACATCCTTGTCCAGAGCAGGCCACCAGAAATCCTGTCTTATCCTACGCTTCATCGCCCGTATACCAGGATGACCCTCATGAGCCAAAATTAAAATCCTCCTGCGTAAAGACATGGGAACAACTAACAATCCACAACGTCTTAATGCGCCATTGACCACAGACAATTCGTCCTTAATCTTCTTATAAGGAGCTAGCTCAGAGGGACAATCCTTGTCACTGGGCCACACACTGGCTATGAGATCAATGACCCTGACCATATCCATATCTTCTGACACGCATTCCAACCATTCTCGCTCCAACAAAGCCCCACCAGTAGTATCCTCCAGCGAACACACCGCACACACCATTTCTAAATCATCACAATCCTCAGCCTCAACACCATTACCTGAAAGAGGTAGTCTAGATAAGCAATCAGCCACAAGATTCTTGGCCCCTGCCACATACTCAAGACGATACTGAAATTCTTGCAACCTGTATTGCCATTTTGAAATGCGCGGTGTGGCTCTCCCACCACCTTTAGTAGTAAACAAATCGACCAAAGGCTTATGGTCGGTTCTAAGAACGAACACATTTCCCCATAGGAAATTCCTGAAATGCTGAACACCCCACCACAATCCCAAAGCCTCTTTTTCGATAGTCGAGTAAGTGCTCTCAGCGCCTCTCAGAGTCCTAGAGGCAAAACCTATGGTTTCTTCTCGACCATCACTCCTCCTTTGAAGCAATACTGCACCTAACCCCACATTACTGGCATCAGTAGATACAATGCACAAGTCATTTATGTCGAAGAGTTTGAGGGGCCAGCATGCACAATTTCTTGTTTGATGGATTCAAAATTTTCGTTACAAACAACATCCCATACAAATTTAACATTTTTCTTAAGTAAATTGCGCATGGCAGCAGTTTTTGTGGAAAAATTGCTGACAAACTTGGCATAATATTCCACCAAACCTAAAAAGGAACGAAGTTGGTCTTTATTCGTAGGTATGGGCGCATTTTGGACAGCTTCAATTATTTTTAGTTTGGGTTCAATGCCTTTAACCGAAATATGATGACCAAGGTAATCGACACCATCCTGCAGAAATTTGCATTTGTCTGCCCGTAATGTTAACCCACTAGAACTAATTATAGTTAATACTTGTCTAACCCTCTCATCATGTTCAGATTCAGATTTCCCATAGATAAGGATATCGTCTTGGAAAAATGCTACCCCGCTTATGTCCTTGAACAACTTGGTCATTAGTCTTTGAAAAACAGCTGAAGCTGATGCAAGGCCAAAAGGCATGCGAATATAGCGATATGCACCCTCGGGAGTGACAAAGGATGTCAGATGTCTCGATTCATTACACAGCTCAATCTGATGGTATGCTGAAGAGATATCCAAAGAGGAGAAATATCTGGCACCTTTCAGAGTGGACAACATCTCATTTATGTTGGGTAGTGGTTGGCGATCAATCCAGATGTTGGCATTGAGGTCTCTCAGGTCAACACACATGCGAAGAGACTTGTCAGCCTTACGTGCTAAAACAATGGGAGCCAACCACTCTGAACCTTCGATAGGTTCAATGACCCTGCACTACATAGTCGTTCCAACTCGCATTTAAGTTCATTGCGTAAACTCAAGGGTACCTTACGAACTTTGTGGGCCACTGCTTTT
Organism: Calotriton arnoldi; assembly: GCA_963921515.1. Classification (NCBI taxonomy): domain Eukaryota; kingdom Metazoa; phylum Chordata; class Amphibia; order Caudata; family Salamandridae; genus Calotriton; species Calotriton arnoldi. The sequence goes on from CAWUFW010001550.1 coordinate 1,583,671, forward strand.
GCACCGTCTTTTAAAATGATGCGATGCTTGAAATCACTTTGAGTTTTCCTAGATTAGCTTGGAAAACCTCTGGAAAAATGTGTGCCCACCTGTTATTAGAAACCTGAGAAACACTACTCGTAGTCAGGACATTAGGCTTGTGGTGACATAACGAATTGCGGGACACAACCATGTCGGGATGATTGGGGTCTAAGATGATGTTAAGAGCACCTTGCTCATCCCACCCCAGCAAGTTTGTACCCTCTTTAACCACAAATACAGTTCCACTAGCTTGGTCGGTGTCAAAGGCTAAATTCGCTGAGAATTTTCCCATGACATCGACTCTCTTGCCCCCATACGCGAAAATTTTGATATTCGACTGTTCCAAATGGACGTCAGCCAATTTACCAAAATCATTTGCATTAATAAGAGTAAACGGTGAACCAGAATCAGCAAGAAACTTAAGAGAGGTGCCGTTAACAAGAATCTCACAAGTAGGAGATTTCCTTTTCTGCGATCCCCTTTACAAGGATAACTCAACTACACCTTCAGATGTTGGTGAGGAAGATGATAACATCAGTAACTCATAACCTTCCTCGTCAGAATCAACTGCATTTTCTTCAATCGCCTTTACAACACGAGTCTGGTCCTTCTTGGTAATGACAGCTTTGCACATTCTACAGTAATGACCCTTTTTCCCACATTTGTAACATGTTTGATTAAGAGCAAAACAAAACCTGGCATTGCCTAAATGTAATTTGCTCCCACAACGAAAACACATAGTCTCATTATGTTTACCCCTAGAAACAGCAGTACTGGTGCTTTGTTCAGGTTTGTCTCTGGAAAGAAAAGTGGTCGATAGATTAGGTAACAAACTTTTGGTTTGGAGACAGGTTTGGTATTAAGAACCTTGATCTCATTGGAAGAAACACTATTGCTCATTTCTTTCATACAAAGCAAAGAATGCTCAACACTCCTAGCTAGTGTGAGCGCAGTTTCTAAATCAGGATCAGTCGGAAGACAAAAGTTTCTCCTGAATTTTCTTGTTGGAAGTTTTCTCGATCAGATGGTCACGTATGATCTCGTCTCTAAATTCCCTATAGTTGAAATTGACTGCTAACATCCTAAGAGCAGCCACAAAGTCATTGATCGACTCACCCGGAATTTGAGCGCGTTGTAAGAATTTATGACGTTCAAGGACTATGTTCCTCTTGGGACTGAACCTTTTGTCGAGAGTCTTAATTACAGTTGCGTAATCATCGACAATGATTGAATCACCACTGTCGCCACTTACCAGCGTACTGACTGTTTCAAGACGTAACGTTTTTAAAATATTTCTACCCTCAGCAACTAAATTGTAAACAAGGAGCGACTTTTTCTTCTTGGAGGTGAAAGTTTCTCCATCAATGGCTTCAAGATATGCTTCGAAAGTGTCCTTCCACTGCTCCCATTGAACAGGAGGTGAACCAGCAGATTGTAAAAACGGTGGAGGGGCAGATATGTGATCCATGGCCGAACGTGGGTGAGTTGCTGCCTCAACCAATTCAATACCAAAGGTAAAACAGTAAAGAAGTGAACTTGCTGAGTACAAGAGAGAAGAAAAAAAAATATGCCCTGAATAAAATGCACCAGAAAGGAATGCACAAACGAATTTGAGCGAGATGTCGCCACAAATCTATTGACACAATATGCCGACCCAGCTGACATTCATTGCGAAGATAGTGCAGGTGTGCACATCACCAGATGCCCAAGACAGTTCCGTCGTACTTTAATAAAAAAATATAGACAGTACCAGATAAAGGTGTGCGCATCACCGGATGCGCTGTGCAGGAAGTTATCCAGAAGTGCAGGTCCGCTTTAACATGCAGGTATGCTGCTCAAGTATGCACTCACCGGCAGAATCCACAATGATGACAGCAAGCAGATGAAAACGAGCGGCCTGACTTGAAGATGGCCGCTGGACGTCAATGCGCTTGACATCACCGACGTGACGCGTCAGACATCAAAGACGCTTTAGTGGTGCGCGCACAGCTCGGGGTCGCTATGCAACGGGACGGTGCGCAACCAATGTAGGCTCGAGCGCACACAGAAAAGTCCCAAATTAGACCCCGATTCTTCACCTTCACCGACCTGGCACAGAAACACCAACATTCAGGACGGATGGGCAGCGGAAACAGCACAAAACGCCGGGCGGACCAATCTCAAGGTTAAGGAATCAACGAAGGCAGCGTGGTACGACTTCGGGGGTCCGCAGGAGCGCCCAAAACACGGATCTGGAGGTGTCGGTTCCTGCTCGTCGCCACTGAAAGGAAGACGAGGACACGACAACTTGAAGGTAAGAGGGTAGTTTATTCCCATCGACAACCTCCAGGTCCCGGCAGCAACTGCCGCTCATGAACCCAACACTCTAGAGTGGAACCATCACAGCAACTCGTACTGACAACAGGAAATTCCCTACACTGTTCTGGTATTTGCACGCTTAACAAATTATTTAGCATAACACACCTATTCACACTTGGTATGGTCTATTGTGAGATCACTCAAGTAGCAGTAAAAAGACCAGATGAAGAGACAAACACCGTAGGCATCATTTACTTGGCCTTCCCACCCAGTTTTGCTCAGCATCTGCCTTGTCTGGATGAAGTGGTGAGGATACCTTGACAGTGGTCAAGTGTTAGGATCCTTCCCTTTAAAAACTATTGTTAGGGTGTCCAAGGTTCAAGCTCAATAGATATAAATAGGTCTTCTTTACATAGTCCTTTGTTACCAAGTAAGTCTGGTCCGGCTCTAGTCCTCCTGGACCAATGGTGGAAGCACATCAGCTATTTAGCAGAGTTTAGAAGCACAGTCAGACTTTCATCTGAAAAGGTCTCTCAGTCAGTAAATGCATTTGCTGTAGCGTTCCAAGCTTAGCATCCATTTCAGAAGGTTGAGGCATGGAGTAGCAAGAACTTAGTTCCTTCACAAGCACGTTCTAGATGTTATCAATTTCTACCATAAGCCATCTTTAATAGCACACAACACGACAAGTTATAGTTGCTAACGCAGCATTTTGTACGACCCTGTCGACATATATAGCCTGTCGACAACTTGGAAGCACTGATATGCCACCATAATATCAGCAAGCGGTCAACTCGCTGAGCTACTGTGTCATGTACCTTTTTAAAGTTATTGCAAAACAAAAGAGAGTTACAAAAAGTAGCAGATTTCATTGTGTAATTTTAGAACTGGTCCTAATATATTTCAGCACCATCCAACTCGAAAGGGATGCCTTTGTTTGGCACTGACCTCTACAGGCGCAGGCAAACATCTCTGGTCCAGTGTGCGGCCTGTGAAATGGAAATAATACATATTCTTCTATCTTCTATATGCACTTGGCGCCTGGGTATCAGGGTTCATGAAAACCTAGTTACATTAATGAAGAACAACTCACTTTGCTTAGTAGGTGCTATACTCTGAGGTTATACATCTGCATCCATCACAAAAGGATATAAACAACTGAAATTATGTACAAGGGGACAACAGTCAGAACAAGCCTGGTCAACACCCTGGTAACACATAAATCATCAATAGCTTTCCAACTGACAGTTGTGAACCGCACACACCCAAGATGTAGCGTTACAATCTTTCTCTCTCACCACAAGCAGTACCTCCGCAGCCCTCTCTGGCAGTTTCATAACCCAAAAGTGTCCCAACCTACTCTGGGGCAGTAGACAATCATCAGTGAGGTGGCATGCAGAACGTCTGAGTGGGCTAGCGTTACATACTTGACTGTGGGTCAGTGTTGGGAGCAGGGTTCACCTATATACAGGGGAGCGGGGTCCCACCAGGTGCATTAACTCAATCACCCTGTGGTACCCCTAGCAGTGATGATCCGCGGTGGGTCACCCACTTACTCCCTGACCCAAAGCCATCAGTTTCAGGTTCCTCCAACTCCTGTTTATCTTCAGCTCCACACACCTAGTGAGGCCACCCTGCGGGGATTCAGATGGCCCTGGAGTTTATGTTCCCATATGCTCGGACCTGGACTCGCACCAAATTGGCCAGACTTGATGGCCCTAAACATCAAATTGCAGGAAGAAGCCAAGTGTCTATCAAGGTCCTCCCAAATGAAGGTCTTTTCACTTTCCTACCCCTATACACTAGAGAAATGGCCAATACCGTGTAGGCTTGTTGAAAGATACCTTACCTGTGAGTTGCCCGCCCACTCCATCAGTGAGCAGACTTACCCTGGAATTTTCCACAGCACTCACACTCACAAAACGCCAATACTCCCCTCCCTCCCCCCTCCACCGGCCTCTTAGGAGCAGAAGAATCGCCTTGCGGACTCACTCATTAGAGAGGTTGTTACTTTCTTCTAAATTATACAATGTATGAGCTTCCTCTGTTCCTCCCTAATAGTTGCTGCCCAGGGGCCTCCAAAGTTAGAACACATGCTGTAAAATCTTCCTGCATACTTCACACTTATTGCATGGGAAGAGAGTGCTACACAAATGCCCCCACGCTGTAATGTATAATGCAGTTTAAAAAATATTTTTCCAGACCGCTCCCCAACTGAAAATGGGCGGCGCAAATTATTTTTAAAACTGTCTCTTGTGAACAAGTGAAGGGCTTTTTGTACTTAGAACTGGGGCTCTTTTGTGAAACAAAGAGCCACCCTGATACTTCTGATAATACATCAATATTCTTCCCATAGATGAAGATGTTATTATAGTTTGGCCAGGGACGGGCTGGGGAAGAAAATAGGTCTGGGCTCCAAATTAAAAGTGCCCCTCATTAGTGAATCAAATAGATAAAAAAAAGAGGTTAATTTTTTCAAACCAGGGCAGTTTTAACCTTATAAAGACAAGCTGTGTAAGTGTTTCTCAAGATATGGGAGACTGCATATGCTTGTGCTTACTGCAGGGAATATTTGTGATAATGCCAGGGAAATCAACAGTAAAAACTGTCCCACCAAACCATAAAACTGGCCCTGAAAAACAGCCAACAAGACAGCCTATGCACTGATCTGTGAGACCAGCCCTTCGGGCACTGCCAGATGGACCTATAGGCCGGCGCGATCCTGATTTTGTGCCAGGCATTGGACTGTCACAATCAGCAAATGAATATGATTTGGCATAAATTATAGTGCTAGTTCTTAAAAATGTATTTTGCAGATCCATAATTAGTTTGCGCATACTCATCCCAACATTGCCTAAAGTACCCAGTGCTCCTAAAAAGGGCCTTTTGCCCTGCCCAGATACCCCTAGTCAGACCTTATTCACAAAATGGTGTAGTTGTGAATTACTCCAGGTTTAGGGGTGGCTCAGTCAAATTTTTTCAGGAGTAAAAAAGACATGCACACTCACGGTTTCCGTGAGTAAGCATATATATCCTTCTGTAACGTACACACTGAAAATGCTTTGAGAGTCAGGTCTGAATGTTCAGGAGAGACTCACATTAAGACAGGAGTAAGACAAAATTCCTCATTGAAAGACTTTTGCAAATCGAGCCAGTTGTCTTTCAGTTCTGCTATTTTGCTAATTGTACCCATCGTTCACTATCTGTATTGGTTGTTTTCTGTCTTGTGAAGTCACATGTGTGAATGTAGTGGTATGGTAGGACATCTATTTTTGATACGTGAAACTAGCACAGTGTGACGTGAGCCAGGTTTTCCTGTGTTGCCAGATGAGTGTCACCTTTGTGGTCACGTTTTAACTCATAATCATATAAGTCACATGTTCAAATTAATACTTGTGTATTATTATTGCAATACCTCTGATACATCACTACAGAGTCATCGCTCTTCCGTTCAAAATGCAATAATGAATAATTACTCCTTCTTGCATCATATCTACCGCGAAACCGTTTCTGGGAATTTGTGCATGTCCACAGTTTGATTAAAAAGGTGCCTGCCATTGTAAGACAATTTAAAGCGAAGTGAGGCCAAGATACGCCTGATAGGCCACGTTGTCACTGCTGCACATATTGACACATGACAAATGGTTTATTTTTCATGACTCCCTTTCTAAATGCATTCGCGCCACAGGTGTGGCTCAAATATCAGAGCGCGTGCCCAAGCTCAGAGCCTCCTAAGGCGTTTGTTTAATGTGTTTGTTTGCCTAGCAAAAGACGCCCAGTGAAGAAGCTCCCAGGGCAGAGTATGGGGACGCTGACTAAGAGACAAACTGCAAGGCAAGCAGCTTCAGGGGATGTCAACCGGTACCAGGAAAGAAGAAGTCAACATCAGGAGTTAGCAGGGGTAGAACATAACTCAGAGGCTGTGTGTGCATTGCCCATGCTTGTTGATGCCCCTCGCAGGGCTTCAAGTCCACACTTGAGAGTAATATTGAGTAAACAGGCTAAGCTCAGGCCCGGACTGCCCGTTTTAACACCGGGCATTTCCCAGGTGGGCTAGAGCCATTGGAGGCCGATTTTTAGTGAAGGGGCCGTTGCTGGCACCTGATACTTTCTTCAGCTTCTACAGGTAACTATGGCAGGCACCGGGAAAGCTCAGGAGAGAGAGGAAAAAGACAGAGAGAGACGAGAGAGCGAGGAGGAAGGAGCATGGCTGGTTTGCACATTTTTAGGTCGGAGCCTATCAGGGGCCCTATTACGTATAGGGCGAACTTTCTCTGTTTGCGCCATAGTGCCCTTTTAAACAGGCGTGCCATGCGCAAAAAAGGCAAGTGTGCTTTATTAGGTTGGATGTTCTGCCCTCATGGCAGCCGCAAACTCATGCTCCCCTGGGGGCAACGCATTCAAGTGAAATATAGAGTGTGTATGTACTAAAACATATACAGCAAGCTCTCAGAGCACCTCAATAGCTACAACATATGGCAGCCACTACACAGATATCTCCTTGCAAGTCCCCCAACGTAATGTCCTTGGAAATGAAAATGAGTTGTTGTCAGCCAATGAAAGACCTAGCAGAGGGGCTTTGCTTCCATCATTAACCCGGGTTGAAGTACAATTAGGGGTCACCACCAACAGCACGCAACATACCCCCACTAACGAGCAAGCTAATTCTAGCAGGCTTAGTCTGGTCTCATGGAATGTGGCAGGGGTGAGGTTGAAAATGTCCCTTATGCATTGGATCCAATTTATTGAAATGTTCGATATTTGTATCCTCTAGGAAACCTGGACTACCCCCGTATACATTCCAGGGTACCTCACGTTCCATCGGCCAGCATGCTCCAAAAAACCAGGCCATCCATCTGGGAGGTTGCTGATTTGGGTGAAAATCACGCTCCAATGCACGATTCGGGAGCTCATGTCCAACAGCCCTGATATTTTAGCTATCCAAAATAGGGGAATGAATGGCACTGTAATCGACTTTCTTAATGTCTACGCACGAGGAACCAGAGCAGATAGGAGGTCGACTACTCTCCAAGAGCTGGAAGAACTACTGGATAATAGAGCCATACAGCCCCTAATGGTTGTAGCTGCCGATTTTAACCTCATTTTTGAACCCCTAGAGAAGGAAGACATATGTGGGTGTAGAGAGGAAGAAGAAATATGTGGCTTGTTTCCCACCTTGATCTACCCCCCCATTAAAAAATTGTTGCAAGTAGTGCTCCAGCTCAATGCACTCACCCTTGAGTTCAGCTTAGGGCAGCAAACGGCCGTACAAAATCAGATAAAATGGGGGCCAATACATATAACAGAACCACTAATATAAGTTGTATAGACTACTTTCTGCTGGATCTGAGATTATGGCCTAGAGTGGTCGATATGACTGTGGGTCACACCACAGATCGCGACCACAACCCTCTGGAACTGCACTTGGTATCCCCTTGGGATTTCCCCCAGAGTTCCCCTAACATCACCCTTACGTTTAGGGAGGTTCACCCAACAAATGATAATAGGCGTCTAAAATGGTCCCAGGTAACAATGGATGTAGATAAACTCAAAATAATCAAGTCTAATCTTTTGGAAAGTACTGTAGAACTACATAGACTGGCTCAGCACCAGGGAGGGCTGGATGAGATCCCGGCCTGCCATGACTATTTATTTAAACAACTGGCTACTTGTTTTAGCGAACCAAGACGTCCCTGGGCTGTACATGCAATTTAGATTTGGTTCACTTTCTGTGAATTCCCTTACAGCTTCCTAGCGTCAGCCATTCATTTTTTCACAATTTTGTCCAGGCTGTCCCCTTGCTGTTGAGTCAATTGGTCACATATTTTTTGCCTGACCACTGTATCAGCGGCCGAGAGCCAAATGTCTTGTTCCCATCTGTAAACGTTTCGGTATTCGATGCCATCTTGAAGCACAGCGCATTCAAAAATCTGACTCTAGCTTACTGGTAGTCTGCGCAGTAGCAAAGTTTCTTGGTATTATGTGGGCAATTCAAAAGTCTGTGTTGAAATTGTAACATCGTTATATTTGTCAATGTACAACACTTTTATGTACTTTTTATGGTGTCTTAATTGTTTATTTAATCTCTGTGTAACTGTGAAAGTCGCGATTTTAACTGGTCCAGTCTTTTAGCGCTATTCTCATTTCATTACCAAGCCATCATGGCGGGCCATGCTGTTTACATTTGTTTAGGGATAGGCCCTTGCTGATCCTGTTTTTTAGCACTCTGTCTTATTTTATTCTCTTATCCAATTTTTAAGTAATGGAGTAATACTTTTAGCTGATCACCAATTTATTTTTTGTATTTACTTAATAACCCTGTATGTATGAATTGTATACATTTGCACTTTTATGGTCTGAGGACCGAAATAAAGTTGATGATGATGATGATGATGAAATACAGAGTGGCTGCTTCAAAGCCACTCTGTGTTTAACTGTGCAGACAGCAACCCTCATGCACTTTAAAGAGGGCAGTGAGTGACTGCACCCCCCGCACGGGGATGTCTGACTCCCTCCAGAGGGATGCCATCAGGAGGGGAACTAGCAGTTTAACATCTTTTATGTGGCGCACTGTCAGTGTGCCTCCTGACAGCTTCTTTACCTCCTCGCCCATGTCCATAATACGGCACAGGCGCAGAGGTAAAGAGATTCCCTCATTTTCATGTGCTTACCTTTCTCTCCCTGACTTCAAAGTGAGAGAATGTATGTGACAATCCTATGGGGTACTTAAGATAATGTGGCGTTGTTGCGGTACCCATGTGAGAGGAGAGGCTGTAGGGTGATATTGTTTCTAGCACACCACAAAAACGAACTGTGTTGATATTTCAGAATATATCAAAATTAGGGAAGAACAAATGAAGCACATTTTTTTGTAATTCTGAAGGGTTGTGGAAACAAATATTTGAATACGATCAAAACACATCAATACACTAGGCGATGACATTTCCACACATTATCATTTGTGTGCAGTAAAACTGTATGTCTGTGCAAATGTAATGGTCATTTTAATTTAAAGATGTGTTATCTGTAATGGCAGGGTGCTACCACGCCATGCATACTCCACACTATGCCACTCCAAATTACACCACCTCACTCTACAACACTCTACTCCACTCTATGCCCTTCCACTCAATTCTACGATACTCAAGTCTATTAATCAATCAATCAGCATTTGTAGAGACTGTCACCCCTAGGGGTATCTGAGCACTGAAGATGCAGAGTCTCTGTCAATAAGTCAGGTCATGAGTCTCTTTCTGAAGTCGGCCAGGGAGGATGCTGGTCAGATGTGGAGGGGCAGGTCGTTCCAGGTCTCTGGCGGCAATGTAGGAGAAGAAATGCCCCTGCTACGGCTGTGGCAGATACGGAGCGTGTGGGCGAGTGTGAGTGAGGAGGAACGCAGGTGTCTATAGGGTTGATGGAAATCTAGTCGCTGGTTGATGTAGGATGGCCCTTGACCGTGGAGGGCTTTGTAGGTGTGCATGAGGATCTTGAACTGGCATCTCTTCTGGATGGGAAGCCAGTGGAGGTTCCTGAGGTGGGTTGATGTGTGACCATTTGGGAAGGTCCAGGATGAGTCTGGCTGCCGCGTTCTGTATGGCCTGGAGTCTTCTGAGGAGCTGGGTGGAGATGCCAGCATAAAGAGCATTGCCATAGTCGAGGCAGCTGGTGACGAGGGCCTGAGTGAAGGTCTTTCTGGTGTTGGTAATGATCCATCTGAAGATTCTGCAGAGCATTCGAAGAGTGTGGAAGCAGGAGGAGGCAACTACGTTGACTTAACGATTCATGGTCAGTTGGCTGTCAAGGACGATCCCTAGGTTGCGTGCATGGTCTGTTGGGGTTAGAGTTCCACTGACCACCAGCTGTGGTCCCAGATGGAGGTGTTGTTCCCGAACATCAATACTTCTGTCTTGGCGTTGTCTGAGGCAGTTGTCACTCATCCATTTGGCTTCATTGGTCATGGCGTTGCAGAAGTTTGCTACTGCGTTGGAGGCGTCCTCGGTGAGTGAGAGGATTAGTTGAATGTCATCTGCATAGGAGATTATGTTGAATCCGTGGGATCTGACGACGTCTGTGAGAGGGTCATGTAGGTGTTGAACAGAGTGGGGCTGAGGGATGATTCTTGAGGTACGTCATATATGATATTTTTGGGGGCAAAGGTGAAGGGAGGCAGTTGAATGCTCTGTGTGCATCCTGTAAGGAAGGAGGCAATCCACTTGATGGCGTTTAGCTGTATGCTGATGTTGTAGAGTCTGTTGATGAGGGTGTTGTGGGAGACGGTATCGAACACCGCAGGGAGGTCAAGAAGGATCAAGGCCACAGTTTTTCCATGGTCAAGGAGAGTTCTGATGTCGTCTGTGGCAGGAATCAGCATGGTCTCAGTGCTGTAGTTGGCACGAGAACCTGATTGTAAGGCGTCCAGTAGGTGGTTTTGATCCAGGAATTCGGTTAGTTGTTGGTTGATGGTTTTCTCGAGTACTTTGGTCTAGTAGGGGAGCAGGGAGATCAGTCGATAATTTTTGTGATCGCTGGGATCGGCAGAGGGTTTCTTTAGGAGGGGTATGACGTCAGTGTTTTTCCATCTTTCCGGGAAAGGGTGCTGTGGTGATGAATGTGTTGAGGATGCTGGTGAGTTCCATGCTGATTGGATTTGTACCGGGGTTGAAGAGGTGCTGGGGGGAAGGGTCAGTGGTTAGAGGACATGATGGCTGTGGTTGTCTCGTGGTGAGTGGAGACCATGTGGTGATCATTTGGCTAGTGATCGCTGGTTGGTTGAGGTCGTTGAGGTTGAGGGTGGTGGGTTGGGAGTTTAAATTGTTGTAGATGGTGGCAATCTTGCTGTGGAAGTAGTCTGAGAGGGTGTCACAGAGTTCTTGGGAGGGGTAAATGGTGTTCTCTGTGGCTGTCGGGTTGGAGAATTCCTTGACTATTTTGAAGAGTTCTTAAGTGTGGTTGGTTGTAGTGTTGATCCAGGTGGTGATGGCTGCTTTCTTGGCTTCCTTTCTGGACGGCCTGGTCAAGGACTGCTGAGGCTTCAGGTTGGGTGGAGGTGAGGGCCTGAGTACACTGAGTTTCAGAGACTTTGCTCTAGCTGCGGTGGGAAGATGTGTGATGCTTAATGATGGTGTGTTAGGCATCGGAGATGGTGAAGTGTACGATGGCGTGGTCATTCCAGGTGAGTTCTGTGGTGTGGCTGAATTTGATCCTGTTGCTGGAAGTAAAAATGGGATCAAGTGTGTGTCCGGCCTTGTGCATGGGTTTGGTGACCAGTTGGGTGAGGCTAATGTTGCTCAGCTTCTCCAGAAGGGCGACGGAGTTGGTGTTGTTGGAGTCTTCAATGTGGCAGTTGGAGGTCGCCAAGTAGGACATAGTGGTGGGAGTCGATGGCCAGGGGGGCGATGAGGCTGGACATGGCATCACAGAAAGTTGGTCGGGGTCCAGAGGGTCTGTGGGCGAGGGTGCCTCTTATCATGGTCTTTGCGTTTGTCTGTAGTTGGAAGTTGATGTGTTCCATGAGAGGCATGGGTTTGTCATTGGTGATGGTACATCTGATGGTTTCCTTGGAGATGATGGCGATGCCTCCCCCTTGTTTGTTGGCACGGTCTCGGTGTATCATCTTCTAGCCTTCAGGAGTGGAAATAGTGATGTTGGGTTTGAGGAGGGGTTGAGCCAAGTTTTGGTGATGAAGGCAACATCAGTGGGGAGAGTGGTGGCGTGCTTGCAGAGGGAGCAGGTGTTGAGCAGGATACATTGGAGGGGTTTCGGATTGTTCGTGATCTTCTGGACGGGAGTGGCGCAGGATCCTTCAGAGGTTGTGCTGCAGGTTTCAGCAGGTGAAGGGTCCTTTGGTAGATGGCGGTGAGGAGGTGAAGCAGAAGTTGCTACGGTGTCCAGGGTTCAGGTTCAGGAGTTCCTTGGCGTTGTATCAGCAGCAGGCGGGGCAAGGGGTCCTGGCACTGGGCAGGGTCCAGGCATAGACGGGCTAAGACGGTCTTGCCTTTGGCACGCCTTTGGAGTGCCAGTGGCGCGGCCGTACAGCAGCCTCCATAAGTAATTGTGGGAGGTGGGAGGGGCTGTCAGGGAAGCTGAAGGGTGGGAACAGCATCTGGGGAAGGAAGAAAAATGGCAGGAACACGCAAGAAACAAGGGGGCTACAGCCCTAATTTGAACCCCCAAAAAGAGTGCCTAAGGACAAATTAACCCAGTAAAATAAAATAACATGAAAAAAATGAATAAGCAGTCTAGAAACAGGAACCCAACAGAGGAAATCCCCAGCCCAGTGGACCTCCAACATTAGTCTCAAACTGGGGGTAGCGGGGACTGGGATCGCAGTCCCGGTCTCGAGGAGCTGGCAGAAGAGAGAGAGTTGCATATGACCAAATAGGTCAAGGGCTACTCCCCACTACGATATGCCATGCCACTCCACTCCATTCTACGATACTCTACTCTTTGCCCCTCCACTCTCTGCCCCAGCACTCCACACCATGTACCCCCTCCACTCCAATCTACCCCTAACAACCCCACTCCATTCCATTCCAGTCCAACCCACTCCACTCCAATTCACCCAACTCCACCCCAATCTACCCCATTCCACTCCAATCTACCCCAATCCACTATACTCCAATCTACCCCACTCCGCTTCTCTACAATCTACACTAATCTAGTCCAAACCAATCTACTCTACTCCACCCAGTCTACCGCATCCCATTCCAATCTACCCCAACCTACCCCAATTGCACTCCATTATACCCTACTCCACACCAATCTACCACACTCCACTTAATCTACCCCAATCTACTCCCTCCACTCTTCTCCAAACTACTTCACTCCACTCCAGTCTACACCACTCCACACCAAACTACCCCACTCCGCTCCAATCCACTCCAATCTACCAAAATCTACTCCACTCCAATCTACCCCACTGAACTCCAATCTATCCAAATCCACCCCACTCAAATCTACCCCAATCCACCCCTCTACACACAAATCGAACCCACTCCACTTCAATCTACCCCACTCCACCCAATCCACCCCATTCCAATCTATTCCACTCCTTTCTATCCACTCCACTTCAATCTACCCCACTCCATTCTATCCCACTCCAATCTGCCCCAGTCAACTTTACTCCTATCTACCCCAATCTACACCACTCCAACCTATATCAATCTATCCCACTCCAATATACTCAACTCCACTCCAATCTACCCGAATCTACCTCACTCCACTCCATCAAATCTGCCCCACTCCACTCAACCCTAATCTACCCCACTCCAATCTACCCCACCTCACTCCAATCAACCCCACACCACTCAATCTATCCCAATCTACTACACTCCACTTTACCCCAATCTACCTCACTCCACTTCAAAATACCCCACTCCACTCCAATCTATTCCAATCAAGCCCACTCCACCCCAGTCTATGCATGTCCACTCCAATCTACCCCATCCCACTCCAATCTACCAGACCACACTATACCCCACTCGAAACTACACCACTCCACTCCAATCTATTTCATTCAACTCAAACCTACACCACTCCACTCCAATCTACCCCAATCCACTCCACTATGATCCAGTCTACCCAATTTAACCCACACAACTCCAATTTACCCCAATATACCCCACTCCAATCCACCCAATCTGCCTCACTCCACTCCAGTCTAACCCACTCCACTTCAATCTACCTCACTCCACTCAATCTCACCCAATCACCCCCACCCCATTCCAGTCCAATCAACCCCACTCCACTCTACCCCAATCTCCCGGACTCCATTTGAATGTACCCAAGTGCAGTCCAATGCTCCACACTCCACTCCAATTTACCCCACTCTGATCTATCTAACTCCAATCTACTCCACTCCACTCCAATCTACCCCAATCCACCCCAATCTACCCAAATCTACCCAACATCTCTCCACTTCAAATGACCCCACTCCAATCTACCCCACTGCACTCCACTCCAATCTACCTCAGTCCACACCAATCTACCCCACTCCAGTCCTCTCCAATCTACCCCACTCCACTCCAGGCTACCCATCTCAACTCCAATCTACCTGACTCCACTTTAATCTACCCCATTCCACCCAATCTACACCACTCCACCCAAATCTGCTCCACTCCAATCCAATTTACACCACTACGCTCTGTATGTATGTATGTAATTAAGCTTATAGAGCGCGCGGCTACCCCCAACGGAGGTGTCCCGGCGCTAGCGGAGACAGAAAAAGGTGAAGGCGAGATATCGTGAGCTACAGTGTGCTAAGGAAGGCTGAAGAGCCAGGTCTTCAGGACTTTCCGGAAAGTGTATTCTGAGTTGGCCTTTCTAATGTGTTCAGGCATGGAGTTCCACAAGGTCGCGGTTTTCACGGGGAAGGAACGTCCCCTAGTCTGGCCTTTGAAAAACGGGGGGTGACAAGGCGTTCAAGATGGTTTGACCTTAGGGTCCTTGTCTGACGGTATTTACGAATTCTCTTCCTTAGATATTGAGGACCAATATCGTTGATTGCCCTGTAGGCCAGAGTCAGTGCCTTGAATTCTGTCCTCCTTCTGACGGGCAGCCAGTGGAGGCTACGTAAGTGAGGGGAGATGTGATGCCGTAGCGGGACGTTTATGATAAGCCTGGCGGCCGCGTTCTGTACAGTTTGCAATTTCCTGATCAGGTATGCTGGCAGACCCAAGTACAAGCTGTTTGCGTAGTCCAGCTGCGACGTGATCAACGCATGAACTATTGTTTTCCTGCAGTCCATGGGTAGGAAGTGAAGGAATCTCCGTAGGGCCTTCATTTTCCAAAAGCAGGACGAGGAAACATGGCCTATCTGGGTCTTGCATGACAAGGTGGTATCAAATTTGAACCCCAGATTCCTTGCAGAAGGGACAGGGAGGGGGGGGGGTTGAGCTCTGTGGGCCACCAGAGGTCGGATAGAGGGGGGGAAGGCTGGTTGAAGAACAGTACCTCTGTTTTATCCGTATTTAACTTTAGGCAGTTATCAGTCATCCATGCTGAAATGTCCATAAGACACTGCCTAAAGTTTGTAAATGCGGCCTCAGAGCAGTCCTGGAAAGAAAACAGAAGCTGCGTGTCATCAGCGTACGAGATAACATCTACACCGTGTTGCTTTACCAGAGGGGCAAGGGGGGCAAGATAGACATTAAAAAGGGTCGGGCTAAGGGCCGAACCCTGAGGAACTCCACAGATCAGGGGGCGAGAAGTGGAAGTGTAGGGATGCAACCTATTCTCTGGGAGCGGCCTTCTAAAAAGGATCTGAACCAGGCTAAGGTGGTCCCTATCACTCCCAGCTGTCTAAGCCTCTCTAAGAGGATCTTATGAGACACTGTATCGAATGCTGCCGACAGGTCCAGCAGGACCAACATCGCACAGCTCCCCTTATCCATTGTCTCCCGGACAGTTTCTGCTACTTCTAGTAGTGCTGTCTCAGTGCTGTATCCCGCTCTGAATCCGGACTGAGAGTCATGGAGTAGTTTATTGGATTCAAGAAACATGGATAGCTGTTTCTGCACTTCTTTTTCGAGAATCTTTGCTGGTGCTGGCAGAAGGGAGATGGGTCTAAAAATTTTCAGTATTGCTGGATCTGCATTCTCCTTCTTGAGAATCGGCTGAACAAGAGCGGTTTTCCATATGGATGGATAGGTGCCAGTTTCCAGAGAAGTGTTCCATAGCTGGTTTAGAGCAGGGTTGAGCAGTGGGGCTAACATTTTGAAAAACCTGGCCGGGCATGGGTCAATTGGAGATCCAGATTTAGTTTTTTCCAACTGCCTGAGAGACGTATCCGGGTCAAAAGGGCTAAATTCTGACCATGAATATGTCGGGGAGGGGAAAGACAGTGGTATGTTTGATGGTTCCGTCTCTGGAAAAACGGCGTCAATGTCTTGGATCTCCTCCTGAAAGAAGACCGAGAGATCTTCACAAAGAATGGCAGAGGGGACTATATTGCTTTTCATTGTCTCTGGTTTAATGAACCCTTGGACAATTTTAAAAACTTCCTTGATGGAGTTGTCGGCTGATTTGATTTGATTGGCAATGTGGTCCCTTATGGTATTGCGTTTTAATTTGTGAAATTGTTTTAGTGCTGTTCTGTATGTATTTTTCGCCTCAAGATTGTAGGTTTTACGCCAGATCCGCTCAAGTTTCTTGCAGCTGCTTTTTTCTGAACGGAGTTCTGGCGTAAACCAAGGGGCAGAGGGTTTATTCCTGGCCAGTTTCATACCTTTCATAGGAGCTATTTTATCCAGGGCCGCAGTGACCCAGTGATTGAAGATTACGGCGTCACTATTTGGTTCTCCGGTAGGTAACATAGGAGTATTTGTTAATACCGGGCCTAGTGCTTCGGGAGTAACTTTCCTCCAATTTCTTCTAACTTCATGCTCGGGTTTCCTAACGCTGTGGTTTATGGTGGTGGTTAGATAGAAAGGAATGAGACTGTGGTCTGACCATGTGAGGGGAATTGGAGCCTCTGTTGTTAGGGTGGGGATATTAGTAAAGATAAGATCCAGATTGTGGCCTGCCAAGTGTGTGGGCAAATAGACCAATTGCTTAAGGTTCAATCCCTTAAATGTCTCCGCTAGTTGGGTGGCCAAGGGACATAGATCATTGTCCATGTGGACATTGAAGTCACCCAAGACTATGAAGTTTGTATATTTCAGTGAGAGATCAGCGATTCGATCGCATATTTCCCATAGCTCAGCGGGTTTGGATGCTGGTGGCCTGTAGATCAGCATTCCAGCAATGGTGAGAATAGGGGAAATTTTGACATTGAAGGACATTGCTTCCATCAGGTCTGTGTGTTCGACCCTTTTGTGCAATATCTCCTAATCGTTTCTTATGATCACCGCAAGTCCACCCCCCACTCTGTTACCCCCCCGGTTTTCCATAACTATTTTGTAGCTCTTTGGGATAGCCAGCATAATATTGGGGTTAGAGCTCTCTCTCAACCAAGTTTCTGTAAGGAAGATGAGATCCCAGGCATTAGATTCAAGCAGTAGCCAAATAGTATCTGCGTGCTTGGGAAGAGATCTGCAGTTAATTAGACAAGCTTTGATTTTAATGGTAGGTCTATTGCTGGAGGTCCATATCTCTGAAGGTGTGGCTCCTTCAATGGCCTTGCACTTTTTTCCCAGGACCTCTTTATTAAACTTAAAAGAGCAGGACTTGCATTTTAATCCCTGGTCGTGTAGCTCCTCTTCCAGCGAACAGGGGGCAAAACAGGTCGGCCTAGGGCAGGCCTTTGATTTAAACTCAAGGATTTGTACTCTAGACAACGTTATTCTTGTGTCTGGTTGGAAACGGGCAGCGTGGCTGACGCTGGTCACGGGCCGGACGCGGACGGGCGCAGACGGGCTTGCTTTAGGCGCACCCACTGCGCGCGTCCGCTGGCCCATCCGCTGATGTGGGAGTAGCTCCGCCCCTTCTCAGCGTGAAATAGTGTCAGCTGGTTTGACCCCGCCCTCCACGCAAACGGCACAAGCCGCGGTGGACCAGAGCAGGGGACAGATGCAACAGTGCTGTGCAAATAAGCAAAATGTGACTGAAGTAAGTAATTTAGTTTAAAAGCATACAATGGTTAAAAAGCGCTATTTCCTGATCGCGGTCTCAGCAACTTAGAAATCGCTTCCTTACGCATATGCGGCAGTTAAGGCACTAACAGCCCTTTCCTGCTCCGCTGCGCGTCCGCTGGCCCATCCGCTGATATGGGAGAGCGTGGGAGTAGCTCTGCCCCTTCTCAGCACGAAATAGTGTCAGCTGGTTTGACCCCGCCCTCCACGCAAACGGCACAAGCCACGGTGGACCAGAGCAGGGGGCAGATGCAACAGTGCTGTGCAAATAAACAAAATGTGACTGAAGTAAGTAATTTAATTTAAAAGCATACAATGGTTAAAAAGCGCTATTTCCTGATCGCGGTCTCAGCAAATTAGAAATCGCTTCCTTACGCATATGCGGCTACAATCTATCCCACTCCACTCCAATTTACCACACTCCATTCCATTCTACCCTACTACACTCCACTCTACCACATTCCAATATATCACAGCCTACCCCACTCCAATCTTCCACAATCTACCCCACTCCAATCCACCCAATTTACCATACTCCACTCCAGTCATCCCCACTTCACTCCACTCTACCCAAATATTCCACACTTCACTCCACCCCAATCTAACCCACTCCACTCCAATCTACCACACGCCACTCAAATCTACCCCACTCCAATCCAATCTAACCCGCTCCACCCCAATCCAATCTACCCCACCTAACTCCACCCCAATCTACCCTACTCCAATCTACCTCACGCCAATCTACCTCAATCAATTTTATACCAATCTACCCAACTCCACCCCAATCTATCCCACTCTACCCCCCCACTCTACCCCACTCCACTCTACCCCAATCTACTTCACTCCAATCTACCCCACTTTACTCCAATCTACCCCAATCTACCCCACTACATTACATTCTAACCTACTGCAATCCACCCAATCTACCTCACTCCACTATACTACAATCTACCCCACTCCACTATAATCTACCCACTCCATTCTTATCTTCCCCACTACACTCTAATTTACCAATCCAATCCACCCCACTCAACTCCTCTTCAATCTACCCCTTCACTCCAGTCTACCCCAATCTACCCAACTCTACTCCAGTCTACCCCAATCTACCGCACTCCACTGTATCCAAATCCACCCCAATCTACACCACTCCAATGTACCGTAATCCACTCCAGTCTACCCCAATCTACCCCACTCCAATCTACCCCAAGCCACTCCACTCCAATCTACCCCCTCCTGTCTACACTACTCCAGACCATCTACCCCAATCCACCCCAATCTACCCCAATCCAATCTACCTCACTCCAATTTACCACCCCAATCTGCCACTCCAATCTATCCCAATGTATTCTACCCCACTCCAATCTGCTCCAATCCAGTCTACCACCATCCACTCCACTCGACACCAATCTACTCCAGTCACCTCCAATCTACCCTACCCCACTCCACTTCACTCCAATCTACCCCAATCTAACCCACTCCACTCCAATCTACCCCACTCCAATCTAACCCATTCCACCCCAATCTATCCTAATCCACCCGAATCTACCCAAATTCAATCTACTGCACGCCAATGAACAGTGCCAGTCTACCCAACCACCCCACTCCAATCTACCTAAATCTAATCTACTCAATTCCAATCCACCCCAATCCATTCTACCCCAATTCAATCTACCCCACTCCACTCCAATCTACCCCACTTGACTCCGATTTACCCGACTCCACTGCAATCTACCCCAACTCCATCCCAATGTACCCCACTCCAATCTACTCACTCCATTCCAATTTACCCCACTACACTCCAACCAATCTCCACTCCACTCCAATCTGCCCCACTGCACTTAAATGTACTCCACTCCAATCTACCCAACTCTACTCCACTGCACCCCACTCCAATCTACCAAAGTCTACCCCACTCCAACCTAACACAATCTACCCAATTTCAATCGACTGCAATCTACCCTAATCCACTCCACTCCAATACCCACCCCACTCCAATCTAACCCACTCCATTACACTCTACCCTACTCCACTACAATCTACCCCACTTCAATCTACCACAATACACCCCAAACTAATCTGCCACAATCTACCCCACTCCACTGTATCCCTATTTACCCCAGCCAATCTACTGAACTCCAATCCACCCAATCTACCCCACTCCAGTTCACTTTAATCTACCCCACTCCACTCTATGCCAATCTACCACAATTCACTCCACTCAATCGACCCCCTCCAATCAAATCTACTCTACTCTACCTCACTCCAAACTAACACACTCCACTTTACTCCTATCTACCCCACTTCATTCCAATCTACCCTGCTCCAATCCACCCAATCTACCCCACTTCACTCCAATCTACCTCAATCCACCCCACTCAACCCTAGTCTACCCCACTCCTCTCCAATCTATCCCAATCCACCCCACTCAACTCTTTCTCAATGTACCCCACTTCACTCAAATCTACCCCACTCTACTCTACCCCAATCTGGCATGATCTACACCACTCCATGGCCCATGTCAATGCTTGTTGCCAGGTCTGCTCTTTTGGCCCTTGTTCAGCCCTGCCTAAGCTAGCTATCTGACACCCCCACATACAACAATGCCTTTTCATCATGATAAACTTGGAAAACTCATCTCAACTAGCCACAACAAAATTTCCATTGTTGCCAACAAGATTGTACTAATACCAATCATTGTACATTTTTGATATCATCTGTATTGTATATATCGTTTTTGGTCACATTTGATTCAGTCAGTTCACTGTTATGTTATGTTATGTTATGTTATGTTATGTTATATAGCTTATAAAGCGCACAGCTGCTCCAGCAAAGGGGCGTCCCGGCGCTAATGACAGTCAAAAAGGAGAGGGCCACCAAAAGCCATAGGAACCTACAGTGGAGGGAAAAGATGAGTCTTGGTGGCCTTACGGAATGCCAAGTAATTGTTTAGGCTACGAATGGACAGTGGGAGAGAGTTCCAAAGTTTGACCGCCAGTGTGCAGAAGCACGTCCCCCAGCCCGTGCTCTCCTCACCCTCGGAACCACCGCCAAGTTTTGGGCCCATCGAACGAAGTTGGCGGGGGGTGTAGGGTGAGGCAGGGTGGCCAAAATGGCCGTTGAGGAGGACTTCAGGATCTTAAAAGCAATGCTCAGAGATTTGAATTCCACACGTCTGGCCACCGGCAACCAATGTAGTCGGCGAATGGCAACAGAGGTGGAGCAGGTCCTCAGGAGGCCAAGGAGGATTCTGGCCGCCGCATTCTGGACTCTCTGTAATCTTAGGATCTCTGACTTGTTGGTACCCAAATAGAGCGAGTTGGCGTAATCCAATCTCGACAGAATGGCAGCCTGAATGATAACTTGCCGATTGGACGGGTCAAAATAACCTAGCAATGGTTTGAGCCCATGCCGAATACCCATGCAGGTCCCCGCCACTTTCTTGGTTTGGGCCTGAAAACTGAGAGTGGAGTCCACCCAAACTTCTTTACTATTTGTTTGGGGGTGGGGACACAGCCCAGGGTGGTGGGCCACCACTGTTCACTCCACAGCTCACCATCCCGTCCAACCAACAGGATTTCGGTCTTGCTTGCATTAAGCTGCAGACAGTTGGCAGACATCCACTCAGAGATAACCATAAGATTGCTCCGAAACATACAGGCATCCTGCGCTGGATTGCCAGAAAGTGCCACTACCAACTGAGTATCGTCGGCGTACGATACCAGTGTCAAGCCTCTGCTCCTAGCCACCGCCGCCAAAGGTTGAACGTACAGATTGAACAGCGTAGGGCTCAGTGCTGAGCCCTGTGGCACCCCTTGATGAATATTATGGATCCGAGAGGAAAAAGGGGGAGCCGACACCTGAAAGGTCCTCTCAGAGAGGAAGGAGGCGAACCAGTCGAGAGCTAAGCCCGAAATCCCCGCCTCCTCCAGCCGTTGCAACAGAATCTGGTGAGAGACCGTGTCAAACGCGGCACTGAGGTCTAATAAAATCGGTGCTGACGTACTGTGTGAATGTGTTGTTCTGATTGTTGATGAGAATGACGGATGAATGGTACGTTATGGGCGACTTGTCAAATGACATTATGTGCATAATGTTTATGTTTTTTTACACTCATAATATATTAATAATAAATAAAAAATATCATCTTTGAATATACCTTTATCCTTCTTCCTTCCACATACCCTTTGTGCCTAGTTTTTTTATATATAACTTTCATTGTGTAGATTGTATACACTGTGATTATATTCACATGAGTAGCCTTAGGTTTTTCTACATTATTATATACATGCTGAAATGCTGTCTCTTCTGATTGACTATACATGCTGAAATGCTGCCTGCTCTTACCTCTAGTTATGCGCTCCTGACTGGACTGCTGCGTCCATCCCTTGTACTAATCAGGCGCAAACGTGCGACTATACAACTATTGAAATGCTAGGTTTAAAGCTCCCTTGTTAAGATGGTATGAGTGCTTGGAATATAAGATCTAAGGGGCACATGCATCAAGCCTAAAAAAAATCGCAAAATTAGCGAATCGCTAAATCATGGCGTTTGCGACCGCAAAATACCGTTTCGCAATGCATCAACTGCATAATAGCGAAAACTCAACAATTCGCTAATTTAAAGAATCGCAAAACATTCTGCGAATAGTATTAGCGAATCGCTATTTGCGCCCCCAAATAGCGATTCGCAAATAAGGAATCGCAAAATAGATGCATGAAAATTCGCTAATTGCGAATTTGCTATTTGCGAATTCGCTATTTGCGAATTCGCTATTTGCGAAATCGCAAATATCGGATTCGCAGTAGCGTTTGCGATTTTTAGCGATTCTTTATTTTTTCGCAATTTTTTTGTTGCATCTGTTTTTGCGAGTCGTTATTTGCGAATCGTTAAAATTCGCAAATAAGGATTCGCAAACTTTTACATTGATGCATGTGCCTGAAAGAGCTCTATACTGGGCTCTATATTTGTGTCCTTAACTCTAATGGAAAAAGACTGATCGATTTCTCAATAAGGACTGTAAAAACGCTTAAGATATTCCATGGCTGCGATGCAATCCCTGTTTACAGTTCATATGTTTTACTTCATCTGGCATCCCCAAAGCATATTTGCTATTTTCAAGATTTTGTTTCTGTTTGTAGTAATTTCATGCAACATATGACTTTTGTATAATGCAGACTTTGAACTGAGTCACCTCCAGGTGTCTGAGTGAGTTTAGGTTGTGAATGTATTTATGACAGTGCATGATTGAGAGCTCCAGTGGCGGCTGCCACAAACAAACAGTGGTGGGAGGGTGGAGGGGGCGTGGGAGGGGAAGTGCGGGGGCTAATAATAATTTTTTTTTAAAAGAGACTTACCTTAACCTGCCGGCCGCCTCCCGCGTTGTGCCTCGGTCTTCCTGGTCCCAGTAACCCCCGGGACAGCATCACAGACTCCCTGTGCAATCCTCGCCCTGCTCTCATTCTATTATAGCAGCTCAGGGATTGGTCTGAGCAGGCTGCTTTGACGCTCCACTCAGGAGAGGGAGTGTGTTCTGTTTCTCCAACCCCGGCTGTGCAATGCAGCCGGGTTGGAGAAACCTAAGTGCGCATGTCTGTTTGGCCAGCCTAAGACGGCCGGCCAAACAGACATGCACATTTAGAAGTGCACCCACTCCTACTCCCCTCTCCCATGGCCCGGTCCACCCCTCCCATACACACGCTGGCTCAGCCAGCAGATGGAAAATAAAACGATGATAAAATATTGTTTTATTTTTCAGCTGCTGGCTCTGAACCAGTGGAGCGACACTCCTCCGCCATTGCGGAGGAGCTGCCCCTGGAGAGCTCTGAAGCAGATGGCATTGTGAGTTTCTTACAGTGCCTGTGAGTGGACGATAGAAATGTGAGAACTACATGCACATCAAATCCTTGTTGTCTCCGCAAAGCGCACAGAGCAGTAGTCTCATATGTGCCAATGGTAACTGCGTTAAAGTCTCAGATATGCTTACGGAGGATTTCAGAAAGATGTGGGGAGAAAATGGTGTAAGTGTCTAACTGAGTGAGAGACTGCAGAAGAAAGTAGTGTGAAGGGGAGAGCTAGAGTTTTTGAGATGCTCTGAAGGCTACTAGCCCTTCTGTAGACCTTAGTAATGTTTAATTCATAGTCTTGTGTATTCGGAATTGAAATATTTTCAATTCTAATTTTCACAACAATATCAGTGTTGCTGTTAATTTATCAGATACAGCTGACAAGCATTGGCAAATCCAGTAGGTCTGGTTTGTTTTATGTTGATGTCTTTGCTGTGTGACGTCAGGATGCAGTAAAAGAAAACTCAGAGAGGCACGCACCCAAATACTGGTCAGGTGGCACGCTGTGTGAAGTACAGGATTTTAGTTCGCATGTTTAAAAAATAAACCAAAATTACATAGGTCCGACCTCTTGGAAGGGTTTCCTAATTACCTTTTTTTTTGCCCACATTTCTTTTAGGGATTGTCATGCCGAGATACACTATTACCATGAATTCTGACCACCACTTCAGGTGTGGTGATGGAGAAGTCAGGATGTGAGGGAAACAAGGGAATTCCAGAGTAGGGCAACATAAAGGCAGCATGGTAGAAGATAAATTCCACAGCAGTAGGAAACAAGGGGCATATTTATAAAAAAAAAATAGCGCAGCACAGCAAGACACCTTGCTGCTCTGTGTGATAGGGAAAGGGCAGGAATGGCCTTGCGTGGCATGATAAATCTTACTTAGCAGTTGCATCGCCCTACGCAACTGCTTGATAAATATGCCCCCAAGTGTACAAGCATGAGACAATATAATTAAGTAGATTAGCAACTTTAATGTATCTGGGTATTCTGTTCCATTACAAGCAAGGACACCACAGAAAACTCCACTGTTTCATTCCATTAAATCCCTGCCTAAGAGAGGTGTATCACCATGGTAGTACAGTCCAAAAATACCCAGAAAATACCGGTTTTTAAGCCTTTAGTTGGACTGGCCATAAAAGTGTGTGCTAAAATAGTATAGTATGTGAGCTATTTCAGTTTACCTCCTGTGTAAACAAACAAATTGTTCAAGGGGTGACATAGCCCAACAGGAGAGCATGCTGTCACCCAAAGAAAGAAAAATTGCACTGGGACAAATAACAGTGACAGAAAATAACTTAATCAGTGACAGGCGTGCATTCCTATGAGAGTCGTTTTTGTTGAAGTTCAAAAAATCTAGCAAGCAACTTAGTAAGAAGAATTGTGTTGAAGAAAACTAACATTACGCACACAGAGGGAATACAATATTGGAGCAGGCCTGCAAATGAGCGCACAGAAAATAAAGCACACACAGCATTTTTGCCTTCACAGATCAGTCCAGTCATAAAAGATATGTGTGTGGTTCACAAGCCATTGGTCAGAGAACTGTAGTGGTTTTCTGCAGACTGTTACTGCAGCACGTTTGTTTCTTACTGCAGTCTTACAAGAAAGGGAGACCGAAAACAACCCCACTCCCCAGAAATTCATTCCATTAAATCCAGTGCTGGAAAATAACAGCAATTGCAATGCTTTTGCATAAAAAAGTTAACTTTATTCGTGAAACCACTGATTAATACAATTGTGTGCATGGTTGCAAAACAACATGGCGGTCTTCATATCCTGGAATAATCACTAAACAAAATTAAAATCAAAAAACATTTTTGGTCTCCATGGCATCAATATCTATAAAAAACAGGCTGATATTTTTTTACAACTTTCTTTATTTGATTATATAAACAACATACAAGTACATTATCACTAAAGGTTACGTCCGAGGTGGTAGTAAATAATATCTAGCATTATATAAGATAGATTTTGCTGTGAATACCTAAAGGAGGTACATGTGAAAGCTGAAGGACATGCATGTGAGCAATTGAGGTTAAAGATCCGAAGTAATAACACATTAGCACAGACTGAACTTTGTTGAAAATTGAGGTTTTCTAAACTGGAAACATATGAAGATATTGGGTCAAGGTTCAGGATGGTATCTCAACCCTTGGCCTTCAGGTGTTCCTAGTGGATCCCAAATGTCTTGTGAGCTATTTGCTACCGGCTGTGCCAGTGATCTTCCTGCAGTGCATTGCATTGTTCAGCCATACCTACACAGAAGGTGGGGAGCCCCGAAGCCAGGCTATGGCATTTCCACATTTATCATGGAGTGATAGCATGGGATTGAGTTTTCTTATATCGGGAGGATCACGGCAGCATATTCCAGCAATGCTGTCAGTGGGGACATTTCAACGTGGTGAGTGGCGACCTTGGCTAGTTGTGCAAAGTTTGACTCTCGGAAGTCTGGAATAGTGACGCATTTCCAAGTACAATGAATAAAATCAGTGGTAGGGTGAGTGCAGCGATGGCGAGGGTCAATTTTAGAGAGCTTTGCATGGTATAAGTATTTGTAATGCATAGGTTTGAGCCTGTAATTCAGGGAGCTTAGCCTAGTCATAAAGCCAGTGCCAGGGGTCACAAAGGCCAAGCCACTGGTCGCAGCTGCAACCCCTGGCAAACCCTAAATGACATCCATGATTCGTTGCTATGGACTGTGCGCATCAGAAGAGTGGATCTAGGGAGGGGAAAGGAAAGGACTATATTTAGTGTGTCCTCTTCAATCTGGTCCCTTTCCACAGCTATATGTGCAGAGTAAGATTCTGGTTATTGCCATTAAAAGGTAATATGAGACTGAGCTGCACAATAATAAAGATCTATATCTGGGATGGCAAATCCCCTTTTTTCGAATGGGAGTGTAAGGATATACCTTTAATTCTGGGTTGTTTACACGCCCAGATCAGCCTAGTTGGTATTGCTGTGAGTATCTTAAAGAATACAGTATTCAGTGTAGTGAGTATATTAGTGAAAAAATATTGAAATTTAGTGAGGATCAACATTTTGATCATGGAAATGGGTCTCGCCATCAAGACTGGGAATTTTATACATAAAGGGACACAAGCGGCTTTCTGATGGCATTGCAATTCTTCGGAATGTTATTCATTTAGCATATAGGCCAGGGATTCCATCGCTCTCTTCGGTTTGGAAGATGCAGAACCACTGAAAGTCCCTGCCATCCATGACTACCTGCACCTCCGAGAAAAGGCACACTTGCTGCTGGTGATATGAATTTGGGGCAAAGAGGGAAAGGGAGAGAGACAGAAACACAGGACTAGAGTATGCTCCCTGTTGCAGAATTATCTTGGTGGAGGTACTGCACATGCTACCTCTATGTTCTGGAGATAGGTCAAAACAATGCTGGCAGGAAAAATAATTATGATTCGTAAGTATATTCAGACTTGAGTTGAACATGTAAAATATATATAGGTTTATAAAGCTTACCAGTCATCAGTCAGTCAAGGAAATGGTCCTTAAACTTATATCATATACAACTATATCAACCTTTTGTGATTACATCACATTAATTAAACAACATAAAATAACAGATAAACAATTCATTATATAAAATCTTATAAAATCAACATACCTTAAAATATACCCCATGTTCATATTGTCAAACCATCACATACGATAAATAGCTCGCATCGCAAGTTACCAATAAATTACTAATCTAAATGCACATGAAAACCTTTTTAGCAGCGATCATAAACCTTCCAATGGCACATGCTACATCCAAGAAACGCATTTCAGTTAAACATTCCATAGCCTGTACACGGTTTCTAACGCCATATTTAAAAGAATTGGACGTAAGAATGTTTTCCATGCAATCAGAACTTTAAGACAATCCAATAAAATATGCAACATTGCATTTAGTACTTAAACCACATGTATAATTTCCCTCAGGATCAAGTATACCAGCTTCGGAAGTCGGCCTTACTGTAATGAGCCTTGGGCCAACCTGGATTCAGCTGTGAACCCCAGGACACTGCCACAAACACATCAGACAGAACAATTGAACAAAGAAGGATGTACACACCAACAAAAGAAGGCAAGACAAAAGGGGACCAGCATGGCACTGACAGGAAAACCGAGGGAACCCAAACAGAAGAAAACAATAAACATGAAGTATGGATACGAGTGCAAACTGATACCTATGAAGAGAGCTAATGCAACTGGTGACACGTTGCCAGGCAAAGATCATGACACATAACTAGCCTTAAAAAGGTCTCTGCCATCATAAACACAGACGTGACTTTAACCCTAGGTTTATTATTTTAGTTCTCATGAATTATTAACTTGTCTTCCATCATTTCTAGCCCCCTGTATAGTAGGTTGCCTCAATTTGCCCTGAATTCTCACATGCTACGTCGAAGAGCAGGGGGAAATTGAGGCACTCGTGTCTCGTGCCTCCTCTAATCATGAAGGACAAGGACATTGAGAGGCACCCACAGATGCATAATCTACCACTTGGTTTGTCTATAGGAGTTTAATAATGTAGACCAGGCATCCACCCATTCCTAGTCTCTCAAGGACCTTCATAAAGACAGGCCGCTCAAGCAAGTCGAAAGCCTTCTCCAAGGGGGGTAGTACTGTGATGCCTTGATAGTCTGTGTGGATATGAGTCATGAGAGAGAAAAGGGTTCTGAGATTATGCGAGGTGGTAATACCAGGCATAAAGCCAGACTTATCTGGTGGTACTAGTTTGATTTTGGTAATTGATATTTTGTCAACAAGGGGAGTCTGTTGCAGGCATCTATTTATGCCAATGTAATATTGTCTAGGTAGGCAGCGAGGGCCACGTGTGGCTGCACCTATTTTTATGTCTATAATGAGATCAAGACATGTATGAATGCAGAGAATCTCTTTGCATATGTGTGTAATTAGCATTCTCAATGGTGCAAATCAAAGCAATGTGTGTGGATCTATCGAGTAGGGAGTAGTATCCAGGCCTGTGTCTTAATGAGTCTCTAACCTTTGCCATATCTTCTGACCAGTGCATATTTGCCTAGAAATTTGAGTTCTTGTTCTGAAAGATCTTTATGAGCAGTTAGATTTTCATGATCTTTATCAGGGGGCTAGGATTTGGAGAGACTCCAAGGGCTTTCTCAAGGTTTGAAAGTTTACTATCTAGTTTCTGTAGTTCCATTCTGATGGATTTAAGTACCCCTGTTTGTTTTAAAATTGCAATCCCTCTACTACAGACTTTAAAGGTCTTCCACATAATGTGTTGGCTCAATACTGAGCTCTTGTTTGTGGCAAAGAATTCTTCAGTGTTGGCGCAGAGTACTGTGTCAAGCAGTGTTAGAGAGGGGGCTGTAATGTGGAATATCGATTAGGGAATATTGCGATGTCTTAATATCTTAGCCAAAATATCAAGGGCACAAATATCGAAATATAAGTACATATAGGGAAGTATAGATTTACTACTCAACTCCACATCTACGTCCCTTGAACATAGGTATCTTCAAGGTACGTAGATGTGGAGTTAGGTATAGAAAATCGATCCATACTTACCAGTCAATATTTTTTACCTAGATACTTTGGGTACAATATTCAGGTCCCAAGATATTCATTGCTCAATATTCCGGATCCACACCTGAAGAGGGAATCTCTGATCCCAGTGCTTTGGTACACTTATAGGAATTTTTAGTGAAATTATATTTGGGCAGTGTTCAAGTGATATGTGTATATGGATGTATTCCGATCGCTACCATGGTGATCTATGTTATTGATTTGGGATCTGATATTTTGCAAAAAGCGACATCACTGCTGCTGATGGTGTCTGGCTGCGGATGTGTAGAGAACCACAAGAGATGGTGAGCTTGTCTGCAAGATAAGCGGGGTTGCTGGTCGTTATGGCTTTGTTCATGATGCAGCTGGTTTTTTTAAGGTGGTGCGAGTCAGCAAGGAAAACCAATAGATTTCCATCAGGATTGGGGATTTGATCCTGTCTTCAGACCCTACATGAGAAATGCTGTGGCATGTGGGATGTCATTAAGACATGCCAGTGTGGAGTGTGGTAGGCCCTGAAGAAGGGCATTTTCACTATTCGGATGCAAGAGTTTTAACAGCAGTTTGGAAGTTGCTTTCTGGTAGAAACAGTTTCACTTTCTTTAGAAGAGAGAGCTGGCAGCAGACCATCTTTGTGTTTTTCTGTCAAAGTGTTCCTTCAGGCTGAAATTGAATCCAGGGTGAACCCAAATGACTTGGCATTCAGTGAAAGTTGCAGTTCAAAGCTATCAAGGTTCATATCATTGAGGCAGGTTTGTACTACTTCTTGTTTGTTGTTCTTGAAAAACAACAAGAATTCTGTCTGGGTGTAATTGAGCTTCAGGTATGCACAGTGCATCCATGTCTAGATCTTGTGCAGTGTCAGGTCCTCAAATCCTCGGAGACGTACGATGCTCAACGGGGTCCACCTCCTGATAGCCCCAAGGTCTGAAAAAACCAACAGACTCAGTAGAGTGATCAGGTGAGGGAAGGAAAGGAAGGGTTCAGCAGGGAGGGAGATCTGTAACGAGAGGCAAACAACAATAAATACACCACACCACTGTTTCTCTGGATAGAATACCATACACAATATTAACACCTGGCTCATATACCTGTAAAGAAAAATAATGGTTTGCGCATCCTAGGTGGGTATCTCGGAAGTGCCACTGCCACTAACGGATCTAGGGATAGAGCAATGGCGTTACAACACAACACGTGAATACAGTTTATGATGGATAGGGAGATAACCTATCACTAGGGTAACGTACCCCGGGGCTCTCTTCGTGGCGCAAAAAAACAGGGGAGTTGGAGCTGTCTTTGGTGGAGCTCAACAAGCCCCTGCTGTAGAGGATAGAGAGAAACAAGCCAATGGGAACACAGATACGAACTGCCTGTAGAATCTCTCAAGTCCCCCCAAGAGAAATCAGCATTACAAGAACAGCGGAATGTCGGGGTAGCGCCACAGGTACTTGAATATACCAAGGGAGTGTTAAGGTCAAAGAAAATGTTACCATGGATAACCCAATCCTTCTTGGATCAAAAATTAGTTCAGGTGTCATTAGTTAGCCCGGACACAGTTCCAGCTTCCTTGCCGTATTAGTATCATATCGGCAGAGCTGGATGCCAAATGCAACACTGAAACAACAAAGTCAAAGAAACCAAGTAGACGGCCGCGCCTCCGCGCGTGCTGTCTATGAACAAGAAATTCTCCCTCTGTTCCTAGGAGATATAGATGCCAGAGGTGAATTACAAGTAGTCCCGCAAGAGCCTAGACTCGGCTCGTCCAACGGGACTACTGTGGCTTGAGAACCTGTTTTCCGCTCGAAATCAGGTTTAGCAAGGTATCAGGGATTTCCGTCACAATACACAAAGAGAAGTTGGTGCTGTGAGCACCCCTACCGGAACTCCTTATGTTGGTCACGGCTTTGCGGCTTTGCGGGTAAACTGCAAGAATTAACGGCACCCGACGGGTGCCCTGGAAGCGTATAAATCAGGCTTCCTGTACCACGTGACGTCACCTGCGGCGCGTCCCAAGGCATCACGGGAACTGTAGTTTTGTCGGACTACAGCTTCCCGAATCACGGATCTGCTTGGCGCGTCAGTGTTCTCCGGCGGCACGTAGTGTGCGCCGCGACAGTACATCCCTCTCCCGAAGAACACTGACAGAGACAAGGCTTCCCAGGGAAACGTTTGTGAAAGAGAGTCGTGTAACGCCGGGCATGAACTCCAGAGGCCGGTTCCCACGAGTTCTCCTCATTACCGTATCCCTTCCAGGTTACCAGGTACCACAGTCTACTCCGGTAGATCTTGGAGTCGACAATGCCTCTCACCTCATGTTCCACCTCATTGTTCACCAGAACTGGCTCCGGACTCTTCCGTGCCGAAGCTAGGGATGGCTTAACAAGCGACAGATGGAAAGCAGGGTGTATGCGCAAGGTGGAGGGCAAGGCTAGTTTGACCACCACCGGATTGACCAACTTGACCACCCTGTAGGGGCCTATGTACTTAGGATTGAAGATGCTGTAACGCTTAAACCTGATGTTCTTGGTAGACAACCAGACATAATCCCCCTTTTTATACACCGGCCCCGGGCGTCTATGCTTGTCGGCATATGCCTTGTACTTGATTTTTGCTGCTCTCAGGCCTTGCTGCGCTACCTTGAGCATTCTCTGGATATGGGATATTCTCTCCTGGACCTCTGGCACATGCGTAGTGTGAGAAGGGTGCAACAAGGGGGTGAAAGTAGGATGGAAACCATAAGTGCAGAAAAAGGGTGTAAGCCTAGTGGAACTGTGAAGAGCGCTATTATATGCTACTTTGGCCAACCATAATTTGTCCACCCAAGCCTCTGAAGTGACATCCACATAACACCAGAGATATTGCTTGAGAGTCTGGTTTACCCGTTCGGTCTGGCCATCAGTTTGAGGGTGGAAGCTAGTGGAAGTGTTGGAAGCGATACCTAATGCCGAACACCATACCCTTCAAAGGTTCGCTGTGAATTGCGTTCCACGGTCGGAGACGGTGTTCCTCGGCAACCCGTGTAATCTCACTATGTGTGTCAGCATTAGATGGGCTATTGTGCTTGCTGAGGGAATCTGCCTACAGGCAATGAAATGAGCCAATTTCGTGAGGTAGTCCACCACCACCAAAATGACTGTGTGGCCCTTGTCTGCAGGCATCCCTACCACGAAATCCACAGAGATGTCAGCCCAGGGTTGGTCAGGGATAGGGAGCGGTTGCAGGAGCCCAGCCTGTTGAGCATGCATGGTTTTCATTTGACTGCAGGTTGTGCATTCTTTAATCCATATGGATATATCAGCTTTTATAGAGGGCCACCAGAACTGCCGCAACACTCTGTCCAATGTCTTTGCCAGGCCGTTGTGTCCAGCACAGGGTAAGGTGTGACATCATTCAAAAGCTCGTCTACGTAGGGACACAATAGGGAGCAATAGCTGCTTCCCTCGCATCGGAAGCCCCTTTGTCATCTTCCAGTCTTTGTTCCTCCTCAACCATTCTTTCCACTTATCCGTGTGAATATTATGCGCCACACTCCTGAGAAATGCGTCCATAAAGGTAACCCCTATAAGATTCTGTGGATTGATTATGGCATGTTTGATGTCTTCCACCGGACCTGTGGAGGTCGTTTGACGGGTCAAGGCATCTGCCTTTTTGTTTTCCTTCCCAGGTCTGTATGTCACAAAAAAGTTGAACCCCGCAAAGAATAGCATCCATCGCAACGGACGCGGGGTCAAATGTCTCGCTGCGGTCATAAATTGGAGGTTGCGATGGTCGGTGAACACAGTAACCACATGTTTGGCCCCTTTCAAGAGGTGTCTCCAATCCACAAATGCTTCCTTTATAGCAAGCAGTTCTTTTTCCGCAATCGTATAATTGTGTTCCGCGGTGTTACGTTTTCTTGACATGTAAGCCACAGGGTGCAATTGGCCGGTATCTTTGTGACGTTGGGAGAGCACTGCTCCTACCGCTGTGTCAGAAGCGTCCGCCTCGACGATGTAGGGTCGTTCTGGATCCGCATGTACCAGAACAGGGGCTGACACAAACGCATGTTTCAAGGCCTCAAACCCCTCTTGAGCCTTCTCCATCCATTGGAAGATGGCCTTCTTTCTCAACAAACGTGTGAGGGGAGCCGCCAAATTTGAGAAATGATCGATGAAGCGACGATAAAAATTGGTGAAGCCTGAAAAACATTGGATGTCGCGGACGTTCAAAGGTTGAGGCCAGTCTTTTACGGCGGTGATCTTACGTTCGGACATTTCCTGACCCCAAGGGGTTAGCATTACTCCTAGGAATTCGACGGACGTCACACTGAACTCACATTTGCTGATCTTACAGTACAAATGGTGTTCCTGTAGGGTCCTTAGGATGGTACATACATGTTGCGAGTGTGTCGCTACGCTGGAGGAATAGATCAGGATGTCATCTATGTACACCACCACGAACTTGTCCAGGTACTCTCGCAGGACGTCATTAAGGAAGAATTGAAACGCTGCGGGGGCGTTGCATAAGCCGAACGGCATCACCCGGTATTCAAATAACCCAAAGCGCGTGGTAAACACCGTCTTCCATTCATCTCCGCTTCGCATACGGACCAAGTGGTATGCCCCTTTTAAGTCCAGACGGGTGTAAATCACAGCCTCTTTGACCTGCTGCAACAAAACGTTAATGAGGGGCAGCGGGTATCTGTTCTTAATCGTGATGGCGTTTAACGATCTATAGTCCACACAAGCCCGGAGCTCCCCATTAGCCTTCGGTATAAAAAACAAAGGAGCCGCTGCCGGGGATTTGGAATCCCGTATGAACCCCAACTCCAGGTATTTATCCAGGTACGCACGGAGATGTGTCGTCTCGGGTTCCGTAAGAGCGTACACTCTACCCGCTGGAACGACGGCACCGGGTACTAGATCTATCTGGCAGTCGTATGGACGGTGCGGGGGTAGTACTTCTGCCTTTTGTTCATTGAATACTTCCGCGTATTCATGATACTCCTCCGGTAAGGTAACATCGTGTTCCATTGCGGTAGCTATGTGATGACACATAGCCAACGCCGCCGCTGGACTGGCATGGGGTTGGATACAATGCATTCTACAGTATTCCGAAGAAAACAGAAGGGTTTTCTCCTCCCAATCCACTTGGGGGTTGTGGGTTTGTAACCATGGCAATCCGAGAATAACCCCATACTGGGGTGCTTGTATTATATTAAAGGTCAACTTCTCCAAATGATCAGCTCCATGTAATGTACTCAGTTCCCCCGTATGGAAACGGATAGGTCCGGAATCCAGAAGCCTCCCATCCACTGCGAATACTGCCTCGGTGTGTCTTTCTCTTGGAAGGGGATACCCAAGGCTAGGGCTTGCTTCTGATCCATAAAACATCCTGGCGCTCCGGAGTCCAACATAGCCTGCACAAGGTGCCATTCATCTCGGATCCTTAACCGTAACTCCATGTAGAAGTGGTTTCTCTCACTGCCTGTGCTACCTTCGAGTGAAGGGATAAAGGCCTGGCTTGAAGTGGTCCCCTCGTCCTTCTTCAAGCTCGATCGTTTCCCGTCAGGGGTCCTGCTGTGACCGTAGACACCTTTTTGTATTCCATCCTGGAATTTTTTGGCCGAAGAGTGCATTCCTTGATAAAGTGGCCCTTCCTTCCGCAGTACATGCACAACCCTTTCTTCCTCCGATAGTCTCGTTCTTCTGTGGTAAGAGGTGAACGAACTGCTCCGATTTCCATGGCTTCGGGCTTAGAGGCTTGGGCGTTGTCGTGCGACCGGGGTTGATCTACTCGTAAAGCGGATTTTTCCTTCTTCTTGTATTCGCTCTTGCGTTCGCTAAGGCGGTGGTCCAACCGAAGCACCAGCTGAATAAGGTCCTCACAAGAAGTGGGTTGGGGATCAATCTGGGCCAGAACATCTTTCATCTCCTCCCTCAACCCTTGGTGAAAGATTGCTGCTTGTTTAGCTTCTGGCCACTCGGTCTCAGTTACCAATCGCCGAAAATCATTGAGGTAGGAGATCAGGTCCCTGTTTCCCTGCCTTAATTCCAACAAGTCTCGATCTGCAGAAAGAGTAGCTGCTCTGCAGTTGAATGTTTTTTAAAATTCCTTTAGAAAGGAATCCCAATCATACATAAGGGGGTCATCTCTTTTGACTAATGGTCAATTTTGTGCAGCGTCCCCCACTAAATATGATACCAAAAACGCTACTCTCGACTGATTCGTGTTGAATGCTTTGGGCTTACATGAAAAGTGTAATAACACCTGCGTGAGAAACACCTGGACCTTACTGATGTCCCCATTATATCTCTCAGGTGTAGCCAGAGGTATTGGCGTAGGGACTCCACTACCACTGACGGGGCTAGGGCCGTGTGAGGAATACCAGCGTTGAAAGGGTTACGCTGCATTCTGTCTACTTGAGCCTGTAAGGCTGCGGTTTCGGCCCTAGAGGCGCTCAGCTCTGCCTGTACCAGGGTCAACGCGGCTATGACATCCTCTAAGGTGGCCATAGCACCGTACGTCTAGGAGGATGTGTATTCGTGGGCCGTTAATTCTGTCAGGTCCTCAAATCCTCGGAGACGTACGATGCTCAACGGGGTCCACCTCCTGATAGCCCCAAGGTCTGAAAAAACCAACAGACTCAGTAGAGTGATCAGGTGAGGGAAGGAAAGGAAGGGTTCAGCAGGGAGGGAGATCTGTAACGAGAGGCAAACAACAATAAATACACCACACCACTGTTTCTCTGGATAGAATACCATACACAATATTAACACCTGGCTCATATACCTGTAAAGAAAAATAATGGTTCGTGCATCCTAGGTGGGTATCTCGGAAGTGCCACTGCCACTAACGGATCTAGGGATAGAGCAATGGCGTTACAACACAACACGTGAATACAGTTTATGATGGATAGGGAGATAACCTATCACTAGGGTAACGTACCCCGGGGCTCTCTTCGTGG
This sequence comes from Calotriton arnoldi, assembly GCA_963921515.1. NCBI lineage: Eukaryota > Metazoa > Chordata > Amphibia > Caudata > Salamandridae > Calotriton > Calotriton arnoldi. Next base: position 1,619,905 of record CAWUFW010001550.1, read on the forward strand.
CGCAAAAAAACAGGGGAGTTGGAGCTGTCTTCGGTGGAGCTCAACAAGCCCCTGCTGTAGAGGATAGAGAGAAACAAGCCAATGGGAACACAGATACGAACTGCCTGTAGAATCTCTCAAGTCCCCCCAAGAGAAATCAGCATTACAAGAACAGCGGAATGTCGGGGTAGCGCCACAGGTACTTGAATATACCAAGGGAGTGTTAAGGTCAAAGAAACTGTTACCATGGATAACCCAATCCTTCTTGGATCAAAAATTAGTTCAGGTGTCATTAGTTAGCCCGGACACAGTTCCAGCTTCCTTGCCGTATTAGTATCATATCGGCAGAGCTGGATGCCAAATGTCACACTGAAACAACAAAGTCAAAGAAACCAAGTAGACGGCCGTGCCTCCACGCATGCTGTCTATGAACAAGAAATTCTCCCTCTGTTCCTAGGAGATATAGATGCCAGAGGTTAATTACAAGTAGTCCCGCAAGAGCCTAGACTCGGCTCGTCCAACGGGACTACTGTGGCTTGAGAACCTGTTTTCCGCTCGACATCAGGTTTAGCAAGGTATCTGGGATTACCGTCACAATACACAAAGAGAAGTTGGTGCTGTAAGCACCCCTACCGGAACTCCTTATGTTGGTCACGGCTTTGCGGCTTTGCGGGTAAACTGCAGGAATTAACGGCACCCGATGGGTGCCCTGGAAGCGTATAAATCAGGCTTCCTGTACCACATGACGTCACCTGCGGCGTATCCCAAGGCATCACGGGAACTGTAGTTTTGTCGGACTACATCTTCCCGAATCACGGATCTGCTTGGCGCATCAGTGTTCTCCGGCGGCACGTAGTGTGCGCCGCGACATGCAGACAGTGTTTGAGGTGCTGAATTTCTGGAATGTAGGAGACTTTCAACTACAGTTGTGTATCATCTGCACATTGGTGATTTCTGATGCTGTTATCTATGAGCCAAGGGTCAAGGGGCTCCATGTAAATGGTGTGATGAGGAGCGTTTGGCACCTGGAGGTGCCAATGTGAACAAACTGGTGTCAATTGGAATGGTAGGAGAACCAGTGAACGAAATTGTTGGTGAATCCCATTCGAGAATCCAGGGCACTTACAAGGGTGGAATGTTCGACTGTGTTGAAGGCAGCTGAGAGGTCCAGCAATATCAGGAATCAGGGGATAGCTTCATCCATGGTCAGGAGGGCCTTGTTTATGATGTGTACGGTAGCAGTCTCCATGCTGCAGCATGATCTGAAGCCAGATTGGTATTTGTGCAGGAGATAGTTAGCATTAATGTGATCTTGAAGTTGAACATAGATTGCTTTTTCAGTGGTCTGACCGATGAATGGTAGATGAGTGATGGGCCAGTAGTTGGCGAAGTCACTGGGGTCTGGTGTAGGTTTCTATGGGAGTAGGAGGATCATTCCTGTCTTGGGAGCTTGCATGATGGATGCATTGACAATGATGAAAAAGAGTGAGAAAGTGTCCTCAAAAAGAACATTGATGAAGTACGAGACACCCTCTTCATTGGCAGTCACTTTGAGGGAGTAGAGTATGTCGATAAAATCTGAAAGAGACAGGGTTTATAAGTATGACCATTGCAGGGTTCTACCGGAAGGGGTGGGTGAAACAGATGAAGAAGGCTTGGTGTTGTGGATGGGCTGTTCTGATCTTCTTTATCTTTTATATGTCACTAACGAAAAGGTTAATGGCATGTCACTTTTCTATAGAATGACAAATACATGGTTCCGACATGGGGTTGATGCAGTGCTTGATTGTCTTGAGAAGTATTCTGCTTTGATTGAGAGCTTGCCTGATGGATGCATTGGCAATGGTGAATAGGAGTGAGAGAGTGTCCAAAAAAAACGTTGATGAAGGCCAAAAATAAGACACCCTCTTCATAAGCAGTCACTTTGAGGGAGTAGAGTATGTCGTCAAAATCTGAAAGAGACGGGGCTTTTAAATATAACAATTGCAGGGTTCTACCGGAAGTGATGGGTGAAACAGATGAAGCAGGCTTGGTGTTGTCGATGAGCTGTTCTGTTCTTCTGTATTTTTATATTTCACTAAAGAAGAGGTTAATGGCAAGCCACTTTTCTTTAGAGTGAGGAATACGTGGGTCCGACAGGGGGTTGATGCAGTTCTTGATTGTCTTGAGAAAGGTTCTGCTTTGATTGGTGGCTTTATTGATGGTGTTAGTTTAGTACTTTGCTTTGGCTGATGTAATGAGCTGCATGCATGTTGCACAAAGGAATTTCAGTATCATAAGATCATTGAGAGTTCTTTTTTTTCATCCATTTTCTTTTTTGTCATTGCAAGGATTGTTTGTTGTTAGCAATGGTCTTTAGAATACCAGGGTGCTGAAGGATATGCACTTTCAATTGGTGTGTGGCTGTTCACATAGTTTTACAAAAAAGTGTTGAAATTGTTGAGAAGGGTGTTGGCGTTGGATGTGGGGTTGATAGGATGAGAGATGAATTCAAGCATTACGTTATGTTATGGAGAAGTCTTTGAAGGATCTAAAGGTTTGGTCTTCTACTTTGGTGTTAACCTTGGTTTTATGGTAGATGCTGAGCGGGGAGCTAGGGATGGCAATGTAGTCGGGCCAAATAAGGGGTATTGTTTTTTTGCATTGGATTGTTGGTTATGTTGCAAAGACAAGGTCGCAGATGCTGCCTTTGGTGTGTGATTGCTGTGTGACAAGCTGTACCACATTAAATGTGTCGATGTAGTTGCAGAGGGTGCCTCTTGTGGTTTTTTAGCTTGTGTTGTCTGGGAGGTTGAAGTCACCGAAGAGAGTGGTGTTGGCATGTTGGATGGACAACGTGGTGAGAAGATCTGAAAATTAGTCAATGTAAACACATTTCATTGTGAACAAGATGCCTTGGGATGTTTGTCTGTGTAGTTCACACTGTGAATAAAAATTATTTTACATTGTTGGCTATTCCTATGGAATTTTGTGTTTATTTGAAAGTTAGTGTGAGACCGCTAAGCATTGATATTTACCATGCACGTGGCTCTTTGTTTATTCAAAAGCCGAACAGGACTTTGCTTCTGCTAGGCTTGTGTGAGAGTTGCCCAAGTCACTTTACGATTGAATGACACAATATCATGGTAAACAATATTGTTGACTAAATATTGTATCAAAAATATAATTTGCCTACAGCATCATGTCCTTGTACTTATAATGATAAGTACAAAAATATCAGGAATAAAATATCGAGTTACACTAATACCATCCAAAACTATATTTTTTTAAATATACATAGTTTAAAGTAGTAAAGATTAAATATTTTAATATATAACAATAATATAATGTAAGGTATATAAATTCCCCTAATGCTTAATACTATATATACTTATATAAACACACATGTATATATGTATGTATTTATGTGTGTGTATTTTTATGCAAATATTATATATATATTTATGTATATATATATATACATATATATATATATATATATATCTACATATATGTATATTACACATATCAATAAAATTAAACATACAAAATATAAATGATTGTATTACAAAATATTGAATAAAATTCAGAAACAATAAAATATTAAAAATGTAAAACACAAACACATTAAAAAAATATATTATAAAGATTATATAAAATAAGAAAAATATAAACAAATCAAATAAAATATTAAAAGAAATTCTAAAAACTGTAAAATATAATAAACCACTATTTTAAAATTATTGCAGTCTGGGAATATTACCTATACTATTCCTACTCTAGAGTGTTGGACTTTGCAGGGGTAAGATTTACTATTTCAACTCCAGTCAGCGCAACAGTAAGAAGTGTTTGACTTCGGAGAGGTCATAGTTACTATTCCCACTCCATACAACACAACAGTAGGGAAAATGTAGGCCTTCGGAGAGGTTACATTTACCATTCTCACTCCAGATAGCGCAAGTGTAGGAAAACAGTTGGATTTCAGAGAGGTAAAATGTACTATTCCCACTTCAAACCGCACAAAAGTAGAGATAGTTGTAAAATGTAGTATTCCCACTCCAGCCTGTGCAACAGTAGGGAAAGCGATGGACTTCAGAGGGGTTAAATTTACTATTTTCCCTCCAAAAAGGGCAACAGTAGGGAAAGTGCTGGAACTCGTAGGAGTAAAATTTACTATTGCCACTCCAGTCTGTGTAACAGTAGGGAAAGTGTTGGATTTCGGAGGGGTGAAATTTACAATTCCCACTCCAGTTGGTGCAACAGTAGAGAAAGTGTTGGATTTCGGAGGGGTGAAATTTACAGTTCCCAGTCCAAACAGCGCAACAGTAGGGAAAGTGTTGAACTGCGAAGAGGTTAGTTTTATTATTCCTACTGCAGTCTTAGAAAGAGTAGGGAAAGTAGTTCACTTTAAACACCTACATAAATGAGAAACCTTATGAATGTAGAAAAAATATTAAACTCTTAATAAAAAAATTATTAAGTAACAAGAAAACTATATATGTATTAAAATATTAAACACAATTAATCAATTTACATCATCATGATTCAAAGAGATAATTAATTATCCATTAATAAATCATTGTTACTCAATTATTAAATAATTAAGTTCCCATCCTATACCCCAACAAACGTAGCCACCCAGACCTAAAATATAACAAAAAAATGTGTTCCACAATGTACATATTTAAAATCAATTAAATAATTAATAAATAACTAATTGTTAATTAATTATTGCTTAATTAACTTCCCATCCTAGAACCCTACAAACCTAGCAGCCCACAACAAACATATAAGTAATATAAATAAGTATTCCATAATTTTTATATTTAAAATTCAATTACATAATTAATTTAGAATTAATATTTAATAGTTAATTAATTATTAATTAATTAACTTCTCACGCTACACACCTACAAACCTAGCATCCCGCAGCTAAAATTTAGGTGAAATAAATCAGTATTCCATAATATACATAATTAAAAATCAATTAAATGATTCATTTACAATTAATAAGTAATTGTTGATTAATTATTACTCAATTAACTTACCACCCTAGACCCTGCAAATGCAGCAGCCCATAACTAAAATATAAGTAAAATGATTAAGCACACCATAAATTGCATAATTAAAAATTGATGAAATAATTAAGTAACAATTAATTGTAATTAATTATTACTTAATTAATGTCCCACCCTATACCCCTACCCCTACAAACTTAGCCTGCAAATAACATATAATTAAAATAAATCATTATTACATCATTTACATTATAAATATCAATCATATAATGAAACATCCCACCACACCACTATAAATTACTATTATTTATTAAATAAAAAATTCTAAATTACTTACAATTGCAAGCTATATTAAAAATAAAAAGTATATAAACAATAGTAACACATAAAATGAATATATCAACTAAAAGACATTAAAATAATTAAAAAAACGATATTTTCAACTGCTTTATTACTGAAAACAATATTAAAAACATTGATATTCTTTGAAATGATATTACTTACCTCAAAAAACTATATTCTTGGCAACGATATTTGTACATCACGATATTTTTGTGTCAAAATATTTAATTTTTTATATTTATATCTCCTGATATTTTAAAGTCGATGTTATGTATAAACACCCACTTTACCTTAGGGTCAGGGTTATCCAAGGTACTTTACCTTAGTGTCCTGTGTTTCGTTCAATGTTCTATAACATGTTCCATCTTGAGGAAAGAATGAGCACAGCTCAATAGGTTTCCATTAACTACAGTGACTGTGTTTTGTACAGGTGGTTCTTGCCATGTGTCAAGCCTAGTTTGGCACCACAAGTTCCACGCTTCATTTTGACAAGTATATAGTAGGAATCAGTAGCAGCTGCTACCGAATGGGGGAGGTGGGGTGGGGCGAAATGAAAAAAAAAGGACTTACCTGGAATGGCCGGCTGCAGCCTCTCCTCCATCCTCTTCCATCTTCCTTCTTCCTGTCTCCAGTCCCGGCCAGCAGCAGGAAGCACCGGGCACACAGGCTCCCCAGAGCCAATCACAACACTGCAATGCAGCATTGTGATTGGTCTGAGCGCCGTGGTTCAGCGCTCAGGGGGAGCCTGTGCATGTTCCTCACCAGGCTGTGTAATGCAGTCTGGTGGGGAACATGCAAAGTGCGCATGACTGCTTGGCTGGCCCAAGAGGGCCGCCCAAACAGTCATGCCACTTAGGGGGTGCAAACCACTCTTCCCCGTGCTCAGGCCAGCCCCGCCCACCACTGACTGCAATAGGAAAAATAAATTCATAATAATGATACATTCTTATCATTTTATTTTTCCTTTTGAGCAGTGGGGCAATGCTCCCCTGCCTTAACGAAGGAGACGCCACTGGTAGGAATGCAGTTTAAATTTGGTGATTGTGGGGCTGTATCATGAACATGTTCTACTTTAAGGTACAGGTTCAGAAAGGGTCCATGCTCCTGTTTTTGCTCAAATTGTGCTGTCTGCAGCATATACAGGGTATTAGAGCATTGGATGTCTTCTCATGTTAATGGGCTGAACTTCTGCATTTCATACAGTAACTCATAGATTTACTGAGTTGATATATGGGCTGGAGTCAGCGCAGTGTCAGCAAACCAGTCCATAGACCCCTTATGGACCTGTGGCTGGTTGCTGAAGATTTTTTATATGGTCCTTATCCTTCATAGGCTTGCTTTTCTAACCATCACAATGTAAAATTAAGAACAAGAGTACTTGGTACAAGGCATTATGGGGGCCATTGATTCTGGAGTCATCCTTATGCAAGATAATCCTTGTTACCACAGTCCTGATACCTGAACTTTCAGAAAGCTGAGCTCTCTCAGTGAAGGAGGATGGCATCATGGTGGTGCCTCTCTCCCTGCTCAGAGACCCTGTTCATAGCTCGGTGGGGACCTACTGGCCACTACACAACAATGTGCAGGAAAGAGTGAGCTGAAGCCATATGAGGTCAGCAATGCTACCATACGTGAAGCGGCAGTAAGCCCAGGGAGTCGAGGGGGTCATGGGCCCTTGCAGATGGTCTAAAGGACATACTGTGGGACAAGTTTGTCGTTGCGGGAGCATCCATCACAGTGCTTACATGTAGGAGCTGAACCTATACTGGTTTGACACTAGAGGACAACTAAGCAGTAAAAGTGCCACAAAATCTGCTATTTTACAGTTTGTACTAAAAAGCAAATCTTCCCTTTGTTGGTGTTTTACCGGCTAGAATTGGTTTTAACTGAAAACAGAAAACCTTATATATATGTCACATATGAACGTGTGACTGACTGATATGTATATGGGTGTTTGCTTTTGTAGATCCCCTCATTAACCTTTTAGGGTTGAAAAAACGAATAAATGTGTATCACACTTTCATATGAGACCATGTACGCCGCTTACTTATTACAATCATTTGGCTATAGTAAACTGATTTTTCAAAGAAAAGCCTGTATTATAGGATGCATATTAGATTTATTTTACGAATTCCTCAAGGAAATAGTTCCTTGAGGAGTGCCAGTGTCTTTATACAATATTTGCATTATCTCCAGCAGCCATAAAAATGAAACACTGATAAAAATAACTGAGGTTAAAAGCATCTTTAGAACACCTGGGCCCTCATTATGAGTGGCCATAAATTCCCGTTTTGCCTTGAAAAATAATGTACCAGTCATAAAAATATTAAGAGAGGTGTGGTTTTACCACACCCAGTACTCCCAGTGGGAGTAATCTCACATGTTGTACAGGGGACAAATCCTCCATGTCAGGCCTGGAAGTTTTTTCTCTGTAGAAGGCCTGGGAATGTGCGCTCAAATGTGGAAATAGATGTGGTATCGCCAATATCTGTGTGTTATGTACTATTGCATAAGTATTACTGCCTGGTAATATCAGATTATTTATAATGCGCTTCGAAAAAAACAATTATGAGCAGGACTTAGGGGTGCTATGGCAATGCAGGTGGTTTTGTCAGATTCCTGGATCCACTGTTTTTTAATTAGGTCTAGCCTGGGTAGCGATTGCGCTGCTGCGAGGCATGCAGTAGTGGAGTATGGCTTTGAAGCCCCGCCCACATTCCGCCCATATTTTTAATTGCCTTGTGTCATTGTCCTTCGTAAACGCTGGCTTCCAAGTCGTTATTAGGCTTGTTAGTCCCTCCTTGGTACCGCCTTGTCTGTATTTTTTACCTCCCATAACGACTGGACCTTTTACTGGTGTTGTTACATGGTCTGCTTTATAAGTTGGTGAGCACTATTTTCTTTAATGCTCTTCCCCTATTCCACCCACGAAATTGCAGCACCCACCCGCTTTTAATTTAAAGTAATGTATTTATTCAAATTACAGCATGGTCCGCTTTAACTATAGCGGCCGTGCTTATTTAATTATTTATGGCGTGGTCCGCTTTCACTTTAGCGGCCACGCTTAATTATTTAATCACCAGCACGGGCCACTTTCACTTTAGCAGCCGCGCTACAGAAGCTTTTGAAATATATATATATTTTTTTCACTTTGGGTGAAAGCACCATAGGCGCTTTTTCTTTAATGTTGGCCGCACCCCTTTGTTTAGACGGTGCTCACTGTAACCTGATTATGCGAGCAGTGTCTAAAAAAAGGGGCGCGGCCACCATTAAAGTGCTCTTGCATTTGCGAGAGTTTGAGCTCTTGGCATTAAAAATGACAATGCCTTTTATATATGTGTTGCTTTTAAAAACACATAAATAAAATGCATTGTCATTTACAATGCCAATAGCTTAAACGCTAGCAAATGCGAGACCTATTGCATTGAAAATGCTTGTTTTAAGATCGTTTGTAGAAGCGTGCACAGGGCAAATCAAAATTCACATATGCAGGTAATTTTCCGGGTAAATAGAACATGCTGAGGACATCTGCAGTGACAACTGTCCCACAAGGATCTGATTTTTGTTTGGATCAGTATCTTGGTTGTAAAACACAACCAAAGGTCATACACGGTACACGTCCATTTTGATTTACTAACGAAAGAAAGAAAGGACACAAAGTCAATAAGTAACAAACACTGCCAAGGCAACATCATTACTGGCCTGGGCATTGCTGCCCATCTTTTTGTGACAATGAAACCTGGCATCTCTGAATGTAAACTGGCAGAAGGCACCACATTTATTTTATAAAGAAACAATGAAGATGGACCCAGGGGCGCTTTTAGTGTGATTCATGTCCCTTTTCTCAGCGTGGGTTTAAAGACACCAACTTTCTCATGCCATGAAGATGTTTAAGCAAATTACGTCATTCAAAAGGGTCATTCAGCAGTGTTTTTCAAACATAGCTTGTTGTATTCTGAAAATGCGCCGTGCCACTATGTTGCCTGTCGGGTGGACTAGCACTCTGCCTCCCCGGCCCTGGCAGACATGGGCAGCTGAACTGGAAGGCCACCGTGGGCCTGGTCACGAAAGCAGTATACTCTCTTTATTAGTGGAAAGACATATTTTATTTATTAAGGTTGAATAATGAGAATTATTACACTACCTTAGAAAAGCAAACTTTTTTATAACGAACTTGTATTGATTATTGCATCTTTCACCATGCTCCCCAAAGAGACAAATTTCCCCAAAAGGTATGGTTCTCTCATATCGAGTTTTAAACATCAATATGCAAAAATTCAGTGGGCAAAATATCGGTAACTAGAATATCGTGATGTTAACTATATAGTTTTACTGTCCTTAACTCCGCATTTACGTCCTTGAAGATATATCTATCATCGTGGTACACATGAGATGCATACCTGCCAACTCACACGGTGCCACCTTGTGGCACACGATATCGGTTCCCATCACACGGTCACCCGGTGAGGAGCCAATATCACACAATGGCAGGGAAAACGAGCTGGAGACCACTATAAGTAGTGGTTTTCCTGCTCGTTTTCCAAGGCTTTGAACTGTCGACATCCATTAAAGGGTGTGAAAACACCCCGGGACATCAGCACCAGCCTCAGCAAGCTTTTTTTTTTTTGCGAGGAGGGGGCTTGGGGACAGGGTGGGGTTCAAAAGCGCCTCTTAGGTACTTCTCGGCCCAAGGCCTCTCCCCCTCCAAGGCCCCGCCCCCTCCTCACACAGTGAGAGTTTTGTTCAGGTTGGCAGGTATGCAGATGTTATGTGTAGTAACCCTATACTTACCTACGCATACTTAACTTGAAGATATCCAGGTAGTTGATATTCTGGTCACTATATTTTTACATGTTGATAAATAAAATATGATATTCGTGTACCATATCTTGGTGCCATATTCTTTTGGCCTTCATAGCTGATATATTGCATCCCACCCAGACCTCTCAACCAACGCGACAAGGCTTGTACTGTTCATTAGTCATCCTCACCAGACTCATGCAGCCAAATCGCTGTGCCCTTCCCTTTTTGCTTTATCTTCCTCCTGCTTATTCAAGTCTGCACTTCCCAGGATCCCAGAATCCCTGGATCCCTGATTCCCTGGATCATTACCTTTCAAACCAGGGAAATCAACTCTGCCATTCAGCTTCATTACATGGAATGTCTTTGAAAATATGGTTAGAATCTATGCTTTCAGCAGGTCGATTTCCCAAAAATGAAAAAGACATCAGTTACAAATAACCCATAATCCTTCCTGAAATACCCACTGTGATCAGTTTCCTGACATCCACTTTCTTACTTCTCAAAGTTGACCCCCTTCATCATACTACAACTAATTTCACTGCCAAACATCTTGTAATCCTAATACATTTTCCCATAAAATGAATCCCGCCAGTTTTATCCCATAAAATGAATCCTGCCAGTTTGCCACTTATTGTTTCTGGGGATAGTTCTCAGCCTACACAAGGAGATGATGGACGGAGCACTGAAACTTTTCAGACACTCACCCCCAGTCACAGATCTGGATTGAATCCATCGTCGTCCTTTAGCTCACTTCGCCAACCCAGTTCAGACCCAGCCATATACAAATCAATCTTGACCCAGTGCCTCATGGGAACAGTCCAGCCCGAACTGCCAAGCCAGGTCCTCCCTAGACTGGAAACAAGCATCCTGGGACTGGTTTCGTGGTAACACCCCTCATCAGCCAGGATAGCTTGATTCCAGTGGCAAAGTGAGCAAGGGACCCACGTCTGGGCGTACCCTGCCAACTTAGGGTGAACAAAGCAAACACAAGGAGATGATGGACGGAAAGCTGAAACTTTTTGGACACTCACCCCCAGCCACAGATCTGGGTTGAATCCATCAGCGTTCTTTAGCTCACTTCAACAGCCCAGTTCAAACTCAATCATAGCAAATCAGTCTTGGTACTGTGCCTCATGGGAACAGTCCAGTCCAGCCTGTCAACCCCTCAACTTGCCTTTCACCTGTTGTAGCGGAAAAAAAGAGGGTTTAAAAGTCACAGTTTACCAGCATCACGGCTAACACCGTGGTTGCTCACTCCAAATGCGATGAATCTTTGTCATTGTTTGAGAGAAGAGGAGAGCTGCACATCACATACATTACAATTACGAAAACTAATCTATTATCAGTCAATAATGAGAGTTTGGTAAGAGTTAAAGGGTTTTATTAATGAATCTTTTAGTAGATCATCTTCATTGCAAATCACTAGTTAAATTCGGATTAATCCCAACCATCAATATATGACAGAAATATAAAATCAATATTGATTAATCAAATCATATAATAAATGCACTAAAGCGCATTCCATAAAGAAAAGAATCCTTATTCTAGGAATCGGGTGAAAAATGGAGTTAGTCAGAACCCATAAAGAGTTCTAGTTAAAGAGAGTGAGAAAAGTAGGAAGCTTTAGCATTAATAATCGGCTCAAATAGATCAAAATATCAGAGCAGAACTTTTCATAAAGAGAGGGTCAAGAAACTCTCAGTAGAGTCCCAAAGCAATGTGACATAAAGCCTGGGTCCGGGAAAATGGCATGAAAAAAATGGTCTGTAAAGTGGTAAAGTACTCTAGGAACATGCACTATTATAGACATCACATTCTGAAGTTTTGCAAAATGTTTCTCTTCTCGTCTCCTGTCAACCAATCAGCCTTCAATGCTCTCTTGGGAACAGGATCACTCCTTTTCTTCTCACAGGAATACAATAGTCCACAGACAGTAATGTTACGTTTGCAACAAATTATAACAATTAAGGGGCCGATTCCGATCTCGGCCGGTAGTGCTCCGAATCGGATTCGGATTCACCGGATCCGATTCGGAGCCCTGTTTCCCGACCGAATCGTACGCGGGTCCGGCCGAGCGAGTACGATGCAAGCACCCGCAAAATCGCCGACCGACTCGAACGCGGCTTCAACACGCTCCGACCGACTCGCATGGACACGACTCGCACCGCGCTATGGAGACGTTTCCTGGCCGGGTAAGTACGATGCGCGCCGCGAGCAGTCTGACCGACTCGCGCCGTCCGGCTCGAAAAAGCTGTCGGAGCCGGACTTTGGGGGTCCGCGTCGGACCCCCCTGTACGCGTAGGCGCGCGAGTCGCACACAGGTGTGCATGTACGCCGCGATGCACATGGACGCGTACACGCTGTAGGGGGCGCCCTTGTCCGCCTCGCACCCATTGAGTCAATGGGAGCCCGCGTACGCGTTGTACGACCGGCTCCCATTGACTTCAATGGGAGTCCGACCGACTCGAGTCCGATAGCATGCGTGCGCATCGTACTCGTTCGGTCGGACTGCTAGGGTCCGATTTGGTCGGAATCCTCTCCGGGTCCGGCTCGGTCGGAGAGATTTCCGGCCGGAATCGGAATCGGCCCCTAGATGTTCATGTGGATTTTGCCTCATTCAGGCCTGCGTTTTTTACTACATCTTTTAGCCTTCAAAGTCAAGTCTCTAAACAATGGTCTATGTAGAAGTTGAACCATCTGTATTAATGAAAAAGAAAACATTTTACAGAATCACCATTGATTAGGAAAAAACAACTAAGTTAAAAAGTAAAGTTCACGTTTTTAATTCTGCATTTCAATGTATGAACTCTTCATTTACCCATTAAATGACAATAACAAATCATTCGTTAACAATGGTCTTTGTGCAAATAGAAACATTTTGTGTAACTACATGAAAACATTTAGACAACTCTTATTTGTTATGAAAAAACATGTTCACGGAAAGGTCAAGAATCAATTTTGTGGCATATTTAGCATTTAAAACACATTATTTTCATCACGCTTAAGCGTTAATTTTGCACATTTATTATAAAGTGTGTTCATTTCTTAATATTTTAAAAATCTCACCCCTTCCCCATCTCACATTTTATTGATCAACCACTCAATAGTCCTCCATCAGTCCCCGTCTGGAATATAAACGTTACCAAACTAAATGTACCCAATGTAGAGAGGTCTGAGGGACAGGCCAACAGTTGTGTAACAGTTGCATACCTAGGCCCCACAGACTCTTGTTCACCAGCCCATGGAATATCACCCAATGCAAGCGAAAGAGAGAATAAGGAATTGCAAACTTCTTACAGAAATATGAGTTGCCTGGAAAACTATACAGAGCCTTAAGCACATCAGCACCATCCCGGCAAAGCAGTATCCCCAGCCATTTATCCTTTGCTGACATCTTGTTAATCACATGCACCACACTCCCATTGTCTATTGTAAAAGTCACCATCTTCCCAGCCAGCCATTGCCAATGCCCCGCCATGTCAATGTTACAATTCTCAAAAAAAAAAGCCAAGAATGCAATGCCGTTCCAAAACCCACCCTCTTCCAAAAGTTAGGCCAACTTTCCACACACCTTTCTACACACTGTGTACTGTCCTGCAATATGCTAAAACCGAAAGCACTGTCTTCTTCAGAAAATAACTTACGCTGCCATTTCTGCATTTCATGGTCCTTCCAGGTACCGTGACGATTAAAATCTTCCAGAAACTCAAGGCCAGATTTAACATCTTTTCACGTAATACAATGCAGTAAGACAACTTGCTGCGCTACGTGAAAGGCAGAGGGCATAAATGCGCCATATGGTGTATTTCTGTCCTCTGCCTGCGCTGGCACACAATCTGCAGCCTAACACCAACGCAGGCATTCTTGCACCATGGAGCAAGGGTGCCTGCAAAATAAGCAGGATTGTTTTTGTGCACGAAGGCACACCTTCCTGCACAAAAACAATTCTTATAGGCATTTTCCTCTTTATAAGGGTGCTGGAGAAGATTGGTTTGCTACCAATCTTTTCCTTAGTCAAGACCATCGAAGGCAATCCAATAAGCTTAATAGACCCTCTGGCTGCATCATCCGTCTCTTCCCCTTGCTAGCCACTCCATCCTACTCCGTTCACATGAGTCTGTGAACGTGCCAGCCCCTCCATCTTCTACCTACGTGTGTGCACTGCTGCTCCCCACTGTGGCACATTGAGGCAATGTAGCCTTGGAAGCTGCACTCACTAACCCCACAACTTTATTTCTTCCTTATTTCTTAAACTGCAATATATGCGTCCTCATCAGCACAGGATTATCGCAAAGGCACAAGCCACCAAAACATACTAGTTAAATAACTATTTATCAATCACTACAATGGGAGCATAGTCACCACAAGCCAGCCAGCCTTTAACTGCCAAGCTCCACATCCAGTCTCTTCCCTTCTTTCACTGCACCACAGCCTAAGAGCAGTTTTCCTCTCTGTGATCTGGTGCCTCTTGTTAGATCCACTCAGCCAGACCGCCTATCACGTGCCGTAGCCGCCCTCTTCTTCCCTGTACTACCTCTGTTCATATTCACAGTGTTCCACTCCCTAAATGCGGGTTGCTCTCCTCTCTCCTGCCTTCAGACTGTCGGCTGTCCTGCTTATCCCTCTGCATTCATCTGAACTTGACGACTGTCCATCTCTGAGGGTCTTGCAGCTCATCCTGGCCCCATCCTCACCAGCTCTTCATAGTTACTTCATTGTGAGGTCAGATGAAGGTCTCCAGAGTGCTACAATGTTGGTCCTTCTCCTTTGATGTCCTCTCAGAAGGTTGTTTCCGTTATGAAAACCTATCTTCTCAGATGTCTCACTAAGGCTGGGGCCTGGGGGTCACTATTTTGCAGTGGAAACACTGATACACAAAAATATAACACCCACAATATCGACTACCATTATATCGTCAAAACAAGTAGCTAAGAATAGCAAAGCTATACTTCCCTACATGGTCTTCCCTTGCCAAAATAGCGGTAGTTGATATTGTGGATGCGATATTTTTGCTGGTTGGTAGTTCGAAAGCTTTTCCACATACGACCCTCACTACTATTCTCACTGCAGGAATCTCGAGATGAATGGCACTCAACCTCTTTCAATCGTTCAAGGACATTCCTACTTTCTCTTCTGGCAGCTACTACACCGTACCTTTTGGGTGCAAAAACGTCTCTCACTTCATCTGCTCTCCCAATTTTTCTCAACTTCGTTGTTCTAACTTTTCTCAACTTGGTTGTTCTGACTTTTCTCTACTTGGCTGCTCCACCTGCTTTGTCAATTGTACTACAACTATAGTACCAACACCTCCGTGTGTCAGTGGATACTCCACCTGTACAATCTCATCCTGGGCTAGCAGTGCAACATTGTTACCTCTGCTCTTTCCTTTCCCCGACACTGGCATATGTCACTGTGTCACTCTCAACACATCCAACACCAAGTCGACCACGCAACAAGTCCTTTCTCTTGTCAAGTGCACCTGCTCAGGCAAAGTTACTATGCATTCTTTTGTCAACTCCTTAGTTACTGCACTGCTTTTTTGCAGTGTCTTCAAGGAGACCACCACTGCTGCATGCACACCAGTTGCTGCAACATGAGGGCCTCCGAATCGCTCTAGCTGAAGTACCTCCCCTCCCTCAGTCACTTCCTGGCGGCAGCTCACCTACTCTTCCTAAGATACTCTTCCCTTCATAGATATGTGACTTGCCAATGACCTACTCCCCTTCATCTTCCCACGTCACAGTTTCACTGTAAAAAACAATGCCACTGGAAGGAACCAACCTATGCATTTACTCTTTAAGAGCCACAGGGCCCCTTCTTTTTTTTGGCTCCCATTGAAGAGGATGTGCAGGTTTTGACCATCTTCGATAATGCTCGTTTGATTCCCTGCCTTCTTGTCCCACCTCTTCTGCAAACTCCCCAAAAATCCTGGATTAACGAAATGGATGCCGCCCCTGCCTCCAGGATCCCCACTGAGTGCTGTGGTAATTGTAAAACAAGTATAGGAAAGGGCAAGCGTTCTGAAATGAAAAGGTTTTTACAAATTACCTCTAAGAAAACACAGGTGTAGCTTTAACAGGACAAGGCAAGTTCCCCTGACAGAAAGAGTAGGTCCAGACTGCAAAGTCCCAATATACAAGTACACCTGCTCACAGTGCCACATGTACAAGAGCGGTTCAAGACCATCATTACAAAGACAGTAACAGTGAGGGTGATACAGGCAGAAAGGAAAATGAGGCAGAAAGGAGGGTGAGAAGGATAAAGCGAGAGAGCGAGGAGGGCTAGAAAGGTAGAAGGAGGGGGATGGATCAAAGATGTAGATGTTGGAGGAGAGGAGGTGAGGTGAGGTGAAGGGAGAGGCAGGGGGGAAGATGAAGGCGAGAGGAAATTGAAGAAAAGATAATGAAGGGTGAGAAAAAGAGAGAGGACAGTGAGGCGGAGATAGGAGGGTGAGGCACACTCAGAGGGCGAGGTAGAGAGAGGGGATTGGAGAGGAGGCAGAGGAGGGTGAGGTCATGAGAAAGGAGGGTGAGGTAGAAAGAGGAAGGTGAGAAAAAAGAGAGGATGGAGAGGGGGACAGAGGAGGGTGAAGCAGACAAAGAGCAGGATGAACCAGTGAGAGGTGGGGGCAGTGGTGAGAGAGGGGTGTGAGATAGAGGGGGAAGGTTAGACAGAGAAAGGAGAGGTACATAATGAGAAGAGGGAGAGGCAGAGAGAGCAGTTGAGAGAGGGAGCAGGTTGAAGATGAGACAGGGTGAGTGAGACATAGGGACACAGTGGGGTGAGGCAGAGATAGGAGGACAAGGCAGAGCGGAGTAGGGGAGAGTGGGAATGAGGGTGAGAGAGGAGGGTTAGGCAGAGAGAAGAGAGTGAGGCACAGGGAGTGACTTCGAGAGAAAGAGGAGCATGTGCTGCATGGAGGGGTCATGGTGAACCAGAGAAAGAGAGGAGGAGAGAGAGGACGGGGCTGTAGAGAAAGGAAGAATGATGAGGTGAAAAGAGGGAGGAAAGTGGGGTATAAATCCTAAATCCCTCACATAAGCAGGTGAGTCATTCAGTACAGAACTTCAAAACAAATAACCTTTCAGTATAAAACTGAGAAATAAATGTTGGTGAGAACTGTTCATTTCACTCTTTTAATTTGAAAACGAGGTGAGTAAAGTGCACTGGTAGCACAATATCACAGCGAGTCAATGGAAAAATAGAACAAACATGAAACGTTTCAAAACAAAGCCATTGGGGGGCGTGGCTTGAGCCGCCGCAAGATGGCAGCGACTCCGTGAGGCTCCTCGCATCGGCTGGGACCTTTTCCTTCTACGGAGCGGCAGCATCTCTTCCCGGACTCCATGAACTGGCTAATTTAACACTACAGACGCGGGAGAGCAGGTAGCGGTCATTATTTAATATCTTTGTGCCGTTTTTCGCTCCTGTTTCTCCAGCGCCGCGTTCCTCTCAGGGGAAACGGTAGCGGCCGCCATTTTGTCTGCCACGGGCCGTGGTGGTGAGTGGCTGCCGTTTTTTTTATTGTTTTGGTCCCTGTATCTGCATAAGACAACAGGATGGTGGTTTTTACTCTCCTGGAAGTGGTGCACTGGATAATTTGTCCCTCCTATTGTTGTCAATGAGGCTTTTCTGCTGTGAAGGCTTACCAGTGGCCTCTCTCCACAGACTTTCTCTGTCCTTCTCTGCTTTTCACTAGCTGTCAACGAAGGAGGGGGAGAAGAGAATAAATAAAGGAACAATATAGGATTTTTTCCAAACTCAGCTCTTCGCTGCACTTTATAAACTCTGTTAATCTACCAACACTGGTGCTATTTCTTTCTTTGCCTCTATATGGTAACTCCTTCCTCCTTCAGTCAAAAGGGTGTTTCTGCTACTATGTCTTCCCTATGCAAAGACTCCACCTCGGCTGCGTCAAAACGCCAAAAGAAAGAGCCGGGCTCTCCCACAAAATCTCCATTACCTATAACACTGGACGATCACATGGAGGAGATAAAGCTTTTAAAACCATTTAATACCAACGCTACCCTTCAGAGGTTAGAGGAGAAATGGTCCAATTTAGATTCAAGTGTTGTGGTGGTGGAGCAGAGGATTAGTGATACTCATGATGTGATCCCCAAAGTGGAAGCTATGTCCAAAGAAATAGCTCTTCTCAAACAACAAACGGAGGACTTGGAAAATTGCAATAGGCGCAACAATCTTCAAATTTATGATATTCCTGAGGGAGAGGAGGGATCTGACATGATCGCCTTTCTTAAACTTCATATCCCTAAGCTAGTTGGCCTTAAGGAAGGTATTACTCTCAACCTACAACGTGCGCTCCGTATTGGTCCTAAACTTGGGGGCTCCTCCTCCACAGCGTCAGTCAGTCGCCCTAGAGGGATAATTGTTCTCTTCTTGGAATATACTGAACTGTTAATGCTTTTGTCGGCAGCAAAACAAAGAAAGCAGATGTTATGGTCTGGCCATAAAGTTTTTCTCTCACAGGATGTGGCTCGCGCCACCGCCGCTCATCGTAAGGAGTTCCTTTCCTTTTGCCCTGCTCCCCGTTCCATGAACGCCAGATACGGTCTTGTTCATTCTTGCTTTTTTAAGGTCATCTATAAGGAACGGACTCATTCTTTTGACCGCCCTGAGGATTTAAGACAATTCATTTCTCGTTACAAAGGAGAAGAAATGGACCTTGGGAAAATATGAATATTAACTTTTTTAACATGTTCTGTTTCCCATTTAATTTATTATTCTCTATTTACAGGTTCAGATGTTTTTTGTCTTTATTTGTTTGTTTATTCCTTGATTGTTATATGTTTATCCTCTCAAGGTTCTATCCTCTAATGATCTTGTGGTTTTTCTTTCGCAGATATACCTTGTCTAGTACGGACACCTCTCCTTGAAGTTTCTCTCCTCATTGTGCCTCCCCTCCCACTCCTAAGGTTTATAGTTCTTCACTTATTGGTAAATGTTTCTCCTTCCTTAAATTATGCACGTTCCCTATACTTGTTTTTATAGTATTTCTTTCTTTAAGTTATTCTTACCTATCACGTTTCTCTGGCTGCTGCTCCCTACTATATTCTTTTTCTTTTACTTATTTAGTAGTCTTTGTCGTTTCTCATTGACTTTGTTGACTCTCGTCTGTCTTCCCTTCGCGGTTCCCCGCCTCCCTATGTGGCTCTCTTCACTCTGGAAATATGTTCTGGTTACCTTGACTGAAGTCCCTTGGCTTCTTGTCAACTTTTCTCTCTCTATCATTTACATCTTCTTCTGTTTGCTTTCTCTCTCTTTCCTTCTTCCTTTTTTTCTTCTTCTGTCTTTCTCTTATCTTGTTCTTTATTCTTTTAACATCCTTTTTCTTTATATGTTCTTATTGCTCATTTTCCTGCTTGTTGGTTCAACATTTCCGCATGTTCAACTCTCAGTTTTACCAATTTTAGAATGCTCATGGTGTGGCTTATTGTTTCTTCCTTCTCATTATGACTGATAATGTTCGCATAATATCCTGGAATGTGAAGGGTTTGCGCAATCCCGTTAAGAAACAAAGGGTACTTACCCATTTATCTAGATGAAATTGTAAAGTTGCGATGCTACAAGAGACACATCTTAATGAAAAAGATATTAGTTCTCTTAAAAAGCATTGGGTGGGCCATGTGTATTGTTCCCCAGCTAAAGACAGAAAAAATGGAGTACTGACTTTATTTCATAAGTCCCTTTCTCTTACTATTGAAAAGGAGGAGAAAGTTGCCGATGGCAGATGGCTTCTTCTTCATCTAGTTATAAATGGTTCCCCTATCTCTCTCCTTAACATTTATGGTCCCACTGGTGTTGATTCACAGTTTTGGCAGTCCATGTCACATATTCTCCACTCCTATCCCGATTCTAACCTCTTGGTGGGTGGGGACTGCAATCAGGTCATGGACCCCTTCACTGACAGGAAATCCACCTCTAGATATATCCCTAATAAAATGCAAAAAACCTTTGCGAGCACTATTCTTTCGAGAGGTTTGGTGGATGCTTGAAGGATATATAATCCGGACAGCCTGGAATTCACTTTCTATTCTCCCACACACAATTCTACTTCTAGAATTGACTAAATCTTTTTGAGTCCTCACCTCCTCCCCAACCTAATTCACGCTGAAATTGGATCCATACTTATTTCAGATCACACTCCTGTCTTTATTAATTTAGATCTCCCTTCTGAGCCCTCCAAACCCCGTAGATGGCGCTTCAATAACTATTTACTCAAAGATCCTACTTTTACTGGGCGCTTCAAAGATGTTTTGTCAGAATTTTTTCTTATTAATGATAGTCCAGACATTCCCTTTCACACCATCTGGGACGCTTTTAAGGCGACAGCCAGAGGATTTATCATCGATTATGTGGCTGTCAAGAAGAAACAACTTCTCAAGGAATCAGCTTCCTTACTATCTTCTATTAAGCAACTTGATCATACCTACTTCTCTTCTAATAACGATGATACTCTTAAGAAATAAGTCCTAGCAAAATTGAATATTAATAGGAAATCGACTGAGGAAGCCTCCGGGACGTTACTAAAAATTAATTCCAAATTCTACGGTGGTCGTAATAGAGCCGGTAAATAGCTCGCAAACTATTTGAAAGTCAAATCTCAAAGATCCAAAATAGTCAATATCATTGATGATAATGGTGTTAATCACTTTAAGGATGAGGAGATATTAAAATGTTTTATGGATTTCTATAAGACCTTATACACTCCCGAATTTTCTCCTTCTTACACTGCTTTGGAGACATTTTTTTAATCGTTACCTCCTCGCTCCTCCGCCCCCCTTGATTGCTCTTTATTAGAGAAAAGCCTGTCCCTTTCTGAACTTAAGTTAGCCTCAGCCCAGTTACCTAAAGATAAGGCCCCCGGTCCAGATGGTTTTACCGCTGAATTCTATTCCTGCTTCTCACAGACCCTTCTCCCTTATCTTCTATCTCTCGTTCAGCACTTTATTTCTCATAACGAAGCTCGTGGCCCCTTTCTCGAAGCCATGATCTGTTTAATTCCAAAGAAGGATAAAGATCCCTCTTCCTGTGCCAATTACTGCCCTATCTCTTTAATTAACTTATATTGCAAAATTTTTGCTAATGTGCTGGCCCTTCGTATCAATCAGGTAATTCCTGATTTGATTGGCTTTGAACAGACAGGGTTTGTTAAAGGCAGAATGCTGGCTGATAATTCAAGAACTTTCTTAAATATCATCCATCTTGCGTCTAAGAGTTCCTCCCCTGTTGCAGCCATCACCCTAGACGCTGAGAAAGGTTTTGAGCGCATTCACTGGCTTTTTATGATGCGTGCACTCAGGTGGCATGGTTTTGGTCCCATTATCTTATCTCTTATAAGTTTGTTATATTCCTCCCCAACCACTTCAGTTTTTGTTAATGGATTTCAATCTCCTTATTTTACCCTCCAACGGGGCACTTGTCAAGGCTGCCCTCTTTCCCCTTTGCTCTTTATTTGATCTCTTGAACCTTTTCTTCATTCTCTATGACATTCTTCCGCATTTCGGGGTTTTACTCACAAGTCAATTGAAATCAAGTTCATTGCCTATGCGGATGACATTCTGCTATATATATCTCCGATCCTTCTATCTCTTTGCCTGCTTACACGGATCTTTTATCTTCTTATGCCGCCCTGTCAGGCTATAAATTAAATGTTTCTAAATCCGAAGTGCTTCCATTAAACAAGTATTGCTTAAGAAGTATGTTCGAAGGAACGGATTTCAAATGGAACACTAATTACATTACATGCCTGGGAATAAAATACTCTTCTTCTATAGTTAGAACTGTTCAGCTTAATTTGGAGGATGTTCTATTAAAGGTATCTGGCATGGCAGAGAAATGGTCTCCCTTATTTTTGTCATGGTGAGGCAGGTTGGACACAATCAAAATGATGATGCTCCCTGTTATTAACTTTTACTTGTCCATGCTACCAGTGAGGCTTCCTTTAAACATTTTCAAAACTCTTAATGGTGTTTTGAGTAAATTTCTCTGGAATAGCCAGAAAGCTCGTATATCTCTGTCTTCCTTGTCTGCTCCTAAGGAAAGGGGAGGTGTCAATTTTCCCAACTTTCACCAATACCACTCCTTTTTAATCCGTCAGGTTTTACCTTATCTGTCTTCTTCTGATGAACCCCTCGTATCGATATGGCATAGATTGGAGGAATTCGTGATTCACCCGTTTCACTTCTCCTCGTTAGCCAATTTTACTCATCCTCCTCGCTCATTTAAGTCCCCAACCATATCACAATTTATATTGATCTTTAATCCGGTCCTTAAAAAATCCCTTTCATCTTTGCAAATATTCCTAGATTCCCATATATGGCATAACAAGTCCATTAAACTTTCCAACCGTACCATTTTTTGGAGAGATTGGGTGGCTAAAGGGATCATTCAGGTTAAACACTTAGTACAAGGTACGCATTTCTTATCTTCTCAGGAAGTACAATCTACATTTTGTCTGCCTGCCACTTCCCTTCTTAAGTATGATTCTTTACGTTTGCTCTTAACCCAACAGCTTTCTCTTATCTCTGGAACACCCTCCTCTCCGTCTGATCCCCCATTAGAACCACTTTCTACTTCCCTTTCTGCTCGGGCCTCCCATATATATAAATATCTTCATTTCTCTCTTCCCACTCGCCCCAAGAGTAAAACTGAAATTTTATAGGAATCTGATTTGCAGCGTACCCTTCCTGTACACATACAGAATTCTATATGGACACGAATACACCACACTTCCTGTAATGCAAGCACCACTCAAACTCTAAATTACTTTTATCAGAGGTTGTTTTTAACCCCATTAGCTATCTCTAAATTCAGTTCTGACTTATCCCCAACTGTTGGTCCTGTAAAAATACTCCTGGCACATACTTACACTCTTTTTTCCTCTGCCCTAACATTTCTTTTTTCTGGACAAAGGTATGTAAATTAATCATCTCCATTTGCTCCATCAATTTTCCTTTTGATATCTATTCCATATTTTTGGGCAGCAACTCTGTACATTGGTTTGGTGCTCACAAGATGGGCACTTTTGTGGATTTGTTACTTGCTATTGCCTTTCAGGTTATTACTTCTAACTGGAAGGATGCCACTAAGGTCACTTTTTCTGCTTAGTGGAATCTTCTCTGCTACCATCATAGGCTAGATAAAGCCTCTGCAACTACCTCTCAGCAGCTCCTTCGAAAAGAAGCCTTTTGGTCTCCACTCACTAACTATTTATCCTCTTCTGCATTACGTAACAAGGACAGTACCTTTGTCTTCCAGCCGCCATGAGTATTGTGATAAATTTTTCTCATATTGTTCATATATGATTGCTAACACTTTGAAACCTGATATTGTATAGTGCTCATTAATGGATATTCTTATTTAATATATTTGGTAAGGATGTTGATTTTCTGTTGTTTTCTTATTCTTTTTCTTTTTTTCTTTCTTTTTCTCTCTCTCTCTATCTTTTCTTTCTTTTCCTGTAAAACTTAAAATGCTAATTTGCTATGGTACATAACTCTTTATTTAATATTGCTCTTAGCTCTGGCTTTACTTTCTGACAAAGTCAGTTGTATTAAGTTTTCATCTCTACTTTCATATATACATTTTATGATATCTTTTGTAATTCTTCTATAATTGTTGATATAATACTGTACCTTTGTCTTTATTTGCTTCAATAAAGCTCTTTAAACTTAAAAAAAACACAAAGCCATGATATACTATCGACAAATATTAAAACAGCACAAGAATATGACAAGCTTAAAAGCACGAAACCCCAACCTCAATTGAGATGGGGAACTATAACGGCAAAAGTAATTTTAAACATTCAAAAGCGATATTGTGATGGGGGCCATTGTAATGTTAGAAACAACAGAAAAATAATTGATAGTATCTACCATTGAAGTAGGACTTAGATTTTGACGAATTTGAAAGAAAGAGGGCCTGTACAAATATACTTTTCTTTTTTCCAGAGATGGAAGAATAATCAATTGCAACCAAGCATTCACAATATTGTGAAGGTAATATGTTTTAATCGTATCATCATTGTTTGTTTCATCGTCAACCTCTAGTCATAAAACATATATTTGTTTCACCAATTAAATATATTATTTGACTTCACACTAATGAAAGTAATATCAAAGTATAAATCATACCTACAAATGTCATTTAAATACACGTGTGTCAATGCAATGGCATTCTCTAAAACCATAAACTATTAACCATTGGCCACCCCAATCAGACCCAACACTGAAAGACTAACCACCATCCATATTTTCTCACTCACACCCACCGCCTTCACTCTAACCTTACTCGATGACCTTCGTGACTGCGTATTGTCAAGTATTATCATCAAAGTCAAGCTCTTTAAAGTAGGGCACAGACATCTTGCCTTCATAAGTTATGCACTTAATTAAGTATTTTGACACAAAAGGAATTGTCCTGGTACTCTTCCAATAAGTCATCATCATCCACCTGCTAAAAACGAGCCATCCTCGTCCCTTAAATCACCAGCAAGTACTGCTCAGAATTATGAACAGCCTAGAGAAATCTCCCACAATTCAAAATCCGTTATGATATTCATGAAGGAGTAGATAAAAAATGTATGGCATTTGATGCTACTCAATCTATGCTCGCAATAGTAGTTCAAAAGATCATGCTACCTCTCCTCTTTGAGGTACTCAGTGTTGAAAGCTCTTCCGGTGTGACACCTTCCTAGCAAACCAGACATGGCCAATAAAACATGGCTAACTCCTTTCGGACTACACCTCAAAATGTGAGGGTTCATAAAGGAGAGCCACCTTAACTTGAATCTCCAACCCCCACCTCAGGGACACTGACAGGCATCAGCTGTTCTCCATCTTTCATGCCAGTGGCACACAGCTCTCTCTACCTTTGCATCACCAGAAAATAAAACCCCGAAAAATCTACATAATGGGAAACGAGGATGTCCGTTATTGTACCCCTATCTATGATAGACAAGATAAAAGACCCTGTACTGTTTACTAGTTTTGCTTAATGTTTGTTTCTAAAAACTAAAAATAAATGATTTTGACTAACAATAAATTGAGCATCGGCACCATTGTGCGACAGTCAACATCATGAAACTGATAACCATAATTTTATCAAGAACTCTCACAGTATTGCACCATTATCCCAAGGACAGCCAGAATGTTGTCATAAATGACCACAATATGTCAAAGATGAGCTAGGTGTCTGCAATGGGCAGCCATAATGTGGTCAAGAATGTCCATATTGTGTCAAGTGCATGCCACTATTATGTCAGCCATGAAGTTCACCTTCAGTGCCTACAATATGTCAATGATAAGCCACCACCATTATGCTTAGGATAGCCAGAATCTCATTCTGAATTCCCTTAGAATGTAATGAATGGGCCATTATTATACCAGCGAGAGCCAGTCTGCCCTCAAAAATGTCCGCACTATGTCAAAGATGGGCTTCTATTATGTCTGAGGTAGCCAAAATGTCTCCATACATTACCATAGTGTCACTCATGGACACCAACTTACATTTGACAAAATTTAAAAGAATGAGGGGCACTAAAAATATCATACTTTTTTTCAGAGATGGAAGAATGATCAATTGCAACCAAGCATACACCATAGTGTAATAAGTTTTAATATTTTTATAATTTCTTGTTTTGTCGCCGATCTCTACTCATGAAAAATATTTCTGCATTTCATAAATTAACCATAATATTTGACCCCAATGTAGATATTATTATAATATAAATCATACTTACATCAATCATTTAAATACATATGAGTGAGTGCCCTGGCAAGTCAATTCAATGGCATTCTCTAAAAAAACAAAGCCATCAACCCTTGGCTAGCCCAACCAAACCCAGCACTGAAGGACCAACCACCAATCAATTCTTTCTTTGAATGTCCACAGTATTTCTTCGATAGGTTACTAATATGCCTGGAATAGACAGAATTCTACCCTGAGCGAGAGATATGTTATAGATGGGCCACTATTATGCCAGAGATAACTAGAACTCCAGAGTCATATCCAAATTAATCTTGTCCTGCTCCAACAGGAACAGTCCAGCCCAAACTGTCAGGCCAAGCTCCATTCAAACAGGAACACAAGTAAATCCAGGCCAATTTTAGGATTGTTGTACCAGAATGTCACCCTAAATGCCCACAGTGTATAATGGAAGGCCACTAAAATGTCAGGGACAACCAGAATGTTGCCATAAATGCCCACAGCATGTCATAGATGTATGGGAAAGCATGAATGTCACACTAGTTCAAGGATAGGCCTCTGTTGTGCATATGAGACTCTGAATGCTTACAGTGTACCATGAATGGCCCTCACATGTCTGGGATAACAGAATATCACTCTAAATCCACACATTATGTCATGGCCAGGCCCCTAGGATATCTATGTTAGTCAGAATGTTACTATGAACACCCATAATATTTGTGGATGGGCTACTATGATGCCTGGGAAAGCCAGAATGTTGTTAAATTATATTATGGATGCCCCTCATGATGCCTGTCATAATCAGAATGTTGCTATGAATGCTCACAGTGTGTCATGATTGAGCCATAGTATCTCCCTGAATGCTAATAGTATCACAGTAGGTCATGAGCGTCCCCCTAATATGCTTGGATAGCCTGAATGCCGCTCTGGGTGCCTACAAATTGTCATAGGTTAGCCTCTATCACTGAGTTAGCTAGAGTACTGCCATGAATGCCCACAGTATATAATGGATGGGTTATTATTATGGCAAAGGTAGCCAGAATTTCCACATGTATGCTAAAATTTCTTAAAGGATGTCTTATTAGGCCTGACAAACACAGAATGTCACTGTTACTGTCCACAATAAGTCATGGATGGGCCCTTTGATGCCTGGGACAGGCAGTATGTTGCAGTGAATGACCACAATATGTCATGGATGAGCCTTTATTGTGCCTGTGATAGCCAGAATGTCAACCTCACTACCCACAATATATATCATGTATGACCCCCTATGACTCAGTTAGCCCAAATGTCATTCTGAATGCCCAGATTATTTCACGAGCGGCCTCTATAATGCTTGAGACAGCCAGCTGCCATGACTGTCAGCAGTTTCCATGGACAGACCCATATTCTGCAAGGAATTGGTAGAATGTCACCATGGATATCCACAGTATGTCAAATGCTGGAACAAATAGCCCTGCAACCCGCATCATCATCCCACACATCTGCACATTCTTATGCATTCTCACTCTCACACATGTATGTTTACACACACACACAAACAATTCACCCAAACCTGCCAAAAACAGGCTCTCCAGCCCGCCCTTTCCCTCCTGCCTGCGACCTACCTATGTCAAGTTGTTCCGTTCTAGTCTTGCTCACCTAGCTCCTCTCAGGAGAACAACATAGCAAGCAGGACAGGTGCCACTACCAAGGGGCTTGCAAAGCATGGGATGTATGTACTGTGCCTTTTTGAGGAAAGCACATCTCCAATTATCCCTTATACATGTGAAATAAATATGCCACAATCTCTCGGAGCACATCACAAGCAGATCTGTAGTGACATTCTAGAAAAATTGTCACCTTATCAATCACTCAGCATTTGTAAACTGCAGCACTGTCACCCCTAGGGGTATCTAGGCGCTGTGTCTCCATCGAAGAGTGAGTCTCTTTCTGAATTCTGCCAATGAGGGGGCTGCACGGAGCTGGATGGGAAGGTTGTTCCAGGTCTTGGCAGCGTTGCAGGAGAAGGAGCAGCCCCCGCTGCGGCTGTGAAGGATGCGGGGTGTGTGCGAGGGAGAGTGAAGAGGAGCACAGGTGTCTAGAGAGTTGGTGGAAGTTCAGTCGATGGTTGATGTAGGCAGGTCCTAAGTAGTGGAGGGCTTTGTAGGCAAGTGTGAGGACCTTGAACTGGCCTCTCTTCTGGATGGGGAGCCAGTGGAGGAATCTCAGGTTGGGGGCGATGTGTTTGTTTGAGGAGGTTCAGGATGAGTCTGACTGCAGAGTTCTGTATGGCCTGGAGTCTTCTAATGAGCTGGGTGGAGATGCTGGCATAGAGGGTGATGCCATAATCGAGGCAGCTGTGATGAGGGCCTGCGTGAGTTCTGGTGTTGGTTGGGATCCAACTGAAGATTCTGCGGAGCATGCGAAGTGTGTGGAAGAAGGAGGAGGTGACTGAGTTGACTTGTTGTTCCATGGTCAGTTGGCTGTCGAGGATGATGCTGAGGTTGCATGCATGGTCAGTCGGAGTAGGTGTAGGTCCGAGTTCTGCAGGCCATCAGCTGTGGTCCCATGTAGAGGTGTTCTTCCCGAAGATCAGCACTTCAATTTTGTCGGAGTTGAGTTGGAGGTAGTTGTCACTATCCATTTGGCTATGTTGGTCATGGCATTGCAGAAGTTTGCTTTGGCATTGGAGGGATCCTCGGTGAGCGAGAGGATCAGTTGAGTGTCGTCTGCGTAGGAGATTATGTTGAGTCCGTGGGATATGACGATGTCTGTGAGGGGGGTCATGTAGATGTTGAACAGGGTGGAGCTGAGGGATGATCCTTGTGGTACACTGCATATGATGTTTTGGGGGCGGATGTGAAGGGAGGCAGTCGGATGCTCTGTGTGCGTCCTGTAAGGAAGGAGGCGATCCACTTGAGGGCATCTTACTGTATGCCCATGTTGTAGAGTCTGTTGATGAGGGTGTTGTGGTAGACGGTGTCAAACGCCAAGGAGAGGTCCAGGAGGATCAGGGCCACAGTTTATCCGCAGTCGAGGAGTGTTCTAATGTAGTCTGTGGCAGCAATCAGCGCGGTTTTAGTGCTGTGGTTGGCACGGAATCCTGATTGCGAGGCGTCCAGTAGGTGTTTTTGTTCCAGGAATTCGGTGACCTGCTGGTTGATGGTTGATGGCTTTCTCAAGTACTTTGGCTGAGATGGGGAGCAAGGAGATCGGATGATAATTTTTTAGATCGCTCGGGTCCGTGGAGGCTTTCTTTAGTAGGGGTCTGATGTCTGCTTGTTTCCATCTGTCCGGGAAGATTGCAGTGGAGATGGAGGTGTTGAGGATGTTGGTTCATTGCGAGGTTGTAGAGGTGGTGGGGGCAGGGGTCCGTGGGCGCCCCATAGTGGATGGAAGACATGATGGCTGAGGTGGTCAGGGTGGCGAGCGGAGACCAGGTGGTAATAGTTTGGCTGATGTTTGCTGGTTGGTAGAGGTCGTTGGGGTTGAGGGTGGCAGGTTGGAAGTTGAAATTGTTGTAGACGTTGGTGATCTTGCTGTGGAAGTAGTCTGAGAGGGTGTCGCAGAGTTCTTCGGAGGGGTGGATAGTGTTCTCTGTGGCTGTTGGGTTGAAGTTATCTTTGACTATTTTGAAGAGTTCCTTTGTTTGGTAGGCCACGGAGTAAATGCGGGTGGTGATGGCTGCTTTCATGGCTTCCTTGATGTGCCAGTGATATTTGCTGAGGGCTGTTTTGTGACCTGCTCTGTCGGCGGGGTTCTTAGTGGCCTGCCATTGTTTCTCTAGCTGGTGGCAGTTGCGCTTGGTGGTCCTGAGTTCTGGGGTGTACCAGCTGGCATATTTGGAGGTTTTTGGGGATTTTGTAGGTTTCAGCGGTGCAACTCTGTCGGCCATCCAGGCGGCGAAGTTCTGGATGGCCTGGTTGAAGTCTGTTGAGGCCTCAGGTTGGGAGGTGGTGAGGGCCTGTGATCACTGAGTTTCAGTGACCTTGCTCCAGCTGCGTCGGGGGGAGCTGACACCTGGTGATGATGTGCTGGGCGTCAGTGTTGGTGAAGTGCACGATGGTATGGTCCACCTAGGTGAGTTCTGTGGTGTGGCTGAATTTGATTCTGTTGCTGGAGGTGAAGATGGGGTTGAGTGTGTGTCCGACTTTGTGTGTGGTTTCGGTGACCAGTTGGGTGAGGCCGATGTTGTTCAGGTTCTCAAGGAGGGCAACTAAGTTGGCGTTGTTGGAGTCGTTGTGGAAGTTGAGGTAGCTGAGTAGGACGTAGTGGTGAGAGTCGACTGCTAGGGGGCGATGAGGTTGGGGATGGCATTGCAGAATGTTGCTCAGGGTCCCGGGGATGTGTAGGCGAGGGTGCCTCTCATCGTGGTCTTCGTGTCAGTTTGTAGTAGTAAGTTGAAGTGTTCCTTGAGAGGCGTGGATTTGCATTGGTGATAGTGCATCTGATGGTTTCCTTGAAGATTATTGCGATGCCTCCGCCTTGTTTTTAGGACCGGACTTGGTGTATCATTTTGTAGTCTTCGGGAGTGGTGGTGGTGATATCGGGGTTTGAGGTGAGATTGAGCCACATTTCAGTGATGAGTAAAGTCAGTGGCAAGAGTGGTGATGGTGTCCCAGATTTCCGTGGCATGTTTGCAGAGGGAGCAGGTGTTGAGCAGGATACAGTGGAGCGGTTGCGGGGTATTCTTGGTCTTGTGGGCAGGAGTGGTGCTGGATCTTTCGTAGATTGCGTCACAGAAAAAGTGGCATTGTTGGCAGGTGAAGGGTCCTTTGGTGGATAGTGGGGAGGAGGAGACGCAGCTGTTGTTTCGGCATCCAGGGTCTAGGTCCAGGAGTTCCTTGGTGGTGGGCTGTCGGGTGGCGGAAGGGCCAAGGGTCCTGGCACTGGGTGTTGTCCAACCAGCGGTGCATTGGCAGTGCTCCCACTGTGCGCGTCTGCTGTGTGGCCGTGCAGCAGCCTCCATTAGTGGTCCTGGTGGGTGTAGCACAGGGGTAGGAACAGCAGGCAGTGCAGGGACAGTGCAGGGGGAGCGGCAGCCCAGTGGGAGTGGCAGTGCAGGGGCAGGAACAGCAGGCAGTGCAGGGACAGCGCAGGGGGAGCAGCAGCGCAGGGACAGTACAGGGAGAGTGGCATCACAGGGACAGCGAAAGAGGAGTGGCAGCACAGGGGTAGGTACAGCAGGCAGCACAGGGGAAGCAGCAGCGCAGAGAGAATTGCAGCGGAGGGACAGAGACAGCAGGCAGTGCAGGGACAACATGGGCATTGGCAGTGCAGGGACAGCAGGCAGTGCAGAGGGAGCGTAGGGGGAGCAGCAGCACAGGGGCAGGGACAGCAGGCAGCGCAGGGGGAGCGGCAGTGCAGGGACAGCAGGCAACACAGGGGCAGCGCAGCGGTGGGGCAGCGCAGGGACAGCAGGCAATGCAAGGACAGGGACAGCAGGCAGCGCAGGGACAGTGCAGTGGGAGCAGCAGCACAGGGGTAGGGACAGCAGTCAGCGCTGGGGGAGCGGCAGTGCAGGGGCAAGCACAGTACCTTAGGCTGGGGCCAGGTCAAGTGAAGAGGGGTGGCCCAGCCCAGCCTTCTCCAGGCTCTGATGGGCGCGGATGGGCCTGCCCTTGGCCAGGGCAGCACCAAAGCGTTTCCTGCAGTGCGGGAGCCACAGGGGTATATAAAGGTGCCGGGAGGTGCGAAAATCTGGAACACAGATGGCCCCCCATCCGGGGTCGCTGAGAAATGTAGTGCAGTAGTTAGGTGGTGGGTGGGAGGGGGTCCGAGGCACTCCCTAGCACAGACCAGCAGCAGGAGGGGAGACAACCTCCTGTATGGAAGGGCAGAAGGTGGCATCCTGCGATGTGTTTGTCCCTCCCATGGAGCATGGTCGCATAATATTGTCCTTTTGCAATGTCTTTTAGTTTAAGCACTCTACAAGAGTGCGTGTGATTTCCAGCTGCCTTATTTGTATGCTTCTCCCCTTCAGTGGGCCTCCCATATTTCCATCTTGCCCACCCCCGATTGTCCATGTGCTGCCCTAGCCCCTCCTGCCTACCCTCTTTTGTCCATCTGGCTTCCCCCATCCTCTCCTACCCACCCAGCATTGTCTGTGTGCTTGTTCTTTTGCTTCTCCAACCGCTCCCATTGACTCTTCTTTCTCCATGTGCTTGCCCCAAGCCCCACATGCCCACCCTCTGTTGTCCATGTGCTTTCCCTTCCCCTCCAGAACACCCTCCATCGTCCATGTTCCTGCCCTAGCCTCTCTCCCAAGCACCCTGCATTGTCCGTGTGCTTGCCCCAGCCACTCACCCCCACCTTCCATTGTATGTGTGCATGCTCCAGCCCTTCCCATTCACCCTCCATTGCCTGTGTGCTCCTCCATCACCTCTCATCTGTCTTCTCCCTCCACCTGCAACCTTCTCTCCAGCCTTTTCTCCCTTTGTGTTCCCTCATCCCTCCGTGATGCCTCATCCCTTTTGAGACCCTCGTTTCCCTGGGGATATGGCAATACAGAGGGAGGAAGGGCATTGGAGAAGTCTGCGTAGAGAAAGACAAGGGTGGGGGGAGAGGAGAGGCAAAAGTGGACGGGGAGGACAAGGCTAAAAATCATTTTAGAAAAGGGCTATAACGCAGCCAGCGCTATGTACATAACAAAAAGTAATAAAAAGTGCATTAGCGCTGGCACATCATAGCACTTTTTAAAACAAAATAAATTTTTACAGCAGCCGCACAGTTGTCCAGCATGTCTACTAATCATTGCCAAAGCCAATAGCTCTCATAGGCAAGATCTATTGGCTTTCCCATCGCTTGTTAACCAATGGTATTGGTTGTTTATAAAAATTGGTTTATCGAACATCTCATCTTGTGCCATTTTTCCATATTTACTTCAGTAGCAGTGAGATAACATTGAGGCTTTGATGAGGGTGGCCCCCACAAAGATGTGCAGAGTGAATCCCTAAATTCTACAAAAGAAGTAGAAAGACATATGCATCTCTGTTTAAAGTGAATCAGGGCAACAAATATTCCTGGTTATCTCGACTAGATTAAAAACATAGAGTGATGGAATGGGTCTATTAATAGCCTTCCATCTACAATGGTCTAATGGTTTCAGCCATGTTCACAGTGCCCAGTGGGTCTATGGCTTTCTTCGGGACCTATGGAAATTATCTGGCTACAAAAATTAGGCAATTCCTATATGTTAAACCTATTTGTCGTGAGAACAATATATGCACACCAAGTAGCCTCACAATCGGGATACTACATTACCAGCAGTGTTTTCAGTATTTTCATCATTAGTTATACTATATGATTGAGAAAACAATGCAAAGCACAGTGTTAATCATTAAAAAGGTTCAGCTGAAAACACGTATTTGTTGCACATACACCTGGACATAGCACATTCTGGTGGGTGTTTGGACAAAATATCGAGTTGGAAATATCGTTTGCAGAAATATTGGAGAAAAAATATTGTGACACAATATTGTGATGCAGAAATATTGTTGTCAAGAATAAAGATATTTTAGGGAAGTAATATCATTTTCAAGAATATCGTTGTTGTAAATATCATTTTCAATAATATGGTTGTCTTTATGTGTGTTAGTTTATATATTAATTTTTTTAGTTATTGTTTTTATGATTCTTAATAATATTTTTAAATATAGTTTGTAATGTTAAGTTATTTCTAATTTTGTATTTAAATATAATAGTAATTCATATTGTCGTAGCGGGTTGCTAGGATTGTAGGGGTGTAGGATGGAAAGTTAATTAAGTATAATTAATTAATAATTAATTTATTATGAAAAATGTAATTGATTATTACTTATGTCAACTGTGTAATAGTTATTTGTTAGGTGTGGGTTACTGCGTTTGTAGGGCCATAGGGTGGGAAGTTAATTAAGTAATAATTCATTGATATTTAATTAACAATTTATTAATAATTATTTAATTGATTATTAATAGGGCTCCTGGTTTTATGGTATATATATTTTTGACATTTCCGTCTGTATTTATCCATATTAATTTTTTTGCTAAGGTTATCTGTATGTATCCATATTTATTTGGGGTTTTGTGAAAAAATGAAGCTGAAACTAGTATATTTCAATATTTATTTAACCAATAAATATGCACTCATGCTTGAATGGTTGCCAGGTTTCAAAGATGTGAGCACCTGCAGAAGATAAACCAATGTGCTTATATGAAAACATGCAAATTTCAGTATCAACCTTGTGCATATTTACTACTGTTTAAGCCTCTTTACCAAAATTAATTTATTTTTTAACAAATTTACCTATCAATCCACACAGCTATTGGTCTGGCAGACAATATTTAGAATCATCCAAAGAGCAACCCAATATCTGTTTTTATCCACATTTAGAAATATATACAAACAAAAAATAAATGGTTTCTGTCTGCATTTATCTGTAAAAATCAGTGAAAACGGAAAACAGGGAGACTTAATGATGAATTATGTAAATGTTGTAATAATTACAATTTTTAAGTTATGTACTATGTGCGGGTTGGTGGGTTTTTAGGGGTATAGGGTAGGAAGTTAATTCTGAATTAATAAATTAAGTAGTAAATAATTATTCATTGATTCTTTAATTAATTGATTAATTAATTAATGATTCATTAAGTAATTAATATTTAATTGGTTATTAATTATGTTAATTGTGCTACATTTATTTATTTAGTTATATTTTAAGTGTGGGCTACTAGGTTTGTGGGGGTATAGTGTGGTAAGTTAATTAAGTAATAATAATGTCCAATTTTTCAAAATTGATAATTATTAAATTATTTAAAAATTACATTCATTGTTTAATAGTTTTTTATATAGTTTTTTGGCTAATTAATAAAGTTTATATTAAGAGTTTTATATTTTTATAAATTAATAGGCTTATGCTTCATATATCTTATTATGTTTGAGATGAAGTACTTTCCCTACTGTTGCATGGACTGAAGTGGGAATAGTATATTTTACCCCTCCAAAGTCCAACACTTTTCCTGCTGTTGCACAGATTGGAGTGGGAATAGCAAATGTTACCCCTCCGAAGTCCAAAGCTTTCCCTACTGTTGCATACACTGGAGTGGGAATAGTAAATGCTACCCCCTGCCCCCGAAGTCCAACGCTTTCCTTACTGTTGCAAAGACTGGAGTGGGAATAGTAAATGTTACCTCTCTGAAGTCCAACGCTTTCCGTACTGTTGCACAGACTGGAATGGGAATAGTCAATGTTACCCCTCTGGAGTCCAGCGCTGTCCCTACTGTTGAAAAGACTGGTGTGGGAATAGTAAACTTTACCCTTCCAAATTCCAACGCTTTCCCTACTGTAGCAGAGAATGGAGTGGGAATAGTAAATTGTACCCCTCCAGTGTTAGCACCGGGACTGCAGGTCCTAAGGGCTAACACGAAACCCGGGGGTGGGGAGCCACAAGCCGCCTCTTACCTGGTCCCTCACGGTGGGTTGTGTGAGACTTGGTACGAATGGGCCCTTCCTTCTTTTATGCCCCTCTGGTGAAGGTTCTTGGCGCTCTGTTGTGTTTCTCCTCTTTCCGGTACCATGCGTACTCCAGCAAGAGTAAGACCTCTCTTCCCACCAAAAAGACGTCCCAGGTCACGTGGGAGATGCTCGCCTATAAAGACGCGCATCTCAGGTTGCCAAGGTGCTTGTCTTTACTTCCGGGTCCCGGGAGAAGGACACGGCTCCTCCAGGCTTTCCTGGGTGTTTCGGCGTCCTGCCGTGCTCACCCTTTCTCCTTCGAGGAACCACTGGAGCGGTTCCAGTTCTTGACTACCATTTGCTTTCAGCGCTCGTGGAGAGCGGATCCCCCGCGCTTTCCTTCGGAGGACCGCCGGAGCGATGCCTCCCCTTTTGTTTTGTTGTTTTGGAGTACTCACCTCTTACTTTGCCTAAACGGGAGACTGCAGGAGCAGTACTCCCCTTATGTCTGGAATGTAGTGAGGACATCAAGCCCGCTGTGCTCACCTACATACCTGAAGGGGATCTGCTGGTTCCTTACCTCTAGTGAGTCCGATGTTTCCACCGTTCACTTTCCTTTGGACCTTTGTTCCTTTTTTTTGGTTTTCCCGCATTACAAGACTTTCAAGCCTGCAATTCAGATAGGGAGTTTCCTTTTTGTTTTTTCCTTGGAGACCGCACAGTGCTACCTATTCCAGCTACAGACCTGAACCGCCTCACCTTTTGTTATTCTCTTCCAGGGACTCCCTTCCCCTATGTCGTGCAATAGGGGTACTTTCCCCCTTAATCAATCAATCATATCATTTGTAAAGTGCACTACTCACCCGTGAGGGTCTCAAGGCGCTGGGATGGGGAATGCTGCTACTGCTCGAAAAGCCAGGTCTTGAGGAGTTTTCTGAAGGTCAGCAGGTCTTGGGTCTGCTGTAGGTGGATGGGGAGGGTGTTCCAGGTCTTGGCGGCGAGGTGGGAGAATGATCTGCCACCGGAGGTCGCTCTTCGGAAGCGGGGGACAGTGGCGAGGGCGAGGTCGGCGGAGCGGAGCTGGCGGGTGGGGGTGTAGAAGCTGAGTCGTCTGTTGAGGTACGTTGGTCCGGTGTTGTGGAGTGCCTTGTGTGCGTGGGTGAGGAGTTTGAAGGTTATCCTCTTGTTGACCGGGAGCCAGTGCAGGTCTCTCAGGTGGGGTGTGATGTGGCTGCGGCGAGGGATGTCGAGGATCAGGCGTGCAGAGGCGTTCTGGATGCGTTGGAGCCGTCTCAGGAGTTTGGCCGAGGCTCCTGCGTAGAGGGCGTTTCCGTAGTCCAACCTGCTGCTGACGAGGGCCTGGGTGACCGTTCTTCTTGTTTCAGTGGGGATCCACTTGTAGATCCTGCGGAGCATGCGGAGGGTGTTGAAGCAGGCGGAGGAGACGGCGTTGACCTGTTTAGCATGGAGAGGGTGGAGTCGAGGATGACCCCTAGGTTGCGTGCGTGGTCGGTGGGTGTTGGGGCGGTTCCCAGTGCGGTCGGCCACCAGGAGTCGTCCCAGGCCGAAGGGGTGGATCCGAGGATGAGGACCTCCATCTTGTCCGAGTTCAGCTTCAGTCGGCTGTTCCTCATCCATTCAGCGACGGCCTTCATTCCTTCGTGGAGGTTGGTTTTGGCGGTGTGGGGGTCCTTGGTGAGGGAGAGGATCAGCTGGGTGTCATCGGCGTAGGAGATGATGTTGAGGTCGTGCCGACGGGCGACGTGGGCGAGCGGTGCCATGTAGATGTTAAACAGAGTTGGGCTGAGGGAAGAGCCCTGGGGTACGCCGCAGATGAGCTCGGTGGCTTCGGAGCGGAAGGGGGAAGGCGGACGCTCTGTGTTCTGCCGGAGAGGAAGGAGGTGGTCCAGTCCAGGGCCTTCTCTTGGATCCCGGCGTTGTGGAGGCGTGCTCGTAGTGTGTGGTGGCAGACCGTGTCGAAGGCGGCTGACAGGTCCAGGAGGATGAGGGCCGCCGTTTCTCCGTTGTCCAGCAGGGACTTGATGTCATCGGTGGCGGCGATGAGGGCAGTCTCGGTGATGTCGTTGCTGCGGAACCCGGACTGGGAAGGGTCCAGGATGTTGTTCTCCTCGAGGTAGCAGGTCAGTTGTTTGTTGACGGTCTTCTCGATGACCTTTGCCGGGAACGGGAGCAGGGAGATGGGCCGGAAGTTCTTGAGGTCCTTGGGGTCCGCCTTGGGTTTCTTGAGTAAGGCGTTGATCTCGGCGTGCTTCCAGCTCTCCGGGAAGGTTGCTGTCTCGAAGGAGGTGTTGATGACTTTCCGGAGATGGGGTGCGATGGCTGTGCTGGCTTTGTTGAAGATGTGGTGTGTGCATGGGTCTGACGGAGATCCGGAGTGGATGGTGTTCATGATCTTGATGGTGTCGTCGTCGTTGATGTTGGTCCAGGAGAGCAGGCGGTTGGTGCGGATGGTGGTCGTGGGGGCGGAGGTCTCAGTGGTTGTCGGGGCGGTCGTGGCGTTGAAGCTGTCATGGATGTCTGCGATCTTGCGGTGGAAGAAGGTGACCAGCGAGTCGCACAGGTCTTGCGAGGGTGGGACGTCGTTGGTGTTGGAGCTGGGGTTGGAGAGTTCCTTCAGGATGTTGAAGAGCTCTTTGCTGTTGTGCGCGTTGTTGTCTAGGCGGTCTTTGAAGGAGGCCCTTTTGGCGGATCTGATGAGGTGATGGTGTCTGCGGGTGGCGTTCTTGTGGGCTGCGCGGCTGTCCGGTGTTCGTTCACGGAGCCAGATCTTCTCCAGCTTTCGGCAGGTTTGCTTGGAGGCCTGGAGGTCTTCAGTGAACCAGCTGGCTTTCTTGTTGGTGTGACTGTTGGAGGGTTTCTTGATCGGGGCGAGGGTGTTGGCGCAGTCGTTGATCCACTGTCTGAGGTTGCGGGCGGCGATGTCGGGGTCGGTGGGGTCGGCGGGTGGGCTCTGGGCGAGGGTGGTGGTTAGTTGGTCTTCGGTGACTTTGCTCCAGCAGCGGCGGGGCATCTGTTGGGTGCGGTGGTGCGTGGTGGGTTTCTTGAAGGTGAAGTGGATGCAGCGATGGTCTGTCCAGTGGAGTTCGGAGGTGTGGTTGAAGGAGACGTGGGGGCTTGCGGAGAAGATGGGGTCAAGCGTGTGACCGGCGGAGTGGGTGGGTGTTGTGACGAGTTGTCTGAGTCCGAGGTTGGCTAGGTTGTCGATCAGGGTGGTGGAGTTGGTGTCGTTGTTGTTCTCGAGGTGGAAGTTCAGGTCCCCTAGGAGGATGTAGTCCGTGGAGGCGAGGGCGTGTGTGCTGACGAAGTCGGTGATGGAGTCGCTGAACTGTGGTCAGGGTCCGGTGGGTCTGTAGACGAGGGTTCCTCTGAGGGTGGTGTTGGGATCGGTGTGGATCTGGAAGTGCAGGTGTTCGGCGGTGCTGAGGGTGTCGTCGGTGTTGGTCGAGACTCTGAGAGTGTTCTTGTGGACGATGGTGATTCCTCCTCCTGCTCCGTTGGTGCGGTCCCTGCGGGTGATCTTGTAGCCTTCCGGGACGGCTATGGCTATGTCGGGTGCCGAGGCGGGGTTCAGCCAGGTCTCCGTCAGGAAGGCGACGTCTGGGGAGGTTGAGTCGAGTAGGTCCCAGAGTTCAACGGCGTGTTTGCGGGCGGAGCGGGTGTTGAGAAGGATGCATCTCAGGTGGTTGGGTTCTTTCCTGGTCGGCAGCATGGTGGGGCGGATGCTTGTGAAGCTGCAGTTCCGGCAGGTGAAAGCTCCGTGGGTGCGCTTCGGGGCGACCAGGAAGCAGGTGTGTGATCGTCCGGTGTTGAGTGCGTGGAGGGATCTGGCATCGTAGCGGTGTCGGGCGTCGTGGCGTTCACAAGGTCCAGGGGTCCTGGCACTGGGCGCGGTCCAGGCGCGGACGGGCGCAGACGGGCTTGCCTTAGGCGCGCCAGCGGCGCGGCCGCTGCGCGGCCTCCATATGAGGGGATGTGGGAGGGAGGAGCAGCTGGGAGGCGGGAGCGGGGCGGCGAATGGGAATGCAGGGGGGCAGGGACGCAGCGGCGGGAAAAATGGGCGGGCCGCGGGAGAACTGGGCACAGGAAGGAAAAACAAGTTTAGGTAAGAAAACAAGTACAGGCACAGGGGAATAAAGATAAGTCTGGGCAAGAAAGCAAGTTAGGCACAGGAGGATAAAAACAAGTCTGGGCAAGAAAGCAAGTTAGGCACAGGGGAATAAAAACAAGTCTGGGCAAGAAAGCAAGTTAGGCACAGGAGGATAAAAACAAGTCTGGGCAAGAAAGCAAGTTAGGCACAGGAGGATAAAAACAAGTCTGGGCATGCAAGCAAGTTAGGCACAGGGGAATAAAAACAAGTCTGGGCAAGAAAGCAAGTTAGGCACAGGAGGATAAAAACAAGTCTGGGCAAGAAAGCAAGTTAGGCACAGGAGGATAAAAACAAGTCTGGGCAAGAGAGCAAGTTAGGCACAGGGGGAAAGTACAGGATTAGGCAAAAACAATGCAGGCAGAGCCGTGCAGCAGCGTGGGGAGCGACCTGCCTGCGAGCAGGGTCAGAGGTCGCTCCTTTCACCGCTGTGCGGCCTCCATATGAGGGGATGTGGGAGGGAGGAGCAGCTGGGAGGCGGGAGCGGGGCGGCGAATGGGAATGCAGGGGGGCGGGGCCGCAGGGACGCAGCAGCGGGAAAAATGGGCGGGCCGCGGGAGAACTGGGCACAGGAAGGAAAAACAAGTTTAGGCAAGAAAACAAGTACAGGTACAGGGGAATAAAGACAAGTCTGGGCAAGAAAGCAAGTTAGGCACAAGAGGATAAAAACAAGTCTGGGCAAGAAAGCAAGTTAGGCACAGGGGAATAAAAACAAGTCTGGGCAAGAAAGCAAGTTAGGCACAGGAGGATAAAAACAAGTCTGGGCAAGAAAGCAAGTTAGGCACAGGAGGATAAAAACAAGTCTGGGCAAGAAAGCAAGTTAGGCACAGGGGAATAAAAACAAGTCTGGGCAAGAAAGCAAGTTAGGCACAGGAGGATAAAAACAAGTCTGGGCAAGAAAGCAAGTTAGGCACAGGAGGATAAAAACAAGTCTGGGCAAGAAAGCAAGTTAGGCACAGGAGGATAAAAACAAGTCTGGGCAAGAAAGCAAGTTAGGCACAGGGGGAAAAAAACAAGTCTGGGCAAGAGAGCAAGTTAGGCACAGGGGGAAAGTACAGGATTAGGCAAAAACAATGCAGGCAGAGCCGTGCAGCAGCGTGGGGAGTGACCTGCCTGCGAGCAGGCTCCCTCTACCTTTCCTGGATGCTCTTTCAGAGGGTGACTAGATCGTTAAAGGGAAAGGGAGGGGAAGTAGGGGGCTGTATGATAGGAGACTGTCTCCTTATGATTGCTACCTTTTTCCTATCTTACTTCTTACCCGTTTTTGTATGGCTGTGCCTTCCAGACAGTGGCTACACCCTCGTCCTAGAAAGACGTGCAATTCATCCCATCCTGGTCTTTCCTGGGTAACCCTGCAGTGCTACTGTGCCAAAGACTTCTCCTACATCCATGGCATCCCTGTTCCTTTTCCCCTTGGGACCAATCGCCTCGGCTATTTGAGTTAGCGTGGAGGATTGGTCTTGGGGTGAGAGGGAGGACTATCTCAGTTTTCACGGTTCCTGGCTTTCAGGTGAGTGGAGTTGCGACATCTGGAGTCAAACGCTTCACCTACTGTTGCACAGACTGTAGTGTGAATAGTAAATGTTAGTCTTCTGGAGTCCTGCACTTTCCCTACTGTTGCACAGACTGGGTTGGGAATAGTAAATTGTACCCTTCCGGAGCGCAACACTTTCCCTACTGTTGCACAGACTCGAGTGGGTATAGTAAATGTTACCCCTCTGGAGTCCAACACTTCCCCTACTGTTGCAAAGAGTGGAGCGGGAATAGTAAATGTTACCTCACTGAAGACCAATGCTTTCCCTACTGTTGATCAGACTGTGGTGGGTATCGTAAATTTTACCTTTCCCGAGTCCAATGCTTTCCCTACTGTTGCACAGACTGGGGCAGGAATAGTATATTTTACCCCTCTGAACTCCAATGCTTTCCCTACTCTTGCATAGACTGAAGTGGGAATAGTATATCTATTATTCTGAGACGTCAATAACGTTTTAAATATTGTTTGACATTTTTTTAATACATTTAATATTATTTGTTTAATTTTATATTATTTGTTTACATATATAATATTTTTTACAGCATTTTAAAATAAATATTTTGAGTAAATGTGTTTTTTGTTTTTTAAATGTAATTAACTTGGTAATTTATTGCATGTTTTGCATTTGATTTGTTAGCATTTTTATGATATATATATATATATTATATATACTATATTTTTGTTATCAATATTTTTGACACAATATTTGTGTATCACAATATTGTTATGGTCGATATTATGTCAGTGTTCCCTCTGGTGACATGCATATACTAAACGGGTAGGAAAAACAGCAAGTGGTATGTGTCCCTAACTTGGGTTAACAAATGTTACTAACCCTATTCTTCTTAAATTGTGCGGTTAGCATACATATATTGCAACATAAATATCTATTTAGTAGGTAGTGTTTTAATTATTTTAGGTTTCGCTTGACAGACCTTACGATATCAACCTAAAAAGGGCTCACAGGAGTACTATGGTGAGGGGCAGAGTACAAGTTGGGGGTACACGCAGGTAGACGGCATCCACCGACTATTTTTACAAGGGTGACGCTGTCCACCCTGTCAAGACATTGGGCACCTGAAACATGCTGAACTAGTCCCAGTGTAATTTTAAGACACCGGGACTCATTCAGCAGCACTTGCACGTTGCCTGCTTTCTTTCCCAGCAGCAATGTGCAGGAGGAGAGGGGACTTTTTTATTTTAAATTCCAGCTGGGCCTCAAACAAAGGCTTAAGTTAAGGGGCTATCAGGCCTCCTTTTGTTCAAGTATCTTGGAAGGGAGTTTTCTGGCGGCTTACACCTAGATACAAATGCAATGGAGGGAAAACAGCAGCACACAGCTTGTTATCACTTCACAAGTACTTAAGAGAGGCGTGCTTTTGACTTTGTTCAGTCCCTGTAAAAGAGATATGCATGCACTGTAAGAATGTCTGATGTGTTGGTCTGTCCCAGTATTTACACAAATAACAATTTAAATACCACTATTTTGTTTTGTTACTTTTATAGTGCTACTCATCCCAGTGCAGGGTGTCAAGTGTGCTTTACATCATACGTACACATTACACATTGACGATCATATAAGAGTGTAAATCTATCTACAGGATGTGTTACATAGGTCAGTGAGGTTTACAGGGTCCATGAGTCACAGGTCCTTCATAGCTCTCTGTGCTATATTGACAATTTATGAACTGCAAGTGACAAAAGGATCTCTGTGTTAAAAGCAGTAGCCCACTTGCCTATCTATATAAAATACAAATCTGTTATCTGCATGTTACATGTTGTGCTTTGGAGGAGGCACATTAACCCTCTATGCTACTTTGATTCAAAACTGGGACTAGACAAACACAGATCTCTCCAACTAATGTGTTAACCACCACAGTTATCTTACCATTATTAATATTCCCTAAGAGTTAGGGGGCACACGAAGCTCTCTGCAACATGTGCCTTCACCCCATAAGATTTTTTAAAATTCAGACTTTGCAACCAATCAAGCAGAACAGATTTACTGACATGTTTCGCCTTGTGTCAATTTCTTTTTGGCTGAGTTTTTTAAATATAAATGTATAAATTGAGGCCCCGATTTTGTGTCGGTTGAGTTTCTTTTTAGCACAACCCTAATGCAAAATCTCATTTGTAAAATCTGGTAATGTGCTCAAAAGTACTCATAGACCTGATAAACATATGTGTTAGGCCTTAAGATCTGATGTTACTTCTTGTAATGTCACTTTTTGTGAGGTTGTGGGTTGTAATGCCACTTCCTGTGTTGTCACTTCCTGTGATGACACTTGCGATGTCACATGCTGTGATGTCACACGCCATGATGTCACTTGCATACTGTCTAACTTGTTTAGTTCCCCCACTACTCTTTTTAGGACTTGTTCCCTTGTGAGTCGCTTTGGCTCAGCCCACATGTTGGTAGTCAGGAGTACATGTTGTGATTGGGCAGAAGTTGTGTGCTTCCACAGCAAAAAGTGATTCACTTCCATGCAGCTGTGATTATTTTGTTTATTTATCCAGCTGCCTAAGCCAGCACCATTATGGCTGCCTGACCTGAACTTTCAGGGGCACATACATTAAACTGTAATGCTGTTAAAGTGTCTTAGATAACTACAAAATGTATGGTGCTTGTTTTTCTATGGCAACGGGACAGATGAGATGAGCAGCGTAGAAGATTTGCTCTTTGGGAACCCTTGTTAGGCCTTCTTAGGAGAGCCAGTATTTTGTTTAGCCAAGTGTAAATGTGTTTGCCTTTCTAATGTTGTGACTGTGTGTCTGATGGTTGCCTTATTGAAAAAGCTTATGCTGAAAACTGTAGGCCTGAGTTGGTTATGATGACAAGCTGTAGGCCTGATTGATGCAAAGGTTTGGGTTATGTTTGATGCCATAGGTCTGGTCTGAATATTATGAAATGGTATGACAAAACCAACTTATTAGCAGGTTATAAATTGTGAAAAGCATTTGTAAGGTCAGTACGCCTTTTTAACAGTTGATTGCTATTATATTTTGTTACAG
The DNA here is from genome assembly GCA_963921515.1 of Calotriton arnoldi. Classification (NCBI taxonomy): domain Eukaryota; kingdom Metazoa; phylum Chordata; class Amphibia; order Caudata; family Salamandridae; genus Calotriton; species Calotriton arnoldi. The sequence goes on from CAWUFW010001550.1 coordinate 1,663,878, forward strand.
GCTATAGACAAATATTTTGTTACATGTAATCTCACAGATTACCGTAGTAGGCAAGGGTTTTGGCATTGGCCACCCACTCTGACAACCCTTAGAGGTTTTAACTCAGATGCTTCTTGTTAGGCCATGTTGAGAGGGGGTGTATATTGTTTTGCAAGCTGTATTTTCCTACATATTTGTAATTATATAACATATTGGCTGGTTTATATGCACAGTGTTGGGTTGATTGTGAAAAGCATATGTTAAAGACAATAGGCATTTATATGTTGATTGCTATCTCTCTGTATTAAAGCCTAGAGATAGGTATTTTGTTACATGAAATGTCACAAATTAACTTTGTATGAAAGGACTTTGGCGTTGGTTACCACTTCTGACAAACCCTAGGGGAAGAAGATTTGCACTGTACTAATTCTTGCTATAATCTCTTCTTAGCTATCTGGCAGGATCTTGAAATAAAGAAAAACCAACAAATAATACATGCATCCACATATATATATATATATATATATATAAATGTATTTCCATATAAATAAATGGAGGGCCTCTGGGTCAGCTCTGTTCCGACATTGGTGGTCTGAGTGTCATTTGCACTCTGCTTCCATCCTTGACAGTGTACTGCATGAGGTAATGGTTCAGTCCACATCAATCATTGGCTCTGTGAATAATGTGCTTTTACGGTCACATGTGTACATCCACCTGAAAATTAATGTGCTTTAGTGTCAGGACAGGTTGGCCAGTGCTTTAGTTTTGAATGTTCTCCTTTTATAGTTCCCCTTTCATTTCTTTGTTACTCCTCTTTTATTATTCTAATGTTTCTTAAGAGGATACTAAAGCTAACCAGGCAGTGCTAACGAGTTGTTTGCCTGCCGGTCATTTAATCTCCAGTGCTGCGCATCTTACATGGCCACTTCCTCTAAACCAGGAGTCCATTGTGGAATGCTGTTGTCCATTGGGTATAATTGTTTTGCCATTCCAACATCGCCAACATATTGGTTCCAAATGTGGCTGCCATGCTGGAATTTTAAAACAATGATAGACTATTTACAGTGCTCTCCAAGACGGACACACGCTGCTATGTTTAGTTTCATTATTGCAAGCATATACCCATCGTATTTACAACAGCATGCTTCCTTTTTTCTCTTCCAATTTATCTTCTTATGTTGTTGAGTTTGCATTCATTTTATTGGGGTTACGTGGTTGTGTCAGAGGTTGAATGTAAGAACATTGACTATATTTACTGTGAGTGACAGTATTCTGGAGTAGCACATGTGCATATAAATTAGTTCCCACCAGTGCCAGTGGCTACAATTAGCATTGTGGGCTTTTTGAGAATGGCATTGATGTGGTCTGTCTTCATCTTGTTGGAGTTTAGCTTTGCTAAAGCATTTAGGACTATATTTAGAGTGAAGCTTAATTTCAGCAAAGCAATGAATATGCCGTCCCTTAACCTAGTCTAGAGAGTATGCTAGAGTTTCTGGATGTTCTCTCTTGGATGTATGACGTTACATCGCATTCCATTGTAACGCATGCCTTTACCATGCATGTGTTACAACACGAATGCCATTACAACGCAAACCTATACCACACAGATTATTTCAACGAATATGCCTTTTTACCACACATGCCTTTACAACAAATTTTGTTGTAAAAGCATGTATGTTAAAGGCATATGGTGGCATGTTTCTCTGACCCCTACCCTAAACCCTAATCCCGGGCCCTGGGGCACCCCACACACCAGCCCCCAACCCTTCTAAATAAAACACCCTTCCCCTGCCCTAAACCCTAAAACCCTACCCCTGCGTGACCCCCCCCAGCTCCCAGACCTCCCCCTGCCCTTAACCCTAAAACCCTAGCACTATGTGACCCCACTCAGCCCCCAGCCCTTCCCGTGCCGTAAACCCTAAAACCATACCTCTGCGCGACCCCCATGGACCCGTGGCCCCCAGCCCTTCCTCTAACTTAAACTCTAAAACACTACCCCCTGTTCCCCAGAACTTCCCCAACCCTAAACCCTAAATCACTACCCCTGCGCTCTCCTCCCCGTCCTCCAGCCCTTCTTTAACCCAAACCCATAAAATAGTAGCACCCTGCACCAGGCCCAATCCCCCTTACCTCTCTCCTCGTGTAGGCAGCTCATCTGAGGGGCGGTGCCCGTCGTTGTGAGGAAGTGGAAGAGTCTCTCCGTTTCCTCTAACGACATGGATTGCCTACCAATGCAGCTGTTTCCGCGCATACGCCCTACTTTATACACATATGCCTTTACCATACATACCTTTACAACAAAATTCATTGTAAAGGCATGCGTGGTACAAGCATAAAAAAATGTGCAGATAAGGCTACGTGTTGTAATGGAGCATGTGTTCCAAAGCATGCGTTGTAATGGCATCCTTGGAAACAGCCGCGTTGTACTGGCTGTTTCCCTTCGTTCTGTGATACTAAGAGTCAGGTGGCAAATCATGGTTCTTTTTCTGCTCTGGAACATGAAGTGATAGATTCTTGCGTTTGACAAGTATCATCGCAGGTTTGGCCCAAGGAAGGCGGCTGTGATACACTAAAGCTAAAATGTGCCTATCTGCTAATATAGCTGAAACTCGACAGATTCTAAGTAGGCCAGTCAATTTTTTTACCACGTTTTTAGCAAAATACACAACATTTGAAATGATCAATTTTGCCTGGCCTCTGTGTAGTCGAAATTCACCCAGCTAGGTTTAGCGAACATTCTTTCTGTTTTCCTGTCTGTTAGCCAATATTTGGCTCCTACAGGGGCTTTTATTCAGGCAACAACTTCTACATCCTTGATCAATAGGAAAGCTGAATTGAGGGACTGTACTAAAATTGATCAGTCCTTCTCCATGACATGATAAAACGCCAATGACTGGAAAAAGTGAGTGCATCTCCAAAACCGTGCTCTCAGACAGCCCGATGAAATAGGCGAAGCTTTTTGCTTTCCCAATAAGTGTATATAATAATAAAGATCGATTGCATCGGACACCATTGGATAAACCGGATAGGTTGTCAAGCTAGAAAAGTGTGCTTAGACTCGGGAAGACTTCTCTAGCACTTGGTGCCCTAGAAAAAAAATCCAACAATAAATGAACTTTACTTTTATAGTAGGAGGGCAGAACAACAGGCTACAAAGGTAGGAGAATGTTGCATATTTGGTGAAACTTTTGAGAGGAAATTTATTGTTATCCCATGTCACCCTAGATGTAATAAACAGAATATTTCACCTCGATGATTAATCCTTATTAGACATCAATTAGAGTTCGTCTTTGCTGCACAGTACAGGGATGAGAGTCAAGCCGAAGGGACTACATCCCCCAGGCTCCCCCGCACCATTTACGCTGCTTCCTGCTGGTTCCTGCGCCCGGAGGCGCATAAATTAACCCACGAGCTCCCGCTGCGCGGGACGCTCGTCTTTGCTACACAGTACCGGGGTGAGAGCCAAGCCCAAGGGGCTACATCCCCCAGGCTCCCCCGCACCGTTTACGCTGCTTCCTGCTCCCTGCTCCCTGCTGGTTCCTGCGCCCGGAGGCGCATAAATTAACCCACGAGCTCCCGCTGCGCAGGACGCTCGTCTTTGCTGCACAGTACCAGGGTGAGAGCCAAGCCCAAGGGACTACATCCCCCAGGCTCCCCCGCACCGTTTACACTGCTTCCTGCTCCCTGCTGGTTCCTGCGCCCGGAGGCGCACAGATTAACCCACGAGCTCCAGCTGCGCGGGACGCACGTCTTTGCTGCACAGTACCGGGGTGAGAGCCAAGCCCAAGGGACTACATCCCCCAGGCTCCCCCGCACCGTTTACACTGCTTCCTGCTCCCTGCTGGTTCCTGCGCCCAGAGGCGCATAAATTAACCGACGAGCTCCCGCTGCGCGGGACGCTCGTCTTTGCTGCACAGTACCGGGGTGAGAGCCAAGCCCAAGGGACTACATCCCCCAGGCTCCCCGCACCATTTACGCTGCTTCCTGCTCCCTGCTGGGTCCTGCGCCCGGAGGCGCATAAATTAACTCACAAGCTCCCGCTGCGCGGGACGCTCGTCTTTGCTGCACAGTACTGGGGTGAGAGCCAAGCCCAAGGGACTACATCCCCCAGGCTCCCCCGCACCGTTTATGCTGATTCCTGCTCCCTGCTGGTTCCTGCGCCCGGAGGCGCATAAATTAACCCACGAGCTCCCGCTGCGCGGGACGTGCCCGGGCAAAGTCCGGGCCAAGGGCGGGCCTGTCATTGCCAGGAAGAGGCAGGGCAGAACCACCCCTCTTTAATCAGGCCCTCGGACCGTGCTGTGGACTGACATCTGTGCCTTGAGGTACTGTACTTACTTCCTGTTTTCGCACGTGTAGGTTCCGCACAGAGACTAGCTGAAATCCCATTGACTGTAACACCTTGGGACTCTACATCAGCGCCACTTGGCGGCTGTCCGGAGATTGCCCTTGTTCATTTCCAATGATTGGAGCACAAGTTACTTTCTTGTTTATTGTTACTGTCATTTCTTGTTAGAAGATCAATTTCAGTGCAGGCCAGAAGTATGGGAAAGAGGAAAACTATGGAGGGAAACGGAGGTGGTGGAGGTGGGGGTAACGGCCGGGCTGATAAGGGAAAAAAGGCCAAGAAGTCACTCAAACATGCAGGTAGCAACTGCGTTCTTTAATCAAATAGACACTCTTATTAGAGAATGCGAAGGCATCCTAGTGGCCGAACCAACTATGCACCACACTCCTGGCCATTCCCCCTCTAAACCTACTAGTCCATCTCGCTCGTCCACCATCCCAGCAATGTTCCAAAAACCCACCAGAAAGGGGGCCCCTACATCTAATAAGGAGGCACCATTAGAGCCTGCGAGGGCCTGTCAATCCCCCTCCACCATCCCTGGTTTTAACACCCACCAGTCTGGACCTGCCATTCCCTGCGCAAATAGGTTTTCTCCCTTTTCGGACTTGTCCGATGACCATAGGGAAGATATGCCTCAGTCACCTCTTGTACTTGGTACAGGTCTTAGTACAGGGCCCAACTCAGAGCCCACGGATACGCAACAGCTTATTAGCATGCTTAGATCTGAGATAGGAACTATGAGATCCATGATTGAAGGCCTCACCACTCTGGTCAAATTAATACTACAAAAGGATCCACCTTGCCCGCAGCGCGCTAACCTTACAACAGATAACCATCCACAACCTTGTCACGATTATCACACAACACACAAGGCAGCCATTCATGGTAGCGGTACTATAGCCCATGGTTCCACCTTGCACCCCTCTGTTATTTCCACTCATAAGCATCCTCCACCTCATTCTATGGCTAAGCGTCCAAATAATTTCAACATTAATCTCCATAACGATCACTATAGCACAGTAGCCTCGCAGGACCCCGCAAACCGCACTAGACTCATTATTTCATCTCTGGCACAGCTTCCTTTGCGGAGTGTCCAATATCAGCCGAACCACCTAGACACCCCCCATTCGCCCCATGCTTTGAAAATCTTTATGGTTAATGTCCCCAAGCTTGGTTCAAGGAAATGGCTTTGAGAGCGAAGACTCCCTGACCAACAAAGCTATTCATTGGATTCGCCATGTTAGGGGCTGCTGTTCAGTTATACGGGACGATATTACCAGGGCTCGGAGACGTACTTTTCCAGGCCAACCGCTAGATTGCATCGAGCTCACCTTGAATAGGGTTGACCTGGCTGAAAACCTCCTTGCCCTGGAATTTCGTACCTGCCCCCCTGAAACCTCTTCTATACAGCTTAGGCGATTTCCGTTTGCCCTTTAGAGCAGACAATCGGCTAATCAACCACCTACTCCTTCAGTTGAATGCACCTCACTGGAGGCCATTAACTGACAACAGAATGAGCTCCAAATGCACCCCAGTTCACATTCCACTCCTTTAAATTGTAGGGCTAGCCCCCCCAGTATCGTGGTACCACGCATCACACCTGATTCTATGGAAGATAGATCTCGGGGGGGGTCACGGGACAAAGTAGCTCCTCCATTAACACCCAGGAGGTGTGGGGTGCAGAATATTTTGCTCTCTTAGATCTTCAGGCAACCCCCCAAGCCCAAACGCTACCCAGCCAATACATCCTAAGTAGAGACATCGCACCTGGCTCAGCTTTGCATCATCAGCTGAAGATAATATCGTGGAATGTGGCTGGGCTGTGCAGCAAACTGTCAATCCCCCACTGGAATGAACTAATTGAGGGTTTTGACCTTTGCATTTTTCAAGAGACCTGGAGTTTGTTCCCCCTACATAAATCAGGTTATGCTTGTTACCACTCCCCAGCAACAACTGTAGGGAGAGGGCGCCCGTCAGGGGCACTGACTATTTGGGTGAACATCGCCCTGGGCTGCAGAATCATCTCCCAATCAAGCTCTTGTCCAGATATCCTAAGACTCAGCATTAGGGGGCCTGGGTACAATTGACCTGTTTAATGTTTACGTAAGGGGGACTAAGGGGGCAGATCTTCACCTATTATTAAGGTATTGGAAGAAAGCTTAGCCAGTTGCTCGCCCCACTCTAGAGTTGTGGTGGCAGGGGATTTTAATTGCACCTTTGAGCCCTTGGATGCAGAGGACCTGCTGGGGGCTGAGGATGATGACAACAAATGGGCTGTCCCCCTACTAAATTAACCTCCAGTCAAAAGATGGACACAGCTAGCACTCCAACTTAATGCCCTCACCACAGAGTTCAGTTTGAGGGCAGCTAACGGAAGAACTCCATCGGATAGTCAGGGCGCAAACACTTATAACAGAGTTAGCTGCCCGTCACGTATTGATTATATTTTATTGGATGTAAGGCTTTGGGGAGATCTGATAGATATGAGTGTGCGCACCACCACCGATAGCGACCACAATCCCCTCTGTGCAATTTTGAAGCCTCTGTAGGAAGCTTCTCATCAGCTTGAGAGCATCCCATCCTTAACCACCACTAGAGAGATTGTTTCCTCCAACTGTAAAAGATTCTTAAAATGGCGTAAGGTAGTCCCGCAAGAATCCAAGATCGCTGGCATACGGCAAGTCCTGGCAGTGAGCATTTCAGATCTCCAGGCTGCAGCTTCTGATCCACGAGGATTGGCAGATGTACCTTCTGTCCATTCTCGCACAGTGGAACTACTGAGTGCATATTTTCTAGCCCCCAATAAGGGCAGTAAGTCCAGTTTGCCTTCCAAAGGGCCCTATTCATGGTATAGGAAAGACTGCAGGTGTAAACGATTGCTCCTAGCCACAGCTATCAAAGACAAGAATCGCCCTTTGATTAAAGTTGCTAGGAAGAACTATAGAGCAGCTTTGCACCAAGCAAAGATAGCATGGGACGAATGCCGTTGGCAGCAATTGAAGGAAGCGAGCTTAGCCAAGGAAACCAACTGATTTTGGACCCTAGTCACCTGGGGCAACAAGAGAGATGTACGCTCACCCCCTAACCACATTCCAGGCCACGAATGGCATGACCACTTTCGGAGGCTCTATTCTGCACCTGAGGTTGCGCCACCTGTGGAGCCTTGTGACTCTTACGACCTTCCCAATGCTGATGGTGAGTCCTTCGACCTGGCTGAAATTGAGACTGCGCTAGGGAAAATAGTGCCTGCAAAAGCAGCTGGACCAGATGGTCTGCCTGGTGACCTATTCCTCGCAGACATTCCGAATTGGGCCCGCTACATTCTCCTCCTTGTTAATGCTATTGCCAATGGCAGCCCAGTACCGGGATCCTGGAAGGGCGCTGAGGTGGTCCCGATCTATAAAAAGGGCGCCAGAGAAGACCCCTCAAACTATAGACCAATTCGTTTGATAGATGCACTGCAGAAGGTCTTCGGTAGAATCCTGTTGCAGAGGATACAACATTGGGCAGAAGACAAAGCTATCCTTTTTCAGTATCAGGCTGGCTTTAGGGCTTGCACTGGAACAATAGACCAGGTTTTCAGGTTGCTCCTCATTTACTGGAAAACGGTGGTAATTGGCAAGGGCAGTCTTTACCTCGCTTATATCGATCTAAAGACTGCCTTTGACCTGGTCCCTAGGAGGAAGCTGCGGCACACACTTAGAGATATGGGTATTCCCCCCTTCATCCTCAATTTGTTGGTCCGGCTTCACGAAGGCAATTATGCTCAGGTGAGATGGGGGTCACAAGGTCAGCTGACAGAGCGGATTCCGGTCGACAGGGGAGTCCGATAGGGTTGTGTCATGGCTCCCACCCTGTTCTCCTTATACATGAACGGGGTGGTTAGTTTCCAGCAAGAAGACCCAGCAGATGCACCAACCCTGGCGGGCGACAAGGTACCGACACTCTTGTTTGCTGACGATACTCTGCTGGTGTCTAAGACCCCAGCAAGACTGCAAAAACTACTCAATAGATTTCAACTTTTTTGTGACTCCCGAGGACTGGTCATCAACACCACTGAAACTAAGTTTATGATATTTAACCCACACAAATCCATTAGAAGCAATCTTATGCTGGGCGGAGCTCCCCTGGAAAGAGTCGGCACCTTTGATTATCTTGGTGTCCGACTCTCTGATAAAATGTTATGGAGGCCCCACCTAGCAAAGATGCTCATGGGGCATAAACGTGTGACCGGAGCTCTAGGAAAAGAACATCGTTCCTCACATAGTGGGCCAGTTGCACCGGCCCTCATAGTTTATGATGCCAAAGCAGTCAGCACAGCTCTCTACGGAGCTGAGCTATGGGGGTTCGACAATGTTGATGATATCCGCAGATCTGAACATAAGTTCCTTAGGGACCTGGTGATGCTGCCTCGCAACATTCCTCTTACACCCTTAATGCTCGACATGGGCAGGCGGTCGATTGGAGACACAGCAAGATTGCGCCCACTGCTTTTTTGGCTCGCGTTAGGCGGACCCCCGAACTCTCCAAGTACGCTGAAGCCCTTACCGAGGTCATACAAATAGGCGCTGGCCGCAGAATTGGATGGATTTCTAACATTAGGAAAGCACTGTCAGCCCTGGGTTTTCAAGGACATTAGGACAGGTAGGAACCACCAAGCAAAGAGGAGCTCAAACGGTCATACTGGGATTGGGTGGATCGTCAGGAAATCTGCAGACCTAATGTCGGCAGACTGACAGCAGAATTTTATCTACATAAGCAGACTAGATGCCTTGAGCCCTATTTAGGCATAATCCAGGTCCCGAGGGACAGGATGTTGTCTATCCATTTTAGGTTCGGCACGCTCCCTGTCTGCGCGACAACTGTAAAATGGCATCCACCCAACCAGACATCAGGGGATTGTCCTTGCTGCAGAGTCCCGATGGAAAGTGTTGCACACGTTATGTTTGCTTGTCCGGCTTATAACGCTCCAAGGTCTAAATGGTTAAAACCAATTTGCCGACAACTGGGCACACAGGACCATCGAGTTGCCCTGCGCATTCTTAGTTCTGATCCCAGACCTTTTTTTGTGTGTGGTGTGGCCAAGTTTCTCAGCCATGCATGGCTAATCAGGCGAAAAACCTTGTCAGGAGTAGCCCCTCACTCCACTCCCTAAAGATGTGATGAAACTGTGGTAGCGCCTGATGGCTGTTTAGCCTCCTATTGAAACTACACCTTATGCACTCGCACTTTATACCTGACTCCCCATGCTTTCACCCAAACAGGGCTTAACCAGGCGTGTATTGGGGGCTCCATACTGCGCCTGTCATGAGGCCCATACCATGAGGGATAGTTATGCTGTTATTTATTTATTTTACTATTTTTAGTACAAACTTTTTTTGTGCTTTTATCAAAGAATTGTATAATAGTTTTTATCATGTAGCTTTCCACAACTGTATCTCCTATTAAGGGAGCAACTGTGTACTTTTATGGACCGCTTGCACTTATCGCTTTGATTATGTTGTTATATTATATGTTATCCTGTATTTTCTTTTTCTCTTCATAAATGTTTTTTACAGCTTTTATGACACCAGTTGTCGAAATAAAGCATATACAACATACAACAACAACATACAACATACATACAATTAGAGCTCCTGGTTTTATGGTGTTCATGTTTTTCAACATTTCCGTCTGTATTTATCCATATTTACTTTTTGGCAATCTTATCAGTACTGACTATTTATTTTCAGTTTTGTGAACAAATGGTTTTGTAACTTGTATATTTCCATCCACATTTATCTAACTGATGCGCACTCATACTTCGATGCCTGTGTGGTTTTAGCTCATTACAAAGTCAAATATAAGAAAAAATGCACCCACATGAAGATATTATACCACAAACAAATGCTTAGATATGGAGTTACCTGTTTTTAAACTTCCTTTGCTGTCAATCTACAAAGCTATCGGCCTGGAAATTATGAATGACAGCATAGAGAGTCACTCAAAATAAGCCCGATTATCCATATTTTTACGCATATATAAATAAATACAGACAGGAAACATACTATCTTTTTCTATACCTATCTATAAAAATTAGTACAAACAGGACCTTCAGACATAATGTATACAAACTATACATCCACTCGTGATGAACATGGTATTGAGAATTTTGTAGAAAAAGAATAAGTTTAAAGTGCGCATTGGGAAATAATTAAATTTAGAAAGTTATTTAAATGCACATTCTGCAAAGGTAAGTAATGAAAATGCTAGCCACAGACAATGACCTGCACTGCGACTAACTCTATTTGTTCTAAATCTATTCTATATTTAGAAAAGGGAAATTGAATAATAAATCTAAGATGAAATGTAATCATCCCCCTTTATCGCTAGTGTATGATATGATAAGTCCATAAAGTATGATCGTTTCACAAAATGCATTAACTGGATATGAACGTGAGCTGAAGTAATGGCAAAATAAAGAACGCCAACATAAGTAATGCAACCATTTGCTCCTAATCCACCAAATACTGTCGGTAGGAAGTGCTTGTGAAGTTCAGAATTTACTCCCTAAATCTTGGTCACTTCAAGTAAACAACTCTCATACCTTTACCTAGTATTTACTATTAGATAAACAAATGTAGAACTGGTTACTGCCAGTAAATGCTCTAGTTTCAAAGTGTTGGAAGTATCCACATAAATTCCACTCTGTTGCTGTATTCAGTTTGCTTCTAGAAGACACACACTCCATACAATTACTTGGTTTTAATTTGCTTGGCTACACTAATGAAATCATCCTAATTAAATTTGACCCTGGCAAAATATCTACATCATCCCAAAATTAATGCTGGCACTTTGTTAAGTGTTTGTTTTCCTCCTTCTTCCAAACTGATGCAAAGGGGACAAGATGGGGCTTAACGGGCAGAGCAGCCAACTTTAGATTCCGGGCAAATCCCTTAAACTTCCTGTGCATAACAAAGATGTATATTCTAATCATGTGCTCATGTAAAGTGGTCTAATGCCCGTGGGCCAAGTTTGTGCTACATAAAGCTGCAAAAAAGCTGAAGATTGACAGCTACCTGACATTTATCATGGCAACAGCTATTAATCATATGACTGAATATTATGTGGCTGATACCTTTGGGAATAGGAATGTCCCCTGCATGGTGCACTGTTGCGTTCCTCTGACTGTGTGTATCTGGTGTCCCGGTTTTTGATTTTGGTCCCAGTGTAACACTAATGCATCATGATTGAGAAGGTATAGGCCTGTCCCTCGACCAGAGTGGGATCCTGGACCAGGATGGGTTGCACCAACCGTGCCCTCATTTGTCTCACAGTGGACTGCCACCCCTGTAATGGGTTTAGCATGTACAGATCGTGGCAGCATACTGTGGTTTGTGACTCAGTAGTGGTGACCAGACATTATTATCTGTGTCACTGGAGTGAATGCCTGCTGGCTCACTCAAATAAAGTTTTGCTTCTGTGTGTTAACCCAGACCCTAGCGCTGACGTCCCATGTTGTGCATGTTTATGTATGTAGCCTGTGTGGTACAGGCATTGGGCATTTGGGTGAACTAGAGTAATGGAAGCCTGAGGATCCATTTTGGAATACTGTGTCCCATTCACACACAAGATGAAGGTGAGGCTCTTTTCCCAGACAATGAGGTGTATAGCTAACATTCCTTAGTTGGAGGGAGGAAAACTAAACAATGAATTGGGGAATGAGAAGACAATGCTCCCTTTATAAATTCATTTAAGTCCTTTTGCTAAAAGAGATTGCTAACTGATCTTTATGAGAACTGCCATTTGGTAGCTGGTGAAGGCTGGGATGGCTGGGAAGGCTAGGGTGAAGGCTGGGACTGCAGTCTCTGTTGTTTAGAATGTGAAAGGTCCTTTGGGTGAGGTCAGATTTCGTCCCTTTCCTGGCCACTGTTCAGTGTGGCTGTTGATAGCCAGGCACATAAAGCTCGCACTTCTTAGTGCCTCTGTTGTGTGTGCTCCAGGCTGAATACTACCTTGCTGTGAGGCACATCACTCTGCACAAATGCTGTGACTGGAAAATAGTCTGGAGACGGACATGTAAAATAATAAACACCACAAACTGGTTCTGAAGGTGCAAACAGAGAATCCACATTCCCTGACTCCTTTGACTGTTTAAATGTGGGAACTGCTAACCCACTTGTTCCAGTTACAAGTTCTCTTTGAATAAAGACGGGAGTGACCCACAGAGTACTCAGTTGTGAAACCAAAGCTCATGTCTGCCTGACAGCCAGCTCCCAGAGTTAAAGGGGAATCATCTGGAGTCTGACCTGGAAGTAAGAAGCTGTCCTTCTGTCCAGAAATGCCTGGAAACCAACCTGCCTGCTGTGACAGGGAAGGAGAATGCTAAATCTGCAGAAGGTGTAATTGTGCAGGGTGAGCCAGAAGCAGCTGACCTTGGAGAGTGAGGATGCGCCCACCAAAGAAGACAGAGGAGAGCAAATTGCATGCTCCAGGGACATGGGTGCAATCTCTTCCAACCAGCAGTTCCATTCAGAAACCACTGCAACATAAAAATGTTACGCCCGAGTGGCCCATTCCCATGAAACATCATGAAGCTATGCCCAAGCAGACTGTAACATTGCATCATTGTAAAGTTATACATGAGTAGCCTGTGTCACTGTGTCATTGTGAAGCTCTGCCCAAATGGACTGTGGCATCGAACTGTGCCCAAGCAGATGGTGCCACAACCAAGACAAGCTGCACTTGAGTGAATTGTACCACTATCTAGACAGCACATGTAGTGGCAATTTCATGCTGCTGATAGAGCGCCATGTTTTCGAGAAATTTGTAGGGGTGCATCATAACCACTATTAGTCCGCACCCGCATATATCTAGATATGTATTACTGAATGGGCAGTAAAATGTAGTTCTAAACCGCATTTACTAGAGTGAATAGAAGAGTAATTGTGCTATTATAATCACGAAAATGTAATGCTTAACTGAAACGCGTTTAAAATGATGCATAAATGAGTTAGCTCATGTATAATCGCGATGCAGTTAAACGTGTACCGTATTAAGTTGCACGTGTAGTTCACTTCTTTGCATATGAAATGTATGAACCAATGCTGAGAGAAGTAATTAAAATCGTGTGTTTAAATTGTGTAAAGGCCTGACTGCATATACGTCAAAGAAGGCCTGTTCGTTCTTATATTAGCTTAATTTGTGGGTCGAGAAGGTGTTCTCTTGGGAAGGCTCTCTAGGCACGGTTGGTAGATTCGTACAGAGGAAAGTTTGCTGAATGTATTTTCTGTTGCAGGTGCAAGGACACATGCCTCGTTAGTGAAGACTAACTCTTTGTTTTAGGAGTTAGGATGGTGGGAGACATTGAGATGGGAGTATACTGGAATGTAGGTGTCACGTGTCCCTCGGAGACCTCTCAGGATCGGTTTGTTGCTCAAATGGGTCCACCTATTGACACCCTCAATTCCGAGTTGCTATAATAGCACGGAAGATTAAGGTGGTCAATCGGGGGAAGGAAAGGATGGGAACAGCGGGGAGGGAGACCTGTGAAATAGAAAGTGTATATTAGAATACATTAACTATAAACCAGTTTCCTCTGAGGAATATCGAATTCTCTAATATCTCCCTTCTATATACCTGTAAAGAAAATTAACAAGTTCTTGCAGCACTTTTTCTGAAGGACGATTAGTTCTCATCAACCCTTCTGTAGGCTATAACTTCTTGTAGTGAGCGAAAATAGGTTTAGACCTTTCTTTGTGAATTTATACTGTAAACAGAAAACGTGCATTAGATACACACTCCCTCACCAACCAACAACGGAACCAGGAACACATAGATTGGTAGATCACTTTGTACCCACCAACACTGGTGATTTAGTACGCGTCACAAGGGAGGAAGGAATAGGCTTAGCGTCAACCTCTCACTGACACCTTGCTAAAAGACGAACAAAAAACACACAACATGTAACACCAGCACTTCATGAAACATAATATTCAGGATTTCACTCCAATGGTAATGCGTGTTTAAATCACACACTTATGAGTATCAATTTAGATATATGCACGTCGCTGTAGGCTTATCAACCTTCAATATGCAGGTATGCACTTCGTAACAGAGTTAACAGCCTTCAAATGCAGAGATATACCACCTGGTAGAAAGGAAGCGTTTTTTGGTAATGCCCCCGTAATCAAAGCCTCATTAACAAACAACACCAATGTCATGCGCCCTTTGTCAATGCGCCTTCAAGCACCACTCTTGCTCCAGAGAAACTATGGAAGGTAACTCCAAAACGGCAAATCAAGCAAAGCGTTTTCCCTTATAAGGAATGTTAGGCAGTTTAAGGATTTGTGAAGTTGGTGTCAACGACACCCTTACCGCCCCAAACGCTGAAAAGGATCCGACTCCGTAACCAGGAGGGAATCGCCAATCCATCCGGAATAATCTTCAGCGTCTTCCCTGAGTTTTCCGGCTTTCATAGCCGTTGGGAAGGGGAATGGTCGTCATTTCCTGTGCGCGCGCGACGCGCCGCACAGGCTTCTGGGTTTTGTAGTTTATCCGCTCCTGTTGCGGAATACCCATCGGAATCACGCTGTTTCCCTGTCCTCCACAGCGCCCGGGCAATCGTGATACACCTCGTCCAGTCAAAGGCCTTCTGTTGGACTGGATCACGAGAGTGTATAGCGGTCCCTGAACGGTACGTGACAGTAGGGATGATACTTTCAGCGGGGAAGGTGCCTGGGACCCAAGGTCACTGTAACCGTCTTGGATGAAGTAATAGTTTCGATGGAAAAGTACAAGAAGGAAGACCTGGCCGAAGAGGCGTGACAAGGGGGTGTCCTATTGTATGCGGATTTTGTATTAGGGATAGTGCCCCGAGGGAGGAGAGTAGATTGGAGATAGAGGAGGCCAGAGAGAAGAGCGAAAGCGAGAGATCTAGTTAGGAAGGAGCATCTTAGAGCGAGCTCAACATGCTAAGTGAGTGTACTTCTTAGGAAGTCTTCACAGCTGACACCTTTTCTTCTACTCTTGCCTGGGGAAACTTGTTAAGTAGGGATGTCACCTTAGTAGTAGAGTAGGGACAGACTAATGTATTCTTTTTATTAGGCAAATGAAGAATAATGTAGAGATTGGAGCCGTCATTGCTAGCTTAATGCTTCTGGAACTAACGATTCTTCTTATCCTGAGTCGGATGAGACTCCTGCATAGGATGATGTTTGTATTAGTGCCCATCTATTTCTTTAACCTCGTGTTGAGGTGCTTGTATGTGCAGTTATTCTTGGCTTTGTAATAAACCCCTAAAATTTGAATCCGGAGTCAGTGATCTTTGAAGGTAAACTAGACTTTAAATTGTTACATGACAGGATTGGATTTTCTTCCCTTCACACTATTCAGCAGGTAAAAAGATTCTGGCGACCTGAGGATTCTTAGTGATGGTAAGATAAGATAAGAATCCCGCTTTATCAGTTGGTAGCAGAGTAGGATGGTTTCCTCTGATAGTAAGGGGAGATCTAGATTAGGGTAAGAGATTACTTGCCCCATAGAGCCCGAGTGATGGTGATCCAGTGGATTGTAAGAGGACGACGGTGGTCGCTGAAAATTGACGGAGAATGACGGTGCGGCGGAAGTAGCAGTTCATGGTAGCGTGAGTATGAACAGGGTGATGCTTATTAGATTGCAGTGTTGATTTGATTGTGTGATGTCTTGCGGAGTTGGAATGAGAGTCGTGTGATTGAGGATCGGACCGTGAGCGCGCGCGGGGCCGAGAGATTTAATTCGATATCCCGGGATAAAAGATTGTGGTGTAGAACACACCCAGAGTTGAGATTGTTGACCAGAGGTTGTGGGAGTCATGAGACGTCGTTGATTAACCCACTGATGATAGGGAGCGTATGTGTGAGTGTGTGAATAAACCGACGCTGGTCGTAGGTTGTTGTGTATGAAACATTGAGTGTTTGGATCCTATCGATTGTGTCAGAGGCGATTGTCCGGTCGGAACGTGGACAGCAGTTGCCAGATTCGAGGTCAACAGTTTCGAGAGACTGTTCGGTCGTTGGTGGACAGAAAGTCAGAGAGGTGATTGTCTGGTCGTTTCGTGGACAGACAGTTACTTCAGAGTGTGATTGTGACACGTGTGAAGAGTGAGAGGTGAACTGCAGAGGAGGGGAACTGCTGCGAGCGGAGGAAGAGTGACGTCAGACAGTGCCGCGCTGCGATAGGTCGGTTGGTGTGAGTCACGCTGGTATTGGTGGACTGACATCAGGAAGTAAAAACTTAAATCTTGTGTGCGAACGGAAATCTGCTTCATCATGAAATGTTTTAAAGTTTTACGAGAACTCTGTAGAGGTGATAGACATGTGGTTACTCGGGGTGGAGAGGAAGCCCCTCCCGAAGATACGCCAGCACATTACATGGCTAAGAATGTGGGATTGCATACTATAATTTGGCTTGAGAATTGGCATAAAATGACACAGGGAGAGGGAGAATTAACTTTCCCACGCTATGGTACTTTCAGGTTGGAAGTGTTGTACCAGTTGAAATCTGTGATATCTTCTTTGCGACCACTACCTAGACCCACACAGTTTGAGGTGTTACACGCATGGATTAGAGCAGCGTATGACAGGAAGAGAGACAGAAGTCAGGAAAGGGTGAAGAAGTCGATCAGGGCATTTCAAGATGCGAGATGGGATGCACTGGAGAAAAGGTGGAGAGTGGAAACGATTCAAGGGGATAGATTATATCCGTTGATAGAGAAAACGGGAGGTACGCAAGAAAAGAGTGCAGAGGAAGATGACAGTGATACGGGTGACAGCTTGTTAGAGAGACTGCTGTCAGAGAGACCACCCCCATTTAATCCAGACCATAGTGAAGGAACATCGACTGTGGCAGGAGGGACTGGCGAGTCACAGAATCTGACAAATGTGAGAGTAGTGGGAAAAATCTCCACAGGAACGGAGGGAGTGGAAACACAACCTTCAATGGGAAGTCTGAGGTTGCCAGATGCCCAGACGGTACCGGTCACCATTGGTCCTATAGTGTCAGTGTATGACCCAGATCGAGTAAGAGAAGGACGTCTATCGCAGACGACAGGGAGAGAAGAGATCAGTGTTGGAAGGAATGGTGTAGAGGAGGGAATGGTTCACCCTCCGAAGCCCATAGAAGCAAGCACGCCATTGCCAGCCACCGCAGACTCCTCTAAGGGACAGGTGGATGTGAGACCGGTAAGACCAAGGTCTTTAGTCGAGTCCAGATCAGACTTGAGAATGTGGGTACCACCTGTGAGGAATCAGAATGATAGGATGGCAGGAGATGTGGAGCAAGACAACTCAGGAAATAGACCAGTTTCTAGGAATACGATAGAAGAGACTAAGCCACGAGAACAAAGTTGTGATTATGATGAACAGAATGGCGCTGCTTGTCGAGAAATTTTGAGAAGTGCCATGAGGGCAAGGATGTTGGATGTAGTGAGGCTGAAGGCAGAAGAAGATGAAATGATTAGCGGGAATCTGCCTTTGGATAGAATAGAGATCTATGAACCAGATGAGCTGCTTTTTGTAGCAAAGGATGTGACTCGTAAAGCGAGGGCTGCACATGAGAAATTGACAGAATTGGCAAAGAAATATGAGGTGGATTTGAATAAAACGAAATTGTTGCAAGGATCCCATATGTTGCAATACAGTGACCAAGAGCTGGAAGAGAAAAGGGTCATAGGACTGAGGACACATATCAAGGATGCGTATATGGGTCATGCTTAACAAATGGGAGGAAAGGTGGTCTAAGAGGAAGATTTCCAAAAAGAACGTAGGAGAAACGCCGCCTCTGGGGGGGAGGGACGTCAGGAGTAGAGAACTATCCTTTACGAGAAGTACAGAATGGAGGGTACGTGCATGTGCCATGGAGTAGAGGTGATTTGGCTGCATTTACAAATGATTTTCCTCGGCTGAGGGAAAAAACGGTAGAGTGGTAGAAACAGGTTGACCGCTTTGTGAAAATTTCGAAGGTATTGTGGATTGATTTGAATACCTTGTTTGATATTGTAGTACCAGGAGACTTATGGTCAGCTTGTAAAATTGCAGTTGAGTGGCCGACATCCGAACCTGAAAGGGGTGCTGTCACAAATGGTCCGTCACCTGTAGTCATGAAAAAGTTCGAACAAGTGATTACATGGTTGAAGTTGAAGATCTCGCCTCAAGACATTGATTGGGTTAAGATAGATCGAACTGTTCAGGAACCCAAGGAGAAAGTGCATGAATATTACGAACGACTCTTACAAGCTTTTAAACAGTATAGTGGACTAGATACCTTAGACCCTAAGGATATGGGACAGTTTGTCTCAAAGTTTGTCCTAGGATTGAGACCAGAGGTTAGTCTTATGATACAGCAACATTTGATCTGTTGGCAGAACAAGCCGGTGGATGAAATCTTCCGGTATGCGAGGTACTGTAGTGATGAAGTAGACTCGAAGCAACGGAAGCTGAAGGACAAACTGATGCTTGTTCAGATGCAACCAGCTCAGGTCCAGCCTAACGGAGGGACGCTAGGGAGAAGACAGGGAAACAACCAAGGGAACCAGAATGTGCAAGGTCAGGGAAGAGGGAAACCTGTAGATCCTAAGACGGGAATGGATGTGGCGACTTTGAAGAAGACCACTGCGTGTCATCTTTGACACCAGATTGGACATTGGAAGCGCGAGTGTCCTTTGAACCCAGTCAATCAGGTGCAACAGGAGGTAGAAGTGGTTCAGGCACCCGTGCCGGAGGTAGTCAATACTGTGACGAGGCCCAGATCGATGCAAGGGGGGACGTTTAACCCACAGGTGCAAGTTCCCCAGCCACCGAGAATTTCGCAAGGAATACGGACTTACCAGCAGATGCCCCTTTTCGAAGGGTATGATGAGTACAGCCCAGACCCGTTGGCCTGACGGTGCCTGAGGGGGGAGGAAGACTGCACACTTGGAGCAGTCTTGGAGGTAGACCAGAGAGGACCTTTTGTGGAGGCAGACATTGATGGTCATCCTTCCACCCTTTTGGTTGACACTGGTGCTACCCGGTCTACTGTAAGATCAGCAGTAGTCCCCAACCTACCCCTCTCGTGACAATCGATCCAAGTCGTTGGAGTGGCGAACAAAAGGATAACTAGCCCATTGACCGAACCGATTCCAGTGAGAATAGGCTCTTTCCGAGATAAACATCAGTTTGTGGTGTGCGATTCGACTCCAGTCTGTCTGTTAGGAAGAGACCTATTGTGTAAGTTAAATTGTACCATCTATTGCACACCTAGGGGAGTTGAGGTCCAGACGAAGGATGATGATGCCACCTTCAAGGTTGCGAATCAGCATTTGTGCATAGAAATGTATCCTGTGGTGACAGTGGAGGAACTTCCACTAGATTTGAGAGATTCTGTGTCACAAGAGGTGTGGGACTTCACGGGAGAAGAGATCGGACTGATCAAGGGGTTTGAACCTGTACAGATCCAGGTCAAGCAGAATGTCGAATTCCCTAGAACGCTCCAGTACAACCTGTCACCCGAGACTATTGCAGGGATTAAACCTGTAATTGAGTCCATGATCAAGCAGGGAATTCTGAAGGAAATAAGAGGTAGCCCATGTAACTCGCCCATCATGGGACTACAGAAACCGAGTGGGAAGTTCAGGATCGTGCAAGACCTGCGAAAGGTCAACACGATAGTTGTTCCATGTTGTCAAGTGGTACCGAATCCATCAGTGATACTGTTTCAGATCCCATGCGAAGCCGAGTGGTTTACCGTGATTGATTTGTGTCAAGCATTCTTCTCGATACCGCTCCACGAAGAAAGCCAAATTTTTTTTCCTTTCCGGCTGGAAAATCGTGTGTTAACATGGTGTCGTATCCCTCAAGAGTATACAGAAAGTCCATCGATCTTTAATCAGATCTTGAAGAAGAATCTTGAAAGTCTCGTATTGCCACAGAACTCAGTTCTTGTGCAGTACATAGACGATTTTCTTGTCGCCTCAGAAACAGAAGACGCTTGCAGGATAGACACTATAGCCCTATTGAACCATTTGGCAGAGAACGGACACAAGGTGTCTCCGAACAAGTTGCAGTACTGCCTGAACGAAGTGCAGTACTTGGGTCACAGAATCGAGAAAGGCAAGAGGAAGGTGTCACCAGATCGAATTGAGGCGATAATGAACATGGCTGTGCCTACCACTCAGAGGGAGGTCAGGATGTTCTTGGGAATGGTCGGATATTGTCGCCAGTGGATTCCCAATTTTTCCTTGAAGGCAAAGCCTTTGCAGAGACTGACACACAAGGATGTGAGTGATCCGGTACCATGGGACAATGACTGTCTGATTGCGTTCTTGGAGTTGAGAGAGGACTTATGTCGTGCTCCGGCTCTGGGAATGCCTGACTACAACAAGTCCTTTTCACTGTTCTGTTGTGAGAGAGAAGGTTGTGCATTGTCAGTCTTGGCTCAGAACCATGGAGGTGTCCGTAGACCAGTTGCCTACTTTTCAGCTACTTTAGATCCAGTAGCTTCTGCGTTGCCCGGATGTCTCAGATCCGTTGCTGCATCAGGTGTCAGCATTGAAAGATGTGAAAGCATTGTAATGGGTCACCCTCTGACAGTTTACGTACCACACTCTGTTGAATTGTTAATGACCAGGACAAAGACCCAGCACCTAACGAATAACAGGTTAACGAGATACGAGCAAGTCATACTTGCCGCAGAGAATGTGACTCTGAAAAGGTGCTCTGTCTTAAATCCTGCGACATTAATGCCCATACCGAATACAGATGATGGAGATTGTGAGGACCATGATTGTCTTGATGTGACTGAGCTATGCACCAAACCGAGACCTACATCGTCGACGAACCACTGACTGACCCTGATGAAATTTTCTTTGTCGATGGTTCGTGCCTAAGAGACAGTGTTGGTCAGTTGAGAGCAGCGTTTGCTGTATGTACCATCTCAGGAGTGGTTGAGGCTGCCTGTCTAGAAGGAGTACACTCCGCACAGGTAGCTGAGATCATTGCCTTGACTCGTGCTTGTTTGGCCGCGGATCAAATCCGAATCACGATCTACACTGACAGCCAGTATGGGTTCGGTGTTGTTCATGACTTCGGACAGTTATGGTCACAGAGGGGATTTATGACATCATCCGGTTCACCCATTTGAAATGGGGAATATGTGAGACAGCTACTAGATGCATTGCAATGTCCGAAGGAAATCGCTGTAGTCAAATGTGCTGCTCACGGAAAGGGGAATGATTTTGTCTCTCTGGGAAACAACTACGCCGATGAAGTTGCCCGGTTTTGTGCAGAGCAAGGATGTATATTCACAGGGGGCTACACAGGAGAGAGCCAAGAAAGAACCGAGCTCAGCATGATGTTGACCATGGCAGACACTTGGGAGGAACTCAAGCGACTGCAGGATGAGGTTTCAGATCAAGAACGAGATGGATGGCTCAGAGCAGGATGTGAAAGAGGAGATGTTGAGGTTTGGATTTCCAGTGATGGTCGAGCGGTGTTGCCAGAGAGTCTGTTGAGCCCGATGGCGAGACTGATACATGGTCCAATACATCTTGGCAGAGATGCAATGGTGCGTGTGTTTAGACAGACGTGGTATAACCCACGATTTCGTGCAATTGCTGAAGCAGTTTGTCAGAGATGTGTTACGTGTCAACAGATGAATGCGGGAAAGAAAACTGTGGTTACATTGAGTCACATTGGGAGGTCAGGAGGACCCTTCAATAGGATTCAACTAGATTTCATTGAGATGCCCAAGTGCAATGGGTTGAGGTACATTTTGGTGGTGGTGTGTGTATTCTCACGGTGGGTGGAGGCTTACCCATCACGCAGGTGTGACACTCTCACAGTGGCTAAGTTATTGTTGAGGGAACTCATCCCGAGATTTGGTTTTCCAACCTCTTTGGAATCAGATAGAGGAACACACTTCCACAGTGAAATCATGAAGTTGCTTTGTGCCGCATTGAATGTCGATCAGAGACTACATTGCAGTTATCGACCAGAGGCTTCTGGGATAGTGGAACAGGTTAATGGAACCTTGAAAGCCCGAATGGCAAAAGTGTGTTCGTCAACGTCCCTGAAGTGGCCTGATGCCCTGCTGCTTGTGCTCATGAGTATTCGCAGTGTCCCTGACAGGAGAACTGGGTTGTCACCCCATGAAATTCTAATGGGGAGGGCGATGGAATTGCCAGCAGTACCAGCTACAGCTTTGATAAACATCACTGATGACTTGATTCTCGATTACTGTAAAGGACTATCTGATGTGGTCCGTTCTGTATCCCAGCAGGTGCAACCTGCAGCTGTTCCGGCCTCGAGTGATCTGTGCCACGACCTGTGTCCAGGAGACTGGGTGCTTGTTCGAAAGCACGTGAGGAAGAGCTGTCTGGATGTTCGGTGGCAAGGCCCGTACCAGGTAATACTGGTGACGAACACAGCAGTGAAGTGCGGAGGATTACCGAACTGGGTGCATGCTTCCCATACCCGCAGAGTTTCAGCACCCTCGGAAGAAACAGCTCCTCTCGTGAATGAAAATCCAGCTGATGTGGCAGGGCCACATGAGAGGACAAGTCAAGCTGTGAGGGCTGCTGATGCAGCTGGTTGTGCACCAGATCAAGCTGAAGAGGGTTGTGACAATCAGAACCTCGACTTTGACTCGGATGACGGAGGTGTTGCTTTGGGTGGAGTAGAGTCAAATTCAGTAGAAGAAGGAAGTGGTGCACAGGGTATTCAGGGAGAAAGCGGAAGAACGAACAGAACCGAGGAGGCTTGGCCTGAAAGACAGAGGCGACTGAATCTGAGGCTAGCACCCGAAAGAGATCTCGCTCCAGTGTCTGAGACGTCTGAATCGGAAGCAAGTGACGGAGAGCAGGCTCAAGAGGCTCGGAGAAGGTCGAAAAGAACGAGCGTACCTTGCCAGAGATACACTACCCCGGAGTGGACTTACGCAGTGACAGATGTGTAGTGAGTTCAGGGAGGCTGAGGTCCGTGCTGGTGGTCAGCAAGAGCCCGAACGTGGTATTGAAAGTGGTGCTGTTGGTGCCAGGGCTCGAAGTCGAAGGAATACTGACCCTCACGGTTCCGAATCCCCCACTTCTGAGTAAAATTCAACAATTGATTTTGCATCGACTCGAATTTACGTCATTTGGGTTTGAGCCACCTTCACATGAAATGATAATTCTTCGTCTTGAACTTTTGCATCATGTTTTAGAAGCTCTTGGAGCTGATCTTAGTTTTTTAGTTTTTTTTTAACACTTTATTTTCCATTTTTCAAATACAAAGATATTATACATATGAAGTCGTTCACCAACATTTCAGTATACATTGTCAACCACATTTCTGTCAGTGATTATCCTAATTGGTTATCCTCAAGATAAATACCAGACAACATCAAACTACAACATTCACAGTCTGACGTGCAAAGATAAGGAGAACAATAGAAGGATCCCGGTGGAAAACCCATTCCCTAGCAGGAGCAGCCGTACTCGTAGTCCGCACCTGTTAGACAAGTGTACATAGCAATGTCACACAATATCAATAAGGCACTATGACAGAACCATTTGCGAGTCATCTCTATCGAGCTGATCTTATTTCGGACTGAGTATAACTTGTTGTAAATAAAAGCCTAAAGAAGAAGATAACCTAGGTCCTAGTGGAAGAAGAATAAACTTAGGGACTTTCCGCAGAGGAGGAACGAAAACTTAGGGAAGTCTTTTTCTGGACTATGTAAATAAGGAACTGTAGCTGAAATGGGGATTTCCAGCTGTTTCGGAGTGTTGTTCGAACTGGTTAAGCAAGTCACGCGTGAAGAAGACAGAGACTGTTGAGTGTTCATTGCTGAAACCAAGAACTTTGAGAACTTTTCGAAATCATGGAGGCTGGAGATTCACACCGTAGATCCAAACTGATAGTAGGCACATTGCTAGGGGATGTGATAGTTTCTATAATCATAGTAGTTGTAGTTTCATATTTTGTTCCACACGAGCTAGAGGTGGGGGGGGGTACAAGGGACTCCTACACCCATCACAACTAGCAAAAAAGAGGCAACCATAGGAGCTGAAAGAGCTATGCTAATAGAAGAGAGTCGTAGGTTGCATGTAGATTTGTCTAGAGGTGATTTTAAGCTTAACGCGTAGGCCAAGCTGCTATATGAGTATGTGGATGCGATGGATGCGAAAGATTGTTATGTGTGTATGCAGTTGCCAGCGTCAGTGGATGAGGGTATTAGATATCACCATCTTCCCCTGACTTATGGAATTTCGTGTAGTTTGGTGCTTAGTGTGTTTTATGGAAGAGGTCACTATGAGTATTTCTTTTCCAACTATGATGCCGTGCTTCCAGAGGTTCCTGCCTATAAACATTTGAACAAGTACGATTATTATAAGGCGGATGATAGACTTGGAAAGTACTTCATACCGACTTCGAATTTAGATACAGCCTATGCCCATAGACACAATTTAACATGTGCATTAACAGAAGTAGAGAAAAAGTTTGTAAACCAGGTAGAAGATATAGAAAACTATCAAAAACACGTCATACCGGAGATAGTCCTGTAGATTGGACATACGAGGAGAGGTCACACAGTGCGAAGGGAAGTTATGGCCCTATAGCATTGGATATGGTGCAAAGGGGGAAGTTGTGCGTGAGACGTGTACGGACCTATTATGATAAGGTCTCTGTGGGACAGAGTGAGTGTGATCATGTTTTCACCATGGAAGAATCAGCAAAGAATTTTCTGCAAGGTCCCGTACAAGTGATACCTACGGTGTATTATGTGTGTGGAAGGAATGCTTATGTGAGATTGCCAGCGAACTGGTATGGCACGTGTTATTTGGGAATAATATTTCCCAAGATTTACCATGCAGAGGATTTGGAACTTTTGGAAGGTGGAAAGTATTCAAGAGTGAAAAGAGGTGAGAGTGGAGGAGCGATAGTAGGAGATATCTTTGGAGCGATGATACCAAGTTTGGGAGTGATCCTGAATGATGTGAAGATCCGGAGATTGGCGACTGTGGTTGATGAATTGTCAATGAATACAGCAAGGTCGTTGATACTTGTGGATGGAGAGATGTTGTCGATAAGGACAATGGTTTTGCAGAACCGTCTTGCTTTAGATGTCTTATTCGCAAAAGAGGGCGGAGACTGTAAAATGTTGAAGATTCAAGAGTGCTGTACTTATATACCAGACAACAGCAAGGATCTGGAGAAATATATAAGTAACATCACTACGATCCATACTAAGATAAAGGATTTGACTGAAGAGGGAGTTTGGGAGACAGTTGGCAAGGGATTTGGTCGAGTGGGAAGCTGGTTTGCGAACTTGGGAAAGGGGTTCCTTGGCTATGTTCTGAGACCTCTCATTATCGTTGTGGTTTGTGTAGTCTGCTTGTGGGGTTTTATCAGAGCATACAAGTGGAATAAAGCAAGCAGAGTTGAGAGAGCTTTGAGAGAAAATGAGACGACAATGGCTAGACTGCAGGACAGTCACTATCGAAGCATTAAGAGTCTGGAGAGATTCCGACAAGGGGGGATGGCAACAAGTTCTGTTTAGGTCGGTTCTTTCTCCAAGAAGAGTTGTAAAGTGTGATGACAGGAGTCATCAAAGGGGGGAACTGATAGAGCGCCATGTTCTCGAGAAATTTGTAGGGGTGCATTATAACCACTATTAGTCCGCACCCGCATATATCCAGATATGTATTAATGAATGGCCAGTAAAATGTAGTTCTAAACCGCATTTACTAGAGTGAATAGAAGAGTAATTGTTCTATTATAATCACGAAAATGTAATGTTTAACTGAAACGCGTTTAAAATGATGCATAAATGAGTTAGCTCATGTATAATCGAGATGCAGTTAAACGTGTACCGTATTAAGTTGCACATGTAGTTCACTTCTTTCCATATGAAATGTATGAACCAATGCTGAGAGAAGTAATTAAAATCGTGTGTTTAAATTGAGTAAAGGCCTGACTGCATATACGTCAAAGAAGGCCTGTTCGTTCTTATGTTAGCTTAATTTGTGGGTCGAGAAGGTGTTCTCTTGGGAAGGCTCTCTAGGCACGGTTGGTAGATTCGTACAGAGGAAAGTTTGCTGAATGTATTTTCTGTTGCAGGTGCAAGGACACATGCCTCGTTAGTGAAGACTAACTCTTTGTTTTAGGAGTTAGGATGGTGGGAGACATTGAGATGGGAGTATACTGGAATGTAGGGATGATACTTTCAGCGGGGAAGGTGCCTGGGACCCAAGGTCACTGTAACCGTCTTGGATGAAGTAAGAGTTTCGATGGAAAAGTACAAGAAGGAAGACCTGGCCGAAGAGGCGTAACAAGGGCGTGTCCTATTGTATGCAGATTTTGTATTAGGGATAGTGCCCAGAGGGAGGAGAGTAGATTGGAGGTAGAGGAGGCCAGAGAGAAGGACGAAAGCGAGAGATCTAGTTAGGAAGGAGCATCTTAGAGCGAGCTCAACATGCTAAGTGAGTGTACTTCTTAGGAAGTCTTCACAGCTGACACCTTTTCTTCTACTCTTGCCTGGGGAAACTTGTTAAGTAGGGATGTCACCTTAGTAGTAGAGTAGGGACAGACTAATGTATTCTTTTTATTAGGCAAATGAAGAATAATGTAGAGATTGGAGCCGTCATTGCTAGCTTAATGCTTCTGGAACTAACGATTCTTCTTATCCTGAGTCGGATGAGACTCCTGCGTAGGATGATGTTTGTATTAGTGCCCATCTATTTCTTTAACCTCGTGTTGAGGTGCTTGTATGTGCAGTTATTCTTGGCTTTGTAATAAACCCCTAAAATTTGAATCCGGAGTCAGTGATCTTTGAAGGTAAACTAGACTTTAAATTGTTACATGACAGGATTGGATTTTCTTCCCTTCACACTATTCAGCAGGTAAAAAGATTCTGGCGACCTGAGGATTCTTAGTGATGGTAAGATAAGATAATAATCCCGATTTATCACTGCCAGAAGAAGATTGCCTCATGGTGGCCCCATTTCCCTTGACCCTGAAACTGTAACCCCAACTCATCCGAAGCCCAGAAGCAGTGAAACAACCACCAGAGCCTGAACACCCGCACAGACTGTTGGTGGAAGCCTCCACTGCTGCCAGCTGCAGTTGTGACCAGGCACAAACACACCTTCAGACATCGTGTTGCTTCCCTGATGAGGGAGGGGCCAGATGCATGCCATGCGTCTTACCTGACCTCTAAAGAAAGGACAGAACTCCACTGTTATGAGATAATAACATTTGGGGTACTATTAGAGTAACAGAAAGCATAAACCCATAGAATGGAGTTACCATAGTCTAACCTAACAAAAAATGGCATACACTGGTGTGCAAAAGTCATTAGGGGTTTGAGCTTTTTTCATGAATGAGGTGATGCTCTTGCAGAGTTGAAGGTATGAGCAATTTAGAAATTTATTGACAGATGCTTTCGATTCAAAGACCAAAATATTTCACTTCAAGTACTGTAATAGGGGGGTGAATCAGTGGTTGCTGAGCTAAGTTAGCCAGTCCATGTTACAGTTGGACTAATTGGGCCATCTAATAAGAATCACCTCCTTTTTTTCAGGACTCTACTTGAGAACATGTATTACCATCCAGTTGTGAAGCTTTGGCATTTTTTAAAGATGTGAAGGTACTGCGTTTATGTTAACATCAGACAAATTTAGGTGTTGTCTCCATATTACCCAATGAGTAATGAGAAACTAGTCTTGGATGAAACTTTCTTTCATTCTGAGAATTTCCTCTTATTAAGAATTTTTTGATGGAACAGAGTGGAGCCAGGCTGTTGGAACTGGCACGTTCTGGTTGGCTGGAGTGATGCCCTAGCCAAGCAGAACCTACCAATCCTGTCAGGAGTGGGTGATTACACACACTGTATAACCTGCGCTCACCCTTGGGTAGCTTCGCACTGAGCAGTCAGGCTTATCACAGAGACAATGTGTAAAACATTGGCACAGCACTCACAATAAATATACTGAGCGTCACAAAAGAGACTTCAAATGTGATGTATGTAAATAAAGTTTGTATTCAACACACAATAATCAACACCACATGAACATCATATATTTTGGGGCATAAATCACACTTGGAAATCTTACTAGCAATGCTAGGCCCAACCATGTTGAAATGACATCAATAATATGCACACTTGGGACAGATCCTATTCTAACCCCCCTCCCTCCAGCACCCTTATGTGGTGCAACACGTTGTCAACCCCAGGCCCATCCTAGCAATTGTTATAATTCAATACCACACAGGGTCACAACAATATCAGAAATATGTACATGCAAAGAATTATAACACTTTTTAGCAGTACCACGGGCTGAGGCAGCACAGGTAAAACCAATGTCAACCATAGTGTTCTTCTGGTAAGAAATCAACATGTAAGGCAACACCTCTGGCCAGTGTCATGAATTACAGGCGGTCCGCAGACTGTCACTTCCACACACACCCACTCTGCATCGATACACATTGCAACCAGTGGTAGAAGTGGGCGGGATCGGAAGGGCACGGCCAGTAGCGGCCCGTGGAGGGAGTTCTGTGGGGCGGTGAGGCGGGTGCGGGGGAGGGGCAGGGTGGGGGGTAGTAAACACCGGAATATGGATGAACGGAGGTAAGTAAACAATTAAATAAATAAAACGAATTTCGTTGCGCGCGCAACGAAATTCGTTTTATTTATTTAATTGTTTACTTACCTTTGTTCATCCATATTCCGGTGTTTACTACCCCCTACCCTACCCCTCCCCCACCCCGCCTCACGGAACTCCCTCCACGGGCCGCTACTGGGCACGGCGTGCCCCTACTTTAAAAAATTATTTCAGTCCATTCCCCTACTTCTTTGTTTTAGAAAAGCGTCCCAGGATGGCAGGAATAGTCTTACTTAAAATTATAACTTTATCATTCAGCCTGTGTGGTGCACATCGAGGAAGGCCTCTGCAGTGCCCACAACCTCCTCCCCCTTGCACTCTGTATCTAGGGGCCTGCAAAGCAACACTAAAACGGCCATCAGTCTTAGGTTAGCACGCAAAAACGGCTGCCTCTGATGACCCTGCTGCTGCCGTGATTCACACCTCATTTAGTGTTTAGTGAGGACGCTACCCGTCTGCCCCCACTGTGATCAATACAATGGTCACAGCAAGATGCTTTGGTGGCCCCGCCCTTGACCTCCTCTGCCCTTTATTTTCGGGCTCAAGCAGACTGACAGACGCCACCTGGAAAAGAAGAAAAGGGCTTCAATGAGGAATTCGTGGCTTGCTGTAAATCTGCTCTCCACCCAGCCAGAACTGGAAAATAGGAGGACGGCGGCTGCTGTAGAAGAGGCCCTCCACCGGTCGATGTACCCACAGCTGGCCAAGCCCCACCAGCCTCTCCTGGAAATTGTTCTGCATGCCTACCCAGAGGTTCCCAGCCCCTCCTTTTCAGCTCTGCTCTTTTCTCTGCACTGGGGCCTGCAAGAGGAGCCTGGACTGTCTCTGAACTCCATGCTCTTAAATAAACATCAAGTAAGTTGGGAAAATGAAAGAATACCCTTTGCATTTTTTTTTTAAATAACTGGAAAATGTCGAATATCTTATTAGCTGTTTTTTTCATGTTATTTTATTTAATGGGTACCACTGCGTTGTCTGTGTTCAGGGATGTGGTCTTTTAAGACAAGCATTTGCAATGCAATAGGTCTTGCATTACTGAAAGTTTGACCTATTGGCGTTGCAAATAATAATGCAACGCCAAAAGCTCAAACTTTCACTAATGTGAGGCCTATTGCATTGCAAATACTTGCTTTTTGAGGCACGAGGAGACTAAGTGATTTGCCGAGAATCAAAGGATGCTTGAGCCTCCTGCCAGACCCGAACCTGGTTCCCCAGGTTCAGTCTTGTAGGGCACCGAAATATGTTGATTATGGCTACTTGTAGAGTTGCCCCTCAGTAGCAGCCTCGTTCACTCTGAAGCAAGGTAGAGGTCAGACAGACAAGGGCTGACAAAATACTGTAAATACGAAAAAGAATCAGTTTCCAAGAATGTGAGCTGTGCTATTGCAAAGCCAGCGTTGCAGCACCAGCCTGTGGTTCATTGGTAAATTGCAACATCAGTTCAACTTGACTCGTGTACACGTTAATATTAGTTGCAAAGCGCTTTATACCACTTCTGCCGTTTCTAAGCATTATGTATCCAATCTAGTGATACTAAAATTAACCGACCTGGGAAGGATTACTTGGTTTGCCAGCGTGATCCATACACATGAGACGTCAATGACGAGTATTAATTCACTGAGGTATGTTGGCACCTTCGAAATTCTGTCCATAGTGCCTGCTAGCTGTTTCAGTGTGCTTTGTGTTGGTTACAAGGTGGAAGCCATGCGTGGCACACCCTACCACAAGGGTTGCACAGATACGAAAGAGCGCATTTCCTCAGGTAGAGAGGGGCACAGAGGTGAAGCTTTATTGAGAACCAGGTCAAGTGCCAAATCATGTGTAATTAACCTTCTGGACAATTGTGTACAGGTTTTGACAACATTTTACAGTGATAGTTGCACTGACGATCAGTTAGAAATCCAAATTTGCACTGATAAATCAGCTAAACATAGCATTTTATTTTTCTACCAGTCGGAGGGTCCAAATATTGGTACAAAAATTCCCAGCATCCCGGCAAAACTACATGCCACTTGTGCAGATCACGAGGCCTGGTCCATAGTGTTTCGCACCTGAGCCTCTGCGCTCAAGACAGCCAGTAAAGTGACTGCGCGCTCCCTGCTCAGTTCATGATGAAGCCTGCAGCCAGTGCTTAATTTGAGCCGGTGGTTGCAGGTGGGGATATTCAGCAGGGTGGTTCCATGAGTTAAACACTCACTGCTGAGATCTGCAGGCCATTGGTCAGAACCACAGAAAGGCTAACTGAGACCTCAATCCTTCTGAGGATGGTAAATTAAATATCATTTCACAGAGTAACTGTAACATATATTGTTTGCAATGCTTGGAAGCGGGGGTTGAAACTCGGCATGAGCGTATTTGGGACATTCTCTGATTGGAAACATGTCCCACATTGTAAAAGTATTTTAATGTAAACAACTTATATATTAAACCTCAAATAAACATGTTTATCCATTGTTTGAATTAAATAACGTTATAAGCTGTAACTGGTCAGTGAAAGGCCAAACGTGCTAAAAATTGGTATGTTTTGCTATTTCTAGCCACACCTCTGACTCCGCCCACTGATCCAATCCTCGGGTTATTGCCGCTCCTCCCACAGTTCCCCTACTTTTTTTTCCCCACTTCGACCACTGATTGCAACAGATATCAGGCAGGTCCGCACGGAACACGCTTGCACACATACACACTCAGCACCGTAATGCGGTGCAACTGATACCCAGCACGTCAACTGATAGCCCACTGCAGACCCCGTGGCCCAAATTTCCCTCCACCCTCCAGCTCACCCCAACTGTCCTACACCCACAGATGGAAGATAACCAGCCCTCCCCCAGATACCAGGCCACACGCAGCCGAAGGCACACTTAGTCAGGGTCCCAGTGAAGCAGGTGGGGGTAGGTAGCAGAACTAATTAGGAGGCAGTCGCCAAATGGGGGTTTGGCAGTCACTCGGGAAGTTCATCTCCAGGATGCAGAGCAGAAGCGGGCTGAGGGCAATAATCGGTCACTCAAAAAGGTTCCACAAGCTTCCGGCACCAACCCAGTTCTGCAAAGCACAGGGGGGTCACGCAGTCTCTTGATGCGCTTCCGATCGCTCTCGGAAGCGTTCCTTCAGTCCAGTCAATCACTCTCACTACCCAAGCCCAAGCCGGGCATTACTACCTGGCAACACAATGTCGTCAGGGGCCGAGTGAGGAGAGGGCAGTTGGTCCACAACACTGAGGGCCAAAAAAGGGAGCAATCAATAAATGGGGAATGAAGCAGGAGCGCCTATCGGAAGAAGGAGGCATCCCATCAGGTACACATCGATCAGAGTCGCACCCAGGCAATCTAGGCACAACGTCTGTTGCACGTTGATACAGGTCGCACCAGACCATTCCAGTCACACATAACAAAGAGTTGCAAGGTCCCTACTGCCCTGGAAATGAGGCACAACGTCTTGGGTGCTTTGATATTGGGACACCAGGCAATTGCGGTCGCATACAGAGGACCAAGTTCAGCAACGCCTCAGGAGGTAGAATGAGGCACTACTATGGTTACGCCCCCACTTCCAAGGGTCGCAACCTGTGAATCGAACACCACAAGCAATGAGCAAGCAGTCAGTGTGTTGCACGATGGAGAGATGCAGCACGTTCGATGAAGCGGGCCACGCTGGATCCCGCAACCGGTGAATCCGCTCACCACCAACAAGACCCTTATGCATGCTGAGGTCCCCACGATGCAGGGCCCACAGGCCTTAAATGCAGGCAAGACTTCAGGGGTTCCGCACAAGGCAATCCGGTCTCCAGACACAATTCTTAGTTCCACACTGACGTCGCGCTACCAGTTGGGATCCAGCAAACAATATGGGCACTCAAGAGAGCACTACTCTCCAGGTGTCACAAGTAGAAGGTGTGGGTCCCTTGTAGGAGATTTTTGATGTTCATGGGTCCTCCAAAAGAACTGGGGGCAAGACAACAAGCCCTTGGAGATCACCCTTCAGGGTGCCACACAGCAGCAGTTAGGCAGCCCAGGTCGGCCACTATTCAGGAAGGGTGCACGATCCCTTTCAATGGCCTTATGATGTACTCTCGGGTGCTCTAGTGGTAGTGAAAGGTCCTCTCAGGAAGGCTAGTGATTTAGAAAGGCCATCCTGAGCAGAAGCGCAATCGCGCACGCACAGACCTACAATGGCAGGCTGAACACATGTTTAGAAACACCATAGGGGCAAGTGTACACTCCAGCCTGCAATGGCACGCTGGACACATGTTTATGCACATCATTGGTGCCAGCACACACACACCGGCCTGCAATGGCAGGCTGGTGACTTGTTTTACAAACATCAGGTACGCACCACTTCCTAACATAGGAAGGAAGGATGCGCGCACCTTTACACTGCGTTTATAGTGGGAAAGGTCCCGAAGGTCACAACAAGAGAATCAGCAAAACCCAGGAGGAAAAACCAAAAAGTTTAGGGAAACACTACCTGAAGGGTATCAGGTCTAACAAATTTACACACTAAAACTACAAGACAATAGCAAATTGGAGCATGTTCAGAGGCTAGTAAGAGGTCAGTCCTTTCTCTGAATTATTTCAAATTCAGTATAGAGAAAATCATAAAGATATACCTTTATGTTGGGATACCTTTGAGGATCTAGTACTTGAGTACAGAATTATCTGAATGCTTAACCCTAGCAATAAAGCATCTTTCTAAGCCTAATAGACAGAAAAAGAGAAAACAAAATATCTTCTAGGTGGATGTTAAATCCTGAAAATAATGGCAGATGGTCTTACATAAGCTTCATACAGCTATGTGAGATACTACTACATTCAGATAAAAAGATATAATAAGCTACCGAGAAAAATCACTGAAAAGCTCTAGAATATTTAAGATAAGAGCAAGATTAATAAAAATGTAAGAAGATTTTTCTGGATCTTAAAGTTTGGCAGATGGCTTCTGATGGTTCTAGCAGGGATCACAAAGTAGTTAAAGATACCATGATAGATGAAGGGGATAGAAATATTCAAATGTATGGGGCTACAGGCACTGATGACTGTTTATTGAATAACATATATTACATTGTTAGAAAGATATAACCATCTAAGACAATAGCCCCAGATATTTGGGCTGGGTTTGCATTGCAGACTTCTCTGATTTGTGTGCTATGCTTATGGGACTCAGCGGAGTATACATGAATCGTTTTTTACCAGAAAGGGCATAGATCAGGTTTGCCTCTTGGCCACACTTCTGATTATTCTTTGCATGGCTGAACATGATGAGCACATAATGAAACACTCCCAACAAATGGTACTACTATCTATATTCCAGAATTAAATTACACATAACATATGGTTGCCTTCAGCAATACCCCTGCATATCTTCAATAATTCCTGAAAAGTAATGTTAGACTACTGTAATAGTGTTCTTCTTAGAATAAAACCATTTGAAGAAAAAGATTTTGAGATGCGGTGTGAATAACAGAAAAGATACTTGGAGTGTTAAGGGGACTCAGCTTGTAATGGTCTGTGACCATAACTATTTGGGGATTAGTAAATGATAAGCTGACATGGAAGTTGCATTTTAGTATGTCGTGGATTGGTGACATTATCCATTCTGTGGTGGAGGGGTTTCATGAAATTTAGCAAGTCAATGAGTAATTTGTCCATCTGGCATCTTTCACAGGCATATATATAAGGCTAAAGTTGTTCCATACTAAATATGTAATGATACTATTTGAAAGCAGAAGAAGATGGATTGGATAGGCTCAGTGGAGGGTGCTATCCTCAAAAAAGCTGCTGTCCTGAAAAAGTTGATACTTATGCTGCTCGCACTGATGGACCTTTAAGTATGCTCTGCCAAGGCTCGTATGGCATGGAATTTGATGCACCTCTTGTATAAAATAAAAATGGCTAAATACAAGCACCATGATTTCCTATATGAAAATAATCATTAGAAAATCTCAGGGATTACAGAGTGTGCAACATGGGCTGATATTGCTTCTCACAGTCTGAACATTCTGGCCACATAGGTTCAACCCCCATCAGTGAAGCCCTCACCCCAAACTCAACAACTCCATGGACACAGCCCCCGTTCTGGAAGCTTGGAAGCACGCAGCCAACAACGTCCTCCTGAAGAAGCCCTCAGTAGATCCCACCAAGGTTGGAACCGCCGACTGATCTCCATCCTACCATACCTGGTCAAGGTCCTAGAAAAATCAATCAACAGGTGCCTAGCTAATTACCTCGCTAACTACCAGCTCCGCAACATCACGCAATCAGGATTCAGACCAAACCACAGCACAGAGACTGCCCTCATTGCAGCAACATATGACATCTGGATGATACTCGGCAGAGAAGAAACCACAGCCCTCATACTACTCAACTTCTCAGCAGCCTTTGACACAGTCTCAGATCCCATCCTGATCAGACAACTTAACGAGGCTGGTATCCAAGGATCAGCCCTCGAATGAGTCACCTTTCTCACCGGAAGAACGCAAACAGTCAACATGCCATCATACTCTTCAGAAGCCTGGAAACCCATTTGCATAGTCCCTCGGGGCTCCTCCCTCAGCCCAATCCTCTTCAACATCTACATGACTCCGCTGGCAGACATCACCCGTGCATGCAATATCAACATAATCACCCGCGCCAACGATACGCAAATAATACTTTCCCTCTTGGACAAAACACCCAGCATCAGAAACAACTTCATCTCATAAATGACCAAAGTGGCAAGGTGGATTAAGTCCAGCTGCATCAAGCTAAACACAGACAAGACCAAAGTCATGATCTTGGGAAAAGATGTATTACTGTGGTAGCCTACAGATCTCGGAACTACTCCCACCCACCCGCTCACAAGCAAGAAACCTCTGGACCATTATCAACAACAAGCTGAACATATCTGCCCAGGTCTACGTGGTTAACACATCCTACTTCCACACCGTGATGATGCTGAAAAAGATCTATAAGTGGCTACAAAGCAACGTTATGAAGACCATCAGCCAAGCTCTCATCACCAGCAAACTGGACTATAGGAATGCCCTTTACGCAGGAATCACCAACCAACTCACAAAAAGACTATGGACCATATAGAACGCAGCAGCCAGACTGGTCCTCAACCTACCACGCCATTCACATGTTACACCACAGCTGAAGGAACTCTACTGGCTCCTGATACATAATCATGCGCTAATCAAGCTCCTCATCCACGGATACAAAGCACTACACAAACAGGCTCAGCCTACCTGAACAAGCATGTGCAATTCCAACAGCTCTACATACACCACCGATCAGTCGAACTCTCGCTTGCACACATCACACACATACACAAAAGCAGATCATTGTTATGTTCCATATAGGTACCCCAATATAGGCTCAGGTAGTCACCTAACCTTTCACCTATATTCTCCCTATCATTACACTACATAACGGTTCTTGGGACCTAGTTACAGTACTGCATACAGGACGTGGGGTTTTCCCTGAAAACTAGCCTCATCCATTATGCATGAGGATGCTCGAAACTCGGCAGGACTACCATCTCCTGCATAATAACTATGGACAAGGGTCATTCCTTCTGTCATCCTAAGTCCGCCATGACACAGCAAGGTAGAATCCCCGAGGGTACCACTTTGGGTATATAAACACCATATCTTTCTGAGATAGTCAGAGGAGAAAAGGACTTACATGCTGACACACCGACGCGAGACGCTGAGGTTCCTGCACGCAGACTCTCCAGCTTGCAGTGGTCTGACATCCCTTGCGGGGTGTCCATCTCGAGACCAAGATGGGGTCCCACAGTCTCTCACTTCAGGTAACGGGGTTGACTTTATCCTAGAGGGCTTCTTGGCTTTTACACCTATATACATGCTAGGTACACTTAGGTACATCTAGTTAGGTTCGCATCGTAGGAGTACGCATTTTACTGTCATGTATTTTAATACCTGCCTGTATTCATTGTTTTAGCACTATGGTAGAAATCTACCATCCTTTTACTTTGTTGGTGCTTATAATCTTTTACATCTGTTACTGTCTTATGGTTGTTTCAGCGCTCCTATTTTACACTAGAATGACACTGGTTCAAAAAAATACTTATTGAAAAACGTCCCCACTGTTTATTCTGTGTATCTCTCTGAGACCAAGTATGCACGAGTGACTAAGCGTTGTCATGTTCGATAGTTGCCAAGAAGTATTCTCTCCTTGGTAAGAGGGGTTTCTAGTGGCACTGTGAGCTAGCTGGTACACAGGCTAACATACCCGGTGGGGGTGTCTAGAATCAGTCTGGACACCAATCCTACAGTGTATGTTGTCTAAACGCGCAGATCCTTTATAGGTTTATAGGAACTACACGATATCAGGAGGTCCACATTAGAGCCTCCTCATCTCTTCCTGAATTTTGCAAGAAGCTGAAGACCTGGCTCTTCCAATAACTCACCTCAAGGATAACCTCCCTCACCTGGAAGTGCCAAGATACCCTCACAGGTGATAGTGCGCTATAAAAATACACATAATATAACCATTAACAAGAGGCATTTCAAGAATTTACTGAAAAGTAACAATTATCAATGTCTTCAGAATGTGATAAAGAAAATCTACTGACAAAAAGCTCACACACATTTTTTTTGAGGTAAGGGGAGTTCTGCGAAACCATAGGAGTGGTGGAGGGCAGCGGAAACTACTAACCCTAATAAATGTGCTCAGACACCGTAGCAGAGTATTTTTGCAGAAAGTGCTCATGCTTTGAGGGAGCACTTTTGGCCAAAGTATGTTTTTTTCTTCCGAAAAAAACCATTAAAGCACTTGCTTCTCTCGACAGAACAAAACAAAATCTATAACACACATTTCTCCTTGTGCTTTCCTGCCTGGGTTCACTATACCTCGCACTGTGGTCCAGGGAAGGAAAAATTAGTGACGGAACCCACTCTAATCAGGGCGGGGTTTCTGCATCTGGGACCACAGTGGCCTTGTGGTGCTTGGGTCGTCAGAAAGAGTTTTCTGATGATGAAGTCACTGGAGGCTCCACTGTTGGAAACTTTGCAGTTCCCACTACTAAAAGAAGTGAGGGAACCATGTGTTGGCATCAGCAAAAGCTAAATTAGTCCCTATGTTGCATGGAACAAGAAAATTATGATCATTTTAAGTAGTTGCAATAATACTACATGCAAAAGATATAAACATGTACCCAGTCATGGATCACACACAAATATTGAAAGTATATGCTCCTGTGAATGTTAAGCACAAGGTAAAGATCAGATATATGTGTTTCAACATTTATAATTTGTTGATGTTTGCTCTTAGCATCAACACTTAGAACACTTTTCATGGTTTAATATATCATTGCTAACTGGAGAGTATGTTTCTTTTATGGCTGTAATTTTCTGGCTAAAATGATTCATGGTTAATTGTAAACTAAGTAGAATAACTGACTAGAGCAGTAAGATATTTTTCAGTTACTACGTTTTGTAGGTTTTAAATGGTGCATAGTTGCCTTTGAACATTTTTAACTATTGTATGATTGTACAAGAGTGCCCCTTTATGTCCTGGAAGAGAGGCAATGAGCTTAAAAATGATGTTTCGTATTTTTATCAGGAAGGGGAAGTTATTCCTGTGGCTAAATTTGGGTTCACAGTTTGACTTTATGGGTCTTTGAGGACACACAGAAACAGGAGGCAGGGACAACCACTGGAATTGATTTGCAGGATGCAAATTAGACACTTAAATAAACTCTTAATTTTATGTAAATACTTTTGCGTTGTGAGCCTGTTTTGTGTCTAGTTCATGAAATGCATCGGTGGGACCTCTTACTCTGAACAAGTGACTATGCTCTGGAACTCTCTTCTGGTGAAGATAAGAAACATCGAATACTCACTCTTTCGAAGATAATGGCGCAATGACCAGACTGGATGAGGAAGGAGAAAAAAAATGTGCCCTACGCAATTTGCTGCGGACTCTGCAGGGCATATAGACTTTTTCAATGGCTGCACTGTCACCCCTGAAGCCCACAGCAGTCGTGAGATTCTCCAGTCCTTTAGATCGCCATAGAATGATTTGCCCACCAGCCTGATGGCCTGCCAAACGATTAAACATTCTGCCCATCATAATCTGCTTTTCAGGCATGAGATGTACAATACACTGTCTACTTTGTGTAAGTCTCATGTTATGTTAACACATTTATAAAGCGCATGGTTACTCCATTCGGAGTGTCCCCGCGGTAAGATTCCGCACCATAAAGTAACCTGAGACAGTGAAAGAAAGAGACCCTGACTAAGGTTGTCTAAAAAGCCAGGTTTTGGAACACTCTTCACAGCCTGCGGTCCACAGTGGACCCCATTCTCCCCGCCCTGAGCGCGTTGCTTCTAAACTGGCTTATTCCTTCGCACGTGCTTCAATCTCCAGGTGATATTCTCTTTTGACGCGGCCGGCCCGACTGGGTTGTAGACGGCTTGCTGTGTTTAATATTGAACAGTTTTCTTTTGCTCCTTGCCTTGCCAGTATAAGCAACGTGCAGCTAGCCGGCCCGCTGGGTTGCAGGCGCTCTGCTTATGTATCTTTGCTGTGTTCTGTTAATAAAACAGATTTAATACTAAAAAGCCAGGTTTTAAGCTTCTTTCGAAAGACCATTTCAGATTGTTCCTGTCTCAGATCAACAGGAAGAGTATTCCAAAGTTTAGCTGCCAGGTAGCTAAAAGATCAGCCTCCCGTTTGCGCTTTAGCCACCTCGGGGACCACCGCAAGTGCAGCATTTGAATTGAAAGGTTGCAACAACTGCATAAAGTATAGCTGTTGTACTACTGTTGTAACAATAATCTGTTTCAAAGCGGCTAGAAACAAAAAGTATGCTCACGATCTGTCCATGTTCTTTGCGAACAGCACCATTCATGTAAAATACATTTTGTTCTAGCAATATTATTACATAGGGTAATCTTTATAAGGTTTGTCTGAATTGAAATGCATTCCTCGAACATTGCATGGTTAGTGTGAACTCCACCACCAACATGGCGTGTAATTTGATATGTCTTTGCTTGCACTTGCAGGCCACTCTTCCTTGGGCTGTGTCACCCCCTCCCAATCATCCCTTGAGGTACTCATCATCCACTCCTTTCCAAATCCTCACAACACATTCCATGACTGGAGGTAGAATGTTCATCGCCATGGGTCAATCTGTGCCTCACTTGGGTAGAATGCGCAAGGCATATCCTATATCATAACTGTTCCTCTGTTCACTCTACGCAGTGGCGTAACACGGGCCCCCGCAGCCCCCGCGATGCGGGGGGCGAGCTGAGGGGGCCCCCTCAGCACAGTACTCAGGCCTGAGAGCTCCGGATTAAATCCGGAGCGGGGGCCCCTCCATGTACCTTGCAGGGGGGCCCCCTCAACTTTCGTTACGCCATTGACTCTACGATGGACCCCTGAGAGTGTATTCAATTGCTGAAACTACTCATTACTAGAGGTTGCACCATGCCGCTCTTGGGGCAATCCTCAAAGCCTATACTATGGTTGGTTGTATAATGCCCGTCCTATAGGTTACTGCTCTACCACCCCTATCACCTTCAAATGTACTGCCCACTATCTCTCAACACATCCCTATGCCACAGAACTCTCCAAAGAAAGCAGGAATCCTTATCCATAACTGCACAATTTCTCCTACACCGATGCCTAGGCACGCTTAAGACAATATGGTCTGAGCAGTCTCTGCCATAAACTCACAGCACCAAAACACTTGAGGCAGGTGCAGCAATGCATTGGCACACTTCCGATACATACACTCACCAGCATTTAATGCTTAGGCGTCCCATTCCTCCCCGCGAATAGCTTTAAATTCCTGCATAATTACAGCGACGAAAACGCACCTGCAGAACTCTAGTTCTTATGCACAACATCACAAACTATCCATGTAGATAGACCACATACTTTTCCATCCATCGCACTATCCATCAGCAAACGTGCTTAGCATCCTGGTCGGGGTAAGAATCGCCATGTAAATACAATTTCACTTCGATAATGCAATTTCAGTATAATACATTTCGCGTTTTAATTTATTTTTAGGAACAGCCTGAGCTGGTTTACCAGTATTTGTGGTTGCTCAATGTTACAATTTACAAAGGCAAGGCTGATTACCTCCATTATTGGCCCCTCCCTCGCCCACATCTTCCCCTACCATCAAGATGAACGTTACTACCGATTAGAACCTGCACATGGAGCAAAAGATCACTTACTGACTACTTATGCATGTGGAAATAGTTAACCATAAACTTCGTGTGCAGGAAAGGCAGCAGTGGGAGTTAAATCACAGAGTGCCACGGTTTCCTCTGATGCTTTTTGCATTTTGTATTGCGTCAGAGGACGCTTCACCCTGTTCGAGCTGTTTACAAACTTGTGCAACAGCTGTACTAGACGTTTGTCCGAAGTCCGAGGTTCACCTGTGCTATTTAGTTTTCGGTCATATTATCTCTATCAGGAAAAAAAGAAACAAGCAAAAAACACGGGCCGATTCACAAATGCACGTAAGAGTACGTAAAAGAGTATTCCTGTGGTACTCTTTTAGATACTCTTACACGTCATAATAATATAATATTAGCACAAATAGAGAGGACCATGCCCTCTTTGCACTTTTACTATAGGGAGCTGGATGTTTCGATCGATTCAAAACTAGCGGCGGTTGCTCCACTAAGGTGGAGGAGCGTCACCCCACCGCCTTAAAGCAGTGCAAAGGAAAAATGAAATGATAATAACGAAACGTTATTATCATTTCATTTTTAGTGATGCAGTTGCACTGCAGCCAGGTTAAGTTAGGGCAGGGCCGGCTCCTGTAATGTCGAGGGGGGAGTGGTGGCTGCACCTTAAGTGCGCATGACGGTTTGGCCGGCCGTCTCGGGCCACCCAAACCATCATGCGCACTTTGCATATTCTCTACGGGCTGTATGGCACAGCCTGGGTAGAGAACATGCCCAGCCTACCAGTCCCTCTCTGAGCGACAAACCTCGGCGCTCACACTAATCACAACGCTGCAGTAAGGCAGCGTTGTGATTGGTCAGGGGAGTCTGGGCGCCCGGG
Source organism: Calotriton arnoldi (assembly GCA_963921515.1). Lineage (NCBI taxonomy): Eukaryota > Metazoa > Chordata > Amphibia > Caudata > Salamandridae > Calotriton > Calotriton arnoldi. The sequence continues at coordinate 1,705,864 of CAWUFW010001550.1, forward strand.
TGCTTCCTGGTTCTTGCGTCGGAGAGGCAATGGCTGGTGGCGGCGACCACCAGGTAAGTTTTAGTTTATTTTTTATTCTAATTTTTTATTCTATCCCCCACCCCCTCTACCATTTCCTACCAGCCGCCACTGTTCAAAATGCATGTAAAAGTATGTAAAACAGTGCTCCTATAGCACTACTTTCTGTATCCGTAAACGCTATTGTTCTTTAGCAACACCTTCCATTTTGTCTGTGTGAATAAAAACATTTTATGCAATGGATACAGGGCCGGACTGGCTGTACCGGGCATCGGGCGTTTCCACGGGACACTGGAAGGGTAGGAGCCTATTCTGTTATTGGGGACCGGTTTTGCAGTGGTGCTGCAATACCGGCCCCCAGTAACACAAGCATTGGCATAGCCAATAGGTCTCGCTTTTGGGACCTTTAAGCTAAGTGGTAGAGCAGCGTAAGCTGTACAAACTGACTGTCCGGGACGTGTGGGTGAGGAGAGAGGCGCGCGCAATAAAAAAAAAAAAAAGCCACACAGCGTTTCCCTTGCGGGCGCGAGCAGGGGCACCATCTGTTTCCAAGTTAATTAGAAACAGATGGTGCCAAAGCTCGTGCCCGCAAGGGAATCGCCAAACGTGCACGCATTGCCATTTGAAGCAATGCAACGCGTGCACGTTTTTGGCAGCAAAACAGAATCGATGGTTAAAGGTTTTTTCCTAAGCAGCGCATGCGCGCTGCGTAGGCGAGACCTAAAAAACAGCAGTGCTTCACACTTGCAACATCCCCGCCTCTCAAGGGGCTGGTCCAACAAAATTGGCAGGGTTGCTTCGGATTCCCAGTCCGGCTTTGAATGGATATGTATACCCTCCTCATATAATTCTTACAGTGATATACTGATGGTATTATGATGAACACTGTAAAGAAGGACAGAGATTACACAGTAAATTGAAGGTTTATTCTTACAAGATGAGACCGGAGCTTCAATCAATTTCCAGCAATCCGTCTCCACTCCCACATCAAGGCCGCACCAAGAACCATCCCCACATTCTATGTTCCCTCTCTAGAAACAGAACACAGCACACCGCTCTCTTCAAGAGAAATCAAATATAAATATACAATTAATTTTAGAAATAAGGAAAAGAGAGCCCAGTACAACAATTTTTTGTTTTTTGCAGATTTATATAGCGCGAACTCGACTTCAAGGTATTGGAGCGCTTTACATGAGCACCGGTTACGTTACACAAGGACACACTCATTTTTTTGGCAGGCACGGGGAGATTAAGTGATTTGCCCCAAATCACAGGATGTGGACGCGACCCCGAGGCTCGAACCTTGGTTTCCCAGCTCCAAAGTCGGCAATCTAGCCGTCAGACCACATCCTCTCTCCTCTACTCTCCTACTATGATGTATTAATAGATACAGTCTCACAAAAAACATAAACAAGAAATAAAACAATGACAATCTAAACATACTAGACAAGTAAATTTCTTTAAAAACTAAAATTGTAAAGCAGAAGCATCAGTATCCTACATACTCTCAAAGTTTCTCAGGCGTCCACCTGACACATTTACTGGATCTTAATACAGTTTCTATTGGACATTCACAGATTGATATCCATTGAATTTGGTCCCAACATTCATTGCCATTAACCGCCACACTTCTGCCAGGCATCACAGGACTCTGTAGATTACCATTATCAACAGGTAATCTCAGTAAGGCCAGAAATATATATTTCTTTCAGAAATTACCTTGTCAGTCATGCTCATGCTCTTATAACCACCAGTCCCTTCAGAATCTTCCTATCTAGTCAGATTCCACACTCGCATTCCTACAACCAGAAACTCTACTCAAGTCCCATACCTTTCCTCCAATAACTGTTACCGACCTACTAAAAACATCTAGGATTTTAACTGGGTACGACCATCTAGGCGACTCCTTACCTATCACATTGGGAATTTTGATAGAAACCCTTTCACCCACCTTAAGTTGGGTATTGGTAGGTTTCCCTCTCCTATGATCCATCTCAATTTTCGTCCAACCTTGATACCTCTATACTCTTTTATTAACTTCTTGCAAATCCACCCTTTTCCCCAATAACCTGTCATCTTTACAAACCACGGAACCAACTTGGCTCCTGGTTTTCCTACCTCTCAACAATTCAAACGGTGAATATCCCATCAGAAAATTAGAAGTGATTCTATATGTCAACATATTAGCCTGAAATCCTTTACTCCATGACAGTCCACTCTTCACCCTCAACTGTATGTATTCTCTTACCACCCAGTTTTATCTTTCTACATGTCCAAACTATTTACTTTCAAAATGTGGTCCATTGTCCCAGACAAGTTCCTCCATCAAACCCTCTCTACAGAGGATTGCATTACAACCTCAGAATTGACTCTTTCTAACATTCTGACCTCCAGTCACTTGGTGAAATAATCAACCATTTCCAATGAGTATGCCTCTGTCCTAGACATAACTCGAAAAGGACCATGAATGTCAATGCCTACTATCCTCCAAGGCCTAGGAACATTTTCGACCTGCTGACTCTCTGTAACACATGATCTAGAAGACTTATCACTGTGATAGCATATCTCACAATTAACTACCTAAGGATCTATCAACCTATGATTTCCAGCCCAACAATAGAATTTTCTGATACGCCTTTTAGCGCCTGTCATCCCTGTGTGCCCTTCATGACCCATAGAAAAGATCTTCTTCCTTAAACCCTAAGCAGGGGCCAGCTTATTACATATCATCAGAATATTATCCACAATCATCAATTCATCCTTCACTTTAAATAATGCCTTCAAATGTCCACTAAGCTTTCTCTCTTGTGGTCAATCCATCCTTAAGTACCCAATTGCCTTCTTCCTTTCAACATCATTATTAATTTCTACTTCCCACAATTGCTTGGAAATTATAGTTGAATCATTATTCTACACACAGAAACTATTGACATCTTGCATCATGAACGCTACTTCATACTCTTCGCCTTTTTCATCTGCAACAAACCCTGGGTTCAAAGGTAAACGTGACATGCAGTCAGCATGAACATTATTCTTTCCTGGCATGTGTTCCATCTTGTATTGAAATTATTGTAATTTGGCTACTAGATGGGCCAATCTTGCTGTGAGAGAATTCTACCCCCAGGAGATAAAAAATCAACCAGAGGTTTGTGGTCAATCCTCAAAGTAAATCCAGTACCCCAAAGGAATTGCCTAAAATATCTAGCAGCTCAAGAACATTCCAGCAACTTCTTCTCTATTAAGGAATGATTCCTTTCTGATGTTTTTAGAGTACACAAAGCATACAATACAATCCATTCATTAGAACCATGTCATTGAATAAGCAGTGCTCCTAGGCCACATACACTTGCATCAACTGCAACTATACTCTCTTTTTTAATCTTAAACAATCTCAAAAAAGGAGCATTAACCAATTTCTGCTTGAGCTTCTCAAAGACCTCTTGTTGCTCCCTCCCACATGCAAATATCATGTTCTTCTTTAATAAATAATGAAATTGTTCAATTTTAGTAGTATAATTATTCACAAGAAGCCCGTCCTGCTGCCGCCACTGTTGCTGTCCGTGAGGAGGGGGGAGCGGACCCAGGACCACAGGTCCCAGGCTCGCTGTGGCTCGCTGATGCCACCAACGCTGCACGTGATCCCCGCCCGGAGGCGCCCATTTAAACCCCAGCGGGCTCCCGCAGCGCGGGAAGCCCGTCCTGCTCCCGCCACCGTTGCTGTCCGTGAGGAGGGGGGAGCGGACCCAGGACCACAGGTCCCAGGCTCCCTGTGGCTTGCTGACACCACCAACGCTGCACGTGATCCCCGCCCGGAGGCGCCCATTTAAACCCCAGCGGGCTCCCGCAGCGCGGGAAGCCCGTCCTGCTGCCGCCACTGTTGCTGTCCGTGAGGAGGGGGGAGCGGACCCAGGACCACAGGTCCTAGGCTCCCTGTGGCTTGCTGACGCCACCAACGCTGCACGTGATCCCCACCCGGAGGCGCCCATTTAAACCCCAGCGGGCTACCGCAGCGCCCGTCCGAGACCGGTCGAGGCTGGGCTGGGCCACCCCCTTCGAAGCAGTATTGGGATAAGGCGGGTGAGTGTCCCATCAATTAACCACAACTTTATTGAGTTCATCTTGTTTTGATACCTACGTAAGCCCATAAAGACTAGCTACTATGGGAAAACGCACCACGCTACCGCCAGTATGCCCGATTACAGCTAGTATTGACAGTATGCTTGAGAGGGCGGTTAGTATTGTCTCAGGCGAAATTGAACTCACAGAAAGGCGCTTGTCCCTGGATATGGAAGGGCGAGCGGCTGTCTCACATCTCAGAGGTGCTCTAGCAGACTGTACTCCAGACTGTACTCCAGATTTACCTCTGTCCCTACCCCGCGGGCCTGAACCTGAACCTGACAAATCCCCTACTACAAATAGGAGCACTAGTGGACCGGACATAACTGAGTCAGCCGAGTTACACTCAGTCAATAACATTACCACGCCTGTTGGAATCCCTGCGGTCAAACGGAAGAGAAAGGCTGGGAAACCCATCAGTACCAAAAGGAAACAGCCCACTCGCACCACCCCCGCATGAACCTGTCTCTCTGCCTGGATACAACCATCTTTAATTAATGTTATTGATAACCCTGAAGTCTCTGATGCTCCAGCGGCATCATCGACAACATTGACTACGAGGCTGAATTGCTCAATCAGCACACAGACTGAGCCATCACCCTGTTTTGAGAGCAGTGGGGATACTATTGCCGCCCTAGTGAACAAACAAGTTAATGTACTTTTGGAGGAAAAATTCGCCTTACTTAAGGCTTGTATAGATAACCTGGCTGTAATTATAGGGGGGGCCGGTCACTCAGTAGGGAATGTACAAATGCCCACTACTACCAAGGGAGATGGGGGGGGGGCTTTAAGGGTGTAACAACAAGCATACCGAGTACATCGACTCTCACTTCACTTGGAAATCAACCCTCCACTGCTAGTGTTATCACTTCTGTAAGTAAGACATGCGTGTCACTTGATCAAACTCTGTCCTGCTGCGACTTAAACTCAGGCAGACAGGGCATTGACATTGAACCCATCAGCAATCAAGCCACTATCACACGCACCCATCGCAGACAGGAGAATGTAAGCGGCCCCAGTAGATCCAAGGGAGCAGCTCAGAACCCATTGACTGGCAGCTCGAGTAGCAATGTTTTATCCCCCACAAATAGCAATCCCCTGGCAGCTAATCAAGACATCTTGAGTCTGCCGCCTGCTGCATGTCCCTACGTGCTGGTCTTGGCAGGGGTACCAACACTAAAAAGGGACCAGCACGAGACATGGGCTCAACTGTGCAATAAATGTGTTGATTGGCTGTCAAGGCATAGGAGGTTTCAAGTATCTGATTCGAAGGATATCATCATGGTACGCAGAGTTGGGTGGGTTGGCGCATCCATAAAAAATATCGAAGGGGACTGCATCGTAATTAATTTTCGCAGGCCAGCCTTGGTGAGATATCTACTGAGGCCTTGGGAGCTTGAAACCTTTAGGAGTACTAACATTTGCTCATTACCTCTTGGTTATTTTTATAAACCAAACCAAGGGCCTTGTTCCAACGTGACTCCTCCTGTCCACACCGCGAATAGGTTTCAGGCTCTTTCAGGTCTGGATATGCAAGATTGACTACCTTCTCTTGCGGTAGCACTTGCCCCTACAGATAGCCTTCCCCATTCAATGGATGCGGAAACGCTTGTTTCTGACACTAGTCCCTCTAATTCCATTGCATTTTGCCCTCCAATTCAATCACTGCGGGCTAACCTAGTAAAATCTGGTCCCACTCTGACTATAACTGATGAAGCTAGGATGAAAGTCCTTTCATGGAACATAGCTGGGCTAAGGTAAAAAAAGGGTGATATCTCCTGGGAACACTTCCTTGCCACTCATCACATTATTGCTCTACAAGAAACATGGGAGCCCACTGACCATTTTTATTTGCATGGTTTCATATCATTCTGTAAACTTGCTATACCCTCAAACAAGGGTAGAGCTAGGGGGGTCTTCTTTTAATGTTTAGTCTTAAACTTTCTTATAATATCAAGCTGATTGACTCCTGTTCGCCCTATGTGATAGCTGTAGAATTGTCAGGGAAGAACTTACCAACTTTGCTAGTGGTTAATTTTTAGAATTCTTTCACCAGAACCCACGAGACCGAGCACCTAATGGCACTAGAGGGCTTCTTGGTAAGTTATGGTGAAAGAACAGAAGCCTATTATGATACACTAATTTTGGGAGATTTTAATACTTGTATTTGCCCCATTAATTGTTTAGCAATCCTGGAGGAGGAAGATGGCCTGCAGGAGCAAAATCACTTTGAACATTCTCCGTCTGGCACCTTCTTAGAAGGCATCCTATCAGCTCATAACTTTAATTGCTTACAACAATCAGATAGGTCTGCATCTGTACCTACCTATGTTGGTCACGGCTGTCAAAGTATAATTGACCATATTCTGGTATCCTCCCCGTTGAAATCGGCCGTAGGAACTCTAAGTGTTACCCAGAATTGTTTTAGTGACCACAACCCTTTGACATTGGATCTTCACCTTCAAGCTGTCTTCAAGGGCAGGATCACTAGTCAAGTTACTAACATAAATATTAATCTTAAAGACCAAGCACGCAGAGTGAGGTGGGAAAGGATCACCCCCGAAAGCTTTATTGATAATCTGTTTACTATTTGTGCTACGGAGTTTAAGGTGTGTCTAGACCAGGAATCTCATGCCAGATCTATCTTGGATGCCTTTGAATTAATTGCGAAACAGGTTGCCTCTAATCTATCTACCACGACTAGAGTAAGGTGTCCAAAACTAAAAAGGTTGTTTGATGATTCCTGCATGGCTACCCATAAGGAGCTCATGCAGGCTCTCAAGCAAAAACCGAGGGTGGCATCATTAGTCAAAAACAGCAGAAAGGCATATAAACTTGCAGTTCAGAGCAGGAAAAAACAATTAAGGGAGATGGCCGGGGAGGAGCTTAGCCAAGCTAGTGTGCTGGCCAACAGCTCCAAATTTTGGTCTGTTGTTAATAGTCTTCTCTCTGATGAGACACCAAATTCCAGCAGAGATTGTTTAGTTCCCGCAGAGAAATGGGTCCAGCACTTTGGCAAAATTTACAGTGATAACAACTTCGGGGACTCCATGGGACAAACTGTTCCCGGATTAGCAGGTTCTCCTCTTATTTTTAACATGGACGAGGTCCATAAAGCCATTATTACAACTTCAGGGGGAAAAGCACCCGGCCCTGATGAAGTACCGGCTGACCTTTACAAGGCAGACCCAAAAGTCTGGGCTAAGCTCTTAACACACGTCTTTAATGCAGCATGTGTGTCTGGTTTTCCCTTATCATGGGCAAAGGCGGTTATCATCCCATTTTTAAAAAGGGCGCAAGGGATGACCCGGCATGTGATAGGCCCATCTCGCTCCTTGATTCTGCGGCCAAAATCATGGGAAAAGTAGTCTTGGAGCGCCTAACAGCTTGGCTTGATCATGCGAACATCGTCTCTGACCTCCAATATGGTTTTAGGCAGGGGAAAGGAACTCTGGATCAATGCCTTAACCTTCACTTGGTGATAGGGAAGTATACTGTCGCCAAGGGATGGGACCTACATCTGGCTTTCATGGACTTAACCTCAGCCTTCGACCTTGTCAATAGGTCTAAGCTGTGGTTGATCCTTCGTGATATGGGGCTAGATGCTGATCTGATCTCCTTCCTGGCTACCGTTCATGACAACACAACAGCTGCAGTACGCTTTAATGAAGATGGGAGCTTGACTGACTCCTGGGCAGTAAAAAGAGGGGTTCGGCAGGGATGCATATTGGCTCCTCTGCTGTTCACCCTCTACATCAATAAACTAGGGGATTCTTTAATAACCTGTTGTAAAGATATACCAAGAGCTGGCACCAAAATGATTCCCGCACTTCTGTACGCCGATGATGCGGTTCTAGTGTCCAGAACAGCTAGGGGGCTGCAACTACTTTTAAATTGTTTTACAGACTTCATGGACTCTTTGGATTTAATTACCAATTTTAAAAAATCGCACGCCATGACCATAGGCTCTAGGAGGGCGGCAAAGGCCAAATTCTACTGTAAAGGGGCCGAGCTAACAAAAGTGTCCACCTTCCCATACCTAGGGGTACTTTTCGATGACCAACGTTCATGGTGCGCTCAACGCGCACTTAAAAAGAACGTTTTAGCCAGAGCAGCGGGGGCTACTTTAGATTTTGCGAAAAGAATAGGGTCCAAGCCGTTCCCTGCGCTCTTGAAGGTCTATAAAGCGAAGTGTATTCCCATGACCACCTATGGCAGTGACATTTGGGGTTTTAAGACGTGAAAGAAATCCAAGGGGCCAAGAACAATTTTATGCGCAAACTTCTCTCGGTCCCTGTATCCACCCCAATTTTTTATTTACATGAGGAACTGGGGGTGGGTTATATTTCAGACCTGATTGCGGCTGCGCCGCTCCTACGTTGGTTGAGAATTTGGGCTCAACCAACCCCAAATCTAAATCAACTCATTATCCTAGACTGTTTAGCCCTAGAGAAGGCTTTAAATATTCCCTGGCTGAAATATATTAAGGATCAGACTGAGAATCTTGGCTGCCCCGATCTGTTTTTGACCCCTACTCCATTGGGCAAGTCCGCTATTAGAGCTTTTAAACAGCAGTTTTTAGACAGACGACAAGGCGTAAGGGAGGAAAAAGAACTAATCAAACCCTCGGTGAGAAAGTTTGTCACACTGAGCCTGGGCCAGCAGATGCAACCATATTTATCATATGTAAACAAAGCTTACCATCTCTTTGTTCTGACGAGATTCCGATTGAATATGGTTCCCTGGTTACTGGCCTTTCCTAAAGGCTACTCTAAACCGGACTCAACAAACCCTTGTCCTTGTGACAACTTCTCTGAGCAACACACTCTTCATATAATGTTTTTCTGCGCTCATTACGACTCCTTGCGCAGGAAGTTCATTCTCCCCCTGCTAAGAGGCTGTAATTTTGTGCAAGTAAGGCCGGCGCTGATTTATTTACAAATGCTAGCCTCTCCTATAGTCTGTGTCGGGGTGGCAAGTTTTTTAATTGGGGCTATTAGACATAGGAATAGGTTGTCGTCGAGCTAGCCTTTGTGGATACCGTGGCAGCATAAATATGTTTATTTCCTAAATAATGTAATATAATCTTAATGAGACCATATACTCGCTCCCAGTATCCTGCTTTATTATTAATATGATTGCTTTTAATTTACCTGCCACCATGGAAAGCTAACGTAGGGCTATTTTTACCATGTAATGTTGTAATTTTTACCACTAGGATGACGTGTGTTATAAAGGGCTGACCTTTTTATATGAATACTTCTCGTATGAATCTCACAATGATGTTTTTCTTAAACTGAATGTCTCGTCCCTTTTTATGACGGTCTATATTTTACCTGGCTGTTTTTTTCTTTTTTTTTTCCCAAAAGCGATGTGTTGTTTATGAATTTTCTGTTGATATGAATTTTAGATCGATTATCCCACTGTGCCATGGAGTAACTGTTTATCTGACTTTTTGTAACATCTCTGTTTAAAACTGTCAAAAAGGCGGAACACTGTTTTCTTTGTTTACATTTTTAATGGTTTTTAAGATCATTAGGACATGAACTTTTTATTGGTTCACATGATGCTTTATACTATGTTTTTCGGTGTACTTTTATGGCTCTAACCAGCCGAATAAAGTTGATTTTGAATTTGAATTTTGATATTCACGAACTTGTACTAGAACTCAGTCAGGTCGAGGACGGACAACTGATCTCTGGAATGAGGGACAGGTGCATCTAAAATTGCAGCAATATGCTTCTGTTTAGGTCTTATGCCTTTCTTGGAAATCAAATGCCCAAGATACTCCACCTCACAGCATTCAGATTTACACTTGGATTCTTTGAGTGTCAAGCCCTTGCTCCTAATAAAGGACATAACATCATTCAAATTCATGTTGTGCTCTTCCACACTACTCCAAACGGTTAGAATGTCATCCTGGAAAGCTACTGAGCCACTTGCCTCTACCAACGTCTCTTTTATTAAACACCTGAAAACTGATGCAGCACTAGCCAAACTAAATGGCTTCTGCAAAACTGAAACATCCCCTCCTGTGTTACAAAAGTCGTAAGGTGTTTTAACTCTTCTTCCAGCTCTGCTTGGTGACAGGCACTAGCCAAATCAAGTGTGGAAAAAACTGTGGGCCCAGAAAAATTAGACACTAATTCATACAGATTTGGGTGTGTCTGTCAATACAAATCTCTCCATTCATACTTCTCAAATCAACACATAAGTTCAATTAGCCTAAGCTCTTTATGAAAGCACCACTGGAGAAACCAAAGGAGATAATTTGATTGGATCTATGATTTGTTTGTCACACAACTCATCCAAAACAGAGTTTAGCTAACCCCTGTAATTTAGCAGTACATTGCAAACCCTGTGACGTACAGGTACAACATGAGCTTTCATTATTATCTTATGCTTAAATCCAGCATACTTTCCCAATTAACTAATGAGTACTCTTGGATACCTGTCTTTCAAAAACGCTACATACTCTTCACTATCACTTCCATTGCCCACAGAATAGAGAGGTGGCTCAGCATTAGGGTTGAAACGAATGCACCGTTCCTGTTGACAACAACCCTAGAGCAGGCTCACTTTTCTCAGCTACATAAATCTTCCCTTTTATTCTCGTAACTGAAAATTCCAAATTGACCCAAACATAGCCAGCTAAATCAATCATGAGTCTGTATATCCTCCAGGGTGATCATTGGGAGAAAACAAAAGTTCCCAACTCAATTTCTAGAAGAAGGATCTATTTATAATATTATAAAGCACACAAAAATTAACCACCATCTCCACCTCTTCACCATGTACTCTTATCACACATTCAGGAAAGCCTTCTGTTTTACCATTGTTTACATACAATACTTGGATGGGATTAAAATCTTCCAAAATTTAATTAATCAGTTCCTCACCAGTAATGATCTTGATCCTATTCCCTGCACAGGCCTTACACACTTGTCCAAAATGCTCTTTACGCCTACAGCGATTACAAATCTTCTCAATCACCTGACAACCTTTAGAATTTACTACATGGTAAAAAATAATGCAGTGGAAACAAGTAATAGAGGCTTTTTCTGCCTCTTGCATATTCACCCTCCATTTTTCTTTAGTATTAGTATTTCCTCTAACAACATTGACGTTTGGTAGCAAATCCAGTTTCTTACACGCGTTTATATATTCATCACTATGCCCCTTAATCTCTTGAACACATTTTCTGACTATTCAGTTCCCTTAGCGATGTTGACAGTAACGTTTAAAGTCACTTCTGTGTCTAACCACAGTCCTTCCTGGACTTTTTTTAGTTTTAGTCATCATGATGACTTGGTCTGTAAGACCCTGATTTTGTATTATTGACTCAAACTTGCATGAAGTATCAAGTGTACGCAGAGTTGATACATAATCCTGTACATATTCCTCTTTTTACTGCTCCCTTGAATAAAATGTGTAACTCTCCATCACAACATTCACTTACTTGCCATATCTTCACTCTAATTGTCTTGAGGCATATTCAAAAACATCCGGGTTGTCAGGAATTTCAAGCAGCGAAAGGTTCATAAGTTCCTTCAAACTGACACCATCAAGCCAGTCTTAATAAATATAGTTTCCTTTGTGGAATACATTCTTCACATTTAAATAGCTCCACATATGCTAGAAACACAGGAAGCGACAATTCCCAGGCCATGTATGGTTCTCCAGCCATCTTGCCAGGGTAGCGGTCTGGGTACTGAACCAACTGATGCCTACTTAAACCTTCACAGGGCACAGAGGCGCCACAGCCAATAGGTAAGTGCTCACTCCTACGCACTCTTTTAATCTTTATGCTACTGTAAATTGGGGAATTAATTTTGTATTTTAAATTGCACCATCCTTTGTTTAGGGCATTTCATAGTGTTCCAGAACTCTTTGGTCCGCCGTGACTTTGCTGTTTGAGTGGAGAGAGCTCTCGAGAATGCCGACTTCCTGGTTACTCCCCTTACCACAGCCATTTTGCCACTGTCTGAGGCAGCTGATGCCTACTTAAACCTTCACAGGGCGCAGCCGGCACACTAAAGGCAAGCTCACCTTTGCCCGTCTGCGCCTGGCCTTCGCCAGACCCTTTGCCCTTTTGACTAGAGACCCCCATCATTATGGGAAGCCATCCAATCAACAGTACACAGCGTTGGAATTCTACCAACTACGCAACAACTTCAGCTCCCTATTACATCTTCCTCTTTGTTGTCCACAGTGGCTCCCCTCCCTAGAAGGCCCCTCATCATGCCTGAAGTACAGGTTTCGGGCTGGGATTTTCGACTGGTCATCGGCATTGGGAATCCACAAACTCTCTTGACTATATCAACTAATGTTACACAGTGTAAGAGACAGATAGCTACGATCTCCAAGGCACCTCTGGCGCTTCAGGTCCTCTACTGTAACATTAGATCAATGGCCAAACACTCCATCCACTGAAATATGGAACCTAATTACTGACATCTGTTTCTTTTACGGAGACACGGCTGATTTAGAAGAGTAGTGGTAGGAAGGAAGGGTATCCAAATGATGACACTGACCACTCTTGGTAGTTGATGGAAATCCGACAAGGTCATTTATTTGATTTCATGTATTTTGGTATCTAGGGTGTTGGCACTGTTGTGTTAATTTATGATTCAGTATTGGCTCCTTTTAATAGATACCAGATTTATTTGTTGTTGTACTCCTTCAGAAAGTGACAGGATCCACACACCTACCTGTGCACACATTAGATCTTATTTTTTCAAACTCGCCTGAAGTTGAGTAAATCCTCCATCCTTAACCTGCACAGACCACCAACTAATCAAGCTACAAATTCCTTATGACCAAGAATTGAAGCTACCTAGTCCAGGGATCGGCAGAATAAAAAGAAACTGGAAAGCAATCTCTCCTGACTCTATTATGAACATCCTCAAGTCTTCCCCCCAGCCCCTCCCCTCCGGCCCACCAATATTAATAAATTCTTAATGACATTCAATGATTCGTTGACTCAGGCCTTTGACAAAATTGCCCCACTTAGAAGGGCACCTTTGTCGTCCTCATCTAGAGGCCACGCCCCTTGGTTCTCTGATGAATTGCGCCTGGAAAAATCCAAGTGCAAACATCTAGAACGTATATGGTGCAGGACAAAAAAATCCCTCAAGCAAAGAAATTTACAAGACGTTGGGCAAAAGTTATCATATACATATTAAAACTGTCTTCATAAATTATATTATAGAAAAATTTGATCTAGCAGGAAACTGTTCTAAAGAGCTTTTGAAAACATTCAAGAATTTGTGAAGCCGCGCGTTGGTAATTTCACTATCCCTGCTTTCCAACCTTTGAGCGACTCTTTGGCAAACCTCTTTGAAGAAAAGATTGTAGCCATCTATGCTAACTTCCCTATTTGCCATAGCCAACTAAATATAAGTGTGCCTTCTCTCAACAGCACTGCCACGTTCGAAAATTTGAGCCTTGCTCATTGGAGCAGGTTAAATCGATGCTGCCTTGCGCCAAATCTGGTTCCCCAAGTGACATTTGTCCTCCTAAAGTCACTTCCTCTTTAGCCCTCTGTATTGCACCCACAGTCACTGATCTTTCCAATCCCTCTCTCTAGATTTGACCTCTCTTCCTGATGAGTGGAAGTCAGCGCAAGTAATTCCAATTCAAAAAAAGGTAAATGCCAATCCTGACATTCTTTCCAATTTTCATCCCAACTCTCTACTTCCTCTGCTAGGTAACTACCTCGAGTCCCACATAAACAAACAACTAGCCACATATCTGGAGAAGCATAAAATCCTAGACCCCTCACAATCGGGTTTTAGAGCAATGCACGGTACGGAAATCGCACTAGTGGCAGTTAGAGAAGCATTAGGAAGGTCTTCATTCAAAATGGAAAAAATGCTCAGAACACCTATAAAGTTGGGACTTAGTAGTCATAAACATTTTTACATGAGCATTTCCACCCTGGAAACACATGGAAATCTTCCACTATAAAAGGTAAAAGTAAGTGTGTTTTAAGGGTAGAAAAGGGGATGTTTATGAAAGGTGCAGGGAAATTAATTTCTCCACCTAGAAAACTTTTTTTCAGGTGGAGAAAAAAATGGGTCCAATTCTCAAACCTTTCCAAAGGAAATGGGAAATGTTCCCTCGTGGTTTGCATCGATGATTAGCGCACATTTTCAGCTTGCATGCAATTCTCAAAGAATCGCAGGCGTACTTCTAGGAAGCTGTGATTGTTGCAGCTTCACATGCAAACATGCATAAACATTTATGCACACCTAAAGTAGCCAATCTAAGCAAAATAGCAGCTCACAAGTGCATTTGCACTGCTTAACCTTTTTTTAAATTCTCTACGGGAAAAGACTTTCTCCCAATGGAGAACCCCCCTTCTCTACACCTCCTATAGTTTCCACAGTGAAATTGGATTTAATCTTGTTTAGGGAGTACATTTCCAAACATTTTCAGGGTGGGTAACAATTCTATGTCAGGACCGGAGGCGAGGATAATGCCTTCTTTCTTCGCTATATTTTTAATAGCAGCCATTATTAAAAAGTCAACATTAACTACAATTCCCATAAACCCTTAGGAAAGAAGTAGAACAAACATCCAATGGGGAAACAGTCCCAAAGTATCCAATCAGTGACCCTTCTCCCTCTTTCTTCGCTGCTACGCAGCTGACATAAGTGTCTTTTCTGGGTTTCTCTTTATAACATTGTGTTTATGATGCACGTCATTGCACTTCCTGTTAACGGCTAGCGCTGCTTGTGCACGACCTTTCCCTTTCAGGGCGCCTTCACTGCACTTTCTGTTTGTTGTGGTTTCAGCTTTGCTATCTATCAGAACACTTAAAACGATTAGTTGCCTAAGCATTTTTTAAGACAATCGCTCTTTTGTCCCTGGCTTAGGAACTTCATTCATAGTGCCAATATCGGCAACACTCGCCATCCCCCCATACAGCAATCTCCTAGAGAAATAACCAGACAAGACACCTTCTTTGTGGAGAAAACCGCTGCAGGTTTATTAGCATTACAAATATGCCAACATGGTGGGTTATCTTACGGGCGATCCCAAGGCAGGCAGCCCCTCGCCGCCTGCCACCTGATGAGCCAAATTACACCGTGGCCCTGCCAACGGTGTTTGCCATATTTTGGGGGAGGGAAGACCCCTCCCATCGGTGGACCAACAGCCCACGCCCCTGCTCATGCCCCATAAGGGGGCGGAGCCTGCCAGGCAACCCCCGGTTGCTCAGGTCCACAACTGCCCGTAGGACTAACGGGGCGCCGTCGCTCCTCCAGGGTCCAACGCGAGGACCTCCCTGGGGATATTTGGCCTTTGCACCCTTGTTGTGCTTCTGCAGATGGCACCCGCATGTACCTTACAGCCTCTGGATCGCCCTGTAACTCTGCCTGCAACACAAAAGAATACATTAGACAAAAACCCCCCACACCCTGCCTGAACGCCAGGTATGCGGTAGGGAGGGAAACGGCGTCAGGGTAGTGGGCAAAGAGGGCACCCAGTGGGCGGTGAGAGGTATATGTACCTCACCCCCCGCCCCCTCTGCCCGGAAGTGACGCGGGACACCGGACCCCCGAGGGTCCCAACCACTGGGAGGCTCCCTCCTGTGCCATCTTGTGGCACTAAGGCGGCCGCCCTCTTAGCGGGTCTCCTTCGTGGACCCCGGGCAGCCTCATAGTGCCAATATCGGCAACACTCGCCATCCCCCCATACGGCAATCTCCTAGAGAAATAACCAGACAAGACACCTTCTTTGTGGAGAAAACTGCTGCAAGTTTATTAGCATTACAAATATGCCAACATGGTGGGTTATCTTACGGCCGATCCCAAGGCAGGCAGCCACTCGCCGCCTGCCACCTGATGAGCCAAATTACACCGTGGCCCTGCCAACGGTGTTTGCCATATTTTGGGGGAGGGAAGACCCCTCCCACCGGTGGACCAACAGCCCACGCCCCAGCTCATGCCCCATAAGGGGGCAGAGCCTGCCAGGCAACCCCCGGTTGCTCAGGTCCACAACCGCCCGTAGGACTAACGGGGCGCCGTCGCTCCTCCAGGGTCCAACGCGAGGACCTCCCTGGGGATATTTGGCCTTTGCACCCTTGTTGTGCTTCTGCAGATGGTACCCGCATGTACCTTACAGCCTCTGGATCGCCCTGTAACTCCGCCACAGCTCTGGGTGTGGCCACCGTCACAGCCAGGGCCCCCCACCAAGGTAGGCCTCTTCACCTCCATCTTTGTAATTCCAGGGCCTCTCCCAGGTCCAGCAAAACAAGTCCATGCCCACTCTGGCATTCGCGACCCATCCTCTTTCAAACTCGCAGTGGACTTAGCATGCAGCAGGCCATGCCTGATGAACCAAACCCCCCTGTTCAGTGGATCTGCGCCTGGCACTGTAAACTCTCCTGCGTGAGGAATCCCCGGCATCCTCTGACCGAGCACCTCGCCACACTCACAGTGGGGATATCTCTGCCCATCATAACACCCCTGCCCACAACTGGTTGTTTAACTTATACCAGAAGTATTTCATATCTGGCCGCAATGCCCTCCTACCCCGGAGGGTCAAAACATTGCCTCCCGGTGTATGACCAAATTGATGGGAGGGGAGACACCCCCTAGACTTGTGCCGCAGCTTCTACAACAAGCTGTTCCAGCGCATACCTGGGGCCCCAAACCAAATTATCTCAGTAGTGTGCCGCGCTTCTACCTCAAACTATGCTAGCGCATGCCTGGGCCCCCCAACCAAGGTAAGTCAGTGATGGAAACCCATGCCTCCATATATTGGATTCCTCCCATCGTGCCACTCACAGGACGCACGGACGGCCCTTCACCCAGACCTTTGATCCTAGCAAATAAAGACATGCTCAGATACTAACATCCTTTAATGAGCACTGCACACCATATTATACAACTAATCCATCTTGCACCTAGTTGCACAATAACACTGCACCCCATCAAACCTCGGGTGCCTTTGGACAGCTCAAAGTTCGCCTGTACATGATAAACTTAACCTGTCTTCCGGCCACTCCCCTGGGTGGCTACGGACGGCTGTACCTTTAAAATCTTGGAATTCCTATTGTCCCACCTGCTTGATGCGCTCTGCTGCCAAGCCCGCCCAGAACCCTTTGGTTGTGGCTGGTTGCACCTATTTGCACAATAACAATAAGTGTCCTATCAAACCTCTGGTCCCTCCCCAGGTGCCTTAGGGATACTCAGATGTTCGCCTGTACATCATACACCTAACCTTTCTTCCGGCCACTCCCCTGGGTGGCTGCCAACGGCTGTACCTTTGAAACCCTTGTTATTCCCATGTGCATTACTTGTTCAACCTGCAGGGTGAAGGGCCCTCTAGGAGGCGACCAGGCCCACTGGGCCATACAACATAACCTCCAGTTGTTGCACCAGAATACCACATCGTCCAGACTCCTCCTAACTATTTAAGCCAAATGTGCTCTGGTAGTTGTCCGTATATGAGATCCACCCCTCTATTTCGCCCTATTGAGGTAACAGCACCCTATTGGTACTGGCCCTCAAGCCCTGCTGACTGGATAGTGCCTATTCGTGTGTAGCCCAAAACCCTGCGTTTTTCTGAAGGTGTACCAGGAATGTGCTGAATCTTAGCTTACTTCGCTGGTGAGTGCCCCTCGCACAGTCACAGGTGTTTCTTTGCCTTCCCTATTCTGGATCCCAAATTAGGTAGATATTGCAAGCCCCACTCCTGGGCGACTAAAAGGGAGCCTAAATAGACGGGGACTTGGCCTATTCTTCACCTCCTGTGTAGTGCTCTGGACTGTTCAGACAAGCCTCAATAAGGCCTTACAATCACGTATATCAGATCCTCTGTGCTACCTCCGCTGGGTATCTGATATGCTCCCTATCTGCAGTACCTTGTAGATCTTCAATTATGCCAAACCGAGGCCATTGTAATCACCCTCCATCCTCCTGTGCATTGATCATTTGGCTAAGCCAATGGGGACCCTGGAAAGCTCTTTGAACCTGCTGTCCTCTGCCCAAAGCAAGCACCACCCACTGTTTCCCCAAAGTGGGTCCCGTTAGGATCGGAGTGTAAAATGGTCTTGCTAGCTTGGCCACTTCAGGCTAATATACCATGAAACCATCCTCCCCCAAGTACGCGCCTGCCCAACTACTGGTGCATCTAACAGGAGGCCTTAGGGACAACCTGTCACAGTTAAAATCAGTAGCAAACTAGGCACACCACAGAGGAGACTGCATACACCTCTCACCTAGTTACCATACTGTCACAGAATGCCACCACCATGCCTGCTGGCACCAGTGCTCAACCTGTCTTGAGCCCATGTTGCCGCGGTGCACCTTTCGCAGACATGTAAGGGACAAGAAAATCAAGCAATCAACGTTTGTTCCTGCAATTTATATAACGTAGTTTTAGCCAGGTAAACTTGCTGCTGGGTTTAGCATTAGGAGGCCGTGGACTTTCAACTACACCACTGCATTACCCACAGTGAGCAGCCGTAGTCAACACTGGTAGGTCCGGGCAAACTCGGGCAGGCCTTTGCTTCCCCAGGTATATTTACATTTGCTGCGATTCCACGCATGGTAAGGATATCCGCAATGCATGACCACCAGCAGTATGCTTGCCTCTATACTAAAAGACAACTAAATTCAAACCTTGATGGCAAAATCAATGCGTTTGCTGCTGCGAGTTTGCCCCACCTTCCTCACTGTAGGCTCCCACCTGCCAAACACACCATCAACCGAATGTAAACAGCAAGACAGTGCCACCTGGTGGGTAAAACACCCCCTGTGAGTAGCTCAATAGCATCTGCTTGTGTTTCTTACTGCCAGTATATTGCTACCAAAAGAGGGACTTAACCATTCCTTCAAACCGTGTACACTGGCCCGTGACACCAAATGCCGAGCCGCCATGTCTGGTGCTCAACGCCCCAAACAAGGACGAACCACGTCCACTCCGCCTCAGAGATCCAGTCATGAAGGCCACACGCAGTGGGCCCTGCCAATGTAGGTTTACCTATTTAGAAGGCAAAAGGAATGTGCAACGTCCCATTGAATCTGTGGCCTACAAACTTGCTAGAAGCTGACCTTAAATGACCAACCAAATCATTCCCCAGGTGAGCTCACATTTATTGTGAAATTGGGTATCCCTTACATTCAACAGCAGCCCACAAAAGTCAGTCATGTTCCCTAGTGGTATCAGTGGCTAGCCAGTTCCTGCCCGCCTCTACTAGTCTGTCAGTGGTCCAGTTGAAAAAGAATGTTGTGCCCGGAGCATGCTCCCAAGCCCGTAGCTGGCCCAAAGATGTTGGCAGCAAACACCCAAGGCTACTGAATCAGAATTATCTGCACTGGCAGGTTGAGGAGGAAGTACAGGCGTGAGGCAAGGGGTTCATAGACTAACGGCACTCATGACACCCCCCGACAATGATGTTACGTGCACTTAGAATAAAGGTCCAAACCCCTAATTCACATGTCCTGACCACATGTCTCAACCCAGAGGTGAGAAAGATGAACCCATAATCGCCGGGGCCCGGCCATAACCGACCCATTTTACATCTGCCAGAAGCAGCAGCATGCATCCACTAAGACAGAGAGAGGGCACCATGCCTCACTCCCAGTGGCCCAAGGACCTTGTTGGCAGAGCCGCGAGGATCCGCTCAATGCGCTAAAAACAAACCCTACTCTTACTGCGTTGTCCCCTTAGTCAAACGGCACCAAGGATGTATGCCTTGTCCTATGTCTGCAAATTCACCCCCACCGCACAAGTTGGCCCTCCTCACGTCGGAGGTCACTTCAGTTTGCGCCAAACATGTCTCCTGCCCTGCTGCAAATCCTAG
The DNA here is from genome assembly GCA_963921515.1 of Calotriton arnoldi. NCBI lineage: Eukaryota > Metazoa > Chordata > Amphibia > Caudata > Salamandridae > Calotriton > Calotriton arnoldi. The sequence goes on from CAWUFW010001550.1 coordinate 1,725,815, forward strand.
TAACATCACAACTACTAACCAAGCAATTGTGCAAGTGTGACAATTCCGACTATTCCAGGCCCCAAGTGCTATGAGAATGGCATGGTCAGCAGGCAATGGAATTATATTGTATTGGATTAATAATTGCCCGTTGTTGTGGTCATCTGTAAAATAGAGAGACAGCGCCAAGAGTGGCGAACTGTCACCATCGCCGGCGTCGAATTAAGTGGCGGTGCCGAGCACCGGGAACCACCCGGTCCAATTTAGCACAGGGAAACTTTTCCCACCCGCCTCGATATACAGGAGAATACTTGTTGGCCAGATGGTCCGAGAAACCTCCTTCCTTCCACTTGGAGGTCCGCCCAAGCCATACCTTCCGGAGCATAGTATAATGTAACTGGACCCAGAGGTGTTGGTGCGCTACGCCGAGGAAAAAGATCGCACTGTCTGTCTAGGGATACAAAGTCCCCAGTGAACAACCATCCGCCCGCGCTGTGTCTAGGGACCACGTAGTGACCTCGCTGGAAAGAGACGCTACAGGGGACACAACAGACCCAACCCAGCCATTCTCATTGCAGACAACACCCACTGCCACAGCAGTACAAGCCTCGCCGCCGATGGGAGTTCCATGAGACCCAGCTCCCAATAATTCGCCCCATGCAAAGGTGCTGCATTTCTGATGCAAGGTGGGCGGCAAAACTGCATGTAACTAAACTATATAATTATTGTGTATTTTACTTTATTGGCGGTGTAAGCGCAAAGTCGGCCGGAGATATTGGTGCCCTTTACATAGCACCAGTTCAGTTAATTACTAAAGCACGAGCCGCCCGACTTGCCGGTGTCTGTTTCCTTCATTGCATCCGGATATATGATATAACAAGTAACATGCCTACAGCAAGCATGACTAATTGCTTTGTCAATGGTCGCTAGTTGCATAATGTAAGTAAGCAGTACTCGCGATACAAGTCAGGACTGGGGCTTTGTCCTTGAGATGAGGCCACTCCAATTAGCGCCACACCTTGCCACTGCCAGCGCCTGATCTTTCCCAACTACTAACCATCACACTGCACAAGTGTGACAATTCAGACTGGTCGAGCCCCCCAAGCTTTAAGAATTGTTTGGCTGGCAGGTATTAGTTGTTTTTAACATGAGTGGGATTATAAAACAATTAATTTTCTGCTCATTTTTTAATTGAGCAGCTGTCCTAAGTGCCGGTGCCCACATTTAAGTGCCGGTGCCAGCCCCAGAAAGCGCCCTCCCGGACTCGTGCGCGAAACCAAACAATGTAAAGTGGTTTAAATGGCCGTCAGCGTCCGTTAAATAAAATACCTTTCCATCGTAACAAAAATTGCATTGCCCTGATGATGCAGAATATGTAGACTGCAAACCTGAAAACAACACGCAATATTCCCCTGGCAGTCATAATATATCGAGACCAGTGGAGTGGTGCCACCTGTAACGTTCGAGCAGCTCACCGGTTTGTCATGACCAGCCTGCACGTGACTGGCCTCCATCCTTGTCCTAGCGTTTCACAACTCCGTGCATAAATTAAACAGCAATCAGAAAACACACAGCATTGCCCCGACGATGAGTAGTACATTCGCAGATGGCCGAATGAGGTGTAAATAAGAACTGTAACCCTAAAACACCTGCATTACCCTCATGTATAGGCCGCAACACTGAAAACGACGTGCAAACATTCATTGTGCCGTCCTGATTTATCGAGCAACATAGTGAAGAGACTCAACTATTAGTTGGCATTTGGGCGAGCGTAATTCCACCCTTCGTACATACTTCCCTATTGTATCAACATTGTCCACCCCGGGGTATGCGCTGGACGAGCCTGCGGTCCGCCATCCGGTGCCAGGCCGCCCACGATCGGCACAGTCGTGGGAACCCCCAACGCGCGAAGGTGCTGCGAGTAAGACAACGAGCAAGTTGCTCAGACAATAAAATTAACTTCCCCATTAAACCAATAAACTGCCACGAAGCCATATAATCGTTAGCTTGTAATCGCCACCGAGCGCCGCGATTAATACCACTAAGTACACATACATGCGAGGCGGCCACCATTACGGCCGCCTGGAGATTTGGGGTCAATCCAGGGCAGGAAAGCATTGCCATGGTGAAATTGACTATGTACACAAAAGTCTTGGTAACATAACTGACTCGTATGGGGGCTTGTTGGTCGTAGCACCCCCACTGAATCGATTGCTCACAGGCCCCGCATTCAAATTGGATTGAGGAGGTGGGATGTCACTGCTCCCTGAAACAGCTTGGCGCTATTTCGACCCGAAACAACCCGAGGCGACGTAACTGACTTCAGGCTGCTGGACCCGGCACGACCCGCAACGAGCAGCACAAAATCCTTCTGCTGCCTGTGCCGGAAAAGAGAGGAGCGAGGAGGGGGAAGCGCCTCTAATGCCGCCACCCTGAACAAGTGAACGGAAGGAGCTCGCTCTCAGCTGGCTCCCCTTCCCTCCAACCCTGGCACCCACCGTGGCCAGGAGCTGGCAGTATCGGCGGTGCTGGCCTGTGTACCCGTGAGTTAACCAACACCCCCCCCCCAAGGCGGACCGCAGCCCTGGCTGGGCCGCCCTGCCCTGGCCACTAACCCTGCTGGGAATGCCGGGCGCGGGGAGTGTTGACTCACCGCGTGGCCATTTACCGTGCCGCCGGACCTGCATCACCCCCCGTGGATGATGCACCCTGCCTACCACTCAGCACCCCCCAAAGCCGCCGGGATCCTAGGTGCACCACGCGCCAACAAGCCCCGTATGCTCATGACCTCCTTGGTTCCCGGAGGAGGGGGGCCTCGCGGCACCCACTGCCCCCTGCAAGAGACACCGGCCCAAGACCATGCCAGGGATGACGTGCCTTCTAGGCCTGGTGACCAAGATCCATTGAGCGGTCTAGGCCCATCGCCGCGTGGGCTGAGGCCCCCGTAGGCCCTAACTGGCTCCACCTCCCAGCCACGGAGGGGGGAGCGCCTCTAATTCCACCCCCGGGATGGGCGAAGGGAAGCGGGGGTGCTCACGGCACAGCTGGCTCCCCCCTTCCTCGAAACCCAGCACCCCCAAAGGCCACTCGGGGCCGGGGGCAGCCCGGCGGAGTCGCCAGTGTACACTCAGGAGCTGCCCCAAACCCTCCCCCCCAGGCGGCCCGCACCTTGGCGGGGCCTCCCTGCCCTGGATCCAACCCCGCATGGAGAGATCGGGTGGGCGGGCACGGGGAGGGCCATGGAATGCACTCACCGTCCAATTGAGGTTAAGCAGCTCCCGTGACCACGACCAAACGGCGTCAGGGTAGTGGGCAAAGAGGGCGCCCAGTGGGCGGTGAGAGGTATATGTACCTCACCCCCCGCCCCCTCTGCCCGGAAGTGACGCGGGACACCGGACCCCTGAGGGTCCCAACCACTGGGAGGCTCCCTCCTGTGCCATCTTGTGGCACTAAGGCGGCCGCCCTCTTAGCGGGTCTCCTTCGTGGACCCCGGGCAGCCTGCATTGTCAGGGGAACCCCTATATTCGTACATTGAGTATCCATATTTAGGCCTCAGAAGCCTATGGGGACACACTCCCAGGCCGGCCCCTAGTTAGTAAGCACCAGGGCGACGTGTCCCCGGGCGTGGACCCACCTAAAAACAAGGCTTTGCCCGCAAAAATGTTTTGTGGCAGTCTCCCAGCCAGCATATTAAACCTTCCCCCGGTTCTGAGCTACTTCCAGGCCTCTATCCCACATTATTTTCCTGGGTTGCACCCACACTACTTACCTGGGTAATGGAGTTTGAGGAGGATCCCCAGGGGGTAGAGGGCACCCTGGCAGCCCTTCCATGGGACGATGATTTCTATGATGAGGTGGAAGCATCTATTTATAGGGCAGTGTCAGAGGCCATGGTCCCCTTAGAGGAACGCCTTTCCCGCCAGTTAGCCCAGGCCTGTGCTAAATTGTCAGGGTCCCTCCCAGCCCCTAACCCTCTGCCTGATGCCCTAGGGGCTCCCTCCTCTACAGACCAGAATCCAGTCCCGGCAAAGCGTCGCCGCGAAACCAGGGTGGATCAGGATGCCTTTGACAGGCTAAAACAAGCCTTCCTGGACAGTAACCCCTCTTCCTTGCCTGCTGGGGATGATGGGGGTCCAACTCCTGATACCCCTGTGCTGGTTCACCCAGACGGGGAGGCAGACGACGAGCCTGGCCCTTCTAGACCATGGCTTCCCTCCCGCCCCTCCCAGGCTACCCAGGGTGAAAATGGTACTCCCTCAGATATGCTTGACCCTGACGAAATTATTCACCCTCCGTCCTCCGAAAGGGCCCCAGGCAAGAAAGTCGCAAGCTACGTGGCGGGGCGCATTCGGAGACCTCTGGAGAAGGAGTCCCGCAACTGCCTCCGGGCAGAGTGCCCGCGCCCCTCGCTGGAGGGGAAAGTGGCCCTTACACCGGAAATTGACACGCGCATGGCCACCTTCCTCCAGCAGTTCATGAAAGATCCCAAAAAGGGGATTGATAGGTCCAGGCATGCGTGCCAGGACAAACTTCTGGACACCCTAGGGCCCCTTACAAAAATTCTGGATGTGACCGAGGAAGCCAAACTCTCGGGTTCCCTGATCTCTCCTGAAACCCTTTCGGGGTGGGCACAAAGAAAATTATTTTTCTGGGCAACTCAAATTGTGCGCTGTCTACCGAGCGTCGCAGCTCCCTCCTAATTAAGGTGGACCCCAAGCTGGGGGATCTGGCGGACTCAGAAGCGGGTGCCATTGCTCAGGGAGGGCTCTTTGGGAAGCCGTTTGTGAAAGAATTAGGAAAATTCGTCAACACATTTACCTCCCTTGATAAAGCACAGGTGTCTATTAAAAAAGTGTTCCCCTCTTGTGTTTTCCACGGGGCCAGTCGAGGTAGGGGCCGCTCGACCGGCCGCCCTTTCAATCAATATCCTCCCAGAGGACAAGGCTCCCGGTAAGGCCAGTTTCAAGATCAGTCCCACTTCAGGAACTTCTATCCTACAAGAGGCTGAGGTGGCAGAGGATTCCGGGGAGCCACAGCTTCCTCCAGTCCCGGTGAGTGTTCTCCCTTCTTCCCGGTTAAGGGTAGGGGGGCTGCTGGCGAATTTTTTCCAGCCCTGGACTTCCATCACAGGGGACGCCTGGCTTCTCCAAACAGTAAAGGGGTTTTACATAGAGTTTTTCGGCGACCCGTCTCAGGGTGTCAAGCCTCGGCCTATTCAGTTCTCAGGACGGGAGGCCGCCCTTGTGGACGAAGAGATTGCTTCTCTCCTCTCCAAAGGCACCATCTCCCTTTTGACTCCACATACCCGGGGGTTCATCAGCAACCTCTTCCTGGTCAACAAGGCCGATGGGGGCCAGCGGTCGGTGATCAACCTCCGCGAGTTCAATGAGTGGCTCGTTTACCGCCACTTCAAAATGGAGGGAATTCATCTCCTGAGAGATGTTCTTCGACCCCTGGATTGGATGGTACAGATGGACCTAAAGGATGCCTACCTCTCCATTCCCATTTTTCCCCCTCACAGATGGTTCCTTCAATTTGTATGGCGTCAGTAGATATTTGAGTTAACTGTACTGCCCTTCGGTCTCTCCTCAGCCCCGTGATGTTTCACAAAGGTCCTCAAACCGGTGGTGGAATACCTGAGAGCTCGGGGGATACGTCTGATAGTGTATCTGGATGATCTTCTCCTGATGGGTCAGTGCCCTCACAATGGGGATAGACCTTATTCAGAGCTTGGGGTTTGTTGTGAACGAGACCAAATCCCTCTTGATTCAGGCTCGGAAGGTGACCTTCCTGGGCTTTGTCATAGACTCGACCTCGTTCACCCTAAGTCTGCCTTCCTGAAAAGTGTCAAAGATTCGACACAAGTTGAGACATACTCTTACCAAACGGCAGGTTTTTCTCAGCCAGCTGGCTCGGGTAGTGGGCCTTCTCTCTTCATCAATTCAGGCCATCTTCCCGGGGCCCCTTCATTATCGGCCGCTGCAACGTGTGAAAGCCGCATATCTGCGCAGAGGCCTCCGCTACTCTCACAGAGTGCCACTATCCGAGGAGGCTAAAGAAGAGATCCAATGTTGGCTCATCCACATGGATGCATGGAAGGGCCGAGCAATCTTCGGCTCCGCCCCAGACATTGTTATAGAGTCCGACGCCAGCAGGCCAGGCTGGAGCGCCAGATGTGGCGATTTTTGTGGTCTCCACAAGACCAGAGGTTGCATATCAACTGTTTGGAGCTTCTAGTAGGTTCCTTTGTGGTCCGTTGCTGGACAAAGGATTCCATCCAAAGATGCTGCTGCGAGGCTCAACTTCGACACAGAGCCAATCCTTCGACACCAACTGTGAGGCTTGACTCAGATGGATCGACCTCACTGCATGAATCGGAACGAACGCATCAAGTCTTCGACATCGATGTTTGCTCCATACAAAGATACTTTTTCAGTGGGTCCTGCATGGGCCTGCCTTCCAGAGCCGGTTGGCCTGAACTTTAAATTAACCCTGGTCTAACGCGACCTCAAGTAACCTTTTAGCCTATTGACTTCTAAGTACTGTTTTTAGATTTAATCTATAAAAATTCATATCTCAAGTTCTACTTATTGCATATTTGTCATTTTGGTATTGTTTTACTCATATACATATTCTCTATTTTTATAAACTGGTGTGGAGTTTTTTTGTGGTGTTTGTACTGTGTTACTGTAATTTAAGTGTTGCACAATTACTTTACACATTGCCTCTTAAGTTAAGCCTGACTGCTCTGTGCCAAGCCACCAGAGGGTGAGCCTGACTGCTCTGTGCCAAGCCACCAGAGGGTGAGCACAGGTTAATTTAAGTTGTGTATCTGACTTACCTTGACTAGGATTGTGGTCCCTTTGTGGACAGGTTGCAAACCTCTACCAACTAGAAACCCAGTTTCTACCACCAGGTATGGGGTCAGACCATTCCAAAAGGTCTGGCAGAAGGGTACCTCTGATATGCTTTCTTTAGTATAGAGGTATTAGTGATAAGTAGGAGTCTCCCTGTTGTACTCGAGCCCCACACAAATTTTAACTCTTCTGTTTGGTTTCCCTTTTATTGATTTGCCGCAAATTTTAAACACATACCATTAATTGTGGTAAAACGTAGCTTCTCCTGAGGCCTCCATGGCTCAAAAGGAGCCGATTGCTGCGGAGGGAGAGGTCGTGCTGCCCACTTCCTTGTTGACTATTTGGGGGACATCTTAGAAAGCATCGGTCTAGTCATTCTCCTTATCGGAGACGGTTACTTAAGGGGCATGAGTGCGCGGACGAGCCAGTAGTCTCGCTGTTGTACTCCAGCACCACACAAATTTTAACTGTTGTTTGTAGTTTTCCTTTCATTGTTTTGAGGCAAATTTTAAACACATAACATTAATCTTGGTAAAACATACCTTCTCCTCGGTCTGCCATGACTCAATAGGAACTGATTGCTGCGGGGGGAGGGGTTGCACTGCCCACTTCCTGGTTGACTATTTGGGGGACATTTTAGAAAGCAGCAGTTTAGTCGTTCCCCATATTGGAGACCGCTACTTAAGGGGCATGAGTGCGCAGACGTACAGCGGACGCGCCACTGGCAAGCCCGTCTGTGCCCATCCACATCCGGACTGCGCACGGACCCCAGACCCCTGGTCCTGCAAGCCTACAAACCCTCCCCCCTTTGGCGTACTCCAGGGAACAACTATTGAGTATACGTTGGAAGGGTAAGCCACCTTCATTTTCGCCGTTTGGATTTGCTGAATTCTATTATTTTAAAACCTGCACTTGCTCCACATGCCCTTTTAAGGCCACTTCCCCGGGCTTTCATTAGCAACCTCTTCCTGGTCGTTGCGTGCTCTTTTCTGTGCAGTGTTGATGTGTCTGAGTGGGTACTCACGTCTACCCAGGTGTACTGCTAGGTCGTGGGATTGGTCCGCGAAGTCACTAACGTTACTGCAGTTGCGTTGTAAACTCAAGAACTGTCCATAAGGAAGGTTCTCCCGTAAGGCCTTTGAATGATGACTACTAAACATTAGTAGGCTATGGTTGTCAGTCGGCTTTTTGAAGGTTTTTGTATTTAGTTCGCCTTCAGAAAGACTGATCAGTAGATCTAGAAATGGGAGTTCTTTCTCCGAAATATTGGCAGTGAAGTTGAAGCACAGAAAAGAGCACGCAACAACAATAGGGAGCCTCTCCTGGAACCATGAGTGAGATCCCAGGCTGAGGAACTAACCTGCATCACTGTGTACACCCCAGAGTCCAACTTTATCAAAAAAGTGATAAAAAAACCACTGGAAAATTTTGCAAACTAACATTCAACCCCCCAAGGTTCGCATTTAAAAGAACAGCAAACCTAAAAGACATGTTCATTGATACAAGGCCTAGAACACACACGCCCCCCGTGCAGAGACAACTTTGGAATCTGTCCCCGATAGTGGGCCATTACCCTTGTGGCCAGTGTAACATCTTTCCCCTTACACAGCCAATAAAGAAGGTCCAGTTGACGGACACCCTGACATGGATACAACAGAAACACACCAACTGCAACACACACAACTGCGTTTATTTGATCACTTGCCCTTGTCAGTTGAAATACATAGGCAACGACTACCCGATCTGTCAAAGTACGAATCACGGAGCACCGGAGTAACATCAGGTGCAGAAAGACCAACACTAGGATGTGTGCCCATTACACCACCATTGGGCATACATCTGATGACCTGAAATGGACTGTTCTAAAGTCACACCCACAGATACGAAAAGAAGCTCTTTTTAGGAAGGAGCAGATGTGGATTTTCAGATCGTCCACACAGAGGTTTGGGCTGAATGATGATATCCCCTGGGGAGAATTGAATAGATAATCTCACAATCCTCCCATTAGAATGTACAACAATGCGTAGACGAACCGCACTGTACCCCACAACGGAGGAAGATCAAACTGCTGACATTACCCCCACTGATTCATCTACACACACAAATACCGGCGCTCAACCACCATAACATTACGCACAACCATCTACACAAAGGGAGATTGATTTCTCAGACGATTAATAAATTTATATTTCGCAGTGGCTGGGATGAATTTAAACATGTGGTTAATATTTTCAACCATCGAAACCATAGAGGGCGTCTCCATAATGTCAACTCTAAAACCCAGTAAATTCGATTTGTGTTCTAATATGGAAAAAAGACGAACCGTCATGACTTTATCCATGACCCTCAAGATGGCCCCTGCGATTCCCACACTAGTATTCCTAACTAATTCCAGGAAGTACTGGCAATATTATAACCCCGCCCCCTCTGGCTCATCTCGGGACGGGAGACCGAGACAGGGTAGGTGTGCAGGCGCATGCCACGCCATGAATGAGAGTGTAAGAAACCCCCAGGACACGTCCTACTTTAACCGGGGTAAGGCGAATGATTACTTTTAACTCTCCGGGTCTACTATTATACCTCTAGGTTGCGAATGTGCGGTTCGCTCTGTTGTGGTCCCGTAGGACCCGATTTGACTCTGAAACGGGTGACACAATAACAATAACAGTGGGAAGTGTTTTTATAAAGGCAATACACCAAATAACACATGTCCTATTGTTTTTAAACACTGAGTGTGTATGCAAGGGTGACGTCTTTAGGGTGGATGTTGCAACCAAACAATTGTCACGACTAAGACACCGTTGATTAACTAATGGTTTTTGCGACTAGCTGAGATCATGTAACAGATAACACGACTCCCCACAATCACTGTCATTTTTGTCACTATATATCGATAGAAAAAGTGACAACATTAGTGTCAGAAAAATATTTTTTGCACATTGGTGAAGCTACGTGCGTATTCCCACAAATTGTCACCTTGAACTACACCATGGGGCATGATATAAGGTGATATGCATAAGAAACAACGAATCGTAATACTCAACGTTATCCTACTTTTTACCAGAATCTAAAAAATACTTTGTATGTGTTCTTTGTTTTTGTCTGTCCCTCTTATCTTTCAGGTCATTTTGATAAACAAGGTAGAATCTTACTTTGTTACATATGGTATGACTGATTACTTGAACCACCTGCACACATTAAGAATCAGTCAAGCAGTAGTGTAGGTTACTTCTCTTCGGTCCTGATCAATTGCCAATAGACCCCCTTGGGGCTAGAGTAGGCAAGAAATATGTTGACCTTATGTTTTAGAAACTAATCACGACTGCTCTTTAGGACCATTGTATCCCACACAAGCAACACTGGTTTTAATTAGGTTAGTGAGCCTCACTAGTAAAGTTTACTCAAACCAGGCATCACTGAACCTCTTTTTAATCACTCTTCTCACCACACTACTCTTCACTCCCCACACACCCGCACTCATCAAATGGCATAATCAAAAGATCTCTGGCAAAGAGCCCCCTCGTGGGTGCCCATCGGGCATTGCAGCACCGGCCCGACAAGGAACATGCACAGACGATGAAGCATGACCCCTGTTGGGGTGTGTGAGGGCATTTGCTCCTATTGGAGCGTACTCCACTGACCTTACAGACTATTAGCACTTTTACCTTGTCCAAGGAATTTCACACCCTTGTATCTAAGCCACTGAATAAGGGAGCACATGTGCTGGACCTTACCAATAGCTCCTGGTTCCTTTTGTTTAAATGGTTAGTTGAAGCTATCCCACCAGGTTATTCAATCCTCAGATTAGATAGGGTAGGAAGGCCAGGAGGAGGACTGGCTATTGTATACAAAGTACAGTATAAGTGTCATTTGGAGACAAATCAATGTAGTAATTCTTACAAGGTGCTATATTTCACTATTAAAATATCACCTACTATCTCCTTTGCTGGAATGCTAGTCTATAGACACCCAGGACGTCTTTTTCAACCGAAATAGCAAACCTTATAGAACCACACCTAGTGAAAAGTAACTTTAACATCATGGGGGACTTCAATTATCATTTGAAGGACACTGCCAATGGATTCTCCATGGTACTTAAGGAGATTCTGCCTCGGGCTCCCACCGTTGGTCATGGCCCCTACCCAGATAGCAGCACGATCCCTAGATGAGACTGTCAGTTCATGAGGTGCCTCCTCCCTGCTGGTCAGACCACAGGGCAATTTACTTTTTACTTACCCTGCCACCTTTTCAAAAGAAGTATACGCTCACCAATATCAAGACCTCCAGAAGGAATTGGAAGAGGGTTTCAGCCGAACCCTTTGCTAGTGCTCCTAAAAGCAAGCCTTATACTGACCATGAGGTTGTGGACAGAGGGGTGGAGGATTTCCTAGCCTGGTTGTGCTCGGCAGCTGATGAGGTAGCAACCATACGGGAAGTCAATTTTAGGAGAAAATTGTCGACGGCCACCTGGTTCACAGATTGATTAAGGCTTCTCAAACAAGTTTGTCCTCGCCAGGAATGTGCCTAGAGGAAACATTATGAGGTGCAGGAAAGGTGCTAACATAAGATAGCTATTAGAGACTAAAAACTAGCTATCAGACAAGAAAAAGCTATCTACTGTACTAACAAAATTGAGTCGACTAATTCCTCAACAGAACTTTTCAAAATCATTCATCAGTTATCGACGCCTTCGGCCCTCCCAGAAGTAGAAGGCTCACAAGAGCTCTGCAATAAGTTAGCAGATTTCTTCCAACTGAAAATTTTAAATATCTATAAAAAGTGTGAGGCTCCTAATACAGAAGTCGACGCCGTGTTGCGCCTAACTAGATAGCTGCAGCCACACTCCTCAGAATCCATAGAGAACAAGGAAATATATGTGAGGCTGGTCACTGGTTTCGGTCCTCTTACACCTGAACATCTCCTCAACATTAAATCAGGATCGCCTCTTAAACCATGTGCCCTGAAAATTCTGCAAACGATAGCAGGTACGGTTGCTCGACCACTATCATCTATTATGAACAAAGCCATCATCTCAGGGTGCTCCCCTCGTCTGTGGAAGGAGGCAGTGGTGAAGCCACTACTCAAGAAGCCCAATCTTGACCCTAATGACCTCAAGAACTATCGTCCATTTCTCTGCTGCCAGTCCCAGCTAAAATCCTGGAGAAACATCTCAATAGTCACTTGATGGCTTATGTGGAGGAACAGAGAAATCACCAGTGGCGGCTGGTGGATTTGAAAAGTGGTGAACGCAAATTTAAAATCGAAGTTGTAACCCCTGACGAGCCACCCCCCAACCTTCCTATTAATTGCCCAGTGACCTGTTGCATTGCACTGGTTTTGGGTGCTTGAAGGCTTCCAGCCCCTTCAGGGTTTGATATAATTCCACAAATTGTTCCTGTGTGTTTTTAATTTTTTGCTAATTTTATTTTAATATGAAGATTTGCACAGTGCAACAAGCACAATGCCACCAGTGAGCTTTACATAGGGATAAGAATAAAGTTTTAAAGGCTGACTGTGCAAACACAAAATGAGAAATAAGAATAAGATTGCATAAAATGGATACAAGCCTTTTTAATATCAAAATATATGATACTATTATTGCAGCTACAAATACCACTATTACATCTAGGGCCTTGTATACATTGCAGTACTTCACAGAGGTTAGAATTAGACAGACTGCCAGTTTAAACTATTAACTATAGTGCTTCCTAAAACAGAACAAGTATTAAGTTATTTTTTAAAAAGTAGGTTTTCAAGTCGCCACATCTACAAGGTGTAATTTAACCCCATTTGCTGTCACTTAAAAATAATACATTAACACAAGAGGCTATATTAGCCTTCTATACATTGGAAAGATCTAGGGCCAAATGTACGACCCTTTCATTTAGCGCCTCGCAATTTGCGACACATTGCGAGTCGCAAATTGCGAGGCGCTAAATGAAATGTCCAACAGTGTGTTTACACTGTTTTGCGATTCCCAATGGGGTCGCAAATTGCGAGGCTCATTAATATTAATGAGCCTCTCGCAATTTCCGAGCCCATTGTGAATGCCAGCCCTCCCAGGGTTGGTGGCCTGCTGAGCTCAGCAGACCACCATGTCTGGGACTGCTTTTTAATAAAGCAGCTTTTTTTTTTTTTTAATGCAGCCCGTTTTCCTTAAAGGAAAATGGGATGCATTTAAAAAAAAAAAAAATGAAACGTTTTCGTTTCATTTTTTAAGGGTAGGCAGCGGTCCCTGAGACCACTGCCTGCCCTTAAAAAACATATTTCGCATGCATTTGCAAAGGGGAAGGGGTCCCCTAGGGACCCCTTCCCATTTGCAAAATCATTACCACCTACTTGAAGTAGGTGGTAATTGCAAGTGTTTTGCGACCACAATTGGGGTCGCAAAACATTAGTACATTGTATTGAGACTCGCAATTTGTAAGGGAACGCCCCTTCCAAATAGCGAGTTGCAAAACATATTTACCGAGTCGCAAAAAAATTGCGACTCGCTAAATGGGCTATGTACATGGCCCAATATGTTTTTGCATGCGCAAACGGGTTCGCAAACCCGTTTGTGCATGCAAAAAGGGGTCGTACATCTGGCCCTTCAACTCTAAAACTACCGATTGAACTTAGCATTTGCCACCAAGACTTGCAGCAATAAGCGGGTCTAATTGCCTATATCAATAGCACTTGTTTTCCCTGGCATAGGAAATTATTTCCAGTGCACACCCGGCAATGCACGCCCCAGTAGCGAGGCATGGGCCTTTCATTCTTCATACATGCCATCCACATCCGTTTTGAGTACCTGCGCAGACCAAGGTCCCACATGCCACTTGCAAGGAGTGAAACGGGATGAGGCCACTTCCAAATTGTCTTTAAATGCTGTTGTCAAGCTTAGAAAGTATTGTCGATCTGCAGGTGCTATAAAATGCAAGAGCAGACAGGGAGAGTGCAGTCCTCAGCGAGAGCAGACCTACACAAAGCTACCACTTTCACTCCTTGAGAGAACACCCTATAAATATGCAAATTCTAGAATGCGCAGCAGAAAAGATGTTTCCCGGAGGGTGAAAAATTGATTACTGGGCCTGGGTGGCAGATAATAGCTGACTGTTCAGAGGTTTCAAGGCAATGCCTGCCTGTCTCTTTGGGACGCACCATATGCCATATTCCCCAGTCAGCCGCTTCATGTTATGAGACCGAGGGGAATGCTGGGTGGTAGGAAATATGTACTGGCGCGGTGATCCCAGACAGAAATGTGAGGAAAATGTGATATTTTTAGCTAAATGTGAGGGGATTCTGGGTAAGAAACGGGGGATCCATGCAAGCCACACCACCCTGAACTCCCCCGGGTGTCCAGTTTTCAGAAATGTCTGGGTTTGGTACGTTTCCCTAGATGGCCGCCTAGCCCGGGACCAAATACGCAGGTGCCCCCCCTTTCAAAACCAGGTTGTTTTGTGATAGATAATTCTGATGTCTCCACAATATTTTTGGGCCCTTCCCTGTCGCAGGTACTTGGCCCACCCACACAAATGAGGTACCATTTTTATTGGGAAACCTGGGGGAAAGCTGGGCGGTAGGAAATTTTTGTCACCCCATTGATCCCACAACTTTACCACACAGAAATGTGAGAAAAATTGACTTTGTTCGCTAAATTTGAGGTTTGCAGGGGATTCTGGGTAATAAAACGTTGGAGCCCCTGCAAGCCACGCCTCCCTGGACTCCCCTGGATATCTACATTTCAGAAATGTCTGGGTTTGGTAGGTATCCCTAGATGGACGCTGAGCCCGGGACCAAAAACGCAGGTGCCTCCCTTGCCAAAACAGGTTGTGTTGTCATAAATTGGGGGCACCTGCGTTTTTTTTCCGTGGCTCGGCGCCCATCTAGGGAAACCTACCAAACCCAGCCAGTTCAGAAGACTAGACACCCAGGGGAGTCCAGGGATGTGTGGTTTGTGAGGATCTCCCAATGTTTTCTTACCCAGAATCCCCTGCAAACCTCAAATTTAGCTAAAAAGCCACATTTTCCTCACATTTCTGTGTGACACGGTTGTGAGAGCACCACGCCGGCACAAATTTCCCACCACCCAGCGTTCCCCTCAGACTCCCAATAAAAATGATACCTCATTTGTGTGGGTGCCCAAAGCAGTGTCAGCCCAAAAACATATGAAAATAAACCTGGCCTTTTGGACCCACCTTGGTTCCCCCTCAGTTTTTCATTTTATAGGTTTTTAGGTTCTCTGCTTTGGGCACCCACACAAGTGAGTTATCATTTTTTTCAGGAGACTGAGGGAAACGCTGGGTAGTGGGAAATTTGTGCCAGCATAGTGATCCGACAAATTTTCCACACAGAAATGTGAGGAAAGTGTGAATTGTTAGCTAAATTTGAGGTTTGCAGGGGATTATGGGTAATAAAACACTGGAGGATCCACGCAAGCCACACCACCAGCCAAGCGCCATCCTTGCACACCACCAGCCAAACACCGTCCACGCACACCACCAGCCAAGCATCATCCAAGCACATCGCCAGCAGGATCCACGCAAGCCACACAGCCAGCCAAGTGACAGTCCACGCACATCACCAGCCAAGTAACAGTCCACGCAACCTGTCAGACATGTGCCATCCACGCAAATCGCTGGCCAAGCAATAGTTCACGCACACTGCCAGCCAGGCGCTAGTCCACACACACACTGCCAGCTAAGCAAAAGTCCACACACACCACCAGCAAAATGCAGGTTCACACACAGCCAGCCAAATGCCAGTAAACACAGACCATCGGCCGAACTCCAGTTCACTCACACACAGAAACTTTCACTAGTGTCTAGTGGTTTTCTACCCCCCTTGGGAGCAGATGTGCCTAAAAATAATGTTGATCTGCCCCCAAGGTGGCAGAAGCAGCCAGAATGTGTTCACAAAACAAAGGGGACCAACCCTTGCCTAAGGGGCCGCTCCCTGACATGCCCATAAACATATCTCTGGTGTCTATTGGGCTTTCTGCCCCCACGGGGGGCAGAAAGACTGTGGCTATTTTTTGGGGGGATTGGCATCTCCCATTATGGGCGGCCCCACCTCTCTTTTATTCAACAAAAAAATCCTGGTGTCTAGTGGGCTTTCTGCCCCGTGGGGCAGATCGGGGGTAATAACCGCATCTTCCCTCCAGGGCGGGAAGAAAGACACTTTTTTGTTTGGGGGGTGGGGGCATTGGCATGCCCATTTTGGGCAGTCCCCACCCTTACATATTCAAAACAAAAAATCCCTGGTGCCTGGTGGGCTTTCTGCCCCCCTGGGGGGCAGATTAGGGGGTGATAACCTCCATCTGCCTCCTTGGGCGGGGGGGCAGAAAGACTGTCCCTTTTGTGTTGGGGTGGGGGCATTGGCATGCCCATCCCTCTTTTATTAAAAAAACAATCATCCCTGGTGCCTAATGGGCTTCTCCCCCCCCCCCTGGCGGGGCAGATCGGGGGCTATTACCCCCTTCTGCACCCCAGGGGGAGCAGAAAGACTGTGGCAATTTTGGGGGTGTGTGGGGGCATTATAGTGCCCATATAGGGCAGCCCCCACCCCTAAGTACTAAAAACAAATCCCTGGTGTCTAGTGAGCAATCTGACCCCCCGGGGGGGCAGATTGGGGGCTGCTGCCCAATCTGCCACCCGGGGGGCAGAAAGACTGCCCAAATGAATATGGGGGAGGAAAGGCCCTTGCCCAAGGGGCCGCTCACCCCTCCCTGGTGTCTAGTGGTGGATCCCTGCTTGGGGATCACCCTCCTGCGGTGATCCCCATGCAGGGATCCACTTGGGAGGGATACCATCGGAAAGGGTAGATTCTCCCCTTTCCAACTATACCTCTCCCGTGTGTTTCGGTGCTCGGGGGCTGAGATAGCCCCATAAGCACCAAAACAGTGAAACTGAAACAAGCCGATAGGTTTGTTTCAGTTTAACTTTCAAAGTAATGACGTCAGCGCTCCATGCGCGCGATCGTCATTACATTGGGGAAAAAAAATACATCAGGAGGTTGGGGAAGCTCTTCCCCACCTACCGAGGCAAAAAAAAAAAAAAAAGGAAATCCCTCTGCTGTTTACTGCAGCGGGATTAGGCAGTGGTGTGCCGAGGACGTAACGGTTACATCCTTGGCACACCAGCGCCAAAGCCAAGGACGGAACCGTTACGTCCTTGGCACTCAAGGGGTTAGTTCCTATAACGATAATATACAGAGCCTTGTAGGTTTTCTCATGTATACATTTTTTTAAACATGACATGACAATAAAAATGTGTGTGTTCTTTATCCCCACGTTATTTTATGGCTTCAAACCCCCAATTAATAACAATTGTTTGATTTCCAATCTTGTCCACGACAGCCAGAGACTGCCAGGAGTGTAAAACTGCACTCAGGGCAAGCTAGGGAATCAGGCTGGGCCTAGGCCGCAAATGGGAGACATGAGCATGAGCTGGAGGAGAGAATAGGCTAGCTTCAGGTGCGATTATATTCAGAGAGTGAAATATGCTGTGCAGAGAAAAGTGAAGCGGTAAATGGGAGCGAGGACTATTCGTCTTTTACAAGTTAAGCGGGACGCTAGGTCCACTAGTATTAGTACTGTATTTTGACTGTTTGAATCTGATTGCACTGATTAAGTTTCTTTTAACAAATATTTTAATGGGGGGCATCTTTTCTTTTTAAACATACCTTTTAATTTTACTCTGTTCCTAATTTGATTCTGTGAATCGGCATCCTCCCAGGCGGGTAATTGGGGGGCGGCGCCACAAAGGTTTGGCTGCCTGTCCTCTAGCACTTCCGTTTTTCCCGGAAGTAATTTGGGCTGGTAATCATTGTAGATGCTGAGCCGGCGGGGGGATAAAAGCACGGCCGCTAGCGGGAGCGAGGACTATTCGTCTTTTACAAGTTAAGCGGGACGCTAGGTCCACTAGTATTAGTACTGTATTTTGACTGTTTGAATCTGATTGCACTGATTAAGTTTCTTTTAACAAATATTTTAATGGGGGGCATTTTTTCTTTTTAAACATACCTTTTAATTTTACTCTGTTCCTAATTTGATTCTGTGAATCGGCATCCTCCCAGGCGGGTAATTGGGGGGCGGCGCCACGAAGGTTTGGCTGCCTGTCCTCTAGCACTTCCGTTTTTCCCGGAAGTAATTTGGGCCGGTAATCATTGTAGATGCTGAGCCGGCGGGGGGATAAAAGCACGGCCGCTAGACGGCCGCGCAGCGGGCGTGCGCAGCGGGCGCGCCAAAGGCAAGCCCATCTGCGCCTGGCCCGTGCCTAGGGCCAGGGATGCTGCTGGATTTGATCCCCACTCCACACTAGAATTTGTTTACTCCGGGGAACAACTTCGTGCCCTCAATGAGAATGGTATGTGTAGAAATTTAGTTAATTTGGACACCTGTTCTATGGAGACACATTTTGAGTGCCAGGAGTGTCGTCTGTCTATCCGCCTTGCTATCTTAAGGCAGGCACCACTCAATGCAGTCCATAATTCAAGTAAAGGGGCTGTGTCAAACACAGTATTAGGGACCCTTATTAATGCACGCTCCTTGTGTAAACACACTTCTGAGTTCGCCTTGTTTGTTGAGGCACATAATGTTGATGTAGCTTTTATTACAGAGACATGGGGAGAGGCTCACTCGGACCCAGATCTGGCTATGGCGGTCCCTTCTGGTTTTACTCTCTTTAGACAGGATCGAGTAGGTAAAAGAGGGGGGGGAGCTGGCCATTGTATTTCGGAACACTTGGAAAGGGACTTTTATTCATCAAAATAATGGACCAAATTTGGAATCCCTATTGTTTAAAATTTTAATTGATAGTCATTACACTTTTAATGGGGTGTTATGCTATCGACCCCCTGGGCCCCGGGTGGATTTTTTGAGGGATATTGGCAGCTCCCTGGCAGTAATTTCCCAGTTGCCAGATTTTACATTTCTGGGCGACTTTAATCTTCACCTAGAGGATCCCTCAGACAAAGATGCAGTACAACTTATTGATATTGCTAACAGCCTTGGCCTCACTCAGCTGGTGACCGGCAGTACGCATTCTGGAGGCCATTTGCTTGATGGATTGTTTACCAGTAATAGGCACTTACTTTGCCTTCCTTCACTGCCACTAGTCTGGTCAGACCACAAGGCTGTCAAAATCCACAGACAGAGAAACTGAGTAATAAACAATTGAAAAAAGTCCGGCCTTGGAACAAGTTGGCAACTGATACTTTTAAAGATTTTCTTTCTCAGAACCCTCTGAATTTGACAGAGGACCCTAATGCAGCAGCTGCTGCCTTTGAGGAATGGCTTAGGACGTCCTTAGATCTGTTATTACCAGTCAAATCTCTCCTTAGTCATAGATCAAGACCTTCTGAACCCTGGTATACTGAACAGCTCAGGATGCTGAAGCAAAAATGTCGCCGTCTGGAAAGAAAGTGGAGAGCTTCATATGACTTAAATGATAAAACAGCTTACAAACAAGCTATCCTTGATTTTAAAAAGCAGGTGCATCAGGAGAAAACCTGTTTTTTTACCACAGCCATACTTACCTGCAAAAAACAATTCAAAGGAACTGTTTTCAACAGTGAAAAAGTTGGCCAAATGTTCAGAGGTAACTGAATTACCTAAAGATCAGACGTTGGGTAACTTATTGGCTAAATCCTTCCAGGATAAAGTTAAAGCGGTTTATAGTGGCTTCTCAAGTTCTAAGGATCAAGGGGCTGTGCCCTGTCCTGCATCTAGGGCACTGACTGAAGTTTCCATAATCTCCCTTGACTCCTTGGACTCCCCTGAACTGTCTGTTTTCCCGTCATTGACGATGGAAGAGACCGCCAATCTTTTGCGGTCCACTAAATCCGGGTCCCCAATGGACCCCTGCCTCCCAAAGATTTTCCATCTTGTACCAGAATTACTTTCATTGCATTTGTCTTTTGTTTTTAATAAAATGTTTAACTCTGGTATATTTCCTACCAGTTGGAAATTGGCGTCGGTTCTCCCCTCTTGAAGAAACCTAATCTTGATGGGGCAGACCCCAGCAACTATCGTCCAATTTCCAGACTCCCTTGCCGGCAAAGATGGTAGAAAAAGCCATGAATGGTGCTATTTCTGAACATATAGAGAGGCATGCTTTTTTGGATGCCACTCAGTATGGTTTCAGGAAGGATCATAGCACCGAATTAGCTCTAATTACAGCCTCTGAGCTGATCAGGCAGACAGTCGATGCAGGAGGCAATGCAGCACTTGTGCTGCTTGACCTCTCTGCCGCGTTCGACACTGAACCACCAAAAACTGTTGGAAATCTTGAGGGAAATTGGTATCTAAGGAAAAGCGTATGCATTACTTGAATCTTATTTGTCAGGCCGGGAGCAATTTGTGGCTTTGGATAATTTTAAGTCACCGAATTTTACGCTACCTTGTGGAGTGCCACAGGGCTCTTCATTGAGCCCTACACTTTTTAATATTTATGTCGCACCTTTGGCCAGATTAATTAAGTCCCTGGGTTTCTCGGCAGTATCATACGCCGACGACACACAGATTGTAGTTTCAGTGACAGGCTCACCTGAAGATACAGCTGCACAGTTTCATACTTGTCTTCATCAAATAGGTGAATGGATGGCCTCCAATTGTTTGAAATTAAATTCTAGTAAGACCGAGGTCCTACTTTTTGGTGGCCAAACTAATTTTTGGTCCCCTGCTCTATGGCCGGTGGAAATGGGTCCATTACCTACCCCCACGAATAAGGTGAAAAACCTGGGAGTTACGTTTGACTCCATGCTTTCCTTTGAAAGCCACGTTAACCAGGTTACATCCCATTCCTTCTACACATTAAAACTTTTGAGAAGGATTCTTCCATTTATTCCGTCTGAGCTACGGAAATTGGTGGTTTCAGCGCTGGTTCTTTCCAGAGCTGATTACTGTAATGGGCTCTTTATTAATCTGCGTAAGAAGTGTCTTTCCAAACTGCAGATTGTGCAAAATGCAGCGGCACGTCTTTTGCTGAATATTCCAAGACATAAACATGTCGCACAGGCACTGAAAGGATTGCATTGGTTACCGGTGAAGAGAAGAATTGAGTTTAAGGCTCTATGCATTGCCTTTAAGGCCACGCATGACATAGGGCCCAGCTTCTTTAAACAGAATTTAAAGCCTTATATTTTGGTTCGCCATCTTCGCTCAGCTCAGGCCCACAACCTGGTTGTTCCCAGGTTTAAAAAATGCTCCTGGGGAGGAAGGAGCTTTGTGGTCGGCACAACGAAACTGTGGAACTCTCTACCACTTGGGCTGAATCAAGAAACTAATCTGCTGGCTTTTAGAAAAGCGTTAAAGACCTGGCTGTTTAATCTTTGACGACTTTTTGGACCGTCCTCTAACTCATGAATGACGAATTTAGCGCCTTGACACCTTCGGGTAAAAGTTTCGCACTCTACAAATTTCTTTTTCATTTCATTTCATCTGTGGGACTGCTTTAAGGCAGCAGGAATGTGGGATAACTGAGCCTGGGAGTGGCTGAGTCACTTTCCACTTGGGACCGCGGTCGCTGTGCAGCCGACTATAGTTCACCTGTGTGACTCTCAATAAAGCTCTTCATCTCTGCATTTGATTATGCACATTTAAAATGATGTATTGTTAGTACTGCTGCCTAGGTAACCCCGATGAATTAGTTCACTGCCACAGATTTCTAAGCACTGAGGCGTGAATATTTTTACATCACAGTATACTTTCCCAAATCTGTGCATTTAAGAAAGTCACACACAACATTCTCATTTGTTAAAAGAAGTACATTTGTCATCCAGGGGGTTCCACCATTGACTATTTATTGATCGCAGCATTATGTTTTATATTACAACAATTTTTAAGTGAATTAGAGAAAGGCACCATGTTTCCATCAGCCTTATTTATCACTGCAAAACGAGTTTCTTTTCCATTGGTCTCATACGTGATGCTAGGCACAGGCCTTCGTGACCAATTCACCTGGAGCAGCCTCAGTTTAGAAACACTCGCCTACTGCAAATATTGTCTCTGAGTTAGAAATTACAACACTCATTTTCTCTTGGGTGTGGTAATCTCAGAGCACTGCGCCGTGCCCAATAACTGTTGTTTGGGCTGTCTCCTCCCTCAGCTTTCCCAGGTCCCACCCTGCTCCCGACAATCACAATCATGCACGTGCTCACACACAAGCTATTTTACCTCGGGACTCGCATTCGACCTGTGATTCTTGCTCCAGGATTCTGCCTCCCACAAATTGTGCGCTAGTCTAAACAAGCGGAAGCAGTCATGAATGATAGCTTTTGCATTTCCTGGCCTGGAACGTGAGTTACTGCCATATCAGATGCAGGATAGGGCTGGAAGCGAGGCCTCCTCCTCTATCCTGCCATCTGATAGGCTATCGGGATGAAAAATGACAAGCCCCATGTAGGAGAGTAGGATCTGCTTCTTAGAGTTACCCCCACTTTTTTGCTGATGTTTCACTGTTTTTCGACTTAGCCAGACTGAGGCCCTGCTAATCAGGACCCCAGTCCATCTGCTTTCTACTCTAAATTGACTGTATGTACTTTAGGTACACTCCAGATTGGATTCTGGGGTACCCTTGTGAGTCCCTAGTATATGGTATACTATGTACCCAGGGCATAGGTACCCCAGAGGCCTACCAGGGGCTGCAGCATGTATTGTGCCACCACTGGGAAGCCTTTTAAAATGACACAACAGGTCTGCTACAGCTGCCTGTGTAAGGTGGTATATGCACCCCTTACTGAGATATAGGTTCCTTATATCTCTCCATATCACTGCACATGTAAACCTATCAGTCACCCCTATGGCAGGCCTTAACAATCCTGAAGGCAGGGTGCTGGGTTTCATGTGAGAGGGTGCCCATGCATGAGCAGAGCCCCTCTGCAGCTTTCGGAATCTTCATTCCGGGGTTGTTTGTGATGCAGTCAGACCATATACTCTTAAGTGCATTATAACCCCGCGGTAAATGCTAACTTGAGAGTGGCTGCATGGAAACATGTCGTGATTGGTGTCAAACACCTTGGAATCATACCTCCACCCCAGTACTGGGGTGGGAGTTATGATTCCTCCCTTCTAGAGGGAGCCACATGGCATCACCGGTACACCCGGTACCAGCTTAACAGAACCCTGGCATCACAAAATGGATGCTGCAGCCACAGACACGAGTCTGCCCTCCTGCTGCTGGACGAAACTCCGGCAGGGGAGGCCTGGACAATAGGTTTCCTGTCACAGGGAGGTGTGACCACCTCCCAGACAGGCTTTAGTGTATTGGGGCTGGGTGGGTGCACTCCAAGAGTGCTTTGAAGTCTGCACTGGGGGCACATTTGGTCTCCCTGTGCATAGTCCAGCTCAAACCGGTTGCAGGGGCACACAGCCCCTGCTCTGGCACGAAACTGGACAAAGGAAATGGATGTAGCCACCCCTCTTTCCTGACCCTCCCATTGGTGGGTCCCCAGAGTTTGTCCCACCCCTTCCTTGGGTATAAAGTAGGAAACCCTGACTACAGGACTTTAGATTACACCTGGACTAAACTCTGTTACCAGAAACCAAGTACTTCAACGATCTACACTACGCTGGATGACTGAAGAATCTCCCTTGGAGTAAAGGAGTTACTCCCCTGCAAGGGAGGCACCTTTAATGCAACTGACCGGTTGGCATCTCCGAAGCTCCTGCGGACTCCGAAGAATATTGCCACACAGGAGGTGGGTTTTCCAAGGTCTCTGAGGTTAATCTGTGCCCACAGCAAGTCTGAGGCCCGTATCCCTCGTGGAGACCGTGCAACCTGAACCCCTGGACACCGCGACCATTTGCAGAAGCATCAGCTTTCCTGCAACCCCTAAGGCTGAGCTTTGGGTTACTTATAGCCCTAACCCCGGGCAGTAATTGCACTGAAGATTGCAGGCTTACACTCAATGAGTGTTCCGTCGGCCGCCATTTTGTGATTCCTCTTGAGGTCCCTTCGCGATCCCTGGTCCGTTGACCTGTGGGTCCCCAAGAAGGCAACTCCAACTTTTATTGGGCTTCCGTGGTTGCTCCATACGTGCCCTGACTTTCCATCACTTGGGGAGTCCCCAGAACCTTGCTGGTCCGCACAGAAGCATCATTTCTTTTCCTGTGTGGGTTGCTGTTGCCAAGGCTTCTTGTGGTCAATCCGATCACCGACACCCCAGCACTCTGCATCCTTTGTGGGACAGCTCGAATCCGGCTCCTGGTTGTCGTCGACGTCTCCGGGACCCCGTGGCTGCAGAGTCAAGCTTCACCTCTTCGCACCTGAAGCACCCGACATCGGTGGGCATTCGATTGCTCCGCTCCTGGTCACTGGCTTGTGACCCAGACTCTGTCCTTTCTGCTTTCAGGTTCCTCACATCTTCAATCCAGGCTTGAATCCACCCGGACACTTTTCTTCTTCACGGCAGCAGCACTTTGCAGCAGATCGCCATTGAAAACGACGACGATTCCCCGACACCCTTTGACACCAATGCACCCGGCTTCCCTGGGTGAGGTAACTAGAGTACTCCGGTGCGCACGTGGGTGTTGGCCCTAGAACCCCTTAAGTCTAAAGGGGTTTGCTGAAAGTCCTCTCCTAAGTGTCCTTTATCTTTAAAATTCCAACCGCGACTTTCCGCATTGAATCCTACGGCGCTCGCGGCTGTGTTCTCACACTGCACACGTCCCCCGTGGGTCTCCTGTGTCACTACCTTGGGTGGTTCCTTGGGGTCCCAGCGATTCTACGTGCTCTAGGCACTGTGTCTAGTCAAGTCGTGGTTCTTATACCACTTTCTTAATATAGGGTTTGGTCCCCCCCTGGGGCCCACTGTATATTGTGATATTTACTGTCGTTTTAATACTGTGATATTGTGTATCTTGGACTCTAATCTCATAAAGAAATTAGTAGTTAGTGTTTAGAAATAAATACATATATTTTATATATATATCTTGTGTGGTTCTCCTTTCATTTGGTCATTCAAGAGGTTATAATCTGGTAAACCAAGCTGCTTTACACTCCTTCAAGACTTAGCCTGAAGGCTGCTCTCCACAGCTACCACTATGATAGCTTTCTATAAGGTTGTTTTTAAACCTACCATCAATAAGGGTCGTTTGGACTGGTGCAAGGTGCCCACTATAACTAGTGAACAGCATATTCCAGGCCAACTTCTCACATTGGTGTGCAGCGGTGGGATTCAAGCTTGCTATTGCTTTACCAGATAATCTCTTTGAGTGACTAACTGAAAACCACTATAGGTACATATAAATCAAGTTTAGAATACAGTAAGTTCTACTGAACTTAGAGTTGTGTGTCAAGGGCTTAGCACACCCTTTCTACAACTCAAGAGAGTTTCAGTTCCCACTAGAGTAGGTAGGTGCATACACCACACCACCCTAGAATGTCTTCAAGGCCTGTAGTCAGTGACTCCTTGCCCACTAGGTATGACAATCTCACATTCCAGGAATTGAGAAATATGTGTACCTCTAGGAGACTGAAGACAGGGAGACGTGCAAGCACTCAACGCCTCATAGAGGCTTTGCTGTTAGATGACCTCAGAAAGACCCCAGGGTCTGATGAGGCAGGCAAGTTGGGTGGGACAGCAGAAGAGGAAAGGCCAGGTAGTGAACACTACTATGACCCAGACTCTGATGCTGGCCAGGAGGATCAAAATGATTCCAACCTGGATAATCTAATTCTTCCTGCAGGTGAGGAAGGCCTCAGTGGCCCTCTCATCACTCCCCCAGGAAGGGTTAATAGTGTACCAAGAAGATCAAGATCTCCTTCTCAGGAATCTAATCATTCTGGTACTTCTATAGGGTCCTCTGCTTCTCATAAAAGGTCATCCTCTTATGAGAAGAAATGCTAACTGCTTGAGTTTGAGAGAGCTAAGCTCAGAATCAAGAGAGAGCAATTGGCCTTAGACAGGGAATCCCTGGAGCTTCGGAGAGCTTCACAGAAATTGGGACTAGGGTCCCATGGTGGCAGCAGCAGTGTCCCTAGAGGTAGAGATCATACTCATGACCATAGGAACCTGAACAAGATTGTCCCTCCCTACCATAGTGGGGATGACATCCACAAATGGATAACTGCACTGGAGAGGGCCTGTAAAGTACAGAGGGTCCCTCAGGAGCAGTGGGCAGCAATCTTGTGGCTCTCCTTTGCAGACAAAGGTAGAGACAAGCTCCTCACTGTAAGAGAAGAGGATGCTGACAACTACAAAGTCCTGAAGAGTGCTCTGATTGAAAGGTTTGGCCTAACCACTGAACAATACAGGTTAAAGTTCAGAGATACCCAAAAGGCACAGACTCAGGACTGGGTTGACTTTGTTGATTGTGCTACTAAGGCTCTGGAAGGCTGGTTACTAGGTAGTAAGGTGTGTGATTTCAAAGGATTGTATAATTTAATCATGAGAGAGCAGATCCTTAATAACTGTCAAAATCAACTGTTGTATCAGTACCTGGTGGACTCTGATCTGACCTCTCCCCAAGAATTGGGTCAGAAGGCAGACAAGTGGGTCAGAACCAGGGTGAGGCAGAAGGTTCAGTACCAAGGGGGTGACTCTAAGAAGCAAGATTCTAAGAACTCTGATAAGGGTGGGGAGAAGGGTAAAGACCAGAAGTCTTCACAAGGGCCCCAAAAATCTGCATCTGGTGGGGAGTCCCAATCTAACAAAGGAAAAGGCCAAAAGAAACCATGGTGTAAAATCTGTAAGCAGAAAACCCATTGGACTAGTGATTGTACAAAGACTCAACTCCAGCCACCATTGCCCCTAAGGCAACTGTTCCCCCTAGTTCAGCTCCAAGTGGTGGTGTTCCAAATAAGGGTGTAGTAGGGTTAACCCTGTGATCTGAGATGGACTCTGGCCTAGTCAGAGTTCCAACTCAGGCTTTACTGATCTGTGATGGGGGCATGGATATGTCCTCCTATGTGAGTCCCAGTAATCTGGGCAAATACAGACAGCAGCCCTTAATTAATGGAAGAGAGGCTTTGGCATTCAGGGACACAGGAGCAAGTGTCACAATGGTGACAAAAGATCTTGTAGCCCCTGAGCAGATCATACTTGGTGAAATGTACCAAGTGACCAATGCTAGCAATGTCAGGACAGACCATTCCCTGGCAGTTGTTAATTTCTCCTGGGGAGGGGTAACTGGCCCTAAGAAGGTTGTGGTAAGTGCAGACCTCCCTGTTGAATGCTTGCTTGGAAATGATTTGGAAAGTTCAGCTTGGGCTGAAGTTGAGCTCAGGACCCATGCAGAAATGTTGGGCATCCCTGTAGATGTGTTTGCTATGACCAGGTCACAGGCAAAAATGTCTAAAACTGAACAGGCCCTGGATTCTGGAAGAATGGACCAGGTGCCTCCCAAGAGGAGGAGCAGTAGGGTTAAGGCAGTGTCTCCCCCCCCCTGCCTCAGAATGCAGATCAGTCTCTTGAGGGAGATGATCTAAGTCCTGAAGAAAGAACTGTCCCAGAGGAGATTGAACCTGATCAGGTTGAGTTCTTCGGGACAGGGGGCCCTTGCAGGACAGATCTGAGCCAGGAGCAACTGAGCTGCCCCTCTCTTGAACCCCTCAGAAAGCAAGCTGCTGCTGAGGCTGCTGGGAGTGCTAGTGGTACCCATAGGATCTATTGGGATTATGGACTCCTTTACTCAGAATGTAGAGACCCCAAGCCTGGAGCCACCAGGAGGTTGGTTATACCTCTGAAGTTTAGGAGCTTCCTATTGACCCTAGCACATGATATCCCATTGGCAGGACACCTAGGCCAAAATAAGACTTGGGACAGAATTGTCCCTCACTTTCATTGGCCTCATATGTCTGAGGACACCAAGGAGTTTTGTCGCTCCTGTGTCACCTGTCAAGCCAGTGGTAAGGCAGGTAGCACTACAAAGGCCCCCCTGATACCACTACCTGTGGCGAGGGTTCTCTTTGAAAGGGTAGGGATTGACATTGTTGGTCCCGAGACCCTCAAACAGCATCTGGGCACAGATTTATCCTGGTGGTGGTGGACCATGCCACTAGGTACCCAGAAGCCATTCCCCTCAGGACCACCACAGCTCCTGTGGTGGCAAGGGCCCTCCTGGGAATCTTTTCCAGGGTGAGTTTTCCTAAGGAGGTAGTATCAGACAGAGTTGCAAACTTCATGTCTAGTTACTTGACTGCTATGTGGAAGGAGTGTGGAGTAAATTATAAATTTACCACCCCTTATCACCCAGAATGCAATGGTTTAGTTGAAAGGTTCAACAAAACCTTGAAGGGCATGATTAAAGGTCTCCCAGAAAAGCTTAGGCGCAGATGGGACATACTTTTGCCCTGCCTTCTCTTTTGCCTACAGAGAGGTTCCACAGAAGGGGGTTGGTTACAGCCCATTTGAGCTTCTGTTTGGACATCCAGTTAGGGGTCCATTGTGTCTAGTGAAGGAGGGATGGGAGTTACCTCTCAAACCCCCTAAACAGGATATTGTAGACTATGTACTTGGTCTCCGCTCCAGGATGGCTGAGTACATGAAGAAGGCAACTAAAAACCTTGAGGCTAGCCAGGAATTACAAAAGGCCTGGAATGACCAAAAGGCTGTGTTGACTGTTTATCAGCCAGGACAGAAAGTATGGGTGTTGGAGCCTGTGGCCCCAGCAGCCCTCCAAGACAAGTGGAGTGGCCCCCATACCATTGTTGAACAGAAGGGAGAGGTTACCTATCTGGTGGACCTTGGAACTCCCAGGAGCCCCCACAGGGTGCTCCATGTCAACATACTGAAACCATATGTTGACAGGGCAGACATGGGCTTGCTCATGGCTACTGATGAGGGACAGGAGGAAGAGAGTGATCCACTCTCTGACCTGCTCTCTCAGAACCCTGATGATGGATCAGTAGATGGTGTAGCCTTGGCAGGCAGCCTCACTGACCAGCAGCAAACTGATTGCAGACAAGTTCTCAACCAGTTCAGACATATGTTCTCTCTGACTCCAAGTCAGACTACCTGGTGCACTCATGAAGTGGACACTGGGGACAGTCTGCCTGTTAAAAATAAGATTTACAGGCAACCTGACCATGTCAGGGACTGCATCAGGACTGAAATCCAGAAGATGTTGGATTTGGGAGTGATTGAACCCTCAGATAGCCCTTGGGCTAGTCCAGTAGTCTTAGTGCCTAAACCTCACACCCAGGGTGGTAAGAGAGAGATGAGGTTTTGTGTAGACTACAGAGGTCTCAATGCAGTCACTAGGACGGATGCCCATCCAATCCCTAGGGCAGATGAGCTCATAGACACTTTGGCCTCAGCCAAGTTTCTCAGCACATTTGACCTGACAGCTGGCTACTGGCAAATCAGACTAGCTGAGGATGCAAAAGCCAAAACAGCATTTTCTACCCCTAGTGGGCACTACCAATTTGTGGTGATGCCCTTTGGTTTTAAAAATGCACCTGCCACTTTTCAAAGGTTGGTGAACAAAGTCCTTACAGGCCTGGAAGCCTATAGTGCAGCATATCTAGATGACATTGCTGTCTTTAGCTCCACCTGGGAGGATCACCTGGTCCACCTGAGAAATGTTTTAGAGGCCCTGCAAAAGGCAGGCCTCACTATCAAGGCCACCAAGTGCCAGATAGGGCAGAGCCAAGTTGTATACCTGGGCCACCTTGTGGGTGGAGGCCAGGTTCAACCATTGCAGAGCAAAATCCAGACCATAATGGACTGGGTTGCTCCCACTACCCAGACTCAGGTCAGAGCTTTCTTGGGCCTGACTGGGTACTATAGAAGATTTGTCAAAGGTTATGGATCCATAGTGACCCCTTTGAATGACTTGACTTCTAAAAGAATGCCCAAGAAAGTTCAGTGGACAGTGAGCTGTCAAAAGGCATTTGATGACCTGAAGCAGGCCATGTGCACTGCTCCCATTCTGCAAAGTCCTGATTACTCCAAGCAATTCATTGTCCAAACAGATGCATCTGAGTTGGGGGTAGGGGCTGTGTTATCACAATTGAATGATGAAGGTCAGGATCAGCCAGTAGCTTTTATTAGCAGAAGGTTGACCCCCAGAGAGAAACGTTGGTCAGCCATTGAGAGGGAGGCCTTTGCTGTGGTTTGGGCCTTGAAGAAGCTAAGGCCATACTTGTTTGGCACTCACTTCATTGTTCAGACAGACCACAAGCCCCTCTTATGGCTAAAACAGATGAAGGGTGAAAACCCCATACTTTTGAGGTGGTCCATTTCCCTACAGGGGATGGACTATACAGTGGAACATAGACCTGGGAGTAACCATGCCAATGCAGATTGACTCTCCAGATATTTTCACTTAGAACATGAAGACTCAACTGGTCAAGGTTAGTTTAATGTCCTGACGTTTGGGGGGTAGGGGGTTGTGTAGGAGAGTAGGATCTGCTTCTTATAGTTACCCCCACTTTTTTGCTGATGTTTCACTGTTATTCGACTTAGCCAGACTAAGGCCCTGCTAATCAGGACCCCAGTCCATCTGCTTTCTACTCTAAATTGACTGTTTGTACTTTAGGTACACTCCAGATTGGATTCTGGGGTACCCTTGTGAGTCCCTAGTATATGGTATACTATGTACCCAGGGCATAGGTACCCCAGAGGCCTACCAGGGGCTGCAGCATGTATTGTGCCACCCCTGGGAAGCCTTTTAAAATGACACAACAGGTCTGCTACAGCAGCCTGTGTAAGGTGGTATATGCACCCCTTACTGAGATATAGGTTCCCTATATCTCTCCATATCACTGCACATGTAAACCTATCAGTCACCCCTATGGCAGGCCTTAACAATCCTGAAGGCAGAGTGCTGGGTTTCATGTGAGAGGGTGCCCATGCATGAGCAGAGCCCCTCTGCAGCTTTCGTAATCTTCATTCCGGGGTTGTTTGTGATGCAGTCAGACCATATACTCTTAAGTGCATTATAACCCCGCGGTAAATGCTAACTTGAGAGTGGCTGCATGGAAACATGTCGTGTTTGGTGTCAAACACCTTGGAATCATACCTCCACCCCAGTACTGGGGTGGGAGTTATGATTCCTCCCTTCTAGAGGGAGCCACATGGCATCACCGGTACACCCGGTACCAGCTTAACAGAACCCTGGCATCACAAAATGGATGCTGCAGCCACAGACACGAGTCTGTCCTCCTGCTGCTGGACGAAACTCCGGCAGGGGAGGCCTG
Source organism: Calotriton arnoldi (assembly GCA_963921515.1). Classification (NCBI taxonomy): domain Eukaryota; kingdom Metazoa; phylum Chordata; class Amphibia; order Caudata; family Salamandridae; genus Calotriton; species Calotriton arnoldi. The sequence goes on from CAWUFW010001550.1 coordinate 1,756,776, forward strand.
GACAATAGGTTTCCTGTCACAGGGAGGTGTGACCACCTCCCAGACAGGCTTTAGTGTATTGGGGCTGGGTGGGTGCACTCCAAGAGTGCTTTGAAGTCTGCACTGGGGGCACATTCGGTCTCCCTGTGCATAGTCCAGCTCAAACCGGTTGCAGGGGCACACAGCCCCTGCTCGGGCATGAAACTGGACAAAGGAAATGGATGTAGCCACCCCTCTTTCCTGACCCTCCCATAGGTGGGTCCCCAGAGTTTGTCCCACCCCTTCCTTGGGTATAAAGTAGGAAACCCTGACTACAGGACTTTAGATTACACCTGGACTAAACTCTGTTACCAGAAACCAAGTACTTCGACGATCTACAGTACGCTGGATGACTGAAGAATCTCCCTTGGAGTAAAGGAGTTACTCCCCTGCAAGGGAGGCACCTTTAATGCAACTGACCGGTTGGCATCTCCGAAGCTCCTGCGGACTCCGAAGAATATTGCCACACAGGAGGTGGGTTTTCCAAGGTCTCTGAGGTTGATCTGTGCCCACAGCAAGTCTGAGGCCTGTATCCCTCGTGGAGACCGTGCAACCTGAGCCCCTGGACACCGCGACCATTTGCAGAAGCATCAGCTTTCCGGCAACCCCTAAGGCTGAGCTTTGGGTTACTTATAGCCCTATCCCCGGGCAGTAATTGCACTGAAGATTGTAGGCTTACACTCAATGAGTGTTCCCTGGGCCGCCATTTTGTGATTCCTCTTGAGGTCCCTTCGCGATCCCTGGTCCGTTGACCTGTGGGTCCCCAAGAAGGCAACTCTAACTTTTATTGGGCTTCCGTGGTTGCTCCATACGTGCCCTGACTCTCCATCAGTTGGGGAGTCCCCAGAACCTTGCTGGTCCGCACAGAAGCATAATTTCTTTTCCTGTGTGGGTTGCTGTTAACAAGGCTTGTTGTGGTCAATCCGATCACCGACACCCCAGCACTCGGCATCCTTTGTGGGACAGCTCGAATCCGGCTCCTGGTTGTCGTCAACGTCTCCGGGACCCCGTGGCTGCAGAGTCAAGCTTCACCTCTTCGCACCTGAAGCACCCGACATCGGTGGGCATTCGATTGCTCCGCTCCTGGTCACTGGCTAGTGACCCAGACTCTGTCCCTTCTGCTTTCAGGTTCCTCACATCTTCAATCCAGGCTTGAATCCACCCGGACACTTTTCTTCTTCACGGCAGCAGCACTTTGCAGCAGATCGCCATTGAAAACGACGACGATTCCCCGACACCCTTTGACACCAATGCACCCGGCTTCCCTGGGTGAGGTAACTAGAGTACTCCGGTGCGCACGTGGGTGTTGGCCCTAGAACCCCTTAAGTCTAAAGGGGTTTGCTGAAAGTCCTCTCCTAAGTGTCCTTTATCTTTAAAATTCCAACCGCGACTTTCCGCATTGAATCCTACGGCGCTCGCGGCTGTGTTCTCACACTGCACACGTCCCCGTGGGTCTCCTGTGTCACTACCTTGGGTGGTTCCTTGGGGTCCCAGCGATTCTACGTGCTCTAGGCACTGTGTCTAGTCAAGTCGTGGTTCTTATACCACTTTCTTAATATAGGGTTTGGTCCCCCCCTGGGGCCCAGTGTATATTGTGCTATTTACTGTCGTTTTAATACTGTGATATTGTGTATCTTGGACTCTAATCTCATAAAGAGATTAGTAGTTAGTGTTTAGAAATAAATACATATATTTTATATATATATCTTGTGTGGTTCTCCTTTCATTTGGTCATTCAAGAGGTTATAATCTGGTAAACCAAGCTGCTTTACACTCCTTCAAGACTTAGCCTGAAGGCTGCTCTCCACAGCTACCACTATGATAGCTTTCTATAAGGTTGTCTTTAAACCTACCATCATTAAGGGTCGTTTGGACTGGTGCAAGGTGCCCACTATAAGTAGTGGACAGCATATTCCAGGCCAACTTCTCACATTGGTGTGCAGCGGTGGGATTCAAGCTTGCTATTGCTTTACCAGATAATCTCTTTGAGTGACTAACTGAAAACCACTATAGGTACATATAAATCAAGTTTAGAATACAGTAAGTTCTACTGAACTTAGAGTTGTGTGTCAAGGGCTTAGCACACCCTTTCTACAACTCAAGAGAGTTTCAGTTCCCACTAGAGTAGGTAGGTGCATACACCACACCACACTAGAATGTCTTCAAGGCCTGTAGTCAGTGACTCCTTGCCCACTAGGTATGACAATCTCACATTCCAGGAATTGAGAAATATGTGTACCTCTAGGAGACTGAAGACAGGGAGACATGCAACCACTCAACGCCTCATAGAGGCTTTGCTGTTAGATGACCTCAGAAAGACCCCAGGGTCTGATGAGGCAGGCAAGTTGGGTGGGACAGCAGAAGAGGAAAGGCCAGGTAGTGAACACTACTATGACCCAGACTCTGATGCTGGCCAGGAGGATCAAAATGATTCCAACCTGGATAATCTAATTCTTCCTGCAGGTGAGGAAGGCCTCAGTGGCCCTCTCATCACTCCCCCAGGAAGGGTTAATAGTGTACCAAGAAGATCAAGATCTCCTTCTCAGGAATCTAATCATTCTGGTACTTCTATAGGGTCCTCTGCTTCTCATAAAAGGTCATCCTCTTATGAGAAGAAATGCCAACTGCTTGAGTTTGAGAGAGCTAAGCTCAGAATCAAGAGAGAGCAATTGGCCTTAGACAGGGAATCCCTGGAGCTTCGGAGAGCTTCACAGAAATTGGGACTAGGGTCCCATGGTGGCAGCAGCAGTGTCCCTAGAGGTAGAGATCATACTCATGACCATAGGAACCTGAACAAGATTGTCCCTCCCTACCAGAGTGGGGATGAGATCCACAAATGGATAACTGCACTGGAGAGGGCCTGTAAAGTACAGAGGGTCCCTCATGAGCAGTGGGCAGTAATCTTGTGGCTCTCCTTTGCAGACAAAGGTAGAGACAAGCTCCTCACTGTAAGAGAAGAGGATGCTGACAACTACAAAGTCCTGAAGAGTGCTCTGATTGAAAGGTTTGGCCTAACCACTGAACAATACAGGTTAAAGTTCAGAGATACCCAAAAGGCACAGACTCAGGACTGGGTTGACTTTGTTGATTGTGCTACTAAGGCTCTGGAAGGCTGGTTACTAGGCAGTAAGGTGTGTGATTTCAAAGGATTGTATAATTTAATCATGAGAGAGCAGATCCTTAATAACTGTCAAAATCAACTGTTGTATCAGTACCTGGTGGACTCTGATCTGACCTCTCCCCAAGAATTGGGTCAGAAGGCAGACAAGTGGGTCAGAACCAGGGTGAGGCAGAAGGTTCAGTACCAAGGGGTGACTCTAAGAAGCAAGATTCTAAGAACTCTGATAAGGGTGGGGAGAAGGGTAAAGACCAGAAGTCTTCACAAGGGCCCCAAAAATCTGCATCTGGTGGGGAGTCCCAATCTAACAAAGGAAAAGGCCAAAAGAAACCATGGTGTAAAATCTGTAAGCAGAAAACCCATTGGACTAGTGATTGTACAAAGACTCAACTCCAGCCACCATTGCCCCTAAGGCAACTGTTCCCCCTAGTTCAGCTCCAAGTGGTGGTGTTCCAAATAAGGGTGTAGTAGGGTTAACCCTGTGATCTGAGATTAACTCTGGCCTAGTCAGAGTTCCAACTCAGGCTTTACTGATCTGTGATGGGGGCATGGATATGTCCTCCTATGTGAGTCCCAGTAATCTGGGCAAATACAGACAGCAGCCCTTAATTAATGGAAGAGAGGCTTTGGCATTCAGGGACACAGGAGCAAGTGTCACAATGGTGACAAAAGATCTTGTAGCCCCTGAGCAGATCATACTTGGTGAAATGTACCAAGTGACCAATGCTAGCAATGTCAGGACAGACCATTCCCTGGCAGTTGTTAATTTCTCCTGGGGAGGGGTAACTGGCCCTAAGAAGGTTGTGGTAAGTGCAGACCTCCCTGTTGAATGCTTGCTTGGAAATGATTTGGAAAGTTCAGCTTGGGCTGAAGTTGAGCTCAGGACCCATGCAGAAATGTTGGGCATCCCTGCAGATGTGTTTGCTATGACCAGGTCACAGGCAAAAATGTCTAAAACTGAACAGGCCCTGGATTCCGGAAGAATGGACCCGGTGCCTCCCAAGAGGAGGAGCAGTAGGGTTAAGGCAGTGTCTCCCCCCCCCCCCCCCCACCTCAGAATGCAGATCAGTCTCTTGAGGGAGATGATCTAAGTCCTGAAGAAGGAACTGTCCCAGAGGAGATTGAACCTGATCAGGTTGAGTTCTTCGGGACAGGGGGCCCTTCCAGAACAGATCTGAGCCAGGAGCAACTGAGCTGCCCCTCTCTTGAACCCCTCAGACAGCAAGCTGCTGCTGAGGCTGCTGGGAATGCTAGTGGTACCCATAGGATCTATTGGGATTATGGACTCCTTTACTCAGAATGTAGAGACCCCAAGCCTGGAGCCACCAGGAGGTTGGTTATACCTCTGAAGTTTAGGAGCTTCCTATTGACCCTAGCACATGATATCCCATTGGCAGGACACCTAGGCCAAAATAAGACTTGGGACAGAATTGTCCCTCACTTTCATTGGCCTCATATGTCTGAGGACACCAAGGAGTTTTGTCGCTCCTGTGTCACCTGTCAAGCCAGTGGTAAGGCAGGTAGCACTACAAAGGCCCCCCTGATACCACTACCTGTGGTGAGGGTTCTCTTTGAAAGGGTAGGGATTGACATTGTTGGTCCCGAGACCCTCAAACAGCATCTGGGCACAGATTTATCCTGGTGGTGGTGGACCATGCCACTAGGTACCCAGAAGCCATTCCCCTCAGGACCACCACAGCTCCTGTGGTGGCAAGGGCCCTCCTGGGAATCTTTTCCAGGGTGAGTTTTCCTAAGGAGGTAGTATCAGACAGAGTTGCAAACTTCATGTCTAGTTACTTGACTGCTATGTGGAAGGAGTGTGGAGTAAATTATAAATTTACCACCCCTTATCACCCAGAATGCAATGGTTTAGTTGAAAGGTTCAACAAAACCTTGAAGGGCATGATTAAAGGTCTCCCAGAAAAGCTTAGGCGCAGATGGGACATACTTTTGCCCTGCCTTCTCTTTGCCTACAGAGAGGTTCCACAGAAGGGGGTTGGTTACAGCCCATTTGAGCTTCTGTTTGGACATCCAGTTAGGGGTCCATTGTGTCTAGTGAAGGAGGGATGGGAGTTACCTCTCAAACCCCCTAAACAGGATATTGTAGACTATGTACTTGGTCTCCGCTCCAGGATGGCTGAGTACATGAAGAAGGCAACTAAAAACCTTGAGGCTAGCCAGGAATTACAAAAGGCCTGGCATGACCAAAAGGCTGTGTTGACTGTTTATCAGCCAGGACAGAAAGTATGGGTGTTGGAGCCTGTGGCCCCAGCAGCCCTCCAAGACAAGTAGAGTGGCCCCCATACCATTGTTGAACAGAAGGGAGAGGTTACCTATCTGGTGGACCTTGGAACTCCCAGGAGCCCCCACAGGGTGCTCCATGTCAACATACTGAAACCATATGTTGACAGGGCAGACATGGGCTTGCTCATGACTACTGATGAGGGACAGGAGGAAGAGAGTGATCCACTCCCTGACCTGCTCTCTCAGAACCCTGATGATGGATCAGTAGATGGTGTAGCCTTGGCAGGCAGCCTCACTGACCAGCAGCAAACTGATTGCAGACAAGTTCTCAACCAGTTCAGACATATGTTCTCTCTGACTCCAAGTCAGACTACCTGGTGCACTCATGAAGTGGACACTGGGGACAGTCTGCCTGTTAAAAATAAGATTTACAGGCAACCTGACCATGTCAGGGACTGCATCAGGACTGAAATCCAGAAGATGTTGGATTTGGGAGTGATTGAACCCTCAGATAGCCCTTGGGCTAGTCCAGTAGTCTTAGTGCCTAAACCTCACACCCAGGGTGGTAAGAGAGAGATGAGGCTTTGTGTAGACTACAGAGGTCTCAATGCAGTCACTAGGACTGATGCCCATCCAATCCCTAGCGCAGATGAGCTCATAGACACTTTGGCCTCAGCCAAGTTTCTCAGCACATTTGACCTGACAGCTGGCTACTGGCAAATCAGACTAGCTGAGGATGCAAAAGCCAAAACAGCATTTTCTACCCCTAGTGGGCACTACCAATTTGTGGTGATGCCCTTTGGTTTTAAAAATGCACCTGCCACTTTTCAAAGGTTGGTGAACAAAGTCCTTACAGGCCTGGAAGCCTATAGTGCAGCATATCTAGATGATATTGCTGTCTTTAGCTCCACCTGGGAGGATCACCTGGTCCACCTGAGAAATGTTTTAGAGGCCCTGCAAAAGGTAGGCCTCGCTATCAAGGCCACCAAGTGCCAGATAGGGCAGAGCCAAGTTGTATACCTGGGCCACCTTGTGGGTGGAGGCCAGGTTCAACCATTGCAGAGCAAAATCCAGACCATAATGGACTGGGTTGCTCCCACTACCCAGACTCAGGTCAGAGCTTTCTTGGGCCTGACTGGGTACTATAGAAGATTTGTCAAAGGTTATGGATCCATAGTGACCCCTTTGAATGACTTGACTTCTAAAAGAATGCCCAAGAAAGTTCAGTGGACAGTGAGCTGTCAAAAGGCATTTGATGACCTGAAGCAGGCCATGTGCACTGCTCCCATTCTGCAAAGTCCTGATTACTCCAAGCAATTCATTGTCCAAACAGATGCATCTGAGTTGGGGGTAGGGGCTGTGTTATCACAATTGAATGATGAAGGTCAGGATCAGCCAGTAGCTTTTATTAGCAGAAGGTTGACCCCCAGAGAGAAACGTTGGTCAGCCATTGAGAGGGAGGCCTTTGCTGTGGTTTGGGCCTTGAAGAAGCTAAGGCCATACTTGTTTGGCACTCACTTCATTGTTCAGACAGACCACAAGCCCCTCTTATGGCTAAAACAGATGAAGGGTGAAAACCCCATACTTTTGAGGTGGTCCATTTCCCTACAGGGGATGGACTATACAGTGGAACATAGACCTGGGAGAAACCATGCCAATGCAGATGGACTCTCCAGATATTTTCACTTAGAACATGAAGACTCAACTGGTCAAGGTTAGTTTAATGTCCTGACGTTTGGGGGGGGGAGGGGGTTGTGTAGGAGAGTAGGATCTGCTTCTTATAGTTACCCCCACTTTTTTGCTGATGTTTCACTATTTTTCGACTTAGCCAGACTAAGGTCCTGCTAATCAGGACCCCAGTCCATCTGCTTTCTACTCTAAATTGACTGTATGTACTTTAGGTACACTCCAGATTGGATTCTGGGGTACCCTTGTGAGTCCCTAGTATATGGTATACTATGTACCCAGGGCATAGGTACCCCAGAGGCCTACCAGGGGCTGCAGCATGTATTGTGCCACCCCTGGGAAGCCTTTTAAAATGACACAACAGGTCTGCTACAGCAGCCTGTGTAAGGTGGTATATGCACCCCTTACTGAGATATAGGTTCCCTATATCTCTCCATATCACTGCACATGTAAACCTATCAGTCACCCCTATGGCAGGCCTTAACAATCCTGAAGGCAGGGTGCTGGGTTTCATGTGAGAGGGTGCCCATGCATGAGCAGAGCCCCTCTGCAGCTTTCGGAATCTTCATTCCGGGGTTGTTTGTGATGCAGTCAGACCATATACTCTTAAGTGCATTATAACCCCGCGGTAAATGCTAACTTGAGAGTGGCTGCATGGAAACATGTCGTGTTTGGTGTCAAACACCTTGGAATCATACCTCCAACCCAGTACTGGGGTGGGAGTTATGATTCCTCCCTTCTAGAGGGAGCCACATGGCATCGCCGGTACACCCGGTACCAGCTTAACAGAACCCTGGCATCACAAAATGGATGCTGCAGCCACAGACACGAGTCTGCCCTCCTGCTGCTGGACGAAACTCCGGCAGGGGAGGCCTGGACAATAGGTTTCCTGTCACAGGGAGGTGTGACCACCTCCCAGACAGGCTTTAGTGTATTGGGGCTGGGTGGGTGCACTCCAAGAGTGCTTTGAAGTCTGCACTGGGGGCACATTTGGTCTCCCTGTGCATAGTCCAGCTCAAACTGGTTGCAGGGGCACACAGCCCCTGCTCTGGCACGAAACTGGACAAAGGAAATGGGTGTAGCCACCCCTCTTTCCTGACCCTCCCATAGGTGGGTCCCCAGAGTTTGTCCCACCCCTTCCTTGGGTATAAAGTAGGAAACCCTGACTACAGGACTTTAGATTACACCTGGACTAAACTCTGTTACCAGAAACCAAGTACTTCGACGATCTACACTACGCTGGATGACTGAATAATCTCCCTTGGAGTAAAGGAGTTACTCCCCTGCAAGGGAGGCACCTTTAATGCAACTGACCGGTTGGCATCTCCAAAGCTCCTGCGGACTCCAAAGAATATTGCCACACAGGAGGTGGGTTTTCTAAGGTCTCTGAGGTCGATCTGTGCCCACAGCAAGTCTGAGGCCCGTATCCCTCGTGGAGACCGTGCAACCTGAACCCCTGGACACAGCGACCATTTGCAGAAGCATCAGCTTTCCGGTGACCCCTGAGGCTGAGCTTTGGGTTACTTATAGCCCTAACCCCGAGCAGTAATTGCACTGAAGATTGCAGGCTTACACTCAATGAGTGTTCCGTGGGCCGCCATTTTGTGATTCCTCTTGAGGTCCCTTCGCGATCCCTGGTCCGTTGACCTGTGGGTCCCCAAGAAAGCAACTCTAACTTTTATGGGGCTTCCCTCGTTGCTCCAGACGTGCCCTGACTCTCCATTGCTTGGGGAGTCCCCAAGGCCTTGCTGGTCTGCACAGAAGCATCTTTTCTCTTCCTGCGTGGGTTGCTGTTGCCAAGGCTTGTTGTGGTCAATCCAATCACCGATACCCCAGCACTCGACATCCTTTGTGGGACAGCTCGAATCCGGCTCCTGGTTGTCGTCGACATCTCGGGGACCCCGTGGCTGCAGAGTCAAGCTTCACCTCTTCGCATCTGAAGCACCCGACATCGGTGGGCATTTGATTGCTCCGCTCCTGGTCACTGGCTAGTGACCCAGACTCTGTCCCCTCTGCTTTCAGGTTCCTCACATCTTTGATCCAGGCTTGGATCCACCCGGACACTTTTCTTCTTCACGGCAGCAGCACTTTGCAGCAGATCGCCATTGAAAACGACGACGATTCCCGACACCCGTTGACACCTATGCACCTGGCTTCCCTGGTTGAGGTAACTCGAGTACTCCAGTGCTCACGTGTGTGTTGGCCCTAGAACCCCTTAAGTCTAAAGGGGTTTGCTGAAAGTCCTCTCCTAAGTGTCCTTTATCTTTAAAATTCCAACCGCGACTTTCCGCATTGAATCCTACGGCGCTCGCGGCTGTGTTCTCACACTGCACACGTCCCCGTGGGTCTCCTGTGTCACTACCTTGGGTGGTTCCTTGGGGTCCCAGCGATTCTACGTGCTCTAGGCACTGTGTCTAGTCAAGTCGTGGTTCTTATACCACTTTCTTAATATATGGTTTGGTCCCCCCCTGGGGCCCAGTGTATATTGTGCTATTTACTGTCGTTTTAATACTGTGATATTGTGTATCTTGGACTCTAATCTCAAAAAGAGATTAGTAGTTAGTGTTTAGAAATAAATACATATATTTTATATATATATATCTTGTGTGGTTCTCCTTTCATTTGGTCCTTCAAGAGGTTATAATCTGGTAAACCAAGCTGCTTTGCACTCCTTCAAGACTTAGCCTGAAGGCTGCTCTCCACAGCTACCACTAGGATAGCTTTCTATAAGGTTGTCTTTAAACCTACCATCAATAAGGGTCGTTTGGACTTCTGCAAGGTGCCCACTATAACTAGTGGACAGCATATGCCAGGCCAACTTCTCACACCCCACTGAATCCTCATTAGCAGACATGCTAATGAGGAAGCCAGTTTAAGTGCTTCATATCTGCTATATACTGTGAATGTGCAAGGTGGGCTAAAGAAGCCTCCATCTAACACATGCGCAGTTCGAAATGGACAGTGGAGCCCCCTTTGTTGCTGGAATGATGTTGCACTTTATTTTGAAAACCAACAATAATTTTCCTGCAAAGTGTAAAATCATGGCAGCAAGTAATTGGAGACGAGGCAGGCCTGGGCCATTTGTTAGTGGGTCGACGCCCCTGGTGAACCACCACTGGAAATCACAGCACAGAAACAGCACTGGTATCTGCTACAGATAGTATCAGACGCTTAGTTGATGCTGGACAGGCTGCTGCATTGATCCTTTTGGATCTTTCCGCAGCCTTTGACCATTTACCCAACCCTGCTGACTGAGTGCCTGCAGGAACTGGGAAGTAAAGATAGGGATCTGAAACTGCTGACCTCAATTTTTACAGATGAATCCCGGAGGGTGTCCGTGAATCAGTTTCAATCGGATCCATTTTCCTAGCCATGCGGGGTGCCACAGAGTTCATCTTTAAGCCCCACACTATTTAATATTTACGTTTCCCAACTTGCCAGGCTCATACGCTCTTTCGGGCTACAGGCTGTGTCTTATGCTGACGACGCTCAGATAATCGTGTTGAATCCAAAAGACCCGGTTGCCATTGCAGCCAACTTTAATAATTGCATGATGGCAGTGGCCAAAATCTAACTGAAGCTAAATGGTGAGAAGACGGAGATGCTACTCTTCAGAAGCCAATCCACCATTTGGAACAGTAATTGGTGGCCCGATATGTTGGGTACCTTACCTATTCCAACAGACATGGCAAAGAATCTAGGTTTCCTCCTGGATAGCGAGCTGTCACTTGAGCGGCAGGTCAATTGTACTGTGACAACCTGCTTTTGGATCATTAGCATGCTGAGGAAAATATTTCCATGTATTTCCTTCAAGGCACGTAAACAAGTAGCCCTTGCGCTTGTCACTTCAAGGATTGACTATTGCAACGTACTTTACCCGGAGATCAACAAGATGACTCAAACAAAGCTGAAACTAGTATAGACTGCAGTGACAAGGCTTACCTCGGATAGCCCTAAACGTCAGTCAGTGTTCAAAGGACTACATGAATTGCACTAGGTTCCAGTAAAAAAGTGCATTATGTTCAAGGCACTTTGTATTGTGAATAAGGCCCTTTACCATGTTAGTCCGGATAGAATTAAAACCATGTTTCATTGGTATACTGCTACAAGAAATCTCCGCTCTGCACATCACAATTGGATAACTCTACCCAGAGTTCGGAAGAAGAGATGAGGAGGCAGAGCTTTCTCGGCCACGGCAGCAAAACTCTAGAATTCTCTTTCTCATCATCTCACATGTCTTAAGCTGCATTCTCCCTTCAGGAAAGCCTTAAAGACCTGGCTTTTCACCTTGTATGGAAATCTGGGGGCATATTAGCAAGATCGGCGATAAAATTATCGCCGTTTTAGCGGCAGGAAACTGCCGCTAAAACGGCGATAATGGGCTTGCTAATATGCGTTATAGAATTCCAATAGAAGCCCAGGTTAGATGTGCAGGACATCTAACCTGGGCTTCTATTGGAATTCTATAACGCATATTAGCAAGCCCATTATCGCCGTTTTAGCGGCAGTTTCCTGCCGCTAAAACGGCGATAATTTTATCGCCGATCTTGCTAATATGCCCCCTAGTTCCTTTGGCATCTTTTAGAACCAGCATGTTGCCGAACTGCTTAGCAGGATTTAGTGCCTTGACGCCCATGGGCTTTTGTTGCACTCTTAGAAATCTTGTTCATATCATAACAATTAACATGATTGAACTGTCTGTGTTTTTCACCATTCTAATAATTGGTTATAACAATGATGTGTTTCATCTGATTATTAATCATGCATTATTTACAAGGATCAGATCTTTTCAATAAATATTTGAAAATGTATTCTCGTATCTTTTCTTTGTGACACCTTGGGTATGCAAAAGTAACAAATGAAAGGGTTAGATCTGTTTCCACAATTTCCTTGCGAATAATGGTGGTCATGTTTAAGGTTACCAACAACATCCACAAGTCTGTAAGGTTAGGAGTTTAGACGTGGTACTCTGAGCTAGCCAAAAACCAACATTTACTGATTATATTGGAAGACCGTCTCTGCATTATGAAGTTTTGTTGATCTAAATACACAGTCCAACTAAATTGGTAGGAACCGTATAACAGAGTATAACATTATTGGTAACATATAGCTGTATGCAGATGAGTGGATGGTATGAGACCAGTGGGATCCATTTGGATTGCCCTTCGCAAATCATCTCACAATATGGACTTTGGATCACTGCCTCCCGGACTAGCACAGTGTATTGCTGCGATGTACTAGACATTTAGGTGAGGGAAGATGGAGACAGGGCAACCTTTAGAAATGGAGCAGTAAAGTTTCAACAATGGTATTTTATTTATTTTATTTAGAGTTTTTATAGAGCGCGAACTTGACCCGTTAGGGTATCAGAGCGCTTTACAGGAATCTGCAGTAATAGACAAAAGACTTTGGGTGGGTGGAGGGAGGGGGGTGCTGGCAACCTAGGGGATAAGATGAGAAATAGTTACATTTTACATTTACAATATACAAGAAGCAGGTACCGGAGACCATGGAGGGGAGCACGGAGGAGCCGGGTGGATGATGTGTGGGTATTCCAGGGGGATGCCTTAGACTGATGTGGAGCAATGACTCTGGATGATTAGAAAGTAATGTTTAGGCGAGGAATTTGCCCATTAGGAAGGTTTTGGCATCTTTTTTGAAGCGAGCCAGAGAAGGGATTCGTCTAATGGCGGGCGGGAGAGAGTTCCATATTCTTCGTGCGGCTCCGGAGAAAGCCCGATTATAGGTTTTCTTTTTCCGAAAACGTGCAGGTTGGAGCAAGAGGTCTCTGGTTGACCGGGAGTTTCTGTTTCCTCCGGATAGCACAAGTTTCTGGGCAAGATATGCAGGGGAGTTTGAGTATAGTGCCTTGTGCGTGATACAAGCCAGTTTGAGTTGGATTCTGGCCTGTAGAGGAAGCCAGTTCAGAGCTTTCAGATGTGGTGAGATGTGGTCAAATTTCCTAGAGCCAGTTAATAGTCTAGCGGCCGCGTTAAGGCAGGCTTTTAACGGTGCCAGGGAGATCTTGGGTAAACCCGATAGGGAAGAGCAGCCATATTCGAGTCTAGAGATGACAAGTGACTGGACTGCCATTTTTAGGTCAGGAGTATCAAGGAAGGGTTTAAGTTTCCTTAGGTAGCTCAGGTGGAATCTGGCTGATTTGGCCATCAAGTTGATGTGGTCCCGCATGTTCAGCTTACAGTCAAGGGTTATTCCGAGGGATTTGGCCGAGTCCACGATGGTCGGAGAACAATTTAAGGCTGTGATGGCCTTAATCCATACCTGAGTCTCAGGATTGTTTTTGGGAGGGGAAATTAGTAGAAATTCTGTCTTATTTGCGTTGAGTTTGAGTTGGTTGGAGGAGAGCCATTGGACAGTCAATTTCAGGGCTTCATTAAGGGAAAGAATATCCTCGAAGGAGGAGATTTTGATGTAGATCTGGGTGTCGTCAGCGTACATGTGGTAGGAAATGTTTTTGGTGTGTAGTACTTCAGCGAGTGGCTCGAGGTAGAGATTGAAGATTGTGGGGGACAAGGTTGACCCTTGGGGGACTCCAACCGTGACCGGCGAGGTAGCAGACAGGTTGCCGTTAACTAGGAATCTCTGAGAGCGGTTGTGGAGGAAGGACCTAAACCATTCAAGAACCGAGCCATCAATTCCCATCCTGAGTTTGAGGCGTTCGAGTAGTTTTTCATGGTTGACCATGTCGAAGGCCGAGGATAGATCTAGGAGGATTAGGAGACAGGTTTTACCTTGGTCAAGGGCTCGGAGGGCATCATCAACAATGTGGAGAATGGCAGTTTCCGTACTGTGCCCTGGTCTGAAACCGGATTGGAAGTCATCTAGTAGGTGGAAGTTCGTGATGTGTTGGCTCAGCTGCTGTTGCACACATTTCTCCAGAACTTTAGCTAGGAGTGGAATGTTGGAGATGGGTCTAAAGTTGTCAGGGGAGGCAGGGTCAAGCGCTGGCTTTTTTAGGATGGGTAGGACTTGACCGGCTTTCAGAGAGACGGGTATCGATCCCTGTAGAAGGGAGGCGTTAATTATTGCAGTCCAGCTAGGAATGATGGATTGGGCGGCGGCAGCTAGGCAGTTAGAGGGGAGTGGGTCATTAAAGTGGTTGTTCGGATTTAGGGTGGATAGGATTTTCGAGATGGAGTGTTCATCATAGGTTTTGAAGTCAGTCCAGTGCGCTTCGTTTTTGGGTGAAGCCTGTGGAGGCGACTCGGAGGGAGGCAGAACTGGGAGGGGTTGAGAGTGGGTAGCGGACCTGAGTTTGTTTCCTAAGGCTGTGATTTTGTCTGAGAAAAAGGAAGAGAATTCCTCGGATGATATTAGTGACTTGGGGGTTTCTTTCGATGATTTGGCCAGTTTGTTGGATTGGTATTTAACCAACTCGAAGAGTTTGCGGGGTCTGTTCTTGGCGTTTCCAGTTCAGATCTGAAGAATTCTTTTTTTGATTTGAGGATATTCCTATTGTAGGCGTTTCTGGCCTGCCGGAGCAGTTTTAAATGGGCGGCTGAGGGGAGCTGTCTCCAGATCCTTTCTGACTGCCGGAGGGATTTCCTCTCGCTGTTGAGGGACCCATTGAACCAGGGATTTCTGTCTTTGGTTTGGGTTCTTTTTAGTTTTAGCGGGGCAAGGTCATCAAGGATGTTAGTTAGAGTCGCAGAGTAATGATCATTGATGTCACTAACTGATGTGATGTGGGGGGCAGGGGGGAGGTCAGACTTACAGCGAGCTGCCAATTCCCTGGGATCAAGGTTTTTGGTGTCTCTGACCCAGCGTTTGGGAAACTTCTGTTGCGGTGCCCTTGTCTTGTGGGTGCTAGGTAAAAGGAAGGAGATAGCATGGTGGTCCGACCAGTCACAAGGGACAATAGCGATAAGCTTGACTAGTGTTTCCTTAGCGATGATCCAGTCAAGAGTGGCGCCTTTCGACTGTGTAGGAGTGCGCAGGCTTGGGATAGGGCTTGGTCGGCCAGGAGATCTTTGATGGCGTTGACATGAGGATCCTTGGGGTCGTTCCAGTGCAGGTTGAAGTCACCAAGGAAAATGTCTTTAGAGTTGGAGGAGGACTTTGCTGTGATAATTTCCATAAGGTGGTCAGTGAAGGCGTCATTCGTGCCTGGGGGGTGGTAAAATATGTGCAGATTGCACAGTTGGGTGGTGCTACTACATATGGAAAGAGCCAGGTATTCACAGGAGTTCGAGGTGTCTGCCAGGAGTTCTGTGACGAGAAGGTTAGAGCGGTAAATGCAGGCAATGCCTCCACCTTTTTCCTAGATTGCCTGTCCAATCTTGCTATGTTGTAGTTGGGAGGGACTAGGAGGTCCAGGCATGGAGATGAGGATTCGTTAAGCCACGATTCAGTCAGGATTGTTAAATCACAGTTTTGGCTCAGTATGAGGTCAGCGATATCGGCGGCATGCTTAACTGCTGAGCGGCAGTTAATTAGGAGGCCAGATAAAGGAGGGTCGGAGAGAATGTCATGCAGTGGGGCAGACAGTGGTACTGGCGCAAGGTTGCTATCAACCACACTTCTGTTGCGGATGGTAGCTGATCTGTTGGGGTTGATAGCAACCGTGCGGATGGCATGTTCGACATTCACGTCTACTGTACTGGGGGTTACTGGGGCAGGGTTGAGGGAAAGGAGGATGGCTGGAATTTCCTCTTCCGTAAGGTCCAGCGGACTTGGGGTGACAAGGGTAGAGTTGTAGGAGAGGAGGAGAGCTAGAATTTCCTCCTCAGAGAGGTGGCATGGTTGCTTACGAGGGCGACGATGTCTCAAAGATAGCGGTAGTGGGTGAGTGGGGGGCTCTGTGGTAGGGAGGGGGGAGGGGCTCCATGGACGCTTGAACTTAGAGAAGGAAAGTTCAGTAAGGTGAAGGAGGTTCTTTAGATCCAGAATGGAGTTATGGATGCTCTGCGTTAATTTGGCTGCTCTGAGGTGCAGAGTTTCGAAATCAATATAGGAGGAAGGCGCATGAAGGCGGGGGGACAGTGGTTTGGTGACAGTTCTATTGGCATGCGTTGGTGGTAGGGTAGGGGGGCAGGGTCGCGTTGTGTCGTAGGTCGGTAGAAGGGTTTCAGCCTCAAGGTCGGAGGGAAGAGCTGTTTTGTAGTATAGAGATTTGGTGTCAGTAGAAGTATAAGAGGGCGCTTGGAGGCAAGGGGACAGTGGTTTGGTAGCGGTTCTATTGGCATGCGTTGGTGGGAGGATCAAGGGGCTGGGTCGAATTGTGACGCAGGCCAATGGGAGCGTTTCGGTCTCAAGGTCAGAGGGAGGGGCTGGCGGGGAGGAGACCAAAGGTCTGGGAACGGTTCTGTTGGTAGGTTTAGGTGGGGTGAAGGAAGGGTTAGATTGGTCTGAGTTGTGCGCCCTTAGGGGGGTGCTTTGTGGGTGGCTGGGCACGCTAGTAGGAGGGTCGTTGGTTCGGGTGTTTGTTGCCCTGCAGCTGTCATGCACATGGTTTTTGAGGAGGGTGAACAGGTCCGCAAATATATTGAGGTTGTTAGATGTAGCTTGGATCAGGACGATGCCGTTTTTGTACACGGTGATGGTGAGGTCAGCTCGCAAGATTGCCGAGGGCACTATCGTGAGTTTGGTCCCATACGGTATGTTCCTGGTTCCGTGTACATTGAGGAGGTGCGCGATGGTTTTGCGCCATGCGGATGTTCTTCTGGTGTAGAAGATAAGGTCATTGATGACTATGCCCTTGTCAGCGTAGTATCTAGAGTCAGAGATCAGGGTCTCTGGGTGAGTTTTCAGGGTGGAGTGCTTGAGAGATTTGGCAGCCATTTTAGAAATGTTGGGAGGATACGCAAGAGTATGATAATTTTCTCCAGTAGCTGTCAGGCCGGGTCCTGCCATGCTGGCTAGGATGGGGCAGTAAAAGATCGGAAAAGAGTCACTAAACTGCAGGAGG
The DNA here is from genome assembly GCA_963921515.1 of Calotriton arnoldi. Taxonomy (NCBI): domain Eukaryota; kingdom Metazoa; phylum Chordata; class Amphibia; order Caudata; family Salamandridae; genus Calotriton; species Calotriton arnoldi. Next base: position 1,773,770 of record CAWUFW010001550.1, read on the forward strand.
GGAGGTTCTTCCCCGAGCGGCCAGGCTAGCCTCAGCGCCTCAGCCTCAAGGCAGCGCCAGGACCGGCAATGAGTTATTTATTTTATTTTATTTCTTTGTTTATTTATTTGCTTTTTTATTTTATTTATTTATTTATATTCCCTCTTGTCTGGAGACACCATTGTGCTCATTGGATGAGGAAACGAGGGGGTTGTCTGAATTTTATGGGAGCCACCATTTGTGCTGTTGTAATGGAGATTCAAAGGTGCCCAAAACATATAGAAGGCATCATTTCAAGATGGCCGCCCTGTTTACTTCCAGAGAACTGTCCCAGTGCAGAGGTCCTCTTTCGCTTTTTGTACTCCAGGGGGTGTAGTCCTTTTTCAATGTTTAATGCAGTGATGTGGAAAAGACCCTGAGGAACAGTTGACAAAGTAGATAGGAATAGAAAGCTTCTTTTGCGTCTTTGATGTGGCAATGTCCCGGATAGCTGATAAATGATTAAGTGGAAAAGAGATGTTCTTCTTTTTTATTTGGGGCGGTTTTTGGGGATAAGCTAAGCTACTTTGTCCCCGCTGGATATGCAAATGATGATTGCAGAGCGCCTGGAGGCAGAAAGGCAGCGCCCAGCTCCGCTTACTACGCCCCGGACTGGGGGGCACAGCCTTCGGCGTCAGGACCTGCGGGGGAGCAGCGAAGTGCAGCAGCACTCACCCTTAGTTCCCTCGCGGCCGTCACCCAAGCACGCCAGGGGTCCCGGAGACCGTCTCTGTACCGCGTCGGGATATGCAGGGGAGCAGCGGGTGCAGTCGCACTCAACCCAGGTTCGGCTGGCACACCGCGGCAACGGAGGCTGTGGGGCTGCCGAGATGTCGAGATTAGGTGAGTAGAAGTAGGTCCGGGCGATGGCACACGATGTAGGAGCGAGAGGAGGGCAGCTGGCGGGGTTAACCGGGGATATACACCGAAAACGGCAATCCCCAACCCGGAGCTCCTGCCGGGAGCTCCTACTCAGCGGCCATTTTCCAAGCCATTCCTGATTATTATTTTCTGCTCACGTCCATCAGATAAAGGATGTGGGAAGGTGGTGACAGTTTCCTCCTTTCTAGTGCAGATCCAATGTTTCTTTTAGGACCTGCTTTTTGTCCTTCCCAGAAGTGCTACCCCCAAAATGTGAATGGCTGCAGGATACAAGGTCTTCATGCCCGATTGTATATTTGTTTTGGGTGCTACAGTTGGAGACACCCCTCATCCCTCTCTCCCTGCTGTGGAACCATCACCTGGGAACAAAGACTATGTCTGCTTTGGAGACAAGGAATACACTATCTGAGCGAACCACTTCGAACCGGTTTCAGAACAGTGACAGCGGAATCAACATGTTCCAGAAAATATCTTAGACCGAAGAGGTGGTACTGAGCAGAGTGTCAGCAAATTATTGTGAGTCAGGGCTGATGTCACTTATAGCCAGTCTCCCAGAGGTAAGGGGACATCACATTTAAGCCCTTATCCTCTATTGGAAGAGAATTGTGGTATGGCGCCTGTCTGACCTGCTGAGAGAGAGAAACAAAGGGCGCTCCTGGAGGAGGAAGCAAGCTTAAAGTAGAAGAGCAGCTGTAGTTCCCAGGAGCAAGTAACTGCCCTGGAATGTGGACTGAGAACAGGAACATCGTAGAGCCAGACCGAGTGTTACAGTGAGTCTCCCTTCTTCATCATAATGGCAATTGATGCATTTCACAAAAGAAAAGCAAGAGAGCTTGGCTACTGCTGGTGATTACTTCAATTGATGGAACATCACATGTGCCAAACCAAGTGCTGGAGTGCGTCTCTGTGGATCTCCACAATCGCACCTTGTTCTCTGTGTCAAAGAGAAGAAATAGAATATGACTGTTGCCCGTTGCCATCCCTAGACTGGTATGACATAAAGCTGACCCAAGTGCTGGAGTGGGTCTCCCTGCAATCCAGTAATCGCATCTGATACACTGTCCTTCAAGAAAGGAATAGTGTGTGTAGGGGTTGTACTGGCCTTGTTAGCACCCACCTCTAGAGCTTGCTGCTATATCTGCAGACTGGGTCTAGAACATGTAGGGCCCAATTCACAGAAGTAATCTGAGACGAAAGTCTAACTTTACGACTTTCGGTATTCACAAAGGGCATTTACAAGTAGTAAAGTTAGACTTTTGGTCTAAGTTTAGACCAAAAGTCTAAACTTAGACCAAAAGTACAGCAAGATTGATTTATGTATATATTTATTGCATGACAACCGTAGACTTGGAACAGAAATGCTGTACGTAAGAGTGAAAATTGGGACATAGGACATAGATGAATAGTGTATATAAACCAAACATGACATCCTTAATTATGTGGGTATAGCAAGTACTGCTACATGACTATGACCAGTACAGGCAAGCATATGCTTTTATCTTAAATGTGGAAGGGATGGGGAATGGCTGACTGCATCATGGGATGGAAATAAGGAGGTGTTAAGAGAAGGCGCATAGTTTCCCTTCCTGAGCCTTAAGAGGCCCCAAGGACTCCATCCGCTAGGGCCAAATACCTTACTGTTTGGGGGGAGTAGCTGCAGAATTGGAGTCATGCGTTCTCTTGGGTGAAGGTGGAGAAGGTGGAGAAGAAGTCTTGGAACAGCATTTTGGATGAGTTGTATTTTGCATATAATGAATGTGGGTGTGCCAAGATATAGGCAGTTAGCATTGTCAAGCTTGGAAATTACGAGTGAGAGAATGGCTTGCAATTTATGGTGGTGTGCAAGTTATGGGAAGATGCTTTAGTAGATGATGTAGTGTTTTGATTGAGTAAAAGGTACTCTTTGTGACACTATTAGCATGCGGTATCAAGGATAGATTTGAATCTATAGTTACTCCAACATTTCTAACTTCTCTTAATGTTGTTGGAGGGGCTTAAAGTTCCTTAGGCCATATGGCGGTAGGCTGGTAGTTTTGCCATTGTCTGCTTGTCATAATCTCAGTCTTTGCAGTATTGAGCTTTAGAGGATTATTTCTCATCCGTGTGTTTATGGTACAAAGACAGTCATCATGTTGTGAACTGTAGAGGTCTTTGGGGCTATCCATTTTTCAAATCATTTGGGTGTCATCTGCATAGTTGTAACAGGTGAGGTTGTATGATTTATTCATCATCATCAAATATCTTTATTCGGTCTAATTAGACCATAAAAGTATAAAAACAATCAATACATAGATAAAAGGCACAGCAATCAATATACAAAAATCCATTGAGTACTATATATAATTCATAAAACATCACATAAAAACAGTAGCCCTCTGCTTAATAGCACATTCGATATATACAGCAGCAGAAATGCAGATCTTGATAGTGGGCAAGGTTTGTAGGAAAATAAAAGCAGCTCTACAGTAGCGAATATTTGCCGCCCTGAGAATGGGCAGCAAGTAGCATTTTCTCAACGAGTAAAATTTACAAAATAGCATGAAGTGTATGGGAGTTTGAGGTGATTGATCGTCACAAGGACACAAGGGAAGTTGTGAAGAATATGTGCCTTGTGACAGAAAGGCAGCAAGAGAATGCACCGTGCATAACCTAAGTCTAATCAATAAAAATTTGTGATGCATATTTCCCACCCATACTAAGTAAGGTGCAGGACTGACACTCTGACAAATCCCCATATATGTCTGGACCATTGGTTTATCTGCAGCGCTCCGCATTCTGTCCACCAAACCTCCCTCTAAAAACGCATTCTTCAAAGTCATAATAGAGCTGGCTAGTGCGTTGCTGGGAGAGGTAAACAAGTCCACCCGTCCCATACTACAACAAATATTCTGAATATACTTCATCCAAGGAATACTCAGACAGTGGTCGATTTTTAAGCAGTCTGCAAGCACAGCCCTGTTAAAAGAAGTCTGGCTTTTGGTCCAAATTCTGAGATCGCTTATGTAGCCAATCCCTGCCTCAGTGTGGCAGACGAAAGAGCTAGTGCTTTGGGGGACAGCTAGCAGTCCTTGATGAAGCCATTCTCAATTTTTTCAAGGCCCCCCTGATCTTCAATGCCCCAAACCCCTGCCCCATACAAAGCAATAGCACAGCATTTGGCTTTATAAACAGTCGAGAGTTCCTTTATGGGTTTCTGACCAAGTTTGCGAGCAAAATTGAGAACGGCCTCCACTGATTTGGAGAAGGCAACTGCTTTGCTGGTCTTCAAGGGTCCCCATGAGAGACGTGTATCAAAGGGTAGGTAGCTAGGTAGGAAAAAGTAGGAACAGAGCCAACTTTCTTGCTGTTCACTACAAAAGATACATTGTCCTTCTTCCTTCCCCCAAAAATCATTATGTGAGTCTTATTTTGGTGGATCATAAGATCAAAACTGGCCATGAACTCACAGAAACAGTCCAGCAGGCGTTGCAAGACGTTTGCAGTCCTGGTAATTAGGACAGTGTCCTCTGCATAAATTAATGGGGGAATACTACGATCACCTACACAAGGACAATCTGCCCTAAGGTTCACCAGTTTATCCTCCAAAGCTGATTATATGAATGGAAAAGAGCCAAAACACAGCCCTGGTGTATGCCCCTTGCCAGGCTGAAAGCTGGCTTAGTTTCCCCCCGAGCCGTACCTTACGCTGGCAGTAACATCATTGTTCAGTTCTCTAAGGAAATTAACAATATAAAAATCAACCCCATATCGGTCATGATATCCCACAATTTAGACCTATTGACAGAGTCGAAGGCAGAATTCAAATCCATAAAAGCCAAACACAACTTACCATACTTGGCCACAGTGTAGTTGGCAATTAACATATATAGATTTAAGGACTGCTCGACTGTGCCTATGCCGGACCGGAAACCCAATTGAAGGTCCGAGAGTATGTTACGCTCCTCAGCCCATAGCTGCAAATGGTCCAACAGAATTTGCCCCATAATCTTTGCAGTTGGATTAATCAGTGAGATGGGACGATAACAGTGGGGATCATTTTTTGAGCCCTTTTTGAAAATAGGAACAATAGTCGCATGGGACCAGTTCTTGGGGGGCCAGCAACTAAGGCGGCATTGAGCACATTTGTCAGTAAAGGGGCCCACAGTGGGGTATTAGCTTTAAACATATCACAGGGAAGCCCATCTGGACCATGATCACGCCCAACCGGACAGCTAGCCACAGCCCGCATAACCTCGTCTAATTCAACACCTGGGACGCAAAAAACTTAGCGGAAGGCTGGGACACAGTTGAAGTGCCAGTCGGCGGCTGAAGAGAAACTAAAGGGATATACTCGGGGGGTATCTGGGTTCCCTAAGCAAGGGTCAACATAAAGCTTGGTAAAATGGGCAACCTAGATATCAGAGGGAATAACAATGTCAATACCGGGATCTTTTTTGGCCTAAAAGAACTGTGATTCGCTGTTGTCCAAAAGGCCTTGTAGTCCTTAAGTTCACTTGCCTGCACCTGTGATGAAAAAGCTACCTCTCTGATAGTATTCTTCCTGATTCTAAGGGTGTCTTATACAGCATTCTACATCTCTGCACCATGAACTGTTCTCTAGGAGATTTTCTCAGTGCAGTGAGTAATTGGTTATGTGCCTGGGTACAATTAGCATCAAACCACTTTGCATGTAGATTACGTCCCATATTGTGCGGAACCATAAGGAGGTCAAATGCTGCTCTGCGGATCTTATCAAAGCTATTGAGGAGCGCAGGATCCCAACCCTGAATGTGATCGTCTGATAAACGGACCAGAAAGTCAGGGTGTGTGGAGACTACTAACTGCGCTAAGAAGGAGGGTTCATCGATCTTGGACCAGGCTTTTCTTACCTCACGATTCCTAGAAAATAATAAGCGCAGAGGATGAACCACTGCAGAGATTCTGGAGATCAGTGAGCCGTGTAGAGAGAGAGAGACAAAAGCCTATGATCGCTAAGGGGGGAATCAACAAGATTGTAATCCAAAACTCAATCTCTTAGTGATTTAGAAAAAAGAATAAAATCGATGTGGCTCGGAGTACCTCACCCCACAAAAATGGGTGTAGTATTTGGTGTAAGGCTTAGAGCATCAGAGGAGAAAATAAGATTAAATTTAGCCAACAACAGATTGAGTTCATCACCAAGAGGACAATGTGCAAAATGGGTAATAGGAACCCCAGCCTCATCCTCCAGCCCACAGATATTTTCCTGAGAGAACTGACAAACATTTAAGTTAAAATCCCCCAACAATACTAAAGCACAGCCACCTTGAATATTACTGGTGCATTTCTCAATGTCCTTGAGTGCTAGATCAACAATGGAATGGTCAAAAAGAACATTATATAGAGTTATCAGAAGCAATCTTGATGCAGAACACTGGAACAAGATCATCTGGTAATATACTGAATCACAATTTGACCATAACACCTTCGGCGGGAAAGTAAGAGAAAGAAACTTGGTCAAACCCCCCTTGGCCCTGCCCATGTTACTAGCAACTGCTGGCATGTGGTAGATAGCTCACCCATCCACATAAATAGGGTCAATAAGCCACGTCTCTTGTAAACATATAATAGCATGGCATTCAATGAACTTAAGCCAATCATACCTATCCCATTTGCTGGCTAAACTGGCAATATTCAAGAGGCTATAGATAGTGGTTGCTTGGTATGGCTTTCAGTAGCCCTAGTGGGAATAGGACTGCATCTGACAGGCCCAGAAGGCGTAGATTCAATATCAATCCCAGGTTGCACAGACTCAACTAGTAGATCACTTAAAACCAGAGGGAGTAGCTGCACCAGGAAGTCAGTCCTGTAGGTCCAATTGCGAAAGAGGAGTAAACCTATTAAAGGTTGGCAAAATAGGCCCAGATGCTAAAAGAGTAGGGCAGACAACCCTGGGGTTTATAAAAATATCCCAGCGGATAGGCAGATAAAACTTAACTTGGACAAGATGTCATTTGCCACTATTCTATCTTTGAAATTAATAACAATACAATCATTGTCGTCTGGTTTTGAAGTATTACCCACCCAAGAAACTCTACTCACAAGATTTATCTGTTTGTGACCTAGCGTGAAATCACCCAATAGAGTGTTAACCCAGTGGACAACCTTGTTGGCCAATTGCTCATGATCTTCATGTGAGCTCTTACTTAATGGGGGTACATTTCTTAGGATCATGACAAAAGGAGTTTCCTGAGGGGGCGGCTGCAACGTATGGCCCCTAGAAGGACAAGAGCGCTGAGAAGAACCAAAGGACATGCTTCCAGAGCCACACAATCTAGTTTGCTGAGCCCTGTCACCACTAGTACCTTCAAGAGAATTCTGCAGGCATGCCCCCCAGATAGATGAATAGGACTGGCTGGACTAGATATACAGGTGGTACCCCTAGTAGCCCGGGAAGAATCAGTCATACCACCAAAGGCTGAGGGGTATGTTGAATGGGCCTAGTCAGTAGTGCAGCCTAATGGTAGAGAAGATCTTACAGAATGTTCCACCAGCAGAGTATCCCTCAACTTGGCCAAGGCTTTCCCAACCTTGCCTAGTCTATCGATAATAGGAACCAGAGATGCAGTAAGTGAAGATATTATATTTTTACACATTTCCCCAGCTAAACCCGCCAAGGAGTCTTGCATACAACTCGTTAGTCGAGGGCTGATTTCAGAGTTTGAGGCTAGGGCTGGGGTAGATGACACAATAGGTGGTTCTGAATGAAATCTTTTTGATTTGGCATTCCGGTCCAGTCTCTTCCTCTTGCCCCCTCTATTATTGGTGCCCTCAGAGTTAGCCAATTTAGTTGGGCACACAAATGGTTGATCCTGCACCATGATATCATCACACTCCTCAATAGCAGCAACAGTCAAGGTTTTAGTTAAGATGGAAGTGGCCAACTGGTCAGACCCCAAAGCAAATGGAGGAGGATCAGTGCTGGGGGGAGGGGGGGGGTTGGCGGGACATCCTCGTGGATACATGAGGCTCAGGGAGATCTTGTGACAACTCGGGAGACGGCTCAGGCAAAGAAGTCATGGACAAACGCCACTCTGCCAAGTCGATTTCCCTGCTAATGAGCCCCACAGCATGTTGCAAAAAGCCATCTAAGGTGGAACCAGGGGTAGGTTTCCCAGGGGAAGGAGCAGCCTTCTGTTTCCCCATTGACACTCAATGAAGAACCCAATGTTCAAGACAGGGGGCTGTAGCACAGGGAGCCAACAGATCAAATGACTGAGGGTAACAGCCAACAGATCAGTACCTTTTGGTGGCAGATGTAAAAGGGGTGGCCCCGCCCTGGCACTTCCTGGCACTGGCGGCGCAGACGGACCCGCTCTTGGCCCGGTCTTTGCCTGAGCCACGCCTGGGCGCATCCTGCGCTGCAGGACGCCTCCTGCGATCAAATTCCCCTCTCCAGCCCTGCACACGCTGCGGCCCTTCTCCTACGGGACGAGGCAGCTGGGGAATGAAGTCCCCTGAGGCAGCCGGTCGGCTGGCATGGCGAGGCTCCCGCACTGCGGGACGCCTCCTGTGATTAAATGGAGCTCCGGCACCCTGCACACATTGCGGCTCTCCTCCTACAGGCCAAGGCAGCTGGGGAATGAAGTCAAGTGAGGCGGTCGGTCGGCTGGCATGGTGAGGGTTGGTCAGATTTGGTAAGGGGGATAGGTAGATATTGAATAACAGGGGGGACATAATGGACCCCTGAGGAACGCCACAGTGTTGTGTGTGAGGTGATATGAAAGGGGGCAGGTAGACTGCACTTTGTCTGTTTTTGAGATAAGAATCAACCCATTTTAAAGTATTTTCATGGATTCCGATATTGTGAAGTCTTTGCAGTAGCCTGTGGTGGTGAACAGTGTCAGATGCAGCTAATAAATCCAAAAGAAATAAAGCAGCTACAGTAAGTCATAATGTTCAGTAAAGTTGGACAATTGAGTAAACACTAGTCTCACAAACATTTTGCAGAGGAATGGTCCATTTGATTTCGGACCATAGTTTTCTCGGTCAGATGGGTTGAGATTTTTGTATTTGATAAGAGGAGGTTTTAAGCTCAGGTGCTAATGAACCTAGTTCCAGGGACTTGTTGAGTAGGCATCTGGCTACCTTTCCTGCTCGGTGTGAGCGAAGGATGTCTTTAAAGATTTTTGGTGGTGCTAGGTCTGAAGGTGATCCAGGTGGTCTGGCTGCAATGATAACATTGGAAAAAAAAATTGTGACAGGGTATTGAATGTATACATTGATGGATGATTATTGGTGTCTCTTTCTGTGGTCGTTAGGTCATGTGCTGTTGTGGTGTCTGCATTTTCCTTCAGGTAATTTTCTTGTGATCCTGGTGTTTCTGTGTTTAGGCACTCTGGATTGCGGAATTCTGTTAGAATTTTATAGAGTTCTTTAGAAGGGCAGTCTGCTTCAGCTATGTTGTCGTGTAGTTCCTATATATCCTATACAGGATCTGCGCGTTCGGATAACATAAACTGTGGGTTAGGTGGCGGACTGATTCCGTGCACCCCCACCGGATACGTTAGCCTGTCTGTATCAGCTAGCTCACAATGCCACTAGAGTCTCCTCTTATCGGGTAGAGAATAGTTTGTGGCAACCTCCGAACATGACAACACTGATCCCCCAGGATCGTGGAAACAATATACTACCTTTTGCTCAGTCACTAATGCTCACTTAGTTTCTCTCAGAGATACACAGAATAACCATACTAGGCATTTGTCAATAAGGATTTATTGAACAGTTGTTATTCTAGTGTAGCATAGATGAGCAGCAACAACCATTAGACAGTAGCAGAGATATATGATTAGCAATATTACAAAAGTAAAGGGATGGTATAGTTCTACCATTTTGCAGAAATCATGAATATATACATGTACCTAAAACACATGATAAAAAGTGCGTACTCCTACGATGCCTCCCTAACTAGATGTACCTAAATGTACCTAGCATCTATGTAGGTGTTATGCCAAGAAAACCTCTAGGATCTACTCAACCCCATTACCTGAGATTTAGAGAATGTGGGACCCCGTCCTGGTCACCCCGCGAGGGATGTTAGACCACTGCTAGCTGGAGCGTCTGCATGCCGGAACCTCAGCGTCTCTGGTCAGTGTGTCAGCCGGGAAGTCACGGTCTCCTCTATCTTCCTAAGCAAGATGTGCTGTATATATATACCCGTAGGTCTCCCCAGGGGTCCTACCTTGCTGTGTTACTGTGTCGGCCTAAAGGATGACGTTGGGCCTGAACTTTATACAGAGATATTATACAGGAAATGGTAATCCTACTGTTAGTCCTGCTGTGCTTCCAAGAAGCCTCATGCATAATGTATGAGAATCGAACCAGGGAAAAACCTGTGTTCTGAATGCAGTGTCATATCTAGGTAAAAGGTCAGGGCCTAAGAACCGTTATGTATGTAATGTAGGGAAGAATATAGGTGAAAGGTTGCAATGTTACCTGCACCTATATAGGGTACCTATATGGAATATAACACCCATTCCTCTTCCGACTGGACAACATATGTAACCTATTACTGTACTACAAGCATAACTAGATAGCGGTACGCAAAAAGTTTATAAAAACATCTTTTTAGCTAAAAATGTTTTAAAACATCCAAAAACGTTTCTAAAAAACTTTTTTTTAAATGTAAAAAGAAAATTTTCAAGCCCTAGCTCTAAAAAGTGTCCGTAATTATAGCCCAAACCACTATAATCATTACAAAGCCATGTATGCCCAAAAAATTAAAGGAATGTCAATTTTGTTTTTTGAGTTCCCAAATTGAGCTTGTTTAAAAAAGGGAGAATTTCTACCAGCACACAACTGCCAAATGAGTCAAATGTTTACGTGTCCTGGCTGGTAGACGCAACATTTCCGCTGCTTGCTTCCACCATAGACGTCCCCTGTAACACCTCGCAGAGTATGTCAATTGAGCACAGATGATGTTCCACGCTGTCCGCAGCTGGTGCTGGGGCAGCCTGTGCACCGTCCAAAGCCTGGGTGTCAGTGGAGGAGCTGGTGTTCAGACCAACAGGTGCAGTTACTACCTGCGGTGGTTCAAGGAATGCCGCCATCAACATTGGAATACGCTGAGGACACGGCAGAACATGGGCCGTTATCGGGTCCAGTAACGCATTCACGTCCGCTGTCACCACAAATTCCATCAGGTTCTGGCGAGCTATTGTTATTTCTGCCGCACTGTCTAGCATTGTCAGAGTCCCCCCGTTCAGTAGTCGAGTCCCCTGCAACCTTCTTCTTTTTTGAACTGTGGCTTTTGCTTTGGTTTTTCTTCTTTTTTAGAAGTGTAATCTTGAGCGTGCTGCTTGTCTCTGGACTTTGTACGCTCTTCTTGTCTGTCTGACCGTCCTTCCCTCTCAGAGTTTTTCGATGAACCCTGAAAGGAATGAGAGGAACGTGTATCAGTATCCTGATACCTGTTAGGTTTCCTAATGTTATCCCTATTCCTGAGGTTATACCTCTTTTCGGAGGGCTCCTGTGGAGGAGATCTACCTCTGGATTGAGATCTGTTTCCTTTAAAGTTTTGTTGTTTTTTATTGTCCCACTTCTTCTTTGTCGAAGCAGGTGTCTGCTTAGAAGTGTCCTTTTCAGGACTGCCCATCAGTTGTGGTTTTAAAGCTTTTCCACTCCAACTGTCTCTGCCTAATTCTGCATATGCAGTTTCAATTATTTTTGGTAGTTTGTGTTCCTGTTCTAAAGGACTGAACTCCCTTAGGCGTTGGCGGATAGCCACTGAAGGTGCTTCCCCTTAATGTTGGCTAGTATTATGGCTGATACCTGGGCATAGTTACCTAGTAACTTCATCCCTAAGTTTAGGGCAGGCTCTGCTCCGTACTCATTTTGTATTTGTCTCAATACATCAGGTACTACTGCTAATGATGGGATACCATGAGTTCTGGTATAAATGGCAGCAAAGACTGTACCCCAAGTGGTACAATCCTCTAATTGTGGTGTTTTCCCCATGGGCAAGCACATTGTTAGCATTCCGTGTTTTTCATATGGGGTAGTATTCGGGAATACTGCCTCTAGCTGCGTTATTTTCTGAGCTACCCAGAATGGTATTTGTTCACGTTTTGTGGGCATTTTACCCATTACCGCGTGTAATGTTTGTGGTGTAATCTTAGTTGCTGTACCCTGAATTTGAGTTCCATTTGTTGCAACTATTGCTGGTTGGACTGTAAATGTCCTCATGACGAATTGCGTCAAGTTCCTATAGATTTTAATTAAATCTTTATGTTGTATGAGTAAGTCTCCTGGTGGCATTGTGTCAATGTCAGGATGTGGTGAGTAGGCTGCTAATATTGGCCATGTTGCCTCTTCTCCTCCGAGCGGGCCGAGTCTTACTCTTCTTCTTGTATGGGGTAGGGCGCCTTTAAACCAGTATAAATGTTCCTGGTACATGAGCGGAATCTCTATGTCCTCAAACGGACAGTATTCTGCTGGTGCATCTCCTTCTGTGTAGGAGTGAAATGCTTTTGTTCTTGTATTTGCTGCTGGGAATGTAACCCACGAATAAAATACCTCTGTTCTGTTTGATTCGTGTGCCTCAATCACGAAAACTACTATGCCACCCCTAGATGATAGACCATGCTCTAGCAGTCTCAGGGTGACCGTATTTCTAAAATTTGGTGCAATTTGTATTGCGTCTGCATCTTCCTCACCATCTGTGAGGGGCAGTGCTTGTTGCAGTGGGTCTAAGACCTCGTTAGTCATTGTTTTTAGAACACTAAAATATTTTTTCAAGGGAACCAAGATACGGTGTTTATGCACAATTTTAGGAACACTGTGTCCTTCAAGCTTGATTAACCAACAGCCAATAAATAGGATTTTTTAGCCTACTCAGCTGTGGCGGAGTTTGTGCCCACCCACTCCAGACGTCTCTGATGTTTTGTGAGTAGGGGTCTCTGAGAATAGCAGGACTGAACTACTCAGATTCTACTGTAAAATAAGTACCCAACCAACGTTGGCGGCGCCATGTCGTGTAGTTCCTATATATCCTATACAGGATCTGCGTGTTCGGATAACAAACTGTGGGTTTGGTGGCGGACTGATTCCGTGCACCCCCACCGGATACGTTTGCCTATCTGTATCAACTAGCTCACAGTGCCACTAGAGTCTCCTCTTATTGGGGAGAGAATAGTTCTTGGCAACCTCAGAACATGACAACCCTGATCCCCCAGGATCGTGGAAACAATATACTACCTTTCTCTCAGTCACTCGTGCTCACTTAGTTTCTCTCAGAGATACACAGAATAACCACACTGGGCGTTTGTCAATAAGGATTTATTGAACAGTTGTTACTCTAGTGTAGCATAGATGAGCTGCAACAACCATTAGACAGTAGCAGAGATATATGATTAGCAATATTACAAAAGTAAAGGGATGGTATAGTTCTACCATCTTGCAGAAATCATGAATATATACATGTACCTAAAACACATGATAAAAAGTGCGTACTCCTACGATGCCTCCCTATCTAGATGTACCTAAATGTACCTAGCATCTATGTAGGTGTTATGCCAAGAAAACCTCTAGGATCTAGTCAACCCCATTACCTGAGAATTAAAGAATGTGGGACCCCATCCTGGTCTCGAGTTGGACACCCCGCGAGGATGTTAGACCACTGCTAGCTGGAGCGTCTGCATGCAGGAACCTCAGCGTCTCTGGTCAGTGTGTCAGCCGGAAAGTCACGGTCTCCTCTATCTTCCTAAGCAAGATGTGCTGTATATATACCCGCAGGTCTCCCCAGGGGTCCCACCTTGCTGTGTTACTCTGTCGGCCTAAAGGATGATGTTGGGCCTGAACTTTATACAGAGATATTATACAGAAAATGGTAATCCTACTGTTAGTCCTGCTGTGCTTCCAAGAAGCCTCATGCATAATGTATGAGAATCGAACCAGGGAAAAACCCGTGTTCTGAATGCAGTGTCATATCTAGGTAAAAGGTCAGCGCCTAAGAACCGTTATGTATGTAATGTAGGGAAGAATATAGGTGAAAGGTTGCAATGTTACCTGCACCTATATAGGGTACCTATATGGAATATAACACCCATTCCTCTTCCGACTGGACGACATATGTAACCTATTACTGTACTACTAGCATAACTAGATAGCGGTACGCACAAAGTTTATAAAAACATCTTTTTAACTAAAAATGTTTAAAAACATCCAAAAATTTTTCTAAAAAACTTTTTTTTTAAATGTAAAAAGAAAATTTTTCAAGTTCTAGCTCTAAAAAGTGTCCGTAATTATAGCCCAAACCACTGTAATCATTACAAAGCCATGTATTCCCAAAAAATGAAAGGAATGTCAATTTTGTTTTTTGAGTTCCCAAATTGAGCTTGTTTAAAAAAGGGAGAATTTCTACCAGCACACGACTGCCAAATGAGTCAAATGTTTACGTGTCCTGGCTGGTAGACGCAACATTTCCGCTGCTTGCTTCCGCCGTAGACAGCCCCTGTAACACCTCGCAGAGTATGTCAATTGAGCACAGATGATGTTCCACGCTGTCCGCAGCTGGTGCTGGGGCAGCCTGTGCGCCGTCCAAAGTCTGGGTGTCAGTGGAGGAGCTGGTGTTCAGACCAACAGGTGCAGTTACTACCTGCGGTGGTTCAAGGAATGCTGCCATCAACATTGGAATACGCTGAGGACACTGCAGAACATGGGCCGTTATCGGGTCCAGTAACGCATTCACGTCCGCTGTCACCAGAAATTCCCTCAGGTTCTGGCGAGCTATTGTTATTTCTGCCGCACTGTCTAGCATTGTCAGAGTCCCCCCGTTCAGTAGTCGAGTCCCCAGAATTCTGGGCATGTCTGATCTTTAGACCTGCAACCTTCTTCTTTTTTCAACTGTGGCTTTTGCTTTGGTTTTTCTTCTTTTTTAGAAGTGTAATCTTGAGTGTGCTGCTTGTCTCTGGACTTTGTACTCTCTTCTTGTCTGTCTGACCGTCCTTCTCTCTCAGAGTTTTTCGATGAACCCTGAAAGGAACGAGAGTAACGTGTATCAGTATCCTGATACCTGTCAGGTTTCCTAATGTTATCCCTATTCCTGAGGTTATACCTCTTTTCGGAGGGCTCCTGTGGAGGAGATCTACCTCTGGATTGAGATATGTTTCCTTTAAAGTTTTGTTGTTTTTTATTGTCCCACTTCTTCTTTGTCGAAGCAGGTGTCTGCTTAGAAGTGTCCTTTTCAGGACTGCCCATCAGTTGTGGTTTTAAAGCTTTTCCACTCCAACTGTCTCTGCCTAATTCTGCATATGCAATTTCAATTATTTTTGGTAGTTCGTGTTCCTGTTCTAAAGGACTGAACTCCCTTAGGCGTTGGCGGATAGCCACTGAAGGTGCTTCCCCCTTAATGTTAGCTAGTATTATGGCTGATACCTGGGCATAGTTACCTAGTAACTTCATCCCTAAGTTTAGGGCAGGCTCTGCTCCGTACTCATTTTGTATTTGTCTCAATACATCAGGTACTACTGCTAATGATGGGATACCATGAGTTCTGGTATAAATGGCAGCAAAGACTGTACCCCAAGTGGTACAATCCTCTAATTGTGGTGTTTTCCCCATGGGCAAGCAGATTGTTAGCACTCCGTGTTTTTCATACGGGGTAGTATTCGGGAATACTGACTCTAGCTGCGTTATTTTCTGAACTACCCAGAATGGTATTTGCTCACGTTTTGTGGGCATTTTACCCATTACCGCGTGTAATGTTTGTGGTGTAATTTTAGTTGCTGTACCCTGAATTTGAGTTTCATTTGTTGCAACTATTGCTGGTTGGACTGTAAATGTCCTCATGACAAATTGCGTCAAGTTCCTATAGATTTTAATTAAATCTTTATGTTGTATGAGTAAGTCTCCTGGTGGCATTGTGTCAATGTCAGGATGTGGTGTGTAGGCTGCTAATATTGGCCATGTTGCCCCTTCTCCTCCGAGCGGGCCGAGTCTTACTCTTCTTCTTGTATGGGGTAGGGCGCCTTTAAACCAGTATAAATGTTCCTGGTACATGAGCGGAATCTCTATGTCCTCAAACGGACAGTGTTCCGCTGGTGCATCTCCTTCTGTGTAGGAGTGAAATGCTTTTGTTCTTGCATTTGCTGCTGGGAATGTAACCCACAAATAAAATACCTCTGTTCTGTTTGATTCGTGTGCCTCAATCACGAAAACTACTATGCCACCCCTAGATGATAGACCATGCTCTAGCAGTCTCAGGGTGACAGTATTTCTAAAATTTGGTGCAATTTGTATTGCGCCTGCATCTTCCTCACCATCTGTGAGGGGCAGTGCTTGTTGCAGTGGGTCTAAGACCTCGTTAGTCATTGTTTTTAGAACACTAAAATAGTTTTTCAAGGAAACCAAGATACAGTGTTTATGCACAATTTTAGGAACACTGTGTCCTTCAAGCTTGATTAACCAACAGCCAATAAATAGGATTTTTTAGCCTACTCAGCTGTGGCGGAGTTTGTGCCCACCCACTCCAGACGTCTCTGGTGTTTTGTGAGTAGGGGTCTCTGAGAATAGCACGACTGAACTACTCAGATTCTACTGTAAAATAAGTACCCAACCAACGTTGGCGGCGCCATGTCGTGTAGTTCCTATATATCCTATACAGGATCTGCGTGTTCGGATAACAAACTGTGGGTTTGGTGGCGGACTGATTCCGTGCACCCCCACCGGATACGTTTGCCTATCTGTATCAGCTAGCTCACAGTGCCACTAGAGTCTCCTCTTATAGGGGAGAGAATAGTTCTTGGCAACCTCAGAACATGACAACCCTGATCCCCCAGGATCGTGGAAACAATATACTACCTTTCGCTCAGTCACTCGTGCTCACTTAGTTTCTCTCAGAGATTTATTGAACAGTTGTTATTCTAGTGTAGCATAGATGAGCTGCAACAACCATTAGACAGTAGCAGAGATATATGATTAGCAATATTACAAAAGTAAAGGGATGGTATAGTTCTACCATCTTGCAGAAATCATGAATATATACATGTACCTAAAACACATGATAAAAAGTGCGTACACCTACGATGCCTCCCTAACTAGATGTACCTAAATGTACCTAGCATCTATGTAGGTGTTATGCCAAGAAAACCTCTAGGATCTAGTCAACCCCATTACCTGAGAATTAGAGAATGTGGGACCCCGTCCTGGTCTCGATTTGGACACCCCGCGAGGGATGTTAGACCACTGCTAGCTGGAGCGTCTGCATGCAGGAACCTCAGCGTCTCTGGTCAGTGTGTCAGCCGAGAGGTCACGGTCTCCTCCATCTTCCTAAGCAAGATGTGCTGTATATATACCCATAGGTCTCCCCAGGGGTCCTACCTTGCTGTGTTACTGTGTCAGCCTAAAGGATGACGTTGGGCCTGAACTTTATACAGAGATATTATACAGGAGATGGTAATCCTACTGTTAGTCCTGCTGTGCTTCCAAGAAGCCTCATGCATAATGTATGAGAATCGAACCAGGGAAAAACCTGCGTTCTGAATACAGTGTCATATCTAGGTAAAAGGTCAGTGCCTAAGAACCGTTGTGTATGTAATGTAGGGAAGAATATAGGTGAAAGGTTGCAATGTTACCTGCGCCTATATAGGGTACCTATATGGAATATAACAATGTGTGTGGACTAGTGGCGCCTTTTTGTGTTTCTGATGGTGCTTTTGTAGGCTCTGTTATAGTGCTGTAGCATATTTTTGTTTGTTTCATCTCCTGTCTTTCTCTATTTGTGTTGTAGTATGTTGAGTTGTGTTTTTCATTCTTTTGATGTTGTCATTAACCCATGTGGTGTTCTTTTTGTGGTCAACACTGGATGTGGTTTTTATTGGCATCGTTTGTCTAGTGCAGTTGAGATCTAGTTGTAGAAGGTCTGTATGTCTTTTAGCTGCATATTTATTGAGGCTTTTTCGATGTGGGTGTTGAGTTGCAGGATGTCTAGTTTTTTCCATTGTCTGTACGAGCGTTTGTTGTTGATTCTTGTTGTCTTCGAAGTGTTGTTCTTCATTGTTAAGTGTTGTTATTGATGGGTGTGTAGATCCTGAAGGTGATGATGTTGTGGCCACTACAGCTTATGGGGGAGTTGTGGCTAATCCTAAGGATGCAAATGTGAGAGCTAGTGTGTTTCCTGCGCAGTGAGTTGGGCCAGAAACGATTTGCTGTAGGGTGAAGTCTTCAAGGTTGTTTGCGATAGCTGTGCTTGAGTTTAGATTCTTCTTGTCAAACTATATGTTGAGGTCTACTAGAATGGAAAGGTTTGGGTGGTCCAGATGGGTGATGGGTGTTGGCTACAGTATTAAAGAGGACATCTTTACGTTGGCATTGCTGCGTGGTAGTCTATATATTAAGAGGAAGGAATAAGTAGTAGTTAGAGTGGGGTGACGTTTTATCATCAAGGATTCAAAGCCATCCGTGGTGAGGGTTTCAATTATTGTTTTTTTTGAGTGACAGCTAGGCCTTCCCCAATTTTGACAATACAAATTTTGTTAATGATGTAAAAATAAGGAGGGATGGCTTTGTGACATATGTGTGCAGAATCTTCGGTGAATCATATTTCTGTAATGAAGGTGAGATGCTGTTGTTTCTGAAAGCAGGTCAAAGATGGTAAAGCGATTTTTGTTCATGGATCTTGCATTGTAAAGTAGGCATTTTAGTTGCTGTGTTTCTTTCTTCTTCATCTCCTGTAGTAAGTGTGGAGGTAGTGGGACAAAGGGTATTTTGCTGGTTTGGGGGTATATTGTGCTTGTGACTTTTGGTGTAGGTGGAAAGGAGGTTGTTTGGTTAGAGAGATTAAGACTTTGATTTATGTGTGTTTGCAAAAATCAGAAACCTGCTTTTGCCAGCACTAAAAACAGGATTGGCACTCACCTATAGTCTTCTGCTGTGTGTTTTCAACTGGAACAAGAGTTAGTAGACCTC
The DNA here is from genome assembly GCA_963921515.1 of Calotriton arnoldi. NCBI lineage: Eukaryota > Metazoa > Chordata > Amphibia > Caudata > Salamandridae > Calotriton > Calotriton arnoldi. Next base: position 1,792,592 of record CAWUFW010001550.1, read on the forward strand.
CCAGTGAATTCTGGACAATTTGGTCTATCTTTCGCAAAGTAGCAGTTCATCCAGTGAAACAAAGCTTGATGACTATTCATTTCTTCCAACATTTCAATTTCTTAGCATTATAGCTATTAATTTCTTCTAATCTTTCATTTTCTTAGCCCCAGACACATGTATCTCGCAGTTCATGGCCTCTTTGGTGGAGTACAGCGGTTACTGAGTGGCAAACTTGTTTGCAGCATAATATTTAAAGACCAGTGCCTTCTTAATTGTTCATCAAACAGTATGTTACTGCAAGGGTCATCTCCCTATATATATATATTTTATTTTGGGGATAACCCTCCCAAAGCCCAATTTTTTACTCCTACCCGGCCGTAGTAAAGGTACACAATTTTTTGTGATCAATGCATGATAGTACATGTGTGGCAATGGTAAAGGCATGCATGGTAAGCCACGCATCCTTCAAAAACAGGTGAAGCTATACTATACAACAAGTCCTAATTGACCATCTGTCTTCATCACCCACATGGGCTTTTCTGAGCCTGATCTAAATAAATACTTATTAAGATCATATAAGCACCTTATTGAGTCTTGTCATACAACTGCATTTGGACATGGTGGAAGCTTTTACCACAATACCCACTCCCATGAATTACACCATGTTCCTTCCTTTGTCTCTCTGTGACATGTCACAAGACACAGTCAAAGTTTAACCTGCTGTCAAAAAGCATTTGATTCCATCAGACATGTAATCACACAGCCAGAGGCCAAGCAGACTGGTACCTGCTGTACGTTCTGCATGCTATTCTGCTCATACAGAACTTGAAGAAGGAGTTATTCAACATAGTTTCAGAATGAAACTCCCCGCAGTCATCTCTAAGCAGAATTCAAACTTCTAAACAATTCTGGAAAAAGATCACATGATCCTAATCTGATAAGAATTTTAAGATGTGGGGACTTTTATCGCCTTGATAACATATGTGGTGGTCTTCTGTCATCCTTGATAACATCCCTGCTCTTGCTGTCACTTCAAGCCGGCAGTCCAACTTAAACATAGTCAACTAGAGATGCTTGCACCAATAAATTAAGAACAGCTGATGGCCAATGTTGCATCTTGCAGACCTTCAGGCTCTCTAAAAGACTCATATACGCAAAAGTCATGCTCATGATATTCCTATTTCATGCTGAAATTGTCATGCTGTTACTAAAAAGGTTACTGTCAGCCCAGATGACCCAAAAAACTTCTAACTGTTGCCTTTCCTGGGTGAATTGCTAGAAACGCTGGTGCTTAGTCAGCTACAACAACACGCAGAGTCAAATGTCAGTGCAGGCTCTTGCCTGGTGGGTTTCACCCAGGGTACAGCACATAACTGGTGGTTCTATCAACCTTAAATGTTTTAGGAAGGTTTGTAGATGGAGATGGTGTTGGATCACTGATTTTATTGCATATTTTGGCAGCTTTTGATGATATCCTTCTACAAATGTTTATTAATCTTGTTTTTTGGGCACTGTCTGTTTTTAGATTGATTGCATCCTTCACATCCGACAGAAATCAGACTGTTGCTATAATTCTGAAGTAATGAGGCTGTAGGCAAATGTATTAGTTGCAATCTTCTTTATTCTGACAACCCCTCGGCAAGAACCAAGCAATCCGAGAAGCAAGTGGAAGTGTCACCAACATTCTATAACCAGTCAATAAATACAGAGAACACACAATTTGTTCTGATTCTTAATTCCTAAGAATCAGAACAATTCCATTTATGATAGCAAGAGAATATACAACATGTGAACAACATAACATTGTAAAAGAAATCACGATACTACACATCCTCCTCCTTTCAAAAAAATAAAATATTAAGACTCACAAACATAATCTTCAAAGCGCTTTGGTTTAACAATGTTTCTACCAAAGGTGCTAACTTTCTGAGATTGACATGGATCAAGTTCAGAAGAAATTTTAGTTTGAGGAAGGTCCTCAGGAAGAGCTTCAGTAGGTGGAAAATCCACATCCACGACTGAGGGACCATCCCCACCCTGAACACACAAATCCGACATGGTATTCGAAGAAGAAAACTCAGGATGAGTACCGATCCACCAATAGTTGCGAGAAGATACAAACTGTTTTGGATCACTGGTTGTGAAATCACCTTTGGCTAGCGACAATTGACTCATGTGACGTACATTACCATCAGATAACTTGACAGTATTTTTCATAACTTTAGCAATTTGTACAGGAGAACTAAACTTGCTTTGACCTTTAGTAACCATTCTATTAGATTTGACTCGGACCCATTGCCCAACAGCTAATTTGACATCTCGTGTACCGTGCTTCTTATCAAAATATTCTTTGTTTTTACGCTGAGAAGCTAATATGCAATTTTTTATTTTTTATGCATTCCAATTTACCCGTTTGCTCCTGTCCATCCAAACAGGATTGACCTTTGAATACGGAATGCGGCCTCTCATGACACCAAAAGGAGTCTCACCAATGGAGTCATGACTAGTGACTCTATAAGTCCACAGCATTTTCATCAGTTCATACTCCAATTTTTTTTTACCATGGATGGCCATTTGAAGAACCCCTTTGATAATTCTGTTGACCCTCTCCACAGCACCATTGCCCCTTGGATGATAGTGTGCAGAAAATTTGTGCGAAATGCCAGCAACATCAATAAAATCCTTCATTTCACTTGACTTAAATTGGACACCATTATCGGTGAGGATGTTTTTTGGAAATCCCTCCCGTATGAAAACACTGCCCAAAAAGTCAATGACACTTTTAGTATCAGCTCTATCAACAATTTTGATTTCAAACCATTTAGAAAATAAATCTACAAGTACAAGAATGAATCGGGGTGAACCATCACTCCAACCAATGGGGCCCATAATGTCTAACGCTAACTCATCCCAAGGAAGGGAAGGACACCCTAAGGAACTTAAAGGAGGGTTGAGCGTTTTTTGTGATTTATCAGCACATTCACATTTATCACATGATCTCACAAATCTTTCAGTTTCTAAATCAATTTTAGGCCACCAATACAAAGATTTTATATTTTTCTTAGTACGTGTAATGCCACTATGGCCTTCATGGCACAGAGAAATAATTTTGTTTCTTAAAGTAGAGGGAGGAATAATTTTATGTCCTCTGACAACGAACATACCATCAATACCCAATTCGTTTCTTACCTCCCAAAAAGCTTTCATTTCACCAAGGACTTCAGATTTAACAGTGCCCCAACCATGTTGTATTTTGATTCTGATAAGTTTTAAAATATCATCCTTTTCCTCAGCTTGTTCCCATTCTATTTTATGTAAACCTTTTGTTTCCTTAGCTGAAAAAATGCTAGCAACACAAATGTCATTCCAGGGATTAGAATCGATTTCTCTGAGAGGTAAGGACAACCTGCTTAAAAAATCTGCGGTTACGTTTTCTTTTCCTGGAAGATATTGCACATCATAAATGAAGTCCTGAAGACGCATAGAAAGCCTAGCAATTCTAGCTGATGCCCTGGCTAATCCGTCTGAAGTGAGTAATTTTGTCAATGGTTTATGGTCTGTGCGCACCGTGAATCTCCTTCCCCACAAAAATTTTCGAAAATGCTCCAAGGCCCAAACAAAGGCTAAAGTTTCTCTCTCTATCACAGAATATTTCTGTTCAGTGGGAGATAGAGTCCTGGAAGCAAATGCAATGACAATGTCTGAACCCCTGTCATCCTTTTGAGTCAGAACACTGCCTAAACCTTTCCCACTCGCATCTGTAGTGACAAAAGTAGGGGCAGTGGGATTGAAGGCTTGTAGTTTAGGAGCTTTACTGATGGCACGTTTAATATCAATAAAGGAATTATGACAATCTGTGGTCCATTCAAATTTGTTTTGTTTTTTAACAAATTTCGCATTTCATGAGTACGCTCTGAAAAATTTTCTACAAACTTCGAATAAAATTCTGCTAGCCCTAAAAATGAACGAAGTTCATCTTTATTGGATGGTGAAGGGGCAAGATTAATGGCTTCTACAAGTTTTTGTTTAGGTTTAATGCCTTCGTCAGTAATTTCATGCCCTGGGTAAGTGACCTTTTTTTCTGCGAACTTGCATTTACTTATTTCGGCAGTCAAACCTTTCTTAGATAAAATGGATAACATTTTCCTTAACACTTCATCATGATGTTGTTTGGATTTACCCATAATTAATATATCGTCTTGAAAAAAAATGACTTCTTTTATGTTACCAAAAAGTTCGAACATAAGCCTTTGGAAGACGGCTGCTGCCGACGCAAGCCCAAAAGGCATGCGCTTAAATTGGTAACAGCCGAATGGTGTACAAAAAGCTGTCAAATGTTTGGATTTTTTACTAAGAACTACCTGATGGTAGGCACATGAAAGGTCTAGGGTGGAAAACCACTTGGCATCTTTGGTTAACATTAACATTTCATCAATGCGGGGTAACGGGAACTGGTCTACCACAATATTGTCATTCAAACCTCTTAAATCTACACATAGACGGACCTTGCCGTTAGCACGTCTGGCAACAACTAAAGGCGAAATCCACTCAGAGGCTTCAATGTGCTCAATAATTCGTGCATCGAGTAATTTTTGTAACTCAGCCTTAACTTTATCTCTAACAATGAAGGGAATGTTGCGAGCTTTGTGGATTTTAGGTGAGGCGTCGTGTTTTAATCTGATCATATGGGTAAAACCTTTTAACTTACCAATACTGCTATTGAATACTTCAGGAAATTCACGAAGAACCCAATTTTTTGTGTCCTCACCATCACACGCTACAAGAACTTGTTCCGGGCTATTCGGATCAAGTATAATGTTGAGTTTTTTCTGATCCTTCCACCCCAAAACAGATGGTCCTTCCTTAGACACATACAATTTGCAGAGAGCATGTCTACCCTTAAATCTGAATATTAGTTCTCTAAAACCTATGATATCTATTTTTTCACCAGTATAGCTTTCAGGAGAGATGTCAGAAGACTCCAAATGATCACCAATGACGTCAATAAAATGATTGGACCAAATATTTTCTGCAATAATTGTATATGGGGAACCAGAATCAGCAGCAACATGTAATGAAACCCCACCAAAAGAAACACAGCATATAGGTTTACTACTAGATTGACTAGAGATAGTTAGAATTTTTTTCTTGCCACATCTATCTGAGGTAGAGTCATCATCACTATCATCAGAGGACAACTGTTCCTCATCACTCTCTTTTATGCATGAAATTCTACCTTTACCCGTCTTCTTATCTTTACGCATGCAAGCTTTAGTAAAATGCCCAATTAAACCACATACTGAGCACCGGACGAATCTAGCTGGGCATTTGTCAAAGCGAGCAGAGTGTGTTGGACTTTTACACCTATAACAAGCAAAGCTAGGATTCTTGTAATTGTCATTACGTTCAAATTTCTTAAAATCTTTTTTACTATGTTGAGAAGGATTAAAAGAAGATTTCTTTTTTCTATCAGAAATCTTATTTACAGATTCATACCCTTCAGTTTTGGTATTCCCTAATGAAACCTTAGCACAACGTTCAGAAAGTTCTGCTTTTTTGACAATGGTTAAAATGTCTTTTAGATTAGAGTCTCCTTCGACCCATAGCCTGTCTTGAATAGATTTGTTTTTAGTATACATTATGACTTGGTCACGTATAAGGTTATCATGTAAGTTACCAAATTTGCACGTGATAGCCAATTTCTTAAGTGCGGAAACATAGTCATCGATGGATTCATGTTTCTCTTGCTTTCTTTGGAAAAAAGAATGTCTCATAACTGCTTCACACACTGTGGGAGAAAAATGTTCATCCAAGTCTAATAAAGCGAGTTTAAAAACATCTAAATCGCCAGGTCTGTCGCGCTTTTGAAGTTGGTTGTATACTCTTAAACCTTCAGGTCCTAAACAGTACAATAAAATCCTTTTTTCCTTTCAGGAGAGAAGATACCACTGCAATCCTCTAGATTAGCGATGTAATTCAAGAAGTAGTCTTTCCATTCTAACCATTGCACTTTAGGTTCACCAGGGTCAGTTAAAAATTATTTTGGAGAATTTAGATTAAAAGCAGACGAAGTTCTCGGTGGTTCTTCAGTAGACATTTCCAAGAAAATATAACAAGTAAAATAAAGTTATTGAAAACGACAGAACTTACGTAAGTAGAATGTGGCAGAAAAAGAATCACAGCCGTGAAGCTGTTTTGTGTACTTGAGACTTTCAGTAACAGCAGGTAATTGCACTCACTGGAGCTGATTACACTTGCGCTTGGTAGACGATAAAAAAAATCCAAGATGGTGGCACGTCGGGTTCACGACCTTGCGTGATCAACGTGGTTACGAAAATGAGCTGCGTGCGCTCGTCGCTTCAATTGCAAGGCAAGACTGCACGAGATTAAGCTCGAGGGCACAAGGCAGGCTCGTGTGAACCGTTGGAACGGAGGTAAGTTTAAAGGATGCCTTACCTAACCGTTCAAAGCAGAAAATTCTTGTACAGGCTCCAGAATCAATTAGAAAGATGCGATTTTCAGCCAAGTATGTAGAATTCTCCAATTTACCAAGCGGCAGAGTGAAAAAAAACAAGCAGAAAAAAAACGAAAGTCTCACTGCAACGTAAGCCTCAAAGTAAAACGTGACGAAATTAGTGTAAAGTCACGTAGAAGTGGGTTAGTGGGGTTGTCAGCAGGTCCCAGCTCGTCGCCAAAATTCTGAAGTAATGAGGCTGTAGGCAAATGTATTAGTTGCAATCTTCTTTATTCTGACAACCCTTCGGCAAGAACCAAGCAATCCGAGAAGCAAGTGGAAGTGTCACCAACATTCTATAACCAGTCAATAAATACAGAGAACACACAAATTGTTCTGATTCTTAATTCCTAAGAATCAGAACAATTCCATTTATGATAGCAAGAGAATATACAACATGTGAATAACATAACATTGTAAAAGAAATCACGATACTACAACTGCCTTTTGTTACAGAGAGCAAGAAACTTAGCAATGCTGTCTCGCAAGGCTCCAGCCTCACCGTTCTTGTTTAATCTATATACGAGGCCTTTGGTTAACTTACACCACTAGTTGGATGTATGTTTTTATATTTGAGAAGATGAATCTCAACTCATCTTTGACTCTCAGATTCAATGAGGGAATGCCTTTCTGTAGTCTGTTGCTGAATGTCTGTCAAGATTCACAAGCTTGACCTATTACAGACAAACTCTTCTTAGTGCATCCCCATTCAATGGCTGGCCTCTTACAGCTTCGCCAGAGACCATGGGTCCTTCACCTCCTAAATTTAAGGTAGTCAGGAATCTTAGAATTTTATTTGACTCCACGTTGACCTTGGGCCTTCAGGTTTCCATTGGCCAGTACATGCTATCATCCTTGCATCCTAAAATGAAGACTCCCTACATTGAAAATAGGTAATATAACCAAAACAAATACCTTTATTCAATCTGGATTGGACCATGCCAACTTCATTCCTGGTACACCTGCTAAATATCTATAATGCCTGCAAATTGTGCAGAAGTGTGCTACTTGGAACATCACCAAAACTCCATGGCAGGCTTACATAATCGCAGGTCCTGAAGTCACTCCATTGGCTGCCCATACACTTGACAATTACGCTCAAGGCCTTAAAAGTTGTTCACAAAGCTGCCTGGCAGCAGTCCTACATTGCTAAGTGGCAGGCTTTTTAATTCATCATCCCTCATTCATTTTCTCAAAATCTACTTGACTTACCAAGGTCCTGAATGGTCACCTCTGGTGACAGCCTTTCCAATTGCTGATGCCAATTTGTGTAATGCTCTGACTTACATATTACGAGCTGAAACAAGCCTTCATTTCAGAAAGCTGTGAAAACGTTGCTATTCAATGACTACTGAGAATCTCCTTCTCTCATGTGGTATTGTTTATTTAGCTGCTACCAAGAAGCTGTGTGTACCGGTGATTAAAATAATTGGGGTAAAATAGAACCCCCAACCATAAGGGAGTGGATGTCTGATCTAGACTTGGGTCAAAGAGCGGAGCAGGTGGTGTACCAGGGAAGGGAATGCCCAAAACAATGGGAAAAATCTGGGGGTCCTGGAGGGATTTTAGGAGGTTTTGAAGACTAGAAGGGGTGCAGGGTCTTCGCCAGGGTCTACTGTGACGAATGCGTTCGGTTGCATGAGAGGTGAATGTAATATTACAACACATCGAGAAATTTTACATGTATTGCGGTCTCTGGATTGTGGTTTTGCTATGTATTGAACTCAAAATGCATTTCTTACCCATAAATGCTGTATGATGCAAAAGTTGACAAAAAAGATTTTCAAAAAAATTTGAAAAATAACATATTTTAATAGTCCTGTATGTCCTGGAGTTATTATAGATCAGCATGAACAGATAACCAACTCACCCAGACAAATTGTCGCCGATGCCAATAAGAGCCTAGCTGATCCAGACAAGGCATAACTGAAAGCAGAGAAGAAAGGTCTGGCTGTGGTCATTACAATGTGTGGCTTGCATGTACCTCTTTGCATTTGAAAAGCATGGAAGCATGATATTCCGAACTGTCATACAGTACATGCATTCAGAGGAAGGAAAGTGTGGCAGTGCGCAAGGTGCAAGACTTTATGTCTGTACTGGAAGCACTATGCAAGACGCCTGAGTACAGTCAATGAAACTACATGTCCTATGAAGTCACAGGGCTCTCATGAGGTTTGCAAGTGATTGCAGCCATTTTGAAGTTACAAATTGCCCAATTCACCCACACGCCATTTTCACTGATTGTCTGTCAAACTCATCCAGACTTTAGAGACACCTCTTGTATGCTATCAATAAATCCCCAGCTAATCTGATACATGTTAGGAAAGTTAAAACTCCTCATCCTTCAATCAAAGACATTTTTGTATGCACATCAGGGAGTATAGGAAATAGACCATCAGCAGAATGTCAGGATGAAACAGTTTGTAGCTTGAAGGAGAGTGGCCACCACTCAACTACATCATGTAGACACTATGGGCCTGATTACGAGTTCCGCATGGGTCAGAAGTACAAAGGTAGTTGACGCATCCGATAATTATCGGATGCATGAAATAACCTAACATTTGTTGAATTTCTGTAGGTCAAACCTGCCGAAATTTAACAGGGCGAAACATACATTATAAACCGTATCATGCGGATTTTGGTGTGCTAAACTCCAAAACCTGCATTATATTCCCCATTGATCAGTAATAGGTGTTATTTATCACACCCAATAAATAACTTACCCCGCTGTATCATTATTTATCAGGGGCGATAAATAATGCCTTAACTCATAATCTTGGCCAGTGATGGCTAAAACATAGACCAACAAAGTTGACTCTCACTTCAATCCACACTGGCTATCAGAGGTCAATTGATTTATTGTCATGGAAACTTGTGAAGAGAGATAACTCACTAAGTATTTGTTACTTTTCAAGCAACCAAAGTAACACCTGGTGGACTACCTACATGCAATGACTGTACTGATCTAGAAGAGAATGATGAAGAGGATCAGGTTGGACAAACCATCCACTGAGTCCTCTCTCCCTACGGCATACTGCGTCTGACCCTCAATGGCCATGGCAAGCCATAGTGTCTAGAGACCTCCTCGTCATTGTATGGACTGAACTGCCCTTCTACTGAAGAGTTCTTTAAAGTTGGGGGAGATGTAGTATTGGCACTTACTCACACCACCAGGAAGAACAACAGGTTGGAGGTAGGAGGAAGGGCTGGGAGGATAAAGGATTCATGCTGGAAACAAGGATAGAAATCAGAGCTCTGTTCCACTTGCGGCTCGCCGAGGGAGTGCTGCGGGGTAGTGGGGCGGGGCGGGGGTGTAGTGGAGTCCGACATACGACGGACAGGAGTAAGGTAAGTAATGAAATAAATAAAACAATTTACCTTGCGCGCGCTGCATCGCCGAGTTGGTGATGCAGCACCCGCAAGGTAAATTGTTTTATTTATTTCATTACTTACCTTACTCCTGTCCATCGTATGTCGGACTCCACTACCCCCCCCACCCTGCCCCTCCCCCGCCTCACCGCCCGGCAGCACTCCCTCGGCGAGCCGCCACTGCTCTGTTCAGTTGCAAGTTGTTCCTCGTGGAAGTTACTGTTGTGCAACAATTTCCAGAGGTTTTCAGGTCATTTGACAAATATTTCCGTAGACAAATCCTGCCTGCTTTTAACTGGTGAAATGTGCCTGAACACCAGAAATGTGCAGGTTTTACCACACATCTTGCTATGTAAAGTTGGTCAGAAACTCATGTTTCCTTCTACATTGGGTTTATCAGAAAACTTATAAGGAGAGCCGTACCAGAATTTAGTTGCAAACAAATATCCAATTACGCTTCAGCTGATTGAGGGCCATATTAAAAGTTTGTCGATACTAAATGTATTACAAGTGAATTATAGCCTATGGCACTTGTAATGTAAAGTCCTGCGGTTCTTCATACTAGTGATTCTACACAGTTCGTCCCATGCCATGATATTGGAGCTATACGGCACTCTCTGGTGATGTGTAGGATAATAAGCAGGTCTGTGACAAATAGCCCGGTCTGCCTTGGGACTATTCATATTGGCAGTTTTACCATGCATACGTGGCAATGGTTTGACGTTCTTATTATTATCCAGCTCCGTTTGGTACTGCAAGTAGTGCAGGTTCTGTATTGCGTGGCCTTCCCAACTCACAAGGTAATTATTAACTACCAATCAATATAGATGGCAGACAAGGCTCGCCTTCCAGGACGGGCCTTGCCGGGAAACGCGATCCTCAAATATAAATATGCTTGAAACAAAAACACTGGGCCTTCGGAGACCCGTCTCTTGTCACGTCAGCTTGCGACAGAAATAAACGTTTGTGATTTTGTGTTCGAAAGACAACTAACAATTTCTCTATTTAAATATTTTGAGGTTTGGAAATAAGAAACACAACGAACCAAATGTTATCTCTCAAAGAAACATGCATACCATAAAACTAATTTATTCCACCTGTGTTTGCTTTTGTTTCATTGTGTTCAGTGTTTTTTATTCGACTCTGTTTGTTTCTGGCTGTACAATGGGCTGTCTCAGAGGCGTGCCCTGTGCTGAAAATAACCGCTCAAATTAATTAATTAACCTAAGCTCTGAAGACAAACTATAGAAAGAACAAGCATTGGCATAGCCAATAGGTCTCGCCTTTGGGACCTTATAAGTATTTAGTTATGCAGCACAATATCCTTGGTGCAACAACATCAACTGTTGCATGGCTAAACACTTATAAGGTCCCAAAGGCGAGACCTATTGGCTATGCCAATGCTTGTTTTAGTTGCTCTGGGACGGTATCTTTTCCGCAGACCCGCTTTATTGGATTCCGATTCCGACCCTGCGCATCTGGAGGCTTTCTACTGATTAGTATGATTTAGGGTCAAAAGGCTTTCATTGTCTTTTTTTCTTCTGGATCACAAATAATTCCCAACAACTGGTATGAGTATGAGCCTGTGAGATGCATGTAAATAGATCGAACTGATTTATTGGCGAGGTGAACCAACGTGCTTCGAAATTATGGTGCAATTTTTTAAGAGTTTCTCTTAGGTAGGTGGTAAAGGACATCAGATTTTACATTTTAGTCATACTTTGGACCGAAATCTTTCATAAGGATGCAAGAGTGCTCATATGGCTCCTGTGTGCAAACCTCGTTATCGCACCAAATGCACCCATTATTTATTACCCGTAAGGGCCATAAAGAAACAAAGATACATACAATACTTATGTCCAATTTATGATTTTGAATTGATTTACGTTATAGCAACAACTGCTGCCTCCATAATGGTTTGTTTTCAAAACCAGGTGGTGATAATGCACTATATGACGCACACCATATTCCTGTCTGTGAATAGCAAAGAAGAGGTCATGAAAAATCAGTCTCACGTTAGGATAGAAATTCTTCAACGTTGTTCCGGGACAGAGAATAGTAACGTCTACAATTTGCTCCTTCGCTGACATTTGAACACAGAGCTATAACGTTTTATTTAATTCAAAAGACACACGAAAAAGGAAAATAAAATTAAAGGGTGCCCGGCCCGTTTCATCTTGTGGAATTGACAGTGAGAGATTTGCAGCCAGGCCACTGCACATCATTTCTTCTGGGGGTATATACTTTAGGACAATGCTAGCACTTTACAGAGAGAGAACACGTTTCAGGGTACTAAAGACTTTGGGGGAGTCTAAATTACAGTGGCCGATCAATACCCCGCCCGCTTGGGTAACTCCACAAAATTTGGTGGAGCTTTTTGGTAACTCTGCAGAATTCCAAGGAGTGAAACTCCACGAACTCCCCCCAGGCCTAGTGATGAACAGAAGTGCAAGAGGCTTGAGATATAATTCAAGAATGCTTAAAATGAAGTAGCTTGCAAGCAAGTAGGTTCCTACTGTGTAGTGTGGTAGTGTTCTTAGAAGGGATGTGTCTTCAAATGCTTTATGAATTGAATAAGAATAAGAGTATTCGAAAAGCGCACTTTCACATACGGCAAACGTGTCACATATTAGGCGATTTCAAAAGCCTCTGCGATTTCTGTGTAGGTAAATACCTTATTACTGGCATCCCTTATTGTCAATGCTCACGACCCAGGGGTTTTATTAAAAATATATGGGATGACCTCACACAACCCCCTGGGTGTCATGCTTCAATACTGGTCATACAGCGCTTTTCAAAGAATCTTCCAATGGTAATCAGCCCCTCAGCTACATCAAAGGTACTTGCAGGGAATTGAGATTGAGGATCCAGACAGAAAGTAACTACAAATCTTGCTCTCCACCCTCTGAATTTTTCTCTTTAATAATTGGGTGGTAATGATAGAGTTAAAAAATCATACCAGATATGCAGGAGAGTTTATTGCTCCTACATCCAACATGTTCCAGCCATATCTTTGGCCCAGAAGGGGTCCAGGTCTTTCGTCTGGACAGGAATCCCTGTGTTTCCCTACGATAATCCCTGATTACATACACATCATCAACATACATACATGCAATACCAGTTATGTTCCCTGCGGGTGAGCGAAGATTCACTAATCATATAGAGGTCCTCTTACACATAAAGAAAATAAAGAACATTTAGAAATGATAATCTAATTACGCTTAGACAATATTATTAATAAAATTATATTGGTAAACGACATAAAGGACATGCAAGCAAACATAGAAAAATAGGAGGCAATCTCCTCTTGTAAATGTGCTGTGCCAACTAGGTGCACCCTGCAAACATGACAACGAGGTTGGTACTTACTGCAACACCTTGCACTTGGTGAGCACACATTTGTGTTTAAAAATTCATACATTTACAACCACATATATTCTTACCCTCACTATAGGACTAACAAGCACCATGGAGGAGTTAACAAAGGTAACTTTGTAGTCACACACTGTGGGGAAAATGGGTATGTACTCTAAAGAATCACTTGTATGAAAAAACACATGCCCTTTTTGTAAACCTAAATTGGCATTTGACCTTCTCCTGATGGTAACTCAATTCGTCGCATGTGAGCTTTTTAAGGAGAGCTTGGAGGCGTCAAGATACAGGGTCCAAGTAACCTAATTGTACGTGGCACAAGGGTGCCTCGGATATCAAGTTTTTGACCAAATGCAGGGATGAATGCTGTTTGATAACCGCAGTGATGAGTCTAATAATTCGTATGGTGATCGCTCTTGATGACGCTGCCCGGAAGCAACTGAGTGAAAAAACTGTGAGCGGCACAAAGGCACTTGGGGTATGGAGTTTTAACGCTAGTCTGGGAGTCAATGAGGTCTGATGGCTGTGTGGAGACCCCGTCGGAGAGTCTGATGATTGAACCACATATGGAGTGGTGATATGTGGAAACCAGCACTAGAACGGCAAGTTCTAAACTATTCTGTCCACTCCAAACGTAAGCTTGTATTCTACACACAATGCCAACCGGTAGCGAACACAACACACAGGACAAGTCCTGGAGGCAAGACCAGAGAAATGTATTTACTGCTTCTGTGGCTGCGGCGGTGTCTAGCTGTATGCTGCAGCACGGCGCCAACTTATATATTATCAACAAGTGGGCAACGCTTTATTAAAGCGCTGCGCCCGTGTTGATAATATGAAAGCCGGTGCCGTGCTGAAGTATAAACTTTATTACACTTTATGCTGCAGCACGGCGCCGGCTTTCATATAATCAACAAGGGTGCTGCGATTTATTAAAGTGCCGCGCCCGTGTTGATAATATGAAAGCCGGAGCCGTGCTGAAGTATAAACTTTATTACACTTTATGCTGCAGCACGGCGCCGGCTTTCATATAATCAACAAGCGTGCCGCGATTTATTAAAGCGCTGCGCCCGTGTTGATAATATGAAAGCTGGCGCCGTGCTGAAGTATAAACTTTATTACACTTAGAGCGCGAGACACACCGGCGGACATAAAGCACACTTAACAAAACAAAAGCTTAAACATGTACCCATGTCATGGAGGGTTAAGAAGGTTTGGGGTCTGAGCAAATCTTGTTTGGTGCAGACGGACGCAGGACAGAGCGCCGAGCACCGAGCTGCGCTGAGCCGAGGAAGAGGAAAGAGGTGTGAGGAGAGAGGAGCCCACTCAAGGGGGTCGAGCAGAGCAGGGCCGGCAACGTCAGAGTGGGTAACGGCGATGCCGCTTTGGAGCTCAGCACGAGCGCACCTATTGAAAGTGAAAAAAAAAAATAAGGTAAAGCGCCACATCGCGCACTTTAAAAAAACAAGCGCGGGCGCCTCGCGCGGCAGCAGGGGGCGAGAGGAGGGGGCCTGCGCGATTCCCTTGCGGGAGCGAGCGGCGCCAGGAGCGATAATTGCTACCATATGGCGCCAGCTGCTCGCTCCCGCAAGTGAATCGCCAACGTGCACGCGTTGCCATTGAAGGCAACGGAACGCGTGCACGTTTTTGGCTGAAAAGCCGAATCGATTGCAAAAGGTCTTTTTGCCTCTGCAGCGCATGCGCGCTGCGTAGGCGAGACCTAAAAATAGGGCAGGAGGAAGTGGGAGTGGCCGAGCCTTTTGTAATGCACTCAAAGGCAGTCAGTAAGTACCCTCTAACCAGTGGTGAAATACAGAGATGCGAACACCCTTCTATATTTTCGTGCCCTTATAAATCACACGACAGCTTGGATTTCAGAAATGTACTAGTTGCCAAATTGTGTCATTATCGGCAAACACTGGCTGAAATAGCGTGTTGTTATAAGCGCAAATGTGATTATATAACATAGGACGTTACCGTAGGGTTGCCACCTGGCCGTTTATTTACCGCCCTGGCCTGTATGTTTAAGTCCTGGGCGGTAAAGATGTTAATAAAAACTATTAAATCCGGTACTTTTACTGTTCTGAAACTAAAACCTTAACTGCAAACACAACTAAATAATTTAGAAAATATTTGATAAATCATTTCAGAATTATTATTAAAGCAAGCAGGGGAATAATTACAATGTTAGAAAATAATCCTGACAGTTTTACACAAATGCATTTTCACCTGCCAGCTCTTGGCTGTTCCAGAACAGCAAAAGGTAAACAAGTGAGAAGGTTTTTTTTTATTTTTTTAAACGGCATGCCTAGTGGGAAAAGAAGCAACCAAGTAGGAAATATAAAAGATCTATTAGCTGGACATAGTATTGTGTTCTATATTACAGAAGTCAACAATAGAGCATTTGCTCGATACATTGAGCTCTGTATTGGAACACACTGAGGCCTATTCACAACTGCATTTTATAACTAAGTACGTTTAGTAGTACTACATTAATACTACTAAACGTACTTTCAAAATGCTATTTACATACCTATGTGCCGCGGTGGTCACTGCCTCCATCATTCCTATCATTTCTGTGCAGAAATCTGTGCTTCAACTGCCTTGATCTCATACATGTAAGTATATGTTTTAGAAAGTAAAGGTGAGAGGGACAGAGGGGAGTGGCTGGAAATGGGCAATACTTATGACTAAAGGGAAGGGGTTAAAGGAGGACTAAGGACGGTTAAAGGAGCATTAGGAAGGGGTTTAGGCAGGGACATGCCCCCTCCCACAAAAGAGTAAGTCCATTGCTGTTCACAAATTGCCCTTCTATAGTTGCTTCAGCCAAAATGGACCCAGCACTGTAGTAACTGTACATCAGCTCAGAGGTGAAGTAAGCCCAGTACCACACATGGCCAACCACTGGTACTGGAGCACTCTCCCTTAGAAAATAATGGATCTAGGGACTTAAAAATAAACGCCACAGGAACGAATGTTAAAATAAATTAAATTCTTAAAACTTTTAAAAAATATAAATACATTTTCTTAATGTTAAAAAAAGTTTATAAACAAAGCATAATTTTTATTAAAAAAATTATCAACCATTTTCACATCTAAAAATAATGTAACCTCGGGGCGGGGCCAAGTAAAATGGCCGACAGAACGTAAGCCCCTTGAGCTCCCCACAGGGCTGCCCGAAGATCCTGACTAATCCTGTTCACCTATCATCTGTTGGACCTGTAAAGTGTTGTAGCCGACGAGGGCTGCCTACCTGACACTGCGGTGCCGCCCGGGGGGGCCTCCGGAGCCTGGGGCTGATCGGCCCTGTAGTGTGGATTGTGGCCTCATGGTCGACATTGCTAAGTTAGCTTAGGCCTAGCTGCCATGATGCCTCCTTTGCACACGTTACTCCGTGACTTTGTTTTTCCAAACTCTGCTTGTGACCGTTCACATTTGAACTGTCTGCATTTCTGCCTTTCACCTTTTCTGATGTTCTCTGTGGTTTTCGTCTGCACACAATGTACAAGGTCAAAAAACAACGTCTCTTGTTGTTGCTGTTCTGGTCAGCCCCTCGCACTTAGACATAACATGAAATACAGCTGCACTGGAGAAATTCGGGAGCTTTTAATATTGTGATCTCCCTATTGGAGGCACTTGGAGAAAAACCTTGTCAGGCAGAAGAGCTGTGCTTGTCCGATGATGTAAACCTTGCATCTAGTTCTTGAGTTATGGGGGTCCCCCTGACAAAGCCCAGAGGTCTTCTATTTTTATAATAAACTAGTTACTAGCACGGGGAGGGTGGCAAGGCCGTATAGTCCTTTATCCACTGTCTTTATACAATGCTGTCACCGTTTGTATTCTATGGAATTGTAACAATGCTTACTGTTTTGTCTTTATGCATTATGCTGCTAGTACTGGCACGTGTACTGTGTCTTAGAGCACTTTAGTTGAAATAAACATTTTAAACTATACTGTGTCTCTTCATATGCATGTTGTGGACAAGTATGAGTGAGTTAAGAAAGAGTGTTCTTGCTCCCGCGATTCCTGAAAGAGTCCTTGTTCTGGGATGTCTAATCATTGGTAGCTTCGCTGTAGTACGGAGAACGAATGAGACACTATAGCTAGTCGGATTGGGATTTTGGGCACTAAGGTGGATGGTTGGTACACCACTATACACCTAGGTCCTGTTTTCCTGCGCATAGTTCTGTATATGTGCAGAATCCCCGCAACATGGCGCCACCAACGTGTGGTGGGCTTCTTATCTGCGAGACGCTTGAGTAGTGCTTGTGCTTGTCCACAATACCCTTCACTTCTGTTTCCGGAAACAGTTGTGAGGGAATAACCTCCTATATTGATGTTTTTATAGGTTCTTTCAAGCTTGAAGTAATTAAAAGGTATTCTCATTAATGTTAACCCTATCTTGCGCTGCCACGCACTAGGTTGTTCTACATTTCTTAGTCTTGATGACTGTGAATGTCAATATCCCGGCACATAGCCGCGCTCCGTGCTCATTTAGCAGCCTATGGAGTACCTGACGCGGGTGTCGCCCTCATCTTTGTGGTACAAGCTGATCCGGCTTACCACTTTGAGGTATTTTACTCATGGGTCACTTTTCCGGCGGTGGAGGGAGCTGAAAATTTGTTCCATGTTTACGCTCCCACCGCCCTTCCTAATGTTTATCGGCCTTATCAGGCTCTTGAAGTTCCGCTCACGGCATGGCAACACCATGTTTGGTTTAATGGCGCCCTCCCACACCCGGTCACCCCGATTCGTTTAGGCCCTTTATCTATAGATGGGGCCGCTTGGCCTGTTTTGGCCGGCTATACCCAGCATCCACGTTATTTAGCTGTTCCAGTAGATGAACTGCGCGTGCTGCATACGTCTTTGGTCCGTGTGCACAGAGCCTTAGTACAGTACATTACAGGCAACGTCCAGATGGCCCCTCCTGGAGTTGCGGCGCATCCAGCTGGACTTGGCGGTGTGACTATAAGCCCCATCATGGTTAATTCGGTGATGGGCAAGCACCCACAGAATAAGGATGATTTGACTTATTGGCTTGCTGAAAAATTTGACCAGCTGGAGGCGGTGTTTCCAAATACCTCTCCTGTGGAAAAACACAGGATTTTGACTATAAGTTTGCCAAAAGATTTAATTCCCGAGTTGACAGAATGCAACAACTGGGGTAAGGTATTTGCGGCAGTGTATGCGAAGTGTTTCGGCACTCCATCCATGACGGTCCTCCCCACCGTGATTAAGCGTGTTCAAGACGAACATGGCCCTGAAGCGGCTGTAGAATTGGGGATGAGACTAGTGGGAGTGTTCGATGTAGTGGCTGATCTAATACTTGCGAATGTCAAGGGTGATGCAGTTAACTTTCAAGTAGCTAATGCCTTGCTTTGGTCCCAGAACTGGACAAGCCTTGCGAATTACCGAAAATCATTGCACAGGCTTATAAAACCATTGGCCGCAATAGTTTGGGAGTTAAACCTTTTGCTAAGACGCAAACTCAATCTCAACCACACCAAACATCTCAGTCTGGTAAAGACGAGAAACCGTTCTTTTCTAAAAAGAACTGGAAGTTGAAGAAACAGGGTAAGCAACAACAAAAACCAGGGTCGCGTGCAGCGTCACCGGTTTCCGCATCTTCTGAACGCACATATGATTTGCGCGACCGAGCGAGAATTAGGTCTCCTGACAGATTTCAGGTCCCTGACCAGCGTTCTCCTCGTTCTTCATAGGCACCATCGACCTCCCAGGCTGGTGGAGGAGATCGCCAGGAAAGAGGCAGGGGTCGTGACGCCCCACAGGGACGGGACCAACCTCGACAGCATGGAAAAGGAAAACAAGAAGAGTTTCCACGTTCTCGCCCACAGTTTCAGAAGAAAAAGGTTGCAGCTTTAACAGCGAGATATGCCACAGATGGTGGGAACGAGGCTCCTGAATTGGACATGGGCAGTGACGCTGCTAGACAGCGCCGCGGAAGTTACCATAGTGCGGGAGGCACTACGTCCTCATGTGGAGGCGACAGCAACTGACACTTTCATTACTGTCGAGACAGCTGACACCCGAGTGGCACCCCCTGACAGACTATTTAATATTGTCCTTCAAATTGAAGGTGACATTGAGCGTGTTATTAAAGGGATCTTTTGGGAAAATCTGATCTCTTCTTACGACATTTTATTGGCGGAGGCGGATTGGCCGCCCCCATTTGTTCTCGCTGCTCCAAGAGGGGAGGAAGTAATTCTTCCGAGCTTTTCTCGACATGTCCCCAAGGACAAAGCGGAGGCTCTTGCGGCTGAATGGGCTGTGGCCCAGGCCCCGGCACTGTACCGTAATCACATGGGCTGGGATGAGGTTTCTCCCCCCATGATATACCATTGCGGTCTCTGCCGCAGCCTCAACCCCAATATCCCCTCCGGCAGGAAGCTAAGGGTCCCGTTTCCGACATTCTGACACAGTTAGAATATCAAGGAGTAATTGAAACATGCATGTCACCAATGAATAATCCCCTTTTTGCGGTTTCTAAACCCGATGGGTCTTACCGTTTAGTTTTAGATTACCGGCATTTGAACTCTCATTGTCGAACCTTTGCGGTACAGAATACCCATAGTTCTGCGCTGGTAGACAGTCTTGTTCGTAAAAAATATAAAACGACTCTTGACCTTTCCTTTTTTTATTTTTTTTATTTATTTATTCAATCCATGATGATTTAATTACATATATAAAACCACAGTAATTAAAAGCTTATAAAACATGATCCTAAATATACAGAGAAAAAATGACTCATTAAATTCTACAAAATACATATTTCATATTATTACCAAGATTTCATAAGTGCTAATTTTAACAATTTAAAAATATACAATACACATTTCAAATACCACCATGTCTATATCCTGAGAATATATCAAAATGCTAGTGCTTAAACATAGTCAAAATGAAATACATAAATATTCAGTCCTCAATATATACCAACAGAGGACCCCATATCTCCATCCCCAACTTCCTCTTACGAGAGCCCTTTTGAGAGTATAAACCATATTCTAAATTAAACATCGTGAAAAATCTAGCCTTCCATAACTCAAAGGTCGGGGCGTCTTTCTGTAGCCACATTGATGCAATACAAAGTCTGGCTGTGGCCGTAGCTAAAAAAATCAAATATCGAAATTTATAGCCCATCTGATCCCGACCTTCGCTCTCTGCTACCCCCAACAACATATGAGAGGCAGATAACATTATGGCTTCCCCGTTATTTCAGCTAAAAAGCACTCTATATACATTAAAAAATTATTTAGGTGCCCGCAAGAGAAAAAAATATGTACGATGTCAGCTTCTTCTGTACCACATCGGAAACACCTCCCATCATTAACACCTCCCCATTTTAACATTCTAGCTGGAGTATAATATAAATTAAATATAGTCTTATAATGCTGTGCCCGAAGATTCGCCGTCATCAAAAGCTTCCCAGCAATCTCAATAGAATCTTCCACACGAGCATCCTGACACCCAAGCCTATTATTCCACTTAGTCTTGTGTTTATCTAAGTCATCAACCTGGGTGTCCAATAATATATTATAGAGCGTGCCAATCCGTGCCTTTTTCCTAATAGCTTCTACAAGGGGGTTCACCTCAATCCTCCATTGACTCTTACTTAAATAATCACAAATTTGTAAAAATTTAAAAAATTCCACTCTGGGCAGGTTATATTTCTCGGCTAACATCTCGAAGGACATCAAAGTCCCATTCTCATACAAGTCACCAACAAATAAAATGCCTTTCATCTTCCAATTGTCTACTATCCTATCCCAAAATATAGGTGGTAATAACCCTGTTGCTGACATAGACGTATAATAAGACACCCTAGTGAATTTATAGGATTTACGAATAATCTTCCAAACTTTAAAAGCAGCATTTAAAACCTTAAACCTAGTTTTTTTATAGTAACTAGGCTCAAGTATCACAAACAGCCGATTTTTAACATCATCACCCAGTAGCATCTGATAAATGGACGGAAGATTTGATCTGGAATGGACCTCTTCTCCCGTCATTAAGATGCACATATTTTGAAGCATGCACACATAATAATAAAGGGTAAAGTCAGGAACAGCCCAACCGCCTTTCTCCTTCGGGAGGACCATAAAACGCATAGCTCTTCGAGTCTTCCCCTGAGCCCATAAAAACCTAGCACAGATTGACTGAAGTACGGATAGCTGGGCACGGGAAATTTCTAACGGAACAGATCGAAAGAAGTATAAAACCCTGGGTAGTACCAACATTTTCAAAACGTTACATCGCCCCACTAGCGTCAAATG
Source organism: Calotriton arnoldi (assembly GCA_963921515.1). Classification (NCBI taxonomy): domain Eukaryota; kingdom Metazoa; phylum Chordata; class Amphibia; order Caudata; family Salamandridae; genus Calotriton; species Calotriton arnoldi. The sequence goes on from CAWUFW010001550.1 coordinate 1,814,123, forward strand.
TAGGATCTAATTGATTACGAACGGATCTCAAAATAGTCTGCCAGTTTACTTCTACTAATGTGTCCAAACAGGTCCTCAGTTTAACGCCCAGATATGTTACTTCACTCATTACGCGATGATCACTATAGTTTCCCTGATTCAGAGAGAGAATTTGTGTCTTAGACACATTAAGTTTATAACCAGACACTGCTCCAAACTCAAGGGCCAACTGTTCTATCTTCGGCATTGCGGAAGTTAAATTTGTTGTGACCACTGCAATATCGTCCGCATACGCGAACACCCGATAGTACTCCTGCCTCCAAAATATTGGCTCTATCCCTGGGTTCTTTTCTAACATCATTAAAAAGGGATTAATAAATAAAGAAAACAACAAAGGGGAACACGGACAGCCCTGCCTTGTACCCCGTGTAATACATACCGAATCCGATTCAAGACCCATTAAACAAATTTTGGCAGTCGGGCGTCTATATAGGGCCTGAATAGCTGTGATAAAACCATGTTGAAAGCCAAGCTGTCGTAAAACTGCCCATAAAAATTCCCATGCGACCCGATCGAATGCCTTTTCGGCATCTAATAAAATCAGACCGAATTTACTCTCCATAACTTTAGCTATATCTAATAGGGTTATCACCCTGTTAATATGATTGGTTGTATCCCTCTTGGGTATAAACCCGTGTTGTCGAATCATAACCAATGGGGTAACAACATCAGCCAATCGGGTCGCAAGGATTTTAGCATAAATCTTACCATCAACATTCACTAATGATAAAGGGCGGTAAGAACCTGGCATCTCTGGTGACTTGCCTTTTTTAAAAAAAACAATTATACTAGCCTCGTCCCAGGTCAGAGGGGCAACACCTAATTGTGCTTGTTGGAAAATAGCCAACATATCAGCTTTCAGCTCTCCAAAAAAAGTTTTATAAACCTCCAAAGGAAGTTTATCAGGTCCTGATGCTTTACCACTCGCTAAGTTATTAATTGCTGCCTCTAGTTCTTCAAGCGTTATAGGTGCCTCCAACATTTCTATATCTTGGGAGCTCAGCTTCCCACAATTAAGGCTCTGCAAAAGTGTCTCACTTGCCTGTCCATCATAAATCTCTCCGGTGTACAAGGCCTCATAAAAATCGTGGAATACTTTAAGAATCCCGACAGGAGTATCTACTGAATCGCCCAGAATATTGACTACGGATCCAATTCTTTGGGCCGCCTCCTTTGACCGAAGTCTTTGGGCCAAACAACGCCCAACTGCCTCACCATACTCATAGCTTTGTTGCTTACTAATCGCGTATTTCATAGCTATTTCTTTGCTCCACTGTGAGTTTATTTTAGCCTTACAGCGAGCAACTTCTGCCTGTAATAACGCTACATCCATTGTATTTTTTGCATGTATCCCCCGCATAAGATTGACTTCAGCATTTGTCAAGTTTTTACACAATTCCACAGCTGTTGCTTGCAGTTTCCTCTGCTTATATATCCCAAAGCTAAGGGTCTCCCCCTAAATCCAGCCTTTAAAGCATCCCAAACAAAGCCAGGCCCAGTAGAATTACGGTTTATGATAAAAAATTGATTAATCCACCCCTTCATATGTCCCACATACTCCTCATCAAATAACAATTTCCTGTCAAAAGTAAACGATCTGGGCCTACCGCCTATCCTGAGAGCCCGCAGACTCAGAACCAGTGGTCCATGATCTGACGTGATCCGTGGGTGCACTTCTATATCAGCTTGTGACAATATTGTATTTGACACAAAAAAATAATCTAATCGTACAAGCTTCTGGTGCGGGTGTGAATAGAATGTATATCCATGCTCGGACCCTCGTGTATTGGCCCATGCATCAACCAAGCCATGGTCCGCCAAAAGATGTTGTAATGCTTTAAACACTTTGGGTTTCCTTCCCTTATACTGGCTAACCGGGAATTGCAGGCCCTGTGGTTCTAAATGGATGTTAAAGTCTCCACACAAAATTAATGGCGTGGGCCACGATGCTAATTCCAAATTCAGGGTCTCTAATACTAACACCTCATCCAGATTCGAGCCATATACAGAACAAATTGTACATTTAATATTGCTGATTATACATTCGGCTATAGCCCACCTCCCCTGTTTATCAGCCAAAACTCTTGCCGTTCCCTGAATGGTATTTTTTGCTAAGATAGCCACCCCAAGTGTTGTAGTTGACTGTTGAGTACAAACCAATACTGATAGACCTAGCTCCGTCAATAATTTTCTTTTACCCCATGCAATATGTGTTTCTTGGATGCAAACTAAATCTGTCTGCAGCATCCGCAACTCTGCTGCCACCCTCTGTCTCTTCCCATAGTTATTTAACCCAGAAACATTTAGGGTACATATCCGTAAACCCGAACTGACATTCTTATCACCCATCGATTCTAAACATATCCTTACACATTAGGATCCTGTACCTTGTATACATGTAGTTCGTATTTTGTATTACTATATCCTCATCATGGATTGTTTTACTTTGTGCACCCCCCCACACCCTGTGCCCCCTGTAACCCCAGACCCTGCAGGGCCTCAGACGCGGCCCTGCCCCTCCCCCACCCCCACCAAAACACGAGGCTGAGAGACTCAAGGTCTCCGAGATGGAACAAGCTACTGCCCCCCCGGGTTGCTCTTCCCCATTAACCTTATATACCACCTCCCAACCCTTCCCCACCAAGATAAAACAAACAAAGTACTAAAGAGGAAGGAATCAGGGGAAAGAGAGAGAAAAAAAAACATCCTATATATCCTGCCAATTATGACTAATTTTACATTCAATTATTTTTACAAACCTCCCTCCTTACGGGGATTTATTGTTTTCCCCTCTTCTTGCTATTTTGTTTTTTTTTTTCCCCTTTTTCCTTTCCCAATTGCCTTCACAAAAATTACAAGGATTGCAAATATTCTTTAGCAGCTAATTCAGCAGTAAAAACCGAACATGCTCCTTATGAATGACCTTCAGCTTAGCGGGATTTAATAGATAGGCTTGAGCTCCTTTATCCTGAAACGGTGTAATGAGCTGTCTTAACTGCCATCTCTTTTCAACTGTTAGGGGACAATAATCTGGGCGGACAAAAAATTCTATCCCTTTCCCCTTCTTTTTCCGATCAGGGCGGGCCAAATCATAGACTGCTTCGCGAGCCAAAAAAATTATTTAATGATATTAAAATTGCTCTTGGTCGAGAGGTGGCCTGTCCTGGTCTAGTACGCTGTATAAAGGGAAATCTATGTGCCCGCTGGATCTCCCTACTCCAGTCCCACTGAGTTAACCCCGGAAAGGCCTCTGAAAAAAGCTCAATAATAAATTTCCGAGCATCTTGCCCTTCGGCCCCCTCAGAAATATCCAAAACCCGCAAGTTATTGCGTCGTAGGCGATTTTCCATGTCTGTAAGTTTCCAAAGGGTATCATCTTTGGCAGAGCGCATAGCTTCCGTTGCTGCTTTTTGTATGGCTAACTCATCTTCCAGGTTTGAAATGCGTGTTTCAGCCACATTAAACCTTTCAACAAATTCGGAGCATGATTTAGCAATCCTTTTTACAGAGTTCTGCAATTTCCGACAAGCTCCCTGTGTACGTTGGCTTTCAATATGCGTTTCTTCTCTGTGAGCCATTATACTTTTATATATAACAGCAAGTGAAATGTCCCCTTGTTTCTCCAGGGCCAATGCATTTCATTGCGGTTCCTTAACCTCTCCATGTATCCCAGACTCGCCTAGAAAGGAATAATCCCATTGTAGGGGTTCTATATTTTCAGTGGTCTGGAGCCCCATACGAGGCTCATCTCGCTTGCGTACAGTTTTAGGGCTATTGTCAGGCGTACCTAGTAGATCGGTCCCAGGGTCACTCAGCTGTAGCTTACTTAGCCCCCTAAGCCCACTGTTGAAAGAGCCAACTTTTTGCTTAGCCTGTACTTTTGCATCACATTCATCCTCTGAGGTATCGGAGGGATCAGACAGAGAAAAAAAATAGTCTGCTGAGTCAACAACATTATCTTTATCATTGAGAGCCTCGTGGTTGCTAAGTACAAATTCCTGATCCTTCATCAAACTAGTTGAAAAATTTGAGGCACTAGCATTGTATGGGGGTCCTGTTGAATCAGCTGCTTCGGGGGCTGTCTCGGCAGTTCGATGTACGTCTTCCAAAATGTCCCCATCACTCTCTTTCTCGCCCATTAGAGTGTCATCCCTTAAGCCAGCTTGATTAGGTAAACTATGTGACGGTAAATTGTCTCCCCCTTTATTGTTCTTGCCACTCTGGACCTTTTCCGGACTTGCCTGTACTGGGAGGGGGTGTTTCTTTGTTTTGTTTGTAAAAAACAAAGATGGAACGTTCTTCTTACCGCTGCTCTCTACACGGGGGCCGTCCTTCTTCACCGATGCCGGATCACTCTTCTTCTCCCCGTCCCGTAGTCCAACGATGCCAGAGTTCTCCATCGTGCTGCGGACCTTAACGCGGCCGGGTTTAGGGGGCATCGCATCAAATCGCCGCAAACAGCCGCCTCCGGACCGCTGCCAATCTTCCATGCGTGACCTCCGCACTCCACAGGTGTACGTCTCTCCGGAAGTCCGCCAGAACAGCCCCAGCCGCCGCAAGAGAGACACCCGAGATAGCACCACCGTAAACCAAAGACTCGAGAGCATGCCCGTAAGTTTTTTTTTTTTAATCCTTTAACTAGCCATCGGTATCGGGAAACGTTTTAGGTTCGGTTAATCCTTTCAATACTGCCAGGATAGGATCATGGAACCTATGGGAAAGAGCAAACGCCAGGAGCTCGAGCTCACATGGCCGCGCTCACGGCCGCCATCTTGCCCCCGGCCTTGACGACTCTTGACCTTTCCAATGGATTTTACACACACAATTTGTCCCCTGACTGCAGTCAATGGACCGCGTTCAGTTCCGGTGGAAAATAAATGAAATTTCGGCGTTTGCCAATGGGCTACAAAACAGCCCGGGGGTCTTCGCCGCCCATGTTGTCTCTTTGTTGGACAGCATAGACCCGGATGCGTATTCGTACGTGGATGATATATATCTGACAGACGACGAACTATGGCCGCATCTTTCCCAAGTAGACCGCATTATTCTTGAGTTTGCGGTCTTAGGTTACAAATTTAATTTTGCCAAATCTCACATCGCAGAATACACTATGTTGTTTTTGGGCTACGAGCTCAATAATGAAGGAAGGGGCTTAGCTCCCTTCTTCCTGGAGAAGTGCGCACTTCTGCGCCCTCCGACGACCGTGAAAAAACTTCAGTCTTTGCTGGGATTTTTGAACTTCGGGCATTTTTACATTCCAGAATATGCCCAGCGTATCAAGCCTCTCTATGCCTTGATACAACCAACCTTTTCAAAGTCATGCTGGCTTCCGGAACATTCCCTTATTCTGCAATCTTTGCAGTCTGATCTACTTGAATCTAAATTCTTGTTGACTCGTGATAATCACACGAACCTGGTTATTAGAATTGTGCCAGGCGCAGTGGGTTTCAAGTACTTGACGTTTAATGAAGGTGACACAGTACCTATTGCCTACAAGTCGCATCTTTACACTTCTGCTGAATTGCACTTTTCAGCTGTGGAGAAAGTTTTGACTGCAGTGCAAATGGCGATTCTTAAGGAACGCACACTGGCACAGGGAAAACGCATCTTGGTTGTCACACCCTATCCTGCCCTAGAGGCAGTGACAAAGGCAAGTGTACCAAACTCTAAGGCTTTGCACCCCCGTTGGATACAAGGGGCTACTTCTTTGACGTCTCCGGATGTCACCTTTATCTTTGATTCCTCTCTTCAGACACAGGAGTTCTTGCAGTATGAATTTGTTCATCCTCCTCCTCTGTCTTTGCTGCCGCTTGAGGAGTACAAATGTATCATTTACACCGATGGTTCAGCGCAACCGGCCACTGGTTCTAAACATGCTTATTCAGCAGCATGTGCTATTGTGGCAGGTACTATAGTGAACAGTGAGTTCAAATCGAGTGTTGTGCACACGCAGGCACTGGGAGACAGTACCTCCCAATTGGCCGAGCTGTGTGCTTTGGTGCTCGCACTTGAGTTTACAGACCCGAATGTGACTACACTTATTGTATGCGATTCTTACTACTGTGCTCAGTCCTTTAATGATAACTTATTCTTTTGGTCTCAGAACGACTATAGAGATTCTAAAGGCAGCGCAATTAAGCATAAAATGCTTTGGGTTCGAGTAGCAGATCTTAAACAACATCTGCCTCTCACACAGGTGATTCACACTCTTGGCCACCAGCGTGTGGGCGCACATGCGGTCGGTAACAGTTTGGCGGACGAAGCTGCCAAATCAGCAGTAGCCACGTGCTCAGTAGCAGCCGTTACAAGATCCATGACAAAAGTAGATAATGAGATTTTGGCAGCTATTGCTGCAACTAAGGAAGGTTCTAATTACCCGCAGGGTTTCCCTTCCAAGTACTATTATCACTTAAGTCCCGACCAGGTTCCTTATGTAAGAATTCCGGACGTTGGTGATCGGCTGATTCCCAACGCGGACCGCAGAAATTCTTTGATAACAGCCGCACACGAAGGCTTGGCTTGTCTGCAACTGTTTCACTCTTGCAGCAGCGTTATTGGTGGCGTGGTTTATACAAACAGACCCGTAATTATGTCCTTTCTTGCGACATCTGTCAGCAAATTAAGCCCTCTATGGTTACACGTCCGCCACAAACACAGCTCTGCATTTCTAATAAACCTTTTGGGTGTGTATATCTTTATCACTGCGGTCCATTTTCTTCTGATACTGCATATAAATACATCTTAGTGGCAGTTGATTCGTGCACATGTTTCATCTGGGTTTGGCCACAACGCAGTGCTGACGCTCGAAATGTCATCAGGGATTTGCGTGTCTTTGTGGGAATTTTTGCCTGTGGCACCTTCCATTCTGACCAAGGTCCAGCGTTCGCCTCTAAGGCGTACAAGGACGCGATGAGGTCTGTGGGGGTGCTGGTGCAATTTTCGTCTCCATACAGGCCTGAGGGCAACTCAATTGTGAAGCGAATGAACCATGACTTAAAGCAATCCTTGACAGCTAGAGTCTTAGGTACTGGCAGTGACTGGCTGGCCCACTTGTATGGCGTGCAACGTGCACTTAATAATCTCCCTAGAAGATCTCTGGGTGGGCGGACCCCATACGAAATGCACTTTGGCATACAGATGTTTGTGCCAGACCTTGATGGTCTAGACGTGGCGGCGACTGCCGCAATCTTTGACGTGGATAATCATTCTACTATGTTACAGGACTTACAAGAGACCCGTGACAGACATGCAAGTGAACACTTACCCTCAGCCACAGACGCAGCGCTGCAGATCCCGGTTGCCGGCTGGCTTGAAAAGATTGGTGATCTGGTCCGAGAGAAGGTGGAGAACAAAAAAGAGTTTGGCCCCTCTTATCGTGCACCGGTTGCAGTTCTTGGCTGGAAGGGTACTCGTACAGTCATCTTACCACCGCTTCCTGGTCGCAAAGACAACAGATACATCTCAGTGGACAATGTCAAGTTACAACATCTGGCCGATTCTGAATAGTGTAACACCTGCTGTATCATGTCCAGCAATTTCAAGAAATCCTGTTCGTGGCCCTCCAGTCTCCACAACTGCCGATGTTACCATTGGGATGGTCGCTTTGCCAGATCGCCTGCTCAACCTCCCGGCTTCCTCCTGCAACAAGGAAACTGAGTATAATTACCGCGCAAGTGAGTCAGTGGCTCATTTGCCTACAACACCACTGAACTTGTCTCGTTTTTCCTTTGATTCGTCTTCCACCTCATCATTTATCCCAACCAAATTCAGTGTTTTTGTATCCTGGTTCAGAGACAATTTTTTGGTCCCTCCATGGACATACATCTGGTTGGTGCTATTTTTGATTTTCCTGTTCATGTCCATTGGCTTTGTGACAGTTTTTTCTTACTTATCAATGGTCGCTACTTGCCAGAATGCTCTGTGGTAAACTCTGTGGCTGGAACTTTGGCTCCGCAATCTTCTTCACACATCATGAAGCGTGACCACACACTTGTGACCATTTCCGCTTTTCCAGTTGCAGATGGCATCGTATGGGATGCGGTGAATTTCCAAATTCTTGGACCGACAGAAATTATTAATGTCCCGAATGTGCTTCGTGTTTCCATAGTTCTGTATATGTGCAGAATCCCCGCAACAGCTGGTGCTGCGGCCTGCTGGGCGGTCCTGGCCTGCTGCTGCATTGGATCTGTAGATGGGGAACACGAGGCGGAGTGCGGCCGCGACCCTCAAGCCTGGGGGCGGCTCGGGCTGCAGAACCCGGACTACTGGACATGTGGGGCCCCCCTGCCGGGGGGGTGTTTGACCTGGTGGCCTCGGCGCTGGCTCGTTAGCCCTGACGGAAGTGAGGCAGCGGCCTAGTCTGGGCGTGCCTCCACTGCAACCAGCTGCACTGCTGGATAAGGCACGGAGCAAGCACTCCCTTCTCTGCCCGACAGGACGCATCTCCATTGACCGTGCGGCCCATCAGGGCCTGAGATGAGCGCCAGTGCTTGACTGCACTGCCCCACGGCGATCGTGGATTGCGCGTTGGGACTCCTGGTCGCTGTACTGTGTTGGGGGTTGCTGCGCGCCACTGGAGGTGCCGCTGCTGCTCACCTGCGATCTCCCAGTGGGCCGCGTGACACCCTGCGTGTGATTGTACTGTGGACTCCCTCCGTCAGCTGGATTTCTCAAGGCTGCCCATGGGAGGAAGATCCTGCTGGGCCTCGGGCAGGCCTTGGCCCGGGGTAGGGGCCTGTACACTCCGCTTCCTGCAAAAACTTAGAGTTGGCCCAGGGTGCGCGGGGGGCTGCGGCGCAGGCCCAGCTCTTGTAGGCTGTTGGCCCCCACGTGAAGTGTTTATCCTGAACCCCCCCCGGTGTACGGCCTGCGTGCCAGGTGTGGGTAGGTAGGGGCTGTCACTGTTGAACGTGGAAACTGTGCCGGGCACCTGAGGGATTGGGGACCCGGCTAGATCAATCGGGCCACGCCCTGGTCCCCACGGCTTGTTCATAGTGATTGGAGGGACCGGCTAACCGATCACCCCCTGCCCTGGCGGTTGGCACAGACGACAGGTACTGTGCAGTTGGCCCGTGGGGGGTAGCTATTTCACCACATTGCAGAGAACATGGGCAAAGACAGGGCGGCAAGGGCCACTGGGTCCAACACAATCACCCAGTACACAATGCCCAGGCTACCACCGGAGCGCGTTACCAGGCAGACGGGGGGCAACGAGGCAGAAGAGGAGGGAGAGCGTGCAGAGCCTTCCCGTGCAGAGCTCTTGGCTGCAATCCAGGGCTTCAGAAAGGCCCTGGAGGATCGTATAGAGACTGTCTCAATTGATGTTAACCTCCTCCGCAGACCTACGGAAAATGGCCGAGAAGGTCACGGTGACCGAAGGAGACATTGCAGACCTACAGGGCGAGGTGAAGACACAAAAGCACCAGGTTGCCCAAATGTCGGCAGTCACGAGTGCACTGGAGCAGTGGGTCGAAGACGCAGAGGGGCGTGCCCACCGTAGCAACATCCGGGTGGTGGGGGTCCCGGAGCGAGCGGTGCAAGGATCGGCTGAACAATTCCTGGAGGTGGATCCGCACCCAGCTGTGCCCCCAGGGACTATCTGATGTGTTCGTTATAGAGAGAGCCCATAGAGCCCTGGTGCCGCGCCCCCCCTCCGGGTGTGACGCCATGAGCCATAATAGCAAAGGTACTGAACTACTGCAACAGAGACTGTATTCTGCGGGCGGGCGAGGAAATGCCCAGAACTTCGCTTTGAAAGCAGCAAGGTTTCTATCTACCCGGACTATACCAGACAGGTTCAGGAGCAATGGAAATCATTTCAAGCGGTCAAGCAGAGGCTTGTAGTGTGGATTGTGGCCTCATTGTCAACATTGCTAAGTTAGCTTAGGTCTGGCTGCCATGATGCCTCTTTTTGCACACGTTACTTCGTGACTTTGTTTTTACAGACTCTGCTTGTGCCCGTTCACATTAGAACTGTCTGCATTTCTGCCTTTCATCTTTTCTGATGTCCTCTGTGGGTTTTGTCTGCACACAATGTACAAGGTCGAAAAACAACGTCCCTTATTGTTGCTGTTCTGGTCAGCCCCTCGCACTTAGACATAACATGAAACTCAGCTGCGCTGGAGAATTTTGGGTGCTTTTAATATGGTGTTCGCGCTGTTAGAGGCACTTGCAGAAAGACCTTTCCAGAGAGAAGAGCTGTGCTTGTCTTATGATGTAAACCTTGCATCTCGTTCCTGAGGTATGGGGGTCCCCCGATCAAAGCCCAGAGGTCTTCTATTTTTATAATAAACTAGTTACTAGCACGGGGAGGGTGGCAAGGCCATATAGTCCTTCATCCACTGTCATAAAATGCTGTCCCCGTTTGTATTCTATGGAATTGTAACAATGCTTACTGTTTTGACTTTATGCATTATGCTGCTAGTACTGGCACGTGTACTGTGTCTTAGAGCACGATAGTTGTAATAAACATTTTAAACTAAACTGTGTCTCTTAATACGCATGTTGTGGACAAGTGTGAGTGAGTAATGAAAGAGTGTTCTTGCTCCCGCGATTCCTGAAAGAGTCCGTGTTCTGGGATGTCTAATCATTGGTAGCTTCGCTGTAGTACGGAGAACGAATGTGACACTATAGCTAGTCGGATTGGGATTTGGGCACTAAGGTGGATGGTTGGTACACCGCTATACACCGAGGTCCTATTTTCCTGTGCATAGTTCTGTATATGTGCAGAATCCCCGCAACATGGCGCCACCAACGAGGTGGGCTTCTTACCTGCGAGACGCTTGAGTAGTGCTTATGCTTGTCCACAATAACCTTCACTTCTGTTTCCGGAAACGGTTGTGAGGGTGTAACCTCCTATATTTATGTTTTTATAGGTTCTTTCAAGCTTGAAGTTATTAAAAGGTATTTTCATTGATGTTAACCCCATATTGCGCTGCCACACACTAGGTTGTTCTACATTCTTAGTCTTGATGGCTGTGAATATTGCGGCACATAACCGCGCCGCTCTCAGGGCTCATTTAACAGCCTATGGAGTGCCTGACGCGGGTGTCGCACTTATCTTTGTGGTGCAGGCTGATCCAGCTTACCACTTTGAGGTATTTTATTCTTGGGTCACTTTTCCGGCGGTCGATGGAGCTGATGATTTGTTCCATGAGTATACCGCCACGGCCCTTCCTAATGTTTATCGGCCTTATCAGGCTCTTGAAGTTCCACTTACGGCATGGCAACACCGAATTTGGTTTAATGGCGCCCTCCCACACCCGGTCACCCCAATCCGATTAGGCCCTTTATCGATAGATGGTGCCCCTTGGCCTGTTTTGGCCGGGTATACCCCACATCCGCGTTATTTGACAGTTCCTATTGATGAACTGCGCATCTTGCATGCGTCTTTGGTACGTGTGCACAGAGCCTTAGTACAGTATGCTATAGGCAACGTCCAGATGGCCCCTCCTGGAGTTGCAGCACATCCAGCTGGACCTGGTGGTGTGACTATAAGCCCCGTCATGGTTAATTCGGTGATGGGCAAGCGTCCACAGAATAAGGATGATTTACCTTATTGGCTTGCTGAAAAATTTGACCAGCTGAAGGCAGTATTTCCAAATACCTCTCCTGTGGAAAAACACAGGATTTTGACTATAAGTTTGCCAAAAGACTTAATTCCCAAGTTGACTGAATGTAACAACTGGGGTAGGGTATTTGCGGCAGTGTATGCGAAGTGTTTCGGCACTCCATCCATGACAGTCCTCCCCACCGTGATTAAGCGTGTTCAAGACGAACATGGCCCTGAAGCGGCTGTAGAATTTGGGATGAGACTGGTGGGAGTGTTCGATGTAGTGGCTGATCTAATCCTTGCGAACGTCAAGGGCGATGCAGTTAACTTTCAAGCAGCTAATGCCTTGGCTTTAGTCCCAGAACCGGACAAGCCCCGCGAATTACCGAAAATTATTGCACAGGCTTATAAAACCATTGGCCGCAATAGTTTGGGAGTCAAGCCTTTTGCTAAAACGCAAACTCAACCACAGTCTCAACAAAAAACTCAGTCTAGTACAGACGAGAAACCTTTCTTTTCTAAAAAGAATTGGAGGTTAAAGAAACAGGGGAAGCAACAACAAAAACCAAGGTCGTGTGGCGCATCTCCGGTTTCCGCTTCTTCTGAACGCACATATGATTTGCGCGACAGGGCGAGAATTAGGTCTCCTGACAGATTTCAGGTTCCTGATCAGCGTTCTCCTCGTTCTTCACAGGCACCATCGACCTCACAGGCTGGTGGAGGGGATCGACAGGAAAGAGGCAGGGGTCGTGACGCCCCACCGGGACGTGACCCACCTCGACAGCCTGGAATAGGGAAACAAGAAGAGTTTCCACGTTCTCGCCCACAATTCCAGAAGAAAAAAGTTGCTGCTTTAACAGCGAGCTATGCCACAGACGGTGAGAACGAGACTCCTGAATTGGACGTGGGCGGTGACGCTGCTAGACAGCGCCGCGGAAGTTACCATAGTGTGGGAGGCACTACGTCCTCATGTGGAGGCGACAGCAACTGACATTTTCATTACTGTCGAGACAGCTGACACCCGAGTGGCACCCCCTGACAGACTTTTTAACATTGTTCTCCAAATTGAAGGTGACATAGAGCGGGTAATAAAAGGGATTTTTTGGGAAAATCTGACCTCTTCTTATGACATTTTATTAGCGGAGGCGGATTGGCCGCCCCATTTGTTCTAGCTGCTCCTAGAGGGGAGGCAGTGGTCCTTCCGAGCTTTTCTCGTCATGTCCCCAAGGACAAGGCGGAGGCTCTCACAGCGGAATGGGCTATGGCCCAGGCCCCGGCACTGTACCGTAATCACGTGGGCTGGGATGAGGATTCTCCCCCCCATGAAATACCATTGCGGTCTAAGCCACAGCCTCAACCCCAATATCCCATCAGGCGGGAAGCAAAGGGTCCCGTTTCCGAAATTCTGACACAGTTAGAATATCAAGGAGTAATTGAAACATGCGTATCACCAATGAATAATCCCCTTTTCGCGGTTTCTAAACCCGATGGGTCTTACTGCTTAGTTTTGGATTACCGGCATTTGAACTCTCATTGTCGAACCTTTGCGGTACAAAATACCCATAGTTCTGCGCTAGTAGACAGTCTTGTTCGTAAAAAATATAAAACGACACGACCTTTCCAATGGATTTTACACGCACAATTTGTCCCCGGAGTGCAGCCAATGGAGCGCTTTCACTTCCGGTGGAAAACAGTTTACATTTCGGCGTTTGCCCATGGGCTACAAGAACAGCCCGGGAGTCTTCGCCGCCCGTGTTGTCTCTTTGTTGGACAGCATAGACCCAGATGCGTATTCGTACGTCGATGATATCTATCTGACAGACGACGAATTATGGCCGCATCTTTCCCGTGTGGACCGCATTATTCTTGAGTTTGCGGTCGAAGGTTACAAGTTTAACTTTCCCAAATCTCACATCGCAGAATATACTGTGTTGTTTTTGGGCTACGAGCTCAACAATGAAGGTAGGGGCTTAGCGCCCCACTTCCTGGAGAAGTGCGCACTTCTGCGCCCTCCAACAACCCTGAAAAAACTTCAGTCTTTGCTGGGATTTTTGAACTTAGGGTGTTCTTACATTCCCGAATATGCCCAGCGTATCAAGCCTCTCTATGCCTTGATACAACCGACCTTTTCTAAGTCATGCTGGCTTCCGGAACATTCACTTATTCTGCAATCTTTGCAGTCTGATCTCCTTGAATCTAAGTTCTTGTTAACTCGTGATAACCACACAAACCTGGTGATTAGAATTGTACCAGGGCAGTGGGTTTCACTTACTTGACATTTAACGAAGGTGACACAGTACCTATTGCATACAAGTCACATCTTTACACTTCAGCCGAGTTGCGCTTTTCCACGGTGGAGAAAGTTCTGACTGCAGTGCAAATGGCGATTCTTAAGGAACGAGCACTGGCACAGGGTAAACTCATCTTGGTAGTAACACCCTATCCTGCCCTAGAGGCAGTGACGAAGGCAAGTGTACCAAACTCTAAGGCTTTGCACCCCAGTTGGATACAATGGGCTACTTCTTTGATGTCTTCCGATGTCACCTTTATCTTTGATGCCTCCCTTCAGTCACAGGAGTTCTTGCAGTATGAGTTTGTTCATCCTCCTCCTCTGTCTTTGCTGCCGCTAGAAGAGTACAAATGTATCATTTACACAGATGGTTCAGCGCAACCGGCCACTGGTTCTAAGCATGCTTATTCAGCGGCGTGCGCGATTGTGGCGGGTAAAATAGTGAACGGAGAGTTCAAGTCGAGTGTTGTGCACACGCAGGCACTGGGAGACAGTACCGCACAATTGGCCGAGTTGCGTGCTTTGGTGCTAGCACTTGAGTTTGCTGACCCTGATGTGACTACACTTATTGTATGCGATTCTTACTACTGTGTTCAGTCTTTTAATGACAACTTATTCTTTTGGTCTCAGAATGACTATAGAGATTCCAAAGGCAGCGCAATTAAGCATAAGATGCTTTGGGTTCGAGTGGCAGATCTTAAACGACGTCTGCCTCTCACACAGGTGATTCACACTCTTGGCCACCAGTGTGTGGGCGCACACGCGGTCGGTAACAGTTTGGCCGATGAAGCTGCCAAATCTGCAGTAGCCACGTGCTCAGTAGCAGCCGTTACAAGATCCATGACAAAAATAGATAATGAGATTTTGGCAGCTATTGCTGCAACAACGGAAGGTACTAATTACCCGCAGGGTTTCCCTTCCAAATACTCTTTTTATCTAAGTCCCGACCGATTTCCATATGTAAGAATTCCAGACGTTGGTGATCGACTGATTCCCAACGCGGACCGCAGAAATTCTTTGATAACGGCCGCACACGAAGGCTTGGCTTCGGCTCATGCTGGCGTGTCGGCCACTGTTTCACTCTTGCAGCAGCGTTATTGGTGGCGTGGTTTATACAAACAGACCCGTAATTATGTTCTTTCTTGCGACATCTGTCAACAAATCAAGCCCTCTACGGTTACACGTCCGCCACAAACACAGCTCTGCATTTCAAATAAACCTTTTGGATGTGTATATCTTGATCACTGCGGTTCATTTTCTTCTGATACTGCATATAAATACATCTTAGTTGCAGTTGTTTCGTGCACACGTTTCATCTGGGTTTGGCCACAGCGAAGTGCTGACGCTCGAAATGTCATCAGGGATTTGCGTGTCTTTGTGGGAATTTTTGCCTGTGGCACCTTCCATTCGGACCAAGGTCCCGTGTTCGCCTCTAAGGCGTACAAGGACGCAATGAGGTCTATGGGGGTGCTGGTGCAATTTTCGTCTCCGTACAGGCCTGAGGGCAATTCAGTTGTTGAGCGAATGAACCGTGACTTAAAGCAATCCTTGACAGCTAGATTCTTAGGTACTGGCAGAAACTGGCTGGCCCACTTGTATGGCGTGCAACGTGCACTTAATAATCTCCCTAGAAGATCTCTGGGTGGGCGGACCCCATAGGAAATGCTCTTTGGCATAAGGATGTTTGTGCCAGACCTTGATGGTCTAGACATGGTGGCAGCAGCCACAATCTTTGACGTAGATAACCATTCTACTATGTTACAGGACTTACATGAGACCCGTGACAGACTTGCAAGCGAACACTTACCCTCAGCCACAGACCCTGCTGCGCTGCAGATTCCGGTTGCCGGCTGGCTTCCAAAGATTGGAGATCTGGTCAGAGAGAAGGTGGAGAACAAAAAAGAATTTGGCCCCTCTTATCGTGCACCGGTTCCAGTTCTGGGCTTGAAGGGTACTCGTACAGTCATCTTACCACCGCTTCCTGGTCGCAAAGACAACAGATACATCTCAGTGGACAATGTCAAGCTACAACATCTGGCCGATTCTGAATAGTGTAACACCTGCTGTGTAACGCCCAGCAATTTCCAGAAATCCTGCTCGTGGCCCTCCTGGCTCCACTTTTGCAGATGTTGCCATTGGGATGGTCGCTTTACCAGATCGCCTGCCCGACTTCCCGGCTTCCTCCTGCAACGAGGAAACTGAGTATACTTATCCCGCAAGTGAGTCGGTAGCTCATTTGCTTACAACTCCACTGAGCCCATCTCGTTTTTCCTTTGATTTGTCTTCCACCTCATCATTGCTCCCGACCAAATTCAGTATTTTTGTATCCTGGTTCAGAGACAATTTTTTGATCCCTCCATGGACCTACATCTGGTTGGTGCTAGTCCTGATTTTCCTCTTCATGTCCATTGGTTTTGTGACAGTGTTTTTCTTGCTCATTAACAGTCACTACTTGCCTGAACGCTCTGCGGTGAACTCTGTAGCTGGAACTTTGGCTCCGCATTCTTCTTCACACATCATGAAACGTGACCACACATTTGTGAACATTACAGCCTTTCCAGTTGCTGAAGGAATCGTATGGGATGCGGTGCCTTTCCAAATTCATGGCCCAACAGAGATTGTTAATGTCCCCAATGTGCTTCGTGTTTCCATGGGCGATGTGGTTAAAAGGAATATTCATTCAGATGATTGAGATGTGCATGCAATTGAATCGTTATTTTCTGATTTGAAGTATTATGCTGCTTTTAAAGCTGAGGATTTGTATTTGAATTCAGCTAATTATGCCGATTTGTATTGCTATCAACATTATGGTAATCATTTTCTGCATAAATCAAGTACAACTCGAGGTAATTTCAATTACACCCAGCGGGAACATTGCCCGACCCCTCTTAAAGGTAGCTCCCAAACTCTGATAAATAAAGTTACCTACTTTACAGACTTTGACCGGTCGAACCCGGGTTCATATTATTTTAAATTAAACAGTTCCTCAACTCCGAAGGTGATGTTGACCCACACCAAATTACTATACTCCAACTCCTTTATGGACGCATTAGCAGTTGGTGGCTATGAGCAATGGAAAAACACAATTGATTTGAAATCAATTTGGGGTACTAAATCATGGCAGGTGCATGGTACTGAAGCTTTTACACCGCGCCTGCCTAATCCCGACCCAAATATTGTTTTTAAATAGTACTATATACCAAACGACTTGTTTTGGTCTGGCAACTTCCAAACAATTAAATACACCTACAATTCCTGTATTATCTTTGTTGCCGAACAAGAGCTTGCATTTAAGTGTTTCGACTGAAACATTGCAAGCTTTGCTTCAGAACAACTCATTTAATGTCTCAACACTAAATAACACAGCCTGGTTGGCGTGGCCCGCAGCTGCTAATGCATGCCAATTGCGTTTTCATAACTCAGCTCCTGGTTATAAACAAGATAAACCAGATCCACGTTTTTCTGATTCACGTTCTATCACAACATATTCGGTTGGTAAATTATGTAAGCAGTGGTTGCAGCACTCTACATTAGATTCTGTAAAACAACATTTATCCCTGTTAACAAGCAATATCGATCTGGCCGATTTTGTTCTGGGCCCTAGAGGTCCGAGACTGAAACGGTTTGTTTATGCAACTTACAATGAGATCTGGAAGCTTTCACAAATAGAAGCTGCTTCCCGTCTACGGGAAATAGATCAAGCAAATCTAGAAAAAGTGCTTGCTGTTGTCGACAACAGTATTAACACCCTGTCTTCCTGCATTTACACGTTAGAGAATATTGTTTCATCTGTTGTTGATATTGTTCAGGATGACATGTCTGTGTTATATCATGGTCAAAATCAATTGCGTTCAGTGATGCAGTTTGCCTGGACTTTGCAGACTCTTAAAATGGGTAAGGTTCCCTGGCATTTTTTGAACACGTCTGCTTTGTTTCTGCTTTTTAACTTAACTGAAAAACAGCAATTCATGTCCATGAAAGATGCAACATACTCTCTGCTACATATCGAAAAAATAGATCCCTTACCGTTCTCGGTGGCGGAGACTGACTCTGCCGTGTGGATAGTACACAGGGTTATCACTTTGCCCTTTTCTTTGTTTGAGTTCAGTTCATGCATGAAGCATTATCCGATTGGCCGTTTTGAGCCTTTGGGCAGTGCCTTTTTGCATGAACTTTGGTCCCTACCTTTTACATACCGATGCCTTAGGGATGACAAGGAGGTGTTTCTCACAGGAGAGTCTTGCGATTCTGCGGTGGGTCATTCCCTTGTTTGTAAGAACATTAAATTGCACGGGGCGTGTAATGTTTCGGCCCCGAATCTTGCTTGTGTTTTAAAAGGTGTTCCTGCTCCTGTTATTTCACCCACTTTCACTATGCTTGCTAATGGTAGCTATCTGCTTTTGAATAATCAAGATTGCTGTGGTTTGTTGGCTGGCATTCCCTATATAGTAACCGTTTCGCAACGTGTGGTGTGCTGCAAAAATGTGCTTTTCCCGCCCCCGCGTGGGAAGTTAGATAGTTCCATTTGGCCTTCCATACCTACTTTGAAGGCGGATTTCAATAAATTGAGCAGAATAAAGGCGCTCTTACTGAACCAGGAAGTTATGCTGACGTCCACGCGAGAGTCCTTGGTGCTCCAGGTGGCGAGTACCCACAGTGAGATACAGGCACTGTTAAACACTAACCTCCCCCAACATTTCGGTGAACTGATTCACCGTATATTCAATGCATCTAACACCGCCGGCCTTGTACACTTTTTTAAAGTTGTGGGCTCTGGCCTTTTGACTTCATTTCAGACTATATTTGGTGTAATACCGGCTTTTATTCATTCTATTTTTTCCAGCGTCTTCGGTGGCTTTCCATTGATCCTTGCGTTAGCTGCTGGAATATTGCTTTTGCTTTGCCTGATGCGCAATGGCTGCACCTCTTGTGGCCCACCACCTCCCAGGGCGCCTGCAGATGCTCCGTGACCGCATGATTGACAGCTTCGGCGTCCTGCCGCTTGCAACATTCAGCGTGTCGTATGGCCTATCTTTTCGCTTTGCGTATTTCACTTGCGTGCAACCGGTGATGTCGTGTTTACGATGTCCGTTTTCTTGGTCTGTGGATGTTTGCCTCTCCAATTCGTACTGTTCTGAACCGGATTTCGACCAGTTGATGGGCCCCTTGATGGCCCATGACCAGGAATGTTCCGGTGAAAGCTTAATGGCGAGTGCGGCAACTCTTGGAGTTTTGGCACAATGGGATATCTGGGCGGCTGCACAGACTCTCCTACAACAAAGTTACATTGAGGATCACGCAAGTTGTACCGCAATGCTGATCGATGCTCCCTGTTGTGAGGAACATGTATGCAGTTTTGACTTACTAAACTGGATGGCATCTCTTTTTTCAAACGATGACAATGATGCCTTTTTGGAAGGTGTTGCTGTCTTCTGCGCATACACCCTGATGGATTAATTTTGTTGACTCTCACTTAACAGCGAAATCGGATTTTTTATATTCTCATCTTTCAGTGATCGATTTCCCCCCCCCACTTTTGGATTTTTACCTACGGCAGTGAATTCACCCACATGCAGACGTTTGCATTCTGCTCCGTCCATTTGAACTCTGCTTTCGTCCTCTGTCTTGTCCGATGGACTGACCAGGGGAGGGTGTAGTGTGGATTGTGGCCTCATTGTCAACATTGCTAAGTTAGCTTAGGTCTGGCTGACATGATGCCTCTTTTTGCACACGTTACTTCGTGACTTTGTTTTTACAGACTCTGCTTGTGCCCGTTCACATTAGAACTGTCTGCATTTCTGCCTTTCACCTTTTCTGATGTCCTCTGTGGGTTTTGTATGCACACAATGTACAAGGTCGAAAAACAACGTCCCTTATTGTTGCTGTTCTGGTCAGCCCCTCGCACTTAGACATAACATGAAACACAGTTGCGCTGGAGAATTTTGGGTGCTTTTAATATGGTGTTCGCACTGTTAGAGGCACTTGCAGAAAGACCTTTCCAGAGAGAAGAGCTGTGCTTGTCTTATGATGTAAACCTTGCATCTCATTCCTGAGGTATGGGGGTCCCCCGATCAAAGCCCAGAGGTCTTCTATTTTTATAATAAACTAGTTACTAGCACGGGAAGGGTGGCAAGGCCATATAGTCCTTCATCCACTGTCATTATAAAATGCTGTCCCCGTTTGTATTCTATGGAATTGTAACAATGCTTACTGTTTTGACTTTATGCATTATGCTGCTAGTACTGGAACGTGTACTGTGTCTTAGAGCACGATAGTTGTAATAAACATTTTAAACTATACTGTGTCTCTTAATACGCATGTTGTGGACAAGTGTGAGTGAGTAATGAAAGAGTGTTCTTGCTCCCGCGATTCCTGAAAGAGTCCGTGTTCTGGGATGTCTAATCATTGGTAGCTTCGCTGTAGTACGGAGAACGAATGTGACACTATAGCTAGTCGGATTGGGATTTGGGCACTAAGGTGGATGGTTGGTACACCGCTAGACACCGAGGTCCTATTTTCCTGCGCATAGTTCTGTATATGTGCAGAATCCCCGCAACAGGCTACGTGTCTTAGAACAGCAATACATTCTCCTTTACCCGGCCAAATTGAAGGTCCTGTGGCAGGGCAAGGCTCACTTCTTTGAGTCTCCCGGTGAGGTCTGGGAATGGCTGAAGATTAGGGGGGAGGGGCATCCACCCCGTGATCAGCGCGGCCAGAAGAGAAGGTGGAGCTCCCGCACACAAAAGGACTCCGGGCGACAGCCTGAGCCGGCGCTGTCCCGGGCTGGGGCCCTGTCGGGCAACAGTAGGATCACTGTGGGAGAGGACGGGTCATTGCCGCTGGCATCTGCTGCAGGCCTGGAGCCACCTGAGTTGCATCCAACGGATGTGGCACTGGACCCGGACGGGCCGTCACAGATGCTGGGTCCAACCGCTGCCATTGTCCCTGAGACCCAGATGGATGGAGCTTCTGACCCTGACGACGCCTGATTCAAATGCCGGTGTGAACTGTTGCTGCCTGAAGTGGGTATTGTCTGTACGCATGTGTTGTGAACTGGGCTTGAACACAGGGATGATACCTCAGCAGGGTTGCTAGTATGTATGCTGTGGCTTGATTTGTGCCCGGGTGGGAGGCAGGGTGAAGGGGCTGAGCATTGGGAGGGGCAGCACCCTGAGCTCAGTGTTGGACGCTGTTTGATACGCAGGGCTGTTAGTGGCTATCATAGTTATGTCTGGCCTAAGGCGGGACGGACTGTTGGAGAAGCATTTTGTGTTGGTTAGCAGTCCCTGTTGGACGCTTGGGGCAGCTGTGTAAATCCTGGCACAAGCATACAATGGGAAATCTTTTTTTCTTTTTTTTTTAAATCTTCATTTATGAACTGTTGGCAGGCATGAAACTGAAAAATTACATGTTAGGCAGTGCACATACATTAGGAACACAGCTGTAAACTTGATACAATTGTATGCAACATCTAAATCTCAGGGGGGCCGTTCCCCCCCCTTTTCCCCCAAGTGCAACAGCACAATGCACAAAAGTCAGTACGTTACAATATTAAAGAATCTCCGGAAGGGGCAGCATTTCAAACATCATGCCCCGCTGGACTCATATTGGAAGGCATTATATGGAATGGACCCTCCTGATCATTGCTATCAGGGACCATGGGGGTGTTGTACATTTGGCGAAGGTAGTTGGTAAAGGATTCCCTAATGTCCCGGGGGTGGGTCTTTGGGGGCATCAGGTCCCAATAGTTGGATAATTGTTCGTGACAATATATAATGTCTAAGATCCAGTCTTGGGCTTGTGGCGGCCGTGTTCCTCCCCAGTTTATTGCAATTCTGCGCTTTGGGAGTAGGAGCATTAGAGCAATCAGTTTGCAGGAATCATGGAGCATATCCTTCACATAGCCCAGTTACCCAGCAGGGGAGACTGGGACACCAGTACATTCACGGCTCTCCCTATTGTGCCGAAGATCTCTGCCCAGTAGGCTGCAATCGCGGGGCACTGCCAAGCAAGGTGGATGAAGTCCGCCAGGGGTGAGTGACAGCGTGGGAGTCCAGGGACAGCCCTATTCGGTGTATTTGTGTGGGGGTTCGGTATATGCAGTGCAGAAATTTGAAATGAATAAGTTGCACTCTGTAGTTGGGATATGGCATCTCAAGTTTACCACAGCAGAAAGCTCATTGAGCGTCAATAAGGGGGAGGGCGAGGTCTCTTCCCCAAGCCTCTCGGGCTGGTGTGGCCACCGCAGGTGCTGTTCGCTGCATGTGATTATATAGGGATGTATTCAGGTTCTGGGGTGAGGGCATCGTGTATATATGCTCTAATGCTATAAGTGTCTTCGGGGGGGGCTGGGAAAGTGCCATAGTGCACCTAGCACGTCGCACTCAATTGATAATACAAAAAGTCGTCTAGGAGGCTACACGTAGCAGTGGCCAGTGTTGGAGGGGCAAGCAATTGATCGTCTGGGTAGAGGTCAGCAAAGGTGTGAATACTTAACTTGCTGGCAAGGTTGCTTGCGCCTCTGTCATGTAGAGGGGGTAACAGGGGGTGCTTAGCGACTGGAACGGATGGGGCATAAAGGTGTGTGGTTCCTGCATGTCGTGCCATCCCGATCCATGCCCAGCGCATGCATTGTGGAGTGTAAATCTCTGAGGGAGGCGGTTTGTATTGGAAAAACAGCGCTGTAGATAGTGGCCACAGGGAAACCTGACCAGTCTCTACCACGACGTGTGGCTGAAAAGGTGTGGGGTGGGTTCAGTAGTGTAAAAAGTGTGCCAGCACATATAGCTGTAAGTCTGGTGCACCCATCCCTCCCTGTGATTGTGGCAGTGTTAATAGTTTGTACGTTACGCAAGGGTGTTGGCCAGCCCAGACTAGCGTGATGAGGTTTGAGTGGAGGCATTTAAAAAAGGCTTGTCTGAGTGGGATGGGGATATTCATGAATAGATAGAGAAATGTAGGTAACACACCCATTTTCGCAATGGCGATCCGCCCCGCCATGGACAGTGGAAGCCTGGACCAAAATGGGACCTGGTCCTCCAGCCAGGCCATGGCTTTGCCAAAGTTGGCTTTCCAAAGTTCTTCAACATTTCTGCTCACGAGGATGCCTAGATATTTAACAGGGCCACTGGCCCACTGGAGTGAATAGTCCATAGGGAAAGGAGCCGTGGCGTCCGTTAAGGGAAATAGCATGGATTTGGCCCAGTTAATCTGAACTCCGGACAAGCCCCCGAAACTTATGATTCAGCGAATGAGTGGGAAAAGGTTGGTCTCGGGTGAATAGCATAAATAGTAATATAGTCCGCGTATATGGATATAACAATCCCATGGGTTGTGAATCCTAACCCTCGGTTCGCGTGGTGTTGACAGATTTGTGCTGCCAGGGGTTCCATCGTGATGGCGAAAAGTAGGGGGGAAAGCGGACATCCTTGCCACGTACCCCTACTGACCGGGAAAGGGTCTGATATTTGCCCGTTGAGACGCACTCGGGCGGTAGGCGGGGTGTAGAGAAGACGAATCTGTGCAATAAAGTTGGAGCCGAGGCCCAATCTACGCAGCAGCGGGAACAGGTATTCCCACTCCAGTGTATCAAAAGCTTTTGCAGCATTGAGTAGGGCGGCCACTGCTGGGGTGTTGGGATGCAGATAGTGCATGACTGCGAACATGGGTCTAAGGTTATGCTCTGTGGACCGACCCAGTATAAAACCTAATTGGTCAGGTCTGATCATTACTGGGAGCAAATTTTCAACCTATTCGCCAGTACCTTAGCAAATATTTTGTCGTCTATGTTGATGTGCGACAGGGGGCGATATGAGTCGCATTGGTTAGCTGTTTTGTTAGGGTTAAGAAGCGTGAAGATTACAGCCTCCCGCGTCAATGGGGGGAGCGAGCCCACCTTCAGGGCGTCTTGGTAGATGTCAAAGGAGTTTGGGAGTTAAAATTGGAGAGTATTCTTTATAAAAAGCGGCCGTTAGCCCATACAGACCGGGAGCTCTATCTGGGGGAAGACTGGCGATTGCCTGTTGTATCTCCTCTGCAGTGATGGGGGAGTCCAGGGAACTCCCATTGTGCATCTGATAGCCATACTAATTTGATGGTGTCGAAATAAGCCTGAAAATCTGGAGGTGCTGCCGTCTGGGAAGTAGAGTAGAGGTGGGCGAAGAAATCGACCATGATTTGTAGAAGTTCTGAGGTAGAGGAGCAGTTCCGTCCCTCAGAGTTGAAAAGGTCAGAGATGTAGGATGAGGCGCAGGGTTTCTGGAGCAGCCTGGCCAGCGTTTTGCTAGGGCGGTCTCCCTCACCATATCTGCGAGCCTGGGTCTCTTTTCCCAGGAAGAGTGTTTGTCTCAGCACCTCTTCTTGGTACGCCGACATCTTTTCACGTATGCTGGCCAGTGTGCCAGGATCATTTGAGCGGTAAAAAGGGCTTCAAGTGCGGTGATGTCAGTTTCGAGTTTTGAGACTGTCCCACGAATAGATTTAAGGATACTGTGTTGCTTGGCTATACACGTACTGCGTATGACCGCTTTGAAAGCGTCCCAGAGCACGGCTAGAGATTCGACCGAACCAGTGTTATGTTTGAAGTATTCTTGGATAGCTAACCTCCACGAGAATGTGCTAGGGAGCGCGTGGGGAGGCTGAAGGACCAGTTGCACCGGGGCGTGGTCTGAGAGAGTATGCGGCAAGTGGGTAACTGTTGGCTGCAAGGGCAATACATCTCTAGTTGCCAGCCAGTAGTCGATTCTGGACCATGCCCCGTGTTGCAGTGAAAAGCATGTGCCTTCGCGCGTGTTGCAGCATGTGTCTCACCAAATGTCCGTGAGGTGGTTGTCTGTAATTATCGTGGTAAGAGTTCAGGTGGCTTGGAAGTGGGGGCATTTGGAACTTCCAGCTCTGTCCAGCGCGTCGACTAATGGGACATTGAAATTGCCGCACCAGAGTATATTCTGCGGGCCAGCACCAGCAATTAAGTGCCAGACTGTGGCAAAGAAATCAGGGTCGTCTACATTGGGTCCGTAGATGGTGGCAAGGGTTATAGGATGATTGTAGAGTGTGCCCGCCAATATAATATATCGACCTTCGTTGTCGCATGTGCAGTGGGTGGTGGTCCAGGCCAGGCCCCTGCGAAAAAGGATGCAGATCTCTCGCATAGTTGGAGTATATGAATGAATAGGACAGTCCCCAACCCCTGGTGAGTAAGATAGGGAGGGTGTTACTAACTAGGTGAGTCTCTTGAAGTAGGCAGATATGGACTTTGTGTCTGTTCAAGTAAGCATGTACTAGACGAATCTTCCTGCAGTCATTTAGACCCCTTATGTTCCATGTGATGAGTTTACCCGTAGCTGCCCTATTCATCTTTACATTGGAGGGCAGCGGCGGCCTCCCGAGGGGGATTCCATATTGTGTGTGTGGTGATATGTGCTGTGCCCCTGCATGCGCGCGCAGTAATGGAAATGGTGCATGTGCGTGCCATTAAGCCAACAGCTTTATTATGCATTAAACAGTACTCATTAAACTTTCCCGCATCAGTCACCCCGTCCCCAGCCCACCCCCCACCCACACCAACTCCCCAATTAGGTTGTGGCACCCTTACCCGTAACATTGACAACTGGGATTTATCCCTTGGGGTAGTGGAATCTCCGAGCTAACTATCCGCCAGAAAGGCTGGGTGGCTGAGCATCAGCCATGGAAAGGGGACCTCCAGCCACCTGGGGCCACCGCGGCGTGCCACGCGAGCCCCAGGCAGGAGTACTCAGATAGTGCATTAACATAGTGCTCTGGCGTCATTCTGTGACATTAGAGAGAAACAGCATATTTGAAAACACAAAGCATTCTGTATTCTTAGGAGAGTCAGCTCCAGAACAACAATGCAACAATTGTGTCCATGAACAGAGGAGGGAAGAAAAGTAGACTGAGGCTAATCGTTGTCAATAAGTGGTGCTTCCGTCGAAGATCGAGCTGAGACTTGGCTTGCTGTTTAGCAAACTTGAGGGCTTGTTTCGGATCAGTAAAGTGGTGCGTTTTACCGTCGTGTGTTACTCTGAGCTTGGCTGGATACAACATGCCATATTTTATGTTGGCTTGTTGCAGCAGACGTTTGGCTGGTTGAAAGTCCCGACGGGCCGCCGGCACCGCCATGGTGAAGTCGGGGTAAAATTAAATGTTGTCACCTTTGTATTGGATTTGGCCCCGTTCTCTAGCCAACCTGAGTACTGTGTCGCGGTCTTTGTAGTTCAACAGACGGGCCACTATTGGACGAGGTGGAGCTCCCAGAGGGGGTTGAGAGCCCAGTGACCTGTGGGCTCTTTGAACAATAAAGACTGGAGACAGGTCCGTGCCGAAGAGGTCTCATAGCAGGGTCTCCACGAAATCTTCCATTCTTGAGATCGGGGCAGATCCCGGTACTCCCACGACTCCGAGGTTGTTGCGCCTCGACCGGGCTTCAAGATCTTCATTTTTTTGTTTGATGAGTTCTAGCACCTTGCCCATTCGCAGGAGGTGTTCAGAGGTAGCAGCTTGGTTGTCTTCTGCTTCGGATATGCGAGATTCCATGTGGTCGAGCCGAGAGTCATGGACGTCTACTCGATTTTTCACCTTGTCGAGGCGAGAGGTAAGTATATCTAGTTTGGCATCGATGGTCTTGAAACTAGATTTTACCTCCAGCAGGATTTCTTTTAGGTTCAGTTCCTGATCTTCAACGTCTTCTGTGGGTTGAGAGGCAGCGCTTTTTTCAACCTCGGGATCCACTTGCATGGCACTGCATTTCCTCTGGAAGGAGGGCTTAGTTTGGCGGCCCTTTCGCTTACCCATGGCTGTGAATGGCTGGGGATCAGCAGCTCTGTGCACTGGCTGGAATCAGCGTAGCTTTGAGAGGTGTATGGCCTTGTGACTCTTAGTGGAGTCAGGTTCTTTTTTTTTTAACTGTTCTTTTTATTAAAGACAAGGTAGTACAGGTATAAACAATTGTCCACCGTTAATGCCAATGCGACATCCATGGATAGCGCTCCCCCCAAATACAAAAGCAATCATCAAAGTACAAACTTTACACAATTAGTCAAATCGGGACCAGTCTATTCTGATACGTGCATTTGCCTTGGTAACGGTGGTTCACAGATCTCGCCTCTGTAACAGTTCCATTTATTCCATATTTGTGTCCATTTGTTGGGGCAGCCTCTAGATTCATACACTGTCTTCTCAGTGAACATACACCGGTCCATATCTTTTTCCCATAGACTCAGTGACGGTTTTTCTTGCACCCCCCCCACAACCTGGCAATATTTATTTTAGCAATCGTCATTCCCAACGTCACCCATAGTTTCTCCTTAGTATTTAAGTCAGTGGGACCCTAAATATTTAACAGGCACAGTTTTATATTACAGTCGATTTTAACCCCCATTACTTCCTCCATGCTACTCGCCACCCCCGCCCAGTATTCTAGGATAGCTTGACATTCCCAGAGCATGTCCGCGAAGGTACCTCCCTGCCCACATCCCTTCGTGCAGTCCGTGTTGGTCCTATAGCCCATCTTCACCAGCGTTGGCCCCGAGAGGTATGTTCTATGAAGTATTTTAAGCTGCACTAGCCTGAGTCTGGAAGAAATGGCAGTTTCTTTGGGTGAGGCGAGAGCCTCTAACCATTCCTCATCATCCAGTCCCGCCACGTCGTGATCCATTTAGCCCTGAGTCGAATTAGGGGATCAGGCATATTGTTAATCAGTTTTTTGTATATCAGCGAAATTGTCTTCTCAGGGAGATTACCATCTAGTATCCTGTCCTCTAGTGGGGATGACTCTGGTGGCATCTCTCCTTTTGGTAATGCCGCCTGTAATGCGTGTCTAATCTGCAAGTACCTAAATCGTTCTGTACTGGCAAGGTCGTATTCGTCCTGCAAATGGGTAAAGGAAAGCACTCCCTCCGCCCTCCATAGGTCCCGGACCGTGGAGATGCCTATGAGATCCCATCGGTCAAAGCCTTTAGTAAATCGTAAATTACCTAAGAGTACAGTATCCCAAAGTGGGATGGCCAATGTAATTTTATCTTTCCAGCCCAAGCTTGTCGTGGCAGCCCACCACACTTGGACCGTGTGCCCAGTGGGTCCCGACAATTTCAATTTGGAAGGGTTTGCATAGAGCGCACCCAGAAAACTGCCTCCTGGGAGTAGCCATCGATCCATATTAAATCCCGGATCTCCCTGCGGCCTGTACATGCATTGATTTATGGCAGTGAGTTGCGCCACCCAGTAATATCTTTTTATATCCGGGAGGGCTATTCCCCCATCGTACCAGCCTCTCGTAAGCTTTTGGATCGATATCCGTGGTGGTTTCCCTTCCCACAGGAGTTCCCTCAGGGCACTGTCGATAGATTTAAAATATTCTGCTTTCACTGGGTGTAGCGTGTTCTGCAGGGCGTATAAAAACCGCGGAAGGGACATCATTTTAAAGAGGGCTGCACGCCCTAGCAGGGACAATGGAAGTGACTTCCAGTGCAAGACATCACTCTTAATTCTTTGCAGCGGGCGGAGGAGATTGCGTTCGTGAAAGAAAGTCGGGTCCTTAGACACCTGGATCCCCAGGTATTTAAATCCTGAGGCGACTTCAGAAATGGTGAAGTCCTTGGGTAGGGTAGGTGATTTACCGCTAAGAACGTAGAGAACTGACTTGGATCAATTAATCGTATATCCAGAAAACTTACCGAAGGCAATGAAAATATGTAGCACTCTGTTTAGGGAGGCCGCCGGCGATGCCAAGTATAATAAAATGTCATCAGCATACAACGATATGCGGTCCTCCCACTCCTAAGCCCATCTAAGCCGTCTAATAACCGGGTCCTTCCGTAGCCACATCGCCAAGGGCTCTAGCACGAGGGCAAAGAGCAATGGGGAGAGAGGGCAACCCTGCCTGGTTCCCCTGCCGAGCGTGAATGTGGGAGAAATGCGGTTGTTGACCACTATTTGGGCCAGAGGCTCCACATATAAAAGGCGTATCCATCGCAGGAAGCCCGGGCCAAAACCTAGTTTTCTCAGTACTGCAAACATGTATGGCCACTCGATCATGTCGAACGCCATGGCCGCGTCAAGTGACACCACCACCGCGTCCTCCAATATCGTATCAGCCCGATCTAGTACACCGTGCAATCTCCGCAGGTTAAGTGAGGTATTTCTGGTAGGCATAAAGCCAGACTGATCGGGGTGGACAAGCTTAGTAATGACTTGTAATAGACGAGTAGCAAGTATTTTAGCCAGGATCTTGGCTTCTGCATTGAGCAGGGAGATTGGTCTATAGGAGGAACATAGGTGTTTGGGTTTCCCACTCTTGTGGATGACCACTATAGTGGCTAGCCGTTGGTCTGCTGGGAGCGACCCTGCTTCGCGGCTTTCATGGAAAATATTAGTCAGGTGTGGTGCAATTTTCTTGGAGGCGATCTTATACAATTCAACGGGCAAGCAATTCGGGCCCGATGCCTTGCCCGCGCGCAGATCCCGTATAGCTTTTTCTACCTCCTCACATTCCAAGTCTTTTTCTAAGTCTAATCGTTCGTCATCGGAGAGTGTCGGCAAAGGGATGTCTTGCAGTGAGGAAAGTGCGTCCATTTCTGTATATGCCGTCTGTGATGTGTACACCCCGCGGTAGTGATCACCGAACGCATTTGCAATTTCTTGCGGGTCCGAGATCGTACGACCAGACTTGGTCGTAAGTTCTACTACCACTCTGTTGGCCTGTTCTCTACGGTCAAGCCATGCAAGCAGCTTCCCGGCTTTGTCGCCCACTTCATAGACTTTACAGAGTGTCGCCCTATGTTGCGCCTTAGCCGCATCAGTGGCCAAGTCTAGGTATTCTTTAGTTTTAAGTTGCAAAGCATGCCGTGTCTCTTCAGAATGAGCATCCTGGAGTTTCCCTTCCAGTTCCAAAATATAAGCTTCCAAGCGCACTAGGTCCAACTGTTTCTCTCTCTTAGTGCCGGTGATCTGGGAGAGAGCCGTCCCTCTTATGATGACCTTGTAGGCCTCCCAAAGTGTCTGGGCCGAGTCAACCGAATGTTCGTTTTCAAGGAAGTAGTGTTTCGTGTCGTGCACAACCGTGATGTGGATCTGGGGGATCTTGAGATACCAAGGGTTTATAGGGGCTGTCCTCCCTCTTTGTGGCTCCCCACCTCCACCCTGGCCCAGATAGGCGAATGGTCCGATATACCCCTTGCGAGGTGGTTCACCTCTCTAACGTTCCCCAGTTGGCCAGCCGGAGTTATAATATAATCTATTCTAGACATACTACGGTGGGCCCCAGAGTAAAACGTGTACTGCTGCTCAGTGTGATGGAGCGCCCTCCAGGTGTCCACAAGGCCCATTTCTGCCATAAAGTTATGGATTTGTGTGCGAACCGGCGGAAGGTCTCTGGAGGGCCAGCGATCTAACCTGTCAGAGACGATGGAGTTAAAGTCCCCCCCTACCATGAGTCGCCCCTCAGACAGGGAGAGCAAGAGGTCACCCAGGTCCCTAAAGGCTGGGGCTTGAAGGCCAGGTGGAATGTATACAGAGACTAGATTTAACGTATGTCCCTCCCAGCACCCTGAAATGGCCACAAACCTTCCCAGGTTGTCTGTCCATACACGGTCGGTCGTCATCTGAAAATATTTCCGGGTCAGTATCCCCACTCCCCGAGGAGTCAGGTTCTTGGGATTATGCCCTGTCACTAGTTTGTTTGGGGCTGTACAAGGGCGAGGTACGTCACAAGGTTGCTTCGGATTGTTCAATGGCAGCGCCCGGTAGGCCAGGGCCCAGCTCAAGACAGTCTGCTGCTCCGTGGGTTTGTGGTTGCCAATCTCGCCGCCTTCCCCCAGGTCTTCAGGGGCAGCAGCACCATGCGTGGCCAGGTAGTCCGTACGGCAGTCCGGGTCCCCAGAAGGTGAATCGCCAGGCCCCTCTCCGCAGACACCGCAATCCACAGCCCCCCAGCCGCGGGCAGCAAATGGCGATGT
Organism: Calotriton arnoldi; assembly: GCA_963921515.1. Lineage (NCBI taxonomy): Eukaryota > Metazoa > Chordata > Amphibia > Caudata > Salamandridae > Calotriton > Calotriton arnoldi. The sequence goes on from CAWUFW010001550.1 coordinate 1,844,973, forward strand.
AGGCGCACGAGGATGGAAGGGGAGGGAGTGGCCCACTCCACGTGGGCGTATGAGAGGTGCAGACGCCGGCAGAGGCGAGGCAAGGCCGCAGGTCGCGGAGAGCGGCCTGGCCAAGGCACCCCACCGAGTCCACTCCCCGGTGTCCCATGGGCCCGCAGGTGCAAGGTGTGTTGTTGTCCCCCCAGGGGGGAGCGGCACCGGGTGGGCGGTGCAGCACAGATAGTGTTGCAAGCAGGGGGGCTGGTGCACACCCCTGGGCCATGTCCGCCGCCTCTCGTGGCACAGGCCCTGCTTACTGCAGGTCCTCAGTGAGGAGATCCAGCGCGTCCGGGGGAAGCTCCTTCGGGTGAGAGCCCTGTTGCGGTAAGGTCCTCTCCTGCCATGATGCGGGTGCAATCTTCTGTCCTCCATGGGCTGCCACGCCACCAGCATGGCCCAGGTAGGCCGCAGTCTCCGCCCGGCGAGCACAGTGCCAATCCGGCACAGCCGCTGCACTTGCGATGCTGTCGGTGCTCACTGGGCGCCGCGCCCTCAGCACTGCGGCCAGATGGGTCCCATATCGTGTGGGTCGTTCAGGATTTTGAGCTCAGCCTGCAGAGTTCACCTACAGTGCGGCCATCTTGCAGCACGGCAAGACCACGCCCTGCTAGGGTGGGCAATCTTGACGGTGATGTTGTGCTTGCATTCTCCGTGGGTGTGGGGTAGGAAGTTACTGTTCATTGGTTTGTTGTTGAATGTGATTGTTGTGGATGCACGGCGGTTGGGGGGGCTGGGTGGTGGATGGGAACCCGCAGGCAGGATGAATGGCAAAGCATGCTCATATGACACAGGGGGTTAAATTCCTTATTTGGAATGTTCGGGCCAGGGTACCTGCACCAAACGACATAGGATCCTCACCTGCCTAGAACGACACAACGTCACGACTCAGGAGCTTCGAGGGTGGCCAAGAAATGGCGGGGTCAGGTATTCCACTCCCCCTACTCTACATATGCTAGGGGGACGCTGATCTGGGTTGCACCGGGTACCCCGTTCACTCTGCAGTACATGGAGGCAGACGTGGGGGGACGTTTTTTTCTGTTGCGCGGACAGCTAGATGGCTGAGATATAGTTATACTGAACACTTACGCCCTCAACACGGACGAGCCTTCTTTCTTTCAGGCAATGCAGGACCTAATCACTGCAGAGTTAGAAGTACCATTGATATGGCTGGGGGACTTTAACTGCGTCATTGACCATACTCTGGATAGACACCCTCCCAGAGCTGGGACGAAGCCTCGTATGACGAATCAACTGCAGGCGGTGATGAGGGAAATAGGTCTGCAGGACGTCTGGAGAGCACGACACCTGGCCCAGAGACTCTTCACCTGCTTCTCTCCCACACACAACCCCTACAGTAGGCTTGACAGGGTGTTGGTGTCAGAGACTCCAGCTTTTCCAGAGGCCGAGGTGACACATCTAGCCTGCTTCCTGTCAGACCACTCGCCGGTGTGCTGTGTGGTGCAATGGAATACTTACGTTCAGGCTCTCCGAAGGTGGAGGATGCCATGGGATTTATTAGAGGACCAGGAGGGGAGGGCGACTCTCTCTCGTGCGCTGTCAGATTACATGACCCTTAACTGGGGTGGGACAACCAGTCGATCCACAGAGTGGGAAGCGATGAAAGCAGTGATGCGAGGAGTGGGTATGGGGCTTACGTGTGGCATCCGACGCCAGCTGCAGAGGGAACTGCAGGACAAAGAGGATTAATTGGCGGGGCTCCAGACTGGGGACCAAATCCACCCTACTGATTATGCTCCTGAGCATGATCTGCGGGAACAGATTAGTGACATTTGGGACAGACTGGATAAATACACGCTTACTCGTTACCGCCAGTAACTACACGCAGAAGGCGACAAATCTGGGTGCCTACTGGCCTGGATCCTTCGCAGGGAACGGGCAGCCTCGTTGATGACCTGTGTGCTTAACACTGCAGGTAATCTCGAATACTCTAGAGCAGGTATACTGGACGTATTTCAGCAGCACCTGCAGAGGGTGTATGGTGTAGATTCGTCAGTCCGGGCTGATTGCTATGTCCCATTTTTGGGGGTGCTGCGTCTGATGTGGCTCCCGCAGGCAGCCAAGGAGGAGCTGGAGGCCCGTCTAACAACTGAGGAACTGTTGGAGGTGCTCAGTGAATTGCCCAGGGCCAAGGCACCTGGGGGGATGAGTTCCCAATAGAATATTATCAGACCTACCTAGAGCAGCTGGCACAGTCGCTCATACAGGTATACGATGAGCGGGGAGTCCTGCCCCCCTCTCTACGGGAAGGGGATATCTGCATGGTCTTGAAGCAGTGGGGTGACGAACAGGACCTGGCAGCGTACGGCCCGCTCACCTTGATTAATTTTATTATGTAAGGCCCTTGCTAGGAGACTCGACCCCATATGCCACACCTTATACATGAGGATCAGTGTGGGCTTATCACATGTCATGCACGAGGTACAGGCCAGAGAAGAGGAATTGGCTCTGGTGTCCATTGACCTTGAGAAGGCTTTCGACTCTGTACACTGGGGCTATCTTCAGGAGGTACTGAAGGTGTCGGGCTTTGGCCTACGCTTCCGTCGGTGGGTGAAACTCATTTATTTAGAGCCCTGTGTTTGTGTCCGGTTGGGGCAGAGTCGGTCTGATAAGTGGACACTCGAGCACGGGATGCGTCAGGGCTGCCCACTGTTGCCTTTACTTTTCGCCCTGGCCATAGAGCCCATGGCGGTGTGGGCATGTTGTGCACTCGGGCAATGGGGGATCCACGTGGGGGAAAGCTCCCATCTTATATCGTTGTATGCAGATGATGCTTTGTTCTACATCGCATCTCCCCATATGGCGTTCCGTAAACTCTTGCAACTACTGGATGGGTTTGACGATTACTCTGGCCTATGCCTGAATAGGTGCAAGTCTTTGCTATTGCCTCTGGCCGGTATGGCAGAACTGCCACAGGGTGCCTTCCAGAGCTGGGACTGCGCTGGGAGCCTGGCCATTTCAGATACCTAGGCGTACAGGTCGCCCTCATGGATGCACGATTACTACAACTGAATGTGACCGGGGTGCTCGACTCCTTGAGGCAGTCGGTGGCGTTCTGGAACACTTTACCGTTATCTCTCATGGGACGAGTGGCCAAGATGGTCGTCCTGCTGCGTTGTCTATATATGCTCCAGAACTCATTATGCAACATCCCTATGAGGGTGTTTAGGCAGTTGAGTTCCCAACTGGTTCCTCTATTAGGCAGGACGTCGCAGTAGGGTGGCCATGCAGGTACTAATGAGGCGCTATGAGGATGGAGGCTTAGAAGCCCCTAGGCTGGATCTGTATTACTATGCAGCACGCCTGCAATCAATCAATCAATCATGTCACTTATAAAGCGCACTACATACCCGCGAGGGTCTCAAGGCGCTGGGGGAAGAGGGGGGTGGTGCTGCTACTGATCGAAGAGCCAGGTCTTGAGGAGTCTTCTGAAGGCCAGTAGGTCTTGGGTCTGTCGGAGGTTGGTGGGGAGGGTGTTCCAGGTCTTGGCGGCGAGGTGGGAGAAGGATCTGCCACCAGCGGTCGTTTTCCGGATGCGGGGGACTGTGGCGAGGGCGAGGCTGGTCGAGCGGAGCTGGCGAGTGGGGGTGTAGAAGCTGAGTCGTCTGTTGAGGTAGGCTGGTCCGGAGTTGTGGAGTGCTTTGTGTGCGTGGGTGAGGAGCTTGAAGGTTATCCTCTTGTTGACAGGGAGCCAGTGCAGGTCTCTCAGGTGGGGTGTGATGTGGCTGCGTCGGGGGATGTCGAGGATAAGACGTGCAGAGGCGTTCTGGATGCGTTGCAGCCGTCTCAGGAGCTTAGCCGTCGTTCCTGCGTAGAGGGCGTTTCCATAGTCCAGCCTGCTGGTGACGAGGGCCTGGGTGACTGTTTTTCTTGTTTCGGTGGGGATCCACTTGAAGATCCTGCGGAGCATTCGGAGGATGTTGAAGCAGGATGAGGAAACGGCGTTGACCTGCTTAGTCATGGAGAGGGTGGGGTCGAGGATGACCCCTAGGTTGCGTACGTGGTCGGTGGGTGGCGGGGCTGTTCCCAGTGATGTTGGCCACCAGGAGTCGTCCCAGGCTGAAGGGTTGGAACCAAGGATGAGGACCTCCGTCTTGTCCGAGTTCAGCTTCAGGCGGCTGGTCCTCATCCATTCGGCGACTGCCTTCATTCCTTCGTGGAGGTGGGCTTTGGCGGTGTGAGGGTCTTTGGTGAGGGAGAGGATCAGCTGGGTGTCGTCGGCGTAGGAGATGATGTTGAGGTTGTGCTGTCGGGCGACGTGGGCGAGTGGTGCCATGTAGATGTTGAACAGCGTTGGGCTGAGGGAGGAGCCTTGGGGTACGCCGCAGATGATCTTGGCGGCCTTGGATCGGAAGGGGCGAGGCGGACGCTTTGTGTTCTGCCGGAAAGGAAGGATGTGGTCCAGTCCAGGGCCTTCTCTTGGATCCCGGCGTCGTGAAGGCGTGTTCGTAGTGTGTGGTGGCAGACCGTGTCGAAGGCGGCTGATAGGTCCAGGAGGATGAGGGCTGCTGTTTCTCCGTTGTCTAGCAGGGTCCTGATGTCATCGGTGGCGGCGATGAGGGCGGTTTCGGTGCTGTGGTTGCTGCGGAAGCCGGACTGGGAAGGGTCCAGGATGTTGTTCTCCTCGAGGTAGCGGGTCAGTTGTTTGTTGACGATTTTCTCGGTGACCTTCGCGGGGAACGGGAGCAGAGAGATGGGTCGGAAGTTCTTGAGGTCCTTGGGGTCTGCCTTGGGTTTCTTGAGTAAGGCGGTGATCTCGGCGTGCTTCCAGCTTTCCGGGAAGGTTGCTGTCTCGAAGGAGATGTTGATTATTTTCCGGAGATGGGGCGCGATGGCTGTACTGGCTTTGTTGAAGATGTGGTGAGGGCACGGGTCTAGCGGTGAACCGGAGTGGATGGTGTTCATGATCTCGCTGGTGTCCTCGTCGTTGATGTTGGTCCAGGAGAGCAGGCGGTTGGTGGTTGTGGGGGCAGTGGTCTCGGTGGTTGCCGGGGCGGTCGTGGTGTTGAAGCTGTCGTGGATGTCGGCGATTTTGCGGTGGAAGGAGGTGGCCAGTGAGTCGCACAGGTCTTGCGACGGCTGGATGTCGTTGGTGTTGGAGCTGGGGTTGGAGAGTTCCTTCACGATGTTGAAGAGCTCTTTGCTGTTGTGTGCGTTGTTGTCTAGGCGGTCTTTGAGTGAGGCCCTTTGGCGGATCTGATGAGGTGATGGTGATTGCGGGTGGCGCTCTTGTGGGCGGCGTAGCTGTCCGCTGTCCGTTCGTGGAGCCAGATCTTCTCCAGTTTTCGGCATGTTCGTTTGGAGGCCTGGAGGTCTTCGGTGAACCAGGTGGCTTTCTTGCTGGTGTGGCTGTTGGGCGGATTCTTGAGCGGGGCGAGGGTGTTGGCGCAGTCGTCGATCCACTGTCTGAGGTTGCGGGCGGCGGTGTCGGGGTCGGAGGGTTCGGCGGGTGGGCTCAGGGCGAGGGTTGTGGTTAGCTGGTCTTCCGTGACTCTGCTCCAGCAGCGGCGAGGCATTTGTTCGGTGCGGTGGTGCGTGGTGGGCTTCCTGTAGGTGAAGTGGATGCAGTGGTGGTCAGTCCAGTGGGGTTCGGAGGTGTGGTTGAAGGGGACGTGTGGGCTTGCGGAAAAGATGGAGTCTAGCGTGTGGCCGGCGGCGTGGGTGGGTGTAGTCACGAGCTGTCTGAGTCCGAGGGTGGCGAGGTTGTCGATCAGGGTGGTGGAGTTGGTGTCCTTGTTGTTCTCGAGGTGGAAGTTCAGGTCCCCGAGGAGGATGTAGTCCGTGGAGGCGATGGCGTGTGTGCTGACGAAGTCAGCGATGGAATCGCTGAACTGTGGTCGGGGTCCGGGGGTCTGTAGATGAGGGTTCCTCTGAGGGTGGTGTTGGGATCGGTGTGGATCTGGAAGTGCATGTGTTCGGCGGTGCTGAGGGTGTCGTCGGTGTTGGTTGAGACTCTGAGGGTGTTCCTGTGGACGATGGCGATGCCTCCTCCGACTCCGTTGGTGCGGTCCCTGCGGGTGATCTTGTATCCGTCCGGGATGGCAATGGCGATGTCAGGGGCTGAAGCGGGATTCAGCCAGGTCTCCGTCAGGAATGCGACGTCTGGGGAGGTTGAGTCGAGAAGGTCCCAGAGTTCGATGGCGTGTTTGCGGGCGGAGCGGGTGTTGAGGAGGATGCATCTGAGGTAGTTGGGTTCTTTCCTGGGCGGTGGTTTGGCGGGGCGGGTGCTGGCGAAGCTGCAGTTCCGGCAGGTGAAGGGCCCTTGGGTGCGCTTCGGGGTGGCCTGGTAGCAGGCGTGATCTTTTCCGGGGTTGAGTGCGTGGAGGGTGCTGGCGTCGTATCGGCGTCTGTTGATGTGGCGGGCGCGGGGATGCCCGGACCAGGGGGTCTGGCGCTGGGCGCGGCCACGGCGCGGACGGGCGCAGACGGGTTTGCCTTAGGCGCGCCTTTGGCGCGCCAGCGCGCGGCCGCGCAGCGGCCGCCATAAATGGGGAGGTGGGAGGGAGGAGCAGGGAATGGGGCAGCGAATGGGCAGTGAGGGGCGGGGCCGCAGGGCGCAGCGGCGGGAAACAGGCACAGAAAGGAAAAACGATCACAATCAGGGTCAGCAAGGGGGCACAGAAAGGAAAAACGATCACAATCAGGGTCAGCAAGGGGGCACAGAAAGGAAAAACGATCACAATCAGGGGCAGCAAGGGGGCACAGAAAGGAAAAACGATCACAATCAGGGGCAGCAAGGGGGCACAGAAAGGAATAAACGATCACAATCAGGGGCAGCAAGGGGGCACAGAAAGGAAAAACGATCACAATCAGGGGCAGCAAGGGGGCACAGAAAGGAAAAACGATCACAATCAGGGGCAGCAAGGGGGCACAGGAAGGAAAAAACGATCACAATCAGGGGCAGCAAGGGGGCACAGAAAGGAAAAAACGAGCACAATCAGGGGCAGCAAGGGGCACAGAAAGGAAAAACGATCACAATCAGGGGCAGCAAGGGGGCACAGGAAGGAAAAAACGATCACAATCAGGGGCAGCAAGGGGCACAGAAAGGAAAAAACGAGCACAATCAGGGGCAGCAAGGGGGCACAGGAAGGAAAAACGAGCACAATCAGGGGCAGCAAGGGGGCACAGAAAGGAAAAAGCGAGCACAATCAGGGGCAGCAGCAGGGCACACAGACGGAGCTGTGTGGTGGGGGAGCGACCTACCAGTCAAGGTCAGGGGTCGCTCCCCCACGCACGCAGCTCGATGGCTTGACGAGGGAGACAATTGGGAAAAGCGCCTAGTCAGAGGCGGAGCCCAGTCAGTGAAGCTTCCGGCCTCTTTGATGGAGGGGACAGATGCTGCTGGCGACTTACCCTACCTGGTCCGGCAGACCGCGGCTGTGTGGCAGGCATTTGTGGAGCGCGTCCTCAGGCGTGCACCTTCCACCAGGAGCTGAGTGTGTGGTCCCTGGCCCCAGTACGAAGGATGATGGGGAACATGTCATACCAGGCCTGGAGGGAGGGGGGCTGTCAAGTACTGGCAGACCTGTACCCGAATGAGACCTTTATCTCATACGAACAAGCTTGTGAGGCATTTGGCCTGGGACAGGGCCAATAGCTTCAGCAATCAGGCCTCATGAAGCTAGCAAGGGAGACTTGGCTCACGTTCCCTGATGCTCCACAGACGACTCAAACCCTGGACATTATGCTCACGTGAGGCTGGGACACCGTTTGGTCTCCTTACTCTACAGGGCCATGAGATTTGATGTTGCGCCCCCTCCCCCGGGGGGGCGGGCGGCCTGGGCTTTGGACGAAGGGGCCTAGAGGTGTGAGTGCGCCCTGACCAACACAGTATCTTGTAATAAGCGCTTTAAAGTAATACATTTTAATTATCTACACCGTGTCTACATGACCCCGGTGAAACTGTGCTGTATAGTTCCGGGCTGGGATGGCGCCTGCCCCAGGTGTGGGGTGGAGGGGCAGACTTTATGCATTTAGCCTGTTGGTGCCCCGAGGTACAAAGATTCTGGGAGCTGGTGGTGGAGCGGGTATGGGGAGGTATAGGCCTTCGGATCAAGGCCAACCCACTCCACTGCCTGCTCGGGCAGGTTCCAAGACCTAAAACCCACAAGATGGCCAACAAACTACTCCAATTACTCGTAGTACTAGCAAGGCGTAGGATTGCCATTGTGTGGATGGGCAGGCGTTCTCCCTTGATGACTGATTGGTGGAGGGACGTGCGAGAATGATCGATTGCTGAAGAAGTACACATGAAGGCTAGCAGGAGGGGTGAAAAGCTGGCTGAGGATCTCATGACATGGAGAGCGCACTGTAGGGACCACCTAGCACTCGAAAGGGCTGGGAGCCAACGGAACGACTCAGAGGGGACTAGCAGTGGGTCGGAACAGGGATAGCAGGGCTCCCGCTGAGGAACTCTTCCCCAGGCCACTTGTTTTTGAAACTATGAATGATTGGAAGTCGACTGCACTGTTGTCTTTTGCCTTTTTTCCTTCATTGTGTAAACTGATGTAACTGGTCCCTCTCGGCCCGCCGGTACAATAATGTGCATCTCTTGTGTTCTTATTGCAAAATAAAAAATAAAGGTTAAAAAAATACATTAAAAAAAATGTAACATTATTATTTAATAAAACATTATTAAATAACGTATTAATTTTATACACATCACTTTAAATCATTTTTAATGCAAATTAAAAATATTCTTTTTACTTTAGGCAAATTCTTTTCATTTACATTTCTGAGAAACAATTTGTTTTAATTTAATATATTCAAAATAATTAAACTTGTAATTTGAAATTAAGTCATCAATGCTGTAACACTTTTTTCATATTTTTCTACATTTAAAATGAATATATACAATTAATTAACATTTGTATTTAAAATTAAAATATTTTTATATTCTTTTTAAAAGTTTAATAAACTTTTCAACTTTCCCCTATATCTTACCATAGGGAGATCTCCGGCCTGATTGCAGAGGTCTCTTCCACGTGTACAGAACGTCAAATATGGTGTAAAGTCACTAGCAGTAGTAACTTTACTATCATATTTGATGATTTTACTGACTCCACTGCCTATTTCAGGAGTGGGGGCATGAAAGGCTATACTTTTGAGTACCCTTACACGTGTAAATGGTGAAAAGCCCAAAGGAGTAAAGTTACTCTAAAGTGGTAAGAGTGAATTTACTTACAGTAAATCTACATGTGTAGATTTACCATTGTGAATAGGCCCCATTGTGTATTGTCAGAGAGAAGGTTTGGTATTTAAACAGTGTGATGTCTTGGTTTACTATGTATTCATGGGCTACCTATGTCAGAGTGATGTAGCAGTAGGATAATGATATTCATTGGTTATCTATGTGTTCTTTATTATAATGTATAATGTGTGCCTTTGAATGTGAGCACATTTGGAGTTCATCCTCTGGACCCTTTGCTTGTATCATGATCTGCTGCTTGATACAGTAAAGCTTAAGAAGATAAAGGCTATGAATGGATATTCATATTTCACAATCAGGTCTCTTCCTTATTGCTCACATCATGACAGGCACTGACAGTGGTTGGCGTTGTCTATGTTTCTTGGAAGCAAGCAGGACAACAAAGAAACAGTTATGCTAATATAGAGATGCAAAAAGAAAGAGAGGGCTGGATCAGTGCATGGAATAGAAAACAAAAGAAAAATCACAATCTGCAGTAGTAGTATTTTATTGTTCTCAGCAAAAGCCTTAACAATTACAATTCATAAAATAAAAACATTGAAAATCCCATCATATCATGTAAATACATTTTAAAGTCCATACATTAATTGCTGTAATCATCAATCATTCATTAAAACAGGTGCAATCACGCCCCCTCTCCCCTCATTTCACTAAACTGAAGAAAGATGATCAGTTTGGGATTTACATTTGATATGTTAAAATATTTGTTGCAGAAAATGTACTTATATAACCAAATTGTAAACTCTAAAACTTTACATCTAGAATGTTTCCATAATGTACTTAATATACTCCACAACAAATGGAGAAACTGAAAAAATAAAACAAGTCTCATGAGACCCTCTCAAACGCTCGTTAAAAACTGTGGGGCTTTCAGTTGTAATTAACGAGACATAATCCAGGCAACCCAAATGTAAGGGGAAAACCGAATAATAGAGCTCTGGCTGGTTGATTCTATAACACAATCTCAGTCATCAGTGTTGTCCAATATATTATATATTTTGTACAAAGGTGCAAGCCATTTGGTCGGGTGGTTCTTGTCCTTGGACAAACAAATCATATTGTGCAAAATGGTTTCACTAATCTCCATGTCCCAATCATATCAATCATCTCAAGTTTTATCCTTTGTTCATTTATATGTATAGACTTTAGCTGCAATGTACCAAGTCTAAATTGAACAAACAAGATACGCTGTGCTTCAGGATACATTTTATCTAAATAGATCTCAAAGCTGACTTAATCTTTATGTAGAAAGAAGCTATACGCTAAAGAATCATCCTTAAAATTGTTGAAAATATCCCAGATTTTATACTTCCAATTTGCCTCCTTAATTCTTCTGGTTGTGTCAGGATTATAGGTAGCCAGATTTTCAAAAATTGATTCAATGTTGATTAACTTTAAGTTATTTTTTATGTGGGACCCCCATTGCACCATATTTGGTGCAGGCCAAGTTACTGTCTCCATCAAAACTTTCAAATAAATGCCTGCTTGTTGGATTCTGAGCAAGCGGACACAATAAAGGATTGGGGTAAAAGAACTGAAATTGTGTATTGTTTTGACTTAACCTACTGCAATGTAGTAACGACTCTGTGACCCCAGAGTTCAGCACCATAAGTAGCTGAAGCTATTGTTTTAGCCATACATATTGTAGAAAAGTGCTTAGGGACTTGTCTCAAACTTTCTATGTTAATTCCAAGTAGTCAAATGTAAGCTCCAGTCTAGAGGCTGAATGCTGACCAGAAAGAGGTGTCTTAGGCTAATGGTTTCATAATCATGTTAACTGACAGCTGTTTTTTAAACAATACTCTGTGAAACCCTTGATTAGTTTGTGCATGGAAATGTCTATCAATGAGAGAAGTACTGCATAATCTGCAAATAGTAATATTGGAATTCTGTTGTTACGAAGTCTTGGATTATCTAGATTTTAAGCCCTCTAGGTATTGGCCAACATCATTCAAAAACAATGAGAAAAGTAGGGGAACACTCTTGATGCACAACTGTGGAGATAGTAACACTCTCAGTGGATTCCCCATTCGGCCCATAATCCACTTGAACTTTTCTATCCTTGTGGAGTTTTTATCATGCAATTATTTAGTCCCGGATGTTCCAATGAGAGCCATAATTGCTTCATGGAGACCAAGTCAGAAGCTGACTTTAAATCAATAAAAGTTATATATATAGGTGCTTGACAAGTTCTCACATACTTTTTCATTTTAAATAAAGATGCATGGCCTAGTGAATTGTTCCAATACCCTTCCAAAATGCTGCCTGAATATCAGCAAGGATGCTTTCAGAATGTGTATACGATTAAGCAAGACCCTATCATAAATCTTGCCGGGCCCATCCAATAATGAAATGGTGCAGTAAATTGAAGCATTTGTTTCAATACCCTTCTTGTGTATCAGAACAATTGCTGCAGTACTTCATGATCTCGGAGTCATACCAGACAATAGAACAGAATTAAAAACTTTATTATAGACCGTGGCCCATATTAGTGGCTCGACTCTGAAAATGTCAGCAAGACCATGATCAAGACCAGGGGCTTTATGGGATTGTTAGCTTGTTATTGTATGCTCCACCTCCGAAATAGTTATGTTCAATTTATCAGTTCAGTTTAGTAACTTTTATTCGGCGCAAGGCCATAAAAGAATAAATAACATACATACAAGATATTAAAATAAAACTTTCATACAATAGAGGCTCAAGCAACTGACAGCACCCTTATCATGAACTCATAAGCAATAAAAATAGATAAACTCGTTACACAGCTAAAAGACTCAGAATAACAGAAATTACTAATATGATTGTAATAAAAAACAGCAAAACATTAATCATTATTAAGGGTGACAGTGTTCCTGATCTTAAGTGCTTGATGTACATAACTTAAAATAGAGGCACAACAAAATTCAGCCTCTAACAATTGGATGCAGATAAACAGAAAAAGAACTAGAAGTAAAAGTGCACTGTAATGGACGTAAAAAGAGCGCCCTTGGTCTGAAATAAAAACTACAGAAAAACATAAAATTGGTCAAAGTTTGCTTAGAAACGCCATCACAAGGGCAAGGGGGTAAAGTGGAAAACCACGAGCCCTGCTGGGGGGCGGGGGGGCTGCCAAATAGTGCAAAGTGCCAATCTGAAGTGGGTCACATAGAATCTGCATTCCGAGATTGTGATCCAGATAAGATAACGTTCCCCGCCCTCTGTCTGCTTTAAATCTAGGTAGCGGGCAACTGAGGTCATCGACTGATGTTTTACAAGCCTAAGATGCATTCTAAAAGAGAAAAAAAGAGATTTTACCAAATGTTTCAAACGCCCATTAATTTCATGTGGGCTGAGAAAAAACTTTGACAGCCGTAAGGTCAAAAAGATCTTTTGGATGTAGGTGAGCCAGGGGATTGCAGCTGCATGATTTTGTTTAAGACAGTCTATAAGAAACAATTGACTGAACAAAGTGTGGAACGAGAGCCAGATCTTTAGCCATAACAACAGCGGGGCAACCTGGACTAGATCCTCCAAGAAGGCCAACCTGGCTTCCAAATGAGTAATAAAACTGGCTGTGCTCCTAGGAACAGCAAGTAATCTGCAGAAGAATTTATTTTTTATCAATTCCAACGAAGAATAGTTCCAAACACTGGCCCCATAAGTCTCCTGGGAGATGCACTTACTCTTATAAAGAGAAATAAGTTCTCTAATGGGTTTATTTCCAAGTCTTTTTGAGAGCCTAAAAATGTAATCAATTGCCCCCTCAAATTTACATGCTCTCTGGGACAAAAGGTTACCCCAACAAAAATCAGAAGACATCAGGACCCCTAAATAATTCAAATTAGTTACTGTGGCAATGGGGGTCTACTATATGATAAGAGCGGGAGCGGGTATTCTTAACACCACATGTCATAATGAAAGACTTCTTATGGTTAATTTTCAGGTTGAGCTCCCGCATAAAATCATGAAAAATATCCAACAATAACTGGAGACGGTCTCCAGTTATTGTTGGATATTTTTCATGAGCTGTATGGGCGATTAAAACTGCGTCATCCCCATATTATAAATGGGGTTCCAAATCAAGGGAGGTCTATTCCTCTTGGCACTAGCTCCTTCTCAGAGGTGTTGATATAAAAAAGAAATAAAAAGGGGACTAATGTGCAACCCTGCCTTACACCCTTGTTGGAATTAAAGGCGGGGGTACAATCACTATTTGTACTATAATGCACCCGCACTGTGTTACCCCAGTGCAAATGTTTTAATAAGTCATCCAGGGCAGGTTTACTCTCAGCCTTCCCCATCATGAGTCACATCTTGCCCCTGTCCACCAGATTGAAGGCGCTGGATAGGTCGATGAAGGCCATGTGGAGTGCCCCAACTCTGGCCAGAACGTATTTATCGTCAATCATAAGAAGGTACAATGTTGGCTCAATGGTACCTACTCCCAGATTGAAACCATACTGAGCCTCAGAAAATAACTTATTATCCAGCACCAATGCCCTCAACTGCTAATTCTTGCTTGTAAGTAGTGCTTTCAATAAAAAGTTATGGTTCAGGCTTCCTAATGACAAGATAGTGCAAGATTGGCAGAGGTCTTCCTCGTGCCTTAGAATAAGTTAAAGGGAGGCTTTTTTCATTGCTTGAGTTCATTGTTTACCAATCCCTTTTGGTTTTGCGGTCATTAGTTTATTAAATATCCTTTTGAAGTGCCTTGGGATAATGGTGTGAGTGTGCAATTTGTGTAATGTTATGGTGCAGCAGAAAACCTAGCAAACAAAAAAGGCTTGTAGTCAATAAGTAATTGTATATTGTCTTAACTAGTAAGGCTTGATTAAATAATGTTTATTTGGCAGTACGATTATATGCATAAAACTACCCCATAAGCAGTGTTGCATTCACTGCTTGTTCCTTAGTTAAACAAACATAATCTATCACTCCTCAGCCAAGAGATGTCAGTCAATTAACAGTAAATTGGTGCTGCTCCACAAAATTACAGAGATGTAGGGGTATAATAACAAGCCAGGTACAGCGAGGGGCGTATCGGTCCACGCCAAGTCTGCTCAGGGCAGCTCCAGCCCCACCTCTCCAGGCTAAACAAAACATACCTTCTACTTGGGAAGCATATTGTTTTGGAGGGCCAGAAAGCTAAGGTTTTAATCTTACCTCATCTGGTGCTCTTCACTCCTCTGCAAAGACTGTGGTGTGGTTGACACAGAAGCCACATGAGGCGCTGTGCAGCTCAAGTTTACTTCCGGGGTCTTCCACTGCTCATTGCCAACTCTTAGGTCTCACTGGCTCAAGTATGATCGACTTGATGAGAGGTTTAATCCATTTGAGGCCGATCTGGTGTTCTTTATAAAGGCAAGCTGGCACCGATGTGTCAGAAATATGTGGCATTGATGAGGGTTCCATGCTCACCTGGAGCCCTTAGGTCACTTAGAGTGTTATGTACTGCATCATCAGAGGAACCCTCTGTGTATCACCGCCAATCTTCACCATCACTTCCTTCAATGTCAACAAAGATGATTGGATAGTCAAGTGGGAAGAGAATATACTTAATGGTTTCTGACGCTTCTTTTATCTGAGCTTCTGTCAGTATGAAAAGATCTGGATTGTGTAATAGTAGTGTTGGCTAACTCTAGCCTGTGTACGTGAGTCAACCTCAAATTGTGCTGAAGGCAGTTATAGATTCTATAGCTGGGAGTGGACAAGGCATCCAGTGAGATCTGGTGAGTTTGTGCTCAATCTTCCTCACTGGGTAAAAGGAATAAGAATGTGTGTGGACTAACCCAATGGGAAACTGATAGGGAGGAGCTCTAGACTCGAGTCTACAAGGGTAGGGCATGCCTGGGGGTCATTATGGGAGTCATAATCCTATAGAAGGCCATGTGGCTTAGAGGTCCTGTCTGTAATAGTTTTGGCCTTGGTTATCTAGACAGAGTACACATGACCAAGAACTGTGCGACCAGGAACTGTGCTGTTGGGGTGCAGTGTAGGGACTGTGAAGGATGTCTGGCCAGGAATCAATTTAGGTGATTTGTGTTTAATTCCAAAGCTGCCAATGTTAGCATAGGGTCTGTGGAGAGTGTCTTCAGGTCCTTGAGAGTGGTCTGCAGACTTGTGAAGATGATGCAAAATTATAAAAACTGGATCTGTTTGCTGGAAAGGATTTGATCCTCAGAGGATAAAGGGTTGCCAAGTGCTAGCACTAAAGAGCTAGTTAGGAATAGCATCAAAGAGTTGTTTACTGTGGAGGTCCCACTGGAGGATTCTGGCCATCTGCTCCTCAAGACCAGGTGTTTGAGGTTACGACTTTAAATTCTGATAAACACTAAATGCTCACTAAAGTTGTACTATAGGCTTTGTGAATCTGTAGATCCAGCATCAAGGCAAATCATGTACTGAAGATGTGTTGATATTTAGGGTTTCACAGATTCATGGCATTCCATCAAACCTTACGCTACAGAAAAAAATTCCACCTTGCATTTAGAAGGCCTTCATTTACAAATGATCACATTTTTCCTTACTCTCTGAGGGACTAAAATGCCATACCATCAGACATGTAAATAGATTTAGGTCCCTAAGTATAATTATAAGTTTACTCACTGAGCTGTTGAATATTCTGATACAAGCAGTTTCACTTTGAAATACATCTAGGAAAACCGCGCAGATTTTTCAAGATAGGGAGTAAGGGAAAACAGGCCAAGAAACCCAATGAGTAGCTGTGATGTATTATTGTCAACTTTGAAAAATATTTAAGGGGAAAGTAGATATCCTCTGCAATACTGTCCAAGCTCTGACTTATACTAAGCATCTTCCAATTGACACCATTTACCCTACTTGGCTCTTAGCTCCTTTCTCAGTTCTGCAATACATTTCAAGAGTCATTCATTAATTTCTTGTTCTTTCCCTCGATGCTCTTAATAGGGGTTTCCGAATCGATAGCTCTCTGGCTTTGGTAATAAACAGTATTAACTCATTCTTAAGTGTCGGCTTCTCAAAGGATAATGTTCACTTCATCACTTCAGCACTGTGTACTCTCAGTAAACCAGACTCTGTGGAACATGAGCAACTCATGCTCAGTGCGATAGGAGTGGATTTCATTCATTCCACATTTACATATTGCACGAATATTCTGTGAGTCATGTGTATTTTTATTGCTAATATTATTACCATTACAGGTTTTAACACTGCTGTCAATATTAATACATGACATAAGCAATGAACAAAACATACGTTTCAGTACATTCTTACTTTTATGTGCAGAGCAAAAGGTGTGCGAATTAATATGAAAACAGATGGGTAAAAATATTTATCACAACAAAAGAATTTGCGGGTCTATCTGAACTCAAAAGAGCTCTTTGAGCACGAAACAATACAGGCTTTTATGACCCACTCAAAAGAGAGGGGAGTCCTTTAAAGAGGACGGAATACCATCACCCACCGAGGTGGCATGCTTCATCATCTGGGATCTCCTCTTAGTTGCAACGCCTAGTGCAACCAGGGGCTACAACCCCCTCACTGTGAGGGAGGAGCTCAGGGATGTTTTAGTTTGATCAAACTGGAGGATTAACTAAAATCCATGAGAAATGAACCAAGCGCTGCTTTTAGGGTGATGGTTGCAGTGCATGTGATGAAGTGTTAAGTGATTTAAAATTGACTACCAAAAGAAAAAAGATTTATTAGATATCTCTTGGTGCCAAAACTAAAAACAGTGCAAGTGCAGTATGAATAATAGTAACTGCACTAGTCCTATAAAACAGGTCTACATGTTTCAGCCATATCGATCAAATTGTGATCAAGGCCTTCCTCAGACCAAGATGTAAACTGCTACTGCAAGCCCGGCAAAGTAGTGCTAGTGTTAGCTCTCGTCAGGCCCGGGGTACCGACAGAGAGAGCGGTGCCTCACGTCCTGAGCTGTCACCAGGTGAGGTGAGGTATGCACCCGTAAACAACGGGTGACATTTATATCCTTGTGACATCTCTACAAACCTAGACCACAAGTGTGTGTAGGTTGTATTCGTTCCAACCACTAATTTTATTTTCACTAACACTAGCACTACTTTGCTAGGCTTGCAGTAGCAGTTTACAACTAGGTCCTGAGGAAGGCCTTGATCACAATTTGATCGATATGGCTGAAACATGTAGACCTGTTTTATAGGACTACTGCAGTTACTATTTTTCATACTGCACTTGCACTGTTTTTAGTTTTGGCACCAAGAGATATCTAATAAATCTTTTTTCTTTTGGTAGTCAATTTTAAATCACTTAACACTTCATCACATGCACTGCAACCATCACCCTAAAAGCAGCGCTTGCTTCATTTCTCATGGATTTTAGTTAATCCTCCAGTTTGATCAAACTAAAACATCCCTGAGCTCCTCCCTCACAGTGAGGGGGTTGTAGCCCTTGGTTGCACTAGGCGTTGCAACTAAGAGGAGATCCCAGATGATGAAGCATGCCACCTCGATGGGTGATGGGATTCCGTCCTCTTTAAAGGACTCCCCTCTCTTTTGCGTGGGTCATAAAAGCCTGTATTGTTTCGTGCTCAAAGAGCTCTTTTGAGTTCAGATAGACCCGCAAATTCTTTTGTTGTGATAGACTGTTGATAGTGGGGATTTTATTCGCGCAGGTCTCTAAACTTTTCCCTTCAGCCCTCTTTTTCTAACTGTAGTTTGTGCCGGGTAAAAATATTTGACACTGCATTTCATGTCTATCCTGGTGACTGGATGTGTAATAGCCAGTAGCGGCTGCTACCGAACAGTGGTGGTAAGGCGGGGGGTGTCCACGGAGGGAGGGGTTGGGAAATAATAAAAAATAAACCACTTACCTATACCGCAGACCACTGGCCATCGCCTCTTCTTCCTTCGTCCTCCATCCTTCTTCCGCAGGAAACACACAGCCTCCCAGAATTCCCTGACCAATCACAACACTGCCTTAGCAGTGTTGTGATTGGTCTGAGCACCACAGGGACTGGCAGGTTGTGCATGTTCTTAACGCAGGCTGTAATACAGCCTGCGTGGAGAACATGCAGAGTGCGCATGACGGTTTGGACGGCCTGAGACGGCCGGCCAAACCATCATGCGTACTGTAGGTGTATTCTTGTTCTTGTGCACAGAGCACAATGTAATGACTAATGTTGGTTACCACTAGACAGAGTCTACCTATTGTGATTTGTGGTTTACATGGAGCATTCCGTCTCCTATAATTGATTTGAAGTTTGATGTTGTTTCTGAAGTTTCATAGTGTTGATTCTATTGCAATTATTTAATTGTACGACTATTCCTTTCTTTCTATGGTAAACAGACATGGGGGTTATATTTATTTGAGTATAAATAGGCGTTGTAGTTATTTTCTAGTTCACAGAAAAGTCAGGTTGTGATTGGTTGCCCAGCCAGGGAGCCGCACTAGGATTGATTAGATGTCATCACAAAGCAGTGCTCTGTTTGGTGGGCTGCTTATGAAGCCGTGCTGTGATAGGTTGACCTCTGACAGAGCTGCACTGGAATTGGTTATTGGTTGTTGCGATTTTGACTTGATTTTGGGTTGCTTGCATAGAAAAAAAGATGTGAAGTTTGCTAGTGAAGCCTAGGGTTACCATAGTACCTAGGGAGGGTCTCAATTTGCCTGCTTAAGGAGTGCCAGATTATTCAATGATGAAAGAGATTGGGTACTAAACGTGTACCTGGATTTCAGAATTGATTAAATACACTGCACATGATGAGGCTTTACAATTTCCATTAAAAGGTACCTTTAGTGCTAGAAAGTTGAATTTCTTGAGGCAGACCACATATAATATGAAGCCAACGCCGAGACCTACACAGTTTGAGGAACTTAATAAGTGGGATCGAATAGATTTAGAAAAAGAGAGAAAGAAAGCTGCAAGACAGGTGAAGATTTCTTTTAGACATTGGCTTGAGAACAAAATAGACTGACAAGAGAAAAGCTGGAGAGAGGAATGGTTGAATGTGTAAAAACCTTTCCTGCTATAGTGACAGAGAGAGAAGAGCTTGATAAAAATAAAATAAAACAGAAGGGAGAACATATAGATGAATCAGAGGAGGAAGATGATAAATTTATAGGTGAGCTTTTATGTTCCGGACCAACTCCCTATGCAGATGGAGTAACTGTTGCCGCTACTGCAGGAGTGAACGCGGGTTTCGGTGGAGACAATGTCAGGGTACAGACTCCTACTAGGATAGTTACCAAGTGCCAAGTGAATCAACAGATATGGTAATCACAGCAGGTACAAGTAGAGATGTGCCATTAGAAACTCAGATGCAGGTGGTGGCACCAGATTGGTGACAAATGAGCCTTCTTCTAGAGAAATTAGCATAGGCATTTTGAATATTGAATATGGGGAAATGCTTTAGGGCAATGTAGATTTGAATCGATTGTTGACTTAAAATGCAGATGGAATGAGACATTTGATTAAAGAAGCGGACAGATGTGTGAACGAAGCACATGATAAATTAGAAGAACTGGCTGATGAATTAGAAGTAGACATCAGCAAAATGAAGAATGTGAACCGAAATTATAAAATGGATTTGACACATGATGAAATCAAGGAAATGTTTTTAATTGCCTTTAGAGCTCATATTAAAGATTTAATTGAGAAAACCTGACATTGGAGTGATTTAAAAAAAATATTGAGAAAAATGGAAAAAGGGTACAGTGAATAAAAAGGCTGATGAAAGGGACCATAGGAGAGTAAGGAATGTCGCTAGTGTAGTAGTATAATGCTTTATTTTGGCAACAGATCATCAAGCAAAACACAGATTAAAACAAAGAGTGATTAAAAGTACAATGAGCTTAAAAATAAAACACATAGTCCGAAGGACTAACTTTACACAACCTTTCCGCGATAGGGTAAGCTCATGATTCAGAGGTTGAAACAAGGATGGTTTGGGGATTTCCTTAGAGGGAAGGTCATGGAGGGAATCTTGTGCATGTACCATGAACTCGGGCTGATTTGTATGCATTTACACATCATTTTCTGAAATTGCAGGAGTATAAAGCAAGTGGTACGATGAAGTGCATTAACAGGCACACATTTCCGAGATGCTGTGGACGGATTTAAATTCATTGTTTTGAGATTGTGGTTCCTGAAGACTAGTGGTTAAAATGCAAGGTTGTGGTTGGTTGGCCGACACAACAACCATCTAGAATTGGTCCTAGTAATGTACTGTTGCTGAAGAAGCAAACAAATATAAGGCTGTGATTGAGTATTTGAAAAAACTAGTTTATGAGAAGGATATAAATTGGCATAAGATTTTGAGAACCTTGCAATACCCGAAGGAGCCAGTGCATTCCTTCTATGAAAGGTTTAAACATGGGGCAAGATGGCGGACGCGTTCTAGTTCTGCAACACACTCCTATTATCCGATGAAATTACCTAGCTATGGAGCACCATCCGGATGTACAAAATAAGCCAATTGAACACCTGAACCCCCGGGCTACTCCTGAGATGGGAGCTGGGCTGCGGCGCTTGGATTACTGCTAGCATCGGCCGGCGGCCTGACACAGGAGGTGTGGAGAGGTCAGAAGCCGTGACCAGGGGTGAGCGATATCGAGTAACGATCTGAAATGATGCGGGGAACTGCAAAGGAAAAATAAGGAACAGAAGCCATGAATGCTGTGAGAATACCTGAGCTCCGGTTGTGGAGGGCGGTCAGGCAGCCCACGAGGTGACAGTGGGCGAGACGAGATGGAGGAGGCGGCGGATGGGGCCTGGCGGAGGAGCATCGAGACCCGAGACTGGGCGTTGGCCGCTACCTTTCTGGGCTGCGCACGATTGCTGGGACTGGCGGTGCCCTTTCGCCTTAAGGATTGTCCACTGACTGACGCTTTGGAAGGTGGGGACTGGGCCGAAAACGAAGTAGCTGAACCATATGTTGCTGAGGCTGGTCTGGAGGTGGAGCCCGCGGCTGCAGCCTGGGTGCGTTCAGTGGCGGGCATTGGACTGGAGTAAGAGGCGGACCTGCAAGGCGCACAGCCGAGAAGCGGACAGAAACTGCTGAATCGCGCGGCATGCCTCCTACCACGGGCTGCCTGATCGTTGGAGCTGTCCTGTGAGTAGAGTTTACTGTAATTGCGGCTGTTGGTGAGACTCCTGCAGGAGTGCCCAGATTGGTTGAGACTCACATTTCACTCTGATATCGGGGGCAGTCTCTGGAATAGTATCCTGCAGTGTGTTGGCAACCCCTATCCTGAAGCATTTACTACATGGCGGGGGATCCCTTCAAGTTGCATGTTGTGACTTTAATTCACAGGATGCTCTGCATAGTGCTGCAGAGTACTGGACATCTCTAAATTAGATTGCAGATAAAGCGCAGTACACCTACACACACATGGTTGTACCGCTACTCTCCGGATACCATATATAACAGCTTCATTAGCTTATGTATAGCCCATAGGATTATTAACTGTACTGACGCACAAATGCATAGTGGCAATTGCACCCCATACAGGAGATTGTGGACTCTATTACTCACACTATAGGTGTGTGAAGAAGGAAAAGGAGGGGTAAAATAGAGAGGGTGCTCATCCACGGAAGCCAGTTTGCCACAGGAGATACAAGAATGGGTCGCACCCGAGGTGATGGCTCTAGAACTTCCTCAAGATCCTCCTCCATAATGGAATCTGAACAGCTGAACTCCCAAGATCAACACCCTCCCCGCTAGCTGTGCTAACTGCTATTGAATGCTAGCCCTTCTCACTGGAGTCTAAAATTGATAATGTGGCAGCGGACCTCACACTACTCCATGTCGATCACAGAACATTGTCTGACTGAATAACAACTGCAGAACAAACTCTGTCAGTGGTACAACTGGCTACTGAAATATTGGAAAGACAGATGCGGGACTATGAGACCAGAATTTGCCACCTACAGAATAGGGTGAGGGATGCAGAGGGACGCTCATGACGCAATAATGTTTGCCTAATAGGTCTTCCAGAAGGGACAGAGGGCCAGGATGCAGTGGCATTCATTGAGAGATGACTCCGGGAGCTGCTGCCGGCGTCATCCCAGTCATCCTACTTCACTGTTGAGAGGATGCACCGTGTTCCCTCCAGGAAACCTGCACTGGGCTCGAGCCCTCGTCCATTCACCTTTAAGGTACTCCACTTCTGCGACAGAGACTCAATATTACGTGAAACAAGAAAGCTGCAAGAGGTCAGGCTGGAGAATGCAGTGATGTTTTTCCTGGACTACACCCTAGGAGTACAGCGCCAATGTGGCTCCTTTTTAGCGGTGAAGCAGCAACTCCGACAGTTAGATAGCCAATACTCACTGCTTTTCCCTGCGAGATTGCCTGTGGTAATCGATGGCAAGACACAGATCTTTGACCTGCCGCAAGATACATGGGACTGGCTAGAGGCCTCCGGAAAAGTTTCTGGGCCCCGACCGAGTGGCAGGGGAGAAGGGTGAGACACTGTCGTGAAAGCACTTGAGCAACGTCAACGGCGGGGAAAAAGATGTTCACCTACATTGACCGCAGTTCCGAACTTAGAACAAATCATTAGAGAACAGTAGCAGGCTGTCCGGGAGGCGGAATGGATTTCTGATCCCGCTAAAGACTCTGACAAAGACGCAGCTCGATCGTCTGGAGATGAGGAATCTTCGGTGGCTTGTCCATCGGACACTAACTCGCTGACTTTGCCAGACATTACACCGCAGACGTCCGATGATATCATCTGACATGTAGCTTATCTCTCATTATTATCTGCTGACTACTACGTCCCTATTTACCTATCCACAAGTAATCTGGCTGTAGTGTACTGTTAACATGTTTGGGTTAAATCGGCACTGAGGAGAGTGAACGTGTGATTACTCGGCATCCATGGTTGGGGTGTCCCTAGTGGTATTACATTTACTTACTAATGGGTGGGGATGTTCCCTCTGAGTGCTCTGCAAGGCTACGTGCCCTCCAACTCACATATTCTAGGGGTCAATCTCGATTGACGAAGTTTGAATCTTAGTTTGGGCAGCTCTTCCTTTTACAAGAACTGTTCTTTTGCCATTTATAAACCGCCATGTTAGCGCTCAATTTAAGTCAGGGTTAATTAGCTTCTACTATATATGCTCTCTGCAGATTCTAGCCACCATTTCTAGATATACCTGCATTCGGGGCCTATGTACACCCTCCCGCCGATATGCAGTATACTCATACCTCAAACGACATAACACTCAATTAGCTCTCTTACAAGAATTGCACTTAACACATCTAGAAGCATCTAAGTTACAATGCAGATGGAGGTGACAAGAATTTGCCACAAATTATTCATCATATGCTCGTGGAGTGTTGATTTGGGTCTGCCCGGGCCCCCCACTCCTGATAGAGGAGGTGGTGACAGACACAGAGGGTAGATACATCTTTCTCAAGGGGAGGCATGATGGTCATCACCTCCTATTCGTTAACATTTATGCAGCCAATAATGAACAAGGGTCCTTCTGGGGATCATTATCACAGATACTCTCTAAATGGTGCGACCTGCCATGGTTGATAGGTGAAGACTTTAATAGTGTTCTGGATACGGGCTTAGATCGCTCCTTCCCACCACTGAGATGCACTCCGGCCTCTACCAATGCCTTGACACTAAGGGAATGGACACAATGGTGGGGACTGATGGACATATGGAGACATCGCAACACCACGACACGTGTGTATTCCTTTTTCTCTTCCCCGCATGCTCTACATGTTTGTCTGGATAGGATCACGTCCCATTTATTACCCTCTGTAATGCATGGCGATTATTTGGGTTGCACCCATTCAGACCATAATCCACAATACATATCAACTGCCTGGGTCACGCGGCCTTCCCCGGTTCCCACCTGGCGTTTGCAGCCTGCCATGTTGGAGGACCCTCCCTTCCGCGACACTATTCTCACTGCGACTACAGACTATTTTGAACATAACACAGGAACAGCAGCTTCTGCCTTCGTGGTCTGGGTCTGGGTTGCGGGTTGCGGGATGCGGAGACAGGTGGAGAATGAATTAATGGAGGTGGAGAGAGCTCTGCTGACACTTGAGACGCAAACGGCCGCTGAACCTTCATGTGTTTCGGAATTAGAAATCGAAAACAACACACAGCGCTGCTCAAGAGGCTGAGATGCCTTTACTACATGGCACACTCAGCCAGGACACACACAGCAGCTGGTCGTTCGGGAACCCTCCTTGTTTGGTTGATCTGACAGGAACAACCGAAATGGCCTATCACTGCATTGATGTTCTCCGGAGGTGAAATGCAATACACACATGAAATACATGAGGAGATGGTTCTCCATTTCACAATGCTTTATCAATCAACCCTAAAGGCGTCCGACTCAAAAATGATCAGTTTCTTAGAAGACCTTCCTTTTCCTAAGCTGACCCTTGATCAGCGCTTGGAATTGGACACTCCCATCCCAGCTGCTAAGGTTCAGGGCACGATACGAGCTCTTGCCTCTAGAAAGGTGCCGGGTCTAGATGGCTTCCCATGTGAGTTCTATAAAGCGTATGCAGACCTTCTAGCCCCGCAGTTGCAGTGGGTGTACGATGAGGCGCTGCACTCCTCACATCTCCCGGACTCCCTATGTGGGGCCACACTGGTCACTCTACCAAAGCCCGACAGAGACCCCACTCAACTGGGATCTTATCGCCCATTGGCATTGCTAAACGCAGATTATAAGATTTTGGCTGGGATATTGGCGGGCCGACTGGCCCCACTGGTGCCCTATTTGATACATAGTGATCAAAATGGGTTAATATCGGAGGGCACAAGCTCTCTCAATCTGCGCCGATACGCTACCTGTGCTTGGCCACAATCTGGATGTCTAGTACATGATCTGGAAAAAGCGTTCAACACTATTGAATGGCCTTTCCTCTTCAATCTTTTACCAAGGTATGGCATTGGACCCCACTTCATTCATCTGGTCAAGGTTTTATAGCACATACCGGCCATACGGGTTCGGACTGGTAGCTTTGTATCGAAGTCCATAAAAGTGGGTAGGGTCACCAGACAGGGCTGCCCTTTTTCTCCCCTTCTTTACTCATTAGCCATTGAGCCTTTAGCTCTAGCCATGAGAGCCTCTGCAGGATTGTGAGGTATACCATTAGATGAGGACACGCTCGCAATATCGCTGTATGCGGATGATCTGCGATTGTACATCAAAGATGTCGGAGCAGTCCCGGACACCATACCTAATGTACTTACTCTCTTTATACGCCTGTCGTGATTACGCATTAACTGGGGGAAATCATGTTTGTTCTCTTTTGACCCCCACATGCCAGATCCGGCACTTACGGTTGAAAATGTCCCAGTCACTTAACAATCGACCATGTTTAGATACCTGGGTGTCCGGATTTATCATAATGATCACGACCTGCTAGATGGCAACCTCACCAGGGCACTTACCTCTTTGACATCACAAATAGCATTATGGAAGACACTTGCCCTTTCGGTGGCAGGAAGGGTATCGCTTATCAAAATGGTAGTACTCCCACTGCTTTTATATTATTTTACTAATTTGCCACTGTATTTACCACCCTCTTTTTTGTGCCCCATCGAGCGTATGCTCCGTGATTTAATATTGAACGCATCACGCTGCAGAGTGGCGCTCGTGAAGTTGTATTTGCCGTCAGCCAAGGAGGATTAGCGGTGCCCAACCTAGAGCACTACTACTTAGCATCTCAACTACAGTGGGCAGCCCGCTGGGTAGCAGGAAACATTTATCGGACACAGTAGAGTATGGTCCTCCCTATACACTGGATACTCTTCTCCACCTGTTCCACCACTGCACTAAAATTTCTAGGCCCCTTCCTTTATTGTTGCAGGTGGCCAATCGCAGCTTTCGCTGCTGTCTATTTCTCACCAGAAATATTAAACCATATGCTCCAGCAATCCCATTGTTAGGGATGCCTAGAGACAACAGGAAAACGCTGCCGGCTGAACTCACAGCTTGGCATACGGCGGGCATCCACACATTAGGCGACCTCTACCAGGATGGCACACTAATGTCCTGCGAAATCATAAAACATGTGGAAGGAGTGCCACCGGGGCATTTCCTTAGTCACGCCTCTTGGGTTGGCGTACTACAATGCTAATGGGGGGACATCATGCAAGAACTACAAACACATCTCATACTTCAATGCATACATGTTATGGGGGAGGGCCGTCATCTCACTCGTTGGTTTGCAGATGCACTTCGCTTGCACACTGCAACGGATTTGACTCCTTTGCCAACTAGATGGGAGACAGACCTAGATCTCCCATGCACACCTGCAAATGGAATATGATTCTGGCGAGTCCTACACATGTTTCTCATAATGCCAGATTTAGATTAATTCAGTATTACATAAGGCATAGGGCGTACCTGACCCCAGAAACAATTAACCGCTACTTCCACAGGCAAGATACAGGTTGTCCCCGATGCATTCATCGCAATGCTGACATTATACATATGGTATGGTCGTGTCCCAAATTACGACACTATTGGGAGGGAGTAACATATCACTTGTCCAAATGCACTGACAGACAACTTCCCAACTCATGGGAAGTCTGCATACTGGGGGTATTCACAAGAGACAAGAAACACAGAGGCAAAAATCGATTCATAGATCTTGGCCTCATAGTGGCTAAGTGTCTGATTACAAGACGCTGGAAATCGAGCGAACAACCGTTCCTTACTGGCCTGGTCACACTCCATACTCAATTGGGCGAGTGCAGAGGGAGTGTCTCTTCGAAAAGAGGAAACTCTTGGTTGGCGCAAATTTCCTATTTCGTCCAGTTGGGATGCGATCCAAACGGCCCTCCAAATAGCAATACGCCCTGAAGTGGAAACAGATCATTCTTCTGATGGGGAACAAGTACCTGAACAAGACTGACTATCCAGACCATAATCTTAATAGATGCAATGTTTATGAATGACTATATTGAGATGTATATACCGAGGAAAAAACAGTTCTACAGTGCAATATTGGTACTTACCACCTGATCCGAAGATGATGCATTGAGTGATAGCGAACGTATCTCTGTTTACTCTTCTGTTTCTACCCCTAATTCTTCCTTATGTTTGATTAGAGTCAGAGCTATTTATACACCTTCCCTCCTGAGTGACTTGGTCATTCGGAATCATGGAACTCATATGCATGTTTGATATTATTGACACTGTGTACGGCAGATAACAAGGTAATCCTTTTTCTATTCTTCCATAAGTACAAGATTACCGAAGTGTAGTCTATGACCAATACAGGTTGAATAAGCCTACAAACCCTTACTCTATGGCACTGCAAATGCGATATGGAGGGTTGGGCTACTCTAATGTTTCTAATGTTTTATTTCAGAATCATAGATGGATACCCCTGTATTATTACATTACCTATTCACATGTTATAACAATATTATGTAAAACTCACAATAAACAGATCAAAAATAAAAAATGAAAGGTTTATACATTTTAAAAGAAACTCAGCAGAGTCAAAAATCCCAAAACAGATGGGAATAGTGGTTTTGTATCTACATTTGTGAATGGATTGAGACTTAAAATCAGTAACCACATTCTACAGAGTGTGTTGTGCTGGCAGACAAAAGGCTTTGATGAGATTTTGATTTGGGTCAAGAATAGTGTATTTCCCCCTGGGAGAAATACAGAAATGTAGAGGAGGTATCTACACTATGCGAGTCAGAGGGAACAGGCGAGACCTGTGAATAAAGGTGGTCCGGAGCCTTAGACTGTTTGATTAGACCAATGCTAACGATGCGATAACCTGACAGAGCTGGGTTGTACTATCAAGGTTGTGCTGGCTTTGATGCAATGTTATATGTACCAATATACCAGAACGGTTAATTGTATGTGCTTATAATACAATGTATGAGATCTCATGAGCCTGTTTAATAAAAAGATTTTTTTTTTAAAAAGAATAGTAGTATTTACTTTACAACAAAGCAGAAAAGCTTAAGTACAAACTGATGATTGTGCAAAGGGTCCAGAAATCAAATGGTTTAAATATGAATTTTGTACAGGGTGGAGTGAATGGAATGAATCCAATGCTGATGGAAAATGGTGGTAGAAGTGAATGGGTCAATGTGAGTGTTGAATTGATGGAAAATAATACAGCCTTTTAATTCTCTGGGAAGCTCAGGCACTGGAAGAGGGAGTGTCGTCTGAATCCTAATCGGATTCAAGGGAATGTGGACCAGGCATCACAGATACAGAGAAATAATGTGATGGTTCTATACATGCAGAATACAAAACAGACTTTGCAAAGTCAGTAATCATTGTGTATGCCAATGCCAACAGCTCCCGTGATGCAGTAGAATATGAGAAACTGAATGTCCCATAATGCAGGGTATCAGGAGAATCCATTGATTCTGAGTGATTGTAGGATATTCGGTTACTTGTTGAGGAGGGAGGAACCCTAGTCAAGCAGCAACCACAATTATTGTCAGGGTGAAATACAAGCAAACCCCAAATTTACCTGTACTTATTTCTCTGGTAGCTTGGCACAAAGCAGTCAGGCTTAACTTAGATACAATGTGTAAAGTAATAATGCAGTACTTCAAACAGTAATAAAGTAAAAATACAACAAAAGAAAAATCCCACACCAATTTAGGGAAATAGAGTAAACATAATAAATTATTTGCGACCTAAGTGACAAAAATCCAGTCAGTAGAACTGGAAATATGTAATTTCAAAGATTTCAGGTAAGTGCCTAAAAACTCAAAGCTCCACTCGCAGCTATCTGCTCGTGCGAGACTGAGTAAAAGTCAAAAGTTCAGGTCAACTGCGATGGAGCACGGGCTGGACACAGGGACCAGGTTAGTCCTGCTGAGAAAGTTACCTCCTAGTGTCTGGCGCGAAAAGTCCAGTTCACGGCGGAGGTGGCCGCAAAGGGCAGGGAGAGCATTGCTAATGGTCGTCGCTATTGTAGGTTTCAAAATATTCGTAGGGCTATGCCCCTTATGTTACGCTATTAGATTAGCCTTATATAGCCAAATATAGCAGTGGTAGTCATCTATATTGATAACCCACTGAGCAATATTAAGAAAGATGATGTTTTACAGAATAGGTTAGTCTTGGACAGGTGGCAGCCATTTTGTATACTGGCCGCCATCTTACATTATGGCTATGTTTAAGCACGCGGTGAGCTCTAAACTGCGAACGAGGTAGGCCCGGACAGCTGCGCTATGACACTTGTTGTTCACCTGATAAGTATACGCCCAGTTTTGTTTCTTTATTCAACAAGGGGCGCTGCCTCGCTTATGAATAGGCCTTTCTGTGTGCGTAAGTAATATTCTATTTGCAGCACCCCTCCTACGTTGGGAGGACCAGGGATGCAGCTGGCTGACCTTGGCTAAGAGATACCGTGTGCCTGCCTCGGGCTGGTGATGTACGCCCCTCTGCCTCCTTAAAGTACGCATCCCTAAACCTGTAACTTTCCCTTGTAGGCGTGCTCTAGATGTTTATGACGTGTTTGATGTTTCATACTATGCTGCGCATGATTATTGAGTCAGTCCATTGGCAGGTATTGCATGGTGCTTGTTGTATTTGGGCTCCTCTGCAGAGTATAGATAATAAACTGTTTGTTTGTATTCTCTACTGGCTGACCGACTCTTCATTGATATAGGTAAGGCCGAGAGGTGGTGTAGTGACCCGAGTGACCCTATATGGGTCCCTTCCTTCAGTTGGCGTCCGAACAGGGACCCCGCGATTAATCACCCATCACACCCGTAAACGGGTCGTGAGGTCGGGGTGCAGGCTGGTCTAGCGGGTGGATCGGGGGCCCCCACAAGATAGAGCTCTGTTTCTGTGGCTTGCCCCGCCCGTTTGATCGAGGGTGCCCTGCCTAGTGGTGATACGCCGGGGTCCAGAGACGGCAAGACCTTGGAGCTGACCAGATTGGTCTGGAGAGTCAGCGGTAGAGAATCACGTGTGAAACCTGCGTTTGACAGGTGAGTGACTTTGTGTACGTTTTAGTACTTGAAAATGTACTGGCGCCAGTCCTGAGGTGGTGTTGGACTGAACCGTGCGAGGCAGACCGTTGACTGCCTTTCGGTGTGAACTTGAACTGCTCCGGGTGATTCGGGCTTTTGAGACCCGTCTCATAGTGGTTCTTGGGTAGCACCGGGAGGGTCAGGGCCTTCGGGGCGTGTTTCGTGGACGGAGCCACACTACCAACTTGAGGGAGACAGAACCGATCGGTCTGTGCTCCATAAGTCGTACCGGACTGTGAGGGTGAGGTCACCCATTGAGCTGTATCTCAATGTTCTTGAGCCACAGATGAGATGAGCCTTAGTGGCGAACCTCACAGGCAGTGCCGGACCGCGTTTGACAAGGCAGAACCTTGAGTTGTACCCTTAAGTATTGTGGACAAGCTACTTGGGCTGTGCTTTAATAGCGAGTTTGAATTGTAGTGTGTGAACGAGTGCTGGGGCTGAATCTCGTGGTGGTTTGAGAGTCGTTAACGGCTCTACGAGCTACAAGATGCGGGATAGGCTTTAGATCGTGTCTAATCATAACAGGGTCGAGCTGGGCTATCCATACACGTAACAGAGATTCTTAGGTGGTGCTTAGTGAAAGGCTGTTTGGGCCGTGTTGTATCGCATACCTTAAGAGGTCTGTTTGTGCTGATTTTTTAGTGTATTTTGTGTACGATTTTCGGACAGGATTTGCTTTGCGCTTGCGCAGTGGGAATTGTGTGAGTATCTTATATTAAGATGCCGTGTTTTAGTAAACTTGGATGTTTCGTATGTCGATGTTGTTGTTCAAGTGATCGACTGGAGGAAAGACAACCTGCTCCTCCAGAGGGTACCCCGAATTTTGATATGTACATAAAGCACGGTATTGGCCTTATTATGTTTAGCACCTTATGGCATAAATATACGAAGGACAATGCTGATTTGCAGTGGCCACTTGTTGGCTCGTTCGATGAACAAAAGTTAAATTTTCTAGAAGGAAAGCTGTTTGCTAAGAAGAGTAGGCAGTCAATGTTTGATATGTTGAGGGTTTGGCAGAAGGAAGCAAAGCAGCAGCGAATTAGAGAGGAAAAAAATATGAGGAAAAGTCAGGCAATGACGATCGCGCAGAAAGCCATGGCTTATGATAAAGCGACAGTGAACAAAGGTGTTGAGTGCGCAGATAGGGCGTTTCGGCTGCAAGTTGAGAAGAGTTATGTCGTTCAAAATGAAGGTGATGCTTTTGTTGAAGATTTGTTAGACACCCAACCCCCACCACCTTATGCTCCTCTACGGATATATCCTGTTGCTCCAGCTTCCCAGGCCCCGGCTTCAAGGGATCTGGCTCCGGTTCTTGGCCCCACCAGTCCTTCTTCTCCTCCTAGCATTCCGGGTCTACATTTGACGCCTTCTGGGTATTATACTGCTTTATCGATGTCCGGGTTGGAGGGTAATTGCTCTCCGTCTGTGGCACCTGTTTCTGCATTTTCTGGTTCGACTTTCTTTGCTCCCTCTAGTCAAGATCGTTCATTGATGGTACCTGTCTCTTCATCCACTCTTTCACCGGCGGATGTTTCACTTCCCATGATGCAATTTGACAGAACACCTGTGAGTGGAATGTCCCCGGGAAGTCGAGCGAAAGTGCAAGAACGCGTGAGTAGGGGGTTGGTGCGTTCTGCAGTAAGTGATCAAGAAAAGGAGATGGTGGCGAATCAGGCTGCGCAGTGGATTTGAAATCCGATCTATATGATTGAGGATGTGTGGAGTGTGATGAGACAGTATGAACCGCTTATGCAACAACTTGCGCTTAAGCATATGTGTACAACGCTGTTGAGTTTGTGGGAGCAGGGCTTTAATGCTGAGGTCCCAAGGGAGGTTTCTGAGATACGAGATGAAGTGTATGGTTCCGGTATGGATCCTGCTGCTGTGTTGAATAAAGTTACTACTTTGTTAAAATATCGAGGAAGGTTACCTAAAGAGGGTTCCACAGCATTAACACAGTTCCCTATGAGAGAAGTTCACCCCATATATCATCCCGAGACACCCGCAGAAATAAATGCAGTGGGTGACGTTGTTCGGCCCCGGGAGGGGGCACGGTTTCAAGAACAATGGGTTTATACCCCCTGGAAGAGAAGCGAAGTACTTTCTCTTAAAAATCAGTTGCCAGATCCCAGAAAGAATCCGACTGCTTATTATAAAGAACTGACAGAAGCGGCCGATTCGACAGTTATGACGTTAGCTGACATTATGTTGTTTTTCGGGTTCCTGGTGCCGATTGATATATGGAGGCAGGTGCACTTGGTGGATAATGTGGTAGAGTTAGGAGCAACATGGGATCAGATAAAGATGTGGGATCAAGAACGTAAGCCAGGTGAGAAGCCAAGAGCGGAAGTGTTAGCTTTACCTGGCCGAATTATTACGTACATGCATTCATTTATTGCTCCCAAGAAAGTGGATTGGGATAAACTTACAGCATGTTGTCAAAAGAAAGAGGAGAGTGTGTCAGATTTCTTTACTAGGTACGAGGGGGTGTTTTGGGATTTCAGTGGTCAGGATTTGTCAGTAGATGGTGGAGTCCGGCTGTTCGTTGACAGGTTTGGTAATAATTTGCTTCCTGAGATTGCAGCCCGGATGAAGGCAGCGGAAAGTACCTGGTCCACGTCCACTCCCTCGGGAATATTGAGTATGGCGCAATATTATGAACATCAAGAGAATGAACAGAGGCAGGTTGTAGAGAAGAAAGGGAAGGAATTGAAGACAAAGGTGTTGTTGCAGCAGGTGCAGGGAAGTAGTGGGAGAGGAAGGGGTCAGCCGCAAGTGCAGCAGCGATGGTCCGTACCGCGAGGTGGTGGAACTAGTGCTCCATATGTACCTGTGGGACCTAGTCAATGCGCATATTGTCGGAAGGAGGGGCATTGGCGAAATGAGTGCCCTGAATTACTACAGGCTGGTGGGATCCCTAGAAGAGGAGGTTTTCAGGGACGTGGTAGAGGAACAGGAAGTCAGGGTGAGAGAAGACCAGAACGAACTGAGAATGTTGAAAAGGATCAGAATTACTTTGATGATCCTAGAGGACGACAGCATTGTCGTGAGGATTATGACCTAGATGAAGGAACAGGGACGTCCATCCACAGCTAGGACAGCGACGGACAGGGTGAGGGACCAGTTTCGGTGAATGTAGATCGCGGACCCTATGTTGCTGCGGGTTTGCTTGGTACCTTTCAAAAGTTTTTGATTGACACGGGTGCTATGAACAGCTCCGTTTCCCGTTCGCTGGTCCCTGGGGCAGCTCTGTCTGGCAAGAATAATGTTTCGGTGGGATTTTCAGGTACGCCGGTTGTTAGTCCCATCTCTAAGCCCCTTGCTTTGACAATTGGTCCGTTTTCAGTGAAATCCTCGTTCCTTCTGACTTCAAATTGTGGGGAAAATTTAATGGGGCTTGATCTGTTGAAAAGGCTGCATGCAACCATTTTCTGTTCCCCAGACGGTGTTTACATGACGAATGGACCTGATGTGGCACGGGCAAACCAACACTTTGCCAAAGACGCCCCTCTCCCCGATGAGTTCAAGGACGTGCCTAGTATGCTGTGGGCTACAGGTGACACGGATGTAGGACTGTTGCAGGTACTGCCAGTGTCTATTCAGGTTAAGGACAATGTTTCTCTGCCTCGTATTCCACAGTATAAAATATCGCAGACAGGAGAGACTGCTTTGTTGAAAATCATAAATGATTTAATTGCGTCTGGTGTGGTTGAGGAAACAGTTTCTAATGTGTGCAACAGTCCTATTCTTCCGATTCTTAAAAAGGCCCCGACAGATTCACCTGACGCCCATTCTGATGTGTACCGATTTATTATTGATCTTAGGGAAATTAATAAAATAGTGGTACCACAATTTCCTGTTGTTCCTGATATCACTTCGATTTTGACTATGATCCCTCCTACAGCTCAGTATTTCTCTGTGATTGATTTGAAGAATGCGTTCTTTAGTATTCCGATTCATCCAGACTCCAGGTATCTTTTCGGGTTCAATTTATCTGGCAGAAGCTTTGTGTTCTGTCGCGCTCCTCAAGGGTATACTGAAAGTCCTGTATATAGTCAAGCCTTGAAAGCGCAATTGGACTCGCTAGTGCTTCCGGTTGGTAATGTATTGTTGCAATATGTTGACGATCTCCTCATGGCTTCTGATACTGAAGAAGGATGTAAGGAAGCCACGGTCAAATTGTTAATGCATCTGGCACAAAATGGGCATAAAGCGTCCCTTTCTAAGTTTCAGTATTGTCGACAGGAGGTTACCTATTTAGGTCACCTCCTATCGAAGGAGGGTAGAAGATTGACACCTGAACGTATTTCTGTAATTAACAAAATGGGCGTGCCGAAGACACAGAGAGAAGTGCGAGGTTTCATTGGCATTACCACATACTGTTGACATTGGATCCCCAACTATTCTCTGATTGTGAAACCCCTCCTTTATTTAACTACAAAAGATGTGTGTGAACCCTTGCCGTGGACGCTTGAGTGTCAGCTTGATTTCGAGCAATTGAAGCATGCGCTTTGTTCTGCTCCAGTTCTTGGTACTCCTGACTATAGGAAGCCCTTTGTATTGTATGTACATGAAGTGGATGGTTGTGCGTTGAGTGTCTTGACACAGGCTTTCGGTGGTAAGTATCGGCCCTGTGCTTATTTTTCTGCAGTCCTCGACAATGTGGCTAGAGCGCTCCCAAGCTGTCTGGGAGCCACTGCTGCGGTGGCAATTGCAATCAGACAATCGGCAGGGCTCGTTCTTGACACTGACCTAGCGGTCATGGTACCCCATTCTGTAGATACTCTATTGAATAGAACGCAGACGCAGCACCTTACTAGTACACGTCTGACTGGATATGAGCTAACCTTGTTCGCCTCACATGTGCCCATTAAACGATGTGTCACTCTGAATCCAGCCACATTACTACCCCTCCCTTCGACGAGTCATTATGCAGATGCGCATGACTGTATGTACAGAACAGAAGAAGAAACGAAGGGACGTGTAGACCTGACTGATGTTCCCTTATCTGACCCCCAAGGGGAACTATATGTCGATGGCTCCTGCCTTAAGCTACCAGATGGCACTACTTCTGCCGCATATGCGATTACCACATTGCGCACAGTCGTAGAGACTACCCGCGTCCCATATCAATCTGCCCAGGCTGCTGAGTTAGTAGCCCTGTTGAGAGCTTGTGAGTTAAGTGAGAGGATGGCTGTTAATATTTACACCAACAGCCAGTACGCGTTTGGAGT
Organism: Calotriton arnoldi; assembly: GCA_963921515.1. Classification (NCBI taxonomy): domain Eukaryota; kingdom Metazoa; phylum Chordata; class Amphibia; order Caudata; family Salamandridae; genus Calotriton; species Calotriton arnoldi. The sequence goes on from CAWUFW010001550.1 coordinate 1,880,427, forward strand.
CGCTCATAATTTTGGGAGACTCTGGGCGGTAAGGGGGTTCCTGACATCCCATGGGTTGAAGATACAGCATGGCCCGTTGATCCATAGATTGCTGTCGGGTTTGATGTTACCAAACAAGCTGGCAATAATAAAATGCAGTGCCCACAAGGTAGTTACAGATGACGTGAGTAGGGGCAATGCATTTGCGGATCAAACAGCTAGAGAAACTGCTAGATCGAAAATGAGTAAGATGTCTGTGGCAGGACCTGCTAGGTGGGTACCTGATAATGCGATGTATGAGAACACTGTAAGTAGTGTTAAAGACATACAGAATGAGGCCACAACAGATGAAGTGGCTGTATGGCAGGAAAGGACAGGTACTCTAGATGAGGATGGGTGCTGGACTGATTTGTCTGACAGCCGGAGATGGCTGTAGCCCAATGCATATGTTTTCCCAGTTGTCACTATGGCTCATGGTCCCGCTCATATTAGCGCAAAAGGGATTTGTAAATTGTTAGACCCAGTGTGGCAAAATTATCTCATTCCCAAGGTAGCTGCCCATTTAGTGAAACATTGTATGATTTGCTTAAAGCATAATCCAGGGAAAGGTACTCCTGTGCCTTCTGGGAATTTCGCACCACCCTCATTTCCCTTTGAGGTTCTCCAAATGGACTTTATTGAGCTAGAACGAGTGAATAATTTGAAGTACGTTCTAGTGGTCGTGTGTGCTTTCAGTAAGAGGGTGGAGGCGTACCCTGTGAAGGAAAATACTGCTAACGAAACGGTGAAAGCACTCATAAAAGAGTTCTTCCCTCGTTTCGGTTTGCCTCGGGTGATCTGGAGTGACAACGGCAGCCATTTTAATGCCCGAGTCACGCTGTTGGTGTGTGAAGGGTTGCACATAAATCCGAAGTTTCATGCAGCAAATCACCCCCAATCTGCAGGTCTTGTGGAGAAATATAATGGAACGCTCAAGTTGAAGCTAGCTAAGATCCAAGAGAGCACAGGCCTGAAGTGGCTGGATGCGTTACCATTAGCCCTTTTGTCCACAAGAATGACCGCACACACGAGGACTGGTCTATCTCCCTATGAGGTAGTTTTCGGGCACCCTGCCAATATATGGGGTGTCCCTAGGCCAAAACGATTTAGTGATATCGAGTATCCGATGATGATAGATTACCTGTATGAGTTAACTAAAAATCTTCGTTCTATTCATCAGCAGATCGGAGAGTCACTGCGACCACTTCCAGAGAGTCCCGGACATACGTTGCAGCCCGGTGACTGGGTTCTGATTCGAAACTTTGCGAGGACAAAGGCTCTGGAGCCCCGTTGGCATGAACCGAAGCAAGTCCTCCTTGCAACGAGGACTGCGGTGAAAGTGGATGGGAGAAAAAATTGGATACATGCCCACCATACCAAAAGAATACGGCTGCCACTCCCTTATGACCGATGGGTCCAAGAAGGAATAGGAGATCATGAATGTGAGCACGTACCAAGGTTCATCCTATTTTCAAATGCTCGGCTAACTTGGACGGAGACAGAAAAAGAGAACGAAGATGTGTTATTGGAAGCTGTCCCTCCTGAAGTAAGGGCAGCACGAGAGTCCTCTGACACTGAACAACGAGTGTTGGAGTCTGGGAGCTTTGTTGAGCCTGAGCCTGAGCCTTCGTTGCTTTTTCCTGATCAAACAGTGCCTGGGTCTGTAAGATATGATCTACGCCCACGACAAAAGAAGAGCACCAGAGGGAAATAGAGAGTTATGGATTTGAGTTTATGGTAAGAGCACAATATCTGTAGTGCCTGCCACAAAGAGAGACATTGGTGCACTCCTTTGAAACATTTAGACTTTCGAGTGAGCTGTGGGTGTTGCAGAGGGGGCACCCCAACCGACACAAAGAAGGATTGGATACTGAGTAGGCCTAGACTGTGAGGCCCCACGCGGAGGAAGTCACCTGTTACAGTATGATGGCCAATAGAAGCCTACCAAAGAGGCTTAGAACGAACTTTGGCGTAGTTGATCATTGATTGAAGAAGGTCGCAAGTAACTCCATCATTATTGAAGAAAGTAGGTGTTAGATATGTTCCCGTTTGGGTGAGTTGTCGCGCAAGAGGAGCAGCCTCTGGCGGTCCCGCCCTTAGGTCAAAATAATCCTGGATGGCCTAGTTGGACCACTAAAACCAAAGTTGTGGTTTTATTCTGCATTTTTGTTGTTATGATTATATTGTTTGGTGTGATATGTTATTTAGAAAATAAGCATCCAATGCATGTTCTGATAGGGACTACTCCTGATCCGCCTGAGCATTCGTTTGTTTCCCTAGCTCCACATAAAGAAAGACATAGGCAGACGTATGTTGGAAATGCTTTTCTTCAGATGCTCCATGAAGTACACCAAACGACTAATGCGACAAAGTGTTGGATCTGCCTTCTATGACTCATAAGAATGTATCTTCTTGTATCCTTGCCTCTGTCAAATTTAGGGAGTTGTGAAGCATGGTTCCAGCTCCTTACTGTAGTGTATACCCACTCACATGCAGATACTGCCCAACTGACTAAAGAAGATTATGAAGCAGTGTTGGAATACATAGTGATGCACCAGGGATACCCTCCGGGAAAAGGAGGGAAGGCAGGTACTTTGCATCCAGATGCCTGTATGAATGTTTATGAGCAAAGTGCAAACATTTCTTGGGTAAAAGATAAGATGATGGAGTTTCAAGGGTTTAATATAACAGAGTATTTTAGATCCTTTCATGAGAGAAATGTCCCAGATAGTGAGGTCCTACCCATTCCAATAATTGATACACCAGCCCCATTTTGTGTAGAAGGGTTTGGGAGTGTTCCTGTGGGGCAGAGTCATTGTAATTATACGTTTACATTGACCGCGACAAGTAGTCCACCCTTGCTTACACCCCCAAATGTATATTTTATCTGTGGGACACATGCTTATGTATGGCTCCCTAGGGAGTGGGCAGGACGTTGTTATGTTTCTTTCCTTCTACCCCCAGTTTACTTAGCCCCGTCCAATTATCATAAGGATCATAAGTTGCAGAAAAGGGGTAACTCATTGTCACGAGTAAAGAGGAGTATCAACACTGAAGATGTTGATCAGACAGATACCACGATGCAGCAATTTGCTGATGCTATGAAGGGATTGTTGCCTCTATGGGGACCTATGTATAATAGTAGACGAATTCGCCATCTTACTAGAGTAGTGGAAGCGGTCATTAACACTACTGCTGGTATACTCACGAATATTACAGCTGAGTTTCAGGCGACCAGGCTCGTTGCTCTTCAAAATCGGATTGTCCTTGACGTCATTCTTGCAGACAGTGGTGGAGCCTGTCGTGTGATTGGTAGCAGCTGCTGCGTTTATATACCAGACCACGCCCCTACCGTTTATTCAGCTATTCAGAAACTCCATAGGTTAGCCTCTGAAATACATGAAGATAACGGAACAGGGTCTTTGACACAGTGGTTCTGGGGCCTAATGTCCGCATGGGGATGGAAGATTCTCATGGGTTTAGTAGTAGTTGCAGGGATCATCTTCACTTGTTGCCTTTGTGTGAATTGTCTTCCACCCTGTTGCACTTATTGCATGGCTAAACTCACCCCCTCTGTTCCAATAAGTGAGTCTAAAGCCAGGGATACGATTATGATGCTGAAAGAACTTCAAGAACTGATGGATATCGATGAAGGCATTTTTGAGGACTAACGATTAGATTACAACAGAATCTCGCCTTAGTTTTGCACAGTTGCATACCCCCTCCCCCGGTTTCCTCATACTGATGACTGATAAAGACCCTGCCTGATCGCCTCTGTACTTCTATATTTCGCTTATAACGCTAAAAGGAGGGTCTGTAGGTTTCAAAATAATCGTAGGGCTATGCCCCTTATGTTACGCTATTAGATTAGCCTTATATAGCCAAATATAGCAGTGGTAGTCATCTATATTGACAACCCACTGAGCAATATTAAGAAAGATGATGTTTTACAGAATAGGTTAGTCTTGGACAGGTGGCAGCCATTTTGTATACTGGCCGCCATCTTACATTATGGCTATGTTTAAGCACGCGGTGAGCTCTAAACTGCGAACGAGGTAGGCCCGGACAGCTGCGCCATGACACTTGTTGTTCACCAGATAAGTGTACGCCCAGTTTCGTTTTTTTATTCAACAAGGGGCGCTGCCTCGCTTATGAATAGGCCTTTCTGTGTGCGTAAGTAATATTCTATTTGCAGCACCCCTCCTACGTTGGGAGGACCAGGGATGCAGCTGGCTGACCTTGGCTAAGAGATACCGTGTGCCTGCCTCGGGCTGGTGATGTACGCCCCTCTGCCTCCTTAAAGTACGCATCCCTAAGCCTGTAACTTTCCCTTGTAGGCATGCTCTAGATGTTTGTGACGTGTTTGATGTATCATACTATGCTGTGCATGATTATTGAGTCAGTCCATTGGCAGGTATTGCATGGTGCTTGTTGTATTTGGGCTCCTCTGCAGAGTATAGATAATAAACTGCTTGTTTGTATTCTCTACTGGCTGACCGACTCTTCATTGATATAGGTAAGGCCGAGAGTTGGTGTAGTGACCCGAGTGACCCTATATGGGTCACTTCCTTCACTATAGCGCAAAGTGCAGGCCGACCGTCATGGTCAGTCGTCACTGTGTCTCGATGATCCTGTTGAGCTTGCAGACAGTTGTTGCTGGAGGTTGAGTAGGCAGTCAACGTGAGCTGTCAATGCAGTAGCACGAAGTGCAGATCTTGCATTGCTGGGCATCGTTGATGGCTGCTGTGGCGCAAAGAGTTGGAGCTCTGTGTTGACGGGCAGTGCGGGTGGCAAGATCTTGGTGTGAACAGACCTGTTTGCGGTTGCGAAGAGACCAAAACTTCCGGATTTCTCCTTTTCTTGTGGAAAAAGCGCAACTGGCACATCTCCAAGGTTACAGGACATGAGGGGCACATCTTGGGGATCCAGAACTTACTCCAGCAGAGGCCAGCAGGTCTCAGGCAGGTCCAGTTGAAGGTCACTTGCATAGATGCAGGGAAGGCTCTGGAGCTTGTTATGTCCCTGTAACTCAGAACAGGAGGTCAGTCAGATGTCCCTTAGAGCCACTTCAGCCTGGGATGAAGGGTACAGGTCCAAACTTCCTTCACAACAAGTAGGGCAGTAGGCAACAGGGCAACACAGTAACAAGGCAGTAGAGTAGCAGTCCTTCTGGCAGCAGAGCAGCACAGTAGTCCTTTTTCTGTAGTATCCTAAGGTCCAAGGGTGTACTGAAGAGTTGGGTCTCCGGTTTAAATATTTATACCTGGGTGCCCACTTTGAAGTAGGAGAAGGTTCTTGAGGTTTCCACCCCTAGAGATGCTTGGGATTTCCTGCCTCCCTGTTCTGGCACCAGCTTGTCTGGGACACAAAAGACTAGTGTCAAATCCTTTTGAGTGTGCTCAGGCAGAGTCTTTGTGATGTGCAAGTGTGGTAGGTGACAGCTTCGCCTCCGTATCAAGTCAGAGATGGACCATCCTGCCAACACCTATTCCTACTTTGTCTCACTGTCTGAGAACAATACACAAAGTCCAACTGCCAGGCACATCTAGCCATGTGACCCAGGATATAGGCTGCAGGCACCAAATGGTTGGGACAAGAAAATACCAACTTTCTTAAAATGTAATAAATTATTTGAGACCAGAACAACAAAAATCCAATCAGTAGAACTGGAGATATGCAATTTCTAAGATTTCAAGTAAGTAAAGCACCTAAAAGTACAAAGCGCTACTCACAGCTATCTGGTCATGCGAGACTGGGTGAAAGACACAAGCTCAGGCTGACCGCGATAGAGCACTGGCCAAACACAGGGGCCTGGTTAGTCCCGCTGAGAAAGTTAGGTTCTAGAGTCCAGTGTGAAAAGTCCAATTTAATGTGGAGGGGGGCTGCGATCAGCAGGGAGAGCATTGCAAATTGTGTTGCTGTAGCCAGAAGAGCAGGCCGGGTGTCGTGGATGGTCATTGCTGTAGCGCGAAAATCCTGTCAAATTTGGTTGGTTGTTGCTGGAGGTTCGCATTGGCAGTCACTGAGGGCTGTCGATGCTGTAGCACGAAGTGCAGATCTCACGTTGCTGGGCTTTGTTGGTGGTCGCTGTGGCACGTACAGTCGGGTTCACCAGAACTTAGCATTGGCGGGCAGCGCGGGTTGCAGGATCTTGGTGCAAACAACCCTGTTTGCTGATGTGAAGAGCCCAAAACTTCAGGATTTCTCCTTTGCTTGGGTAGAGAGCTCAACTGATGCCACACCAAGGCTCCAGGACCTGAGGGACACCTCTTGGAGATCAGATACGCACTCCAGCAGAGGCCAGTAGGGCTCAGGCAGATCAGGCAGTAGGTCAGCTGGCCTGATGCAGGTAGGCCTTTGGAGCTTGTTCTGCTCCTCTATCTCAAAACAGCAGGTCAGTCAGCTGACCCTTGGAGTCACTTCAGCCTGGGATGAAGAGTGTAGGTTCAGTCTTCCTCTCAGCAAGTAGGGCAGCAGGCAGCACGGCAGCAGTGCGGCACAGCAGTTCTTCTTCTGTAGTATCCACAGGTCCAGGAGTGAACTGAAGAGTTGGGTCTGTGGGTCCAATATTTATACCTGGTGCCCACTTTGAAGTAAGAGAAGCTTCTAGAGGTTTCCACCCCCAGAGGTGCTTGGAATTTCCTGCCTCCCTGCCTGGCCCTAGCTTGTCTGGGGACACAAAATATTAGTGTCAAAACCTTTGTGAGTGTAGTCAGGCAGAGCCTTTGTGATGTGCAAGTGTGGTAGGTACAGCTCCTCCCCCTATCAAGTCAGAATTGACCCATTCTGTTAACACCTATTCCCAGTTTGTATCACTGTTTAGGAGCAATATACAAAGACCAACTACCAGATACACCTAGTCTTGTGACCCAGGATGCAGGCTGCAGGCACCAAATGTTAGGGACAAGAAAATGCCATTGTTTCTCTACTCCGCAGGAAGTTGAAAAACACACGCTCGCCAAAAAGACAAAGAAAGCAATCCGAAAACTTTGAATTAACAACGCAAGTTTCTTTACTGCAATATGGGGGAGCTTTCGAAACGGCCATGTGCACTTCTCTTACCTTGAGCACCTTAGATCACTTAAAAATAGAGAGATTGAAAGAAAGTACGATTTTGAGTGGACAAATATCGATCTCCGGTAGCTGAGAAGTAGCAATAATTGAAATAAAGCACGATTCCGAGTGGACTAATATCAATCTTATGTCCCATTGTGGTCATATAAATGTGTTCACCGCCGAATTACTAATCATACTTGGTAATGCCTTGACATATTACTCCTTCCACAGGCATACCTTCATAAACCAATAACAGTAGAACTGGCTTCAAGTTCACCTGAAAAAGAAATAGCCACTGCTAATTGATTCAGCATGAGGAGAAACTGAGGTATTTTATGACAATGGAACTTAATGTGGATTCAAATGAGAGGGAAATGTTTAAGTTCAGAGTTTTAATACATTGTCCCACATTACCTTTCGCAGAACTGACCAAGTCCCGGTCCTGAGGAGAACACCTTAAATCGCAGAGGGTTTGAAACACGTTGGTCTACCTCTGGGGGAAGAATATCCACAATAAACTAACAGTGTTTGGGAGATACTGACAGAATGCCTATTCCTCTCGTACAAACATTCCGAGTTAGCGACCCCCCAGTAGCTTACACCGGCAGGGGATACTGTGTTAAAAACAGGAACTGAACATCCCGCCAGGTGTTATTATGTCTAAATGAAGGACTGGTCTAAGAAAGGTCAATCTCACTGTGTTTTTTCGAATTTAATGAAAAAAACTTTATTGTTTTTGTCATTATATGTTATTGCATTGTTGTATTGTCAAATGTGTTTGAAGTGCATATTTGAACCCTTTCCCAAAAAAGTTTGCCCTTCAAAAAGACATGTGATAAGATGTACAAGAAATCTTGGAGTTAATACAGAAGAAAAGTGAAATAAATCTAAAGGGCTAATGGAAATGAGATTATTGGTCCTTTTATTTTGTGTAGGTACAACAAAAACTTGGCAACTAGACAATTTGTTTGTTTACATAGTTTAAGGAGCCCATTCTAGTTTGCAGTCAGGGGCCCAACCCCCTTTCTCATATTAACTTTCTAAAAGTGGCATTTTCAGAATTGTATCTTGAAACCATCTTAACCATTAAAGAGGGTTTACAATTACAATTCTTTAGATACTAAACTCAACATTACCACCTGCTCCCAATTGAAAGTTATCACTTATTAAATATATAACAAGTTAACCCAATGTTATCCTATAGGAGAGGAAGGCCTTCCAGTAGTGAAAAACAAATGTAAGAGTTTTTCACTACCACAATATGTAAAAGTTAAAAGTACATGTATTACTTTTATAATACACTGCACCCTGCCCTATTGGCTGTTGAGGGCCTACCCTAGGGGTGACATATGTATTAAAAATGAAGGCTTAGGCCTGGCAAAAGGTATATTTTGCTATGTCGAAATGGCAGTTTAAAACTGTACAAACAGCCTGCAATAGCAGGCCTGGGACATGTTTAAAAGGCTACTTAAGTAGGTGGCACAATAAGTGCTACAGGCCTACTAGTAACATTTATTTTACAGGCCCTGGGTACACGTAGTATCCCACTTTACTAGGGACTTACAAGTAAATTAAATATGCCAAGGGTATGTAAGCCAATTTCACCATGTTTAATTGAGAGAGCAGTGATAAGTATCAATGGGGTAACACGTAAATCTACCGGACCCGGGTGAGAAATAGTACAATACGAATGGTCACAGTAGAAACAATTTCAAAGAGAAAAGAAATCAGTGCATTCACTGTCATTCATAGAGTTGACTGCAACACATGCAGTTTATTGAGCAATTTATGAAAGGATTGTTGTCAAAAGTACCATTCTGAATGACAACATATCATACAATATTTGCAAAAATCATATTATCATTGATATTCAAAATAAAGGTGCTCATGGTGAAGAGGGAAAGTAGCGTTCAGGAGGAAAGTGCATTAGTGAGGGTAATAAAGGGAAGGAGAGGTAATGTGACATATATATATACATTATATTTACATGTGATAACCTGTCCAGCCTTTCACAGGCAGAGAATTACAAAACAAAATACATAGCATATTAGAGGGACCCTGATAACAAATCTCAGTGGTCACTGCTTGTTGTGGTAAGATAGTCGACGTTTCGACCCCTTCAAACGGTTTAGGTCAATGCTTCCTTAGGGTGGGGTCTTCATCAGGACAGAAAGGAGGGGGAGCACCCGATAATTAATCAGCATGGAAAATCAAGCCGAAATATTTCCTGAAGAGGGCTCATCTAAGCTCCTGCCATGGACAAAAAATCATTTAGGCCAAGAACACTCCGTCTCAAACGATCGGGTCTCTGTCATCTGGCCTTGTCTTGATGAAGACCCCACCCTAAGAAAGCATTGACCTAGACCGTTTGAAGGGGTCAAAACGTCGACTATCTTACCACAACAAGCAGTGACCACTGAGATTTGTTATCAGGGTCCCTCTAATATGCTATGTATTTTGTTTTGTAATTCTCTGCCTGTGAAAGGCTGGACAGGTTATCACATGTAAATATAATGTATATATATATGTCACATTACCTCTCCTTCCCTTTTCTACCCTCACTAATGCACTTTCCTCCTGAACGCTACTTTCCCTCTTCACCATGAGCACCTTTATTTTGAATATCAATGATAATATGATTTTTGCAAATATTGTATGATATGTTGTCATTCAGAATGGTACTTTTGACAACAATCCTTTCATAAATTGCTCAATAAACTGCATGTGTTGCAGTCAACTCTATGAATGACAGTGAATGCACTGATTTCTTTTCTCTTTGAAATTGTTTCTACTGTGACCATTCGTATTGTACTAAATGAGAGAGCACACACACTTTAGCACTTGGTAGCAGTGGTAAATGGTGCTGTGTTCTATAAGCCAACAAAACAAGTTCAGAAAGCAAGAGGGTGAAGGCAAAATGTTTGGGGATGACCTATCAGAAAAGGCCAAGTTCAACAGTAATGAACTAGTGAGAAGTAGTTCACAATAATGGTGCCTTTAGGGGGAGGATTGTATGCTTGGAGCAGTTCTAGAGATACACCAAAGTGGCCCATATATTAACGGAGAAGTCAATGGCCATCCAGTTTCATCTTTAATTGATACGGAGGCTATCCATTCTACAGTTTGTTTTGTGAAAGTCCCAAACCTACCCCTCTCAGGAAGAGAAGTAGGAGTTGTAGGGATCAGTAATAAGCAAACTGTTAATCAAGTTACAGTAGAGGTTCCAGTTAAAATTGGCCAGTTCACAAATACGCAACAGTTCATTTTGTGATTCGAGTCTTGTGAATTTTGCTTGGACAGGATTTATTGTTTAAGATAAATTGTGGCTACACATGATTGGTTGGTATGAGGCTCAGTTTTTGCTGTGAATACCTACAAATAGCAATACGCACACTATATAAACATGTGTAACACAATATGTTGCATCCTTCAACTCCAAGGGCATCATAAGAAATTACATCACCCAACCTTTGATCCAAATGACATAAGATTGATTGTACTTTATTAGGTCTCGCGCCTAGCGTTGCAGTGCGCAGCACTGCTCGCGCAGCGCAAGACCTCTTGTATGGGCTTTAGAAAGCTAACCACACGCTCGTGCATGTGGTTAGCTTTCTGAAGCCTGGCATTGGCTGTTGCGTGCGTTTTTTTTTTTAAACGGCACGCAATTGGGCAAAGGCGGGCGCATGTCCCGCCTTTGCTCCGCACATTCCCATCGGTGGCTAGCATGCGCAGCAGCGCGCGTTCGCCTCGCTGCCGCGCTCCCTTCCCCCCCCCGCTCCTCTGTGGTGCGCGCGCACCACTGGTTTCGATTCCCGCGTTGGTTTCGATTCCGTGCTTGTTAAAGTTTGTCAGAGGCTTGGGCGCATGCGCTAAGTGCGCCCATACATCCAGTATCTGCGCTGTACAGACATACTTTGAATCATATATGGAGACAAGTGCTGCCCAAGAAGGGATCATTGCTTAGAAAAAAAAAAACAGTGGATGTCTTTTTTCTGGAACACGTACAGTGTTTGAGCTGCCAGATTGGCATTATCAGGGGGCGACTGGTATCGTCAATAGGTGTAAGGACCCCCTCTCACCGAAATAGCGCAGTCAATTTGTTTCTAGTTTCTGTCATCCAGCAATTTTACGTGGAAAACAAGTCTGCGTGGTTCCAAATGGTGCAATGAGGAAATAAAATACCAGGGCTGCGTGAGCCCTTCTGTCCGGCACTCGGCGGTACAAGGAGAGCATGTCATAAAATAAAAAGAGTAGTGCCCTCCACAAGAAGCCTTTGTATTCTCTCAGTGGTGAATGTACAACGGCGGGTGACCCTGTCCGGGTGACACCGGTCTGACTTCCGTAGTCGGAAGGTGTCGGGTGAAGGACACTGCAACAACTTCGGGCCGCACGTGCCGTTCTGACTTGGACCACCGAGGCACCGAGTTTGGTGACAGTTGCTTGATTTCGTGGCGCTTTGAAACGGCATTCGAACTCCGCAACGTTGTCCCTCTCAAGATTATTCTACAGGCTGGAACCCAATATTACATACACCAATTGTGGCAATTTCGCTGCACTTATTGTGGATTACATTTCTGTGTGATGAAAATAACAGTAGCTTTTACTTCGCAAGGTTGATCGACGAACGTATCACACACTCCATGAGTTCGTCATTTTAACTTTTATTTTGCTCTCATACACACGTCAGTGCTTTGTCCGTGATTTACATAGCACCAGTTGCGTTACATGTGGACATATTCATTTTTGTTAGGCACGGGGAGATTAAGTGATTTGCCCAGAATCACAGGATGTTCAGCGTCATTGCTGATACTCGAACCCAATTCACCACATTTGAGGTCGACCGCCCTAGCCTTCAGGCCACCTCCTCTCCCCTATGACATTCCGGGGTCGTAGATCGCAGGGGCAGATTGAAACAAGGAGTCTGTGTATGTCGCCTCCCACCTCCTGCATTGCAAGGGTTCTAAATTACCTAGACGGCTTGAACGCTTATGGAAAGAAACAACTTGGACAGGGGACCTACAACAAAAGAATAAGGCACCAATCACATACAATTATGCCAATGAAATCCGAGATTTATGGACTATCCTGTGTGCATGCTCCTAAAAGTGCCCCCTGTCCAGGAACACCCCCCTATTTTACACCTAGGGAAATCATACAAACAAACTAAATCAGCCCTGCACCACTATCAAATGAACAGATTAATACAAATGATTATAATCAAATAGGCCTTCGGTCAGAATAATTTCTTCTTTATTATTTTGTTCTTAAAAAGCCACAGCCAACGCGTTTCGTCCTGTCACGCAGGACTTCTTAGCATGCTCAGAAATGCGCAATATGCGAAAGGAGGTTGGTAGTTGCCTTGTAGAGAATCTCCACAAAATATTCACAGTAATCTCATTTATATTAAAGAGTATTCGTCCATATTGCAAATCATTTCACCAATCCATCAAAGTGTGAAAGAAAATCGAATACTAGGGTCTTCTGTCCAAAGAAGTGATTTGATAGTCACGACGATGTAAGTATTGTGCCGATATATTAAAGACAGCACATGTTATACTTTGTGGTGGCTATCCAGCCCGATGTGGTGTGTATCACCCTCCGCTCGTCTCCGGTCTGCTGTCTTTAATATATCGGCACAATACTTACATCGTCGTGACTATCAAATCACTTCTTTGGACAGAAGACCCTAGTATTCGATTTCTTTCACACTTTGATGGGTTGGTGAAATGATTTGCAATATGGACGAATACTCTTTAATATAAATGAGATTACTGTGAATATTTTGTGGAGATTCTCTTACAAGGCTACTACCAACCTCCTTTCGCATATTGCGCATTTCTGAACGCCCTAAAGAAGTCCTGCGTGACAGGACGAAACGCGTTGGCTGTGGCTTTTTAAGAACAAAATAATAAAGAAGAAATTATTCTGACCGAAGGCCTATTTGATTATAATCATTTGTATTAATCTGTTCATTTGATAGTGGTGCAGCCCTGATTTAGTTTGTTTGGCTTGTGCGCTTATGTGCGCCATTATATGAAATCGAGTTGGTCTTGGTTACAGTTCCAGCTCGTTAGTTTTCACTGCACCCGTTTCTCGTGTCTGTATTATGGGACATGCGGAATCTGCGTACAGCTGAGTTTTCATGGGGAATACTACTGGTGAAATGAAGTTTTGAAATTAGGCTGTTAGTCACAGATGCCAAATCCAAAATGTTACCTGAATCGATTTTAATTTTTGCTACAGTAAATTATTAGATGCCCCCCAATGTTATATGCAGACAGTTACTCACATCTAGTAGAAACCAATGGCGATTATTTGGCGAAAAAATGGTGTGGAAGCGTAATTCACAGAGCACGTGAATGCTAATTCCTTATTTGCGTAATGTTGTTACACAGGATGAATGCGCCGGCATGTTTAACTGCTGCACCAGGCATATATGCCACCGATTCATATTTACTGGTGCCATCTCCTTTTGTTCAAGCTATTTTAATATTAATCACCTTTGATATCTCCCTTCGCCTCTAATGAAATATCCCTTCTCCTTTCCAACCGCAGATCTTCACCTCCCAAAGGCGGGAATGTATGTATTTTTGTTTTCAAAGGATAATGTAAGCAAAGTCACAATGAGAGGCCGGAAGCAGTCTGTACACAGGGTTTTTTTTTTTATTGAATAGGGACGGCTTCTGCCCCGCTAGCACCTTTTTAGGTCTCGATCTGTGGGGTTCATTGGAGGCAGCTGACCCAGTTGAGCTCTGTAAGCGCGGGCCGCCATGTTCTTCCATTGCACTTTTATTGCCTTTCGGACCCGCCTTCTCCCTTGTTATGCTGACTGTTGCAAAGGATCCGCTCGGGGTCTTTATTCTGGTATCAGGGTGAGTGGCATCTCTTTACTTTTTTATACTGGTCCCTCAGAGCGGGTGGCTTACCGAGGTTGTAGTCTTATAAAGGTGGAGAAGGTATATCAGGGTGTAGATGTACCACTACAGGTAGTAGCGACTTAATGTTGCAGATACAAAGCATTGTTTTAACAGTATGTGTGTGTTAGTGTCATAATGTGGAATGTGATATCCGGAGGAAAGGGGTGAAGTAAACGTGGATTTTAGCTGTGTGTCTTGTAATCTCGATGTCATGATGTGGCTGGTACTTTTCAAGTTCTTATGTATGTATTGTGGTGTGTTCTGATCTGGTGTATGTTGTGGTGTGAGTTGCTGGGGGTGACTGCAGATCATGGAGAGTGCCAGGGTGTCTGCTTTAAATAAAGGACGTGGGTTAAGGTGATTACATTATTGTGGTCGTTAATTGCTGCAGACAACACCACATTGTGATGCTGTTAGCTTTAAACAAAACATATTTGCCATTTGTCCATGAGAGTGAGGGCAAATGAATGTACGGCACTTTGGAGGAAGTTTGGGCTCATCAGAATACATTTTTTATTTTCAGTTTTATGTAGCGCAAACTCGGTCCAAATGTATTGGAGCGCTTTAAATCACCACAAGTTACATTACACTAGGTTACATTGATTTTTTGGTAGGCATGGGGAGATTAAGTGATTTGCCCAGAATCACTGGATGTATTTCTCTCTCTTCACTCGACCACACAATTCTCTCTCCAACTTTAACAACCTACCTCTAAACACTCTCTCTCTCTACCTTTCTATAAATCTTTCACTCTCTATCTCATTCTCCTTCTCTTCACACTACCACTCACTTATATACGCAAATAACTCTATCTCTATATACCATCTCTCTCTCACTTTCTATCACTTTCACACTTGCGCGCTCTCTCTCACATAAGTAAAAAAGATTTCCATTACAATTACAATAGCTCTAACTCTAAAAAAATGCGAGACCTATTGCATTGCAAATGCTTGTTTATATAATGTTTATTGAAAACTCAAAGCTGCAGGATACTCAAAACTGATAGATACTACAAACAAACAACCAGCTATATCAATTATTAAAAGCACCAAGGCATACTTATTTTTTAAGTTCGGTATTCAAAATGGTAAAATCATAAGGAGTGGGCTATCACTACATCTCGTATTGTGCCCACTGCAAGTACTAATCCGTAAATCCCATAGGATATAAGTGATAAGTATTTTATATACTGAGTGCTACCAGAGAGAACATCCTGTTGTCTGTTTATAATACGTGGGAGGCTGCAATCCCTGTATAAAAGCATGTCTCTAATTTCTTATTACAGGAGACTTATGACGTCTCCAATCACCTGTAAAAGATTCAGACTGTAATAATAGGTTACTACGGTCGTGCTCTCATGTCACCATGCATTTGGCCAGAGCCAGCAGACAGGGTGAAAGGCAGGGAACGGGACATAATTACAGTTGCAGTTTAAACTAGGAAAACGGGAACTGGCTTTTCCTTCTTTTCAGATGTTTCTCTAGAAAGACAAAATAATCAGCAGAAAGGAAATATTTATGGCAACATCTTACATTTTTCCATGGTATACCTATACACCGTTGCAGGAAAGTTGAAATCTCTGAATCTTTCTACACAATGTGGGTCACAGCATTTTTTAACCTGACTTACATTAAACTGTGAGAGAGTGAAATGTTACTTTTGTATAGTTAATGCATTTATTAGCAAAATGTGATCTGCATAATTAAAATAACATGTACACATTTTAACATATAATTTGTAGTATATCATCACACTTAGCTATTATGAGCAGCACATGAGTTACATGTTGTAATGGATTAAGTTAGACAAATATTAAAACAATTTTGAATGTCATTTTTACTCGTTTTAGGCAAAGAGGCCTGCACAATACTTTTTTTTTATTTTGCATGTTATGTTTCTCTTCCCACTGTAAATTCTGTGCTTTTCCAGAAGCTTTCTACTAGTTAGTGAAAAGGTATTTGCTATGTATTAGACTATAGTGATAGTGAGGTTCCGATCAGAAGGAGGAGATGCCAAGATCGGAGACTTGTGGGAAAAGCAATGATTCTGTCCAGTGTAAGAAATTAAGGACATAGCCATGCATGGACCATTGTAATATCATGGGAAAGAGGGAGTTTACCTGCTCTCAGAGTTTGGTGAAAACTGATTGGCTCACGAAAGTGGGAACAAGCTGAAATGTTGCAACTAGTGTTTTGTCGTATTATAAGAGTGTGTATTCTTTAGATTAGGTAGCACATAGAATGCTCAGAGACTCCCTCAAAGATGCTTGCTGACTTCAAACTGAGAAGCCTCTTCTCAATTCTGCTGATCTCCACTACTTGAGTGCAAAGGCTTCATGCCTAAGCATTCCTATTCTCTCATTAGAAACCTTAATTTGGTCTTCTGAAGCTTACACCTAATTTTATTTGCCAGAATCAAATGCCCTTTCCAATATATACTTCCTTAATTTAGATTAGGGGTTTTGCTTTATGTATTTTATTTGCAATTCTCGTTAATGTTTTATTTCCTTTATATTGAAATATTGACTTCTAGACCATTTAAATCTGTAATAATGAAGACTGACATTTGAAAATGTCATGAACTACTAATTTGGATTAAACTAATTTGTTAATAAAACCCTTTAAACTCATTTCAATTCCCTTTGTCATTTCCTGTGGAGCCCCTTTGATCTTCACTGTTTATGGAAATGAATGCAAATGATTGCTCCAAGACCCTTCTTCTTGTCGAAGAAAAAAAGATCCATACAACTAGGGGTGAGGTTTGAATGATGATTATACCTGACATTTGAGATTTACAAATCCCTGCTCCAGCAAGTGGAAGCAGAGTGACTGTTATGTCACAGGAGAGAAGGAGCTAGAATAGTTCTAAAAATTTAGACTTGATTGGACTTTGCCCCAGCCCAAATTGCGCATGTTCATAAAGTCCATAGCCCAGCTTTGAAGATCGACAGGTTTCAGCAATTCTGAAAGTAGTGGTGGAGGAGTGAGTTTTAATAGGGTTGTGCTTCACAATTGTTTATGCTGAACGTACAGTGTTGTGTCAAAGTTTTGTCTTTTGCTCTATGGTGATGTCTATGACTTAGTTGTGTAAAGGTGCATATGCGTTTGATGCTGAGCAGTTGAAGTTGTTATCGGGCTCGTCGCAGTCCAAGATCCTGGGACAGATAAGAGTATACTATGGTTCAACTTGTCTGCTAGGTTTTATTGTGTTGGTACGTGAGGTACCATTGACCGCACAATTGAGACAGGGAACTGTAACTAATTGTTGTGTATTAATAGTGATTGGTGCTAGCAGGCCCTATTGCGCAGAGAGGAAGCTGCACTAGTGTGAAAGATTTCCCGGTGGTCGAGATTTCATCTGTGAGTATGTGCGGAATTTGGAATGTGTTATTTCTGGCTATTTCTAGTGTGAATGAATTCTTTAGTGGAGCATAGGAGAGTTATTTGTTTACTGTGCTTGCTTACAGTTTGTGAAAGGTTGGTGTACAAGAAATTGTAAAGGAGGATGAACCACTGTGAGGAGTGAGGGTTGAGTCAAAGAGTACTGCGCTGGGCTAGGTCAACTGGTGCGAAGTGTCACATTGGGATTGGCTGGTGTGTTATCGAATGTCGTGCTGGGTATCTCATCACACCATGATCAGAAGACTGCATCACATCGGTAGCCAAGGAAATGCCCCACAAATGGATTGCCTCCTTCCTCATCGGAAGAACACAGAAGGTCCGCCTACCTCCATTCACCTCTGAACCCAAGGAAATCATCTGCGGATTCCCCCAAGGGCACATCATTCAGCCCCACCATCTTCAACACCTACACGACCCCCTTGGCCAACATCGTCAGATCCAGCGGACTAAACATCATATCCTATGCAGATGACAACCAGCTCATCCTCTCACTCTCAGAAGATCCCGCCAACACAGGAACCTACTCAAAGCGCAGGTTCTGTGACCGGAAGACCGGCAGCTGCGATGGAGCCGAAAACCGCTGCGTAGGTGGGACGATTTAGCTTGATTTTGGCCCCGTTGACTCCGGAGCCTGATGTGCAAAATGGCGCTGGCAAATGATTAGCTTGATCCCAGCTGGGCTGGCTCAGAGCAGGTTTAGCCTCGCTGGATTATCCCTGTGACCTGTTCTGACCCCCGGAGCGACCGGACCTGACTGCGCTGCCGAAGCCTGTGAATTCGTCGTGGCTCCAGCCCTGGCTGCGTTGGAGACACCCCGAGCGCCACCGAGGCCGGCCGGACACTTTGAGGCGGGCTTGGTGAGTGCGTGCGGGGCCCTGGGGGGAGAGAACCATCAGTCAAAGAGGAGCCGAGGACCAGCTCCGCATCTTCTCCTCGGCCACCTCAGTGGAGGGCATCTCCTCGGGGCTCAGGATTGCGGGACCGCCCCACACCGCCACACCGGCCGAGAGCTGCCGCCTACATTCCGATCCCGTGTGCGTAGTGCGTGTCCCCCCTGGCTTTGGGGAGCGGACCGCTGCTGAGCTTGCATTTGTCTGCGGCTTCCACGGTGCTCCGAGGCACGTGCCTGGCCAGCGGCCCACCTCCTGGGACCCTGGTGCTGCTGCGGCTGGGGAGCTGGTTGATGCCCGGTGCCGTGGAATTCTGGACCTGGCTGCTATACCGGCGCTGCCGTGAGGTGCGCCCGACGCTTAGCTGAACCTTCACCTTCCGCAGTGAGTACCCACGGTGACCCCCATTCCCCTCTATAGCGCTTCGGGGCGCTCGTGGGACTCAACACAAGGTATCTTGTCCTCGCACCCCACAGCCATTACTGATCCTGCGCTGTGGCGCGACCTGCTACTCCTTTGGATTCCTGGCCCTACGACCTGCTTGACCTTGGTCTACGTCTCCTGCTGGAAAGGCATCCGTGACTTCTTGCCCCCCTCCCCTTTGCCTTCCACATTGCTGGCAACTCGGACGGAGGTGGAGTAGCTGCAGTGCCTGACCCCAAGATGGCGGCTGGGGCCAGTCTTGACTACCGCCGCGGGGGACTCCTGAGGCCCCAGGGCACTCCCAAACTGAGCTGTTGGGGCATTCCAGGTGATCCCCCTTACGAAGGTGCTCTATTCTGGGGGCATTTCAAGACTGGGGTGTCCACTGTAAGGATGGGCCAGGACAACGCCTGACTTTAAGATGGTGCCCTCGCCCTGACTCCGTACTGCCTGCAGCCTTCTCCGGTTCTCTGGCTCAAAATTTCTCAGAGTAATCGTGATCATTTTACTGACCGCGGAGACCGAGCAATTATGGCCGATGCCCGGTGGAGCTACCATATGCAGCTATAGCGGAGTCTGGCTCTGGGTTCACCCCATCGGCCGTCACCTACCCAGCCGGACATCGGACATTGTTTTTCACGTTTCTTCATGGTTTTATTTGTCTCTCTCTTCGACTGCCTTGACTGCTTTATTCCCCCTGGAGTACTCTCCCCCTTCAGATCTATCTGACTCTGTCTACTTTCTTCTCCCCTGTTTACCTTTCCCCCACTACCTTCCATTCCCTATGACGTGTGTCTTGTATTGCTACGCGCTAATATCTTATATTATTGTGTAAGCTCACATTTTTCTCCCAAGCATATACTGATAACTGCTACTGCAACTGTAACTGTAACTGATGTAACTATGTAACAATGTTCTGATGCAATGTCTTATCTCATGTAAAGCGCTTTGATACCTCCGGGTCTAGCCAGCGCTATATAAAACTTTTCAAATAAATAAATAAAAAATAAAAAGGAACCAACTTCCACAGGTGCATGACGAGTGTTGCCAACTGGATGACGCACAACTGCCTGAAGCTCAACATGGACAAATCGGAAGTGCTGATCTTCGGCAACAACACCACCCCTTGGAACAACTCCAGGTTGCCCTCAGAACTAGGACCATCACCCAAACCGACCGACCACACCAGAAATCTCAGCATAATCCTGGACATCAAACTGACCATGAAGTCCCAGATCAAAGCAGTCATCTCTGCCTGCTTTCACACACTTTGCATGTTACGAAAAGTCTTCAAATGGCTCCCCCTGAACACCAGGTGCACTGTCACTAAGGACCTAATCACCAGCTGATTAGACTACGGCAACGCACTCTACGCTGGGATCACCACACACCTTCTGCAGAGACTCCACACCATACAAAAGTCTGTGCACACTCATCCTCAACCTCCCCAGACGGACCCACATCACCCCCACCACAGAAAACTCCAATGGCTCCTCATACAGGAGATGCCAATTCAAGCTGCTGATCCATGCCCACAAAGCCCTGCACAACCAAGGACCAGCCTACATAAACCATCACCTGAGGTTCCACCACCCTACCAGACAACTACGCTCTGTCTCCCTCCCACTCATCCATGCTCCTTGCATCCACCAAAGCAACAGCGGAGGATGCTCCTTCACCTACCTTGTGGCAAAAACCTGGAACGACCTCTCTCTGCAGCTCCGGACCTCCACCTCTCTACTGGAATTCAGGGGAGCACTCAAGACTAGGCTGTTCGACTGAGGCACATGAACCATCATGACCCTTAAGCGCCTGAATACCCTCTCGGGTGATTACCCGCGGTATATAAATCCACTTGATTGGTTGATTGATTGATTGATTGTGATAGGTCCACGGAGAAAAGGATTGCACTATGATTGGGTGTGAGTATCGATCTGTATTCAATTGTGATTCGGACTTAAAAGTTGCATATTTGAATTGAAATTTGCTAATTTCATTGCTGAACAGTTTTTTGTTTTTTTAAACCATTTTTATTGAGTTTTCCATAAACATCATAAATTGACATAATATTGGCCATTTAACACGGGTATCAGGAGTGTACATTGTAATTTAACTAGTCCAGCAGGGGTTGAAAATGGTGTATTCACATTGAGGGTGATTATTGAGTTCCCTGTCGTGGTCACGTCTTGTCGTAGTGTGTCTCGTTATGTCTATAATGACAAACGTGTGCTTTGTTCATTACCCGGTTCTTGGAACTACCGGCTTGAGTAATAAAACTGGGGCGAAAACTGGGATAGTAGGGCATGGTGAATGGGGCATCTTCCTCCAAGCGCGTCCAGAATTAGGAGGATGGTGTTGCTGTTTGGGTTCTTATGTGGGGGGCGGGGGGTGCAGGGCTCTTAGGTGGCAGGGTACTGGCAAGGATACATGTTACGCGCTGGCTTGTTTCGTCCTGCGGGAGCTGCGCTGGGTTCAAGAGCTGCCTTCGTATCTAGGCGTGTGAGCTGAGCTTTCAGCTTGTGAGTCTGATTGCGTCCGTGTGTCTTGGTTACGGGCTGCGGTCGCATTCGGCCGCTGTGGGGGTTTGCTGAGCACTTACTGCATGTTGCCTGAATTGGTGGAGGATCATGGCCACTCCATAGATATATGTGTCTTACGTACTCCCTGTATCTCCTCCCGCCTGATTGTATCCTCCTCCGCTGAGCCCCATTTACTGACTGCCCCCGTCCAAGCTGCCAATGGGGGTCCCTCTGGGGCTCTCCAGTACATAGTAATACCTCTCTTCGCCAGCAAGAGGGTTAGGGATGCGAAGCGTGTCTGCACTTTAAGGGTTTTATTCCTGCGGAATATCCCAAGCCCACTGGCCTCCCAGGTGTTGATGTTGGTGAGCCCTGTTAGTTCCCACAGTGTCTTGTGTATTGTGCTCCAATAGGGTTGTATCGTGGGGCAAAGCCAGAACATGTGTTTAAATGTTGCATCCGGTGTCTGGCATAAACCAGACACCGTAAAACTGTGTGCATTCCCCGGACGTTGAGGGACATGATACTACTGTCTGCAGTCGCTGGCATGTCTGGATGCATTCTGAGATCGGGGAAATGGGTACAGGACACCCTGCTCTGAGCCCGCCCCCGGCCTGTCATCATATGATGTCGCCCAGTGGAGATGCCCGCCCTGAGGAGGAGTACATTCGTGAGGGTAGGGGGTAACTGAACATAAATTTGAACCTGTCGTGGGGGTCAAGCCCCAACCTTCCGGACCTACCGCAACTGGCGATACGTCCAAACTATGCATCATGCTAACTTTCTAGTGTACTGCGTGGGGGGCTGTGTGCTTGGGGTGTTTCCTTTTCCTCTGCTTGTGACGGCCTATATTCCCGGGTAGGGCGTTGGTGGGTCCCGTTATATATGAAGAGGAATGGTAAGTTGCGGGGTGTCTGAGGAGACAGTGTTGTCCTGTCGCGTCTCTCCCTATGTGTGGGTGGCTTGGTGTCACGGTTGGGTGAGAGCAAGGGTTGGAGAGGTGGAGGGTGTTCCTGTGTGTTGCGTCCTCTTAAATTATTGTATCTGCCGTCAGGGGGTCACCAGGGGAGGGGTCGTTGAGTCGGCTTGGGATATACTTGTGTCTCTAGAGTCTTCTTCAGAGGTAAAGATGTGCGGGCCATCTTCTCGGGCTGAGCCCGTTTGAGCCAAGTCTAGGTTTGCCGCCGCCTGGAGGGCCCTCCTTCACTCCGCTATGTTTTCCTCAAAATTGGGGGGGGGGGGGCCAGCCGCTGTGCTCTGATGTTTCGGTCCTCGCCTCCGTGGTGGCCTGTTCCTTCTGTGAGGCGTGTGTCGCGATTCTCGCATGTCGGAGGCCAGCCTCTGGAGGGGATCCATAGACAGGTGGAGCTCTATCCAGTCGAACACTGCCTTTGGATCTAAGAAGAACTGGGTGTCCCCATCATATATGATCTTGAGGCGAGCTGGGTAAAGGAGCGAGTACTGGATCCCCTTTTGGCGGAGGATCAGCTTTGCCTCCAGAAAAGAGGCCTGTTGCCGTTGCACAGCCCTGGAGTAGTCGGGGAAGATCATCACTCTTTTGTCTTCAACCAGGAGTGGCCCATGCTGCCTTGCCGCTCTCAGCACAGCGTCTCTGTCTCGAAAGTGGAGTAGCTTTAGGAGCAACGGTCGTGGGGGCATCCCGGGTGGGGGGCCGTCGGGCCGGGACCCTGTGGGCTCTCTCCACAGAGAAGAAAGGTGTGAGTTCAGCATAAGGGGTGAACGACCTGAGCCACGTCTCCACAAATATCACCGGATTAGTCCCTTCTGCCCCCTCCGGTAAGTTGATCACTCGGATGTTGCTGCGTCGAGACCGCCCTTCCAAGTCATCTGTCCTCTCCTCCAGCTTGTTCAATCGGGTCTTGAGATCATGTATATCGTCCTGCTGTGCTTTTGTTATTGGTTGGAGGGTGGCTAAGGTCTTCTCCCCGTCTGTTACCCTATTGGTTAACTTACGGTGGTCACCCCGCAATAGGCCGAGGTCTAATGATAGGGCTCAGAACCTGTCTTCCATTGTGACCCGTGATTGTTCAATTGCCGCTAGCACACTGTCCAGTTTGGCGGACATTGACTGCGGAGTGGCTGGCTCTATCTCCGAGGCCAGATTAGAGATGGTTGGGGGTGGATGTCAGCCGGGGGCCGGTGTCTGCGATCCTGTAGCTTGATGTATGCGCCCCATGACGCTCTCAATGGCGTGGCGGGGGCCTCCCGCTTATGTAACGCCTGGGGTAGCCTGGTGAGGTCCACTGCTTATGGCGCTGTTGCGAGCCCTTGGCTAGCCTCTTGGCTCTTCGACTGGTCAATGTCCGCCAGCGTGGCTAGTCTGATCCCTGCAGCTCCTGGGAAGCGTGGGGAGGGGAGAGGTTAGGATCCTTAGTTGCAGACTTCTCTTCCTGTGTTCTATGCCTCCTGTTTAGTGGTATCTGAGTAGAATGGGGCTGTGTCTGGGCTGGAGGCGCCCTTTTAGTTCGAGCTCCAAGGTTGTTTGGTTCGTCTGCTCTAGGCTCCTCCATCGTCTTCCGGCCCAGGGAGAGTGTGGCCCGAGCTCCGCCAGGGGCTCGCCGCCCTCTGTGTGGCCTCTGACTCGGCCTCCGCCAGCACCGTGCTTTCTTGGCCGCCGTCCTCCGCCTGAGTATGCTTTGCAAGATCGGCGCTCTAGGTTGTCGCTTTAGTTGAAGTCGCGGCCTGGCCAGGTGCTCGCAGGACAATTTCGTCGACAAGGCCCAGTATAGCCTCGGCTGGGTGCCCTTGCCTCCGAGTATGCTAGTTGCTCCTCTGCGCCCCGGGTGGAGCGGAGGCCCTGCTTCTGCGTTCTTCCCCGGTGTTTCAGGTACCTGTGGCCGCGAGGGGGGGCCCCATTGAGCTCGCCTGCTCTTTTTGTGTCCCTCAGTTCTACTCTTTGGGGGGTCCCTCTTGTTGCACCACTAGTGCCTCCCCGACCACCCCCTGGGCAGCGCACCGACTCACCACCAGCCTCTGCTATATTCGTATTGCTGCTCGTGGGGTGGCGACATACTCCGCCCTCTTCCCTGCTGGGGCCCTGCACTAGGCCGTCGCTAAATGTGCTGGAGGGGCCCCTGGCCCCCGTTAGGCCGCGATGGGGTGTTGGGAGGGGAGGGTATCTGTGTCCGGGAGCACTGTTCCGGCCCACATGCGGCCTCAGTTGCTGCTAGTGTGGAGCGGGGGGGACCGGTCCAGACACTCCCGCCTCCCGCTGTCAGGCTGCCCGCCCGCTCCTCACCTCCACCTTCCCAATATTGGTGGTCCAGCAGCCGTAGGAGTCGAGTGGCGGCAGTGGGCCAGAGCTGGGGCCGCCCTTTGTTTCTGGCCTGTGCCTCTCGGCCGTCCTCAGCTCGTCCTTACGGCTGCTCTCCCCCCGCGGTGGCCGCCATCTTGGGGGCGAGCAGCCTCGAGGTTGGGGCCCAGTCGGTCACTTGCACGGCGCTGCCCTTCACTGGTCCTGCTGGCTAGAATCTCCCGGGCCACTCCCTGGGTTGCGCATCGGCCACTCACCAGTCCTTGCTGCGCTCGAGCCCTTGCTCGTGAGGATGCTACACACTCCGCCTCCCTTGTTGTTGGGCCCTCGCACTAGGCCATCACCGAAGGTGTCGAAGAGGCTCTCAACCTCCGACAGGTCGTGGTAAGGAGTTGGGAGGGGAGGATCTCCTCTTCCAAGGGCACTATTCTGGCCTGCGTACGGCCCCAGTTGTTACTAGCGGGAAGGCGGGAGGGAAATGGGCCAGGACGCCCCTGCCGCCAGGCTGTCCGCCCGCTCCGCACTTCCTCTCTTTCAGTGTGGGCAGTCCGGTAGCTGGCCCTGAGTCTCCCGGGCCTCCTCTGGGGCTGCACGCAGGCCGCTCGTCAGTCTCTGCTGCGGTTGGGCCCCCCTACACAGGGGTGCCGCACACTCTATCTCCCTTGCTGCTGAGCCCTCATGTTAGGCCGCTACCAAAGGTGCCGGAGGGGCTCTCAACCCTCGACAAGTATTGATGAGGAGTTGGGAGGGGAGGGTTTTTTCATCTCGGGGCTCTGTTCCAGCCCGTATGCGGTCCCAGTTGCTGTTAGTGGGGAGGCGGGAGGGGTGATGGGCCTGGACGCTCCCGCCTCCTGCTGTCAGGCTGTCCACCCACTCCTCACCTCCCCTCGACGGTCCGGCAGCTGTAGTCAGATGGCGGTGGTGGGTCAGAGCCGGGGGCCCGCTTTGTCCCAAGCCTGTGCCTCGCGGTCTTTCATGGCTCGCCTTTACGGCCACTCTCCGTCCGCGGAGTCCGCCATTTTGGAGGGAGAGCAGCCTCGAGGTTGGGGCCCAGTTAGCTGTGCGGTGCAGCCCTTTGTCAGTGTTGCTGGCAGTCTCTACTGGTGCACTGAGTGTTTGGCGATAATTAGGCGCTATTTCATGCCTCCGCTGGGCTCCACCGACCAGGATATTTGCTGTTTGTACAGGCCGGCGTGCGGAGCTCTACTCGGGCACGTCCGCCATGTTTGCTGGCTTAGCCACGCCCCCTTTCATTGCTGAACTGTTAATCATGAAATGTTTCAGAGTCCTTAGAGATTTGGTGAGGAGTGATGGGCAAGGTCCTACCTTTGAGGACGAGGAAGCTCCACCAGAAGGTATTCCAGGTCATTATATGGTGTCAAATGTAGGGCTTCACATAAGTTTGTGGCTTCGTCAATGGCATAAGATCACGAGAAAGAAGAAGCATTAAGATCTCCACAATATGGCACATTATGAGAATTTTAAAAAATTTGAGGGGAGTGTTGTATCATATAAAACTCTCTCCTAGACCCGCACAGTATGAAGCTTTATATGCTTGTGAGCATACTGCACATGCAAAAGAGAAAGAGAAATACTAGAACCGAGCTAAGAAAGTGGTGCAAAATTATGCTGATGCTAAATGGGATGAAGAACAACATATGTGGAGAAAATGCGTACTTGACGGAGGTAAAATGTACCCCATATTGACAACAGAGAAGTCTAAAAAGAAACGAAGGCACAGAAACGAAGATGATGATATCACTAAAAAGTCTAGCACTGATAGTGATTCAGGCGATGATTTTTTAGATGTTTTGCTGTCCTCACATTCACTGCCTTATGTTTCCTTGTCTCCTGTTTCAGATGGTACTACTACAAATAGTGGTACTGTTGCCACAGCCCCTGCTGACCTAATTGCGGCTCAGATTGGAGGACCACTTCTAAATCTTTCACTAGCAGCTGCAGCTAATGAGACAGCTACTAATGTAGTTGCCCCAGTTTTTTCTCCTTCTGTTGTATCTGTTCCTGCACCAACGTAACAAGTCATATCTGCTCAGACTTTAGCTATTCCTGTTGTATCTACACCAGTAACCATTACAGAGACTCCTGCTGTTCCATGAGCTGTAGGTGGAGTAGCCGCAACAGGGTTTATCTCAACATTTTAGAATTCACAGATTGTTGCTTGTAGCCCACCACAGGATGTACAATCCCTGACAGAAGCATGCAAACTTGTTTTCACAACTCCAATGACTCAAGGGGGGACAAGACCTTTTGATAATGAGGGTGTGCCCCCAAGGTTTGAGGATTCTCCTGAGAGTAGAGGGGCAGAAGAAACTGAGTCGTCAATCACGAGTCAAGGAAAAATTAGACCTTTAGATGTACCAAAGCTAAAGGTGAAATTGGAAGAAATCATTATGGGATGTTTAGACATTTCACATCTGAATCAATACTAGGAAAATGAGCGAATATATTTAAGTAAAGACATTACTAGGCATGCAGCGACAGCACATGAGAAAATAACAGATGTGGCAGGGAAATATGATGTAACCCTTCTATAAGAGTCTGTCATTGCAGAAAAGTTTCAGGACAGTCTTAGATGATGAAGCGATTGTCAGTACGCAATCTTCAGGGATTGGGTTATATATTGCTGGAATAGTTAAATGCATTCGGAAATGGAGCAATTTTGACAGCTTGGAGAGCAAATGAGTGAAGAAACATGGAAAGAAAAAGAAGCAAACAGACAGTGTAGAGGGAAATGGTAAACGGCCTCCAGCACCCCCAGACAAAAATGAGGCTCTGACGTTCCCTAGGTGGCGGGATGTTCATGTGCCAGGGAGTCAAGGTGTTCTTACGACATTGATGAGCATTTTCCCTAAATTGAAAGAAAATCCTTCACAATCATACACTCAGGTTGACAGATTTGTTAAGATCACAAAGGTGTTGTGAACAGATTTGGATACCTTTCGATATTGTGGTACCAAGTGATTTATGGGCTGAGTGTAAGATAGCCATACAGTGGAATCGTACGGAACCCCCAAGGGATCCACATGTTCATGCACTATCTCCTACGGTGAGGCAAAGTATGATAAGGTGATCACTTTCCTGAAAGGACCGGTCCTGACAAGGGATCTCAATTAGCTAAAGATTAATAGAAAGACTAAGGAAGCTAAAGAATCAGTGCATGCCAACTATGAACGACTGTTGCAGGTATTCAAACAGCACAATGGTCAAAGCTTTGTGTTACAGTTCATGCTTGAGTTGCGACCAGAGACCAGTGTGCACATACAACACAATGTGATTTGTTGGCAGGCTATGCCGTAGGATGAGATCTTGAGGTAAGCTAAGTACTGCAGTGATGAGCACGAGATGAAGCAGAAAATCTTTATGGAAAAGTTTGTGCTTGCCCATACGAAGTTGGGGCAGAAAGGCTTTCAAAATCAGTTGTGTATGGGAAACGCTGGTGGAATACAAAGTGTTCGTTATCAGAGCAGAGGTCAAGGGGTGGAATGTGGGAATAGTATTCCATAAGGTAGAGGCTGAGGTGTTCCAGTTGATCCGAATTCCAATGCAGATATTGCAGCGTTGAATAGACTGACTCCTTATCATTATTGTTAACATAATTGGGCACTGGAAGAGGGAGTGTTGTCAGAATCCAAATAGCGTAATTGGTGATTGACAAATGTAAAATGTTAGTCTGACTCAAATGCAGAATATTACGGTTCAGCGAATGCCAGACCCAAATCAGTCACAAGCCCCAATGATGCAAGTCCTGCAAGGTCTGATGCCTTCGCAGAACATGGGTAATCCCAGGTTCAATGTGAATCAAGGTGCAGAACCAAAATCGAATCCTTTCCAAAACAGAACCCATTTCAACAGTACCCTATGTTTGAGAATGAGAGTTTCGATTTAGATCAGTCACAATCACAGTGAGTGAAGGGGGAGGAAGATTGTGTGCTTGGAGCAGTCTTAGAGGTAGACCACAGTAGTCTATTAGTGGAAGGTGAGGTGATTGGCCGCCAAGTGTCATTTTTGATTGACACTGGTGCCACCCGTTCCACTCTTAGAACAGCGGAGGTCCCTGACCTACCCCTCACGGGAAAGAAGATCCAAGTTGTAAGTGTTACAAATAAACAAATAACCAACCTTGTATCAAAAAAGGCCCCTGTAAAAATAGGGTCAGTTGAAGAAGATCACCAATTTGTTATATGTGATATGAATTCTGTAAACCGGTTAGAAAGAGATCTTTTGTGCAAGTTAAATTGCACTATTTACTGCACACCGGAGGGTGTCGAGTTCCAAACGCATGATGAGGATGTTGAATTCAAAATGGCACGACAAGTGAGAACAGTCGAGGACTTACCTCCCAATTAATGAAATACTGCGAATCCCAAAGTATGGTTGTTCAAAAAGAACTCGCACCGAACTATTTAACATCCCCAAAAAAACAGAAAGCAAAAGAAATGTGGTGGTGTCCAAATTTTCTACACTGAGTCTACAATACAAAAGGTCAATCAGGAAACACTGGCCCATTCTTGCTCTTGAACCGGATTTCAAAGGCATCTTCAAAGACGCACGCACGCTTGTATCTTTTATTACACCATGGCTTATGATGAGATATCTAACCTCACAGAACTGAAAGCAGACACCTTTGCATTTGCGGATGAAGATGCTGATAAGATTTATGCGCTGATACATGAGGATACCACTCCTTCATCCATTTCCCGAAATAAAGAGAGCAGCATTAAACAACTTCTTTACCTCACGAAGAGAGAAATTAATCAACATTTGCATGCAAGCACACTAATAAAATATCATCGCGCACAAAGAATTCCCAGGGGTTTACGTATTCCCCTGAAACCTCTATTATGTAAGAACAGCCCAAAATTCATTGAGAAATGGTACGCCATTCTAAACAAATGTTCAGCTCGACCTAATTCTTCTCATCATTGAAGAATTGTCCAAAATTCTGGAAGATTTAACTAAAGAGATTGATAACATCCGAACAGAGTTGACAAACTTGATGACGTCAGAAGATCTAATCAAGACTCTAGAGGATATCAACGTTCAACTAGATAAATACAGTCAAGAAATTAAAGAGAGAAAAATACGCAAATATAAACGCGATACCATTGACTATAAATTGGGAGAGGTTTATTCATGGGCAGAAGTCTATGCAAGACGCAGACAAAATAAACCTTACAGCCAACAGAGTGAAACTGATACATCGTCATCTGAGAGTGACACAAGACGTAAACCAGCATTTAATGGGAGCCAACCGTCTACAAGTGGTACAGATACTGTACAAAGTTCCAACGTTCCTTTTTTAGAGGAAGGTACCGCCGAACAGGACGACCCAGGAGGGGCAAAGGCAAAAGAAAGAGAGAAAGAAACACAGAATGCACTGACCACAAGCAAACGTCTCAAGGGGAAGAAGACACTAACTTAGTTATTAACATTTCATCAAGACCGTTGAACACTCAGGAGACTAAGATCCTCCAAAGAGGCACCTCTTTTGTACCCACTTGCCACACTCACAGTTTGGAACTGGAAATCAGCCTCTTCAAACTGTTGCGCAATCTACGTCTTCAACATTTTTTTAACAACGTTCTTAAAGAACAAATCACAGACCAACCCGATCAACTCAAGGGTTTACGTAGCAGCAGCACCTACATGGCTCCAATCAGCCATAAGAATTTGGATATCTTTGAGAATTTGGTCAAAGCCGACATACAGAAATTCAATTTTAAACGCCAATCCAAACATCGCAATCTCACTAAAAAAGAGTTTAACATTCTCAAAGGACTGGCAAACAATTCAGAAATTACTTGTCAAAATGCTGACAAGGGCGGCGTCCTTGTAATCATGGACACAACTTTCTATATGGAACAGGTACAAACACATGTCTCCGACATTGGAACTTATTGTCCTTTGGAATATGATCCAACTGAACAATTTGCCAATTTGCTCAAAGATCTATTGAAGCAAAAACTAGATGAGGGAGTGATCAACGAAAAGACTTACAGAATTCTTTCTCCGCATCATCCGAGAACACCTTATTTATAT
The DNA here is from genome assembly GCA_963921515.1 of Calotriton arnoldi. Classification (NCBI taxonomy): domain Eukaryota; kingdom Metazoa; phylum Chordata; class Amphibia; order Caudata; family Salamandridae; genus Calotriton; species Calotriton arnoldi. Next base: position 1,910,985 of record CAWUFW010001550.1, read on the forward strand.
ATGCTCCCCAAGGTTCACAAAAACTTAAAACATCCTCCGTTTCGACCTATTGTATCAACTAGAGGAGTATTCATGAATCTGTTGGAAAATTCCTTGACAAGTATCTACAACCATTCATCATGAAGATGAACACATATATCAGGGACACCTCAGACTTCTTAACCAAAATCCAAGACATCAAATTCAATAATGATGATGAAATATGGTTATGTACAGCTGATGTCAATTCTCTCTACACCTCCATCCCACACAACTTGGGTATTGAATCCATAGAAGAAATTCTACTTCACTCAGAATTGGAGCACAACTTTCAACTATTTCTCATGGAACTGTTACAATTCACTTTGTATCAGAGTTACTTCAAGTGGAATGACCAATGTTATCTACAATTGACTGGCACTTCAATGGGCAATTGTGCCGCCCCTAAATACGCGAATATCTTCATGAATAACTTTGAAGAGAACAACATACTCAATACTGAAGTTTGGAAAAATCATGCAATGAAATTTTACAGGTACATTGATGACATTTTCATCATATGGAAAGGCTCGTTCGATAGTCTTAACAACGCTTTGATTTCATTGAACACAATCCATGATAGAATTCAATTCACGTATGAAACAGATGCACAAGTCATAACCTTTTTAGATGTATCCATTAGCAAGGTCAACGATCATCTTGAAACCAACATATACAGAAAGAGTACAGACCGGAACAGTACATTGCACTACCAGAGTTTTCATAACAACGCGTTGAAAAATCATCTCCCATACTCGCAACTCTTGAGAGTCAAAAGAATTGTGTCTAACCCAGTGGTGCTTCAAGAACAAGTTCAACTCATGCTTGACCGTTTCAAACAGAGAGGTTATCCAGACAATGTTTTAGAACAAGCTAAAGATCGTTGTTCAAAAAGAACTCGCACCAAACTATTTAACATCCCCAAAAAAACAGAAAGCAAAAGAAATGTGGTGGTGTCCAAATTTTCTACACTGAGTCTACAATACAAAAGGTCAATCAGGAAACACTGGCCCATTCTTGCTCTTGAACCGGATTTCAAAGGCATCTTCAAAGACGCACCAATTTTTGCATATACAAGGGGCAGAAATTTGAAAGACATTATAACAAACAGATCAAGTGTCCACACGGACATTAACTTTAAGGGTACAGTACCTTGCCACAATTGCAGTAATTGCAACAACGTGATCAAAGGGGCAACAATCAATCATCCCATGAAAGGCACCAACTTCAAACTTAAAGTGAATGGCACTTGCGATACAACCAACGTGATATATATGCTGAAATGCCCATGTGGCTTGGTATATGTTGGCAAAACTGAGAGGAAGATAAAAATCAGGATACATGAACATAAAAGCAACATTCGTACCAAGAATTCTAAATCAGTCGTTGCAGCTCACTTCATGGACAGTCATCACAACATCAGTCAACTACAATTTCTTATCTTGGAAACTGTCAGGAAGATGGATGGTAGAGATAACAACAAACATCTCTTACAACGAGAGAATTACTGGATAAAATTTTTGAACTCTTTGAAACCACACGGTCTTAATGACCGAATGGAATTTTTGTGTTACCTTTAACTTTATTCATGGACGCATTGCTCTCTTCGTGATTATTTGATCTTCAATCATTGTTTTATTTCATCGTTCTAGAGTTGCTCTATATGTCAATTTTTTCTTTCAATCCTCTTTGGAGGTCAACTTATTCAACTGGCACGTTTTTGTGTTATTAATATTAATTTTTGATGTGCTTTTCATCATCACTCACTGTTGTTCATATGCATTTGTCTTAATTCATCATCGTTTTCACTGTTCACACACATTACAACATGGCGTCACTCTTTCCGTCTTTCTTTTGGTGCATTTTGGTTTTAGTCCTTTTTCTATATCGCATTCATCATCGTTTCAAATGCATGTCTAAACTACACTGGCTTTACACGCTTTTTTCTGAGGACGTGATGCCGTTCACATCTTTGTAGAAGTAAGTACTCGTTCACTTGTCACTGTTAAAACTCTTTAACTGATAAATACTAGCGTTGACCAAACTTTGGGTATTCACTTCGCATGTAATGTTGATTTCATTCACGTTGGTGATTCACTGCGGGACTGCATTCACCGATAATGTTTTAAGCAGAACCACATCGTCTTTTTTCACCTTTGTACATAATCGGTCGATGTTTATCGTACCACGGTTCAACCACATGTTGAAATTTTGGTTTGGTATATCTCATCACTTTTTTATCTTATGAATTTTCATCATCGCACGCCCGTTATTTCACTTTTTGGTATTTTTTCATGACACTCATGCACTTTGGTAATTATCACGGCACATTGGACTATCTGGTGATCATTGGTTCATACTGAATAGTGGTTTTGCTCATATTATCTCCGCTTACTTATTCTTTAGATACTCTTCCCTGACGAAGGGCACTATGATGCCCGAAATGCATCGGGAGACACGTTAAGAAGGATTTACTTCCATGGATTTATTTTGATGTACAAAAGATCGATATGGATTACGTAATATCGAAATTGGAATAAACAAGTACTTGGATACTTTGAAAAACTTTATTCACATTTTTTGTTATCAATTCACAAGCATTTTAGATCCCGCACCCATGTGGGTCATTGCTGTGCTCAGAAGGTCGTCCCCCAAGCTGGGTGACGCTTTCATGTACTCATTTTTCAGGAAAAGACATCAGACATATTAAAAGTGTAAAATCTGTCAGAATAACGATTAAACCTAATGCTGTGTTTCTGAGAACACCACCTTATAATCTCACACGTAAGACAGTGGCTGGAATCACTCCAGCAATTGAGTCAATGATACAGCAAGGAATTTTGAGAGAGACAGTATGAAGTCCATGCAACTTGGGCTTGCAGAAATCAAACGTAAAACATAAGAATCGTGCAAGACTTAAGGAAAATTAACAATATTGTCATTCCATGTTGTTGCGTGGTACCGAATCCAGCTACAATTTATTTCAGATACCCTGTGATGCTGAGTGGCTCACAATGATTGACCTGTGCTAGACATTTTTCTCAATGCCATTGCATGAGGAAAATCAGTTTTTATTTTCATTCCAGTTCAAAAATAGAGTTTTGGCATGGTGCCGAGTTCCACAATGGTGTATCTTTAATCAGATCTTGAATAAGAATATAGAGTCCTTACAAATGCCATGTAATTCTGTTCTTGTGCAAAACATTGACGCCTGCTTGTGGCGTCAAGAACACAAGAAGCCTACAAACAGAATACTATTGCCCTTTTGAACCACTTGGCTGAGAACAGACACAAGGAGGCCCTAACACATTGCAATATTGTTAAAATTAAGTTCTGTGTCAGGACATCTCATTGAGAAAGGAGCAAGGAAGGTGTCACAAGAGAGAATTACTGCTATCCTAAAAACGAATCCACCTAATATGCAGAGAGAAGTCAGGATTTTTCTGAGAATGGTGGGCTACTGTAGACAGTGGATACCAACTTTTCACTAATGGCAAAGCCTTTACTAAGGCTGACGCACAAGGATGTGCATGATCCGCTTCCATTGGACAATCATTGCTTAAAAGCATTCCTAGAGCTGAGAAAAGATCTCTGTCGTGCCCCGGCACTAGGAATGCCTGATCACAGTGGAATGTTCACTCTGTTTTGCAGTGAGATGGAGCCTGCGCTCTCTGAGTGGTTACTCAGTTGCATGGCGACTCTCGAAAATCTGTGGCGAATTTCTCAACTACCCTTGACCCTGTAGCTGCAGGACTGCCCAACTGCCTTAAAGAAGTTGCAACAGTAGGTGTCAGTATTGAGAGAAGCAAGAGTATAGTTGTGCGTCATTCTCTCACAGTGATAGTTCCGCCTTCAGTGGATATTTTACATACATGTATTAAGACACAGTATATGACAAGTAGCACGCTCACAAAGTATGAACAATTGATTCTGACTGCTGAAAACGTTGCTTTGAAAAGATGTCAAACCCTTAATCCAGCTACACTGTTACCAAAGCCTGAGAATGAAATTGATGAGGAAAAGGTTGAGTATGACTGTCATGATGTCACGAATGTATGGACCAAGCCAAGACCTGATATTAAGGATGAACCCCTTGATGAGTCTGACTATGTAATGTTTGTTGCTCGCTCGCTTTTAAGAGCTAGCACGGGAGATTTGAGAGCAGCTTATGCTGTTTGTACAGTTCATGATGTGGTGGAAGCCTCCTGGCTCCGAGGTGTCACCTCTGCTCAAGTAGCAGAACTGGTCACTTCTTACCAGAGCCTGTTACCTTTCAGACCGATTGAGGGTGAAAATATTCACTTATAGTCAATTTCGCTTTGATGACGTCCATGACTTTGGACAGTTATGGTCACCAAGGGGATTCATGATTTCATCTGGATTTTTCATCCCGCATGGGGAATATGTGATGAGATTATTGGAAGCTTTGTAGTTACCTCAAGAAATTGCTAGAGTTAAATGTGTAGCCCACAGAAGTGAAAATGACTATGTAATCTCTGGAAAGAGATATGCCGACGAAGTTGATTGCTATTGCGCAACTGTGGCATGCGCACTTAATGTAAAGTATGCAAATGAATCTGATGAGGACACCAATTTGTGCATGCTGTTGACTGCTGGTGATATTTGGGAGGAAATCAAGAGATTGCCAGAAGAAGTGTCAGAAGCGGAGCAACAAGAATGGTCTGAGCAGGATGCGTTAAGAATGCAAATGAGATCTGGGTCTCAGCTGATGGAAAACTTGTGTTGCCTGATAATTTGTTGTTCCCAATGACGAGACATGTCCTTGGTCCTGCACACATAAGGAAGAATGCAATGGTGAGATTATTGGGGCAGAGTTGGTTCAACCCCCAATTAAAAGTTTTAGCTGAGGAATGGTGCCATAGATGCATGACCTTTCAGCAAAGGAATATAGGGAGAAGGACCCCTTTAACCATGAGTCACATAGGCAGACCAGGCGGACCCTTGAACAGAATGCAGTTGGACGTCATTGAGATGCCAGTCTGTAATGGGCTGAGATATGTCCTGGTCATAGTGTTAATTTTCTCTCGATGGTTGGAAGTCAATCAAACATAGAGAAATGACAGTCTCACTGTTGTCAGACTGCTGTTGTGAGAACTTATACCAAGGTTTGAATTTCTGGTTTCACTGGAGTCAGACAGACAGACTCATTTTAATAATGAGATGCTTAAAATGGTGTGTGTGGCACTAAAAGTGGAACAAAGATTGCATTGTAGCTATATTCCAGAAACTTCAGGAATTGTCGAACAGATTAATGGGACACTGAAATCTCATTAAGCCAATGTGTTTGCTTCCATTTTTTTTTAAATCATCAGATGCTCTGCCTTTGGTGTTGATGAGTCTCCAAAGTACTCCTGTATGAAAAACTGGATTGTTGCCACATGAAATATTCATGGGACGTGCCATGATACTGCCTGCTGTGCCTGCGAATGTGCTTGTAAGTATCACAGATGGCAAGATTCTTGACTACTGCAAAGAACTGGCTGATTTGGTACATTCTGTCTCTCACCATGTTAGAGCTGTTACTGCAATTCCGATTCAAGAGCAATGCCATGACCTTAGTCCTAGTGACTGGGGTCACGTAAAGGACCAAATTTAGACGTAATATTTGAAGCCAAGGTGGAAAGGACCCTACAAGGTGATTCTGATCACCAAAACTGCAGTCAAATGTGGTGGATTGCCTAACTCAATACATGCCTCCCACACCCAGAGAGCGAGATTTTCTGCCCACTTGAAGAGGTAGTAACATTTGAAACAGGGCTGCGACCTCTTGTGTCTGGACTTCCGGCACTAAGCACTTTATAAGAAACTGTGCAATTTACACACAAGAAGAAATCAGGGAGGGGGATGTGTTTAAATGCAGTTGAGGACAACAACAAAATTAGGGGCACGATAGATTTGGCTGCGTCCCTTTAAGTATCTCCACTCTAGGAGCAGTAGGTGAAAGGAACTTGATGACATAATGGAAGAAGGAATCTCTGCTTAAAAAAGTCCTATGGGAACTTTTACAGGAGAATGTGTCTCTATTATCAGCTTTCTTTTCAGATGAGTACTTTACTAAGAAATTCCCTGTTTTCATAAAACTTCTACAGGACATTATGTCATGTATTGACCCTTTTCGAAATTGACCTTGAGTATCAGTAAGGGCTGAGTGGTTAACTTATCCAACTGAGAGGCAGTGCAGCTAATTGATATTTGACAGATATAGGATTATTACTACATTTGCTATTTGTACATCTTGCTGTTTGCACATTCAACTTGCAAAACTGCACAATGTTGTTAAATGTAGATGTATTGGGATTAGTGCAATATGTATAATTTGCAATACAGGAATTGCACATTTGTAAATTGCAATTTGCACAGTGATATTGTATACATGCTTGATGGGACATTGCTATATTTGCTATTTGCAAATCTTGCTGTTTGCACATTCAACTTGCAAAACTGCACAATGTTGGTAAATGCAGATGCATTGGTATTAGGGCAATATGCATACTGCCGTAATATAGGAATTGCTATTATGCACAATTGCCCTCTTCACAAATTTGTAAGTTTCAATTTGCATATGGATAGTGTATACACACTTGATGGGATATTTAGTATACACAAGATTAAACTAGGTACGGTGGAACTAATGAAAATGGACAATGTGTTTGTTGAAAATATCTCAAGGTTGATAAAATACTCTGTGGTACAATTCCCCTTTGGCAATATACAATAATGTTTCTGATTCTAGGAAGGTATTGCTCCTTACTCATCCTATGACAGGATAAAAAAAGCAATTTCTATGCTATACAATGGAATTATTGTACTTTACAGTGAGTAGAACTCAATTTTCTGAAAGGAATGTAGTGAACATGTTATATTGTGAAAGACAGTAGCCCAGTCCTTCATTTGTTTTTAAAAAGGTGCACTTGTGAAAATGGTGGTGGCCCGTCTTAAAAGGACAGTTTGTACACATGAACCTCTATGACCCTATGGAAGTCTGCAGCCAAAAAGCATTGGTCAGTTATTATCCTGTTTTTAATGGAATTGATTAAGTAAAGTAACTATGCTGCATTACCGGAGCTGTGCCGCTTGTCTCTTTGAGTTCCTGTTTCAAAAAAGGAGGAGAGATGGGGACGTGTCTTTGCGATATATATATATATATATATATATATATTCACTGAAAAAACCATAGGTTTTAGGGACAGTTATAGTTAGTTGGACATTGCACTCGTACAAAACCCGTGAAATTCCCCCGTTATAGTTAGTCCAGCTAACTATAACTCGCGCCCGCAATGCACTGCTGATGACGTCACATATTACATCACTCATGACATGGTCAGTGACATCACTGATGACATCACTGATGACATCTCAAATGACATCACTGTTGACATCATCCAGTGACTGTGTGTTTCTGTAAAGTTTAAATATTTTTAATATATATAGGAAAAGACGTATTGAAGAATGAGTGGGTGTGTAAGTGTCTGTATGGATGATTTAGTAGGTGCGTGACTGACTGTATAAGTGAGTGATTTAACGTATCTTACTGAATGCATGGGTTAGTGACTAAACTGGGTGAATGTCTGTATCCGTCTGTCTGTTGCTGTGTAAGTGGCTGCATGTGTTTGTGAATAGCTACATGAGTGTCTATATGAGTTAATGAATGCTTGTGTGAGTATCTGTATGGGTGCCTGAGTGTTTGTGTGGGAGGGGTGTGTGCGACTCTGTGCATAAATGTGTGAGTGGGTGATTCACTGGGTGGATGGTTTCAAGAGTGCATCTGTGATAGACTGTATGGGTGGGTAAGTGTGTGTAAGAGTGTGTTAGTGAGTGAATGTATGTCCCAGTGGTACATGTGTGAGTAACTACATATGTGAAAGGCAGTATATATGTGTGTTGGAGTATATAAATAGCTATAAGCGAGAGTGAGTGATTGTGATAGTGGCTGTATGGATGAGTGTGTGCTTGTATCAGTGATTGTATAAGAGCGTAAGAATGTGCTAGTATTTGTATGAGTAAGTGAGCTGGTATGTGTATAACTGTATAGGTGAGTAAATGGTAGTGTGTTTAATTATTTGCAATACTGACTAGGTGTGTGAGTACCTCTATGGATGAGTGGCGGTGTTTGAGTGTCTATATAGGAGTATGAGTGCATATGATAGTCCTGTACTGAGTGACCGTAAGTATGAGTGACTGTACGGGTGAGTGAGTTGATGTGTGCGTAGACCTAAGAATCAGTGAGTGGGTATGTAGTTATTGGTGTTGGAGTGTCTATGGTTTTGCGAATGGCAGTCTGTAATTTAGAGTGGGTGTATCAAAGGTTATATTAGGGTGTGAGAAGATGCATGAAATTATCACATGGATGATGTCACCAGTGATGTCATCAGTGATGTCACTGACCATGTCATGAGTGATGTAATATGTGACGTCATCAGCAGTGCATTGCGGGGCGCGAGTTATAGTTAGCTGGACTAACTATAACTGGGGAATTTCACGGGTTTTGTACGAGTGCAATGTCCAACTAACTATAACTGTCCCTAAAACCTATGGTTTTTTCAGTGAATTTCAAAGGTTTTTAAATGCTAATTTGTAACTATAACGTCCCTGAAACCTATGGTTTTTCAGTGAATTTCAAAGGTTTTTAAATGCTAATTTGTAACTATAACATGTCTGAAACCTACGGTTTTTTCAGTGAATTTCAAAGGTTTTGTAAATGACAATTTTTAAATGTATTAATTGTTATATAAATTTTTTTAATACTAATTTACTCCATTTTTAGAAACAATTTTTTTTACATATTTTATTTTTTAAATTACATTGTAATTACATTATACATTACATTACAAAAATACTTTCTCAGAATGAATTACTTTAGTTTAAATACTTTGCACATAGGCAATAGACTTTTAAGTACAGTAGTTACAGTTGTTGCAATGGGCAACACATTTTCAAACACAATGCAACATTCAGCTCAATGTGAATTTCTAGTTAAATGCAATTAGTTACTTTATGGATTACTTTTCTAACCACAGGACTGGATCCTAGATTCAGTCCTGGCACATCTCCTGTAAACAGTTGAGTAAAAGCGTTTTGGTTACAGTCGTGATTTTTAAGGAATATTATTGTACTTTAAAAGTTGACACTTAGAAACTTTTTCTCATAGAATCACCAATGTTATCCTATGGAAGGAAATTCACTTAGAAGGTAAAAACTGTTATCGTTACTTTTCTTACTCAGTGTTGGATCCTGGATCCAGCACTGGTGCATCTCCTGTAAACAGTTGAAAGAATGCGTTTAAGTCATACAGGCAATTTTTAGGAATATTTGTAGTTTGTGAAAATCGACACTTTGAAACTTTTCTGCTGTAAAGCAGACAATGGATTCCTATGGAAGAAAATATAAGTTACTGGTAAGTACGGTTAAAATTACTTTTCAGGGTCAGTGCTGGGCTAAAAGATGCAGCACTGGGTTCTCTCCTGATAACAGGTGAGTAAATTGGAATTCGTACTTTGGTTGATTTTAGAGGAATATTATAAAGTTCCAAAACTCCACACTTAGAAGAATTTCCAAGTGAAACCAGTCAATGTTAGCCTATGAAGGAAATTCAAGTTACCAGTAAGTACGGTTAAAATTACTTTTCAGGACCAGTACTGGGCTGAAAGATGCAGCACTGAGGTCTCTCCTGATAACAGGTGAGTAAATCAGAATTCGGATTTCGGCTGATTTTAGAGGAATATTTGTATGTTTCAAAAATCAACACTTAGAAACTTTTTCAGCAAAAAGCAGGCAATGATATCCTATGGAAGGAAATTCAAGTTACTGGTAAGTACGGTTAAAATTACTTTTGAGGATCAGTACTGGGCTGAAAGATGCAGCACTGAGGTCTCTCCTGATAACAGGTGAGTAAATCGGAATTCGTATTTCGGCTGATTTTAGAGGAATATTTTAAAGTTCCAAAACTCCACACTTAGAAGAATTTCCAAGTGAAACCAGTCAATGTTAGCCTATGGAAGGAAATTCAAGTTACTGGTAAGTACGGTTAAAATTACTTTTCAGGGTCAGTGCTGGGCTAAAAGATGCAGCACTGGGTTCTCTCCTGATAACAGGTGAGTAAATTGGAATTCGTACTTTGGTTGATTTTAGAGGAATATTATAAAGTTCCAAAACTCCACACTTAGAAGAATTTCCAAGTGAAACCAGTCAATGTTAGCCTATGGAAGGAAATTCAAGTTACTGGTAAGTACGGTTAAAATTACTTTTCAGGACCAGTACTGGGCTGAAAGATACAGCACTGAGGTCTCTCCTTATAACAGGTGAGTAAATCGGAATTCGTATTTCGGCTGATTTTAGAGGAATATTTGTATGTTTCAAAAATCAACACTTAGAAACTTTTTCAGCAAAAAGCAGGCAATGATATCCTATGGAAGGAAATTCAAGTTACTGGTAAGTACGGTTAAAATTACTTTTCAGGACCAGTACTGGGCTGAAAGATGCAGCACTGAGGTCTCTCCTTATAACAGGTGAGTAAATCGGAATTCGTATTTCGGATGATTTTAGAAGAATATTTGCACAATGGTGAAGGGAGGGGCGGGGCCTGAGGTGACATCTGTGCAAGCGCGCCCCGTGGCGCGTTTTAAGTTGGGGGATTAAGTCCCCTTGAATCCTGAGGGTCCCTAGGGGCCAACTAGCCCACCAGGAACCTCCAATATGCGCCAGGGGCTGCGTTGCAGAGACTTGTAGAGAGGCCACACCCTTTTTACACCTCTCTGCAACGCAGCTCTGTGGCGCTTTCTGGATGTACCTGTTGGGCTAGTTGGCACCCAGAGACCCTCAGGATTGAAGGGGATTTAATTCCCCATCTTAAAACGCGCCACGGGGCTGTTTGCACACATGTCACCTGAAGCCCCGCCCCTCCCTTCACCACTGTCTAACGCGCCACGTGGCGCGTTTTAAGTTGAGGGATTAAGTCCCCTTGAATCCTGAGGGTCCCCGGAGTCCAACTAGCCCACCATATACCTCCAAAAGCGCCACAGAGCTGCGTTGCAGAGAGGTGTAAAGGTGCGTGGCCTCTGTACACCTCTCTGCAAGGCAGCCCCTGGCGCATACTGGAGGTTCCTGGTGGGCTAGTTGCCCCAGGGACCCCAGTATTCAAGGGGATTCGTTCCCCTCTGCAAACGCGCCAGGGGCGCGTTTGCAGAGTGGTGAAGGAAGGGGCGGGGCCTGCGGGCCCGATCGTTTTAAAAAAAAAAAATTTTTTGTCCCTGAAGGGGAGCTGTGTGGCCCCCTTCCTTTTTCTGTTTTGGGCCCGGGGACCCCATCCCCCGGGGCATGGCCTCTATATTTATTTTTATTATTTTGAGGGGGACTGCGTGGCCCCCTCCTCTGGCCATTTTAAGGCCCCGGGACCCCATCCCCGGGGCCGGCCATACCTTCTTTTTTTTTTTTTTTGAAAACTTTGGGGAGGGGCCGCGTGGCCCCCTCCGGCCACTACTTGCCCCGGGACCCCATCCCCGGGGCTGGCCCTCTCGTTGGGGACTGTGGGGGTCCCCAATCCCCCACAGTCCCGCCGGCTCCCCGCGTCCCTTGGGAGCCGGCATTCCTTTCCACATGGGGAGCTGCTAAGATGCAGCTCCCCATGTGGAAAGCAATGTGCTTTGGATATTGGAAGAGAGCAGGTTTCCTGCTCTCTCTTCCAATATCCAAAGCAGTTTGCAATGACAGGACGGGAGCCACGAGGCTCCCGTCCTGTCATTGCAAACAGCAGTGTCCCGGGGGTAGGCACCCGGGACACTGCAGGAGCCGGCCCTGGGGGTGGTGGTCCCCAGGGCCATCAAGGGCTCCAGGAGGGGCCGCGCGGCCCCTCCCTACATCAGCACAGCCCGGGGAGGTGGTGGTCCCGGGCTTCGAGGGTCCAAAGCGGACCCCCATTTTAATTTGTTAGTGCCCCGGGAGGTGGCGGTCCCGGGCGTGTGGGGGGCTAGAGCCCCCACACAGGTTATTCAATTTAAAAAAAAAGCCCCGGGAGGTGGTGGTCCCGGGGCTGCAAGAGACTCCGAGCCCTCCCGCAACATTTTCAAAAAAAGCCCCGGGGGTGGCGGTCCCCGGGGCTTGAGGGCCCTTGAGGCCCCACACATAAATTAACCCCCACCATGCCCCCGGGACTTGGGCCACCCGGGGCAAAATACAGTCGAGCGCGGGAGACCGCGCTTCGATTTTCGGCAGGATTCGCGCACCCTGAGCGCATCCTGCCGATTTTTAAAAAAATTATTTCTTTTTTGCCCAGGGGTCCTTGTGGGACCCCTGAGCAAACCTAGGGGGTCAGGGTGTTTCTACCCTGCCCCCTTTGTGCGCTTTGCGCACTTGTTTCTGTCCTCGGTTCTACCGAGGACAAAATGGCTGCCAACATTTCCTGAATCGGAATGTTGACAGCCAGCTGACAGCCAATTAACATGCAGCTCGTGATCGGGAGGGTACGCGGACCCTACTCGGCCATAGATATCACTATCTTTTTACTTTTGATTTTCTCAGCAACTACTGAACGGATTTACACCATTTAACAAAAGGGTTCTTTCTGAACCAAGAACTACCTCTTTGCCAAATTTGGTGTAATTCCGTTCAGCAGTTCAGGCTGTAGCCGTGTCTAAAATTTCCTATGGAAAATTGCATGGGGAAAACGCGTTTTAGGACCCCCCTTTTTCTCGGCCCCGCTAGCGAATCCCCGAGACTTTCAGGGTAGGAGCGGACCGGAGCGGGCCACAAAGTTTGAAAATTTTGCGAAGATACGTCAACCGGCAAGAGAGTTATTTCAAATAGAATGTCGCGGATTTGTAGTTTACGTGATAGAGTGCCCATGCACCCTAAAGTATGTTGGAAGCACAATTTGTGAATTAAAAAAAAGAATCCTCGAACATGTAAGAGCAACCATAGCCAGGGATCGAAGCAATGCTGTGGCTAAACATATGGAATTAAAACACAACAGTGATTGGAAACAACTGACATTTTATGGCATTGAAATAGTGGAACAACATGTAAGAGGAGGAAACAGAGAAAAGAAATTGCGCCAGAGAGAATCACGGCACATACTGGCATTACGAACCTACACTCCATACGGCCTGAATCAGGATGAGGAACTGTTTGTACATTTGTGAATATTGAAATCCATCTATGGCTTCCTGGTATAATCTGTTTTTAACAATTTTTAAATGTGAAGTTTTGTATTTATGTTTCCAGTTAAAGACATTTTCTTTTTTGGATATTGGCAATACTGGACAATCAGCAATAATGAATTGTTGCAAAGAAACAGATAGATGCAATAACACTCCCTACTGGAGGGGTCTTAAAATTGTATTACTAAAATACTAAACGGAATGGGTATAGATGAAATAGAAATGATGATATAAGGTTCGAACCCCACTAGAGGAGGGTAAAAATACAAACATTCCGCTTGTGCACATATGAATTTTGTGAGCATTTAAAGAACGTGATTAGTTTAGAGTGTTGTGTTATGCCTTCACTATAGATGTTTGATTGACAAAAGGTATTATTACAGGTTGAATAATAGATTAAGAGAACCACTGAATATAAGTGGCCACATTAGAAAGTATGAAATGGTTTGTTAAAATTTATGAGTTGCTGGTTAAACTACCTGTACCAGAATGCCTATGGGTTTTAGAGGCAGGAAATCACGTGATTAAGATTTGAAAAAATAAGTATGTCGGGAAAAAGCTTTTGTAACTAACCGTGACCAAGGTCTCAAGGAGACCGAAACGCGTTGGTTTATGTACGCTGTACAGAATTGCCCGTTATTACTGGATTAAATCGTTTTTGGAAAATTCTTTCACTGAGTGTGCTCCGTTTGTCTTCCCGGGCGGGAGGATTACATGGAAATGTTAAATACGGCATGGCTCTGCCGTGGGGATTGCACCATCTAAAAAGAAGCGCAACCAAACCCAGCGAAAGTGAGACACTACATGGAAGATATATATATATATATTTCAATATATAGTTCAAGTTCACGTTTTATTCTAGTGTTTAGTCTTTTTAAAACTATTACACTAAAAAACAAACATAAAAACCTTTTGTGTTCAATATAAGACAATTCTGTTCTTCACACCGGGTGTTCCCCATATGATAGGGTCTCTCTGATCTTTGTCAGAATACCTCTTACCGCCCAATCCTGTTAACCTTATTGGTTTTATGTTTTTTACCTGGAATCCACCCAATTTTTATTCTATCAGGTTTCAGACTACATATATACTGGATGTGAGCTCCCTCTGTTCTCTACACGTCCAGCTTGGATAGTTTTTGCCACCTTATAAATTCTACATTCAGCGCCCTGATGAAGGTGTTAGAACTTACGGAATTGTCTTCTTTTCACCAAAACGCGCATCGGTGCAATTGTCATTCTTATTTTCTGGCCATATTTTTGTGACTGTGAATTATTGTTCACATCAATAGATGGAGTATATTGATATACTGAATAATTGACTAAGGAAAAAATATTTCTGTATATACATCTATGTACACTGATGCTTATTGACACCCGGCCATACAATTTAATATTAGTTATATGTGGGACTCTGAATAATGTTTTTAATTTGTGGAAAGTTTGTTTTTTCTTTTCTTATGTTAGTACGATAATGTGTGTGATTGACTTGAAGTGTGAGTATGTGGTTGTTTTATTTTGTGGTAGTATAGGGAGCTCAATATAATATTGATTTGTTTAAATGGAGTATTTGATATGAATATATACCAAATAATAAAACATTAATTAAATGTGTCTGATTCATGATTATTATTATTCATAGAGTTATACCTGTTTGAAAAGTAATGGAGAAGAGTATTTTGTTGCTGTCTGTTGATTAAATGGATGACTCAGCAGGAAAATGAAGTGTTCTTTGGAGATTCACTTGTGTTTAATTTGATGGCTATTATAACCATCAGAGGAGAGAATTGAGAGAGAGAAATGTTACTTTTGCATAATTAACTCGTTTATGAGCAAATTGTGATCTGCATCATTAAAATAACATGTACACATTTTAACATATAATTTGCTGTAGGTGACCACACTTAGCTATTATGAGCAGCATATGAGTTGACATGATGTAATGAATTAAGTTAGCCTAATATTAAAGCCATTTTGAATGTCACATTTACTCGTTTTAGGCGAAGAGGCTTGCACAATTCTGTTGTTTGGCCTGTTATGTTTTTCTTCCCATTGCAGATGCTGTGTTTTTCCAGAAGCTTTCTACTAGTTAGTGAAAGGGTATTTGCTATGTATTAGATGACTGATAGTGAGGTACCCATCGGAAGGAGGAGGATGCCAGGTAGGGAGACTCTTGGGAAGAGCTGACTTTACCCAAGATTCTGTCCAGTGTAAAAACTCAAGGACATAGCCATGCATGGGCCATTGTAATAACATGGGAAAGTGAGAATGGGAACAAGCTGAAATGTTGCAACTAGTGCTTTGTCTAATTATAAAACTGTGAATTCCTTAGACTAGGTGGCACATAGAACACTCAGAGACTTCCTTACAGAGATGTTTACTGACTTTGAACTTAGAAGACCCTTCTCTATTCTGCAGACCTCCACTGCTTGAGTGCAAAGACTTCATGTCCAAGCATTCCTATTCTCTCATGAGAAACCTTCATTTGATTTTCTGAAGCTGACACATTCTTTTTTGCCCAAATTAAATGCTCTTTGCAATTTATACTTCCTTAATTTAGATTAGGGGATTTCCTTTATGGAACACTCCTGTTGCATGTTCTGTATTCTATTTGTAATTCTTGTTAATGTTCTATCTTAGCTTATTTTGAAAAATCGACTTCTAGACCATTTACATCTGTAATAACAAAGACTGACACTTAAATATTTAATGAACTAATGATTTGGATTAAACTAATTTGTTAATAAATCCTTGAAATTCAATCCAATTCTATTTGTTGTTTCCTGTGGAGCGTTAGTCTTTTCTGTTTATGGAAATGAATGTAAATGATGACTCCTAGATCCCTCTCCTTGACGACGAAAAAAATTCCATACGACTAGTGGCTGGGTTTGTATGATGATTATACCCAACGTTTGAGATTTAAAAATCCCCGCTTCAGCAACTGATTGTACCATCAATTTGCAAAAATTACTAATTGCTTTTTGGTGAGTCTAAGTTTGTAGTTTAGATTCTGTTAGCGTTCTTCTTTTCTGCAATGAACATGAAAGAGCGATGGTAAGACGGACTTACGCAGTTTGTTTAAAGGGCGATGGTGTGACCATATATAAAAAAATTAACATCCTCTGCTGTATTTTAAAACAATATTGCAAATCGCCTTGAAGTTCCATGACCATTATAAAAGAACTCTGCCTTTGGCTTTGTTCCTCAATATTGCCATGGAACTCCTTGGTGATATGCAATATACTTATAATGTACAGTGGGGTAATTTATCTCATTTTTAACAGCTGTCATATCGCATGCACTTGAGTATATTTGAACTATGGGCTTGATTACGAGTTTGGTGGTGTTGCTCCAGGTCCTCCCCGCTGCCGCACTGCCAAACCCATGGTCGGGCCGCCCGCCAGATTATGATCGTTTCTCGTGTCTGACGAGTTTTTTTTACTTTCCCACGGCGGTGCCTCAAAAAATGAGCACCGCAATGAGAACGCCAAAAATAGTTCCTGCATGCCAATGACTGTACAGTCCAAACTTTGCAGGTGCTGGTGTGCATGCACAAAGGGGGGCACATGTTGTGCCCCCCTGTGTGCATCCACATGGCTCTGGGGCACCTCCGCCAAGGTTTTCATGGAGGAGGAACCGCCATGAAAACCGTGGGGGAGAGGAAACTTGTAATATGCTTCAGCCAAGCATATTACTGCCTCTACACCACCACCAGGGAACGTCAGTTCCCTGGCGGCTGCTGCGGGACAATGGTGGTCCGACCGCCATACTTGTAATTGGGCGGTCGGGAGACTGCCACTGCCCCACCCCCGCCAGACTCGTAATCAAGCCTTAGGTGTGCCATGAATGTATTTCATGGTCTCAGGGTTTATGGTTACATATACCAATTCAACTACAGTGTATTACTTCACGGCATATCAAATTATGTTTTTTTTTTTCGATACTCCTTGTACTACTGATGGAGCAAGGTTTCAAAATGGAAACTTGCTTGTATGCAATCTTCCTCATAGTATTAATATATTAAATTTGTACTGTCAATACTAATCCTTGCATTCACAAACACAAAAAGGGATAGACGCTTGCCTATGTGTTTTACTAATGAATAACGCTTGTCCATAAACCAAGATGGCCGCTAAAAGCGCAGGACTTTATTGCGCATGTCACAACCTGATCACATGGTGTGACGTCTTTCTTTGCTTGGTGGGAAACTTCTGCTTCTGCGCAGTGTGTATTAAAATGGCCGCTAAATGTTTTCACATGCTTAAGCTTGCTCTCATGTCATTATTAAATTGTTGTTTTCTTAACGCTACTAATGCAGGATAGTATTATGATTAAATGGGAATAGAGTTAGAGAAAGTGGGTATACAGTGAAATTTTTTATTTGTGATTTTAATATTTTCTTTTGCACTTTTAGTAATTCGTAAACTTGGGCCTGGGTTGGTGTCTTGAAACTCGAGAGACAGAGGGTTCTGCGCATGTGTCCTGTATGCCTGCCAAGTGAAGTCAACTTGGACGTCTCCCAAGGCCACGACCTATTGGCCGAAGATGATGTATCCAATGTTTCCGGCAGAACAAATTGTTACATTTCTCCTGTAAAATATATAACATTTGTCATGAGACGGGTGGGAAATAAAGCGAATGTATTAATTTGAAGGGGAGGGCACGTAAAGACAATAGGCTTTACAATTTAGGCCAAATTGATATGGTGCGAGAATCCACCCCCTGTCCCTGTCCAATCAGAAGTAGTGGTCCCATATTTTAGCAACATTAAGGGGAGGTACATGGGCGTAGAAGGGTATAATAGATATAGAATTAGCTAATTAGTTAGCACAGGAGAGCGGAGATGCTGACAGAAGAGATCCAGACTGCCATGCTGATCGGTTGCTGACTGAATCCTTGTCCAGAAGAGGTCCTGAGGAGGGGGCGGCGGAGTCCATTAGACGGGAGAATCAAGAGAAGTCGAGTATCAGAGAGGGGAACGGCGCAGGCGTCGTTGTAGAGAGGTCACCGGTCCTGTCCTGATCCTGGAAGAAGTCTTTGCTCTTCATCCTTCCTGGGTCCTATCTTTTCCAACTCCTTGGCTAAGGGGCTTGGTTCTCGCATTTTAGGTAATTATACTGCAACCTTTAGTTGCGCTGCTGTCTCTATCTTCTCCTCTTCCTTAAACACCGTCATTATTTAGCAAAATCATTTCTAAGCTTTTTCTTGGGTATTTCAATCAAGTACCGTGTTTTCTGTATTTTACTCTGCTAAAACTTTAGATAAACATTTTAAAACTTCCTGACTCAGTGGTTATTTCAGGATTATGTACTATAATGAATGTCACTCATTTTAAACTTCCCAATTAGCAAAGGATCCATTGGTAAGTTATTACTCTTCAATCAGAAGGTAATTGGTAGCAGGGACTTTGATAAAAGAGTACATCTGACACCCAGCGTAAGTATTAGTGTAGTGTGAATGTATGGGCCCAAGTGAGTATATGGTATATGAATGCTGTTGGCTAATATTGCGCTGGATCAGTTTTCTGGTAGCAGAGGATGGTTATTGTTACTCTTTGTTAATTGGGTAATGAGAATTTTATTTGTATTTTTATGAACTAACATCCGCTTAAATTTTTGAGTTTTTGTTATATGTTGTCCAGAATACCCCGGGGTAGGGAAAAAGAATAGTGAGTGGCAAGTGGAAGCCATACTGCAGTGAGGTTATCTGTCAGGCAGAAATAGTACTGAGAAGTTAAGCAGGACTTCAAGTACTCGTTAGGGACTCTATGCGTGTGAGTAATAGCAAAAAGGGTACGCTGATAAAAATTTGATGTTATATCACCTAGTAAGGGTAACATTGGAGAAGTAACAGGTACTTCTGGAGCTTGTGTGAAGAGTAGACGGAAGTGTTTTTACTCGTAGTGTATGTATTAGTAAACGGAAAGGTTTTACTAAAGTGTGGAAGAAACTATCTTTTTCGAAATTAGTGGAAACTGGCACGATAGCGAATGTTTTATGTTGTTACTGAAATTTAATTAAGATTTATAGAGAAAATAAGTTTGCGTAAATTTTTGTAAAGGGAGGGTTAGTTGCCAGAGAGGGAGCTGACGTCACAAAACGCCGCGCTGTGGTAGGTTTAAACAGCGGGTGTGGAAAAACCCTTGTAAAGGAGGGGTCAGTAGTCCGGAGTAGTACTGACGTCAAAGGAGCCGCGCTGGGATTGGTTAAACCAGCGAGGACAGAAAAGAGCAGATTGTAAAGGAGGGGTTGACAGAGAAACGTCACCAGAAAGCCGCGCAAGGATTGGCTCGGAAATAAAAGATAGCAGACATTTGATTGGTCGAAAATATAGAAGCAAAATTCTTAGTGGATAAGGATTGCATGTTAAAACGCGATCCGACTTTAACAGGAACTTGTCCGGATAGGAGATTCCTAGGTTTTGCAGAATATAATTTTGTACACAGAAGATTAGATAGAATGTACGGAGAAAAGAGAAAAATGTCATTCTTACAAAAGATTAAGAATTATTTTAAAAAGGACAAACCAATCAAAACTAGAGAAGGAATTATTATTCCACCAGCTAAAACGCCAGCATCATTTATGATGATGGAGAGAGGTTATCATACCTGTGTATGGATGGAGAATTGGATAGAATACACCAAAAATGGTGGAGTATTAGCATTTCCCGAGAATGGTACCTTCAATGGAAGAATTCTTCAAAACTTGAGATTGAGGATGAATGACTTAGAACCCAGACATAGATTAACCCAGTACGAAGCTCTAGAAGAATGGGAAACCGAGGCATTTGAGCGGGATAGATCTAGAAGTAATAGGAGTTATCCAGGATTTTACCCCAGATATTTACGTGAGTCGAGAGAGGGTCAGATGAAACAATGGAGAAGGACAATGATTACAGAGGGACTGTATCCATTATTCACAGAAGGAGAGAAATCAGGAGGCAAATGTACAGAAAAGACAAAACATTTAATGAGAAATGAGGAGTCAGAAGACGAATTTATGGAAGAAATGTTAAGAAATCCCCCACCATATCAGGAAGGGACAAGTGGATGTCCTCCTAGTGCACCACCACAAACTCCCATGGTACCAAAGGTAATGCAATGAATTCACCCCGACTAGAATACTTCATGACAAAGAAAAAGAAGCCCTAGAAAAGACCAGAACAGAATTAATACAGAAAATAACTCAGATAAAAGTACATCCTGATTCGTTGACCATACCTGTAACAATTGGTCCAGTAGTTCCATTATATGGTACTCAGGGAAATTGTCCTCAACCCATACTTGCACCTACTCCTGTGAGTAATCCCAGACCTGAAGCTCCAGTTATAATTGAGGATCAATTTAGTGACTGTGAATCCACAATATCACTTATGGACTTGCCTATTCGAGGTTCTGTAAATAGTACTCCAAGAAAAGATGTGCCTGGAGGTTCAAAAGATGTAAGTTTAGTAACTTCATCAGGAGCAAAAAGTGCTACCATAGTAACACCTGAAGATCTAGAAAGATGGGTACAAGGGTCAGTTAAACAGTGCACACCTCCAAAAGTACTGGATATCCATAAATTAAAAGTTGAATTAGAAGAAATAATAGCAGGAAATGTAGGAGTAGAACGCTTGAATACCTATGATGAAGAAGAATTATTATTCTTGTGCAGGAGTATCACTAGAAATGTAAAGATATTCCATGAAAAATTGTCCAATTTAGCACTACAGATGGGAATCGAAATAGGGAGATCAAAAGTATTACAGAAACCATATAGAGCAGAATTTGCAGACAAAGATTTAGAAAATATGAATGCATCTGGAAGAAGACTACAAATAAGAGAATTAATGTTAGTTTTACAAAAATGGGGAGATCTAGATAAATGGAGATCTAGGTGGGCCAAGAAAAAGGAAGAAGCACGAACAAGTAGAACAGCATCAGAATATGTGATGAAGGAAGCAGGAAAAGCAGACCAGATGTATCCGATGCGAGAAGTTGCGGGAGGAGGATATGTACATGTCCCATGGAGCAGACAGGATATTTTATCATTTACGAATGACTTTCCAAAATTGAGAGAAAAACCAATTGAATGGTACAAACAGGTTGAAAGGTTTGTGAAGGTGTCAAAAGTATTGTTGAAGGATTTGGATGGTTTGTTTGACATAGTGGTACCTGCCGATTTATGGACAGATTGTAAGATCACAGTCGATTGGCCTAGTGATGAATATCCTAGAGATCCGAAAACAGGTGCCCCGTCAAATGATGTAATGAAAAAGTATCAGCAGGTGATAACATACCTGAAAGGGAAAATACCCCGAAAGAAACAGATTGGGTGAAAATAGATCGAACAACCCAAGAAGCCAGTGAAACAGTGCATTCCTATTATGAGCGTTTATTGCAGGTGTTTAAACAGTATAGTGGATTCGAGGACATTGGAGACAAAAACATGAGTCAGTTTGTGTATCGGTTTGTTTACGGTCTGAAGCCAGAGATTTGCCAGATGATCAAACAACACATGCTGTGTTGGCAGGGAAAGCCCATAGATGAAATTCTGAAGTATGCAAAATATTGTGGAGACGATATTGAGGATAGACACAAGAAATTGCAGGAAAAAGTGATGTAGGCTCAGGTGAAAATGGCAGAGAAGCAGGGAATTAATTTGGAAAATCCGAGTGAAAATCCAGGAAAAGATTCTGGAACGAGTGGTGATACGGGAAATGGTGGAAAATTTAGAGGACGAATGAGTAGAGAAGAAGCTAAAAAGAAATTTCCTTGTCATGGATGCGGAAAATTGGGGCATTGGAAGGTTGAATGTAAAAAGATTCGGAATAATAATGGCCCAAATCAAAAATTAAATCCACAGACGCAGAATGACTCACAACAGGGTGTAAATCCCCAGAGTCAATTACCACCTCCACCTGTTCAGGGTAATGTAAACAGAGCAAAACATGGTACAGACATTGGATACCCAGGAGGGAGTGGTAAGAATGATTATATGACATCACAATTTCTTTTACAGGACAATTATTGTAAATTCGACTCATGACAGTGCCTAGGAGAGGGGAAGAAGGAGTGCATACTTGACGCATCCTTACAGGTAGATCAGTCTGGTCCATATGTTGAAGGAAATGTGAAAGGTAATGATATTACTTTCCTTTTGGACACTGGTGCTACCAGGTCTACTGTGAGATCAGCAGACATCCCAGACCTTCCTCTCTCTAGTGAAGATATCCAAGTAGTAGGGGTAGCTAATCAAAGAATTAGAACACCTCTTACAGAACCAATGGAAGTTAAAATTGGAAACTTCAGAGAAATGCACCAATTTGTAGTGTGCGATTCTAGCCCTGTAAATTTATTAGGTAGGGATTTATTGTGCAAAATGAACTGTACAATTTTCTGCACGCCGGATGGTGTGGCAGTTCAGACACCAGATGAGGACCATGTTTATAAAATTATGGTTGCAAAACAAGGTACAGAAATAGATGAAATGTTTTCGCTGATAACAAAAGATGAGTTGCCAGAAGAATTAAAAGGTACAGTAAACTCAATAGTATGGGATTTCACCTGAAAAGAAGTAGGACTTATGGCAAAAATAGATCCAGTTCAAATTACAGTAAAAGAAGGTGCGATTTTCCCAAATACTAAACAATACAAAATGAGTGCAGAAGTAAAAGCAGGAGTCATTGAAGAAATCAATCGAATGGTAAAACAAAACATTCTAAAAGAAGTGATGAGAAGCCTATGTAATTCACCAATCATGGGACTAAAGAAACCTAGTGGAAAATATAGGATTGTTCAGGACCTGCGTAAAATAAACAAGATTGTGGAACCATGTTGTCCCATAGTACCAAATCCTGCAGTAATTCTATACCAGATCCCTTGGAATGCAGGATGGTTCACAGTAATTGACTTGTGTCAAGCATTCTTTTCAATACCATTGCATCCAGACAGCCAGTATATTTTCTCATTTAAATTTGAGAACAAAGTCTATGTGTGGAATCGGGTTCCTCAGGGGTACACAGAAAGTCCTTCCATCTTCAACCAGATACTGAAAAAGTGCCTTGAAAAACTAGTGATGCCAGGAAGCTCAGTTTTAGTTCAATACATCGACGA
Organism: Calotriton arnoldi; assembly: GCA_963921515.1. Taxonomy (NCBI): domain Eukaryota; kingdom Metazoa; phylum Chordata; class Amphibia; order Caudata; family Salamandridae; genus Calotriton; species Calotriton arnoldi. The sequence goes on from CAWUFW010001550.1 coordinate 1,934,270, forward strand.
CTTATTAGTAGCGTCGACCACCAGAGAAGACTGTGTTGTTGATTCCAGAGCATTATTAAATCTTTTGGCTGAGGAAGGGCATAAAGTCTCACCTGAAAAGTTACAGTTTTGCAGGACAGCTGTTAAATATCTGGGACACCAAATTGAGAGGGGAAAAAGAAGAGTAACCTCTGAAAGAGTAGAATTAATAAAGAGAATGCAAATGCCTGTAACTCAAAGACAAGTGAGAATGTTCCTAGGAATAGTAGGATACTGTCGACAATGGATACCAAATTTTTCCATGTTGGCTAAACCCTTAATTAACATGACGAACAAGAAAGCAAAGGACCCTGTTGAATGGGAGGATGAAAGTGTAGAAGCTTTTGTAAAATTGAGAAACGCACTTTGTTCAGCACCTGCCTTAGGCATGCCTGATTATAAAAGAGAATTCGCATTATTCTGTCAAGAGAGAGAAGATTGTGCACTTTCTGTCCTAACTCAGAGACATGGACTAGACAGACGTCCTATAGCATATTTTTCTGCTACATTGGACCCAGTAGCAGATGCGTTGTCAGGATGCTTAAAAGCAGTAGCAGCGACTTGTTTGAGCATTGAACAAAGCGAGTCAATTGTGATGGGACATCCTGTAAAAGTGTATGTTCCACATGCAGTTGTCATTCTGTTGACAAGAACCCGAACTCAGCATCTTACTCCTAGTCGGCTGACTAAATATGAAAGGATAATAATGGGTGCTGAAAATGTGACCATGGTAAGGTGTACAATAATAAATCCAGCAACTTTATTGCCGGACCCATATCATGAAACAAATAAAGATGACGAAGAAGATGAACATAATTGTGTACAAATTACAGAATTATGTACAAAACCATGCCCAGACATAGAGGAACAGCCTCTTAAAAAGCCAGACAGGGAGCTATTTGTCGACGGTTCATGTCAAATACATGTAGATGGTAAACTAACTGCTGCCTATGCGGTATGTGAATTAACTGGAATAGTTGAAGCATCCTATTTACCAGGAGTCAAATCTGCACAAGTAGCTGAATTGATTGCTTTGATAAAAGCTTGCAAAATTGGGAGGAATCAGAGAGTGACCATATTTACTGATAGTCAATATGGTTACGGGGTTGTGCACGATTTTGGCCAACTGTGGATGCAGAGGGATTTCATGACTTCTTCAGGATCCCCCATTAAAAATGGACAATTTGTAAGGGAATTGCTAGAAGCAATACAATCACCAAAAGAATTGGCTGTGGTGAAATGTGCCGCACACCAGTCAGGAGATGACTGGGTGGTAGTTGGCAATAGATATGCAGACTTGGTGGCTCAACATTGTGCCAAAACCAGAACGTCAGTCAATAAGAGGGTGGAAAGAATGGGAATCAGCTGCCAACTAATGCTGTATATGCCACCTGAAACTTGGAACTAAGTGAAGAAATTGCAAGATGAGGTTGATGAAAGTGAGAAAAATTTGTGGATCAAAGTGGGTTGCTCCCAAAGAGGAGAAGATGAAGTGTGGATCATTGCAGATGGCAGACCAGTCATGCCAGATTGTTTACTCTCACAAATGGCTAGAATGCATCATGGAGACACACACATAGGGAGAGATGCAATGATTAGGCTGTTCAGACAAAATTGGTACAATCCCAAATTCAGGGCTGTTGCAGAGAGTCTTTGCCAGAGATGTCTAACTTGCCAAATGCATAATCCAGGCAGGAAAACGATAATTGGGTTTGGAAAAATTGGAAAGGCAGAGGGCCCATTTATAAGACTCCAGTTCGACTTCATACAGTTACCACCATGCAGAGGACTAAAATATGTACTAGTCATAGTGTGTCTGTTTTCAAAGTGGGTGGAGGCTTACCCTACTAGGAGAAATGACAGTATTACGGTTGCAAAACTGTTGTTACGTGAGCTCATACCTAGGTTTGGTTTCCCAGTATCTTTGGAATCAGATAGAGGAAAACACTTTAATAGCGAAGTGATCCAGATAATCTGTGAAGCATTTCAAATCAAGCAGAAATTGCACTGTGCATATCGCCCAGAGGCTTCTGGAGTGGCTGAACAATTAAATGGCACTATAAAGTCAAGATTGGGAAAAATGTGTGCATCAACATCATTAGAGTGGCCAGACGCATTGCCACTTGTCTTGATGGGACTCAGAAGTATACCTGACAGAACGACAGGATTGAGCCCCCACGAAATAATGATGGGAAGAGCAATGAGACAAACACATGTTCCCACAAATAAATTAGTAAATATATCTGATGATATGGTTCTGGATTATTGCAAAGGATTGGCTGACCTAGTGCGTTCTGTCTCATCAGGTTGGAGAAGACGCAGTTTCCAGGCAGCCTGAACTAGAACATGATCTGAATCCTGGTGATTGGGTGGTAGTGAAGAATCACACCAGAGAAACGTGTCTATCACCCAGGTGGAGCAGACCTTGTCAAGTCATATTGACCACAAATACAGCAGTGAAGTGTGCAAGATTTCCTAATTGGATTCATGTAAGCCACACAAAAAGAGTACCAGAACCTGAAGAAGAGAATCCACAGACAACGCCAATCACTGAAGAAGCTGAAGGTTGCCCAGCTGAGGAATCTCAGGCTAGAGGTTCGAGAGAAGCTGACGGAGAACAACCGAGCACAAGTCAGGATTGGATACCAGTGGTAGAAGTTCCTGAAGTATATTACAGAACGAGAAATCAAACAAAATTGGAAGAAATTGAAGAAGATCAGATAGGTGAAGAAGAAGAAGTTCAGGATCAAGAAGAAAAGATAGTAAAAGATCCTGAACTAAATCAGATAGGGAAAGAAAATTGGACTAAAAACAGTGAAGATTTAATTGACTTTTACACAGGGAAAGACAGGTTTAGAAGAATCAGGTCAGGCTGCAGAAGTTCACAGTGCAATAAGCCCTGATCAGAAGCAGTTAGATCAAGAAGAATTCACTAAAGAAAAAGGGGTTAATACAAATGAACATAAAGAAATAAAAAAGGAACAAAGCCAACCTCTTGAAAGTCATTGTGGAGCTACTGAAGAGAAACCAATCAGACCTGAAAAAGAACAAACAAAAGAAGCAGTAATCAAAGAAAACAAAACAGTATTGAGTAGTAAAAATAATGAGATCTCTGAAGACGTAAACAAAGAAACAGTGCCAACAAAGAAAACAAGAAAAGGAGATCATTGGCCAAGTGTCATTAAAAGAGTAAAATACCACATAACAACCAGAAGTGAAGATCCAGAACAAGTACCTGAAGTAACAAGTCAAACTGAACAAGAGAAAAAGTCAGGAAAAAGAAAAAGTAAAAGATTGAGACTTGTGAATAACAAATTCAAGGGTCCTGACTGGACTTATATCATTCTTGAAGATTTTGAAAGGTCAGAGTCAAGTGACAGTGGTGGCAAAGGAACAAGTGCAGAACTAACATACGAAGAAGAAACAAGACCACCCTGACTAAACAAAAGAATCATCTAAAGAAAAGAAAAAGAGATAAGAAGAGAAATCTTCCTTGTCGAAAAATGCCTGATGATAGAGTTACTGGGAGACCAAAACGAAATTGTTGTAGGAGATGCTGTGCAATCTGCATATGTAGTCTAGTATTGGTGCTTATAGTATGGTTAGTCCTGATTATAGCAATTCCTTACCTTATGATAATAGATAAGAAAATAAATAATGAAACTAAAGGGAGGACAGCAAACATGAAGGGCAATAGAGTAGAATTAATGACAGAAGATGAGGCAGAAATTCATCATGAAATAGCTGATAACGACACTAGTTTAAATGTTTTCACAAAGTTATTGTTTCAGTATGTAGACACAATGGAAGTTAGTAATTGTTATGTCTGTATGAAGTTACCCGAATCAGTAGCAGAAGGATTAACATACCATCATTTACCACTGACATATGGCATCTGATGTAGTGTATTAACAAGTTTGTTTTATAGAACAGGTAGGCTACAGTATTATTATTCAAATTTAGATGTGATATTTTCAGAGGTTCCGATTCGCAAGTGTATGAACCCAGTGCTTACTAGTCAAGACTCACAGTTTATGGGAGAGTTTTTCTTAACAATGAAATCGATAGACATAACACATGCACATAGACACAATCTAACATGTTCTTTACTAGAAGAAGAAAAGATATTTTTGAATTTAGTAAAAGATAAAAGACATGATTTTCAAAAGAAAGCTTCAGAGCATAAGGCTCAGTTGCCACCTTGGGCGGAGAAGGAAGGGAGTTATACACCTGGTAAGGCTCAAGCTGCAATGGCTCTGGATTTCGTAAAGAAAGGGAAAATGTGTCTTCATAGATTAAAGACTGATTATAACAATGTTTTCATCGGTACCAGTGAATGTGAACACAATTTTTTAATTATTGGAGGTTGGGGACTCAAAGGAGGAACAGATTCAGTTTTTCCTGGAATTTATTATGTATGTGGGAATAAGGCTTACTTTAGGCTTCCTGCAAGGTGGAATGGAAGTTGTTATTTTGGAATAGTTTTTCCAAAGATATACCACGTAAAAAGAAACACTGGAAACAATGAAAACAATAATGAGTTAGTACGTAGAAAAAGAGCTAGTTTTTCAGAAATTGTAGGTGATATATTTGGTGCATTGATACCTTCAGTGGGAATAATTCTGAACTCAAGGAAAATATGTAAATTGTCTACAGTGGTTGATCGTTTATCAACAGATACTGCTGGAGGTTTTCTAGTGATTAATACAGAGATGGTTGCGATTAGATCTATGGTGATGCAAAATCGACTTGCTCTTGACATTCTATTGGCAAAAGAGGGAGGAGTCTGTAAATTATTGAAGACGAAACATTGTTGCACTTACATTCCTGATAAGAGTGCAGAAATTGGAACGTACATTCAGAACATAACTAAACTTGAGAAAGAACTTAAACCACTGGAAGTTGATAGTGTATGGGAAAGATTGACAAATAGTATATCGTCAATTGGAACCTGGTTTGCTAATATAGGGAAAGGACTTATAGGTCAAATATTAGTACCCTTAGCAGGGATAGCAATAATAATTTTAGCAATAACAATATGGTGCAAATGCTGTAGAAAGAATGGGACATATAAAGTGACAGGAAAAGGAAAGAAGAGAAAACTAGATGAAATCGAACTAGAAGAATGGAGAAGTGATTTATACAAGAAATTAAAAGGAGACTGTAAGAATAGAAAAAGTAAAATTGAGAATGAAATGAATTGCTAGAAGTTGGCATCTGATTGAGGGTAGTATTTTGATGGCTCAGAAACGCCATCAGAGAGGGGATTGATGGAGCAAGGTTTCAAAATGGAAACTTGCTTGTATGCAATCTTCCTCATAGTATTAATATATTAAATTTGTACTGTCAATACTAATCCTTGCATTCACAAACACAAAAAGGGATAGACGCTTGCCTATGTGTTTTACTAATGAATAACGCTTGTCCATAAACCAAGATGGCCGCTAAAAGCGCAGGACTTTATTGCGCATGTCACAACCTGATCACATGGTGTGACGTCTTTCTTTGCTTGGTGGGAAACTTCTGCTTCTGCGCAGTGTGTATTAAAATGGCCGCTAAATGTTTTCACATGCTTAAGCTTGCTCTCATGTCATTATTAAATTGTTGTTTTCTTAACGCTACTAATGCAGGATAGTATTATGATTAAATGGGAATAGAGTTAGAGAAAGTGGGTATACAGTGACATTTTTTATTTGTGATTTTAATATTTTCTTCTTGCACTTTTAGTAATTCGTAAACTTGGGCCTGGGTTGGTGTCTTGAAACTCGAGAGACAGAGGGTTCTGCGCATGTGTCCTGTATGCCTGCCAAGTGAAGTCAACTTGGACGTCTCCCAAGGCCACGACCTATTGGCCGAAGATGATGTACCCAATGTTTCCGGCGGAACAAATTGTTACATTTCTCATGTAAAATATATAACATTTGTCATGAGACGGGTGGGAAATAAAGCGAATGTATTAATTTGAAGGGGAGGGAACGTAAAGACAATAGGCTTTACAATTTAGGCCAAATTGATATGGTGCGAGAATCCACCCCTGTCCCTGTCCAATCAGAAGTAGTGGTCCCATATTTTAGCAACATTAAGGGGAGGTACATGGGCATAGAAGGGTATAATAGATATAGAATTAGCTAATTAGTTAGCACAGGAGAGCGGAGATGCTGACAGAAGCGCTCCAGACTGCCATGCTGATCGGTTGCTGACTGAATCCTTGTCCAGAAGAGGTCCTGAGGAGGGGGCGGCGGAGTCCATTAGACAGGAGAATCAAGAGAAGTCGAGTATCAGAGAGGGGAACGGCGCAGGCGTCGTTGTAGAGAGGTCACCGGTCCTGTCCTGATCCTGATCCTGGAAGAAGTCTTTGCTCTTCATCCTTCCTGGGTCCTATCTTTTCCAACTCCTTGGCTAAGGGGCTTGGTTCTCGCATTTTAGGTAATTATACTGCAACCTTTAGTTGCGCTGCTGTCTCTATCTTCTCCTCTTCCTTAAACACCGTCATTATTTAGCAAAATCATTTCTAAGCTTTTTCTTGGGTATTTCAATCAAGTACCGTGTTTTCTGTATTTTACTCTGCTAAAACTTTAGATAAACATTTTAAAACTTCCTGACTCAGTGGTTATTTCAGGATTATGTACTATAATGAATGTCACTCATTTTAAACTTCCCAATTAGCAAAGGATCCATTGGTAAGTTATTACTCTTCAATCAGAAGGTAATTGGTAGCAGGGACTTTGATAAAAGAGTACATCTGACACCCAGCATAAGTATTAGTGTAGTGTGAATGTATGGGCCCAAGTGAGTATATGGTGTATGAATGCTGTTGGCTAATATTGCGCTGGATCACTACTAATACAACAATTTGTGTTGTATCACTGGATGTGCTGAGTTATTGGAGTTGTAGGTGTAAGAAGCCTTCGGCAACGGCACGTTGCATCTGAAAGAGGAAATCTGACCATTCACTTGCTCTGGAAGTAAGGTTGTTCTGAGGGGAGCAAATAAAAAGATATATGAGCTTCTTCTTTCCATGAAAGGAAACATTTACATGCTTTAAGCTTTTACTAAAGTGGTCTGTCACTCTGACTTAGCACCTCAGTGTAAATGAGCTGGTGAAACATTTTGGAGACTAACAGCAAGAAACCACCTAGGATATTTGCTTTTAATTAAAGAGAGTTCACTGCTGGTCGGGACAATGGGAAAAGCTATAGTGACAGAATTGTAAATCAAATTGGGTGATATATACATGAAGTTGGGTACGTAAATTCTGGTTGTTTCTAGATAACGTCCGAGACCGCTGTAAGGGTCACTCCCGTTATTTTAGGTTGTATACGCGCGAGCGTGTGGTGCGCGTAGGGCTCGAGCCACCCTCCCTGTGCCCACGTGGGTCCCGCGGCCGTTGGCGTCTTGTTATTGTAAAGGGTCTAAGCTTCAACTCTCCCAGACCATTGCTCTCAGCTCCGCCTCTTTCGCTCCGTCCAGCCCCTTTTCGCTGTCACTTTTACCTCAGGTTCCGCCTACTTGCTTCACGCCTACTCCGTCCCGGGACAGTCTCCCCACCTTAACCCTCCGGCAGCCCTGCTGGCCCTGCCCACAGTTTCTCACACCTGAGCACGAGGGTCACCGCACAGCCATTGGTCGGCAGCTCCGTTCCAGCGACCCGCCCTCGCTTTAGGGATCGGCTCTCGACGCGCGCGGCTGCCAGTACTGGGGCAGAGGCTGCGGTGAGAGCGCTCCCTGCTGAGGTGTCGAGTGCGCAGGCGCGAGCTCTGCAAGGGGCACGAGCGGGCACCAGGCGGCAGCAACTTCCCTAGAGAAGAGAAAGCAGCGGGCAGAGGCAGCTCGGCTGCAGCAACAGGTCCCCTGTTATCGTGATCTGGTGGAGGGCAGCCCGGAGCGAGGTGCCTGTTCCCATCCGAGGGAGCCCGGGCGGCGGGTGCGGGGCACTTGGGGACCATGCCGGGCCCCGCGTTGCTGCCCCCGCCGCTGGGGGGCTCCCCCGGGCTGAGGAAGCCAACGGGCGCCTTCCGCCTGAGCGAAAAGTTCGCGCTATTGCTGGTGTTCAGCGCCTTCGCGACACTCTGCTTCGGAGCGCTTTTCTTTCTGCCGGACTCTTCCAAGCTGTTGAGCGGGGTTTTCTTCCAGCGCGCCCCGGAGCCTGGCGCCCCGCCGCCTCCTCCCCCTACTGCCGTGGGAGACCTGGAGGAGCGACTGGCTCGTATCCGAGAGGAGCACGCCCGAGCGTTGCGGGAGGCACAGGATACACTGCAGCGGGCCCCCGCCGACATTCAGTCAGACATCCGTCGCGACAAGGAGCGGCTGGCAGCCGGCGTGGGGGAGCTGCCGATGGTGGACCATGGTCCTCCCAGGGGGATCGTCTTTAAACCGCCCGTAGGAGCCGCCGGGGGGGAGCCCGCCGATCCCGGAGTGCGGGACAAGAGGAACAAAGTGCGGGAGGTGAGTGACCTGGGAACATCACCTGGGGCTGATCATTGGGCGAGCGACAGTTCTGGTCAACGAATCTTCGATCCTAATGTTACACTCCTGCTTAGTCTCACACGACCTATGCGCTTGTAAGCAACCTACAACGGTCTCTCGAAAGTCATCGAAGTGCGATGAAAGTTCAGCATGTCCAAGCCACTCGCCCTCGAGAGCCCTCTGTCTTTGCCTCCGCTTACTGTGCCTCCTTTGTAGTCTTCACTTCGCCACGCTGTTGCCCCCTTCACTTTTTTGTTTTTAAATCTGACTGCCTGTCATAGGGTACAGGGCCGTTTGGGTTTTCTGGAGATCCCTCTTAATTGTAAACCACATGGTAACCTCAATTACGCTAACATGTGAGCATCCTGAAAACACGAAATGGAGACGAGCAGGACTAAGCAGCCTACACCCCTCCAGTACATACATCATATATCACGTGCAAGTAGGATGCCTATCAAGTAAATCAGATGTGTGGAGATGCTCCTGTCCTTTATTCACACTGAATAGATGACGGGGGCATCTCCATACATCTGATTTACTTGATAGGCACCCTACTTCTATGTGATATATGAACGTGTGCATCCAACAAATGCAGTTAATCGGTTGTTAGCTTAATTGCAAATGATTCCTTCTTAATGGCTTGTTTGATGCATGTGGGGTGCCAAGCACGCATGATAGTGTTCTCTAGTCACACTTGTGTGTTGTGGGGCAGCCGCTCCTATACGCTTTCATATCTAGCCCTCGGCACAAGCAGCCCATCCTCGGCTTGCCCAGACTGCCCTTATGCCTCATCATACCAGCCGTTCGTCCACTGTTATGGGCTGAGTCCCGGCTTCCCGCGACATTTAATGTTCTGTGTTGCTCTTGGTTACATTAAAACCTGTTCCCTACTGCCACCAGTCTTTTGAGCTGTCAAGGCAGACGTGGTCCTTTCACATGCGCATGAGGTGCGCATATCTGTAAATTGCACCTTTCCAGTGTTTACCACAGGCAGTGCCACTGCAGAGGAAGGGGTGGCAAGTACTACTTTATCACGATGATTGCACGAAACTAGAAGGCAGGCCTATCTTTTGTGTGGCTGGCTGCAGTATGCTCTTGTTCTATAATCACTCTCTGCAGTTTGCTGCAGAGCCAAGTGCCTGGTTAAGAGCACCACCATTTCAACTCGCATGACTTAACCACGTCATCGCATGTATTGATGTTGGGCTATTAGTCTTGCTTCCCATCAACAATTGCGTTTGCTTTGGTGGGAGGTCTAAAAACTGCTCTGCAAGTCTGAAAACTGCTTTGAAGTTGCCGATTACCAGGCTGGAGCAGTGACCTTCAGCTGCGGTGAAACGTTGGTGGCATGTCCGTATGCCTGCTCCTACCCACCTAGGCACTTTCCGTACTCCGTTCTAAAGCCAGGTTAAATGTTTTTTGAGGTTGGTTGAATTAGCGTGTGCAGAGTATGAATGGAGGCTTGAACGTGTAGCTGTGCTGGTGAATTCCATTAATTAACATGGAGGCTGCCGTGAGCACAGTTGGTTTTCCAGAGAACTAGGAGAGTTGGTGAGTGTTCTGAAAGAGAGCTGGGTTGTCTCTTGTGGGGACCTTTTCGTATGTCTCATCAGAATCGCTCACTGGGAGAAAGTACAACGGAGGGGCGGTACACTGGCATTGAATACCCCACATTTCCCTTTTCAGAAGTGACGTATATCTAGGGCTTGGGATAGACTACTAATGTGGTGATATATTTATTTGAAAAATCCTTCCACAGACGCATTTGTTGCAATAAGACACCGCCTACAGCGCTCGTAATTCTTTCTTGATCTGACAGCCAGAAACTACTTATTTCAGCTGCAAGAGCGCTAATTAGAGCCATGCCCTCACGAACACCTGGGGGGTCACAGGCTCTGGCCGTAAACCGGTTTTTGTTCAAAAGCTGTCTTCACAAGCCTTTAGCATGTGCACACGGTCTGCATTCTGTTGCCAGATCCGAAACGTTGACAGCGTCAGGGGTTAGCTAACACCACCGGCCGGCCCACTAATGGTTATGTAAAACGACTATTTTCTTTTATGTATCGCCTCATACAGCAGTCCTCAGTCCTGCCGTTTCTGTACGCTGTAAATCATGTTACTGTTAACCAACTTAATAGTAATCGACTCAGTGTCGACTTGAGGAGAATGGCAGGCTGAGTCGGCCTCGCCAGGATTCGAACTCACGACTTGCAGATCCACCACATGCTTCAGGGCGGGCATTCCCCTCACTGAACATCCCAGAGAGGTTATTCCGTTTGCAACGAACACTACCCCACCCACTGGTCTTAGTCAAACGTTGTTGTAGAATGTCAGCCATGCTTTCATTTGTAGGTCGGACAGAGGCGGTGAACTGAACCCACTCGGGGGTTTCCAGTTCAGTGTCTTGCTCTTGCCCACCGTATCATGAGCAGAAGTTGTTGGTACTCTGGTCGGTGCAGTGTTTCTCTTGCGCCCCCCCCTTTTCCCAGCTCCAGCTCAGGGTCACGGGTTAACGGGCTTCAAGTCGGGCTGAATGCAGGGGCTGAACAGGATGTTGTGCAGCCGGTTGCTCAGAGCGTTTTCTCGGATTCCGCCTTTTGTTTATGATTCAGCTGGGCTGAGATTTTCCAGAAGTGTCTCCGACCTTAAGAGATATCTGGGTGGCTGGCCTGCCCAATCAAAACACCATTAGATTTCAGTCAATGCTTAGAGTTCAGTCAGCTGGATTATTTGCAGTTCGTTTGTTGTGTTTCTTGAATAACATGTTATTTTGTATTTCTTATGCTAGTGTGGCATTTGATTCAAGGTAGTAAAAACCTATGCAGGTATAAACGTATTTTCATAATGGCGTTGGGGCTTGTCAGTGAGTGGCACTTGTGTAAAGCTCTGGAAAGTAAACAGTACGTAGGATAAAAAAAACTGCTTTTGTATAACGCTGCTACATGCACTTCCGTTCACTGTGATGGGGTGCTACGCATCCCACTATTCGCGTGTTTGTGTCTACCCCAACTTCAGCACCATCCATATTTCCAAAAACTTGGTGTGTCGTCGTTTTTCTGGCGCGCACCCAGTGGCGTAGCTAGGCACTCTGCCGCCCGTGGCGGTCCCTGCCTTTTGCCGCCGCCGAGCGCCTAAGAGCAGGGGGGTGCTGGCGATAAATTTACCTGCCGCCCCCAAATCTCGTACCGCCCCCTCCGCCCCCCCCTTGCTACGCCAGTGCGCGCACCGTTGGTACATGGACGCAGCCTGAGGCTGTGATCTGCCTCATAGTACTGTGGTGAGTCACCTCCCTGGTAGCCGTTCCTCCGCACCCAGAAATGACAGAGTGACTATGTGCGTGAACCTAGAGTGGCTTAGTTTTGGGGAGCGTGGCCTGACGATATGCCAAGCAGGCTTGTTAGACCTTTTGGAATCCTCGTAAACATGAACCCTTTTCTTCTCCGAATTCAGTCAGTAATATACTGTGTATATATGTATATAATCTACTTCACTTGTTGCGTCCCTGATTGTTAGTGACTTTAAATACACGTTATGAGTTGTGCCCGTGTGCTGCTAAAAAGTTGAACACTTAGGCTTTAGACTAAGGTCTCTTTCCCACAAGCCTTCCTCAAACTCCCAAGATCGCTCAACTGCAGCACTCCAGATCACACCTCGCTTGTTTGTCCAAATAAAAATATCCTCAAGCCAGTGTATTTCTTCTTTATTCGCCCTTCTTTTTCCTTGTTTGGAATCTTCCAAGGGAACAGCAATTGAGTGCTATCGGGGCGTTCCTTGCTAACCTCTGCTACTGCCCTGTGGCTTTTTAAGGAAATGGTGTCTTAATAGTTAAACGAAGCAGACAAGTAGTGAGGCTGTTATTGTACATAACGTGATGTATTACAAGCTCCGGATGGCAAAACCTGACTTGACCTGAAAAACACACCATGACTTTTGGAAGTTAAGTATGTCTGATTGCCAATCTGTTTTATTTCAGGATGTTTGAAATGTAATGCTCCTAATTTTTCTAAACTGATGTGTGGGAAGCGGTGGCGTTTGGATCACTTATGTACTTTGCACAGATTAAGCTGTGGTATGTGTGCCTTGCCTACCCTTGTAGAGTATTAAAGGGCTAACTAGTTTTCATGTGAGATGCACGTGCAGATCTTAGGAGTGGGTCCTAGATACTGTAGAAAATTTGAGGTGATGCTTGATCATCAGCTTTGAGGAATCTAACCAAAGTTTAGTTTAATCCCCTAATAAAAATGATAAATATTGGGGAGTGCAGTTTATTAGAATTTGCCTGTTGCATGCAGGCAGCTTTTTGAGCATTATATTCCTACTGAATTTGTTTCTGCTACAGTACAAATGTGTATTTTTTTTTTATGTTGGCCACAGTTTAGCACGAATAGACATCCAAGACCCAGGTAGTCCAATGTTTGTTTCGGGATCCAGATTACGACCCATATCAGTGGCTAAAAGATGCCGTGTAACTCCAGATAATCGTTGGAAAATGACCATGAAAGCAGATGGGATTAGCAGTGATGGGATAATGGCTTTTCACTTGGAGCTTTTACTGGCCGCAGTGGTGCCTAGATAATGAATAAGTCATGTGCCTGTTAGTTTCACCAGGTTCCTTGATGGATCTCTGTATGTAACCCATTCCTGCAGCTGGATGCCTGTTTATTTACTTCATGGATCACAGGTGCCCTCGGAGTTCTTACTGGCATTGCTGGGATAGTGTTTGAAACCAGTTTCACAGACTCTGCCTGGTTCATCATCTCTTGATTTTTGGCTTGGATATGGGGCCTTTATCGTACTCTGAATATGTAATACCAGTGGGGTGTGTGATTGCTTTTAAGTGTCTAAGTAGAAGTCTCTCTGTCCTGTCTCATGCTTTCTAGTTTATTGTTATCTGACAATTCAATGCCCCAAAGTTGATGATTGTAAACCAGCACCTTTTTCTTGCTCCCATACCTTTGATACATTTACCTGCTGAGCAAGAGGTTGAGACTGGGTGAGGTGAAGGTAGAGCGCGGGCACTGATGCCACAAGCCCCTCTTTTCCTTAAGCGCTTCTGCCTTGTGGGAGGACAGCAGCAATTGGGGTTCGGTGCAGAGGTCATTGTCTGGGTGCTGTGGGACAGGCCCAGGCACTCAACCTTGTGTGGCATGGCCTACTGGAGCTCACTAGCACTGGCCTTTTGTTGCTGGAGTCTCAGCTCCAGTGTGATCCCAGTTGTGTAGGCCCAAGCAGTAGTGTGAATGAGGACATGAAGTGCCTAAATCTGCCGTTTCACTCTGTTCTCTGGGAGAACTGAAGGCGGTAGCATCGATCTGCCAATCTTAAGGACTAGTGCCTAGCACATGACTTGACCTCTTGTCAGACTCTCTTCCCAAGAGTCGCTGTTTTATGAACTCTCCTTTCTTCCCTTCCTTTTGCCCCCCACTCCTAGTATTTATGTAGAGCAAGTAAAAGCTTCAAATAGGTGTGCACGTTACTGTAACTCGTGATCTTGTCATTTCCTGTTTTTCTCCTTTCATAGCTATGAGACTCCGCTCTTAAGTCCAGATTTTGTTTTCAAGTAAAACAAGTGCGCGTTTATTAAAAGGAGATCTTTAATCCCCGATTAACTATGTAGGCAGCCGAGAAGTGACATGGGTATTAAAAAGAGCAACAAGGAAATGAGTTTGGGGGCGGGGGAGAAACCGAGAACTTCACTAATCCTGGAGGCCATATTGCATGCTTACAACAGCACGTTTAACAAAACCTGAACAGCTTTATTTGTAAATGCTTTTGTGGAGCCATTTTCTAGACAATGGTTACTCTATAATGTTACATGCAATAAAGTACTACCTAGTACAGAGTATTTCATGGAGTGAAGTGCATTTACTGCACTATTGAATACATGTGATGTGACTGTGCCAAGAAGTATTTAGTAGAAACAGAAGGTTCAATAAATTGGGAAATTAAAGCTGAAAGTGTTGCATCTAATCTTCTTATTTCCTTTGCCACCTATATATACACACACACTTTTTTAATACGCTTGTAAATACAACTATTTTAACCTAATTTACCTTCCACATCACCACGTGATGCACTTGTGTTGGCCGTCAACCTTGCACGTTAAGTTTTTTCAGTGCCTACACAAATAGTTCCTAGAATGTCTTGCATGTTCAATCTGTGACAGCTTGACCTGTCGATTTGTGCATTCTAGTGATTAGCATATGTCTTTAATAGAAAGTTAATTAAGTAAGCATGTCAAACTTTCCATTGATCTAGAATTTGGAAGTATAGCAGAAATCTAGAAGCACAGCATATATTTAGCACTTTAAAAAAATATATATATTCGCATATTCTATGAATGCTCTAGAATTAGTACCATATTGGGCAAGGATTTTTTTTTTTTACGAATCGTACATGTTGTTGCTGGTATTTTTAAAAATCATCTACCTATTCAGTGTCTGTATCGCAGACCATGCCACAGGACCTACTTTCTCCACACCTGCTGTTTGTTTGACCGTACCCTGATTCACGAAGGACCAACTGAAGATGCCCTGAGAGCAAAAGAGGGAAATACCTAGCTCCATTGATCCAAACTATTACTATTCTGTCACATATGACCATCTCCCTACCTTTTCCAAAGGCATCTGAGCTGCGTGTGTTCTCCTGACACATTTGCTCAACTGTGTACCACTCAGCGTGGTATGATTGACTGTTCCATGTGTTTCTAGGGGTGGAGGACAGCGGTTCCCTGCCCTTACTGATCATCAGAATTTGACTAGGATGGGACTCGAGGAATGCGATTAAGATAAGCAGTCTTGAGTGACCATGGAGGGAGTGATCTTCTGTCTCTGACACAAGGATTGGTGAAAGTGGGATTTAAATTAGGACTTGGGCTGCATTTTGAGGTACCTCATTGGGGTCAGCAGTGTTTGATGGTTATTGTGAACTATATTTGCGTCCCTTTGACGCTTGGATTTGTTATGGTAGGATAAGATGCGGCTCGATGAAAGTAATTCTCTTTTGATGCCCTGTTGATTCATTTATGGGGGGGTGGGTGATATGGATTTGAGGTGGGGTGTATATTTCTCTTAGCACGTAATTGTGTTAGATTTTGTAAAAAGAAACTCCTGGTCATGGCTTCCTTAAACCCTAAATTGTTAACATGTAGATACATTTTACCCTCAGCTTGTGCGACTCATTTGGGGTTTTGGGAGTGCTGGGAACATGTTCCTTCTATGAATTCAAGCTTGTTCTGCGCGTCCTTTACCATAGAGCTAGCCAGGCATAGTGCCTAGTTGCACGCTGTGTTTTTTGAATCCATACCAACGCCCCGGATTTTTTTCTCCCAGTGCTGTGAAAAGCACGCTTCAAACTTGGGGCACAACGATGATAAACTTGTTCTCCTGTTTTGCAATCTTTACATTTCGTCACATTGTCCGTTTTGTTTTTGGTGATGTTCTTCCACAATATCCAGTTGTCTCAGCCAAAGTAAGGAAAATGGTTGTATGTCTCATGCGTACACATTTAATGTTATTTGTAGATAGCACGATGAATAATGAGCTTTACCACTTGCTTAATGAGGGCATTTTTTAATTGCGAGGTGTATGGCGTTCTTGGCAGTGTTCGTGTCAACTAGTTTATTTTGTGAGTTTACCTGAAGGGAGCTAAAATATCCACAGACTTCGGTGAGGTGCCTTTTAGTGAGCGCTGCGTGGTTTGGGATGAGATTTGAGCTTGGTGAACAAGTGCCTACCAACTACATGGCCGTGCTTTATCTTGCCGCCTTTCAGTACCAGTAGCAGCGGCTGCGTAATGTGGTTGTAGTTCCCCACCCACCTGCAATGCTGGGAACTGCAGCTCGGTTTACATATGAGCAGCGGCGCGCAGGTCTGCAGCTCGGTGCACGCGGCTGGAGAGGCGCGAGGCCCGTCCCTACCACTCAGAAAAACAGGAAACTGTGACGTCTGCTCGTGTTCACGCCTTTGGCCCCTGTACTTTGTAGCTACGTCTGCGTACGCGGTACTTCTTGATAGATGTCTAGTTTTGTATTGCACTTTGTTGTAGGGCTGTCAGTGTTTTGCGTTTCATTCTACTGCTTTCTTTGTTGTGGTAAAGTGTTTGGAATGTAATTAAGATGGAAAGGCAGTAGTGACCAGGATCTCTATTTTCAAATGAACCGACAAGAACAAAAGGGCGTTTTTCATTAAATGGACTGTAAAATAAAAGCACATTGATACCTTTTGTGAATTGAGTAAGGCTTCTATTAATCTTTAGATTGCGGCACCGGAAGCACTTTTAAACGGTCTTTAGCACCGGGCAGATAGGACTGCTAAAGTTTCGCAAGCTTCTTGTTATACTTTGTTACAGAGGCATTGGTCCTCTGATGAACCTTTCTTCGTCGTAGTAAGGGGTAGAATCTCGGAATACCCACTGCTGGCCTACCCAGAGAGGACCATTGATAGCCAACTCCCAAGCACAGTTTCAAAGAGAACATTTTAATTTCGTTGTCGTTTTCGGTGGTTTTGTCTTAATCAAAAAAATCTGTATTTTCGCGCTAACATGATCAACCAGCGAGTTCTCCAAGTTTTATGGAGTCACTTAGTACTATTTTTGTGCCACCATTCATTAAAAAAAGGTAAATTTAAATCACTTTTAAAAAAAAATTGTTTGGGTCATTGAAGCATAAATCTGTGTTCTTTGTATCCAGAATTGATGGTCTTCAGAATGTATATGGGACTGCTGGAACCCTTAAAAGCCTCCCATTCTAATGAGCGCCCAGAATGTATTTTTATGCCCTCCAAAAGTAGTAGAGCCCTCTCAGTTGGTTCGCAGTGACCTCACGTCACGTTCTTGGCAGGTTCCCAACATGCTGATGATACTGAAGTGGTAACATGTTACCACCTTGGAAAAACCTATGTTTCAGCCAAATTTAATAGAAATTTCATCAGGTGTGCCAAGTTGGAGCCTCCTGTGCCTAAAAGAAATGGTGCTTCTGTGACCCGGGTTGTTATAAATAAGTGCTTCTGTTTAATTGTTTGGGGCAATTAGCATAATGCATTTGCACCTATAGAACATGTGATATCTAATTGTTACGGACGATTGACTGGTATTTACCTAGTGCCTAGATAGACCACATTTTAAAGTATATGCCATGTAAGTATTAGGGTTTTTGTCTCTGCTTAGCCGTAGCCATGATCCATTTGACAGCTTAATGTTTTTCTTTACATCTAGCACATATATAGTAGGAGCCCACTGATTAAGTAATACTTGGCATGAGTCGATATGCCCCCATATGTTCTAACCTAGACTGCTTTAGATAGTGTTTTCCAGAGTAGGCTCTTTGTTACATTTTTATTTGCTTTGCTTCATTCTTTCAAAATTTGCTTAGTTCTTTAAAAAGTTCAGCTATCCCGCGGTCTGTGCTGACTAAGTTGGGATCATGTGACTGCCTGCAGATCCTTTTGAAGCAAACCATAGGGAAAGGTACTTCCCTGTGAATTGCCACACCCACTGGATGCTTTGGACATCAAAAATTGATGTCTGCAGGCCAATGATTGGATGCACTAGAAATATTGCAGGCAAACTGTAAATAAAAGGTTAGCAAGGTATTTGAGACCACATCAAGGCCAGTTTGGTACCTTCCTGAGCGACATTGATGCTGATTTGTTGGTGTCGCAGAAATACAAGTTTTGGGTTGAAGTTTTAGTTTACTTGGGGCAAGACTCAACCGATTGCTGAGGTATATCCTGGCAACCCAGGCTGTAAATTAAGTAGGATGCACAGTGGCATTCTGCAGTGTAAAACTCGTTAGCCCCAGCAGATCAAAGTATGTGTTAGGAGTTGTATTTAAACAATATGTGCAGAAATGTACTGCCTCGGAAATAACTATGATGACCATGTTACATCGCAGCCCAAGACAAGTATTCGATACATAGTCTACAATGCATGGGAGACCAGACAGGGGGTGGTTGGAAGGGGTACCAAAAATAAATTGATGCTGGTTTGCTGTAGTAATGCTTGCAACATAAAAGCAGCCCCCTCCCCCCCTTTTTTTTCTCTTGTAGCCTGAAACTGTCAGACTTGCGTCCCTGATTGGCGCCTCCGGGAAGGAATCTCCTTGGCTAGCCTTACTTCGGATAACACCCACCATCTCTTCTGCCATGGGTAGGGCCAGTAATTGTCTTTAATCACAGGGTGACCGGACTGTGGTGTAAAAATGGTGCATTCATGTTGGCCCCTACATAATAATCCCAAGTATTAACTTCTCCACGGTGTTCAGGCAACCCTGACAAAAGTGCAGTTGCTACTGATTAAAAACCCTAGTCTAGCTGAAATTGTGACCTGGCGTGAGAGATTGGAAACGTTGCAGCCCCCTTCCTGGATGGTCTGTTAAAAGACAGACGACTTAAAGCACAGACTATCTCATGTCAGTATTGCCATTGGTAGGATGGTGGGATCGAGGAATATGACGGGGAGGTGAACATATGCTAACCAAGTAGGGTGAGTAGAGGCATGTTACCATTGAATAATGTGACACTACAGGGACATGCCCGCGCTCCTCCCGTGTAGCGAGTGGGCTACATAACAAGGGCAACCAAAGTTGGTAACCCTGTATTAAATAAAGGCAAAAACTATTGTACGTACATGTTGTATGTTCTACATGTTGTTTGTCTTGTTCGTGACTTAATAGTTAGAAATTGGGTTTATGACTGGCACCCTGTCAAAGCAAGAACCACAGTCCTAGTCAGAGTACGTCACAACACACACTAAATTACCCTGTGCTCACCCTCTGGTAGCTCAGCACAGAGAAGTCTGGCTTAACTAAAGAGGGAATGTGTAAAGTATTTGTGCAACAATTCAAACAGTAACACAGTGAAAACGCCACAAAACGGCTCCACACCAGGTTAGAAATTTAAAGAATAATTTTGTAACTAAAACGAGACCAAAACGACAAAATCCAACAAGTAGAAGCAGAGATATGAATTTTTAAAGAATAAATGTAAAATATTGCTTGGAAGCAATAAGCGCTTGCATGGATTATCTGGTCACGCTAGACTGGGGCAGACTCAAAAGTTCAGGCCAACCGCAATGCCCTCTAGGGCCCTCTGAACCAAAGTTCCTTGATCTAGGAGGATTCGTCGACAAGGATGCGAGGGGCAGCCGAGCGATAAGTCAGTGTCGAGCCATGCAGTGGACGAGATGCATCTATTTTCTCCACGCAACTGCTGCGATGCGTCTGTTTCGAAAGTGAAGCGCTGGTTCCGAATGCAATGCACCGCTGCTGCTACTGCAGTAGGCGATATGTCCATTCCGAAGGCAATGCGCCGGGTCTGCCCCATGCAGCGACGAGGATGCGCTGGTTCCGACTCGCGCAAAGGCGAAGATGCGTCGGTTCTGATGAGGATGCGTGGGTTCGGGATGTAGAAGCACCTTAGGCCTCACTTCCAAGGGTACAGGACTGGGGTGACACCACTTTGCAGGACAGACTCTCAGCTTGTAGAGTTCAAATGCAGGTAGTTGAACTCTTTGATATCCCTGAGACTTGGAAAAGGAGGCTAGCAAGTAAGCCCTTGGAGTCACTCTGGGTTTAAGTGATGCAGGTCCAGTCCTCACCCGGGCAGGAGAACAGCAGGCAGCTGGGCACATTAGCAAGACAAAGGCACGGCAAGGTAGAAGTCCAGCAGAGTGGCAGTCCTTCTAACATAACTGCAGCTCCTAATCTTGGCAGAGTAGTAACAGTTGCAGAAGCGTAGTGAAGTTATGGTGTTATAGGTAAAGTACTCATACACAGTTCTGCCTTTAAAGTGCAGAGGTCCTCCCTTCCTAACCTGGCTCAAGACTGACTACATGGGGGTATGCAGCCTTTTGTGTGGGGACAGGACACAAATTGTCTAGGTGTGAGGCTGTGCCCAGCTTCTTCCTCCCATCTCCCTGGAAGGCCTGTCAAGACGCACCTCAGCTCCTTTTGTGTGTGGTTGTCTAGAGGGAATACAAAAGGCCAGTGGTCACCCAACCCAGACTGAACAGAGATGGGCAGCTTGCATCAAGTGTCTAAGTAAATGCCAACTTTCTAAAAGTGTGGTGTTTGCTAATCTGTATTTTGAAATCCAACTTCACCAAACATGAAGTCTACCTCCTCACAATTTGGAATTACACTTAAAAGATGTAAGAAAGTAATCCCAGTATTATCATAAGGGAGAGATGTAAAACTGAAAAGTATATGTCCTACCTTTTAAATACATTGCACCCTGCCTTCTGAGCTGTCCAGGCCCTACTCTCGAGGTGACTTATGTTTTAAAAGGAGGGTTTAGGTCTGGCAAGAGGTTTACCTTGCCAGTTCGACATGGCGGTTTAAAACTTCACACACGGGCTCTGCAGTGGCAGGCCTGAGACATGGTTAACAGGCTACTTAAGTGGTTGCCACAATCAGTGCTGCAGACCCACTAGTAGCATTTAATTTACAGGCCCTGGGCACATGTATTGCACTTTACTAGGGAGTTATAAGTAACTTCAATAAGCAAATTAGGTAGAGAAAATCATACCATGTTTAGAGGAGAGAGCACATGCACTTTAGCACTGGTTAGCAGTGGTAAAGTGCTCAGAGTCCTAAAGCCAACACAAACTAGGTCCGAAAAAAGAGGAGGAGGAAGGCAAAAAGTTTGGGGTGACCCTTCAGAGAGCTATTTTTCCAACAATACTCTGATATCAAGACATAGGATTAAACTGTTCCTGGGGCATAGAAGGACTTCTTTATAGTCCTGAAAAAAGCCCTTGACCATAGTAGAACAGGGCTTGAAATATGTAGACTAACAGAGAGGGCATAGGATCATTACTTCCACAGACTCCTTAATGATTTATTTTTAATCGTGAGAAACAAAAGAGAGCGAGGAAGGTAAACGGGGTACGTCTCTATCCCCTGACTAGTAGTAATCAAGAACAACATGGACGGACCCACTAGTGTATCCTTAAACAAGGATGACTCTGTGAGAAGTATTGGAGTGCCAGGAACCACATAGGTTTTTAAGAAGAACCCTCAGCCACCAACCTAGTTGGTGGCATGCTTCATCGGGTTCCCAGCTGGGCTGCTGAATGCAACCAAGCTGTGCTTCGACGCCTGAATTACAGCGGAGCGAGTTTTGTTTTTATTTCGGTGTGATGTGTGCTCAAAAGGTGGTGAAGTTAAAAATGCCCCTGGGACTCCTTGCTGACAAAATGTTTATTCCCAGCGGCCCAGGACATAGTTAAAAGAAAAAGGTGGGGATAAAGTGATGACGAACAATTGGTCTTCGTTATCCCTCAAATACTGGTCGACATGTTTCAGCCTCGTCAACAATAGTGAGGCTTTCTTCAGGTCTATACAGTGTGAAAATGTGCTGTGGCAAAAATAAGCCACGTGTATATATTTCAGCACACGCGCTAAGGTGTGCTGTGCATGCAGTGGTGTAACCGTACTTACGGACCCACCATCTGGTTAAAACCTGTAAGAAAGAAGCAAAAAAACACATGAAGGACATACCCAACATATAAAGAAACATACTTGAGACTGCTCCATTATTTAGATATCCTTTGCTCATGGTGCGCTTGTCTATTCGTGTGCACTCCGTGAGTCGTTTTTAAGGATTTTTTTCGCATATACAATCAATCATACAGAAGACATGCGACATACACCTGGTGTATGCAAATCATGCATGGTGGTGATGCTTTCTTTATTCACACAGTGGGTGAATTTTAAGTTGGGGGTCACATCCATTGATCCAAACAAGAAATGCGTGGTGTCTTCCAGACCTTCCCATATGAGGAAGACATTGGCGATGTACCTCTTATAAAATTTGATGTTAGCTGCAAAAGGCATACTGGAGTTGAGGAGATGTGTTTTCTTGAAGCTGAAAACAGAGCCCTGCCACACTAGGGGCAAAGGTGATCCCCATTGATGTGCCGTAAGTTTGCAGAAAGAGGTCTCCTACGAACTCGAAAAAATTGTCCTTGAGCGCTAATTCCGCACATTGAAGCACCAATGATTTTGGGGTGTTATAATCTTAGGATGTTGATTCCAATGATAGGGTATCTGCGAGATCCCGAGAAGACCGGAATAGGTGAGACAGGCGGGCGCGGTCAGCCTTGACGAAGTAAGTTCCCTCTGCAGATTAAAACCCAACTCTGGCGCCACTCGGCTGATAACGAGTAGCCTTACTAACTTAAGATGCTACTATTGTCTTTTCTACAGTGTTTGACTACAGGAGTCCGCCCCTTCCGGGATCTAATACAGCTACCGTAAACACGTAGCTAGTGTAATTATGCCTTTCAATTCTTGTGACATTATGTTTTTAATTCCGCGTGTGGGCAGGCACAGATACACTTACAATAAGATAATCCTTGCCTCAATCCCGCACCTTGACCGCCATTTTTTAGATTAATAACAGTATCTCACCATGGACTGGCCGTTCATTATCCGTACTTCACGCACAAACGAATTATGCTGTGATCACATAGACACATGATCAGACAAGCTAAAGAAGCACAACAAATACAAGACATGCATGCCTGCACCGAACCACCATATATGATTTTGCATACACCAGGCGTATGTCGCATGTCTTCTGTATGATTGATTGTATATGTGAAAAGAATCCTTAAACGACTCACGGAGTGCACACGAATAGACAAGCGCACCACGAGCAAAGGATATCTAAACAATAATGGAGCAGTCTCAAGTATGTTTCTTTATATGTTGTGTATGTCCTTCATGTTGTGTTTTTTTCTTACAGGTTTTAACCAGACGGTCGGTCCGTAAGTACAGTTACACCACTGCATGCACAGCACACCTTAGCGAGTGTGCTGAAATATATACACATGGCTTATTTTTGCCACAGCACATTTTCACACTGTATGGTCCTGAAGAAAGCCTCACTATTGTTGACGAGGCTGAAACATGTCGACCAGTATTTGAGGGATATTGAAGACCAATTGTTCGTCTTCACTTTATCCCCACCTTTTTTTTTTCTTTTAACTATATCCTGGGCCGCTGGGAATAAACGTTTTGCCAGCAAGGAGTCCCAGAGGCATTTTTAACTTCACCACCTTTTGAGCACACATCACACCGAAGTAAACAAAACTCGCTCCGCTGTAATTCAGGCGTCGAAGCTCAGCTTGGTTGCATTCGGCAGCCCAGCTGGGACCCCGATGAAGCATGCCACCAACTAGGTTGGTGTGAGGGTTCTTCTTAAAAACCTGTGGTTCCTGGCACTCCAATACTTCTAACAGTCATCCTTGTTTGAGGATTCACTAGTGGGTCCGTCCAAGTTGTTCTTGATTATTTTTAATCGTACCAGAAACGCCAACAATAAAAGGGATACCTTGGGTATTTTCTAGGTATTTTTAGTATAGGACCCCAGCAGAAGAAATTATCCCAAGTGCTTCCTGGAATATGGTTGAGCCCATCCTGGTTGTTGGGCGCAGGATGATGCTCGATGGTAAAGCATGACACCAATAGGGTGTGAGAGGGTCTTTTAAACAACACAGAGTGATGTCCTTACTGAGGACAGAGCTCCACTTTTCCGAAACATAACCCTCTCCGCTGGGAAGGGTCTATATGTGTACGACACTTTAGGTGAGATTCGGATCGAGGAATAGTCCGCCATATGCCATTATTGCTGCAGAAAGTCTTAGTAGTGGGTATGGTTCATGTTCGTGGCAGATTTGCCTCTGTAAGGCTCCTGGTGCTGAATCTGATTTAGTCACATGGCACACCATGACTGGAGGATTAGTTGTGGTGATCAGACACGTCAACATCACCTCTGAAAGGCATGTTCAAGTTGAAGCGGAATCAGTCACGGGTCACTATACATTGGAAGAGGCAAAAATTAAGTTTCAGGCAGGCTCCTAAATCAGACTGACCTCACCCCGACATTGCTGCATCACTTTCTGAAAATCAAAATGCAAGTATTTTGACAAATTAAAAATGTCTCATAATATATATTTTGTGAAAGCGAATTCAGGTGGACAGACTGTTTTTGATACATTTATTAACCTGTGGATCATGGGGCAGTATGACTTTTTCATGCCCTGATAGGGGCAAGTAATACTTGGACTGGCCAAGATTCCTTGGATGGTTAGATTGAGTGAGCCATCTGTGTCCAGTTGGAATCCTAGGGATTTACTCTGCCATTAGGGGAAATCCCCTCTACCACCAGGCAGGGTCTCTTGCGTTTGAGCCCTAGAGACTGGGAGGCCTACCACCTGCTGTGAGCGTAAGGC
The DNA here is from genome assembly GCA_963921515.1 of Calotriton arnoldi. NCBI lineage: Eukaryota > Metazoa > Chordata > Amphibia > Caudata > Salamandridae > Calotriton > Calotriton arnoldi. The sequence continues at coordinate 1,958,990 of CAWUFW010001550.1, forward strand.
CTCCAGCTATTCCTCTGTCCTGTCATCCTGAATTTATAATTGGGTTGTGATTACCTTAACCTGGTTAATACATGGCGAAAGTTTGTTGGCCAGTGGCAGAGATATCCCAAGTAAACCTCTCCGTTACTCCAACGCTAGATAAAGGAGTGGAGCACAGACTCCTTCGCCTTGCATGGGATTGTGCACCAGTCCAACATTACTGGGAATAAATCTTCCATAGCATAACAGATAGGTTCTACTGTTGATTGCGCCCCACTGCTGTCACTCTTGGGTTACACTAAACATATATGCTGAAGCCAGCCAGGCAGCTGGTGAGAGTGCTGCTACTGATGGCCATAATCAACTGACATGCTGCTGGATGAGGGAACCCCCTCCTAAGGTTGCTGAATGGCTGAAAGATGCTGCCTAATGTAGTGGGATGCGCACTATGCTAAACTCTAATACCCTCAAGCCCGTCCACAAGATATCTGGGAACCCTTCAGGTTATACCTTGCTTCGAAAACTGACAATGATGATTTATAGTGCAGCCCAGTAATGCTGCTGCACCTACCGTGGGGTTATCACTACCCACACCTATCACCAGGTTGTCTGTACTACTGTCTACTGCTCATATGTAATACTGTCCCATGTTTCATTTTTTAGGGGAAACTACGACTGCTCGTTTTAGTAGTCTTGAATGGAGGTGTTAGGGAGTTTATGATGTATGCCTTGATGTGTTGCTCGTTAAGTCTAAAACTGAAAACGAATAAAATAAATATTAAAAAAACAAATGTATCTCCATCTGATTGGTGATATTAGCCTCTGCCATGCCTTGTAATTTGCAGCCATGTAGCGGTACCTTGGTGGCAGAAGGCGACTACATTTCTCTGCCAAGGTTTGATCAAGACATGGTAGTCTGAGTAGTTTTAGTACAAACCTGTGGAAAATGGCAGTCTGAAAATTGACCACCTTGGCTCTCTGCAAATGCTTCTGATGCTCTGGATTCATAAGAGCAGTCCTTTCTACTGGCCCTATCTTTTTTGTCCCTTCAGAGTAAATGTTAGCGGTTCTGTGAGTTCTCCCAATTTCATTTTTGAAACTACTAAATGATATCACACGCTTATCCATACTCCATAAGCTAGATAGCACCCTCTAAATTCGATGGAACAAATGTGTTGGTGAGAGGCTCTATATAACAGTACACAGGTTGCACTTGTTGCAAAGCACAATACACATATAAAGAAAATTACGATGGGCAATCTAACCAAAAAGCTCCCCCCTCGGTAAGATTGGATTAGGTTTCACACATTTTGATTTGGAGGTGTCCTTGGTCTTGGAACCAGCACATAATCTTGACAAGGCTACTTGATGGTGTAGGACATGAGCCTGCTTTTGACGCAAGTCACTTTGTGAATGGGCGATGTGAGGAAAAGGCACTGGGCTTTGACTGGAAAATGCGGCCTTTCATCACAGCAGAAAAACACTGACATTTAGCAATATCTGTCAGTGTTTCCCCTACTTTTAATTTTGATAATTTTTTGTTTTGATTTTGGGCGAGAGCATAGTTTACACTGCTATTTGTTCTAATCTTGTTATTCCCCTCTCCGTTGTGCAACTAGAAGATGAGCTTTGGCAAAGCAAATAAGTATGGCTTTAATGTGGGACAGTTTTCGAACAGCATTCGTGCATGTCTGTGTTGGAATATTAAAGCCAAACTTATTATCTTTGGCATTGCTTCTTTACCAGTGTATCGAGTGCTGCAGGGGGCAAAACGCGGCTTTGCACTAAAACATTAAAGCCTACTGCTGTGAAAAAATTGCTATCTGTAGAAGATGCATGTATACAATAAAAGGTAATGAGTGATGATGGATTACTTATGAGATGTAAAATAGTCAACAATACACTCCAAAGTAAGCGCTCCTTAGGGGGCAGGATGACCCTAAAATGTCAGTAGCAGGGACAATACTCCTGGGTTTAGCCAAAGACTAGTTGATGTATATTTTAAAGAATTGATAGCATTAGATAGTCCAGGTAACTGCTGTCAAGCCAGACCTAAAAATGAGAGACAAGAATATTAACATAAGGTAAGCATTGCTGGTGCAAAGGCGTTACGTGGCACGTTGGTTTGTGTGAACATTGGTATTGCGTCTCAAGAAAATGAATCTCCTTTCCCTATCCTCATTTCTGTCGTTCTGGTAATTCAACCCAGCATTGGTAAGCACGGGCAAACAAGTCCTATGTTATGATTAATGCCTTTTCTCTGTGCAGGGCTAGTAAACGGTTATATATTTTTTAAACCAAAATACAAGTGGCTGGGTGAGGGCAGTAACTAAGAACAGTCTTCATTACTCTCCTGTAGGTTTGTCGGCTCCCTAAAGTATTTATCACGCTGTTTTAATCTGTTAATAATTTTTAAAAAGCCCGTTCTGCTTATCCCATTCCACCCAAATTGGTTTGCACTTTTTGTCATTTGCTACCGTTTTGCAAAAATGTATCGACTGCACGAATTATGTAGGATATTAGGAACCTGGTTTCGAAGCAAGAGCCTTTTTAAGTAGTAAGCAGCATCGATGGTGGTTTCGTTTATTCACCACCCTGGCGTTCTCCTAATTATTAATGAGCCATCATCTCTTGTTAGCCGTTGAATCCAGTGCGCTCTTGTAATGCTGCAAAATCGCGGTATTACATTTTCACAGTCCGCTCGTTTGTCTATTATGAAACTATACAATATCTAAATTTGATGAACGTTTGCTTAAAGGGTTCATCGTTGGTCGTCTCGGTTCTAATGTTTTACTTTTAATTGGCATTTAAAGTGACCAAAACAACCAATTTGTCAATGTTTCAGGTATACATTTATTAACTAAAAATTACGCAAAAGATGCATGAATTTACGTTTTAATGTACCAACACTACATGTGTATTCCTTAACTTTAGATCTTTTGTGCTTTCGCAAGTCTTGCTAATGTTTGCCATCTCCTTGTCTTGAAGTTCATGTTTGAATTTGCAGACAAACGCCCTATGTTTATGCACATGCCGAAGTACTATTGCTTGACTTCCATAAAGTATGATGGGTACGTGAGATTGAATTGGGCATGGCAGGGGTTAGTGAGCTGTAAACAGAACTGTAGTTGACTCATCTGTATCGCTGCATGTAGCAGTGCCATTTCGAATTAACTAATATATGCACCCAGGCCTAGGCTTGACCACACAGACCATTGGTCGATGTCAAATAACCTGTTTTAGAATGAGACTAGACCTCCCAGCACTGACCCACCGCCTGCAGCTCAAGTCAAAATGTAGCTAGATTATCTAAAAATAAAAATTGCATCCAGGAGAGTTCACTGAAGAAAGGATAAGGTGAACCATCTTCCATGTGTTGGTTGACTCACTTGCTAGATGGCTCACCGAACCCCCACATTTTCCCTTAACGGAGGGGTTTTGGGAGAAGCAATAAAAAGTCAAGCCGCATTAGGATTCTTAACCTGCATCCCTGTGACCATAATCAAGCTCTAGTCTGTGCTGGGTTCTCTAATCTACTGTCCCTGCAGATGCAGTCAATTCCAGCTTAGGTTCACATCACTCTCATAGGCTGTAACCTGAGACAGACGCCCCCTCCCCCCCCAAAAAAAAATTCTTCCCTAGTCTCCTGAAATCTTCTACAAACCAGCAATTGCAGGCCTGTGCCGGGGATCGTATCTTGATTTGATGCAAAGTATTGAGGGTGGTCTGCTGGAAATGTAATAACCTTATTTAACAGGCTACCAAAAGGTCTCAGTCCACGATGACAACACCTACTGGTCCTTCAAAGCTGGAACAACTCCCCCAAACTGACCATATATCTGGCATATTTTTTCTTGGAGGGGGGGGGGGGCAGAGAATTGGTGTAGGGACTAAACAGACCAACATTCTTCAAGTCCGCTGAAGCCAATGAACTACCCTTACACTCTTCTGCAGTGCCCTGTTAAGTCCCAGATGTGTAGGAAAGATGGCAGCACCAGACCTCCAGGAGAAAAAAGGTCAGGTCTTTTTGAATGTGCCCCCAGTGCTTTTCTTGAAAGGTGACAAACTCTCATAGATGATATAGTATAAAGGTGACCCATCCTTCTATATTATAAAAAGCACACCTACTTGTGCCATTGCCCTAATGAAGAGTAATTAGCTAGGACCGCCAGTGGGCGTATCCTCTCTACAGGACCTAGCAGCCTGTTTGGGGATCCAAGCAACACACTCCTTTTGGGTTGTACAAGAGTGGGATGTCTCCTTGCCCATGTAAGATCAATTTGTTGAACTTTGTCAGTCTTTCCATTGCTGAGAGCACCCCAAAAGGACAGCCAATACGGTTTTATTTTTTTAAAGTTGAGTTTTCTTTGTTCCAATAATAACACGCAGTTTGTTTATGCCTAAAGGCATTCGCATCGTGTTCCAGTAGACTTCTGTCACCCATCCTAGGCAGGATTAACCACAACACTAGATGTTATCTGCTTCATTGCTTCCCCACAGAACCTAGTAATGCGCACTGTGAAAACAGCTAGCGTGTTACGTGCTTTGCCACCACCATATACTAGCTTTTGGTTCAAGCGTGGACCTGGTCTCCTTGCTTTAAATGTTGACTATCCAGTACGGCGTGTGTTCCTACTGTCGCAACTTACAGGTTGGCTTAAACTTTGCTCTTAGAGAGATGAAAGGGTGTCAATTGCACAATTGTTTAGAAAGGACTACTTTGCAGTTTTTTTTATTACGAGCTATAAATTTAAAAGGGCCAGTACAAAATACTGTACAGTTACATGCCAGATGCCATGTTGCATTTAATTGATTGTGGGGTAGTCTATTTTTGGCAAAGCTCTGACAACCAGAATGTGGAATTAAGTAACAAAGCCACTGTAGTGTTTGTTCTCCCAGCTGTCCCGTGTAAATATTGCTGCAGCGTCTAGGGCTTTCGCAGAAGCGAATGCAGTTTTCAAATGCGAAATTAAGCCCGAGTGTTCAGTGGGTTGGTTGATTGGACATTATGCATGCAATTGCATACCCCTAGGCCTAATGAGTTGCTAGTGTTTCTCTCCCACTGGTGGCATTTGTGCAGTTAACGCTAATGTTTCATTGATGGCATGGGCGGTCTGACTGGTGTTAGCGCTGCGTTTCCTATCACCATAGCTTCCGTGTAATCCAGAACATTGTTTACTCTTCCCGAAGGATGCTACCCATCGGCTTTTCTCTTAAAGGAGTTAACTTGTTTACCTAGTACTTGTGCAGAGAAGTGTTTAAATAAAATATTTTGGCAAGAAGTCAGATTTCAGCATACAACAAGGAGTGCTTGCAGAAAAGTTATTGTCTGTCTTTCAATTCCTTTATTCACAAGTGGTAGGTAGATAGTGTGCGCCACAATGTATGTTCTGGTCTCTTCCGAGATCGCTTTGATGCTATGCTGGACATTTTGTGACCATTAAACATGACCAAATCGGCTTGAAGTGGTATGCTCTTGTTGTTCTAAGTATATGAGCTAGTTTTGTCACTGTCTACCTTGAGGCTTAGGAGAAATGTGCCATTTGCTGGAGAACCCAAGGATCAACAACATTTGTGGATGCGTATTACAATCTGCTCTGAAAATGAGGCACGTTCTCATCCGCTAGGTATGACGAGACAAACTGAGGACGCTACATCAGTGGCTGCGCTAAAGCATGATAGTGAGCTGTAGTAGAAATGGGTCTAAGTGTGCTATAACTATGCCGCAAAACTGACATTTGTCAGCATTTTTTATTTTGCAAGTGCATGTAGATCCAGGTTGAGCCATATATATGTTGAGACATCACTGTTTAGGCTTGTTTGAGGCGAGATTAATTGTGTGTATATGAAACTAATCCTGCTGAAAGGAGAAACCAGTCTTGTGGGAGATTAGAGACCTTTGTCCAACAACTTATCCGGATCTTTTTCAAATTCTAGAAATATGAAGATTGTGGCAACCAGTTCTCGTAATCTTGCAAACCGAACCAACTTTATATGTTGACGAGGAATTATCCATAGAATAAGTTGTGCAGGCCGCTTTAAGGATGCCGCTGGTCATAAAACTAAAGTTTTGATAGTTTGCAATGTAAAGCCCACCTTGTGACCCTCAACCTCTTGATGCCCATTTAATGTCATGCGTTTGTCAGTTCTTATGTAATGCGCCTAACCAGACACTGTTGAAAGACACTTTGAACCGCTACTTAAAAGCAAACAGCTCTATAATTGTCTGACATCTGAAGTACATTTCCAAGCATTCCAAGATGGGGTGCTGTGGCTAGACTAATAATTGCAATCAGACACCCCCCCTTATATATTTGTGTACAAAAATTAGTATGCAAATCGGTTCCAAGTTCAGGCCTCCTCTTGGCAAAAGTACACAAGCATTGGCATAGCCAATAGGTCTCGCCTTTGGGACTATGTGTTTAGCCAGATCTGTTGGCTTTGCCAGTGTCTTTAAGCTATGTTGTAGATCATTGTGGCTGATGTGCAGCATGTTGAAAAGGTGTAATAAGTGTTCTAAGCATTTTTGTTACCTTATATGTAACCAAGAAGACATTATGTTCAACTAAACGACCCGATTAAAAAAAGAATTAACATAAAAAATATCTTCCAGTTTTTTTGTCCTTGCTGTGCTGGCAACTTCTATTTGCCAGATCTAATGCTAGTTTGTTATAGCTTTTTTTTGTTATTTGGGGGCAGTCATAAACCAGGGAAGGATGGAGGTTGGGAACTAGTACCTGAATTGCAACACAAGCAGCAGAGGGACACAGAGAATCAACAGAAGCCAGATTCTGAGGGCAGACTGAGGTGGTGCTGAGCGGAGGTGATGCTTGGTGATGCTTGAATGATCTCTGGTTTTGCTGAGTAATGCTGAGGTGGTGGTATGCTGGTGTGAAGGTGATGCTCAGGTGATGCTCAGGTGATGCTCAGGTGATGCTCAGGTGATGCTCAGGTGATGCTCAGGTGATGCTCGGGTGATGCTCGGGTGATGCAGAGTGATGCAGAGTGATACTGAGGTGTCGAGTCATGCTGAAGTGGTGGTGCTGCGCTGGTGCGGAGGTGGTGCTGCGCTGGTGCGGAGGTGATGCGCTGGTGCGGAGGTGGTGCTGAATTGCTGCAGAGCTGAGTCTGCACTGGTGCTGAGGTGGTGCTGCGCTGGTTGTGGTGGTGGTGGTGGTGCTGCGCTGGTGCTGAAGTGATGCTGAATTGTTTCTGCGCTGGTTGTGCACAGATGAGGTGGTGCTGGGCTGATGCTGAGGTGTGATGCTGAGGTGGTGGTGCTGCGCTGGTTATTAGGTGGTGCTGAGTGTTGCTGAGGAGGTGCTGTGCGGAGGTGGGGCTGCTGCAGTGCAGTTTGTGCTCAGGTGGTGCAGTGCTGTACTCGGGTGGTGGTGCGCTGGTGCTGAGTGATGCTGAGGTGGTGCTGTGCTGGTGCTCAGGTGGTGCCGAGTTGCTGTACTGATGCGGTGCTGCACTGATGCTGAAATGATGCTGCTTTGATGCTGAGGTGGGGCTGCGCTGGTGGTGTGCTGATTTGGTGCTGCTATGCTGATGCTGAGTTGGTGTTGCACTTGTGGTGGTGCACTGATGAGGTGGTGCTCAGCTGGTGCCGAGTCATGTTGTGGTGGTGCTGAGTCATGCTGAGGAAGTGGTGCTGAATTGGTGCTGGTGCGGAGGTGGTGCTGAATTGGTGCTGGTGCGGAGGTGGTGCTGCACTGGTGGTGGTGCTGAGGTAGTGCAGAATGATGCTGGTGCTCAGGTGGTGCTCAGTTGGGGCTGTGCTGAGGTGATGCTGCGCTGATGCTGAAGTGGTACTGCGCTGATGCTGAAGTGGTGCAGTTTGTTGAATTGCTGCTGCTTTGGGGCTGCGCTGGTGCTGTGGTGGGGCTGCGCTGGTGCTGTGGTGGGGCTGCGCTGGTGCTGACTCGTGCAGAGGTGGTGTGCTGGTGCTGAGGTGGGGCGTCGCGCTGGTGCTGAGGTGGGGCTGCGCTGGTGGTGACTCATGCAGAGGTGGTGTGCTGGTGCTGAGGTGGGGTGGCGCGCTGGTGCTGTGGTGCTGCTGCTGTAGCGCTGAGGTGCTGTTGCACTGTCTACTTGCAAGAAATATTAAGTAACCTCACATTACATGCCGCGTTTGGAGAGCACGAGGAGGCATCCCTTGATATTGGTTTTATTTCACCAACAATTGAAACCTAAAAGAAAGCATTAAAAGTTGAAAGCGCGCAACTTAAAGCTGCTTAAATTTTCATAAAACTGAGCAATAATAGCATGTTTACCTCTTTAATCGTATCCAAATAATTGCACTGTCAAAAGCACAATGTAAATAGGTTGATCCTACTGTCGGCCGTCTTCTTAAAGTAAACTTCCATTAGGTAAGTATATTATTTAAGGTTTGGACACTTGAGCTAAGGAAACCCAAAATGTTATAGGATGAAAAGCATCATGGCCTCTGGTTGAAAAATTGCTTGTAAAACCAAAGACAGTGGAAAACAAGATAACGACATGATTTGTAGCCCTCGGCTGAGCGCATTCGGAAAGCCAAACGAGCCATGGCATAAGAAAGAGTTCCTAAACCAACATCTATGGCCGATAATATTGAAGTGATCCACGTAGCAGGTCTAGTCTCCAGGGCATGATCAAACAGCAAAAGGAGGGACAAAGGGAACTATTCACCAACGAAAACAAAGGAATTTTGAAAGGCACATGAAGAAACAAATGAAAACGGATGGGCGTGCTGAAAGCCCATACATTATATACTGCATGTCTCGAGAGACGGCGCATGCTCTGCATAGGTATGACCTAAGAGCCCCTCATACGAAATCGGATACTGATTTACAAAGGCAGGAATGGCGTCCTGCATACAAAGATGTCATCTCTTTGAACTTCCACAATGCATGCATGTTTTCCGGCATTAATAAGTGACACCTATGTAGGTGCCTACAGGAGAGTCATACGTTTTGTGGCTGGTAAAACACTTGCAGTAGGGATCCCACGCTTATCTGGACATCAAACTTTCATTCAGATGATCATAGATAAGTTGTGTCCTAAAATTCCCCATTTTTCTCAAGGGAGAGAGGAAAGCACTCTTAAATGGGCATGATGTTTTTCATCTGAATTAAGATTTTGTGAAATTTTGCAGATGCAGCTCTGAGCTAAGGGAAACATCACACCCCTGTGAAGTTATGCAATTGCTTACTATTTTTCATGTAGACCTAATACTTTTGTGGGTCGAATACCACCTAACTCTCTACCATGCTTAAGCCTACACAGATCCTCCCCTTTTTTGAATCGGGCTCTTTGTCTCCTACACATCAAAGCTAATTGTGTGTATTTCGTCATCGGAGTTCTTAAATGTTCGTTTCCATCACATCTTCATCTTAGCTAAGTGCTCCGAAGTGCAGCTGGGGCCAAGTGTTGGATTTGGAACCAGAAATGACCCAGGCAAAATGTTTTAAACTCGTGCATCATAGCACCTGGTAAATGAGGCTGTTCTGTACATAAATGTTTATGGGAGGGGAAGGCAGTTTATGAAATGATTCATTCCTTCGGTTCTATCAGAAAATCCAGATGCAATATTTCTCTAAAGCGGAAAGTCGTGCACGCACCTTTAAAGAAAGTGCATGCCAGATAATACAAGCCAGAGAAGTTTGGCACATTGCCCTGGTATGTAAATCACATTGTAATTCAAGCATCCAAGCTGTCCAGGTTTTGCATAGCTCCATGTCAAAATCCACATTGCCTTGGTATGTAGAGTAGCTGTGTCATGCCAGAGACCAAATTGGCCAGTGTGTAAATCTTTGCACTTCTGCTTGCAAAGGGATGGAAACCCATTGCCATCATGCTGCTTACCACAACTACTTTGCTTGTCTTACCCTTCAACTTACATGGGCATCGGCTGCAACAAGTGCCATGGGTTTGGAATCTTAGGATGCACATACATGAATCTGCACGGGCTGTCTCCGCTGAATGGCACGAGAACCAGCTGCTTGAGACCTATTTTTACTATTTTTTTTGGTGCCAATGGAAAATGAAGAACAGTGCAACCATCGCATCACTTAGCCAACCAGGAGACAATACTGGGTGCTGAGGTATTGAGCGGGAGTGTGTACTGGGTCTGGTGATCATTCAGCACCCAGCTGTATGTTTCCTGGCCGTTTCTATGATATTTTATACCATGTGCTGTAGTGTAGTTCCTATTTCCCTAATAGGCTCTGCGCATTGGAATAATATACCCTATTGGTTTGACATAGGACTGAGGTCAGTATGTCCCTATCGAGTATATTAAACTTAATTTACTTTGTACCAGCTAACTCAGAGGCCACTAGAAACTCCTTGTAAACAAGAAGGGAGTAGTTTCTGGCAACCGCATAAACATGACAACTTTGTTTCCCTTTAGAATCGGAACACTCTCAGAATCATGGAAGCAACAGATAAGTTTCACTCAGCTAATCGTGCATGCTTCGTTTCTTCAGAGTTACACAAAGAATAGACGGGCGTTTCAATAAAAGGATTTATTGAACAGTCTTGTTTCTCGTGTAAGAGATATGAGCTGTTACAATCATAAGACAGTATGCGAGATATATAATGTACAGCGTAAGCAGTAGAAAGAAATAATACTGCGCTAGCATCATCTTTTAGCTATGACACATATATTCATATACATAAAAAACATAAGCTAAAAAATGCGAGTACTCATAAGATGCTTCTCTAACTAGTTCTACCCCAGTGTACCTAACCTAAGTGTAGTGCAAGGTAAGAAGTAGATGATGTATTCTATAGTATGGTATGGTATGCTATATTATGCCAAGTCTGGTATGCCAAATCTGGTATGCCAAGCGTCCCTCTAGGTTCTAGTCAGCTCCATACCTTGAGAATGAGAGAGGTGGGAATCTCCTTCCGGGTCTCGAACTCTAACACACCGTGAAGGGAGTCAGAACACTGGAAGCTGGATTCTCTGCGAGCAGGGATGACAGCGTCTCTTGTCAGTGCGTCAGGCCGGGACACGGGCTCCTCTAAAGTCGAGGTCTCCTCCTAGTTGCTTGGGCAAGGGAAGGTATAGTTATACCCGGTAGGTGCCTTGGAATGCTAGCATTGACGTAAAGTCGGGCAGAGGAAGACGTCAGGAATGAACCCTTAAGGAATAGCGGTTCATGCATAATAAATGAGTTCTTGGAGAAATCAATAATCCTGTGCTAGGGGAACTCCTAAGAGCTTAAGGGTCTGGTTTCTAAGAACTCGTTGTGACGTTAGGGTGGACAGATGTAGATGACCATGCCTGTATTTGGGTAGCATGGCTAATGCCGAAATAAGGACTGGGATCTTATGCCTATATAAGGGCAATGCGAATTGTGCCTATATAAGGACATGTTTCAGGAAAACCTATATACGGACACCTAAAGGGGAATACAACAGTGCTGTACAGAGGCCTTTTTAAGTTTTGCCTGTACAGCGATTGCGCTGTGCTGGCGAAATCTTGTATATAAAAAAAATCTTAACAAGGACTTGCATCCTGCCCATTACTTACTTGTCACACGAATTTTCCTTGCTTTTTAGGTCTCGCCTATGCAGCGCGCATGCGCTGCATAGGAGAGACCTTTAGCTATCGGCACAGCTTTGGGGGCAAAAACGTGCACGCGTTGCATTGCTTGCAATGGCAACGCGTGCACGTCTGGCGATTCCCTTGCGGGAGCGCGCGGCGCCATATGGTGGCGCCATATGGTCACAATCATCGCGCCTTGCTGCACGCTCCCGCAAGGGAATCTCGCAGGCCCCCTCCTGCCGCGCGAGCTTTTAACTTTCAGGCGCGCACGCTTGTTGTATTTGGTTTGTTTGTTTTTGCACAATTGTCACTTTTTCCTCATGCAATGTAACGCTTGCCTTTGTATTATGCTCATTTGTATCCTCCTCCTTATGTAATGTTGCTGATCCTGTTGTGAAGCGCTCTGACACCCTCGGGTAAAGTCCGCGCTATATAAAAACGCATAAATAAATTCCAGTATGCCCTACTCCACCAAGTACCTGCCTGCTTTTAATTTTCAGTCCTTTACTCCAGCAGCCCCAACTTTGTTTCGCCCTTTTCAGCGCCGCTTTATTCTTAAAATAAACTGTTTTCGTTGCTATCCGCAGTTGCTTCAGCTGCCACCCGTTATATACTTTTCCACAGCCTTGTTTCAGCACTCATCCTGTTCTGCACCCCTATTCGGGCACTTAACCACTCCCTTAGCTTCCTTCAGCATCCGCCTCACGCCAGCACCCCTCCTCCCCAACAAACTGTCCCAGGGCTAACTTTCAGCAGTTTTACTAAGCACTCGTCAGACGCTCGCACAGCTACAGCTTAGAACTGAGATTCAGTTTCAAACCGATGAATATCTTCCCCCCCCCCCACACACACACACACACAAATATACTAAGGCTTCAGTCCCCACAGAAAAGAGATCTTACGGCAGGAAGTGCATTACTTTTATTTTCCATTTGACTTGCAGTGAAGTGACGGATATTTTTGGGGGTGGAAGTAAAACTAAGGGATATGCAAAAGTTTTTGTCAAAGGCGAGAGATAATTATATCTAAATGGCAACTTTGTATGTGCGCTCTCATTAGTTCCAGCCGCCACACTTAACCATATCTCTCTTAAATGATCTCGCCCGTTTCGACACTCAAAACCCCACCCATCCTTCAGCAGCCTCCTATCTTAAGGAACGCCTCCCCTGCTCCAGCCCACTCCGAAACTCCTCCGGTGTTACTCCATACATACACACTGACTTCTGTGCCTTGATAAAATATGGAATAGTCACCTCTGCTTGTACTGACACTATTTCTTACAAAACTGCAGTTCACAACTGCAGTATTGGACCAGATGTAAGCGATATTATTTTCCAACTTCCGGTAGACCCTTCTGTCACGCCCAGCACGTACTCCGACTTTTTCATGGGATCTTTGCTATATTTTCTTAAATTGCCAAACAATATTCCACAGGTCGTTTCTAGCTGAACAGCTTTGTGGGAATTGTTTTCTTATTATAGAACTAACTGTACTTATGTCTTCATTTAGTTTGGTTTGAAAGCAAATTTTCCACAGGTATACATTTTATATCCAACTCCCCGCTTTTGTTTATTTAACTTATTGGCTTAGCAATGCCTGTCAAACTTTAAGTGTTTTACTTGAAATAATATTTCAGTGTTCCCACAGGTTCTTAAACAGTTCCTGTAATTACTTTTGTTGGTGAGTAAAAGTGACGTGTGTAAGTTTATTTATGCAACCTCTCAAAACATTTATTAAAATTAAATATTTTATTTAAGACAGTTCAGTTGGAGTTCATTCAAGCCAAGACAGATGGACAGCAGACTCCTCAACCCACCATAGATGGCAGGGGCGGAGTTGGACCAAGTCGCTCCTCTTTGTTTTCCATCTTGTCTTTTAATATGTCCTTATTCACACCTGATATTTTGCTAATCCTGTATTTTTTGACCTCCTTTTGCTGTTTGAGATAAGCTTCAAATGACAATGGAGTGACTTTCCAAGAAGCAGTTGTTTGTCCTGGTCCTGTATGGCGCTCTAACTTTATTGGGAGAACAATTGTCTGGAAAGGTAGTTTGGACATAGATCTGGATAATATGTACCATGAATGAATGATTGAACAACCACTTGGTAAGCACAGCAGCTGCTCCCGGGAAGCATACCGGCTCTGCGCTAACCTGGCAGCTAACTTGAACTTGATTTTTTTTTTTCTCCCTAAAAAGGAATGTTTGCAGATTGTCCTTAAATGGCCCGTCCGTATCAATCTTGCGTGCAGAAGTTCTCAGGTAAAGCGTTCCACAACCTAGCCTCCTAGACAGAAAAAGATACTATTCCCCCCTCCCCCACTTCCCTCCCCTGCTCTAGCACTCCGAATGAGAGGGATCTGAACAAATCTTTGGCTAGCAGAGGGAAGTGCCCTGTGGCGTTCATAAGCTCTGAGTTGTTAGTGTTTTAAATCTGCTTCTTTGCTGAAGCCAATGCTATTTCTTTAGCTCCTCCCTACTAGATTTGACCAATGAAACCTGCTGCTGCATTCTGTACCAGTTGCATCATATTTAACAGGCCTAGTCGTCCCAAGATATGAAACAATACTGTTGTCACTTATGCTTCATTTGGTCTCTAATATTCAGTGCATTTGGACGTTTTTTTCTACTCTTCAAAGAATTACAGAAGAGAATTACTTTCATTGGTGTGACCAGCATTAGAGTAAACAAGCATTGGCATAGCCAATAGGTCTCGCTTTGGGACCTTATAAGTATTTAGTTATGCAGCACAATATCCTTGGTGCAACAACATCAACTGTTGCATGGCTAAACACTTATAAGGTCCCAAAGGCGAGACCTATTGGCTATGCCAATGCTTGTTATGGGTTATTGTGTGCCATTTCCTGTATGTTTCTGGTTTCTCTTCTTTTCCCCTTGTGTTTGTCTTTTGTGTTGTGTGGACCAAGTATTTCTTTCTTTTAAAGTCTTCATCTGCTTCCTTCGTTGCTGAAGCTTCTTTTTTCTCTATAAACAAGGTCTTTTGGTGACTGCATGTTTATTTTGCAACTGCCCTTCATTATTTTCAACCCATCCTTTTTGTCCTCAACCCCCCCCCCCCCCCTACTTGTAATCCACCACCCTCCTCCTGGTCTCTGTTGTTTCACCCTCCAACCACCCCTGTTTTCAGCCACCTCTCCCACTCTCAGCCGTTTCTTTTAATCCTCCCCACATCAGGGTGCTGCTGGTTGTGGAACCTAATCTTTTGGTGTTTTTCATGACGGCGGCCGTGGACGAATGACGTTACAACAGGTACTAATACCACGGATGCCATTACAATGCGGGTATTACTACACCAATGCCTTTACAAAGACCTACCATTACAATGCAAACTTTTACCACGCATATGCCTGTACCATGCATGCCATTACAACACAAAGGCATGCAGGGTAAAGACACACACTTAGTAAAATTGTTGAAGGAACATAAATATGTGTGTGTGTGTGTGTGTGTGTGTATATATTTTTTTTTTAACCCCATAAAACACTAAATTTACCCTTTTCACCCAAAAACCCAAACCCACCCCAAAATTTCCCAGCCCACTCAAAAAACCCAAATCCACCCTAAAATTACCCTTCCCACCCCTAAATGACCAATTCCACCCCTAAATGACCAATTCCACCCCTAAATGACCAATTCCACCCAAAAATGACCAATTCCACCCAAAAACCCAAACCCACACTAAACCCTAAAATTACCCTTCCCACCCAAAAACCCAAACCCACCTTAAACCCAAACATTTCCCAGCCCACCCAAAAACCTAAACCCACCATAAAATTACCCTTCCCACCCAAAAACCCAAACCCACCCTAAATCATATATACTCGCCTTATTCTTCCATGTAAAACACATATCCCTTTACCATTCATGCCTTGACAACGAAATGCGTTGTAATGGCACTTGCATTGTGATGGCACTTGCGTTGTGATGGCACTTGCGTTGTGATGGCACTTGCGTTAAAGTTTCGTTGTAATGGCTGTTTCCCCCGTAGACTAGCATGTCTTGGAGGAAGAACTGCCGCCTCTTTGTGCCGGGCAGTTGTGCACTTAACACTCATACTGCCAAGGCCCCTCTTGAAGTGGTAGTTTTAAAAATATTCTGGCAAATTAGTTTTTAAAACTACACCTAATCGCTCCCAAATTTTCCATAGTTTGTGAACTAAGACGTAGTGATATCCAGACATTTGCACAAGTTGGGCGATCTACTGATTTGCTCAGTATCCCACAACGTAAAGTGGAGAAGACCAGCATTGGAATGCAATATAGCTACAATATCACACTTACTTTGTTATGGTGTCATTATTAGTGATGACTTAAAATGGCCTAGTAATTCCCTGCTCTTCTTTTATAAAAGGACTTTGGAGAGGTGCCTGTTATATGTGGAATAATGAATGGTCTGTGATTGCGAGATATTTTCGGACTATCGCAACCTTGTGTTAACTAATAATTTGCGCCTGTTGAACCACTGATTAATAAAATGCAATCTGGCTTAGAATGGCTAAATATGCAAATAAACGCCATTGATGTTCATTATATTCAATTTTTCTCCTACCTGCTCAATGTTCCTGCGTGTATGTATATATCCGTGTGTGCACTTATATTTTTTGACAGGGTTCTTACACGACTGCCCTGAAATTTAGCAGATGGCAAAAGTTTTCATGGAACGGATTGGGAAAAACAAACTTCAGCGTAGGACATTTTATCCCGCAGGTAATTTGCGGGGTTGGAGTTACTGCTATAGGACATTACCAGTTAAAAATAGCCTTTAAGGAAGGAGGATAGAAACTTGGGATTTTTTTTTCAACTGAAACGAATTTTTTGTTTTATGGCAAACGAACCCAGCAGGACATATTTGGAGTGATATTTGTTTTTCTCTTCCACCTGGCCTTTTAGTATCACGGGTGACCAGATTAGGGTGTACAAGCTGTTTAATAAATTGTGCTGTTGTGTATAAATATTACTTTCAACCACAGAAAAATATGTCAGTGCCAGAGTAGGACTCTGTCGCATTCTGAGGCCTGTAAAATGTTTGGGCGCAAGAAGCATAACAAAATGAATGACTTGTGCCATGTTAAGTGATTTGCACTGAGCTACTCACCTGTGTGAGGGCTATTGGAAAGGCTAGGAAAGGCTGTGTTATATGCTTACAACACAGCACTATGGGTTGCGCTCTTCCTGTAGGAAGAAGCTGGGTAGCTTTATGTCTTTTACTGGCCGTGATCCCTTTCTTGTAAGTAGTAGTGCAGTGTGTGCCACAATGCCAAAATTAACTGTCAGCTCAGTGCAAGTTTGTCACACTCAGTACAGTGTAATCATATCACACAGATGCAGCTTTACAAAGAAATGCAAAGTTTTACAACAGTCCCTCCCCTTCACCCCACCCTTGTTTTCCTAACACCCCCGCCCTCCATTGTTTTTCACCCACCCCCGCCTTTCTCCTGCTCTCCTGCACATCCTCCCATTTTCAGATGTTTACCCACCCTCCCCCGCCCTTGTTTGATTTTCCTCCTCCCCAACCCCGCAAACCTTCCTGCGCTTTTTTTTTTTTTTTTTTACATGTTTCACAACAGCTCGGGTGGGCTGCTGTGCAACATGGCTTAAAAAGGAAATAAGTGCCATGTTGGCCGCAGAGAACCATGAACTGACGTGCTTCCCGTGTCTATGGAGCCTTTTATCTGAGCTGTTATATCCCATGATTGTGGGTGATGACTGCTCTGTGGGTAATGTGGCCTTCTAGTTTTAGCCTCCAGGCTCACCTGTTTGGTTGCCCACTTGAAAGTTGGATGTTCTCTGTAGCCATCACAAGTGCCCCGTGGCTGTACTGTAACATGTTGGCAGACTGTTGACGGTACTGTGTAATACGCTTGTATTGAGATTCATATCACATTTCTGCAATCTCTAAGAGCAGATTATGTGATCTTGGATCCATGGA
The DNA here is from genome assembly GCA_963921515.1 of Calotriton arnoldi. Taxonomy (NCBI): domain Eukaryota; kingdom Metazoa; phylum Chordata; class Amphibia; order Caudata; family Salamandridae; genus Calotriton; species Calotriton arnoldi. Next base: position 1,976,456 of record CAWUFW010001550.1, read on the forward strand.
AGGCTGCTGTAGCCTTACGAGAACTTAACCCTTGACCCGCAGATCCCAGCAAATGTCAAGTGTCCCGAGTTTATCCAAAATCATTTAATCAAAATTGTTTATTCTCGGGCCTTCATGGCCTCCTGCGCGGACTTAATTCTTGCTTGACAGTGCGAGCCTCAAAAAAATCTAATAGCCCCAGACAATGGCGAGTCATATTTTATCAGGTCCAACAATTTTAAAACATACTAGTCCATTCTGGCAAGTGAACTTGACTTGGAAAGGAACAGGTGTTCTCATTCAGAAAGCAAATGAGCAATAAAGATGCCCATTAAATCTTGTTTTTATCTTGACACATTTGCCGTCTGTTCAAGGAAAGAGGTCAACTGTCAGTTTCTTTTTACTAATTGGTCCTTGGGAAAATTGAGTTTTTCTTTCTCTTACTAATGTTAGAGGTTTTTGTCAAGTGAGCCGTCTGAAGATAACATTTATTTTCTAACACAACATTTAAATAGCCTGTAAGTAAATAGTACAAATATTTCAAAACATATCAGGAATTATGAAAGCACATTTGTTTGTAATTAAGTGTGATGCAAACACAGATTTGCATAGGAGCAAAACAATTTAGAACCCTTTACTTGATGTGCAAATGACACATTTGCAGTAACTTGATTTCCAAACATTGTTTGTACACTATATACTTGTAGCAGTAAAACTGCATGCCAGTAGGTAATGTTGTGGCCACTTCAATGTAAAATCTGCTTATTGCAAATGACGGTGTACTACCACTACATGTTTTAGCTATGTATTTATTAAAAGTGATAGTTTTTAGACATCATTTGAGAAACATTCCTGCCCCGCCCTGATGAGGATGCTGTTAATGAACTAAAAGGCAAGTCAGGGATCAAGTGTATGCTAAGTGGCTATATTCTTATTGTATAAAAAGTTTAATCTATTCAGACAGGCTGAACTTGCATATTTGGTGCTCTCATGTGATAATGAAGAAAAAGGCGGCTCAGTGAATTAAAATAATTACCCACGGTCACATCATTTGAAACCAGTTTATGGGTCATCATTATTACAATTAGGTCGAGTAGATTATTTAAATCACTAGGCCTGCAGGTCTCGTAAAATATTTGATTTTTCGAGGCCTGCAGTAGTATTGTTTGTTGCCTTGTTCAGCACATGGGACAGTACATTCACGTCGTGCCACTTTTGATGAGCTAGTGTATGATTACGGATTTTTTTTATCATCGTAGTTTGATTTCTCAGTAATTTATTTATCAATAATTGCTTCCCAGTCACATTTACCTTCCCTGGGCTCGTTACTTCCGTTGCATCTGAATCACGATATCTTTTATCATCCTTCCTGGCAAGGTTTTGACAATCCCACAGCCTAACCCCGTTCAGGTGAAACATTCACGAGTTTATAAGTTAAATCAAAAGCTAGCATCAAATTCTGTAAAGTGTCCTATGGCCCCCTCATCCACCAATGATCACATTTAAATGCATATTCATGTCGTCCTCTTGCCCTCTAAATGTATTGTATCCCCTTTGATTTTCTTCCCACCGCTCGGGGGATTTAAATTAAGCACTCTTTGGTTTCCTTTCCTTTCTCCTCTCCGAGCTCGGGGTAGCTGCCAAGAGGTTCTTAGCGCCTCATGGGTCAGTGGGTAGGTCTCTGCGGGAGGCTCCTCAGGGCTAAGGCTGTGTAAATGATCCATTGTTCGCAATGAAGTCGCCGGATAAAAGCTCAGTCTGAGACTCTGGAGTTGTTTTGTCTGGTGCGCCAATTAACAGGGTACTGCTCGTTGTGATGACTGGAACCACGTTTACTACTTCAACACGAGGTCCAATGCAGCTTGCAGGTCTTCCTTAGTTGTGTAATTTATGAGCCCTTTAATTTCTTGAAATATTCAATATGTAGATTTGTATTTTTCAACGCTGTCGTGTACCTATTCTAACACCTAGGATGATATAGAAGGGGCAAAGTCTATTGCAAAAGAATATGCACCAACCAACTGATAACCAGTTTGTGCATAATTAACTTCTACACATTTCCTAAACCTGTACAAGAGCGATTATATTGATGCATTTAGTCATCCATGGAGTGCATATTTTTCTGGACCCCTAATTAAACCTGTTGCTGTCACTATGTGCTTAACTTTCAAGTAGGGTTGTGAAATTGCTGTGCATTGGTACAGAATTTATGTACTAGTTATCTATGCTTAAGGGAGATCCTTGAGTATTATACCCAGTGGGGCTTTTTGTTATAAATTATCATGTCTGTGTACTTTAAGATTTTCTACCTAATTATGTTCGAGGACCCTCACTTTTGTAGTTTTATTCTTAAACCGTCAGCTTGATAATACATTTATTTGTTCCATTTTATATGGATTACCCTGTTTTATTTGGTCTGTCTTTCTGGTGAGTGAAGGTCCTGGGGAGCTTTTGGGCACTAGGTATGGGCTATTTAGTTAGGAATATGGAAGTGCATTCCCATGATGGCCGTGTTACACATGGAATCTAGTACCTATGGAGGGACAATAAAGTTCTGGAGCTTTGTAGTGTTGAAACGCTTTTTAGCGATGACCCCTGAATGTTTGTCTTTACGATGTTTGACACCCCCCTGGAGGGGGGCGTGGGACGTAGAGTACGGGACGTCCGAGCACGTCATAGGTATTCCATGGACGTGCGTCTGGATATATGGAAGGAGAGGGCACCCGCCCGAGATAGCCGCGAGGTAGATTCTGCCCGCGGGAGAACAGGAGAAAATAGATGGTAGCAGGAGGCTACATACTAGGATCAGCAAGGTGAGAATATACTTGCGTGGGGGACGTCGCCGTTCATGCGAGTCTAAAGTGGCTATATTAGAGTGACGGTGACCTTATGATGGGTCCCGGGGGCTCAATCGATAGCGTGTAGTCATGGTTGTTTTTAGTTCTGTTTCTCTGTCCGCAGAATGGAAAGTGCTTTATTCTATGTAGACGCAGGCAACAACTCGATATCCTCGGAAGTGTATACACCGTAGGAGTGTATTGGCGATATTCAGCCGGGGACAGATTCAAGGTATTTTGAAAAGTCACTGTAGTGTGGCACACGGTGTGTATATGTACCCTACACAGGGCAGGTTGTTGATTGGAGGCATGATTTTATCCCTCTAGGTCCAGACGAGTTGAGGAGTCTATACCCAGATACCGAAGGCTGTGACTAACTTCGATGCGAATAGGTTGCTCTGTATTGTTGGTACTTTGGAGATTTGGCCTATAGTGCATGAGGATATGCAACTGCATGTTTCGAGCACTGGTGATGCAAAGCATGGCTGATGTATAGAACGAGATCTGTATTGTTCCGTGAACTCACGGTATGAGGAAGCATGTTTTGCACATTGGATGTATTATCCTTCTGACGGTTTATTTAATATTTCTTTGCGGTGGTCACTCTTTAAATTGGGTTTCCTTCACTGCACTTGCATGGGATCATGCATGTCAAATACATGGCATTAATTGTGATATAGGCAGAGTTGACAGGATTTTAATGTGTATAATTGTTTTGTATGTGGGTTATGTTTGTGTTACCCATGTCCTGATGAGGCCCGACTCAGTGGGCTGAAACGCGTCGACCAGAAGAAGAGGAGGAGTCCATTGAATTGAAATGTGTATTTAGGAATTTGATAACACACACTATACAAGTGACTGAATAGAGGCTCCCTCTGTTTTTGTGGTGTGTGAAAAGGACTAAAGGACTACCTCCCCTCGGATTGCTTATATATATATATATATATATATATATATATATATGTATCTCATTGCAACCGGGTTCAAATGGATGGGTACGAAAAGGTTTAGGAATTCTTGGTTAGACCATTTGTTTTTGTATGTATACTGTTTTTTTTTGTGTCAAAATGTATATAAAATTTTTTTGGGTAGAGATCTATATCAAAAAATAGATTAAAGATATATGAAAGAATTGAGGATGACTTAGTAAGTAAATTGTCTACAAGTTAGAATTGGGGACTATGCTCCCACGCAGGGGATCAATATTTTTGTTCCTGTTGCTGAAATAACTTGTGTGTATTTATCCCCGGACATAATTTCCTTTTGTCAGTTAACTTTCTGAGAAGATAAAGTGGTTGTAAACGAGAACATCGATGAGGTGTGCACAACTCATTATTTTCCTGGGTAAGAACATGAATGTTAAATTGGCACATGATCTGATTTAACAGTGCCTATTAACTTAGTATAATCAGGGCCAATGAAATTGTGGCAGGAGAGGAGCAAATTATGCTGCAGGGCTGACTAAATTATGCGGCAACAAAAGGCAAATTATGGACGTAACGAAGCACATTTTGTGATAGTATTCATTTTTTACACATTAACACTGTCATGGCAAACAAATTTTATGCCTTATTAGTACCAGTTTAGAACCCAAATGCAGCAATAAGCAACAGAAAGGTGACTGTCAACATTTTGCAAAGGACCTCACAAAGTGGTTACGTGTCGCTACGTTTTTGGGAACTTTTGATCCTTTTGAGCTAGAAACCGTTTTTTTTAATTTTTTTAATTTTGTTAAAATCAGCATGTTATGCAGCAGACGATGAAATATGTGGAAAATCCATAATAATGAGTTAAACGCTGAGGCCGCAAAATTGCATACTTCCAGTGACTCTGAATATAATCCTAGCTGGGGAGTAACAGAGTGCTGCACATATGAGGGAAAGACACAGTAACTAAGGTGCACAGGGAAGAATAAGTCAGAACTCAGTAAAATAGCTTCCTGCAACTTTGTGGGATGTGGAGTGAATCTTGGCTTTTTCTTCCTCATAATGATGGCGGTGAATTCTTGATTTCTTTAGTTGCTTGTTTGAGGTGGTTAGTTTTTAGGACTCGCGCTTAGCGTTGCAGTGCGCAGCACTGCTCGCGCAGCGCGAGAACCTCTTGTATGGGCTTCAGAAAGCTAACCACACGCTTGTGCGTGTGGTTTTGCTTTCTGAAGCCCACATTGGCTGTAGCGTGCTTTTTTTTTTTTTTAAATGGCATGCAATTGGGCAAAGGCGGGCTGTGCCTCCCAGAGTCTATACCCATTCAGGGCTCTAAAGAAATTAAACGGTTCTTCCAACCCCGTTTATACATTAAATGACCTGATCCGCCGCATATTTTCAGTAAACAAAGGGAGAGACATGCGATTTGTCGCTGTTCAAGAAAGCTCTAATTTAACAAGAGGCAGACTTTTGGCACACATGCGTACGATGTATAACGCACGCATGCGAGAGGGACAGGTCAGGCAAAAGAAAGTGCGAATGCAGGCAGCCAATCATATGAAAAAAGCATTTACAAATGCAATAGGACTCGTATTTACGGGAGTCCTATTGCATTGTAAACAAAAATGCGGGCGCCGAAGAAGGCAGGAACGGGAGTGGGTGGGGGGGTGCTGGTGGCCAGAGAAGTCACGGACTGTGGGAGGGAACAGGGGGAGGCAGGGGAACAAAAGAGTTGCTGAAGTAAAGGGGCTGATAGCCATGGAAGGACAAACATGACGTCATGGCAGTAAGGAGGCGGGACTAATACGCCGCAACCAATCAGAATGCAGCATTTCAGATTTGAGCCAATCAAAAGCATGGGCAGAAAGTGGGCGGAGCTTCCCCCACAATACTGTATACAGCATCTCTCGACGAGACAGCGCATGCGCTGCCTAGCCGAGACCTAAAAATGGATTGTGAGGGATTATGGTGAGTAACAGTAAAGGATAACAAGTAATTCATTATACGCAATGCCTCAAAAATGATCAGTGCCTGCTATTTGACTTCTCATAAGTGAAGTAAGATGTTCTCTGGCCAGGTGTTATGGGCTGTGGAACAAGAATAGCTCTGGTGTTGGCTCAGCTTTTGGCCCGGTCAATGCTGCTTTTCTTTTTTCAGTTAAGTTATTTTAACTTTGCTGGGAAAAGCTGCTGGGCATGCACCGAGACAAAACTAGCATTGGCAAAGCCAATAAGACTCGCCCAATTAATTGTCTTCTAGCCATGTTGTTCAGCAGCCCCACTGCTGTGCAACATAGCTAAAAGTTTAAACAAAAACAAAAAAACTATAATGCAGCCACTGCTGGCCACGTCATGCACTTTTTTTCATTTATCGCAGGGTGGGAGACAACACTGAAAGAGTGGAGGCAACACAGGGATGGTGGCAACACAGAGGGAGGGCGAGTTGGGAGTCAACAGGGACCATGAGGGAGTCGGGAGAGAGCGGATTGCAAGCACACGGACTGAGGGTGGGAGTGGGCAATTTAATGGACCACAGAGGGTGGGAGACTTGGGGGGCAAGCAACCAAAGGGACAAAGAGAGGGAGGGCGATGGAGGCACGCAACACTGGCTAGGGAGGCCCGAAGGGAGGAATACAGGGAGAAAAGCACACAAGGGAGCCAGCTGAAAAGACAAAAAAAAAAAAGAAAAGAAAAGATGAACTCTGGCAGAGTGCTTAAACAAAATACAAAAAAAAGGAAAAGTAAGCAGCGGAAGGACACAAGTAATGCTTCGAATCACCCAGGGGACGGAGAAACACAGGAAGAGGAAGTAGTCTACAGTAGCTGACCAATAAGCAGCAAGCACATGCTAAACAATGAAGACAGCCAATGGCGAGCATTGGGCGGCCTCTACATCCACTGTTAGAAAACAAAAGGATCTCAAAGAGACCGTGCATGCATGACCTAAAAATGTCTAAAAGCAAAAACACTTGGGAGCTCAAAAAGCACACATTGCCATAGTAGAGCCTCACACTGAATGGAACCTCTGTGTGCCGATTTGTTCATGTTAAAGAGATGAAAGCCGTCACTCAGAGAAATTAGCCAATGGCTGAATTGGGTGGAAGAAAAATTTGAATGATAACAGTAGATCAATGAATGAAGAGAGCTGGTTGAAGGCCCCTTTAAGTATAGTACATATAATTTTAGTAAAATTAGAAGGTCTAGTCTAATTCCAGACCTAAAAATGGTAGGAATCCCGGACACAGTAGGTACAGTATTACTGGTAGAGATCCCAGACACTTGGGTACAATATTACCATACCCAGACCCATTACATGCTACAATAGGAAGATAATAGGTTGATGTTTTAACTGTTTGCATAGCAAAAACGATATCACAAATGTGGAAGTAGAAAACATGCCATACACAAAGTATGTGTAATAGAAAGACAAAACTATGGTGATGGAATTCTTCGCTCCCCATCTGACTAAGGATAGAGATGCTTTTTTCAGCATTTGCTTGCAGAATCTGAGCCACATAAATGATAGACAACTTGAATATCATCCACAACAGAGGGTCTGCAACTTTTCAATTTACAAATACTAAAACATTGGGAACTCACCTACAGAAAGAAAAGCGTTCAAAGACAAAAAGGAGGGACAATTCCAAAGACTGCTCTACTTACTGATCAACAGGAAATCACTCAATTAGGGGAGAAATGGTGGATTCCAACTCATGTTTTATTGATCACATAATCAGTGCATATAAAATGAAATTTGTCTGATTTTACACACTCACAGCATCTATTTGTACAATAAAACATGGTAAAAAAATGAATAGGCCTAAAAAAAAAAATGTGGAAGTGCTAGGGAGGCAGAACCAAGAGTCAAATTAGGGGGTGGGGGGGGGGGGGGAGACTGAACTGTGCAGCGATCGTAGCTGATGCACTGGTGGGTAGCGTGGCCAAGGTAGGATAAGGAAATCCTGCACTGGTGCTCCAGTGAAACTCTTTAGAAGAAGCTATTGACAGTCTTGACTGCAGCTAGAGGCAGTCTTCCACCAGATGGGATGGAGATCGCACAGGACAGCAGAGCAAGAAAGGTCTTTACAAAACTTCCACCACTTTGTGATTTGTTAACACAATGCATACAGTGAAGGTCTGGAAGTGCTGCCAGAGAAATACGGTCATTCTAAAGTTCAGCTCCCAAGGATTTCTGCCCTTCTCCCAGTTCCAATCAAAAAACACGGGGGGAGGTAGAGGTTTCAGCTAGGTTCACCCTCCTTCCTCAGTAATGAACACTATGCGGTCTCCAGGGGAGCGAGTAGGTGCATTACCGGTGAGGTGCGCTCTGACAAAAGTGTGACTACGAGCCCCTCAACCCCTCCAGACCATGGGGCACATTTGAGCCTCATAAAAAATACTACGTACCATTGAGTAAATCGTATGTATTTAACTATTAGTGCACGCACATTAGGTGTGGCACTTTTTATTTCACTTTCACACTATATTTCTCCATTTTCCTGATTTATAGGTCACCTAGGAGTGGTACGCACAGGGCTGGTCCCTGTGTGGTCCTGAGGAAGAGCTTTAGGGAGGCTCGAAACATGTCGACTTATACTAGGGAAGCCTAACTCATCATGGTTATGTTGCTTTTTCCCTAGTAGTTACCCCCGTTTTTAAACATACCAACTAGGAGCAAGAATAAAGTATTTCGCCCACTAGTTGGGTATTTTTAACCCATTTTTCCCACTCCACAACACTGCACTACACATTTATTTCACATAAGTGCTCCTACGTAAATCCGCAAGTCGTAACACGCCTCAATCCGCAGCGGATTGAGAGGACCCCTATGATGAAGCATGTCACCAAGGGAAAACCCTGGTGAGTGAGGGGTCTATAGAAAGAAATTCTTCTTTCTAACCAGTAGACTTTTCTACTCCACTTAAGCGGAAGTCTCTCTTCTCCCATAGCTGGGTTCTAATTCCGGTTTTTGTGTTCATTACTTCTCCCAGTTCCATCAGAACCTTCCAGATTGATCCAATGTTTTCTCACCCTCATATCTTACATCACATTTTTAAAATCCCAACTTTCATACAGTTTACATTATACAAAGGGGTTGGGAGTGGCAGGGGCTGGTGGTCACACCTAACTCCAACAATAAGAAATGAATGGTGATGCACAAGCAGCATTGACCAATATCTAGAAGCAAAATCATTTAGCACCCAAGAGTGAGCTGCTGAAAACAATCCAGATGTCTCCCTAAAGTTGGGGAAAGGAATAGAGAAGTCAAATGACCATAGCTCTGTTGAAGCACATGCTGTACAAGGACCAGCGCTAACAGTGTACCAAAGTTAGTGGCCAGCATATTATGGTCCACAAATGTGTGAGAATGCACTTAAGGATTCCCCATCGCAAAGGGGTAGACTATTTGTGCTGCAAACTTAAGATCACCCCTTTGCAAGGACAATTTGTGCAGTAAGCCTTAGTCACAACATTTCCACATTAAAATCATTATTTTGGCTCCTCCGAAAACAAAGATGAGCTACCAATACTGTGGGCTGGGGTTTTATCTTTGACCAAGAGTAGTTTTGATGCACTAATGGTAAACCTAAGATCAAGATGCTCAGAAAACAAAAAAACATTAATAAAAGAGAATTGTGAGGCATGCATACTGCAATGTCAGCAGAAGAAAGCTACAGTAATAGATACAAACGATTCACAAGAACAAGTAAGTTCTTCAAAAGAGAACTAGCATTGGCAAAGTCAGGTTTGGCACGGGCTACCAGCCTGGAGGATTTGTCAATGTTTTTTTTTTTTGTGTGCTTTGTCTTGGTTGTTGCGGCAGTGAGCTAGCGAAAAATGTGATACAATAACAGATCAATGGTGAAGAATCCTGGCTGAAAGCCGCTACAAGTAAGCATATTAACATATATAATTTTTGAAAAATCAGAAGGCCTTGGCTAACGTCAACCTGTTGGTGACTGCTTAATAGAAAATATTACACAGCTGAATGGCACAGCCCTCTATTTCGTCAAGTACCAAATTATGAGACACTGGACATAATTATGGACAGCTACGCTGCGCTCTCATCAGCAGGAACTGTTGTGCCATGGACTCACCACTTCAGCAGCATTGAAAAGTCTACTTTAACTACAAATTCGTTTTTGCCTTTTTAATTTTCAGGAAACCCAAAACAGTATTTCCAAATCAGACATCATGCCCTGTGAAGCATCATTTTATACTTGTAGTGCATATAATGCAGAAAATGTCAACTTGGCCCAAAAATATCAGCTTAGAAATGTTTTGCAAAGCAATTGTAATTTACAGGGAAAAAAAAGAAGAAACAATCAGCTGTGGAACTGGCCAGCTCTTGGACAAAACGGAGAAAGGTTAAATCACTCACATTTTAGATCAGCATACTTTTGTACATTTGAAAACCTGCTTTCATCAGTATATGGAATATGTGGTTGTCAAAAAAAAAAAAAAACATTTTAAGAGAAATGTTTGCCAATCAACAGCTTAAGCGTGTGAATGGCTGCCGCATGTTACAGATCAAAGTTGAAACCTTTTACTATAATTTAAAATCTGATTTAATATATCCACGGACAGATTAAACCGGTTTATTGGGTCTTTTCCACTTTAATAACTTGCTTAGTAAAAACATACTAATATGCAGGAACAAATGTGGACTAACTTTAATTCAAGAAATAATTCCAGCGACGGTGGATCACTTTGTGTATATATATATATAGTCTCCAATAAGCAGTGCTTACTAATCACCCAGTCTCATTATTATCATCGTTCGGCACAATTGTTTAGCGACACACTTCAAGAATGTAAAGTGTTAGAAAATGTCACATTTTAGAATCCAAAATATTTACGTTACAAGGTAAAACTTTCCAGTTTTTCCCCTTATGGCTCTCATGGGTATACAGAATAAGGCCAGTGCCAGGTGGCATTAATGTGTGCAAAATGAAGGCCTACGTCGGCAAAAACTTTACAACTGTCCCGACACGGTTACTCTCCCAATCCCAGCTAAACGCAGTAGAGACCCTTTTTGATGTCATTTTGAAAATAACACTGGCGCAGGTGAAGGGTGTGTCGAAAGCTGAAGGGTCTGCTTAACGAACTCAAAAATATCAATAAATGAACTCCACCCTGAACAACCTACACTGCCTGCAAGCTTTAAAAACTAACCTGCAACGCCAGGAATCAGACCGCAGCATGCTTGGATGAACAAGCATTTACAATGCAATAGGTCTCGCAATTGCGAGTTTTTGAGCTATTGGCATTGTAAATGTCAATGCCTTTTATTAAAAATTAGAAGGCATTGTCATTTACAATACCAATAGTTCAATCTTTTGCAAAAGCAATACCTAATGTATTACAGAGCGCGGTGTCTGTGAAGCGGGCGCCGCGCTCATTAAAGTAAAAAAAAACCCAGAAAGAGCGCAGTCTCTGAAGCAGGGCGGCGCGCTCATCATTAAAGTTAAAAAAAAAAAAAATTATGTTCGGCAGAAGACTAAAATACATATTTCTAGTCTACGTCAGAACATCTTAATAATACACTGAGGAGTGCGTAAAACACTAGGAGACCGAACCGCAATACCCTGGTTCTGACACAAACAGTGTTAGTCTGGTCCAGTCAGGTTTTAGTATCAATACGATTACTGACCTGGCCCCATTGTGTGGGCACACACAGGCGGCCACAAAGACGCAGCCACAGACACGCACTACATTGCCAGCAGTGGAGCAAGCTTGTATATCGACACGCAAAATCAGAGGCAGAAGGTCAATGCATTGGCCACACACATACACACTCACTGCACTGGTGAGAGATGTGCAAATTTACACATAGCACAGCACATGGAACACATAAGGAATGGGCACTAGCAAGCACAAATTCCCTCACACAGAAGAGATACAGCAGCGACAGGCCACAACTCACTCACCAGTGATGTATAGCACGACGAACGCTCCTCCTTCCTCACCCACACAAAAGGGTAGACCTTCAGCGCCTGAGTGCAAGGTTCACTCAGGAACAGGTCCGGCACAGCAGTGCAGGCTTCTTGAAAAAAAACAACACACGGCAAAATTAGTGTAGGCTTCCTCCGTGCCCAAAATAAACTTCATATACAACAAGCACGGAATCGAAACCTGTGGTGCGCGCGCACCACAGAGGAGCCGAACGCGGGAATCGAAACCAGTGGTGCGCGCGCACCGCAGAGGAGCGGGGGGCGAGGGAGCCTGTCTGTGCCGCGCGCTGATGCGCGTCCTAGACACGGACGGGAATGGGCGTGTATGTGAAAGGTAGGACATGCCCTGGTGTGTGTGGCATGTCCTGATAGTGAATTACTGCCAATTTCGTTTTTCACTATTGCAAGGCTACCTGTTCCCCATAGGACAGAATGGGAAGTTTGTTTATAACATCTTATAAACATAACTGGCCCTGGGAACTAGGTAGGAAAATAGTTTAGTATGCCTGAACTCAGAATCTAAAGATGCATCTTTTAGTGAAGGTGATTTTTACATTCTGTGTTTGACAATACCACTTTTAGAAAGTAGGTATTTTCTTGCTCAGTCATCCCGTGTGCCTCTGCTGGAATGTGGATTGCCTGTCTGGGTTTTGGCTGGGGAGCAGGAGTGGGTGGGGTCAGGAAAGGGCTGAATAGACCTGGGCTGCAACTGGGGAAGGGGGAGGAGATTTCCTTGCACCTCAAAGGGCCTGGTCTGCCTCTGACAATGCCGTCTCCACCTCCTGCCAGGAAGTCGCACCAGAGGAGGCAGAACTGGTTCTGGCTGGGCACAGACACTCTCTGCCTAAGAGATCAAAGGATTTTGGGATATAAATATTGGGGCCCAGGCCCCTGAACTTTAGAACTCTTTTGTACCAAGAAGAATGTCAAGAAGAAGAGCTGGAGAAGCTGTGAGGAGGAACTACCACTTTGCTGTGTGCTTTGCTGTGTTGGCCTGCAGTGGCTGCTACTGTCTTGGGCAGTGAAAGGACTGGACTGGACTTTCTGCAATCTACTTTTGTGAGTTTCTCCAAGGGCTTGAGGTAGAGCTTGCCCCCTGTTCAAGAAGTCTCGGGAACAGCAAAGACTTCAAGCTCTTCTGCCGCACTGGGGACTGTGTTTTGTGCTGCAACAGAAGCAACACGACAACGCCGCTGCTGCCGACTCAGTGTCCTGAAGGCACTGCAGAGGGCAACGCTGCACCGTGACCCTGGTCTCACCGACGACTCCTGCTGACGCCTCCACCGAGCCGCTGCTCGCACCACGACCTGTGGGCACCACACTCCGCACCGCCTCGCTTCACGACGACGCCTGGGTATCCCCGACGACGCCGCTCTACGCCGAAATCTATGCCGCTGCTTGCACCATGGTTCGAGGGCACCGCTCGTAAAGTTACACAACGCACCGCCCTCATCCCGCACCGCAGCCTTGGCCTGCTGGCGCCATCGACTCCGGTTCGTCAGCTGACGACAGCGCCTCGGCAACGCCGCCGCCGCTGCTTGCACCGCGACTCCGGTCTCACCGACGCCGCCACCGAGCCCCTGCTCGCACCGCGACCTGAGGGCACCGCACGCCGTACCGCAGCACCCGACGCCTGCCGACCCCAGCGCTCGTGACTTCAACAGAGGCGTTCGATCTGCAACTCGTGTGACTTCGAGGGCCCCGACGACTCCTGCACTGACCTCAAGAACCGACGCCTGCGGACGCCTTTCTTTTGGAAGCTCAACGAGAGGTCGCCGACGCCCTGCATTTCTAAAAGGTACTGTTTGCGGGTCTTCCCGACACCGTAGCTGGCCCGCGACACCGCGATCAACCAGAACTGTTTGGATTTGTTTGCTAACGACGCCGTGATAGCCCCGGACAGAGCTATCGACATCAAGGAACTGTTTTTCGAGCATATTTTGATAACCGAAGATTTTTAAGTACTGTATTGTGGATTTTTATCGTTTTTGGGCTTGCCTTAAGTATATAAAAATAATGGATATTTTTCTAAACTGGTGTGGTGTCCTTTTGTAGTACTTACACTGTATTACTGTTGGTTATGTGCAAATGCTTTACACACTGCCTCTAAGATAAGCCTGACTGCTTGTGCTAAGCTACCAAGGGGGTGAGCAGGGGTTATTTTAGGAGTGTAACTCCCTTACCCTGACTAGAGTGCTGGTTTCTGCCTGGCTTTGGCACATGCCCTACCCTGCCAAAAATCCCATTTCTAACATGTATATTCTTTTGCTTTACAGGCCAATGTTGACATTGAATTAGATATGCAAAAATTCTTTGTGAATTTAGCCCATTGTTTTGGGGTAAAAACAACTCCTGCTTATGTTCTACAGTGTAATGTAGTGCACCAGTATCTCCCCAAGTACGTAGCCATTTGTAGTTGCGTTTGGCCTTATTGGCAGGCGTGAAGTAAGCTGCGTAACCACAACGCCCAGAGTGTATCTGGGGTGAGGGAACCAGAGGCACGGGGTACAGGGAGTCAGCAGCCTTCAACATAAATGTTTAAACACAAAAGAGCTGCTCCCAGTGGGGTGATCTACGTGCAAATGTTTCTAGGTTAGTGAGTGTAGGTGTCTCACAAAAAGTGAGTCCTCACCCTCTAAAAACATGGTTTGATAGAGGGCGGGCATACACCTGACGACAGGGATGCACTTCTAAACTAAGTGGGGGCCCTTATAGAAAAAAAGTGAGTTAAAAAGCCATTACAGATGTCAAGTTAATTTAATATTGCCGGCATCCGTATGGTATTAAAACATAAGGTTATCGGTAACTGGGGATATTATTGTCCCCCCACCGATATCAATAGGGTCGACATGTTTCTGCCAGGTGGCCCAGTAGGGTCCGCGGCGTTCATCAGGACCCAAGTGAAAAGATTGAGGGCTCCACTCTTACCAAACTGCGGTGAGAGGGTATCCACTGTGTGGGGTGACAGGATCACACTCCACTACGAAATGGCCTTTGTATCTAGTGCCCTAAAGTTGGGACAGAATGCCCCATAGGAGGGTGAGGGCAGGAGACCACTTTTGGTCCAGTGTGATACGTGATGCGATCTCCGCTGCTGCGCCTATGTGTGTGCTCCTCCTCCTCCTCGATGCGCCATACATCAGTCCTGCAAAGAGCACCCTTGAGTACATAGCATAAAATTGTTCTACAAACTATTTGTTTACTAGACCAGAGCATCACTTTGGATCGCACTCCCCAGGATTGTATGCTTGGTTGTAGTTGTACAAATCAGCCCAATTTGTCCTGGTTATCTTAGATAATAGTCACTAATCTGGTGACTCTCTAGGGTGTGCAAGGGTACATGTTCAGGTGAGCTCGGCACCTATACGTAAACTGATTTACCTAGTCATTCCTCTGTTACACTGTCAAGTACTTTGAAGCTCTCTGAAGTTATTCTGTTCACATATTGTTGCTGTTATAATCTACCACTAATAATGAAGAAAATGGCTTCTTACTCCTCTCCCCCTAGCTCCCCCAACCCATCTGAGGGCAGGTAAAAATAACCTCACAAGCTATGCTAAAGACTAGTTGACCACTGCCTTGAAAGTATCTGATCCTGGAGCGTTTGTGGCAAGGCTTCCGAGAGAGTGATATACCTAGAGCCAGAGAGTTGGCATGCATGAAGTCAGGGTTATGTACTCCACCCCTGGGTTGATGTGCAGAAAACCAGGGTGATATAACCAGGGTGGTCATTGATATGCGCAAAGTCTAAGTTATGTGCTCTGAGTCTGGGGCTGATGCACACAAAGCTGGGTGGGATGTCATTGGGCAGTGGGTGTTCCCAGGGGGATGATCTGCACAAAATCAGGGTTTATGCACTCCGCTCCAGGGTTGATATGTAGAAATCCTGGTTTCTATCATGCTCTGAGCCAGCAGCTTATGCACAGAAAGCTAGAAGTGATGCAGCGAAAGCCAGAAGTCCTACTGAGTGGGTACGCACAACACCTGAAAGAGTCAGGGATGGTGTTTAAACGGGAAGGAGAGAAGTAATAGACCCACAGCAGGAGTAGTGATGCACCCAAACTCAGTACTCTGAAATGGAGGGCGTGATGTGCACAGAATTGAAAGAAGCGATCTACATTGAGCTGGGGATAATCTTCATTAGTATGTGTTCCAAGCAACGATGTTGAGAGGGTTCTGTTTAGTTCTGAATGGACTGAAAAATATTTAACTTAGTTTTTGCACATTGTTCTCTGGAACACTAAAGTCCATAAACAATTTTACTTATTGGTACCACTTTTTTGTGACGGTCAAACTTAAGTAAGGAAGCTTCTCCTTGTAACACAGCTATGTTTATTTAAATTCTGTGTTGTAGTCTCTGTTCTGTTCCACACTTAAAGTCTAGGTATCCCAGTGTTATACCTCGTGTTCTTTTCCGGTGTGATCTTGCTCTGCAATGTACTTAGTTGATGTAGTCTCAACAAATTAAAAAAAAAAAATGTTCAAGGATGTTTTGTGATTTCTTTCCTTAGAATTTACTCAAGCCACAAACAGTTTAAACCTTAATCTTGAGGATTTGATAGTTTCAGTGGATAGATATGTGAAATTTGATTCCACTGTCGTCCATTCCAGACGGGGAGGCCAATGGGAATACTTCCCTTCCCACCCTCAACCGGACTCCTACTCTATTACGTGTTGATGATAACATCTTTACCAGACCGTTCGAGCTGTCTCTGCCCAGCCTGTGAAATAGCAAGCTGTGATTAGTCGGACATGATTGCGTATTATGCTCAAGAGTCGTAAGTAATTGCTTTTTTTGTTTTTAATGTTGTGCAAGATCTGGTATCTGCACAGCAGGACTAACTGGGTTGCAAACTTAACAGTAATTTTCCGCAAAGTCTTTGCCATGGAATCTCTAATAAAATGTGTTATAGTGATTGTAATCAAAACATGTTACTACTTCCTGATGGGCTGCGTTCATGGGAGAAATTGATGGATATTAACTCGAGGAAAAAACACAATGCTGTGTCAGATGCATCAGTTGCTATTTTCTGTAAACTCATTTAAAAATATACAAGCACTAACTAGGCCAGTAGGTCTGGGGTTGACCACCAGCATTTTGGCTTGCAGTGTTTGTTTTCACATGGTTTTTGTCAAACGTTGTTTAAAACAGAGAGGCCTTCATCAGTCAAGATACACGCCAAAAGCAATTTTTTGTCTGAAAAAGCACATTGCGTAGGAGTCCCTGACACTTAAAGGAGCTACTTTGATTAACATATCCACCGATCCAATTACTTGCATACTTCACTATACTAATTCGCCACTAATCCTTTATGGGTTCCGGAGTAGCGTGCTACTCGCTGAAATAGCGCTTCAACACCCCATCAGGGGTAACAAGCGCTATAGAAATGCAAACCTTTTTCCCTCTTCTAGCCGTCCACTATCCTCCTCAATCCAAATAACTGACTAACATATCCACCACTCAAATTACTTTCATATTTCACTATATTCACCACTAATAATTTATGGGTTGTGGAGTAGTATGCTACTCGCTGAAAAAGCGCTTCGACGCCTCGTCAGGTAGTAAGTGCTATAGAAATGCAATTACAATACAATACTTTGTTCCTTGTGAAAGGGCTGAATGCCATCGCTCACAGGAGAGTTCTCGTGTGCTCAGTAGATAAGCAGCACATTGACTCAGAGTTGGCATGGGATGCATAACAATGTCAACGCCTCACTGCTAATGGGTCCAGATTGGTGAGGAGTAATTACTCACGCCAGACGCTATCCAAACACGGGACCTAACGGCAACACACAGACGAATGTTTCATAGACGAACCATAACCTTTGTCACAGTTTGACATTTTAGTTGCCGAGGACGTGACATGGCTGCATTTTTCCATCTACCATCCTGGTAAATGTGTGCTTGGGAGACTGTCGCACGTTTCACAAACGGAAAATATTAAAGTCGGTGACCTATATGTAAATGGTGAAACTCGTGCACCTAACACTGGAAGCCTTAACAACCCTTGCTTTTGACACATCTCTGCGTCACGCCACGGACCATGGTTAAGAGATGATCTTCGTTCACGGCCATGCATTATTTCCCTCAGCGAATCGCAGTGGCGGCTGGTGACATTTGTAAATGGTGGGGTGGAAAATGAATTTCATAGAGCACCCTAGCGAGCGAGCGTAGCGGGCGATCCTGTACAACCAAAGGGGGATGACAGGGATGCACTTCTAAAGCTAAGTGGGGGCCCTTTTAAAAAAAAAATGTGAGGTTTAAAAAGCCATTACAGATGTCAAACTTTTTTAATGTAACTGGCATCTGTATGGTGGATAAAATGAATGATCAGTGTGTTGGGGATTCTATTGTCCCCCCCACCGTGATGTAAGTCGTCGACATGTTTCTGCCTATTGGCCCAGAAGGGTCCGTGGCATTTACTCACCACCGTAAATCTCAGCACCTCTCTTCACAAACAGTGAAGGAAACTGGCATTAGTTGCACTATGGGCATCCACATGAATATTGTAAGTTGTTTTTACTCAGTGCTTCATACTGCATGTCTGCCGTTTCTAAGCACTGTAAATAACAAATATTACCTACTCACGAATTTACGGCCCTGCGGGAGTATGGAAGGATTTGAACTCTTGACCTGCAGATAACCGCTTTACAGCAGTGATGGACGTTGAGCTCACTGAGCTATCCCTCGAGCCAGGGCCAGGCTTTGCTCAAAAAGTGCCCTGGGCGAAACCACATTTGGCACCACTCCTAATAAATCCACACTTTAATCCCCCCCCACCACCTGTATATTTCTGCCTTTTTGTACCCTTAGTAAATAATAGTCATCACCAAGCCACATCTTAGCTGCTTCTGTGCTGCGTTTTCTGTCGGAATACGAAAAGCTTGCTCTGCTGTCTGACACTGTTGTGCGTACCTATTATGTCTGCTTAGCACCAGGACACCCTTGGGAGGGTAACTGTGTGGTTTACAAATATCATTCATTCATGAGTAAAATATTCGTTGCTGCTGAGGCCAGCTGTACCGCTCACATCATCAGAAGATCCATAGCAAAGGATGTGGTGGACCAACCCTGGGGGGAAAGGAGCAATGAGGCTGTCTGGTGATGGGAGTTTTGGAAGGTCTGGGCCCTGCACCTACACTGCTGTTGACCTTCTCTCCCCTTAATCTCCCTCCTTGCTGCTGATAACGATCCTGGTGGGCACCCTCTTGTGTACAGGTCAGGTGGCTGACCACCTCAGCAGCGGAGGCCAATGAACACAAAATCCAACTTCCCTCCTCACCTGAATCATCTATTTAGGTGCTAAATTTCAGGAGATAGACCACAGGAGGGGACATGTGTGAGATTGAGATGGGAGGGGGAGAAAGGGAAATGTAGCAAGAGCAACAGAGAATGAAGATTTATACAAAAAATTAACAGGCACTGTTGGCTGGAAATTAAAAAAAAAAAAAAAAAAAAAAGGGACCTATGTCAGCTCATTGTTCTTCCCTCTAAATGTATGGATTTAACCCAGATCTCTTGGTTGGGGGTGACTGTTTGATTCATCCAGCATTCTGTCCATCATTTGTTGCCGTAGCACTTCCCTCTAAATGTAGGCACCCTGGGGCCCTGGGCCCAGCTCGCACATGCGCTAGGCCGACCCTGCCTCCAGAAGACCATTGCTAAAAGGAATAGATTCCTGCACTGACTACCAAGCCTCCGTTCTTCCCAACCCTTGATGATAGTATAGGTAGGGCCTCTAGAATTATGTGATTTTGCAGCAGCAGCGTTTTCCGAATAAGTTAGGGAGTTTCTGCAAGTGCCACATAATACATCATCTTCTAGACAATTTTCAGATTATAACAAAAAAAAATTCTAAGTTAAACAAATCAAAAGTTACTAAAAATGCTGCCACAGGTGCTGCCGCAGAGTAACAGGCCATGTCATGCAGTGCCAGTTCACCTTTCAGTTACCGTTTGCTGTATTTAGGTGTTAAACTGATAAACATGAAGTGGAACCTTTGCATATACAGTTTTAATGTGTAAAAATGTAAACATTGTGAATTAATGCTGCAAAAATTGTGCTGCTTTGAGCCACATAATTTGATTTTCTTGTCACATAATTTAATTAATCCGACACGTGGTGTGAAACAGCTTTGAAAAGTACAGATGGACTGTACATTTGCTCAACAGCACATTTTCATTTACACCCATACAATAGATTAGACAGGTACCATAGTTTGTTACGTGTTGGAATCAGGATGAAAATTAAATGCTAAAAATAACAAATTCAGGATTTCTCCCTATGCCAGGCATACCACAGTGATGACAAAAAAAAAAAAAGGTACTCTTACGCAAAATCCTGCATCTTTTTATAAGAAGTGTGTGAAACTAGACCAAGACGTTAGACGTCCATCTTGGAATGGCAAATTGAAAACCATAAACGGTGCAGTGCTTTCATTTGAATAAAAAAAAAATGGAGGGGGCTGGCAGCAGACTGCAGCACGTGAGCCCTTCAAAGAGTTTTTCTTTTAATTCGGTGGCGAGGAAGGCAGTTTTACTAGGGGCACACGGGCGCCGCTGGTCAAACTCGGAGGTATCTAGATAGATAAATATTGAATTACTAATGTTACCGTTGCTCTCAGGCCGGCGCTTTGATTGTGCACTTTAGAGAGCTCTGCGCTCTCTAAAGTGCACAATCAAAGCGCCGGCCATTAATATACTATTTTCCTTTCACCCGTGCCACCAAGCTGATTGCTGTAAGTAATTTTAAATGTACTATTACTTACAACAATCAGCTTGGTGGCGCAGGTGAAAGGAAAATAGTATATTTATGGTCATCAGCTCAGCATCTTCAAACTTCGAGTAACTTTAACTCTTTAAGTATTTACTTTACGTCGTGAAGTGAAGTCTCGTCCGGTCTCTTCTTTACCGGAGCACTGCACGACTTGAGCCACGACGAGCAGTAGTAGCAGCCTCGGCCCTCGCACCAGAACACGAGGTGTCGTCGTCGTGTGTGTGGCGCAGCAGTCAGTGAACGCTTCCCAAATCCCGTGCCTCGCTCTGACTAAGCCAATCCAGACGCTGCTCCAGCAGCGCCAGGATTGGCTTGGGCAGGGGTACACCCCCGCCCATTAGGAGACCGGGGGCTGCGCCATGAAGCAACCCCCACTCTTCTAATGTGCAGGCTAATGTGCATGTTCGGGCTGGTCAGAAAAATGACCAGCCCAGAACTGAACATGCGCAGTAAGTGCGCTAGACCCGACGTCACCACCACCCCCTTGTCCTGATTGCTCGGGTGTCGCCCGGTGATCGTCCGTTACCGGCACGGACTTCAAGTCTGCTGCTTATTAATTATACGCGACATTTTGGGGCCAGGCCATGTGCATTAGTGGGATAACGCCCCAGCGCCCCAATGGACGCACCGCCCCTGAATCGTGACATACCTTCATGAGAGCTCCCTTTGAGTCCTGCTTCCTCAGCAGCGCGCGCAGTGTTCGTCCTCGAACAGTGACCTGTGGATGCCATTCTGCATATATTGCAGAGCTAAGTTTTTTTAGTAACTGGGTGCACGAGCACAAGGCCTTTCGAGAAACGTGGGTGGCTGTGGAGGGCTTTGACACACCACGGCTTCTGAACAGTGTGCCTAGACGCTATCTGTCTCGCGCACCCCGCAAGCTGCACTTCCTAACTCCCCTGAACTGCTTCCTAGCTAGCCTTACTGTCCTCGGAAGGAAGCATTACCTCTGCACATGGTGTAAAGTTTAGAGGGGGTCAGATTTTTGTAAAGCATCTTTTCATGTGTTGATCAGGAAAACTGCTGAATATCCAGTGGTTCGTGCACTCTGTAGGAAATGTAGCACTGGCAGGAATGTTATTGTTTGACAAAGCAGATGTGGACTTGTGACCTACACGATAAGCTTGTGTCCTGTTACATATCTCTACGTCTTCCTTTAAGAGCAGGCAGCCTGGAGTCAGCAAACACTCTCGAGCGGGGTTGGATCTCACGGTGCTCATCTGTTTCCTTTTTCTGCCCAGTTTCTATTCCTTTAAAATGTTCCCTGTGAACCTAACCGATAAAAAAAACAAAGCAGCGTCAAGAACTAGCTGTTGCAACCGTACGCAAGGGATGAAAACACATTGCACAATGTACCCCAATGTTCGTGCTAGCTAAGCATTCAGCAGCAGAACTATTTGAACATATTAACTTATCAAATTTGCTTTTTAATGCTTCTTTGCGCGGTTTACAAGGAGCCACTTATCGGGAGGCAATGGCCGTGACCATGATACTTAAACCAGTCTGCATATCTTTACCACAGCCGAAATATGCTTCAGGTGAATTTTGTTATAAAGATTAGGATACAATCCTCCTAACCACTGCCTGAGAACTACTGAAATGAAAAGCAAAACACTTTTTTTTGTGCTAATTTCTTTAAATGTCTGTTCCTTTTGTGAGGAGAAATCAATGGAAGAAGCACCCCTCAAACACAAGATCTGCAATGTAAAAGATTCCAAGTTTGTGACCTTACTGAAAGTTTGTCTTATACGTAGCACTGGTTTGTTGGAAAGGTTTAGCTAGTAAAACTATGCAAGTAAACGAGTCTTCACTTTTTTCAGTACGTTATTAGGGCCTTGCAACAAGTGCTATACCATAGCACTGCAGGGTGGTCCTAGTGGTGTACATTTAGGTCATTTATGTTGCAGAAAAGGTACATGCAGAAAGTAGTAACAGTAAAATACACTGGTACACGTGCGGGTTAGGTAGAAGGGTGTAGACCTGGTGCCCTGAGGAGAATAGTGGGGATCAGCCTGGTACTTGAGTAAGTGCTGTAACTCCAGGAACGAGGCAGCTACTCGGATTTGACTAGGATGGAGTAGTCCCCGCAAATAAGATTTGACATTGAGGGAGTGCGGGGTGGTTTGAGAACCAAAGATAGTGGTTGGCTAAGTGAGGTGAGCGAGTTGGAGCATAATATGCTAGTAGCTGAGGGGTAAAACAGGTGTTAAATATTGCTTTTAAAAACTAGGGGGTGTGGTTTGTACTCTGCCTGGATGAAATTTGTATTCAACTGTATTTGTAGTCACGGGTAAAACCTGATTTAGTTTGTGTATTTGTTTCACTTTTCCACCTTATTTTTGCGTGTGGGAGACTGGCTCGAGTAACAAATGTCACAGGAATTGTGAAACTGGATGTGTGGTGGCGATATGCGCTGTGCAAGCATCATTGACCACATAACCTGAGAAAGTCCATAAAAAGTAATTTAAGTAGGGATCTCATGATTTTTCCGTGCAAGGGCATGAGAAAGAATGCTGCAGGAGTCTGACTAGTAAGTTGTTGCTGTAGTCCAGCATAATGACAAGACATTTTTGTGATTTGAAAGTTTTAAAGGAGTGCAGCAAATCTTTTTCTGCAGGGTCACTCCAGTCCCCCCCACACCCCCTTTCCTGGACCCCATTTTTGCTGGTTTTAGTATTCTGTGCACTTTACCAATGCTAAACAGTATTAAAGTGCCCGTGCTTCCCCACTAAATCAAGTGCTGTACATTGGATTGCCATATTTGGCCTGTTTATCTTCCCTATAAGTCCAAATAGTTCCTTAAGTGCACCTGTGGCATGGAAAGGTAAATGTAATATGTGGACTGCAGTGTGTATTCTATCTATGTATAGATTCATTGAAAAACTGAAAGGTTAAAGGGATGTTATAGTTAGTTAAAGCATACAGTTTTAATCTAACAAAACCATTGAAATTCATCAGTTATGCTTATCTCAAGTAACTGTAACTCACACCTTTGCCATGCACTGCTGATTACCTCACATATTACATCACTCATGACCTGTTCTATGACATCATTGATAACCTCACTGCAACATCGGAAACAACATCTGTGATAACTGTTGGGACGGGAAGTCTTCTGCATGGCTCTAGAAAGCGTGCTTCCCTGCCCAATGTTTATCTCCTCGCAAGTCACCTGAAAGTACAGTAGGTTTCCTTGAACTATACCTCAGTGAAAATAACAATCCCGCATGTCCACTGAGGGTCTTCCTGTTTACATGGATTGAGACCCTTGAGCTTGGCTCTGCAGTTGAAGGGGCGTGTATAATGCACCGCACTTCTACAGTGTCTACTGCATTGTCTACCCAGGCTATGGTAGACTGACCGTGATGGCAGCATTAATCTATGCTCAGTGGTACCGGTACTTACTTATGCCTACTACCCCTCCTGGTATATAGGCCATCAGCCAGGCCTCTCCAGCCATATCTGTCCTGGACTTTTCTTTAAATCTGACTCCAGGTGTAACCCACCTCCTTGCAGTCAGCCTGGAGGCCTCAGAGCCAGTTGGCTCTTGGCCTTCCTCTTTTCCTTGAGGGTTCCAGGTCAGGGCTTGCCTGCTGGTGTTTTATGCAGGCTTGCAGAGGGTGTGACCTATCCAGCCTCCGCAGCTTTTCATGATTTCTTCATGAGCAGGGAGTTGTAAAGTCTACTGCTATAGGTCGTTGTTGCTAACGGCGTTTGGCCAGTGGATTTTCCTCAGACAGGTGTTGATGAGGGTCTGGACTTTGTTGCTGGTGGTCACTGTTATCCTCAGATTCTGCTCCATGTAGAAGGGCCAATTTTACATTGGTGTTAAACCCTGATCTTGGTTTGCAGCGTTAGGTCCTTGGAGCTCCATATCTTTAGCTGAATGAAGGTAGCCCTTAGTTTGCCGATTCTTGCCTTGATGTTGGCGTCTGTGCCGCTCTGCTTTTCTAAGACACTGCCCAGGTAGGTGAAGGCCTCAACCTCTTCTAGTGCATTGCCTGCAAGAGAGACTACAGTTGTGCTGGCCGTGTTAGCCTTTAGGATCTTGGTTTTTCCCCTGTGGTTGTTGCCAAGTTGTGCTGATGTGGCTGCCACTTTTTCAGTCTTCTTGCATCTGCAAATCGGTATGGGAGAGTAGGGGCAGGTCATCTGCAAAGTCCAGGTTGTCAAGCTGCGTCCAAGGTGTCCACTGTATCCCATTTCTTTTCCTTGCTGTTGGTCTTCATGATCCAGGGAAAGGTACCTGTAACCCTGTCTTTAGGAGGGGCTGCCAAGTGGCTCCCTCGTGGCAAATAGTCTGTGCAGTCTCACTTACTTGGTTTTCTTTTCTTGTTTATGGTATGTATATTGAGAGCCAGTGGGTTCACAGGGTGAGTATGAGCCATTCTGTTTAATGTGAGCCAAACTGGTATCTGTTCTGCCGGACATTCCAGCTCTCCCGTGCCCCTCCCTATTCTTAGTAGAAGCTTGGTGGGTTGGGGTAGGCACTGGCTCTTATCTTTATTGAGCTAAGACTTCCTCTGCTGGGGCGACCCCCTCCCTTTTCTGCAGGGTGATGATCAAATCCTCCTGGTCTGAAGTTAATTAAAATTCCTCTCTATGGGATAGGAGAGACTGGTACCAAGAGATTGAGGGCCCTCACACCAGCTGATCATGGACTGATCACATAGTGATCATGAAGGAAATTTGCCAGAGGATTGGAGGGGCACCCAGGATGCAAAAGTAGCAGACTCCGACTGGATTAGCCTGTCACTCGGGGAATAAGTCTGGCCTTATCAGCCAGTTGGTTGCTCAAAGCTGTTCCTTTTTCCAGCAAGGCACCCACAAGGGGACGCAGAGATCCAGGAGTTAAGTCCAGGGGTTTCATTGATATTTTTTTCAGTCCAGGGGATGTGGTTTGTACTTGAGATGGTGTCTGTGACGGATTACCAGTGAAAGGTATTTGCTAGTCTGACGGAAGAAGCTGGTTGGCAGCTGGTCTGCTGGGCACCAGAGCAGAGACTAACCTGTCTGAGGCTTGTGGAGGCTTCCGTCAACATAAGGAGATTTCAGACAGCTGCTCAAGATGAGGAAATTTGTTGCACATCGAGGGATGTGGAGACAGCTCCATGTTATCATTGAAGGTGAGATTCCTTCGCCCCTCCCCTTTGGAGTAGGAGCCTGTGGGTGCTTACAGTTACCATCTGTAGCTGGGGGAAGAGTGCCTTTGTTGAAGAACTTACCATTTGAACCCTTTGTCCTGGCCCAGGACTTGCATAGTCTCCATCTTTGCCCTTGCTTTTCCTGCACTAGTAGCAAGCAGCACCATCCCCTTGGGTGCCTTGCTGTTAGAAAATCTCGACAGTGACCAGTATGCTCTGTGGTACAGGCTACCACTTTTATCATCTGAGGGTATCCGGGTGGACTGGCACACTGGCAAGCCACTACCCTCCTACAGCTAGCGCAGCGACTACTTGACTAGTGGGACTCTACTAACTGCAAGACACAAGGCACCCCTATCCAGATCCCAGGCACCTGAGATGGGTGTCCTCACCAAGGAAGGGTGGGCACTTCTGTTGCTTTGGGTGGCGCGACGCTGGGTGGACCAGGAACATTTGACTTCATATCAACACTAACACTGTAATACAAGTATTGGTTCCATTGCTCTAGCTTTGAAGAGTAACCCTGTGCAATGTGATCTGTTTAATGCAATGTTTTAAAAAAAACAAAAAAACTTTCTATTTATTCACTAACAAGTCACCAAACAATTGTCATGAACAGGAGAGGTATACAACTTGGCACATATAGTCATGTAGCTGGTATGTCACCTGCGTCTGGAGCCCCCCATGCTTGTGATATTAGTTCCAGATTCCCCACATGTTTAATGTAATATTGACAGTGTTTTTATAGTGCTTAGTATCTAGGAGCTATATTGCTGTTTGGGGTCAGAACTCTGGCCCAGAGTGTTGTAGAGACTTCTGGTTTTCACTGTGTATCTTAGTTTTATGTGTAGTATATTTTTCTTGGGTGTGCACATTAAAGTACTTTTCTTTCCTAAAGTAAAGCACTGATTGGACATTAATCTTATTAGCTGGTAACATGGTGGAAACTGGATTCTGAATGTCTAACCCACTTACCCCTCCTTGAGCTAACCATGGACTGCTCTGTCTTTACACTGAGAGTCAAGTGCTAGAGAGGAGTACTTGGTTAACCAGTTTGGTGTCCACTAGTACTGTTGCCCCAGGATACCAGTGGTGAAATACGCCAATCGATGCAATTGGAGCCCAGAAACCCCTGACTGCCTGGTGCCCCAGGAACGGTCGTCACAACAACACTGTGCTTGATGGGGGCATTGGTTATAGGTACTTGGGATAAGTTTAACTGTTGAACTGAAGTGATTTTGTTACTTTAAAACTAGGTTTTAACTAACGTTTTTACGTTTTTTTCTTTTCAGTGATAAAAACATATATTCACTGAAAAAGCAGAGGTTATAGTGACGACGTAGTTGGGTGAAAATTTCAGTGACCACAAACTTTTAAACTCAAAAAACTGAAACTCAGCAGTTCTAGTAACTATAACTCGTGCCTTAAGCTAATTAACTTGCGCATCCGCCATGCACAGTCTTCTCATAAATGGATTTTATTTCAAATGTTGCAGTGATGTTACAAATGATGTTATGGAACATGTCATGAGTGATATAGTGTGCGGTAATTAGCTGTACATGGTGAGGGCATGAGTTGGTTACTAAAGAGGACTAGAACTGGTGAATTTCAGTTTTTTTTCTAGTTTAAAACGTTATGTTGTCAGTGAATTTTTCACCTAACTATAACACCACTTTAATAATTGGTTACTCTTTACAGTGAATTTCTAGTTTTTATTTTCATGTAAAGTAATATTTTATGACCATGTGCAAAACCAACTCCACACCCTGCCGGACCTTCGGCTGTGCACGGCGTGGAGCTGGCTGTAGGGCCTTGAGGCCTCAAACCCATTTGTGAAGCCTGCTCCCAAGCCACTTTGGGCCCCGGAGATCCTATCCCCGGGACCTTCAGTGCTTTTAGATGTGGGCCCCTGTGCCCATCTGGTGCACCCACCAAACACTACATTGGGGGCTGCAGGGGGAGCCCGAAGGCAGGAAAACAAAATTCTGCTCCCACATGGTGGGAGCATTTTCAAAGCTCCTGCTGGGTAGGAGCTGATTTACTTTCCCTGCCTGCACTACTGCAGGCAGCAAAACACTACTGTGTCCAAGGGCGGACTCCCTGGGACACAGTATATAAGCCAGCCCTGGGGAATGGGGACTCTGTTGCCTTTTATGACTTTGTGAGGGGAAGGGACCACGTTCTCCCTCCCTATATTTAAGTATTGGCCACCCGGGGCCTCTAAGTCTCAGGGGAGGGGTGCTGTGTGGCCCCCTCCCCTTAGTTTATCATGGTGGCCCCTGACTGCAATTTCATGTTTAAAAAAAAAAAAAAAAATCTTTTCATGCAGGAATCCTGCTGGAGTCCTGCGGCATTGCAGCTTTGTGAAAAAAAAAAAAGTTTTGGGCCGCAGAGGTTGCCAGAGGAACCCACCCCATCACCCATCTAACACCCCCCCCCCCCATGCACAGGGCCTAAGGGGGCTAGGTATCCCTAACCTGCTCCCTTGCATTATTTTTCAATTTTAAGTTCAAGACGGTACTAAGTCCCTGAGTCCTGTAATGGCTGCTTTCTTTTTAAAAAAAAAAAAAAAAAAGACTGAGTGGATTTATTCGAAATCACAAAGCATGCTTTTGTGACCCAAAATTTAGCTTCCTGTCGAATTTAATGTAATTCAGTTCAGCAATTTGTGCGATAGTGCAGCCTAATAAAAAAAAAAAATGCATAGGGAAATTGGGTTTTGGGCTCCCTGTTTTTTCTCTGTCCTGCTTGGCTAATCACCCCAAAGCTTTCTAGGAAGGAGCTTAGGTAGACAAACGTATTTTTTTTTTTTTTTTAAGTTTCGTGAAGATTTGTCAAACAGCCCCAAAGTTAATAGCAAACCAAAGAAAACTCTCTTCCTATGGAAAAGCAGACCTAATTATAACTACCAAGTGGCGACTGCCACTGGGTATTATATGGCAAAAAAAGTTTCTGCTAGGACCCAACTTTGCTCTGGCTAGGCACGTGCAGGGTGCTAGTATTTAAATAGGTCACACTACTTATTGGAGTTAGTGTTCCCTCACAGTGAAATAAAACCCAAATGCTATTTCACTTTGTAAGCCTGGCTAGACTTTTTCCTGATGGGTCTATGTGGAATCACAATCTTTATTTTCTTCCTTTGCTTAGGAAAGCAATAGAAAATGTTTCAAAGTTTTGTTTGATTAGTTTTTTTAATTCGGCATAATGGTGTAATCAGTCGTTTGATATTTTAAGCAGAAAAGTAACTTTGTAAAAAATGTTCTCTAGGGTGCCTGAGTCAGTACTGTCTTAGTCAGTCCTGAAACCTATCGCACTTGGAGAGCTGAAATGCTCCTATTTGGCTGGGAAAGTTGGCAACTCTGGCTCAGAGGACAATGGCTTGCCTCTGACACCAGGAAAGGGCAAATTGGTGTTGACTGCTGACCACTTAGCAGGAACAAGCTATCTGGGAGTGGCCAGAAACAGTTGGCAGAGCAAAGGGCACTTTTAGCACTACCTCTCTTGACTTAACAAGCATTGGCATAGCCATTAGGTCTCGCCTTTGGGACCTTTTAAGTGTTTGTTTAGCCATGCAGCACATTATCCTGGGTGCTGTGCCACCATGGATTGAAGAGTTATGCAATTATTACACACTGGGTCATGCAGTGTGATTTAGGGATACATGCTTGCTTTAGGAAACATTTACGGACATATTCCAAGGCTTTTTAATGCACAGACAGAAAGAAGAGTATTGAACAGCCTATGAAAGGGCGTCAGGCGCTGTGTTGATAAATAATACACTATGGCAGCGCGGCCACCTTATTAAAACATGAAGGGTGTCCGGCGCCTGTTTGAAAACAATTTCTACACAAGTAATTAATTGTTATAAGGCGGGCTGCCGTCGCATTTTTTCTTTTTATTTGCTTTAGTAATTTTCACATCACACCCCGCTTTAGAAGTTTAAAGCTAAAGCGCGGAGTGCCGAGATTGCTACAAAAGTAAATAAATGGAAAAGAAATGCGGCGTCTGCCCACTTTTTCCCATTTATTTACTTTTGTAGCAATCTCGGCAGCTTTAAACCTCTAAAGCGGGGCGTGATGTGAATACTACTAAAGCAAATAAATAGAAAAAATGCGACAGCCAACCTAAAAATGAAAAATTGGAGAAGTAATACTATTTTAAAAATGTGCCTCATAATGCCGCAGAATGTGTCTTTTCTTGACACAATTTAGTCAACCTTGCTTCATAATTTGGTGCTGACTTGCTGTGTAATTCCAGTGGCCCTAATGACACCTCACCCTCCCATCTAATGATCATGGCAACTGCAGTCTCCCTCTCTCGTCTTCCAGTGATCCCTTCCATCTATCTGGACATGTTCAGCATAGTTCCCCTGAAGCTCTCGAGCTCACATTGCCAGACTGAGTGCAGCAGGGGGAGCCCTTGTCTTGTGATATTTACGAAAGTGTGTCATTACGTGTGAATTTTTACGTGGGCAGATTGCACAACGGGTGAGTGCATTGTGGAGTGTGACTGAGCTTGGCTCCCGCTCCGGCCAGGGTCAGTGTGTGTCACGAGTTTACTGCTTGCAGAAATAAACAGTGTGCATCAGGGAGACATGACGGATACAGGCGATGAGTTCAGGGTGCGCCGCGCGCTTCAGTAGCACTCGCACTCGGAGCCAAGAGGAGGGGGGAGGGGAGAGACAAAAGGGAGGGGAAACAGAAGGGATGCCTTCAATGGAGAGGAGAGGGGGAAGCGAGAGGGTGAAAGAAGAGGCGACCGGTTTAGAGGTGGTGATAAAAAACAGAACGAGGGGAGCGAGACGTAAAAGCGGTAAAGGAACAAAGGAGATGAACGGTAGTGGGGAGAGGAGAAGTGGTAGGGCGGTGAGAAAATGAAGAGATGGGAGGCGTAGGATAACAAGCTGCGAGACGCGCTCTGTGGTGGGGGAGGGGGAGGGAATTGAAGGGCAAGCAAGCAAGGCGGAGAGAGGCACGCAAGGCTTAATGAGCCTTGACAGAAACCCACATGGCGGCTGCGCGCATGCACGCTCGCGTGAACGCAAGCTTGAGGCCAGGAAAAGCCTGTGGTAGCACTTTCAAAAGCCACTCACTAAAGTTCTCGCAGAGCAGCGCATGCGCTGGCTCAGCGAGACCTAAAAATGGCAAGGAGGGCTTCTTCAGTTAATCTGTAGGACCCACCTAGAGAGTTAGGCTCCAACCACAGTAGAATGTAAAACCAGTTTTGACCCGATCAGGTAGAGGAATGGCCAAAAAGCAGAAAACTGACCTGTCAGCAGCTGGGTCTTGCTATCTTAAAACAGATGCTCCTCGGTAATTTTACAGTAAGGCAAAGAGGAAGAGCTATAAATGGGGGAGGAGGGACTGCGAAAAAATTAAGATTGGGCAGTAGAATTAATCCAATCTGCTGGATAGTGCAAAAGATAGATCTGGCGACATCACCTCCTCAGCACAGCCTTGGACCTGTAAAGACTAAGGGCATAATTAAGAGTTGGTGGCGGTCCCTGGACCACCAGATTGACGGTCCACCTGCCATATTACGAATACGGCGGTAGCCTGGGATCATGGATCCCGCAGTGGTGGCGCGGCGCTCCGGGCCCTAATATGCTGGTGACACTGCTGAGCATATTAAGAGTTGCCTCAGAGCCAAGGGGTGTCTGAAAGGGGCACATGTGCCCACCTGTGTGCAGTCACCCCCTTCCTGCATATCATGGACTTTACAGTCCATGCCGTGCAGAAACAGGCTTCGGCGTTCCCATTTGCGGTGCGTTTTTAATAGGCACTGCTGTGGGACCGCCCGCCAGACCATGAGATTACTCGTAATCTGGTGGGCGGCAGTCGAGTTTGGCGGTGCTAAAGCAGGGCGCTGGTGTGGTGGCCCGCTCAAGGACCGCAAAACTCTTAATCAGGCTCTAAACCTTAAGAAGGAAACCCTGCTTTAAGAAGAATCCTGGCTCCTGCTAGAAGAGGATTTGCAGCAGGGCTTCTGAATCCTGTTGGTGCGCAGGTAGTGGGACTGTTCTCCAAGGGTCAAATGGTTGGTCTCCTATTTTCTGCTTCAGGGATTCAAAAAGCAGAACTTCCTCCATTTGGGTCCAGCTGACTAAAGAGGGCTAGACCCTATAGAAGATCTGGCTTGAGAGAGTCCTGGCCTGAGAAGTTGGGGCTGCTAGACTTACCGAGAAGAATTTGACTGGGAAGAAGCTTTTCCAGCAGTTGGTGATTAGGTCTGAAGGTAAAACCATATACAAGGACAACCTGCTTGATGTTTTTGACTTGCGCTCCACTGTGGTTGACCTGAAATTGCACCTACGTCCCAGTTCGCCACAAAATGTTTTTTATGTAATGCTGAACCTTTTTCTGGAAGGTGTTTGCATAAAATTCATATCTCTGGTTCTCCTTAGTTTATTTTGATGCTTTGTGGTGTATTTTGTTCTTGACATTGTTCTTTTTCTAAATTGCTTTGGGTATTTTGTGTTGTGTTCTACAATTTAAAATTGCTGGTACGGCTTGAACATATCTCCAACTTTTCTGGGGATTGCCTGCTGCTTGTGCCATCATTACCAAGGGGTGAGTAGGGATTATCTCAGAACTGTTATAAATAACCTAACCAGAGTGGGCTTATTGAGTAGGCAGGGGCGAAATTTGTAAGGTAACTCTGAAGGCAGTCTGTTCTGAAGGGGAGGTGTATCTCCAGTCTAGAAGCGATGATGGAGGGACGGACTTTCATTTGGTCCTGTGGCTGCAGCTTTGGGTGCTGTTGTGTACAGGAAGCAGTATGGGCTATTCCAGGCCGTCAAATACTTTGCATGTAGACAGTACTGAAAAAATGCTTTGCTCTAAAAGCTAATTCAACAGTGTGCTGTGCCCTCTTCCCCCTTCTGGGTGCGTTTCTACCTCTCAGGTGGGACAATTCTGCAAAGAAAGTTTTTAGATAGTAAATGTGGCAACTTATGACATTGATAAAATTCTGTCAATTTAAAAGTTGCCGTGCAAATAAATGAAGTAAAGTGAATCTTGACGAAGAGTTTGTCAATTTATATTTATTCACTTACTATCTGTTTATAGTCTGGACAAGACCAAGCAGGTGGCAGAGTAGTTTACTTAGGAACAGTTTGCTACAACCATAGACAATATAATGCAATACCTAATGTTTTATACAGTAAAATGTAGAACAGTATATAACCGTTACAAAGGTTGAATGGAATGTGCATGGTGAACATCATAGTGGAATAGAAACATTGGCGGTACCATAGCACCTGTTTCTGAAAATTGCAACATTGCGAAATGTTTTCACAGTGGGAGGTGGTGCTAAAGTAGGCTTTCCAGCTTTTTAATTTAAATATATATATAAATATTTTTACTTTAATGTATTTCTAGGATTGCCATAATGGCTGGTGGAATGTAGCGCCACACCCTAGATGTGTTTTCTGAAGAATTGTTTGTTTCTTTTCTTAATTCGTAGTGTTTTGAAGGAGGTGGTGCTTGATCTTCCTCTAGATTGGTGATTATTAGCCTGTGATCCGCGATGCCTACTCAGGGTGTGCACAACTGTTTAGAAAATTAAATAATAGATTAATAAAGTGCATGTACATAAAGCTAAACTGAAAGTTGGTGCTATGTAAAGGGCAAGGAATTTGAAACTTGAAGCTAAAAATTTAATTGGTATCTTGATTTTTGGGAGCAGTGCAAATGCAGCAAACTGGTTAAACTAATGTGGACAATTGGATGTCTCAATTGAAGCAGTGGAATGCACCCACAAAGAGCATGATCTAGGAGCAAAAAAAGACAATGTGATAGGCAATAGTCTAGCATATTGCTTTGTCTTTTTAAAAATGAAAGTGCATTTTGTAAAGCTACAAATTCCTATTTAAATTTAAATTTTTCACATATTTTCTTTTGTGAATTAAATAAAATACTTTGTAATTTGTGTGAGGTATACTAGCTCCTTTATTTGTGTGTATTTTGAGGTTCAAATTGTAGTTTGTTTAGTTGACGGGCCCCTGGCTTCCCGAAGTGATTCAGTGTGGATCCGCAGGAGTCAAAAGGTTAAGTATAGCTGCACCAGGCAAGGTCCTGGTCAAGGTAGTAATGGGTTCCTGAAAGCATGGCTTTGTGTGACAAAGCTTGCTAAAAGATTCTTTGATTTTGTCAAAAACCACTTAGGGGAAACCAGAATAGGACATATGTGGTACCCTGATAGTGGGTTATAGTGCAGCTTTGAGATAAGCAAGATTGATTTTTGGAATGCTTGCGAGTATGGAGCTTCCATAGTCCAGTCGCAGTAGTATAAGACCTCATAACTAGTGTAATATCTTGATCTGGGAATAAGGTTTGATCCACAGAAAAATTGAGGATGAAATTTGCTCGAAGGTTAAGATTTTTGTCCAAGTGGGATTACAAAACTCAGTGGATTCCACGACTGAAGGGTTGAGGTTTAATACTGTAGCAAGTTAAGCTGTATTTTTTTTAATCAAGACCAGTCAGTTGGGTTGGTGATAAAGGTGGGTTAAGCTCTGGGTGGTGGTGTGACATCCACGCTTGAATGTCTTCAAGCATTTCTGCCATGAATTCAACACCTTTAGTGTAAGAAGTTTTCAGATGGAGTTCAGCATTTTCTGGTTGTATATGATATGGGATTTTAAGAACTACTAGCTACTGAAAGTTAAGGCTAGAGGCTCCATGCATATGTTAGAGGCTATTAAACTTCTTTTAAAAGAGGAACACATGACCTTATTTTTTTGTGGGGTGCCTTTGTGGTGCATGGTTTCATGTGGTGTGTAGTGTAGTTAAATCTTCTTTGCCTTCTAATCGGAGAAGGTGAAGAGCTCCACATCTTTCCTACAAGATATTTCCTTCCCCTCCCGCCTTTGATTTGGAAACAGTACGTTCTGCCGCTACCTCAGAGCTTTTGTTTTTTAGCTTGGTCCATCTGTTAGATTGCATATGTAGATTTGGCTATGAAAATACTTTGTTTCCCGTTTTAATTTATTTCTGATTTGCTGTTATGCCATCTCTCCTAAGTGAGGTTTAGACACCAGATTGTTTGCTTGTTCTGAGAATTTTGAATTTTTCTATCCTTGTTCACCTGTCTGGGGAATGCTCTGATCTTTCGGTTTTGTTTTTGTGGGCAAACTTGTCTTTATCTTTATCGTATTTTCATTGTATTGCTCTGCATGTCAACTGACAACCTGCTTTTCGGTATGTATTGTAAAACATGTGCTACTTCTGAAGCTAGCATGGGAATATCTATTTTCAGTAGTCTTACCCACTGCTTGGCTGTCTTTCGCTCTCCACAGGTGATAGCTTTCCAGGAGTTGAGTGAAGGGATTGGGGCAATGATGCAGCCAGGACTGAAAGGTCATTCTTGAGCCTTCCTCCTTTTATTAGTGAGAGTCACAGTGGAGACTGTGTGCGGCTGAGGGAGAGGTTCATATAATTAAACCATCATTGAGTAAGAGTGGCCATAGAAGTGATGCAGCATTTTTTCTCTCTGGTTTAAGGCTGAAGTCACTTAAGTAAATATTGGAGCTAGAATTGAGGATTTAATTAGGAGTTTGACTATTTCTTCAGCTAAAGTTTGTTGCATTTGATGGGTGATAAATGGGATAGAGTTTAATAGAAGCATAATTGATCACTTTTAATTTAGTGGTGAGACATTGGAAGGTAGGAAATTAGTTGTATTTGTTTAGAACTATTGATTGCATTGTGTTTCTATGAACTACTGCTACTACACACCATTTTTCTCTGTTCTTTGAAATAGATAATCAAGTGTTCTGGTGAGACAAGTGGGGCTCACTAATTCCGGTAAAGTTATTTCAGTGTAGCTTATCTGTTGGTGCTCAAGGGAAGAGGAGTCATCCACCCCTCAACATTAGCGACCCAAAGGGATCACACAATTATTTCTACTGGCCCGAGCGCGCACACTATATTAATTCATAAGTTTCAATGAAGTAATACATTGCACAAAATGATATACAATTGTTTGTGTTATTTATTTTCTTTCTTCCGTTGGTCCAGCCAACACGTGTTTCGTCGTCCGGGATTAACCCACGACTTCCTCAGGGCTGGAAAAACAAGTTGCATAACCATGTCGTAATGTAATACTTCAAATTCATTTAAAGTTATATTGAATAAATTGACAAAGTGGAGCCCACAATCTCAAAATTATCAAAAATCACCTCTCTAATGGATCAAGAAGTTATATTAGAAAACAATCTCTAACTAGTGCACAGACAAAGAATGGTCTGTGCACTAGTTAGAGATTGTTTTCTAATATAACTTCTTGATCCATTATAGAGGTGATTTTTTATAATTTTGAGATTGTGGGCTCCACTTTGTCAATTTATTCAATATAACTTTAAATGAATTTGAAGTATTACATTACGACATGGTTTTGTAACTTGTTTCTCCAGCCCTGAGGAAGTCGTGGGTTAATCCCGGACGACGAAATACGTGTTGGCTGGACCAGCGGAAGAAAGAAAATAAATAACACAAACAATTGTATATCATTTTGTGCAATGTATTACTTCATTGAAACTTATGAATTAATATAGTGTGTGTGCTCGGGCCAGTAGAAATAATTCTTTGATTTGTTGGAGTGGCCACTCATGTTTCCATGAAGCAAAGCATTGAATTAAATCACAAATCGGGCAAGGGTGTGTGTGGAGTGTTCAGCTGTCTGTTCGTAATTTTCAGAGTTTAGAGTAAGATCTGTGTGCTGGGGTGAAATCTACAACCTGATGGCAAGCTTTTTTGGTACATTAATGATTCTGTTGCTGCGATTGGTGCCAATGCTTGGTTCAAACTAGGTTTCTCAGCAACATTTGAGCTCTGGTGAAGGTTCAGAGGTTTTCTAGGTTTCGGTTTCTGATGAGGTGATTCACGAGTATGAAACAAAATTCAAGCAGAGAAATGCATTTGAATGGTCAGCAGAAAAGCATCTTAGTATCGCTTTAACTTAAAAGGGCAATATTAATTGGAGACAGAATGCATACATGAAGGTATGGTCAAGATTACACATTTTTAGGTCGAGCCTCGAGTAGCGCGCAAGCGCTGCTAGGCGAGACTTTTAGTTGGGGGGTTTCGAAAGCTGACCAGACGCTCGTGCGTCATGGCCTTTTCCCTGCGGTTACGCGCGCGGCACACATCTGTTTCCAATTATCGTGCCCAGACGGGGGCGCGATAATTGGAAACAGATCGCTCGCTGTGGCGCGCGCGCACACCACTCGCGTCGCCCCCCCCCTCCCCGCTCATGCTTGTTAAGTGAACTATGTCTCTGGCATTTCTCCACGCAGTCCAGTTTATTTCACTGACTGTGGGGGTAAAACGTTAGAGGCTTATTTAAATTCCTGTGGCTGTCTGCCCGGGCTGGAAATCCCCCACATGCTTCGCGCCGTCCAATGGGGAACCCTCGCCGCGCTCTTGGAATGGAGTAGTGGGCGAGAGAGGGAAAGGTTAGGCAGCAGAGCGGGCCACCAAAATGCGAGGATGTCCGGGGAGTCTTCAAGGCGCACTTTCGTCTTTCCATCCTTCGGAGTAAGGCGGCGTGTCGCAGCTGAAAGTCTAGAATAAACTTCCATGCTTGTGTTGCTTTGTGCTCAGTTAATGGGCAGGGCAGGCAACCCGGGTACTTTTCCGAATCCCGAAGCCTTCAGGTTGCGTGGGTATTTTCCTGCCTATGGCGTTATTTGCGCGTGGTACGTGCGCCTGTCTTGCCGTGGGGTGTCAACCATGGATGCATGATTTGAGCACGAGCCTGTGAAATCCTGCTACTCCAGCATGTTTTCCCCTTGTCGGTTTGAGAGCGTCCGGTCTCCTTAAATTCAGCATGTTGTTCACTGGCGTCCTCCACCCAGGGGCCGACAGTGACGAATAGATCAGGCGCTGGGGGCCACGTCTGAGCTCATGGCGGGAAAACGTCGATGCCTACCAGCTGCTTCCTCTCCCCGCCCAAGGCCCCTGCGAACTTGTTGAGCTGTGTACGTTCAGCGTCTTGTCGTAGCGTAGTGGTGTTGTTAGCGTGTTTGTGTATAGATAGGTAGAAGGGCTGAAAGAAAGGCGGTGCTTCATTTGCCGGAAACCAAGGCTGTCATGTCTTGATTTCACCTCCTGCCTCTTTCTTCCACCTCTGCCTGTCTCAGCCTCACTCCTACGGTTTCTTTTTCTTCCCTACTATCTCCCATTGTCACTGTTTTCCCTTTCTTTCTTTAACTCCTTTTCCTGCCTTTCGCTCTCTTGCTCAGTATCAAGGTCTAACGATGATACCTCGTGATAGGACCCCCCCCAAAGAAATAAAGAGTGTGCAACCGCTGGCACAACATAACCCCAAAAAGTAAGGGGTAAACAAGGGCCCTCGAAGTAGAATGCAGGAGGTTCTGCAGCACTCACATTTTAAACATGCAGGAGTTTGGAAGAAGAGTGAGCAATAAATAAGCGTTTGCATTTTGTTTTCATCTTCCTTGGATACTAAGTTGGCACATTGTCTTTTTTTCGACGTATTAGTCTATTAGAATTTAAATGACTGAAAAGAATAGTTAAAGTAGCAAGAAAAGACCGGTACTATTGGTCACAACTGTGTAACAGTCTGAAAAAGCAAATGCTTTCACTGGCTACAGCTTTATCTGTGCTACTGAGTTTGGAAACGTACACAAATGTTTTCATTGTTATAAATCTTCAAGCATGTTTCCAAGCAAGAATCGGCTCGTATTCATCTGGTGAACTTTCATTGTATTCATGAGCAATGTTTGGTGACCGAACCAGAATTTTGAGGGAGGATTTTGAAATGGACAGTGCTTCTGAAATGCAAGTGGGGTTGGGGGCAGCCATTCCCCTCTCAGACGGAAACGATGTAATGACTGGCATGAGACAGGCACTGCCCAAGCCTGCTGTCCTCCTTAGGCAAGGCAGATATTGCGAAACCAGTTGCGACGCGTGGAAATCACTAAGCTTAACAAGCATTGGCATAGCCAATAGGTCTCGCCTTTGGGACCTTATAAGTGTTTAGCCATGCAACAGTTGATGTTGTTGCACCAAGGATATTGTGCTGCATAACTAAATACTTATAAGGTCCCAAAAGCGAGACCTATTGGCTATGCCAATGCTTGTTTTGACAGCAGCTCTTATGCATATTGCTTTTGAAAAAGCCTAACCATGTTATAGGGAGAGCAAAATACCTTTTTGACTGTCCAATTGATAAACGTTGATAAACGGTGGGCAATTCTTAATCTAAAAACTTCAAACAACTAATGATGGTGTGTAATAGACGTAGCCCACTAACCAATACCACAGCCTTTCGCATCCCTGATCTACCATGTTTGGTAAAGCAGTTCTACTGCTGCTACTATCATAATAAATGAAGAGACAGTGCCACGTTTTCCTCATCTGGTACGACTTGTCATGGGTACAGGAACAGTGTTTTTTTAAAATCATTTTTATTTCTCGGCAGTCAGAGCTGTTGCATGTTAATTCACATATTTACATCGTTAAGCTGAAACCTCTATAATGATATATTTTAACATTCAGACCAAAAGTCCAAGAGCAAATGTGTACCGCAGTCAGTACTATCAGCACTCGGCCTGCAAGAGCTTCCTGCAAACTGAGGGAAAAAAAACTGTATCCCCCATCGCCCCCCCTCCCCCCAATTCCTTCACCCCCCAATGACAATAAAAACAACATAACACCAAGTATTTCAGTATGGCAGTAAACTGTATTCACTACAACAGTAGTAAACCGTATTGCCCAATCATCAATAAGGAACATGGTCATACTTGGTCCTCATCTTGCCCTTGCTCTGAAAGTATAGAGCTTTCAGGTGACTGTCCAATTTTTTTCAGGCATTCGGCCAACATACCCTAAGCCCTAGTGTTGTCAATTATATTGCGTCCCATAAGGGTACAGGAACAGTTTTGTGGTTAGTTTTGTGATGTCCTTGATGCAGAGGATAAAAGGCAGTTTTCTATATTTGTTTTGCTTTCTTCATTCAGGGCTGTGTATGGCACTTAGAGTAAACGCAAGTCTGCGGTTATGATATTGAATTGATGCTCTACCATAGTATAATATAGTGTGTGTCATGGAGGAGCATAAGTAGTTTTACAGAGATTTTGCCTTTTTCTTCTCTACCAATTTTCTACAACCATGAGAAGCTTTTCAAAATTTGTTGGTAGTCACTTATTTGGACGTCATGCACATATTTTGTGCTCTTTTGCTGGGCTTAATATCACAGCTTGGGTTCAGTTTGTGAAGAAAAGTGAATGAAATTTAGCAGGTTACATGTATCTTTTTGCCATTTTCTTGGTTTGTAGCCCCTCGAAAAATACTTTTTGCATAGTCCAGTACCCTTCCACCATTGCTACATTATCTTATAGCAACTAAACTGTGACTTTAAATTTCTGTGCAAACTATGTGGCCCTCCTGAGTGGCATTATGGTGCACTGCTGCTGAATTGAACCGGCAAGAACTGTCATTCTCCGCAGTGTACATTTATCTAGAGGAGACAACTTTTCCTTCAAAGTTTTCTAGCAAATTAATGTTAATACATTTTTCTCTGCTTTGTGCAGTGTCCCCATTTCTAATAGTTAAGACTATATCAGACTCCACCACCTTAGCTGTCTGCCCAGACACCCAAGCCCACAATATAATATGTACCTACAACGTGTTCCAGGGCAGTTACTTGTCAAATTACTGTTTTTACCTTTTTTGGTCTTAAATTTCAGCAAACTGTTTCGTACTTTGGAAAAAACCTTAATCCTGAATATCTAATTTTCGTCTACTCGTATTTAAAAAAAAAAAAAAAAAAAATGCATTGCAATTCATGTACATATCAAATAAAAAAAATTAGAGCACAAGTTAAATAAATAAACGTCTCATCAAATTACAAAGCTTGCTCTTCATGCTGCATGTTTTTTTAACCAAGCATCTAAAAGGTATTATTTTCTACACTGATGCATTATTTACTGAACAAGACCTGTGCTGGACAGCGTTGCCTTTCTTTTATTTTTTTTTAAGGTTATCCTAGATGTCGTCATTCATATGGCTCACGTAAAGGACCGCTTCCTCTTTCCTTTCCCCTTCCTGATTGTGCATACTTTCTGTGCTTCTATTTTCAGTGACTCACATTTTCCAAACGGCCCTATAGTGTTCTTCTTGTTCTTAGCTTTTGTGCTGCAGAAGCATTTGTAATGAGAATGAGCTGGAGGAGGGGTAGAACACCGAGCCTCAAAAAAAATGCTGCAGCACAATAAATGCAGATGAGAAAACGTCCTTGTGTATACACTACTTAGATAGGGTTTCTGGTCTCCAGGTTCCTTATTTGGTGTTGACTTCATGCTATTCGCTGCCCCGACTGCCTTATGTATGGTTGCATAGTTTTTTTCCCCTCATTCACCTCAGGTTCCAATGTCTATTAGCTCGTCCCATAATTTGAAACTGACCTAAAGCCGGGCACCAGAATAGACATTACACCCATACGGGTACATCTCTCTCAGATTGTCCGATTAACGGCAGCTGCGCCAAATGAAGGGGGGGGGGGGCATCGCAGCAAAGAGCTATACAGATGTAATCATTGGGCAAGGTATATATTCCTTTGTATTTTATATGTCCATCCCTTCCCACTACACCCTAGCCCAGTTCAATAGCAAACACCAGAATTTTTTCTTCTTAGAAATTGTCCCCAGTAAGTCCATTTTAGACTTAGAAAAAGGGAGTCTAACCACTCTGAAGGTTGGGGGGGAGGGGAGGGGGGGGAGGGGAGGGGGTACCTCCCACCTATTTCCGACAGATTTCTCTTCTTGCCAGTAAAATTGAGTAGAACAGGAGATCTCTGGCAAATCCTGTAATGCCTTCAATCACTCCAGAAATAATCAATGAAAGGCTTACCTTAATATGTAGACCCAAAATACCTGAAATGGTCTTACCCACTTCATCCCAAAACCTTAGGATTCCCAAGCATTGCAGAAACGTGCACATTCTTCGCCTTTTCTAAACCACACTTTGCGCATTTAGCAGATCTTCCTTTCCCCATCTTCGACAGCTTCTCAGGTGTTATGTATGCCCTGTGAAGTGAAAGGATATCATTTCTCCTTAAAACAGCGGGCTTGACAATGGAATATAATGTACACATCAATACTTGCCACATATTTTGTAACTGCTTCCTCGGCAAGCATCTTCCCCACAATTCTTCTGACAGGCTGAAATCTCCATCCATGATCTCTTGTAGTTCCCAGTACCAGATTGAGACTTCCTTGTTTCCTGGGGCTTTCCCCACAAGCTGTTCTTCCCAAAAAATTCCAATGCCTAAGCGCAACTTCTGGCTTTGCCCCCCACTTTTCAATAGTAAATAAATATTTAAATTTCGAAAGTTTACCCCCCAGCATTGCATTTAACTTATCCCATGGTAAAAGGTTACCATCTTGGGTTAAATCTCCCCAGTAACGCACATCTGCATTCCTTATCGGTAGGGCTAATTTATCTGAGGCACTTGGGGGTCCCAGGAGACTCCCAAATAGGGGCTGAATAGGAATAATAGTCTTCTGACCATGGTCTGATTGTATACCACATTCTAGCCAGTGCTTGTAAGACTTTTAATTTGATGTTTTTAAAGAATTTTGGATCTCCACACTTGAATAGGAAACTGTCTATACCCATATAACTTTCTTTTATCATTGCCGTAAACATGGTCCCTAATTCTAATCCATCGGGCGTATTGAAAGCATTCTGGAGTTTGTCAACTAGAAGGCCCAAGCATAATATTGGATGTTTGGTAGGGATAACCCCCTTTTCTCCCTTCGGTTGCATAGTTGACCACTATTAGGGTGTGGTTTGCTCCAAGTATAGCCCAAAAAAAAAAAAATGCTGTCTTTAAACGACAGGGTAACTCAAACATCAATGAGGACATTTTTCTTGATTCTAAAGTGAGCAAGCATTTATTTCATTTTTGTACCGCCACACTGCAAGAACAAGTTAATAATTTGATGCATGCTGGTCAGTCCCTTTTGTACTGCTGTGAAACGTGTGTAGGTGGGTAGCTCCATAAAGGAATGACTTGATCTATAATTTATTATTTTTATCCTGCTCTACAATTACCACGAGTCATTCAGAACAATCTGGTACGGCTGATCTTTCTTAGCTTGCACTTCAGGCTCTCTTCCTCGCTGACCTTCATGAAACAGTTGCTTTCACCGAGTGTTCTAAAACGCCATTAACGAATTAAACCATTCATTTGGAGGCTTAACATTTACAGGTGATAGTCTGCTGGCTAGTGCGGTGAGCTTTTTTTAAAGAAAATTTGCAAACTCTGTAACCCAAAACCAGCACCATTCCATTTAAGGAAAACTAGAAATTACGTTGGCAACATAAACCTACATATAGGAGTTCAATTTACATGGCTTTAAATCAACTTTCTTTTTGTAAACTTCTGTAGTTGAAAAGGCTCTCTTCATTCCCTGCACCTCTGATGCACGGTGACAGTAGCGAACCATGCTCTATTGCACTGCAAAGGTGCGTTAGGCCGTCATACGAATCCGCTGCCCTGTCTAAATTTAAGTGGTTGGATGAAGCCTCTTGCTGAGGAACCCAGAAGCGTTTTGTTCTACTACATGCCTATCGGTCAGGAACCTCCGAGGCTAAGCGTATCTATCAGGCACTTCAAAGGGTTTAAGCCTCCGTTAAGTGTGCTGCCTGAAGTGTTGGTGATGTCATATGTTGTCCTGCCTAGGTTTTTTTAGGTAGGTGGCCTGGGGGTGTACATGAGCAGATTGTCTGAGTTTCTTCTATGGTGGAAAATAACGATCCATGGTTTGGTGGAACTTTCTTCAAATTTTTATTTTTTATCCTCATAAAGCAGACACACAGACACGTAGAAGAATTGGCTTCGATATTACTCTTGTAAAGCAGAAATGCAGTATTCTGAACAACCGCAGCATTTAGCTCTCAAGTCATGCTTAGTAACTAAAACCTAGTTCACCAATCGCAATGAGACTGATTTCAGTTTGGGTTATGGACCTCTGCAACACTGGGTATACAGTTCATTTGCTGTAATGCTAACATTCAAGTCCCCTGGCTGGTATGTTGAGTGAGTGAGTAAGTTAGTTTTTGATGGCCTCCAGACGTCTCTAGGACATAATGTAATGTGGAGTAATGATTCATATACTTCGAGCTGCTCCTTGCAGTATGTCCTTAAGCAGTTTTTGCAAATGGGGAAGAAACTTGCCCCATGATGTAGCAATCCTACATTTTGCAAGTACCAATGCTGTTGTCGTTAGTTACCATCACACCAGTGGGCACATGTCGGACCTCTCCCAATAAACCAATCCTGGGATCTAATTCTATAAGATGTTCTTTCATTTCAGAGAGTAACCTTCTGCCAATATGTGCGAACATAGGACCACCTCCATGCTAAGTGCAAACCGCCTGCCTGGCCACCTTGATCATACAGCATCTGACCTTAGCTACTTTCATCAAAATGAATGGAATGTGGTAGATTCTATGGAGAAACGTAGTGTATAAAGTGCAGCCTACTGTTGGGTGACAGAGCCTCTGTTTGCGAGCAATCATAAATCATCCAATTTTGATATCGGGTTGCTAAGTGTTAAGTTCCATTCATCCCTAGTGGCCTCAGATTGCACAGTTATATAGCCTAGTGAATAGTCCGATACCAAAGGGGATGATGGACGGAGCGTTAGAGCAAATCAAACACTCACCCCCAGTCAACTGATCTGGGTTTAATCCATCATCATTCTTTAGCTCACTCCACCACCCCAGTTCAGACATGGCCATATGCAAATCAGTCTGACCCTGTGCCTCATGGGAACAGTCCAGCCCGAACTGCCAAGCCATGTCTTCCCTGGACCGGAAACAAGCATCCTGGGACCGGTTTCGGGTTCAAAACCCTCATCAGCCAGGCTATCTTGAATCCAGAGGCAAAGTGAGCAAGGGACCCACGTCTGGGCATACCCTGCCAACTTAGGGCGAACAAAGC
This sequence comes from Calotriton arnoldi, assembly GCA_963921515.1. NCBI lineage: Eukaryota > Metazoa > Chordata > Amphibia > Caudata > Salamandridae > Calotriton > Calotriton arnoldi. Next base: position 2,021,044 of record CAWUFW010001550.1, read on the forward strand.
GATACCAAAGGGGATGATGGACGGAGCGTTAGAGCAAATCAAACACTCACCCCCAGTCAACTGATCTGGGTTTAATCCATCATTCTTTAGCTCACTCCACCACCCCAGTTCAGACATGGCCATATGCAAATCAGTCTGACCCTGTGCCTCAGGCTTGGCAGTTCGGGCTGGACTGTTCCCATGAGGCACAGGGTCAGACTGATTTGCATATGGCCATGTCTGAACTGGGGTGGTGGAGTGAGCTAAAGAATGATGATGGATTAAACCCAGATCAGTTGACTGGGGGTGAGTGTTTGATTTGCTCAAGCGCTCCGTCCATCATCCCCTTTGGTATCGCTTTGTTCGCCCTAAGTTGGCAGGGTATGCCCAGACGTAGGTCCCTTGCTCACTTTGCCACTGGATTCAAGCTAGCCTGGCTGATGACGGCTGATTAGCCAGAAACCGGTCCCAGGATGCTTGTTTCCGGTCCAGGGAAGACGTGGCTTGGCAGTTCGGGCTGGACTGTTCCCATGAGGCACAGGGTCAGACTGATTTGCATATGGCCATGTCTGAACTGGGGTGGTGGAGTGAGCTAAAGAATGATGATGGATTAAACCCAGATCAGTTGACTGGGGGTGAGTGTTTTGATTTGCTCAAGCGCTCAGTCCATCATCCCCTTTGGTATCGCTTAGTGAATAGTCAGCAGATTTTCAAAGGACCTCAACAAGAGTGTAAATGTTTTAATATGGGGGGTGGGGAGGGGGGGGGGTAAGAGGCTACTTTCAAGTGGAAATGTAGGAAAGGCGGCATGCTGCTTGTCATACTAAAGTCACCAGTAGGATGCGTTGTTTCATGGGTAGCCAAATCATGTTACTGAATGCATCTTGGGGGAAGAGATCTCAAAATGTAACTAGGTTGAGCCCTCTTAATAAGCTCTGTGCCTTCTCTTCATATGTCAGATATTCATTGATGGTGTGGTAGTGGGAGGTTAGTGAATAGAAGAGTTCATGCTGTGACTTCAGATGCAATTATTGCCACACAATCACTGTGCAAACCTACAGTATATATTTCACACTTGCTGACCAATTAGTTTGAGTGCTGCGTTGAATGGGATTGAATGCACTCTTTCTCGATTGCCAAGTGAGATTGAAAAGGCTAAGGGTGGTACCAGTATGGGGAATAATGTTTGGGCGCATAAATAGTACCATTCTAGTTCTGGGGCCACAAATCCACCCCGTTCATTTGGTAAAGTACATCTCTTCCATTGGAGCCTCTATTGTCCTGTAGCCCAGGTGGGAGTAATTAAAGTGATGTAGGTGTGGTAGAATTTGTGGAGAGTGGTTGCACTTGTGTCGGTGAAAGCCTCAATCATTTAGTCAAGCTGTATGGATCCTTGAAGTGAACCGCTACTGTAAATCTAGTGTTGTGCTTTTCCATTGATATTTCGGGGTGCTGGAGTATCAGTTAGGAGCCAGCTGGTCTATGAGTAACTGTTAAATATTCACTGTACTTCTAAGTAGTCCGATAACTCCCTGCTAGGTGGCAGTTGTCATGCGAAAGGTGCTTTGTGGCTGTAATTTGAATAATGAGCAATTGTTTAACAAAATCGTTTTCTGTGATGGTGATAACTATTATATTTTGAGATATAAAAAACAGATTGTGCCATGTTGCATCGGGATGTGCCATTTAATCAATGCTGTTGGCTGTTAGGATTTAATAACTTTTGGGATTGTAATTTAATTTGTTTCGATATTCCCTTAATTGTAACGCACAGATTACGTAATGAAAATTAAATTCCTTTATTTAAACCAGTCACAGCTGAGTCAACCTGTTACTAAATTCGTGACTAAGTAGATTCATAGAACCAATGGATGTATTTTTTTTAGTGTGGAAAAGTAGCTCAATATTCCAAGCGTGAGTTTTAACTTACAAATAATGTAGAAAAGTTTAACAATTTTTACACCCATCCAGCCAGGACACCAGTGTTTTTCGTGGTGCTTCATGTACTTTCTCTTGCACAAATATGAGCTCTGCTATGACTTATTCATTTAATTTTCAGCTCTTTTCCTTAAAGTGATCGATCCCTTCAGAAACCTAAATGTTCAGGGTTGTGGGCTCATAGTGGTTGACGGTATGCTTTGTATCTCAGTCTCTGACTGACCCTCAATACGTGCATTAAAATGTGATATGCGGACTTGCTTAACAAAGTTTTGTAGTTTATTCACAATTTGAGTAGTTACACCACCTTCACCTTCTTAGCTTTAGGATTGCATAAATTGATCTTCTTTGCACCCTACACATGACCTCGTTGATTGTTCCAACTTCATCCAGCTGATTTTCTGAAGACTGATGCCTTGGGGTTTGTTACATTATTGCGTTTACTGGAGGACTTCAACTAACCAGTATGTTGCAGACCAATATGTAGTGCGTTGTCCAGCCTTTTATTTTCTAGCTGCAGTTAATGCACCATCAACATTATTTGTGGTAAACTAACGTCTTTAGGTTGAGTGATGCGCACTTTTGTACACACCCATCCATTACCATTTCCAAGAACAATTCTGGTTGAGAGCTGTTTAATGATTGGCATGGTGTGCTATTTATTCTCCTTCTTATCCTTGGTACAGGCATTTTGCAAAAAGACTCCATTGTATGGTTTATTTCATTGTTGTGTAGGAAAACATTTTTGGTGGTTCACACACTGTTTTACCCCGTGTGAGCTGACTTTTTTACCTCCCAAAGCAATTTAGAGGGGATTGTTGTAAAGTAGATTAGAAACTTAGATGTTTTTTGTTGAAAATGCTGTGTAGGCCCTTAACCCCTTATTACGTATCTCTTCTTCCCAAGAATAATTTAATGTGTACGACATGGTTGATAATAAAAATCTGACCATCAAAGTGTGTGGATTGAGTATTGATGAAGTGTAGGATAAACACTTCCAGATATTTCCATTTGTGTTTTTGCTTGATCTAATGTCTCCCATTGTTTGTGGTCATTTTGCACACTGGGTATGAAATTATAAACTGTGCCTCAAAGCAGGTTAAAATTGTCCACTGTAGAATTGACTCAACCGTAATTTCTCCACATCCCTCTCCCTCATCTCTATTTTGCCAATCTCTCCCATCAAGGATCTCTGTTGCCTTTAGCAGAGCCATAAAGGATTTGATCAATAAGTATGCCCCCTATAATGTGGAAGTAGTTTATATAGTCTTCTGAAGTGGAAGCTAAATAAGTTTTATTTCATTTCTCCCCTTTAAACGCTAGTTCGTGCTGCGAAAATGGAGGCATTTTCCATTGTTTGCCACGTGTAGTTCAATCATGTTGGCCATCCCAGATCATCCATAGTAGTTGGATATCATTCAGCCACACCGCAGTAGAGTCCACTGTCTTGTATTGCGGAATCTCCTTTTTCAGGAATAGTGAGAAATTCTTCAACACAGCTATAAATGTAAAATCTTGTTTCATGAGTAGCTAGTTTTCACCCTCCTAGAACTCTCCTAAACGGAGGTCGAGTGAGGCAAGGAATTCACATAGGACTTGGCACAGTCTTTCACTGTATACCTAGTAAATACTGACTTAAGTGGAGTTTGGCAAATCCTACTTGTCTGCTGTTCTTTAGACCATAAAATGACAATCCCAAGCGCCCCACAGACAGCTAAACATCCTTTGACAGCTATGCGCATTTCCATTATTCCCTCACCTGCCTCGTTTACTGAAACCCATTTTGCAGTGGCAACCCAATGTAGTATTGTGCAGACTGACACACAAGCTTGTGGAGCAAATATCGCACGGAGGCTTCTTTTTGTAGTTAGCCTCCTGTATAGTACTAGATTGTTTCTTTAAATTATGAGTAACATTTCTAGTTATGTGCATATGTTAATGTACACCAGTGTAAAGTGAGCCCTTTTATTCGGATGCGAGACATTAAGCCTATTCTGTATTTTGTTGTGTAACTGCTTTTTTAATCACTTTTTAAAAAATTGTTGCTTCTATGACCATATACATCACGTGTTGCCAACTGGAAAACTGTCTTGTAAATCGGTTTCTTGGACTTCGACTGTTTTAGATTGACATTCGAAAATGCTCCGTTTTCGTCTTCCTGGTTTAGTGACTTTGTACCCTCTGACATTCTTATCACAGCCGTGTAATGTTTCTCTAAAAACTGACTGCAGAGGCGTGAAATGGGAAGAATTTCTCTGTGAAATAATGCCATTGAAAGCAAAGGCTGATGTCCAGACATAATGGATTTTAGTGCTCGATTTCATCGGTAACGTGAGGAAAAACAGCCAAATAAAGGGAGCTCTCCATTAAGCATTTATCACTTTGTGTGGAACCCTAGGATAATGTAATGTGACTGTTGGTCAAAATGCATCATCCCCTGGTGATGGGGGCGTTTGAGCGTCTTTGGCAGTTGTGTACACGATTAAGTATCCGTTCAACTCTCCTCATATTTGGGACGTTTTTAGAGCCCATTCAGAAGTGAGAATTTGGTGGTGTGAGCAAAGACGAGCCCTGTGTAATAAGACCCTTGAAGGCAAAATTATTTAAAGGGGCCATACCATGTACAGAATAAAGCCACTCTTTACCCAGGCTTGTATCTCTAACAATTGGCATTGCAGAATTCTGTTTTTTTGATGTCCGCTCAGGTTTGTGACCTCATTCACAATTTAAGTACCGCTTCATAAGCACGACTCCTTACACACTTTTTTTCAGATTCTATTCCACTGACCTTGTACGTAACTAAGGAACATTCAACTGGCATTTTTCATGCTTTACACTTATGCCCATATTGCACAGATCTGTCAGTTTTATTTAAAGCTGACCTGATAAATGGAGAATGGGCTGCAGAGCCTCCCATTGAGCCATTATGTTGCATTGTGTGTAGAATGAAAGGCACAACATGTGACTGCTGTATTTTAAATTTTATGGCTTTACTATTCTAGGAGCGAGAGCAGTGCCTTATATTGTCTGTTACATGTTTCGCTTGACCAGTCTGTAGACCATCCTGAATGCTTGTGTACTAGTAGTATCTTCCAACCGTCTGTCAGACCTTCGAGTCCTGAAGGAAGTCGCTTTCACTAAAGCATGGAATCCAAAGTGTCATATTGATAAACATACCTAGAGTTGTCTCGAACAATGACCTGATTAACTTAGTGAGGTCTCCAAAATGTTCAATTTAGTGCCTGCAACTTCTGGGAACTTGATTTCAAACTAGCACAAAGGGTTTAGCCACAAAATCTGTGCCTTGGATAGTATCGTCCAGAAACTTGTAGTGTCTGCTACTTGGAAAATTAATTTCTTGATCAGTTTATAGTCTGCTTATTTTGGTTGCAACTTTCTCCTTCACCTGTATGAAATGTACATTCTGTAGTTGTCTTCAAGCCATCATTTTGACAGTTTTAAAAAAGGCCATTGAAGGCTATGTTTAAAAGTAGATTCTGGTAGCGGTTTCTTCTTTAAGTTGCAATAGTGAATTCTTAAATTATTCTAGTAGTGTTCCCGTTGTTATAATACTCGAAGCACTGTTATTCGAAGGGTTAACTTTTTTTTTTTTTTTTACTCCTCCCCATGAACATCTGAATAGGGCTTTTATAGAAGGCACCTTGAGGCAATCTTTCAGCCTTTTACCATAAGCTGCTTATTTTGCTATGGCACTGGTGTTTCATGGGGCGAGTACAGGGGAGACTATTTTAATGTACTTTAATTTACTGACCAAAAAGGGAGACATATATTTTTGAAGAAACTGGTTGTGACATTTGGATAAGATTGCATTGTTCAGGCTGTTTCCAAAAGAATGGATATTCTGTTCGTTTGAACAGTGCATTGAGCTATGTGGGGACTATTGCATAAGGTACCAGTCAAAAATGTCCTTCTCCCTCCTAATCATGGCCACTTTCATGGCAAAACTGGCTCCTCAGGGCATTAGTCATTTGTCACTAAGCAATGTTTTGAGACTTTGTCAGGCTAATATCCTATTTGCAAGGCTGCAGGTTCATTCTGCTAGGACCTCTAAAGATTCCAGTTTCCTAGGATAACAGTGCTATGTACAGATGAGACTATATATTTGACTTCATTAGCTTTTTTTTATCAAATGCTTTTGCAAGTTAAACAGGGAGCTTGGTTGCAATGAGTAATAGGTGAATGAGACCGTAAATCTTTGAGGGGGCTTGATCATGGGTAGTTGTGTATCCACTGTAGATCTGGTATGAAGCTTTACAGAATTCAGTTGAGACTCTGTTTTTAAGCTAAACCAGCAACTGAGATAGAAATTAGTGACAGGCCTAAACCTTATTTCATACTTCCACCCACATGCACTTCCTTCAGCAAGAGAGCCATTCGAAAAAGCAGTACTCAATGACGTAGAAAGACAAAATAACTCATTCGTATGCCCCACATTGAGAAGGAAAGACAAATTATTCCAGCGCCATTATAATCTAGTAATAAAACCAGATAATAAAATATACAAAAAACAAACCGCATTGAAGCGCTTCCGGTGGATCCCGTTGCAGACTTTAGAATTTGGATTTGTGAGGAGGGGCCCGATGAGTGGTGGCTAAGGGCCTTCGTCTTTTTTTATTGTATAAATAAACCCTGGAAACTCATCTAGAACTGTAGAGCTTCCCTAATTTGTAACAAAACAACTTACTGAATTACTCTTGACTGGGATCAGATACTACGTTGGTACACTGCTATGAAGCATATCGGGGGCTAGGCGACCACTAATTTGGGGGAGAGCCAAAAACTGCATGTGGTGATGGATGGTAGAGGTGATTTGAGACAATTGGTTTCTATTTGGTTTGCAGATGGAAGAGGAGTTTTGTAGAGAGATATGGTTTAAGGAAGGGTGGGGCAGCAGCAACATGTGGTGTGGTTCTGGGCATTGAAGTGATCTGAAATCTAGTGCCCTATTTTGAACAACAAGACTGCCTCCCTCATGAATGAAGGAGGTAGAGGTGGATTACTGGAGATTGAATGAAATATGAATAGCAAAATTATTTGCTTTTCTGGAGTCAAAGATTTGGTGTGAGACCAGGGATGAGGGATAGATGCTCATTTTGAGAATTTAATTATTGCTTGTGTTCTTTGCTGAACAAAAAGTTTTATGAGGGAGAATTTAATGTTGCTTAAGATGGCAACAGCTTGCTAGACCCAGTTAAGGTATTGAAGTTGGGAAATGTGATCCTTGAAGGAATATTTGAGTGCCTGGTTGGTGGCATGTAGCTTTTTATTTGTGTTTTGGTTATGTTCATCCTAAGGTTGTGTGTGCCACCCAGTGATAATGGGTGGAAGGAAATGTCCTTGAACCTAATGACCCTGTAGAGGTTTTGTTGTGTAGTGTGGAGAGTGCCAGGTACAGACGCTAAGTCTCCACAATTAGATTGATGGATACTGGGTGAGCGTCATGGAGTGGTAATCGGTTAAGTGACTTGTCGTGGGCCAATCACAAGAGGCTGCTAGCAAACATGTCTGCATTGGCATGTTCACAGAACTCTCCTGTATCCACGTTTGCCTAGCATTCAGTGCCATATCAATCGGTATGCACTAGTTATGCAACAAATGAGGTGCAAGAAGGCATTTCCGAGGAGGACATTTAAAGTGAACTTTGTAGCTGATGGGGTGAGAATTTGGGGTGACTGAGTTGAGGATTTCTTGGTTGCTCAAAATGAGAATAGGATGGGAAGTGTGGTTAATCACGGGTAAAGATGGAAGTTGAAGAAATAAATCCTTATTTGGAATTGTGATGTGCATCACATGGTCCATCCTGGAAGTGATGGTGTTAAGTGTATGACCAACGAGGCAAAATGTTTGGGGCTACAGGTTTCTTGTACTTTTCTAGATTGTAAACTCATCCAGGTTTTTATTCCGTGCCGATTATGTAGGATTGAGAGTTGAAGTTGGTGCAAAGGGGTACATAGCATGTCAAAGGTAGTGAGTAGGGCATCAATAGATTTGTCCTACAACTCGAAGGGGTGTGGTAGCATGTCTAGCGAACATATAGTTTTTCGAAAAAATAGGGGTAGGGTCTGTTTTCGCGTTCAAACTAGACCACTGATACTTTGGAAACACAACCAGTGTTTGAACGCAACCTTTTAACTAGAATAAACCCTGCATATATATCTACAGGATTTAGTGTTTTTATTTCACCATTTGCTTTTTTATTTCGGAAAAGTTTTTAATAAATTAAATTGAGTTCATATCAAAAAACATATAGACACACAATAAGATTTACAATACATAATCACATAAATACAATGAACTTGACATTTCATGAGTGAACAACACTAAACAACAAATGCATAACAATAGATGACCAGTCCTTCATTTACAAAGCAAGAAAAAAGGTAACGGTGTAGGCTTACTTTAGATATTATCATGCTACAACCTATTACAACACAACCAGACAGTGCTCTAAGGACAACAGGCCAAATGCCTTATTTGTACAATGCAGCAATTAAATTAACTCGCAGTTATTACTGCTGGCTGTATGTGGTCGACGCGTTTCTGAACCCTATATTTGTTTGGGGGTTCTCTTCAGGACCAGGACTTGGTCGAATTCTGAAATAAAAGTGAATATATGAGAGACGTGGAATCTAATTACTGACTTATTCTCTCTTGTTCCTAACTGTACCAATGCTTAAAAAACCGTTCTTACCTTTAATGAGGAAGAACTGAATACGGGGGCAAAAGGGTCTTCAGTCAAATGATGGTAGAACTTATCAATATTCTTATCTAGAAAGAAGGGGGTGAGAAGGAAGGGGTGGCTTACTTAGTAAGGTGCATTCTAAAGAGAATATTGCCATATGACATATACCTGTCTTCAACACTTGCCTTATATCCTTTTAAATGAGGGAATCAAGAAGCCTGCTTACGCTGTGCTCGTTAAATTATTTGTTTAAGCTCCGGAACTCGTTGTTCCTTAATCTGACAGAGCTGGAAAAGGAAAAATGAAATTGAAACCTGACTTCTGTTTACTCAATGGTTGTCAACATTAAAACTACAAACCACCCGCAAACTCACTTTTTAGATGTTTGTGGGTCCAAACGGTGCCGTTGGAGCGCCTATTCACCGTCTCCTAAATGTTTCTGAAAGAGGGAAATTAAAGAGCCATCAATGGGCTTCTTTTCAAGAAAGGTTCAATCTCTTGTCAACATTCCCACTAACTCACAAAACTTGCCTGGGTGGCCGGTTAAACGATTCACAATGGATCCAACTGTTCAGTGAAGATTCAGTTCAAACACAGGGGCGGGGTCACATTTCCTTCCCAGTAAAACTCGCAATTGTCACATGATCGCCGCATGGCATTCTGGGATATGTAGTCACATTAGTGTTTAAGGCAAGATGGTTATGTAAAATATGGACTGGAGTTTGATGGATTGAAAGGGTTTTTGGGAAAAAAAAATTTACAGTCTGTTTACTTCTGACATTTCATTCAAACCACTGATAGCCGTATCAAAACGCATAATTAAATATGCTTCTCTTTGGAGCAATCTCCTCTCTAAATCGCCACCTCTGGTGTTCATTTTGATGACACTGAGAATCGTCCATCTCATGTCATTTTCTGAATGTTTAAGGGCCTCAAAGTGCGCCACCAGGGGTGCATTCATGACCCGATTTTTAATCCTAGAGCGATGTTGACTTATTCGCAGTCTTATCTCTTGAGTTGTTTTACCAATGTATGTCAGAGGACAAGGACAGGTGATTGCATAGACCACGGTCTTGGTCTTGCAATTCGAAAAATCATTATGTACCCATTTGTCTCGGCCACAAATAAATTCCGACCCCCCTCAATCGCGGAGTTACAGGCTTGGCAATTCCCACATTTGTGGTGACCCTTGAATGGTGGTAAGCCAAAGAAGGAACCAAGTGTTTCAGGTTTTTTTGGGGGGTCATCCGACGCCCGGATTAGTCTCTGTCCTATACTTGTGTTCTTTTTAAGGGCAAATAAGGGGACCTGAAGATCTTTATCAATGTCCTTCACCAAATGCCAGTTCTGGCGTACAATTTTCTTGAATGAGTTTGTGTATGGGCCATATGTCGAAACGCAGACTAGGCGATTCATAGATTTCTTTTGTTGTTTCTCAAGCAACACTTCACGAGGTGTGAACCATACCCGTTTGCATGAGTGTTTCAACAATTTTGACGGGTAGCCTTTCTCTTTAAGTTTCGACGTCAAATTCTCAGTGTGTATCACATCCTCTTGTCGCGTACAATTTCTTCTGACGCGCAAATATTGACCATATGGTAAGTTTTCTTTCAAACTTTTTGGATGGTAACTTCTAAAATTTAAAGCCGTATTTTTGTCAGTCGGTTTGATATATAGAGTAGTGATCAATCCGGATTCGGTTGGGCGTACTTCCACATCTAAAAATGTCAGACTGGAAGTGCTCTGATTGAGACTAAATTGTATGTCAGGGTTGCGTGTATTCAACCACGAATGAAATTGCAACAGTTCTCCTGTGCCAGTCCAGATGCACCATACATCATCTATATAATGGTACCATTGTGCCACATGCTGGCCAAAGGGATTGTTATTATAGATGTGCCGGTCCTCATACTTCGCCATGTAGAGGACTGCCATCTCCGGCGCGAATGGGCATCCCATGGCAGTCCCCTTTACTTTGACAAAGAAATCAGATTGAAACTTGAAATTTCTCTTGAGAGCCAGTGAGGCTAAAGATAGAATAAATTGGGTGGGGACCCGATGGGGACGATCTCTACTTTCTAGAAAAAATTCTAAGACGTCAAGTGCATCATCTTGAGGTATTTGCGTGTACAAAGACACAACGTCAAGAGTGACTAGTATGTGGCGAGTAGTGTCAAACTGAAAACCCTCAACTTTATTGATAAAGTCGGTTGAATCCCTGAGGTATGATGTAACATTTACCAAGAATTCTTTCAAGAATACATCAACATATTTAGCGATGGTTTCAAGCACTGAGTCACACCCAGAAAATGCAACTACCCCTCCTGGTCGCCCCATAGTTTCTGGGTGTGACTCAGTGCTTGAAACCATCGCTAAATATGTTGATGTATTTAGAAAGAATTCTTGGTAAATGTTACATCATACCTCAGGGATTCAACCGACTTTATCAATAAAGTTGAGGGTTTCAGTTTGACACTACTCGCCACATACTAGTCACTCTTGACGTTGTCTTTGTACACGCAAATACCTCAAGATGATGCACTTGACGTCTTAGAATTTTTTCTAGAAAGTAGAGATCGTCCCCATCGGGTCCCCACCCAATTTATTCTATCTTTAGCCTCACTGGCTCTCAAGAGAAATTATTTCAAGTTTCAATCTGATTTCTTTGTCCAAGTAAAGGGGACTGCCATGGGATGCCCATTCGCGCCGGAGATGGCAGTCCTCTACATGGCGAAGTATGAGGACCGGCACATCTATAATAACAATCCCTTTGGCCAGCATGTGGCACAATGGTACCGTTATATAGATGATGTATGGTGCATCTGGACTGGCACAGAAGGAGAACTGTTGCAGTTTCATTTGTGGTTGAATACACGCAACCCTGACATACAATTTAGTCTCAGAGCACTTCCAGTCTGACATTTTTAGATGTGGAAGTACGCCCAACCGAATCCGGATTGATCACTACTCTATATATCAAACCGACTGACAAAAATACGGCTTTAAATTTTAGAAGTTACCATCCAAAAAGTTTGAAAGAAAACTTACCGTATGGTCAATATTTGCGCGTCAGAAGAAATTGTACGCGACAAGAGGATTATGTGATACACTCTGAGAATTTGACGTCGAAACTTAAAGAGAAAGGCTACCCGTCAAAATTGTTGAAACACTCATGCAAACGGGCATGGTTCACACATCGTGAAGTGTTGCTTGAGAAACAACAAAAGAAATCTATGAATCGCCTAGTCTGCGTTTCGACATATGGCCCATACACGAACTCATTCAAGAAAATTGTACGCCAGAACTGGCATTTGGTGAAGGACATTGATAAAGATCTTCAGTTCCCCTTATTTGCCCTTAAAAAGAACACAAGTATAGGACAGAGACTAATCCGGGCGTCGGATGACCCCCAAAAAAACCTGAAACACTTGGTTCCTTCTTTGGCTTACCACCATTAAAGGGTCACCACAAATGTGGGAATTGCCAAGCCTGTAACTCCGCGATTGAGGGGTCGGAATTTATTTGTGGCCGAGACAAATGGGTACATAATGATTTTTCGAATTGCAAGACCAAGAACATGGTCTATGCCATGGGTACTCACAAACTTTCTCTCGGGGGCCAAATTTACAGTGTGGTTTGTGGCCGAGGGCCGCACCGGTGGGGGCGGGGTCAGTGGGGGAGGGGCGGGGCTAGAGCAAAAAAAAATAACTATGACCATGAGGTTGAACACAGGCCCCTGCAGCGGACGCCTTCGTCCACTGAGCCACCAGACCCAGCATACACACATCTCTCTCTATCTATCTATCTCTCTCTCTCTCGCTCTGTCTCCTTCCCTCTCTCTATCTCTCCCTCCCTCCCTCTCCCTCTCTCTCTCCCTCCCTCTCTCCCCCTCCCTCTCTGTCTCCCTCTCTCTGTCTCCCTCTCTGTCTCCCTCTCTGTCTCCCTCTCTCTGTCTCCCTCTCTCTGTCTCCCTCTGTCTGTCTCCCGCTCCCTGACTCCCTCTCTGTCTCCCTCCCTCTGTCTGTCTCCCTCGCTCTGTCACGTCACCCCGCGTGTGTGTCAGCCCGGGCTGAGACAGCTTCCCGGGCGCACACACAGCCGCACCCGAGTACTTCACAGCCTCAGGTCTTTAAAAGACCATTCACTTGTTAATGAGGCTTTGTTGTATTACACCTCTTCTTAGCGCCCCTGCATGGAGATGCAGGGGCGCTAAAAAGAGGTGAAATACAACAAAGCCTCATTAACAAGTGAATGGTTTTTTAAAGAATCGCCCGGCCCCCATAGAGCGCTGCTGCAACCGGCGGTATTTGCTGGCACTTAAATGAAAAAAAAAAAAAAAAAAAGAAGAAAAAACACAGGTAGGTATCTGCAAGGTCCGCGGGCCGCCAAGGAAGGCTTGCCGGGCCGCCGGCGGCCCGCGGGCCATACTATGAGTACCCGTGGTCTATGCAATCACCTGTCCTTGTCCTCTGACATACATTGGTAAAACAACTCAAGAGATAAGACTGCGAATAAGTCAACATCGCTCTAGGATTAAAAATCGGGTCATGAATGCACCCCTGGAGGCGCACTTTGAGGCCCTTAAACATTCAGAAAATGCCATGAGATGGACGATTCTCCGTTTCCACCAAAATGAACACCAGAGGTGGCGATTTAGAGGAGATTGCTCCAAAGAGAAGCATATTTAATTATGCGTTTTGATACGGCTATCAGTGGTTTGAATGAAATGTCAGAAGTAAAAAAAAAAAATTCTCCAAAAAAACCCTTTCAATCCATCAAACTCCAGTCCATATTTTACATAACCATCTTGCCTTAATCAACACTAATGTGACTACATATCCCAGAATGCCATGCGCCGATCATGTGACAATTGCAAGTTTTACTGGGAAGGAAATGTGACCCCACCCCTGTGTTTGAACTGAATCTTCACTGAACAGTTGGATCCATTGTGAATCGTTTAACCGGCCACCCAGGCAAGTTTTGTGAGTTAGTGGGAATGTTGACAAGAGATTGAACCTTTCTTGAAAAGAAGCCCATTGATGGCTCTTTAATTTCCCTCTTTCAGAAACATTTAGGAGACGGTGAATAGGCGCTCCAACGGCATCGTTTGGACCCACAAACATCTAAAAAGTGAGTTTGCGGGTGGTTTGTAGTTTTAATGTTGACAACCATTGCGTAAACAGAAGTCTGGTTTCAATTTCATTTTTCCTTTTCCAGCTCTGTCAGATTAAGGAACAACGAGTTCCGGAGCTTAAACAAATCATTTAACGAGCACAGCGTAAGCAGGCTTCTTGATTCCCTCATTTAAAAGGATATAAGGCAAGTGTTGAAGACGGGTATATGTCATAAGGCAATATTCTCTTTAGAATGCACCTTACTAAGTAAGCCACCCCTTCCTTCTCACCCCCTTCTTTCTAGATAAGAATATTGATAAGTTCTACCATCATTTGACTGAAGACCCTTTTGCCCCCGTATTCAGTTCTTCCTCATTAAAGGTAAGAACGGTTTTTAAGCATTGGTACAGTTAGGAACAAGAGAGAATAAGTCAGTAATTAGATTCCACGTCTTTCATATATTCACTTTTATTTCAGAATTTGACCAAGTCCTGGTCCTGAAGAGAACCCCCAAACAAATATAGGGTTCAGAAACGCGTCGACCACATACAGCCAGCAGTAATAACTGCGAGTTAATTTAATTGCTACATTGTACAAATAAGGCATTTGGCCTGTTGTCCTTAGAGCACTGTCTGGTTGTGTTGTAATAGGTTGTAGCATGATAATATCAAAAGTAAGCCTACACCGTTACTTTTTTCTTGCTTTGTAAATGAAGGACTGGTCATCTATTGTTATGTATTTGTTGTTTAGTGTTGTTCACTCATGAAATGTCAAGTTCATTGTATTTGTGATTATGTATTGTAAATCTTATTGTGTGTCTATATGTTTTTTGATATGAACTCAATTTAATTTATTAAAAAACTTTTCCGAAATAAAAAAGTAAATGGTGAAATAAAAACACTAAATCCTGTAGATATATATGCAGGGTTTATTCTAGTTAAAAGGTTGCGTTCAAACACTTGTTGTGTTTCCATAGCGAACATATAGTAGCACGTGGGAGCACCAATACATGGATGTGGTTAGCTAGTAAACCAGCAAACCTTGTGATCTATGCACAAAGAAACGTTCTTGAATGTGCATTTTATATTGTCTGCATAGTTACAGTAAAACTGATCGGATTGTAATGTAATGTAACTTTTGTAGATTTTATCTGTGGTTTGGGATTGTAGAAAACACTGCCCCAGCAGTGTTTTAGTAAACAAAGTGAATTGCCCTTCCACATCTCTCCACCTGGACCAATTGAAATTTAGTAGTAAGACGTGGCCAGCAAAACCCATTTACTGATTTCTTCAATTTTCATCAACAAGATGGAATGTTGGCTACCCACTGAAATGGGCTTCCTGTAGCCCTGCCAAGCTTTTACTATCAAAGCTGCTGGTTCTCTTTGAAGTTGAATTTACTTTAATCTGCATATTCTTTTTGGGTTGTGCAAAAGGAGATTTGTGAGGTCTGCTGAATTCCCAGCAGACACAAGACTAAAAGGGTAGGATCCACTGTCAATAGTCATTTATGCCTTGGAGTAAGGATACACCCATTATCCAATGCTATGGAGTAGGAGAGAAATACACCACTGAGCTGTGTCAAGATGTGATTGATGAAGTGTCAAGCCAAATACTGTGAGAGGCCTAGAAAAAACAGTGGTTGACGGTGGAGGACCCAAAGCCAAATAATGTATACTGTAAGCAGTATGTCTGGTAAACTGTAGAACTCTTGCAAATCAGACCGAATGATAGCCCATGTAACATTTTGTAATTGGATTTTAAGAAGTACTTATAATACATAAATCTTAATTGAATTAAAATTTAATAAAGCTGGAAAAACACCTGTTTGCCTCCTTTATTAAACTTTTGTTGGGAAAGTTAATCCCCAACATCTATGGGAAGTACCTCAAGATTTGTATCCAATTACGTTGCAAATTGTGTTTTAAAATGCACCATTTGGCCACTATTTTCCCCAAAATCTTGAACGGTTGTAAACCTCTCTAGTGAAAGAAGGGCTCATTCCATTCACTCACTCTCTCAGTGTAATTGAATAGAGGTATTTACCTCCCACCACTTGCAAAGTTCACAAGTCTTCATTGTGATGTTACCAAAAACCTTAGATTCTGAAGTTGGCTCTTTCCAAGTAACTAAGTTAAGAAGTTCTTTGATCATTAACTCCATCCCTAATTTTACAGTTTAGTAAAAGCATGAACGCAGTATCTAGGATCAGCAGTTTGTTATAGTTTTTAATTTATCACTTGAACAGCTTGTGAACATTTACAGGTGGCTACTTCATAAAACGTGTTCACTTATTCAAGAGCAGTCAGTCTAAACCTTTCAGTAAACATATGCCCAACAAGTTTCCAGTGATAGCACATACTCCAATAATAAGTATTCACAAGAAATGAAAGTACAAAACATAACCAATTTTAATGGCATTAAGTAGGAGTGTGAAAGATTGACAGGTATGGTGTGAAACATTGGAGCTGAAGCCAATCGCACTCTACATATCACTGCAGCCCTTACTAATCCGGGCTGGATCCAGCACTCTTACAAACCCACTTTCACAATTCAAGTGTTATCCTAGTTGCCACAAAGAAGCTTGCACATAGACATGACACTTTTTTGGCTAGGGCGTTGAGGATAGAGGTAGATCTGGTGGTTGTGTACCTGGTATTGGACCTCACTGACAAAGCAGCTGGTACAAATGCCTGAGACTTAATCTGTACTTTGCCCTTTTTTGTCCAGCCTTTTTCTCCAGCAGATTGTTGAAATGCAGTTTGTGGAATGCCCTCTTTTTCAATTGGCCGTAATAAGCCATGTCGCACCTGCTCCCTTAATTTTTCCTCATATCTGTTTTTTCTTTTGACCCATGAGTGGTTAGAAGGCTTTTATAGGCTGGTCATTTTTATTGTAGTAGGGAAAGATAGAAGGACGGTTCAATTCCAGCTTTTCAGGATACTCAAATGCAATTAACTTACATAAAATGTATCTAAATAAAAATTGTGTGCTATCTGTGGGTACGCATGGAGTCCAAACATAACCGAATAGTCAGGACAGTTTTTTATAATGCCAAGTGAATGGATCTTGGACCTATTCTCTTACTAGAGGTGTTAAAAATTGCCCTGTGACTTTGACTGTGATATATTTGTGTTCTTCGTTTTGTTTATCGCATGTTTTTTTTTTCCATGCAGTCCCTGCTTTCCTTTTTGATCCTGCAATACCACATCTTGCCTTTTTGTTTATTGCTTAACTTTCAGACTTTACCATTTTTTGATTTATTGTACTTGTTAGATGAGGCGCTGCTTGATCACTTCCAGTATGGTGACCTAATGAAGCAGTTGCGGGATTGGTATAGGTTCTGATCATTATTCTACTTATTTCAGTGTTTCTCTTGATGGTCACACGCTGCTTGCATAAGAGAAAGTTTCGGGAGTGTATCTCTGTACGGGCTGGAATTTCCCAGAAAGCTGTTGCTCGAGTGGGGATTTTTAAACTTCACACATTTGGTATAATCATACAAACCCCGCCTCTGGTCTTATATACCTTTTTTCATTGACTAGGAGAGGGGTCTAGGAGCAATCATTTAAATTAATGTCATAAACAGTGAAGACCAACGGGACTCCACAGGAAACGACAAAGAGAATTTAAGTGAGTTTTAAAGGGATTTATTAGTTATAAATAAAAATTATGACATAGTAGTATAATTATAAATTAGTTTAGTCCAAAACATTAATTAAGTATTCAGATGTCATTTTTACAGATATAAATGGTCTAGAAGTTATTTTAAAATTAGATAAAGTAGGACTTAAACAAGAATTGCATGTAGAATACAGAATATGCAACGCATATGTTCCATAAAGGAAATTCCTACTCTGAATTTAGAAGGATAAGTTGAGAAAGGACATTTTGGTTAAGCAAGTAAAGTAAGGTGTCCTCTTCAGAAAAACAAAGGAAGGCTTCTGATGAAAGAATAGGAATGCTTAGTCATGAGGCCTTTGCACTCAAACAGCAGAAATCAGCAGAGGTAAGAAGGGTCTTCTCAGTTTGAAGTCAGCAAGCATCTCTCCCCACTGGTCTAAGGTACACAGTATTATTCTTCAACAGAAGCGCTAGTTGCAAAATTTCAGCTTGTTCCCACTCTCAGGAACCAATCAGTCTTCTCCAGACTCTGGGAGAAGATATGTTCACTTTTTTTCCCTTGAAAAACCATAGTGAAAATATTGCCAAGTTCTCGAGTTTTTATACTGAACAAACTGTTGGTTACAGTCAGTTCTTCTCACGAGTCCCTCTTATCCGGATTGCTTCTCCTCCTTCCGATGGGAACCTCACTATAAGTTGTCTAATAAATGTCAATACAACTATTCACTAACAAGTTGAAGACTTCTGGAAAACACAGCATCCACAGTGGGAAGAAAAAATAACATGCAAAATAATTGCTAAGAAGATGTGAAGTCCTCTTCGCCTAAAGCGTGTAAATGCGGCATTTAAATAGGCTTTAATATTAAGCAAACTTAATCCATTACAACATGGTAACTCTTGTGTTGCTCATAATAGCGAACTGTGGTCACCTACTACAAATTATCCTAAATATGCAGATTATTTTCTGAATGCAGTTCACATTTTGCAAATAAATGCTAAATTAGGCAATTGAAAATTTACACTACTACTGTATTTTTGATAAGGCACTCAAAGTGCAGATTATCTGATGCTCTAGGGCTACTATATATTCCACAGTTCTGTTCACAAATGAGACAATGGTGCTGATTATGATGGCGGTTGAACGAGCGTCCGACCGCTGTCGTTGGGGGAACTGGACCGGCAGACGGTAGTCTGGGATCCCGCCCGCCAAATTACGATCCGACTGCCGTGTAGGTGGTCGGAAACATGCCTCTTGCCATTGAGGCTTGTGCTGCAGCCTGGAAAAGGGCTGCAGCACAAGCCCCAATGGCAAAAGGCATGTTTTCAAACATCCCTGCACCGTGTGGCAGGCACCACACTTTGCCTGGCACACTGAGCATGGATGTTTGGTGGGGCGCACCACTGGTGCCCCCCGAGCTTCATGGCGAAGACTCGGGGACCCAGCAAAGGGCCCCCAATGTCGGTCGGACCGCCATGGAAAGGCTGTCGGAAAGGGACATCGTAAATCCTACAACGGTGCCTGAGTAGGCAGCGCCCCTATTTTAGGGACTACAATCCGACCGACGGCCTGTCGGTGGCAGTTCTGTAATTTGATAAACTGGCTTTGTAGCCTTCACTCCCTAACCTTGAGTCTAGCACCAATTCCTCCTGAAGCTGTGTCTCCTGATCGGCTTGCTTTGGCAGGTCTCATTAACAAGTACTCCCAACACTTTGGGAACCCTGCTGCCATTTAATTCGAAGTAGTAGAGCTGCCGATTGGCTAATGCACTGCTTACTTAGAATTGCATCAATAATGGAACCAAGACATCTGAATGCTGACAGCACATACTGCTCTGGTATTCCTACTGAATAAAGAGAAAATGAAAGCCTCAGAACTTAGAGGAAATGAAGTGTGAGGAGCACGTCCTCATTTGAGTTTGGTTACAGAGTTTTTTCCCCTTAAGTGTCTCTATGGTGTTTCAACTCCAGAAGTCTTTTGCACTTTTATAATTTTTACCGGAATCCTCGAAGTGGTTGAATTTACAGTTGATCTCTTCTTTTAGATACCTTGCCTAATTTTGATGTAACAAAATGGTGTTAAAAAGTGGTTCACTGTCTCTCCACCTAGTGTCGTGTAGTTTGGGTGAGTTGCTTAGACTGATTCCATGTGCCACCATAAGTCCCCCTAACCCAAACTAGGAGCGAATGGTTTCTGGCAACCACTGAACATGACAGCTCTGACCCCTCAGGGTTTGTGGTAACAGATCAGAACCTTTTCACTCAGTCACTTGTGCACTCCTGTTCTCAAAGAAATATACAGAGAATGCGCAATGGGACATTTTCAATATATTTATTGAACCAACGTTATTCTTGTATAGAATACATGTGCTGTGATATATGCAGGCATATAATACAATGTAGTAATCAGGTGTTCAACTATGCAATCAATCCTCTGTGTATGTCTAGAGTGTATGTAGGTTTATAGCCAAGAATCCTCCCACAGGATGATCCAACCCCATTACCTGGCAGGAAAGAATGTAGGACCCCGTCCTGGTTACGAATTGGACATCCCTCACGGCAGTGTTGGACAGCTGCTTGGCGAAGTCAGCGGAAGTGTCTCCTCTGCCAACCCCCGGAAATGCTTATTTATAATAAAGAGCTTCCTTGCGATGTACAGGCAGATTAGCATTGTTATGGATATGTAGATAGCCCTGTCACCCTGTGGATGAAGATAGAACGACGTTTGTACATCGTGCGTGCCTTTTTCTTAGTGTTCGAGGCATCATGATAATGTTGTGTGACGCTAAATATATAAGCAAAGCAGCTTCAGAGAAACTAATCCAACCTTGTCATGCACACGAATATATGCAAAAGGTCACACCAAATGTTATTGTGTGGAAAAGAGGACAATGAAAGAATGTGTAGCATTGCTACATGGGTCTAACTCGGGCACATAACACTAGTCCTGTTTGTTGCTCTGCAATACTTTTTCAAATATGTGCAATGTAAGAGGCTTACACATTTCCGGTTAGGTTAATCAGTACTTGCTAGATTCACTGGACTCACTACGGGAGCCCCACAAGCTCAAGGTCCCTAGCAGCCAGCACATGGAATACTCTGACTCCAACAGAAAAGCGAACAGGGTCGGGGGTAGTGTGGAGCAGGGCCTCTGACCTCCTGGCCAGAGACCCAGCTCTCCGCTTGAGCAGCTCCGCTAGCTGAGCCTTCGCCGCTGGTGCCCCGTCCTCCTCTGACACAGGTAGTGGTTCGAGGCTGCTGTCTGTCCTTGTTCCTTGTTCCCTGCTTCCTCTGGCAGAGTAGTTGCCGTGATTCGGTGTCCCTGTCCGCTCATTTAGTCTTGCCTTAATTGTTTTTTGCTCATACTGTCTTGCCTTAATTGTATTCTGCCATTTGTATTTTGCCTCATTTTGCCTTAATTTTGCTCTCTCGGTTTCCCGGTCCTAGTTCTCACCGTATTTTTTGTTCCCGCCCGTTTTTTCGCAGCTGCTGTCCCTGCGGCCCCTCCCCCTTCTAGTTCTCCCGCGCCCGCCTCCCAGCTGCACTTCCCTCCCCCTTCCCCTATATGACGCCTCTGGCGTGCCAAAGGTGTGCCAAAGGCAAGCCTGTCTGTGCCCGACCGCGACCAGCGCCAGAACCCCTGGATCTCCTACCATCCAACTCGGCAGCCCTCCTCGCACTCAACCCCGGAAGAAACAACAACTGCCAGCAGTCCACTCTGAACACAACCCATGGCCAGTTCTCCTGCCGCCACTGCCGCCAGACCTTCACCACCCCCGCCGCCGACGCCCTGAAGTGCATCCTCCTCAACGTGTGCTCCATGCACAGACAGGCTGTAGAGATCTGGAACCTCCTCGACACCCTCTCACCAGACATTGCCTTCTTTACAGAAACCTGGACCAACGCTGCCTCTGCCCCGACATCGCCATATCCATCCCGGACAGATACAAGATCCAGAGGAAGGACCGCCCCAACCACCCGGGAGGAGAACTCGCCATCGTGCACAAGAACTCTCTCCACCTCGAGCGACGCCTTCTCCGCCGCTAAACACCTGCATTTCCAGGTCCAGACCAGCCCCAACTCCACACTCCACGGCACCCTCTCCTACAGACCCCCCGGCCTGCGCCCTCTTCACATCCACCATCACCGACCTCATTGCACCCCACGCCATCGCCTCCGTGGACTACATACTCATCGGAGACCTGAACTTCCACCTCGACAACCCCAGCAACCACAACTTCACCACCCTTCTTGACAACCTCGCCAACATCGCACTGAAACAACTAGTCACCATGCCCACCCACAAGGCAGGACACACCCTCGACCCCATCTTCGCAGGGGGAAACAGAACCCGTTTCAGCCACACCACGCAACCCACATGGACTGACCACTACTGCGTACACTTCCTCGTCAACAAACCCAAGCCGCCCAAGCCTGCTCCTCGCCCTCCGTGAAGAAACTGGAGCAGAATCACCGAGGAGCAGCTCAACTCCACCCTCAACTGTGACACTTCCACCGCCACAACCGACGCCAACCTCGCAGCCAGGTAGCTTCACACCTGGATCTCCAGCTGCGTGGACAAGCTCGCCCCGCTACGCAACTCCGACCCAGCGCCACAGGAAAGCCACCTGGTTCACCGCCGACCTCCAAGAAGCCAGACGCACATGCAGACGCTTCGAGAAGAACTGGAGAAACGACAAGACGCCCGACAGCCACACCACCTACAAAAACGCCATGACTAAATACCACCAACACATCAGAACCACCAAAAGAACCTTCATCCACAACAAAATCCTCTCCAGCGCCAGCAACTCCAAGGAGCTCTTCAACCTCATCCAAGAATTCACCAAGCCCTCCAGCGAAGCCACAGACATTACCCCCTCCCAGGACCTCTGCGACAAGCTCGGATCGTACTTCCACCTGAAAATCAAGAACCTCTATGAAAACTTCAACAACCACACACCTGCCCCCGCAACCACTGCGCCCTCCGGCAACACCAGCCAGCCCACCATCAACTCCTGGCCACCGGTCACGACCAACGAGACCGCCTCAACCATGAAAGGCATCCACTCGAGGGGGCCCCCGCGGACCCGTGCCCACTGCACATCTACCACAGAGCCGCCATCGCACCAGAATTACGACGCAACATCAACACCACCTTCGTGACCGGCACCTTCTCCGACGACTGGAAACGCGCAGAAGTCAGACCCCTGCTTAAGAAGCCCTCCGCAGACCCCACGGACCTCGAACTACCTGCCCATCTCTCTCCTCCCCTTCACGGCAAAAGTCACTGAGAAGACAGTCAACGCACAGCTAACAAAGTTCATCGAAGACAACTTCACCGTTTACCCCTCCCAATCCGGATTCCGCAGCAACCACAGCACCGAGACCGCCCTACTCGCCGCCACAGACGACATCCGCACCCTCCTCAAACAAGGCCACACCACAGCCCTGCTCGACTTGTTAGCAGCATTCAACACCGTCTCCCACCGCACACTCGCCGCCAGATTACACGACGCCGGCATACAAGGAACCGCCCTCGACTGGATCCTCTCGTTCCTCACCGGCAGAAGCCAACGAATCAGACAGCCACCCTTCCTCTCCGAGCCCACGGAAATCAACTGCGGAGTACCCCAGGGATAATCACTCAGCCCAACCCTCTTCAACATCTACATGGCCCCCCTTGCCTCCATCGTCAGACAGCACGGCCTCAGCATAGTATTCTAGGCCGACGACACCCAGCTCATCCTCTCCCTCACCAAGGACCCCACCACCACCAGACTCAACTTCCTGGAAGGAATGCAGGACGTCGCATCCTGGATGAGCAACAGCTGCCTAAAACTCAACTCGAAGAAGACCGAAGTCCTCGTACTCGGAACCACCCCGTCAGCATGGAATAACACCTGGTGGCCCACCGACCTCGGCAGCCCTCCGACCCCCACGGACCACGCCTGAAACCTCGGCATCATACTAGACGCCTCCCTCTCCATGAACAAGCAGGTCAACGCCGTTGCTTCCAGCTGCTTCAACACCCTCCGCATCCTCCAAGACCTTCAAATGGATCCCCCCAGAGTCAAGGAAGACGGTCACCCACGCACTCATAACAAGCAGTCTGGACTACGGAAACGCCCTCTACGCCAGCATCAACAAGTCCCTACTTCGTAAACTCCAGACGATACAGAACACCGCAGCCAGACTAGTCCTCGGCATTCCCTGACACGAGCACATCAGCCAACACCTACGCAACCTCCACTGACTCCCTGTCGAGAAGAGTCACATTCAAGATACTCACCCACGCCTACAAATGCCTACACAACACAGGACCCCAATACCTCAACGAAAGAATCCCCTTCCATGTACCCAAAAGAAACCTACGCTCCGCCAACCTCGCCCTTGCCGAAACCCAGCGCATCCGCAGAACCAGAACAGGGGGAAGAGCCTTCTCCCACATCGCGGCCAAGGCCTGGAACGAGCTCCCTATCGACATCAGACTCACCCCCTCCCTGATCACCTTCAGGAAGGCTCTCAAGACCTGGCTCTTCGAATGAATGGAACTGCTGCCCCGCGCCTTGAGACCCTCACGGGTGAGTAGCGCGCTTACAATTCCTTGATTGATTGATTTAAGCTTCCTCGTCTCTAGGCAGTCTCCGGTTTACCTTCAGATGGTTGAGTGGTGTGTCTACTGGTGCTCCGATAGTTGCATAAAGTATAAATGTGCAGCCAGGGCTTGTCTGTATAGTACACTTTTACACAAAATGCAGTACTACATTGTGCCAAACGGCACAATATTGTATAAAGATCCAGTGGTCCCAATATGATAACATTCTAAAGTAATGTCTCAACACTTAATGAGCAGATGTAAAACCCGATGCTAGCCCCCCTCTATCAAGCAGAGACCGTGAACTAGCCTCTGACAAATCTGTTAATGCATAAGCAGCTCTTTTGGCAGTCATACCAGCCAGCTCCTAAATCTGTTTGACTGGCCTCATTTCCAAGAGAGCAAGTTTGATTGAGAGCTTACATGGTAGAGAACAGGTCTGTGAGGCACTGTGGTCCAAAGCTGCTTCTGCCATCAATGCTGCTTGTGCTGCTCTTGTTCCAACTGGTCCAATATGGGTCTTATAAACTGAGGTGAGGTCAGTGGTGCAGTACTGATAGTTAAGAACTGCTATATGAAATATGTTAATTCATCAGTCAACCCAAATGTCTAAAGGGCGTCTATTCACAAAAAGCCCTTAATACTAGTGTTCTTTCTCCGTGTGAACACTTGTGGCGATCGCAGAGCTGTTTTTCTTGTCCAATGATGATTTACTCTCCATAATTCTTCACTCTATCCCTCCATTGTTGCTATGTGATCTGCACTGACTTGTTAATATGATCTGATTTCCGGAGTTATGAAGCTGTGTGCTTAGGTTTACCTAGTTTCTGGGTGTGAAATCTGTATGTGTGACCGAAGCAGTGTTTATATATTCACAGAATGTAGCACCGTGATCTATAGCTGGAATTTAACAAAAAATGAATATCCATTTAAGATACTAAAACATTTTGGTTTCTTTTGCTTTACCAGATACGCTATAGCTCTATTGGTGTTTAACATTTTCGACAGTCTTTAGGCTAGGGCACAAATTTGGGGGTACAAGTGGGTAGACTGTGTCCACTCACTATTTTCGCACGGTAGACGACGTCCACTCTGCCAAGAAGTTGGATCCTCACGGACATATGCTGAATTGTAAATTTCAGGGACCGGGGCAAGTTTAGCAGCGCCTTCACATTGTTTGCATTCCATTCCCAGTAGCACTGTGCAGGCAAGGAGGGGCTTTTTTTTACTTTCACCTCCAGCCCAAAGATAATGGCCGAAGAGAAGGGGCCATCAGGCCTCCTTTTATACCAAGGATCCTAGCTGGGTGCTGTCTGGACCCTCACACTTAAATGCAAATACAACAGAGGGAAAACAAAGCAACACAGCTTGTACTAAAGAAACCTGCTTTTCGACTTTGTTCAATCCCTGTATATAAGAGATATGCATGCACTGTAAGAATGTCAGATGTGTTGGTCTGTCCCAGTATTTACACACATGCACTGTAAGAATGTCAGATGTGTTGGTGTTGGAGCAAGACCTCGGACCTCCTGGTCAGAGTATCTGCTCTTCCACCTGCGCAGCTCCACCGTTAAGGCTCTGCCCTTAGCGCCGCTTGAGCTCCTTGCCAGGTAGGTGTTCGAGGCCCTCCTCGACCTGCAGACTCCTGCCTGCGCCTCATCCCTGGTGATTTAGTGGAAGACCACCCTGTTCTTCTGCTATTCCGCTCTGTTCTGTGCCCTTCTTTGCCTTTATCTCATGTTTACCTTCCGCTCTGTTCTGTGTCCTCTTTGCCTTTCTCTCTGGTTTGCCTTTCCGCTCTGTTCTTTTTCATTTTTTGCCTTTCTCTCGTCTGCTTTTCCGCTCTGTTCTGTCCTTTTTTGCATTTTTCTCTTGTTTGACTTTTTTCTTTGCCTTTTCTCTTTTTGCCTCCTTTCCCTTGCTTCCCGCGCTCCCCGCCACTGCTGCCCCCATGGCCCCTCCCCCCAGCGTGTCGCTCCTGCCTCCCAGCTGATTGCCTTTCCCCGACCCCTACTTAATGGTGGCAGCTGTGCAGCCAAGTAGCAGGTGCGCCGCTGGCGTGTTGAAGGCAAGCCCACCTGCGCTCGACCCGACCAGCACCAGAGACCCTAGTCCCCCGACCCCCACCCCCGCCACCACGACCCTAGCACTCTCCACTCACCCAACCCCAGACGCAACAACTGCCAGCTCTCGATGCCGAGCTACACCCAAGGCCCGATCTCCTGCCGACACTGCCGCCGCACCTTCACTCACCTTCGGACCCCGGCAGCTACCCCCAACCCACCGGACGCCACCGCAAACAAACCACTGAGCTGCATCCTCTTCAACGTACTCTCCATGCATAGACACTCCGTAGAAATCTGGGACCTCCTCAACACTCACACGCCCAACGTCTCCTTCCTCACAGAGACCTGGACCAACGCCATGCTCCGCATCCGACATCGCAACTGCCATCCCCGACAGCTACAAGATCCTGAGAAAAGACCATCCCAACTGCCCAGGAGGAGGCCTCACCATCAGCCACAAAAGTTCCTCTAATTGGCAACCACCGACCTGGACGACGCCTCGCTCCCCCCATGGAACACATCCACTTCCAGATCCATCCCAACCCCAGAATGACGCTCCGTGGAACACTCGCCTACAGCCCCCCCCTGGACACCGCACTCCCTTCACCAACGTCATCGCTGACCACATCGCACCTCACAACCTCTCCTATGCAGGCTAAATACTACTCTGAGACCTGAACTTCCACCTGGACAACCACAGCGATCCAAACGCCATTGCCCTCCTGGAGAACCTCACCAACCTAGGACTGAAGCAACTTGTCTCTACCCCTACTCTCGCAGTAGGACACACTCGACCCCATTTTCGCCGGAGGAAACCACATTCGTTAGAGCCACACCACAGAACTGCTCTGGACCAACCACCATTACACCCAGCTAGCACACTTTATAGAAACCAACAGCATCCTAGACACCTCAATCCGATTCCGCAGCAACCACAGCACCGAGACCGCCCTCCTCACCGCTGCCACATACTACATCCGCGCCCTCCTCAACCAAGGCCTTATGTAGCCCTCATCCTCCTGGACCTATCAGCAGCCTTTGACACCACCTCCCACCGCACACTAGCCACCAGACTCCACAACGCTGTTATCCAAGGAAAGGCCTTAGACTGGATACAATCTTTCCTCTCAGGCAGAACACCGAGAATAAGACTCCCGCCCTTCCTCTCAGAACCGACAGATCAGATGCGGAGTACCTCAAGGATCCTCCCTCAGCCCCACACTCTTCAATGTCTACATGGCCCCCCTCGCAACCATCGTCAGAAAACACAGGCTCAACATCATCTCCTACACCGACGACACCCAGCTCATCCTCTCCCTCACCAAGGAACCAGACATCACTAGGCACAACTTCCAAGAAGGGATGAAAGCCGACGCGACCTGGATGAGCAACAGCTCAACTCTGAGAAAACAGAAGTCCTCATCCTCTGCTCGACCCCCTCTGCATGGGACGACACCTGGTGGCCCCCCGCCCTTGGCAACCCACCCACACCAACCCCCCTCGCCCCAGGGCCTTGAGACCCTCACGGGTGAGGAGCGTGCTTCACAAAAACCTGATTGAGGGGCGTGGTCTCTCTGCACATGGAGTGAGACGCACGCCGAGGGAGCTCTGGCCGGCCGCTGCCTTCGGAAGCCTTTACGGCGGCCTCGGGGCATTGCTGGCGACGCTGCTGGTGGCGAGTGGGTGTCGGAGGTGCCAGGGAGTCCTCTGCTCGCACGGCGCTCCTGAATCCCTGGTGAGGGTGCTCGCAGCGGCTTGGTGCCTGGGCCTGACACGGATGCCCGCAGCCGCCATTTTGAATCTCGCCAGCCTTGGAGCGCGCACGGAGCTCCTCTGCTCACCTACAGCGCCGCACTGGGGAGTTCCACGGACTCGGTCAGCGACCCGCCTTCAGGTGCAGCCTCTGGCCCTAGATACTGGGTCTGCACGGGCGGTGCGCAGAGTTGTGATCATCGCGCCCGCCGCCATCTTGTGCCGCCTCGTGTGGTGTGCGGATTGCACTGCGGAAATCCGGGTGGACCCTGCCTTGCACCGCTGATGCCCCGGAGGCCCACGGCGACTGCTCTGCCCATTGTAAGGTGAGGAGGGGCGAGGCGAGTGGTGGCCCGCGCTGGGCCTTCTTATTGAGCTCCCTCCATTCTCTTGCGGAGGGAACACGCTGGGTATAGGCCCCCGGCTTGGCCCCACATTCCTGGAGCTTGGTGGGGGGGACGGCTCCTATTGAAGGTGTACGCCTGTGATCCTGGGACTTTGTGTGGGCCCCTGAAAGACATTGACCACAGCGGGCCCTCCTGATTCTTTCCCCCCCCTGGCCCCTGCTGCTGGGATCCCTTGGGACTCTCTGGACACTCTTCAGTACAGGCTTGCCACAGCGAGGGCTCTCTACACACGCCTTTGGGGTGAAGGGCCTCCCCCCCCCCCGGCTTTCTTCTATCAAGCGCCTTCCTCCACTGGTGCTTGCTTGAGGGGCGCCATCGCGATTACTGGCGTCCTGTCACAGCTGCTGAGACTCTGGGAGGCTCTGCCCTTTGATCCCCCTGCGCATCCTGTTTTTTTTATGTGCTTTGTGTCGGGGACCTGAACTGGGCACTGACCTTTGTGGGGACTGACTATTGCTCCGTTTTCCTTTCCTGCGGATTGTCCTACACTTCTGCACGGCGGAGGCCTCTAGCATCATACCGGGGGAGGCTCCCGGCATCCACTGTCTTTCACCTGCCCAGGTCCCCCCTCTTCGGCGTGTTGGAGCCTGAGGGGTCATGCCACGCTCTAAGGCTTGGAAGGACGTCGTTGTACCCCCCAAGAATATCTCTGTGACAGCCCTGTGGAACAAGCCTGGTCCTGCACCCTCTGCAGTCACGGCGTCTTCGAAGGAGGGCCCCTCCGACGCCTTTACCCAATCCTTCATGGCCAATTTTCTACAGGAGATCAAGTCTGAAATTGGTTCTCTTCGTTCTGAGGTCCAAACATGCATCAAGGAGCTCAGGAGAGACGTCCCAGAAATTGGAGGACGAGGGGATGACCTCGAGAAGACGGTCGATGCCCGCACGGAGGATCAAGAGCAACTTTGGCAGTGGTTGGCCCTCCTGGAGGAACAGCACATTGAACTTCAAATTAAGCAAGAGGACTTGGAAAACCGGAGTCGCCGCAAATACATACGCCCAAGGGGTGTTCCGACAGGGGCCCAGGGCTCGGACCTTGTAACTTTAGTTGCGGAGTTGCTCCACGAAATCAGAGGGGATGACGATTCCTCCCCACCTGCGCTGGACCGGGCCCACCGGTATGCTGGCCCCCCCCCGGTCGCCCTGGTTTGGTTCCCGAACTTGGCCAGGGTCCATTTTTTTACGGAGAAGGAGGCCATCTTAAAGGCAGCGCACTCCAAATCGGATCTAACATGCAAGGGCTCCCCCATCCAGCTCTTCCAGGATCTCGCCCCAACCACGCTTCGTCGTCGCAGGGACTTTAAACCTGTCACTGATAAGCTCCGAGAATTGGGCATCCAGTATCAGTGGGGCCATCCCTTTGCGCTCATCTTTCGATGGGAGTCCAAATGCTGTGTGTTGCGATCCCTCAGGGAGGCCACTCAACTGCTTCGCCTCCCGCTCTCTTGTCCTCCGTCCAGCCCTTCACGATTGCCTCCTCTAGACCTAGAGCCTGCAAAACCACAGTGGGCTAGAGCACTCAGACCGCGGCGATTCTCTCCGCGTGGAAAGCTGTCCTCCTCTCAAGCCAAACAGGACATTATCCATCATCTACGTGCTCTTGATGGAGAGCAGTCGCCCACTTGTTCCCAGCCACAGGAGATCTGATCGACTTGCTATGTTCCAGAGGGACATTGATCTTATCAGCGGTTCCCCGTGGTGACGGGGATAATCTCACGCTCCTTGCACTTTCCTTCTTCGCCCTGGACTTAGCGTGGCAGCGGCGCCGGTGTGCGCTCCCCTATAATGGTACTGACTTTCTGTGACACGTCCCCCCCCCTCTATTCCTAAGAGTGACATCTCTGGGATGGCTTGTGCCATTGAGCCTAGCCCGCTCCTGGACTGGAATAGGTCTTGTTGGCCGCTGTTCAATTTTGACAAATTCCTCTTCTTTCCCTTTTTTTCTCTTTTTTTTTTTACTTTCTCCTTGTCCGGTGGGAGGGGGGGCTTTGGTATTGGGAGTGTGCTGTCCCTCGCTTTCCATGGTGGTCTGTTGGAGGTGGTTGGGGAACTTTGCATTGCATTATGGTTCTCACTACATTCGATGACGGTTGCCTGTAACCAATATTTAACATGACCTCTGTATCCTGTTTGAAACTTCTTTCTCTCAATATTAAGGGCCTTAACTCCCCTAACAAGCGGCGCCAAGTGTGGCGATACCTATTGCAACAGAACCCGGACATTGTCTTCTTACATGAGACTCATTTGGTAAAGGCGGACACCTCCCGTATGGCTCATCCCAAATATCCTCTCCAATATTGGGCATCTGCACCTACTAAAACGGCTGGGGTAGCTATTCTCTGCAGGGCAGGTATTCAGCAGGGGGCGGCTAGAGTGATTCGGGGTCCTGAGGGTAGACTCCTCAAGGTGGAGGTTTAAGTTGGGGCGCAGACACTCATCCTCTGCAATTTTTATTCTCCCAATCAAGCACAGGATCTCTTCATCAGGGACATCCTACGGGAACAGATAACACACGATGACCATCGACTCATTCTAGGGGGTGACTTCAATTTAGTCTGGGATGCGGGATTGGATTGCAGTGCTGGTATGTTTCATGGGACGGGGGCCATGTCTGCCTCTCTTAAAAAACAGCTTTCGTAGATAGGGCTGCTGGATGTGTGGCGTTATCACTCCCCAACTACTCGATTACTCTTATAATTCTCATGTTCACCGCTCCTACTCCTGCATTGATTATCTGTGTCACTCCCTGATACGGGACGTTCTTTCGGCTTCCATGTCTGATATTTATTTTTCGGATCACGCACATGTGGAGCTTCTGCTGCACGATCGCTCGCCCCACGCGCGTCACCCGCCTCGCTGGAGACTACCTCCTCACGTTCTCCGTAGACGTTGCCTAGATTCGGGATGCTATCCTGTCCTATTTTTCGTCTAACGACATTCCTGAAACTCCTTTCCCTGTGGTCTGGGACGCTTTTAAAGCCGTGATCCGGGGTCACATAACTTCTATAGCGATGGCTCGTGAAGCTCGCTTATTTGAGGACAACTTGTCTTGGGACATCAAAGCTCTGGAAAAAATGGACCAGGAACACCCCTGGCCTTTACCAAGCGGCGTCTAGCCATTCTCTGGGGTCAGTTGCGGACCCACAGGACCAACAAGGCTGAGAACGCTCTTTCAGCACTGAAGCAACGATACTACTCTGGGTGGGGGGGGGGGAGACAAGGTAGGAACGGTCCTAGCGCCCCGCCGTCGGAAGCGGGCAGCAAAGGCCCACATTGCGAAAATTAAATTAGATGATGGCACTTGGGCCACCACTGAAACGGCCAAGTTAAAAGCTTTTCACGATTATTACACTACCCTTTATGCGCAGGAACTGCTTAATTCGGAACGGATTCAGGCAGTCCTGGGGGAGTGCAGCTGGACTCTGATTGGTGAGTATCATGCGCAACTTCTTGAGGAACCGCTTACTTTAGACTAACTTACTGGTGTGTTAAAAGTCCTCCCCCTCGGTAAGTCTCCGGGCCCGGACGGCCTCCCGGTCTCCTTCTACCGCACTTTTCTTCTGCAGCTACAGGAGTATATGCTTCGCCTTTTTAACTCTTTTTCGGATACTGGGGGACCCTCCACTTCCATGGCGCTGGCCGAGATCGCGCTTCTCCCTAAACCGGGGTAGGATACCACGTTATGCTCCCCTTTTCGCCCCATTGCGCTTTTAAACACTGATCTCAAACTTTTTACCAAAATTCTGGCCAAGTGCCTTGATCCGCATTTACCTGGACTTACTGAACCTGATCAGGTGGGCTTCATCCGTCATCGGCAGGGCGCTGATAATGTGCGGCGCATTGCTCATCTAGTCGGGAAAGCCCACCATTGGAATATACCTGCCTGCCTCTTGACGCTCGATGCTGAGAAAGCATTTGATCGGGTGGGCTGGGCCTTTCTGCGGGCCGTCTTACATAAGATTGGACTGGGGCCTCAAATGATCGCTAGGATCATGGCTCCTTATCACTCGCCCCAAGCCCAGGTCAGGGTCAATGGCCAACTTACGGGTCCTATTTCTGTTCACAGGGGTGCCCTTTATCCCCCCTGTTGTTCGCACTTGTTGTTGAACCCCTTGCCATCCTGATCCGCCAGTCTCCTGACATCACTGGCATCGTTCTCGGAGGGGTGGATCATAAAATCGCTCTGTTTGCAGACGATCTTCTCCTTACGTTGTCTCGGCCTCACTCCTCTTTTCCTGCTCTCCACGCGTTACTCCGGACTTTTGAACTAGCATCAGGCCTTAAAATCAATCATGCAAAATCGTGGGCCTTGAATGTTACCATTCCGGCACCTGAGATCCCTGTGCTTCAGTCTCTTGTTCCATATCAGTGGGCCTCGCATTCCATCCTGTATTTAGGCCTTAGCTTGACCTCTGACCTCACCACGTGGTCGCAAGC
Source organism: Calotriton arnoldi (assembly GCA_963921515.1). Classification (NCBI taxonomy): domain Eukaryota; kingdom Metazoa; phylum Chordata; class Amphibia; order Caudata; family Salamandridae; genus Calotriton; species Calotriton arnoldi. Next base: position 2,053,658 of record CAWUFW010001550.1, read on the forward strand.
TAATTGGCAAAAATGTAAACGTGCCGTGGTGGACGATTTACGGATGTGGAAATCTCTGCCTCTTTCCTGGCTGGGCCGTCAACGCCGTTAAGATGTTGGTACTACCGAAAATATTATATTTATTCCAAACCCTCCCCACTCCTTTCCCGCCACACCATATCCAGACTCTTCAGCGCGAGTTTACCAATTTTATCTGGGGTGGGCGCAGGCCACGTTTTTCTAATAAAATACTTATGCTACCTCGGGACAGGGGGGGGGCTGGCTTGCCCTAATTTAATGGAGTATTACTGGGCCACACATCTTCATTTCATTTCCGAATGGGTCGCGAGGGAGAGCAAGAAGGTTTGGTTCCATATGGACAGGGCAGTGGCTTGTAGACCTATATGGGATCTCGCTTGGCTCTCACGGGAGGCGCGGCCACGCAGCGCCTACATGGCCATACCCACGAAAACTGTCTTGGACATCTGGGAGAAGTTGGCTTTATCCAGGGGCCTCACCTCTTTCCCGTCCTCTCACACTCCCATTGTTCGCAATTCACATTTTCCACCTGCCTTGCACCCACACTCCTTCCAAGCCTGGTCCGAAGGGGGGTGTCGGACGCTTCGGGATCTCTTCGAGGGAGACACCTTTAAATCCTTCGATCAATGCAAGCGGGATTTCCAGCTTCCCGAGGGGGCTCGTTTACAGTATCTCCAACTTCGGCACTGGGTTCAGGCATCGTCTTCTGCCCCGGGAGCCACTCGCCCCTTTACTCCCTTCGAACGGCTGGTGCGTTCATTTGATGAGTCTCGGGCCTGGTATCTCCCACCTATCAAATCCTCCAACATGGCCCTCGTCTCTCCCCCCATACGTACCAGTCACGATGTCAGTCTGGCACTTCAGTTGATATCACGCCCAAACAGTGGGAGCAGTTATGGCGCGACATTCCAAGGGTCTTTCACAGTATCTCTGAGGGAAACCGCATATAAGATTGACACAATGGTATTACACCCCGCACAGACTGCACAAGATGTTTCCTAATTCTTCCCCTGTTTGCTGGCGCTGCACGAGCGCTGCTGGAGATGTTCTTCACATTTGGTGGCATTGCCCGCTCTTGACCGCCTACTGGAAAGAGGTCCTTAGTCACATTAAACAGGTGATAGGCTACCCACTGCCTGAAACCCCGGCTACACTCATTTTAGGCATCAAACCCACGAACCTCCTCGCCATGACACATAGGGACTGGCACCTTATCTTACACATGCTTGGCGCAGCTAAACAAATAGTAGCGCTATATTGGAAGAAGGCTGAAACACCCCCAGTGACCATATGGTTTACCCGCCTTTGACATACCATGGCCATGGAACTACTCACAGCGCGACTACAATTCCGCGACACCAAATTCACTAAGCTTTGGCAACCATTAATAGATTATTTTTGCAAACTTGACCACGCTCATCTTCAGCCTCCGAGGTTTCGAGCTCTGCACCTCTTCGAGGACAATGTGTCCCCCTCTGATGGGGATAGACTTTGGGGGCCAATAGAGAAGCTGCCTAGTTCCTTCCCAGCTGGGCACTATTCTGACATATTATGCCTTAACTTGGGCCTTCCCCACATATGGTTCTTCCTCTTAGTGGCTTGACTTTTTATTGTGGGGTATCTCATGCACTTTGATTATACTTCTCACAGCCACGCCCCCCTCACGGGATTTGTCATTATTTGGCCCCGTTCTGCAGTTTGGCTGCCTTGCCTTTTCCAGCGCACTGTCCTTTATCCACGACTGCTTACAATGCACATGGTCTTCTCCTCTGTTTTCACTGGTCAATTCTTCTCTTTTCTCTCTTTTTAGGCATTGTTTCCGCTATGCACCTCTCCTCCCTCTCTCTCCTCTCCCTTTATCTGTTCCTCTTTTCCTCCTCTTCACTATCTTTTTCCCTTTTTCTCCTTTCTAATGACTACTGGTTTGTTGTATTCCTTTTCTATTTTCTCAATAAAAGATTTGAAACAAAAAAAAAAAACCTGATTGATCTGTCAAAAGTATTTACACAAAGAATAATTAAAATACCACCATTTTATTTCTTTTATAGTGCTACTCATCCCAGTGCAAGGTGTCAGATCAATTTACGTAACATACACTTTATACATGGACAATAAATCATGTAACTGTAAATCAGTGTACAAGACGTGTTGCATAAGTCAGTGAGGGTTACAAGGTGTAGGAGTCACGTCCTTCATAACTCACTGTGCTATATTAGAAGGATTACAACTTATGAACTGCAAGTAACAAAGAATTGTTAAAGCAGTAACCCACTTACATATCTACATAAAATAAACATCTGCCCTCTGCAGGTTACATGATGTGCTTTGCAGGAGACACATTAACCTTCAATACTACTTTGATTCAAATCTGTGTGTAAAAAAAACCAGATCTCTCCAGCAAAGGCGTTAACCTCCAGAGTTATCTTACCGTTATTTATTATTCCCTGAGATTTACTGGGCACACAAAGATCTCTCCAGCAGGTGCTTTATCTCCATAAGATATTTTAAAACGCAGGCTTTGCAACCAATTAAGCACAACAGATCTACTACCATCCTTGTTGCCAATTTCTTTGTGGCAGAGTTCATAAAAAAAAAAAAGTTGAGTCCCAGATTTTGCATTGGTATTGCACCACTTTTTTGGCACAACCCACCCGCAAAATCTCATTTGTTAAATCTCCTAATTTGCTTAAATGTACTCATGATAGACCTGCTAAAAATGTGAGGTCTTAAAATCTGATGTCACTTCTTGTGATGCCTTGTTCCTGTGAGGTCACTTCTTGTGATGCCATATGCAGTGTCAAGTGTTGTGACGTCATGTGCTGTGATGTCACATGCCATGTCGTCACATGCATACTGCCTAACTTGTTTAGTCCCCCTGCTACTTTTTTAAAGACTTGCGTCCTGCCTTTGGCCATAATTTTAAGACCCACCTTTTTATTCTTAAATTCTCTGGACTACCACAGAAGCTGCAACTAAAATCTAGGTGCCTTGTTTACATTACTACTTGGACACTAGAATATCTTAAGATAGCTTTGGTTGTTTTATGCCCAATTTTTTTTATCTATAACCAAATAAAACGTTAATTTTAATCATTCACTCCAGGATAGTGTTAAAATAATGCATTCTTAAATCAAACAGGTGGTCTATGTGCTTGCACGATTTAGTCGTTTTTTTTTCTTCCTCTGAGCATGCAGACTTTGGGATTAATTGATGGTGTTATAATGACACAAGTTGATGAGGAGAATGGATGTTAACTAATCATGTGAAATAAGATTTGAACTGTGTTCAAGCATTGTTTTCAAACCCTGAATTCAGTTTCGTATTCCTGCCCCTATGAGAAACCATAACTGTCGTCAGCATATTACCCAGTGCAGTGGTTCTTAACCGGTGGTCTTGGGACCCCATGGAGTCCGCGAAGTCTACTCCGGGGATCCGCGACTGCTTAGTAAATTAAATATGTTAATAAAGTATATGTAAATAAACAAAATGTAAAATTGAAAATTTACACTATTACTTAAATGTGAAGGAGATTGAAATTGGAGGCTAAAAATTAAATGTGTATCTTCAGATTGATTTGTGCACTTGCATCAAACCAAATACAGCATGGACAGTGAGTGGCCTCAATTGAATTTAGGAATTCTCCTGTGAAAGGCAGCGAGTCTTCGAAGACCCTCAATGCTGCCCGGTGCAGGGTTCCACCTCTAATTCACTTTGGGTTCGCTATCAAAATAATGAGGCAAGCGCTGGAAACTGGAAGACAAGAAAAAGGTTTATTTCTCATGAGGAGATCACGTCAACTGCAGACACCGGGATGTCTGAGGGAGGTGTTCTGCTGATACTCCTTTGGCTCTTCCATTTATACAGGTTTGACACAATGCATTTGTTTCATTAACATGGTTACACAAGCTTGGGGTCCCCGCCCCGGGCAGGTTGTCACACAAGCCCAACAGTAATTCTCTTCCCACCCAGGTCAAACAGACAATCTTATCTTGCAGCTGGACCTTGCTTCAGGGTCTAAAACATGTGAGACCGGCCAGATCTAAGAGTCCGTTCTGTTGATGAAAACAGGTCCCATTGTTGGTAACAACAAGTCTTGCTGTTTGCAGTGCAATAAATCAGGTTGCAAGAGTCTTTTTGGTTTTTGGAACCTGTTTGTGTAACTAGGTGCAGTGAGGGGTAGAGTGTCCAAAGGTTTGCCTGAAAACAGAGATGAGAGGAAAAACGAGTTTGTGGCAGCAAGTGGCGTTGAGGTTTGTTGCGGCAAATAGAGTTTATAGCCCCCAGCACACGTACCAGGTCGGTCAGAGGGTTAGAGGGATGCTAGTAAGGGCAGGGTGAAACAAAGGTGACCAACAGAGTACAAAATGGCTGTGATAGATTAAAATGACTGCAACTTATGTGCACATAGAATTCCACCAGACAAGATGGCGCAGGTAATGTTCACGATTGTCGTTTTGCTTTTAACACTCCAACCTTCCTATTAAAACAATGTTATTTTTTGTATTGTCTTTTGAATTAAATCAAGTTTTTCATCATTTTTGTATTTGTTTGAATGCTGGTTTGTGGTTTAAATCAAGGGCTTAGGCCAGAGTCCCTGGGTTCTAGTAGTGACTCGTGGGGGTCCCTAAGTTCCAATAATGACTCGATGGGGGGGGTCCCTGGGTTCCAGTATGGCTTAAGTGGAGGGTCCTCAGTCAAAAGGTTAGGAAGCAATGACCAAGTGAGCATTTGTCTACATTGCTTTTTCACTTAATGAATGTACAGACTGCCATTCTATCATTACTTGTTAACAACTTCTGCATCCAGTAAAATCTTAAAACATAGGCTTGACACTTGTTAGTGATCTGTATGTCTAAACATGTTCACTATTTTGAGTGGAGGAGGTTTGTTTGTGCCTTTTCAGTTGCTGTGCTTAAAATCACTTGCTTGAGTTGTGGCTAAAAGTAAGCAACAGAAGAACAGATTAAATATTATCACTGAACAGGTTTCAACCGGTACATCAGTAAAAAATAAGAACTTAATGTAGTGCTTTAGGCTGTATTGTTTGCAAATTGTAAGCACTATGAGGAAGATATACTGCTCTCTCTTCCTCATAGTGCTGTATTATGGTACTTTGTTCCTGAACATCCAAAATTGATTTGATGTGAGCAGTGATCACTTAACTCATTGCTCCACATTGATAATTTGTACGTAACCTATGTAATAGTGAGTATTCCAATACTTGATGTACACTGCAGTTCTACATCGGCACCTACAACAGTGTTTTCCCCACTGAAAGGGAACAAAACAGGTGCTTTTGTCTTTTTTAATCAAACTACTTAGTCATATAAACCATTGCGACGGCAGAAAGCTGGATGGTAACCAATGTGCTTTTGATCGTGAAAACTGATCCTATTTTAGTGGCCTCTAAGGACTCCTGTGCTGGAATCTCTGTAAAGAAAGCTGTGGAAGTGACTGAAGTCTAGCACCATAAATTAAGACTTTGTTAAACTGAAATCTGATGTAGGGAAATGAACAGGTAAAATTAGGTCATTATGTCGCCTTAAGTCCTTTTTCTATTTTTACCCATATAAACCAAAGAAGATATTAAGTGCAGTTGTGGTGGAGATCCCACTCGCATTACGATAATGTCATTAGAAATTTTAAGGAATAGTCCAGATTTCCACGATACAATTCTTATGACCGTGTCTTGTCTAGGGTAATGTTTCCAAAATGTAGCTTCTTCAAGCAGCTTTCCCTTTTCTAGTGTCCTCTCTTGTCAGACCAGAAAGCCACCATCTTATGACTCCATCGACAAAGGTTGGACTTGAACATGCCACTTGAACTTGTTTTACAACACCATTGACCTGTGATCTTTATGAAGGAATGCAAAGTTCATCCTGTACCAGATCAGTTTAACACAGTTAATACCATTTTACTCTTCCAAACCTTTTTTTTTTTTCCTTCTTCTAGGATAAAAACAGCATACAAAAGGGTAAAGGCAATAGCATTCCTTTTTACTATGTCTCAGACTGAGCATTACAATCTTTCTTATGGTCCTAGACTGAGTGGCAGCGAGTTGTCCAAAATCCATATTTCAATAATCCGACACTCCTCCACTGTCAAAATATGTTTTATACCATGAAAGTCACTTTAAGCCTCGATTATCAAACAGTTGTAGTTAAACAATTTACTTTCTTTTTTTTCTTGTAATTTGGAATGTTTCCCATCACTAAAGATGATCATTCGTCATGGAATGGCAGTTACCTCAATCTAGGGCCGTACACAACTTCAGTAAACCATGGTGGTGGATTTAGTTTTCTGTGCAACAGAAGCAAGTTTTTTTAAAAGATGGAAATCGTGTTATGGTTATTGGGTCTCGCCTAGACAGCGCATGCAACGTCTCCTCGAGACTTGTTGGCTTACAGTTGACTTATAGTCTGCCCATTACTTGCCATTGGTTGCTATGTTGTCACTCATTTTGCTCCTTATTTGTCATTTGCTGTAGGCTCCCTTCCTCATCGTGTGCTTTTTTTCCCCTCCCTTGGAGCATGGACGCATTACTTGTTCTCTTCCACTACTCATGCCTGTGCTGCTCCCTGCCATCATGTTGCTCAAGAGATTGAGAACCTTGCACTCCATTTTGCTTTTCCCTCTCCGCGCCACCAGATGCTGCTTCTGTCGCCCGTGATACCTCCTCAACCCCTTTACTTCCTCCTCAGTTATTGTGTTCTTTTCAATCCTTGCCCCGCAAACACTCCTTTCATCTCTTATCTCTGCCGCTGGCCTCGGGATGTGCAGTTGATTTGTGTTGAGGCCATGTTTTCACAATAAAGTTCAGTGATAGATGATGAAACAACCACACTCTCTGCCTTTCGATACAATGTTAAATATCTTCCGTGAAGATGAAAATAACATTAAACATAGGTACTGGGATGTTTTGTTTTCTAGCCGTAGACAAAGTAATTCACACACGCGCTCGCTCTCGCGCTCTCGCTCTCTCGCGCTCTCGCGCTCGACAAACAGGACACCCTCCCTGTATGGTGAAGTTTTGTACTGGTATATTCTGTGCTTTAAATGGGGCGGTACGGAGTACCGCCACTTCCAAATTATCCAGCCATCAGTACCAGCACTTCTCGTTAGCCTGATGCATGGCAGGCTCAGGTTAGGTATCACTTCCATAGCAGGACTGGTGCCAGTATGCTTTCGAGGAGCTTGTAAGCGCACCGAGCCTCTGAAGTAGCCTTGTGCAAAGTTGCTGCGGAGGATTCCATCAGCGCCCAATTGAATATCCCCAAACTGCATTGGTTTGAGTGGGCTTGCGTCATGCTGTGATTAACAGGACAGGGTCTAGACAGACCCTGCACTGTCGATCAGGTGCGCAACAACCATTCGATTGAAAGTGCTTTAACCCCCCCCCCCCACCCCCACATCCCCCCTCTCCGTCAGGTCAGGGGCCCTCTCCGTCAGGTGCGTGAAAGGGCCAGGGCTGCCAGTCAGTAATCCTATCATTTTAGGGTATTGTAGTGGCAACACAATTCAAGCCTCTACCTTTGTCAAAGCAGGTTTTCTTCATTTTTTTCCAGCACAGGAGCTGCTTTCTTTTGTGTGCTTCTCCAATACTAATCGCTGCATTTGCATAACAGCGACTGACCTTGGAACTGGGTCCATGGTGTGAAGTTAGCCCTGCCCATAGAGCAATGAATAGCAGGGAATGCTGCAGCACTCCAGGAATGAGCTCCCATGACAACTGGCAATGGATTTGGTTGGGTGAAAGACGAGATGAACATAGAAGGAAAGGGGAGGGATGAGTGTAAAGAAGTGAGGTGACAGGTGATTTTAGGATTGCCACTTTTTTCAGACAAATATACGAGATATTTGTTCAGTTCTGAAATCATGAATGGGCTTAGAAATGGTATTTTAACACAAATTTGTGTAAAGTCAAATATCTGGTGTATTTTTTGTTAACTTCAATAATCGTTCATATACTAAATATATATATAAATACAGGCCACGACAGAAGTGTGCTCTATCGCTACAAAAAATGAAATGTAGCACAACGCATACTGGCCAGGTGGCAAACTTAAGGGACAAGTACAGCATGGAGAAGAGAAGGCAAGTGTGGAATAAAAACTGTGAAAATATAAGACTTGTCGAGAGAAAGAGTAAGCGACAGGTGGAAGTAAGAGGGATAGAACCAGTGAGAGAAGGTTGTAGGCTGGGTGGAGATGAGAGGAGAGTTGAGAATGGATAGGAGATGTGGATGTAAAGTCACAACCAGCAGGAAGAGCATGGCCACAGGATAAAAGTCAGAGGCAGTGCTTTAAATGGGCCGGTACTCACAGGTAATGAATACCGGCACTTATTATTTTTATCACTCTGAGTACCGGCACTTCTTTACTGCCAAGGAGAGTTCCGGAACTCATGAAAGTGTTTAATTTGAGCCAGTGGTTTCCGGTGCCCAGCACCGGCACTTAATTGTCAACACTGGGGCTTGGAACAGTCTGCCACATGGTGACGCTGTCTAATTTAAAGATAAGCACAACAACAGGTGTTTATTAATTCAATATACTTTAAAAATGACTTGACTATTGCCCGAGCCATTCTTCCAGCTTTGGGGGCCTGGAACAGACTGAATTGTCACAATTGCAAGAGTGTGATGATTAGTAATTGTGTTAGTACTGCCATTGGCAGCACTGGGAGGGGCAATGTGTGGTGCAAGCTGCAGTGGCCTCCTTGACGAGGGCCCGACACTAATTTCTTTGCAAATTAAGCACTGGGTAGGCTCATTGGCTGCTAGGCTCATTGGCTGCTAGTGCTGGTGAGCACTAGGCTGTCAGAGGGGAACCTGTCTGACACCCAAGGTGCTTTGTAGTCCTAAACTGAGCCGTTGCACAACTATCAAGAGTGGGCTCATTTGCATGATGTCCCTGGGTTCACCATCACACTGTTTGACAGTGGAGGGTCCATTTATGCCCTGTGCTGTTAAACACATTCACACTATCCTGTGATTTTGTGCAAACACGGGAGCAGCAATTAGTCATAGGGAGGTAAGGAGTTTAAAATGGCTTTAATCCCACCTGAGACTGTGTGACTGTTAGCTTATTTCTGTGTGCTTGCCTGCTTGTGTGTGCCTGTTCTTTACTGAGAGAAAAGTAAGAGTAAGAGGGAGAGAATCCGGACACTCGAGATATTTTAAAGGAAATGTTTGGAATGCTTTTGTGTATGTCTGCTTGTTTCTTTCTGTGTGCGCATGCTTGAATATATAGTATTGTGCTAAACATCAACAAATATGGAGAAGCTGCAAATAGTACAAAACCAAGAAATGTTCTCATTGTGTCTGGCTTATATTTTGTGTAACAAGTTAACCTGTTTTGGTAATACTCATTTCTCATGTGTTTTGGTATGTGCTGCATCTGGTATAGAAGGCAATTAAGTATAATAATGTCCTGCCCTTAACCCCGCCACCTGCCACAGCTCTAGCTCATTTTAATGAAAACCTGCACTCATTTTTTCACATTTAAAGCACTGGTTATATATTATGCAGTTCGAACATCGCTTTGTGGATTTGGGAAACGCAAGAGGCCTATCAGCAAGTGCTAGTCACGTTTTCGCACTGAAATCAATCATGCTGTAAGTACCAGAATGCATCGGTTTGCGGAGGAAACGCACAAGGCTGTAAACTGTATGTGCCCTCATGTTGAGCCACGTTAGTAAACCCTGTGTTCCAGTAGAGCAGCAGGGCGCCGTACACAGCACCAGGTGGTTGTAAAAGGACTCCAACATTTGTGTAATTCAATTATAACGGTGCCCACACAGCTTTTCGGATTTGTAGAAGTGCAGGGAAGCTATATATGTATTGTCAAACTCGCCTAATAGCGATCAGTATGTCAACATCCCATTTCCACAAGGGAATACCTTAAATTAAACCGGTTTCTGATCTTTCAAAGAAAGTTGCACAAGGCAAATGAGCCCACTGGCCTGCCTGACAGCAGGTGGTTAATCCCTACTTAAATACCGTACATTCCAATATGTCCTGTAATTTTGTTTTCTGGGATTTTGTAAATTATTATTTTTTTAGCTTGTTAGTCAAAAGCTATTGCCATTATAACAGCCCTGCCTGCGCTCAGTTGGGACAAAAGGCAACATTTTACGATCCTGACGTTCTCTGTGAGAGAAAGTGGAATAGACTATTAAGTGTATTAGACCCATCCTATGTTGAAGATGAACTGGTCGTCACGGTTAGCGCACATTCACTGTGTCTCATAACAAACTTAGTCCTTATCCCACCTCACATTAAAAGTACTTTACATGTTTCGACACGACACAGACGGTCACAGATAGCTATGTAAACACACCTATAATGGTTCAGTATAACCTGGGCCACTGGATTTACCCAATTGTTCGGCAGCTATGTTTTTCACATAATTATAGATTTGCCACACAATCCATCATCCACTGCATAAACTGCACATTTTAACAACAAAAAAATTGTTTCTAGCTCAAACAGTATGAATGTTACTAAAAACGCACCGACACGTGTTGCCGCGAGTGGAAGGCCCTTTGCAAAGTTTGACTGGTCACCTTTCTGTTGCTTATTGCTACATTTGGGTGTTAAACTTGTACTAATGGGGTCTAAGCAATGCTCAGGCAGTGTTAAAAAGTGTAAAAATGACAAAGTAATACTTTCACAAAATGTGTCGCATTGCGCTGCATAATTTGCCTTTTGTTGCTGCTTAATCTACTCAACCCTGCTGTATAATTTGGCACTCACCTGCCACATTATTCTAGTGGCCTGTGCCACTGTCAGTATTTTTCCTGGTTTGCCTGATGCCACTTACTTGCATGGAGGCTTATCACACAGTGCTTTAATTATTAACCCCCAACTTGCATCTTCTGAATTAAGTTTTTGCCAAGTTCAAAGTATCGAACACAGTTATATAGGTTATACTGACTTCATACACCGGATACGAAGCAAAGGTAGGTGGTGCCTATGTGCACAGAGAAAGGTGGATTAAATACATACACAACTGTGGTGAGAAATGGGTTTCGTTTTCTATTGTACATGTAAAGCTATGGGGCAAATTGTATTTTCTCTAGCGCTGGATAGCCGCCTCCTATGTGGCGCTAATTCTTAGCAAATTTTGAGATACTCGTGCATTTTCACCCACTTACCCCCTTGAAATTCAAGCAGGTCGATAAAAGCTCATGTGCTCTTTCCTAAGTTACTGCAACAGCATCTGGTGTTTTTATTCCTTTCAAAAATATTGTTAATTTCAGAGAATTTTAAAGAAACATAGACGTAGGCATCTTCTTATTACAAAGCAAGACAAAGAAAGCTGTTGTGAAACTGACCAAAAGCTTTTTTTAGGTCTCGCGCCTAGCGTTGCACTGTACAGCAGTGCTCGCGCAGCGCGATACATTTAGGAGGTGAAAAACGGGGATTCAGCACTGACCTAGGAATCGCACACGCTTGTGCGTGTGCGATTCCTTTTGTGCTACCCCATTGGCCTTTTCGTGCGTCTTTTTATAAAAGACTGCACGCAATTGGCCAAAGGCGGGCGCATTGCTCCGCCCATGGCCTATTGGTGTCTATTACGCGCTTGGTGCGCGTAATAGACCCCAATAGGGCAGCGCCGTGCACCTCGTGTTCAGAGGCTAGTTTCAGTTTCTGTTTGAAACGCACCGCAGGATTAGAGAAATGGGGCGGTCTGGTGAGGCGAGAGGCTGCGACACACACGCTCCTCTTCACCGCTCGCGGCGCTCTACTCGTGAGGAATTCACTCAGGTATTTGCCATTAAAAAAGTGATGTAAGGCAGGGAGCGGCAGGTCACAAAAGCCACAGGCGGCTGGCCGGAAGGTCACACTGCGCACGCTTGAAGGGACACACGTTTCAGTCGGGGGATTAGCACTGGTCACCAGCACCTGGCTGCTGGTTTACAAAGCTGTTATTGCATTTCAGGATGTGTGCGCTCTTTTCATATAAAATAGTATGGTTCTAAAATTAAAAAAGTCTACTTAGCGCTTCACGTGGTAGCAGCTCGATCAATGCCTAATTGAAAGTGCCTCCGTGCTAACGCTCCCCGCGCTACATTTGAAAAAAACAGACAAATGTGCATTTACAATAACCCCACCCCGCGTGATTATCAAGAGCCCTATAGTTCCTCTGCTTCCATCCAGGCCGAGCAGTCTGTGCTTACCCACCAATCGCCCCCAGAACAGTCAGGGCTGCAGCAGTGCCTAATTTGTAAAAACAAAAGTGCCAGGCCCACTGCGGGTTCTGAACACCTCCAATAGTGGTGCCGCGCACTGTCTACAGCGGTAGGCTGCTAAGACCCTATTAGCACGTGGTCTTGATGGAGAAAGCAGATCATTAAGCCTTGTTTTATTGTGCATTTCTAATGGAAAAAAGAAAAAAAATATCAGGGTGTAAGGAAAGAGTACGACTGGACAAGGTTCTTACTCCCTACAAGAAGGAACCAAAGCTCTAGCTGGCACTGGTAGACTGCTCAGTGAGTAAGCTGCTCTCTGATTGGATGCAGCAGCACTCTTAACTGCTGAAGCCTGGGCACTGTACTGATTCCAGAGTGGCAAAAAACCCGTACACTCCAGGAGCAGCGCTTAAGCATACAGAATGCTGACCAATTCCTTGTTTTATTCTGTAGCCCATCTGTTATACGTTTTTTTTCCCGTTCCTTCTCGGTACAGTAGGTGTACGTTATTTTTGGTGTTCGAGTTCTTCCTCCCTTGACAGCGGAAGATGGCCGTAGCACGTGGATCCTTAGAAATAAACAGAAGTCTATTTTTAACCTAGGTACCATTTCCTCTTAATTTGTTCATGGGGTTCTGGTGCTCTAAGAGCAGACATGATACTTTTTATGTACTCATCACAAGAATTCACTATCACGCTAATTTTTTAAATTTATTATTAATATAAAATTGTTTCTGTTTATAATGAACTTTGAGACACTTTTTAATAACATATTTTGAGGCGTTCTGTTGCCAGTATACTGATAGGGAAATTCAGAGAGGCTTCTGCTCTGAGTTACCACAACGATCTACCCCACTGTGCTCTGTCAGTGATTGGTGCTATCGCAGCCCTAAGCGCTTGGGTTTCCATAAATATTTGCTTTGTTTTCCAGCAGGCGGCAGCAGCAGCATCTGTTTGTAAATGGGCTCTGTCCACGCAGCCAGGCTGGAAGGGCACACAAATGAGACTTAAAGAATATGTAAGTCATAAAAGGCTCCAGGAGTGAAGCGCAGTTCATGGCTATAAATCTGTTGGTAGCACCCACAGGTTCGTCACAGCGCCGCCACCCTAATGTGGCACCGGGCAATCAGTGCCTTTTAATAATTATTTTCTGTGACAGTTGTGTGCTACCGAAGCGGCGGAAGTGTCTGTTTTAAAAATATACTCGACTTTCAACGGGTGTAATATGACCTTCATACATGTATACAGTGCAAGTGATAGCCCTACCCGCCCATGCGCCCTTGAAACACTTGAATTCTGGTAGTTAAGTAGTGATTTTTGGAGTGTAGGGGCTTCTGTGCTGTCATAGATCTTTCTTTTACTACAGAAAAAGGGAGGTTGATTGTCACATTAGACAAATTTAGAAACCAAAAAGTGTAAATTTTTGATAGGTTTTACATCGCTTAATGAAAAATAAAACACAACAATTGGGGAAAAAAATAATGTAGGAATCGTGAAGTAGTCTTCTACAGATGTAAAATGCTCTTTAGATTTCAAAACGGCATAAGAATTTGATATTCAATTTAAGGAACTATGAATATTCCTGTATGTGTCTCCTCTGTAGACGGAACGGTGTAAATAACAGGCGTTGACAAAGTTGTACTCCCGTAAGTGGTACTCGGTTTATCTTCCCAGACAGTGGCAGAATGGGTTCACTGTGCCGTGCATCAAACTCGTGGCCGGCAGTATTTTGTTTCGGAGTTGCATAGAACAACTTTCTTGACCACCATTCTGGAAATATGGCCCTCATTCTCAAGTTAAGCAAATTGCAACCCTCGTGTCACATTATTGTTGTGCAGCAGTCTCTACTTCTGCCTTGATTTCTTTTTTTTATAGATTCCACCCTGAGAACTTATTTCTTAACTTATGCTAATGACCTCTTTGGGACCGTTTTTATGATCCTTACTGGTCATGCCTGGTCTCAACTGTTCCTCCAGCATCATTCCCGCCTCCTGGCGTGGCAGCATTTTTTAGCCGATATACAAATCAGGGGCTCGTTCAGTTCCAAATAACTACAGATTGATAGCGTTCATTGATGTAGAGGCAAAAATCTATGCATCAAACGTATTGGCAGATCTCAAGGACTGGGTCAGCAGCATAAATCTAATCCCGAAAACATAAACAGGATTTCGGGCCGGCATGGGCACCCTAACGAAAATATTGGCAGTTACCCTCTTAGCTAATCAAGCAATTGGCAATTCAATCATCCTCTACGTGTGCTTTTTAGATCTCAAAGCAGACTTTGACAAAGTGCCAAGATCCAAGTTATGGGCTAAAATGAAAGCTTGGGGAGTTCGTACAAAATTATTGGAAGCAATCATCAACTTGTACTCACAAACTTGGGTCCAAATAAAACCAGCATTTGCAATGCAATAGGTCTCGCATTTCCGCGAGTTTAAGCTATTGGCATTGTAAATGACTGCCTTCTATTTACATTTTAAAAACCAAAACATAAATAAGTCATTGTCATTTACAATGCCAATAGCTAAAACTCATGTAAATGCGAGACCTATTGCATTGCAAATGCTTGTCTTTCTTTATCCATGCTGCACTGCATTGGGAGTGCTGTGCAGCGTGGTTAAACACCATTGGGAAAGTAAATCGGTCATAAAGGCAAGACCCATTTGCTTTTCCAATGCTTGTTTTTTTTTGTAGGGGACATTAACCTGAATTACAGTTTAACCTGTCTGCTTTGTGCCTTTAGTAGTTGGCTAGCTTCAACCAAAGAACAGTTGGCTGTGCCTGCCATTCAAAACTGGTAGAAACTTAAATAATTGTACAGAAACTGCACACGAGTTGCCCTGTGAATAGAAATTAGTAGAGAAGCCAAGCTACATTATTCTGAAGAACCCATTATGTGCACCTCTGCTTTGATTTTGTTTGCGTGACTTCTTCTCAGAGTAAATGACACACTTGCCGTCTTGGAGTTATGTACTCTAGCTGGCCCGGTTGGAGACATGAGGGCACTGTTCTTGATTTTTGGACTTTGACTGCATGAGCTTGAACTACTTGGAGCGGAGCATGATTTACTGTGGTCCTTTTTGGGTGCTAGATGTACTTAGGAAGTAGACTCTACCCAATTAAGCGTTTACTTGATTTTTGTAGATCAGCACAACTTATTCCTTGTATCTGAGTTTGTAAATTTTGACACAACATGCACTAGTCCTTCGTAAACGTTCCCTTTGATCCTTTTCAAAATGAGTTTTGTTTAGAAACTATTTTTTGCTGGCTTAGGAATCAATGTCCTAAGATTAGTGTTTTCAGATTTTATGTACAAGTCTGGTTTTAAGCCATTGTTGTCTGGTAAACTTGTACATCTCTCCTTTTTAGGTCTCGCCTGAGCCAGCGCATGCGCTGGTCTGGCGAGACATTTAGAAGTGGGTTTCAGAAATGCGACCCCACTTTTTTGTCCTGGCCTAGAGCATGCGAGAACGCGCACAGTAACGCGCGCATTCCTCGCATGCTCCAGGCCATCTGTCTTTCCTTTCCAACCCTCCTCCCCCTCCCCCACCACAGAGCGCGTCTAGCAGCCGCGCGGCCGTGTCACTTTCACGGCCGCGCGTCACTTGCTCTCCCGCTCCTTCCCCTCCCCCACCACAGCGCACGGCCAATGCTTGTTAGCAATTACACCCCTGATCGAGGCATACTGCTACAGCCTTATTAAATAAGTGTGTTGCTTTTTTCAAACGTAATTTAAATCAATAAGCGTAAATGGAAGTAATCTATTTCATGGGAGTTTCCGTTTTTACCGAAAAGCTGTGATTTCTTTTCAGTACATGTTTTAATCTTCTTACTAAAAAACAGTATTGCTTCCATTGCAAGATGGCTACGATATTGACGAAATCCCGAGTGCAGACTCAAACTGTTGTTCTTCCACTGTAGTCTTTGCTGAGCAGCGCTGTCTTTTGCAGGAAATAGTGACACGTTCTAAGCGAAGCGTTGATTGGTTGACTGAAGCCCCATTTCTCTGTTCTTCCGTATGCACCTTCACTGACGGGGGTGTTGTTGTTGAGCGTGTCCAGCTGATTCCTCGGTTTGTAGGCATGTGCAATGAAAAGGACACAGGAGAGCTCAATTTGCTTTCTTGTTTTTCGTGGTAACGATTAACTCTTCAGCGTATTTCCCATTTTACAACTTGTTGCCCAACTTTGAAGAAGGGATCAGTGTCTTCTATATGAATACACTTGACAGGCTTTCCCGATCTCAGTTGCTAGAGCTCTTGCAACAGAGATGTGAGTGTACATGCGCTGATAAAGAGCTTGAAATGTAGTCTTCTGCAGATGATACAGTGAGTACTGAAGAGCTAGGCACTGATGGCAACTATTACTGATCTGAAAAGGGCTGACGTGGTAGCTGTGCACCATGCAAAAATGGTCGATATTATTGCTGTCACATACTACTATATATTTCCTAACAACAGTTTACTTGCTAATTTTTCACTAATTTTGACAAAACTACCATTTTCAGTGCGGTAACTCCTTCCCTCAAGCTGATCCTTG
This sequence comes from Calotriton arnoldi, assembly GCA_963921515.1. Classification (NCBI taxonomy): domain Eukaryota; kingdom Metazoa; phylum Chordata; class Amphibia; order Caudata; family Salamandridae; genus Calotriton; species Calotriton arnoldi. The sequence continues at coordinate 2,070,405 of CAWUFW010001550.1, forward strand.
TCTTATACAAGACAGCAGATTGTTTTCCTGAATTCTTGCTTTGGGTATTTGTTCCATCTGATATGTTCATAATACCTGGATTTCTTTACAAAGAAATTATCCTCCTAAGTAGACATCTAGTAGGCTTTTTCTGCAAAATGAAACCCTAGTATATATAAACAATGGCAAAGCTAGTAGGTCTCACCTGTGTTCCTGGGGCACAGACCTACTGGAATTGCCAGTACTCTTTTTGGTTTCTCCTTAGTTTGTGGCAGGAAGCATTGTAATGTGACCAGTCATGCATGCCCGTGTCGGGGCAGCCTTCTTGATGTGGATTTTCATAAAGCAGAACAAAAGCCATGTCAAGATGGCCGCTGTGTGTGCACGTATAGTCAGGTGTGTTTGTGAATCCAACCATCTTAGAATGCTTTTTGTTATGCTTTACGAAAAGCCAGTCCATTCCAAGGTGACTACTGTGTTCGTGCACATTGCACAGATACAGTTTGTCCAAACAAAAAACTGTGTTATAGAACTACGCCTCTGGGAGGGACAAACAACACAAGCATTGGCAAAGCTGATAGTTCTCACCTATGAACGTTTTTGGCTTTGGCAATGTTTAGTAGGCATGCTGTACTGCAGTTTGGATGCTTTGCAGTGTTGCTTAAACTATTATAAAAAGGATGATGCAGCAAGGACTACTGCACTTTTAAACGAGCATTGGCATAGCCAATAGGTCTCGCTTTTGGGACCTTATAAGTATTTAGTTATGCAACTGTTGCATGGCTAAACACTTATAAGGTCCCAAAGGCGAGACCTATTGGCTATGCCAATGCTTGTTCAAATTCCCACAGGTTCTGCTTAAATTTTCTCTTGATTAATGTCATCTCGAATTTGATTTACCTGGGAAGCTTAATCTTGCTTTTTTAATCTTCATATTCAAAATGTTGCGCTCTTATTTGAGGGGTTTATGGTTAGATTTCTGCCTTTTAACACGCAATTGTTTTATACGTATTGAGCTTGAGGGAATGCAAGCTTTTGCCACTGGAAACCTCTCAGCCAGGTGTAGATGTGATGCTTAGTTGTACTAACCCTCCAGAAATAAATTTGTGAAGATCACCCCATTTTACATTATACACTGGTATTTCTTAACCTCTTAATTTATGTTCACCCCCCACTTAATTATTACTGGAACACGGGGTTCCCCACTGAATAATTATTGGAAATTGAGGCATCCCACTCCACCCCACGGAGTCATTACTGGATGCCTGGAACCCTGGCATCAACATTTTTGATGATTTGAAACGCAAAATCATACACACACAAATACAGAAACGAGCATTCCACATGCAGATACACATTACTTATTTGGAAAGTTGGAGCTTGCCTAAATTCAATTTAGGCCTCTTATTGTCCATACTAGATTCTATTTGATGCACTTGCACTGCTCCCACAAATCAATCTGAGGATACTAACTTAATTTTTATCTTCCAATGTCAAATTCCTTCACCTTTACATAACTTTTTCAAATCAGCTTTAAACTTTGCTTCATTTGTGTACACTTTATTAATCTGTTAATATTTAATTTTGTAAGTAGTTGCTAACACCAGAGTATACTTTGCAGACCCCTAGGGGTCCCCGGACCACAGGTAGAGAACCACTGTCATACAGAATTGGTGTACCTGGTACTTGTGCTTTTCTCTTTGAATATTTCAAATAAATGACCCGATGGCAAGTGACAGCACAGATGTTTGTGTTTGGACCCACTTGATGAGTGGAAACTGGGCTCGATAGTAAAATTTAAATCTAAATAATTGCTTTGGTGAAGCATTTCCGGCTCTGAAGTCTAAAGTCTGGACAAATTTCACCTAAATAGATGAATGCTTCAGTATATTTTAGACCCTTCTGCGTTGCGAGTTACCTCCAAAACTACCCTAGCACCGGGAAAACCTGAGCGGACACTTTTTTTTTTTTTCAGGGAAAGTGTTCAATTGCAGCAGAGTTGTTTTACTCGTTCTGAAGAAGCGCAAAATGGAAAAAAATGCTGTTCTTAAATGACATGTTTGAGTAAATATTGTGGTCAAATGTTTAATTTTCTAAACCTGTCCTACTGAACTGTATTTCTTTTTATTTTACCACTGAGTTCTTGTAGCACTAATGTTGTTGGCACAAGTACTATGTATTTACTGATTTGACATTTCCACCTTGTCGTCCTTTTCCTCCAGATGATGAAATATGCATGGGATAATTATAAACGTTATGCATGGGGATTAAATGAACTGAAGCCAGTATCGAAACAAGGACATGCTAGTAATTTATTTGGTGAGTGCCATTTGCTTAGGTTCTTGATGACATGAACACTGAAAGCACTAAATGTTTTGTGAAGTTGACGAATATTAGAGTTGAGTACTAAAAAAGTTGGGTAACTTGTATCATATATTTGTTACCCCCATGAGTTCGGACTCTGGCTCCCAGAGATGCCATTTTGTAAGCTACGTGGATGTGAAGGTTATGCACAATTTCTCGTGCACTGCTTTGATATTGTATCTAACCATCTTTAACAAAATTGTGCGATGTTTAATGTGAGGAAAGTGGTTTACTATGTGGTGTTGCTGTGCAACCTCATAGTGTAAAAGTCACAATTCCATATCGGGTCCTGTCAAGTTTATTTCTAAAACCTTACCTCAGTTCTGGATAACTGTGGCCCAGCAGTCGGGCTTTATCAAAGGGACATTGTATTAAGTATTTAGAAATACCAAAGTTGAATAAGAAAATGCAACACAAAAGTCCAACACCCATTTATAAAAATCTGTTAGATTTTTATCTTTAAATAGACACCACAACGACAAAAATCCACAGGAGGGTTCCGGAGATATACATTTTAAAATGGACAATAAATTACACCTTTTCACTTGGCAAATCCACTGCGATTCGCTGTTTTCAGCAAGTAACTTAAACGGTTATAAGGGATCTCTTGGTGGGGGTCCAGCTCCTATAGGGAGCCAATTGCAGGGACCAGTCGGGTCCAGTTGAACAGTTATTTTGCAGCCTACAGTCCAGTCCCATTTCCTATGGGCGAACTGCCATAGTCCATGGAGAGGTGCTGATGCAAAGGATATAGGTTGCTGAAAATGCTCAAGGATTCTGAGGCAGTGTCTGCCCTTGTCCACAGACAACTTTGGCCTCTGGGGTCTCTGTCTCACGAAGTGTGAGTAAAGTCCAGCACAAAACCAGTTGTCTGTGGTTTTCTAGTCTCTGGTTACAGCAAAACCCAGCAGTTTCCTTGAACTTGCAGTAACTTCTGTGCAAACAAACTGCGTTCCGGCGAGACTTCTAGGTCCACTAAACTTGGGTGCAACTCTTGAGGGTCGGGACTCTGTCCCTGGCTATGCCTCTGCGTCCAGCAGCGGTTCGGCTTCTTGGCGCTGGGCTCTCAAAGGAACAGGCTTCTCAGCTTTTATGGTCCTGTGGCTGTAACAGGGAGTCAGCCAACTGACTGAGTCACATTTTCTTTCTGAAGCGTGGGAATGACTTTTCCTCAAGCGGCACACCAAAGGCACAGTCCTTTTTTTTGGTAGTCCAAAATGCAAGCGGTGCAGTCCAGCCTTCTAGGCAGCTTCTATTTGCTGGGCAGTCTTCGGTCCTCTCTGCTTTACAGATGTCATCTGAGGACTTGGTTCCATGGTTGCCCCCTACAAGCCTTGGAGTATTAAGAGTGACTAGCCAATGGGCCCATGCGCCTGACTTTCTGCGAAGTGTGGTATTTAGCTAACCCAGAATGTTTTACTCTTCCCACTCCCAACATAACAGATCCATTCTTTTGGTGTGTGGTGCCCTAGCCCAAGCCACAGGTGTAGCTACCCGGGGTCTACATTCCCTCAGATAAATTGGTTTGGCAACTGATCCCTCTCTGCCAGAGATGCCTGCCTGCTAAAACAAAAGAGCATCCCTTCCATGTATGACTACCATTGGCCCTTCTAAGGTGGCTTCCCCTTTGAAGCTCGCCTTTTGGGCTCACACCCATGCCAGGAGGAGGATGTCACACCTCTAATCTCAGCAGATCCTTTGTTCCTCTTTCTTGGAGTCGTTCTCATCTCTCTCCAGGAGCAGCAGCTTGTGTGCAGCCGTAAACGTTTACAGAAAACTTTGGGCAATAAAGTGGCACCTATCTAAAGTTGTCATTTGTATGAAAGTTGAATTCAACTTGAGCAACAAATCTGGTTTAATGTAACTATTTATTAGATACCTTGAAGTTCCATATTCATTATTCCCATTTGGAAATTAGCACTGCTGAGTTGTCAGTGTGTAACTCTGGATTTACGGGGGGCGCTAGAGAGCCCGCTGCAAGATGGCCGCGAGCTAGCGATGCTCTGACGGCCGGAGTGGCAACAACCTTAAATAACGGCGGAAAAATCGATCACTGCGACCTCCAAGAAGTGAATTCCGGAATCGGAACTGAAGCGGCACGAGATACTGTGGGACTGACCACTTACACCATCTCTGCTCAAGGTGAACGACTGCGCGGATGCCGATCCCAAAGTGAAGACGAGAAAATGGCGGCGATCCGCGACTGAAATCGGGAGAAACCTGAGCCCCGAACGCACAGCTGAGGTGAAATCACATAAGCACCTTCCCGGGCTTCCTTCTCAATAAGCGCTTGCCAATTACATCGCTAGTGCGCAGAGCACGCATACTCTTTAACAACTGTCACTATATATAGCGGAATCGGCCTCCCGGCACCTAAAATGGCGGCGTGAACGGCAGCCGCACAATCTCATCGGAGGTGTTCCTCCATGTGAATATCAGAACGGAGCGCCTGTATGGCCCGGTACTGCCAATAAACTGAAGTGCCCTATGAAATTAGCGCCTTTCACAAGTTATACTGTGAAACATAGCCAGCACACACAGTAAAGCACACGCCTATTTGCAGACTGTGACAGGAGCGCAGCCTACCGGCACAGAAACGCAGAGATACCGCAGGCATCAAGCTGTCTCGCCTGCTGTCCCCATCGCAGGATATAAACGCGCCAAACATGAATAGCGATTGCACTCGTGACGGACAAGATCAACTCTGTTTCTCGCTATAGACGATACTGAGCGAGACTACATCAGGCTGTTTTTGACCTAGTTTCAGGGACTCGGATTGTGGTAACCTGAGCCCCCCCCTGATGTGACAAAGTTGTATAAGCGCCAAGCGCTATTGCAAACGTAGAAGCCACACTGCTTCAGTATTGGAGAGCCCTTCGCTTCCCCAAAACCTACGACTGGTTGCTGGGCACGTTTCTCGTCTTGGATAACTGTCATTAATCTAATTTGTCTTGGGATACTGAACACGTGCGCATTGACCCCCAATTGTGAGTACACAGATGAGAATGGGAAAAACTGACCAACAGCAAACTAAACTGCCATTTGCACCCCGGCGAACACCGCGAATGCCAGGAGCTACGGCGGACACAGATCCAGACACAGAGCACGGCTCAGACGCCAAGATGGAAGCCGCCCTCAACGCTATTCAGCATAGTCTACAGGCCATAGATGGTAAGATAGACGCACTCACTATCGGAATGGATCACATATCCGCTCGAATAGACAAACATGGCGAGCGCCTGGAAGAAGCTGAACAAAGGATATCGTCAGTGGAAGATGAATCTCATGCCACTACCTCTAAATGCGGTGACATAGCAAAACTCCTAGAGGTTATACAAGCGAAGAATGAGGATCTCGAATCAAGATCGCGTCGCAATAACCTACGCATCGCGGGAGTGCCGGAGAGTACCAATACTGGCAAACTTGAGGACTATGTAGAGACAATGCTAAAAAATCTATTTGGAGCAGAACAATTCTCACCAATGCTCATTGTAGAAAGAGCACATAGGTCCCTCGCACCAAAACTGTCACCAGGAGCTCCTCTGAGGCCAATAGTAGCCCGAATTTTGAATTACCGGGACCGGGACACAGCGCTTCGGCTAGCCAGAGATAAACACCCCTTGGAATACAATGGATGCGAGATAGCCTTCTTCCCAGAATTCACCCTATCTGTCCAGCTTGCTCGCAAGGAATTTAGCCCAATGAAGAAGAAACTACGAGATATGAGCATCCCCTATGCTATGCTGTATCCTGCTAGACTTAGTGTCACCCATGCAGGCAAAACACGCATCCTACTGACACCCCAAACAGTGCAGGAATTCATTAAACAGGTTAAGCAAAAATCTGATTGAGTAAACGCTCCGCTTCACAAAGGGAATCGGATTAACTGTGCAACCTGCTGCAGCCTTATATCGACCCATTGTCATGCTGACTCCCTGAGGTGGGTACCAGAACTGCTCATTGACATGGGGTAAGACGCTTTGATCATTTTGAACGATATGCAAGATGAGCGCAACTCGCTGATATTATTGACTTGGACAGTAGAGCAGATACGTGTACTATGAGAACTATCACCACGTAACCTGCCGCCTTCTCTGAGTGCTAACTGTAAATTTCTGTTACATGTTTTACGCCAACGAGGTCCAAAATGTTACAACTAACTAATGCATCTCCAATTGTTGCAGCTATATGTACTTTTGTCGCTCCGGCCTCCCATCTACATGCGGATGGAATTTCGAGCACCCAGCTGCCCCCTAACGGGTAAACCCCATCACAATTCTGTTCCTGTTTGACTTTAAAGTTTGGGTCTGTCTTTGGCATGATTGGGATGCTAAAGTGGGTGGGGGGACAGTTGGGGTATGTGTTCGGTTCACTCAGGCAGTAAACACACACTTAATACATGGTCCACGCATAATACGTCCAGATATACTATATTCTGAGATCACCACAACAATCATTTCAGGGAGCAGACGAAGCACTTTATCACGACAAGCCGAAGAATCAAAGCTGATCACTCGATGTAGAACACGATAAAAACCACACCGATGAAATTACTTACATGGAATGTAAGAGGCCTGAATAACCCCCGCAAGATCAGGCAGGTCCTTGCATACTTAGGCATCAAATAAATATCGCCTTATTGCAGGAAACACACTTGCTCCAAACCAAAGCTGATTTACTGGGGAAAAGATGGGCGGAGTGGGTGGCAGCCTCTTCCTATTCAACATACGCCAGAGGCGTCATCACATTGATACGAAAGGGCACAAATTTTGTACATGAACAAACACTCACGGATGATCAAGGCCGCTATGTCATAGTTACTGGTGCATTTCGAGGTTCTAGGGTAGGAATCGTCAACGTGTATGGTCCCAATATTGACGACCCAGCCTTCTTCACTAACCTATGGGGTATACTTGGAACTCTCCCACCTATGGCATTAATTTGGGGAGGCGACTTCAATGTCACCCTTAATGACTCATATGATCGGTCCCCTACAACCACGACATACCACCAACAAGCCGCTTCCGTTATCCATAACGGTATGACAGAATTTCACATGCAGGATATTTGGCGAATGCGCCACCCACTGATATCCGAGAGCACCCACTCCTCCACCGCGCATGCCAGTGGAGCGAGACTTGATTATTGGCTACTTACAGATTCCACCTGCACATGGGTACCGGATGTCCAGCACCTACCAAAGACATTATCCGACCATAAACCTGTCGCTCAAACGCTTACCATCCCGACATATAACGCCCCCCCCCTTCATCTGGCGCTTCAACGCCTCCTCCCTGTTGGATCCCATTTATAGAGAGACCATCCACAATGCCATAGAGGATTTTTTCCATCTCAACGTAAAATCAGTAGATGGCGCCGGCACTTTATGGGAAGCGTTCAAAGCGAACATACGCGGTGTGTGCATTGGCACTACAGCTGGTATTTTGAAAGACATCCGTACGCAGCTAACTAACAGTGAAGTACGAATAAAACGACTAGAAGCAGAATACGATACGACCCATAATGCTGCCACTCTAGGGACACTTGGGGATGAAGTTACCCGATACAATAAGCTAGCGGATGAAGAACTAAAATACATTACCCGCCGATACAAAGCCCGAAAGCTGGGAGAAGGGGGTAGACCAGGACGTTATTTGGCGCAACAAATACGCTTAGAACACAAACAACACATTGTGCTGAAAATGACAGATCGTGAGACTATAACGCACTATGACACCCAAGGTATATTACGGACCTTCGTGGACACATATGGGGAGCTCTACTCTGCACGAAATACCGCACACACACAAGAGATGATGGATTATTTAGAGGACATAGCCCTTGTATGGCTTACAGATAGCCAACGGGAATTCTTAGCACAACCCATCACAGTAGAGGAAGTACAAACTGCCATAAAATCCCTACCTAATGGCAAATCCCCAGGATCTGATGGATTCCCCGGAGAATTTTATAAAACCTACTCAGAACTGATTAGCCCTTATATTGTAGAAATGTATGACGAAGCATATAATAGCCAGATCCTCCCCCCAACATTACGAGAAGCTTTGATCGTATCTTTGCTGAAACCGGATAAACACCCTGAACATGCGGAATCTTACAGAACTCTTTCCTTAATCAATACTGATGTTAAGATCCTAGCTAAGATCATTGCCACAAGGCTGCAACCCCTCATGCAGATCATAGTCCTACCAGACCAATCCGGTTTTATACCGCAGCGATCAACCTCTCATAATCTGCGTACTATCTTTGCACTCTTGCATCAATTAAATCCAGAGTTAGAGGCAGCGGCGGTCCTTTTGGATGCGGCCAAAGCCTTTGATTCTATCGAGTGGGTATATCTGTTTGCAATTCTGCAGAGAATAGGGTTGCCACCCATGCTTTTAAATTGGATTAAGTTACTATGTACCAAACCGTCGGCACTTATAAAAGTGAATGGTCACATTTCGGATACCATTAACATCCAAAGGGGTACAAGGCAAGGCTGCCCCTTATCACCTCTATTATTCTCTATTGCAATAGAACCACTTGCCTGCAAAATTCGTCAAAGATGTGCCCATACTGCGTTGAGGTTTCACCTTCGCCCTGTTGGAATTTCGATGTACGCGGACGACATGGTGCTCTATGTCCGCGACCCAACTCTAAACCTAGAACCAATCCTCCGAGAATATATCAAATTCGGCTTGCACTCTGGCCTGCAGATCAATTGGAACAAATCTGCAAGACTGCCGCTCACTGAGCGCACTAAACCGCACCAACTGGAGTTCCCGTTGATCTGGCAGACCGACCCCATTAAATATTTGGGTATATGGATACATCGCGAACCAGAAATGGTACTTAGAACTAACTATGGCACCGCCGTAGATAAAATTGTGACGCAAATAAATAGGTGGATTACACTCCCCCTTTCGCTAGCAGATCGCATATCGCTTGTAAAAAAGGTAATTTTACCCAAGCTCCTATACCTGTTCACGAACATCCCAATCACCCCACCAGCTCCGATATTTCGAAGATTGCGCACCCTTCTTACGCAATTGATATGGGCGGGCAAACAAGCACGGATACGTTTACAAACTTTAACCCTACCTTATGCTTCTGGAGGATTCACAGTCCCTGACCTATTTTTATATTACCTATGCGCCCATGCGCAATATGCCTACTATTGGTACCTGCCACATCTAGCGGTGGAGGACGGCGATGCGAATCCCACTAAACTGGCGAGTATTCTGACACATACACGATCACATCTGACCAAGCCAGAGATCAATACCATACGCACCACTGCAGACGCATGGCTACGGCTCGGTCAGTTAGCAAACAAGACTCCACTCTATGCACCGAACATGCGACTAGCACAACATCCTTTATTGTCAGTTACCCAAGACAAAGGGTTAGTTAGAGCAAGTAGGCGTCACTCTGATGGGTGATCTTTATATTGATGGGATTTTCATTACGCCAGATGACCTGTCATATGTCCATAACCAGACAATGATGTTCAAATTCACCTATCATAGACTTAGAGAAGCCATAAAGAAATTGTATCCATCCTATCCAAATGAACCCCCTACACTAGAAGCGCTGCAATTACTCATCTCAACCCCGAGCAACATTCATATGGTGGCAAAACTTTACAGAACCATGCAGTCTGAAATAGGTGCCGGCACTGTAAAAGCACGTGAAAAATGGAACATACTGCTGGAAACACCTCAACGAATCAGACTGGCAATCTTGCTGTGCACTCACTACCCTACTTACCCCTAACGGGAATTTACGTATTATTCATTATAAGTACCTGCATCAGGCTTACCACACACCATTGAAATTGTACAAATACGGTCTTCGTCAGAATGCACACTGTAAAAGATGTGGGTTTGAACAAGCTGATTTTATACATTTAGCCTGGGAATGTGTACGGGTGCAGACTTATTGGACACAAGTAGTTACTATGTTGGGGAAAATTTTGAACTGTACACTACCTTGCACGCCGCAACTATGCTGGTTATGCCATGTGATACCGTTAAAATCCACAAAGAAAAAATTAGCTACCATAGCCTTATTACTGGCAAAACGAAGAGTAGCGATGCACTGGGACAGTAAAAAATCGCCCACAGTGAAGCAATGGATAATGGACTCAATCTACTGTAAAGACAATTTTCTATTATATTCAGAAGAGCTACCAACTGCATCTAGGCCCGCTGATTTTTGGGAACCTCTTACTACCTATTTGAATGCTAACACTGATTTATTAACACATGCTACATGAACTGTCTTCCGAATGCCCCCAGAATCGGAATATGTGATAACACCATTCTATTATGCACTGTTGACCTGTGTAACGTGTATTATGCACTATCAAATCTGCCGAACTGTTTATTTTTTTTTTTGTACTGTAATCAATAAAATTCTATAAAAAAAAAAAACTCTGGATTTACCAATGGGGCAACTAGCCTTTCCAAAGTAAAAACTATTTGAGGTTTTTACTGTCAGGACATGTTTTTTTTTTAATGCTTTTTTATTTTACGAAGTTTTATATAGCGCGAACTTGACCCGAATCGGGTATCAGAGCGCTTTACATAGCACCAGTTGCATTACATGAGGACACATTCATTTTTGTTAGGCACGGGGAGATGAAGTGATTTGCCCAGAATCACAGGATGTTTAGCGTCATTGTCGAGACTCGAACCCAGTTCCCCAGATTCGAGGTCGACCGCCCTAGCCGTTAGGCCAACTCTTCTCCCCCTAACATGTAAAGTTAGGAAAGCACATGTCAGTGTTTTTAATGTAATGCACCCTGCCTTTAGGACTCAGGGCCTGCCTTAGGAGTGACTTAAAGGAATTAAAGGAAGGTTTGGGCTTTGCCATTGGTTTTAGTCGAGTTAGCAGTTTGCAGTGGCCTACCGGTAGTCGTGCTTTCCTTTGTCACACTCATGGAGGCACAATAAGTGCTTCAGTCCATGAGGGGCACTTCACTTGCAGGCCCTAGATACCCCTGGTATACCATATGCTAGCGACTTCTAAGTAAGTTAACTTGTGGCAATTGGGTGTGAGCCAATTAGACATATACCTTTTTAAGAACCAGAGCACTGGCACTGAGGCCTAGTTGGCAGGACTCGGTGCATCTTCAGAGTCAACCAGCAGCATCATTCCTAAATTTTGGGGGTGATCATGCAAAAAGAGGATTTTCTTTACACTTAAAGAAGGGATTCTTTACTCCAAAAACGTAAATTGCATCTACATCCAAGTTTTGTCGTATTTTCAAATTCGTAAATATAGGCTGTCAAATGTTTTCAGAAAAACAAGCCACTGTTCTTAATCCAGAATTTGCTAGTCACAGGTAGTGCCTTGTTTTTTACATAAGCATCCCTGGGAGACTAGCAATATCCTGATAATACATAGAGTTGAGCTTATTTTATTCCTTGAATGATCTGGGGAGCCTGGAAATCTTTACCTGTGCTCCCGACCCATCTGTTTTGTACAATGCTCAATAAGACTGAGATGATGACCAGAGACTGTGGTGAATTGTGCATTGGCAGCTGGGCCAGTGTTAACATACAGGCGGGTACTTGTGATTTTAGGATTTTAAGTCGGGTCATGAGTGGCAGACCCAGCATTAATACTCACCTTTTTTCCACCTTTCCAAGATTTACTGTTACATGTGCTCACATTGGCACCACATAGTTAACTGGCTTGTGTCCTAATATTTCCATTACAAATTCCTATGGTTCCCTCCAAAGCCTTTTCCTTGTTGGTTCTATTAATGATCTCGTTTTGCACAAGTCTTGTGAAAAACTGCTTCTTTCCAGAATCCAAATTGCTTTTACCGGCTAGAACAATGGGTCCAAGTCTCGTATTAGGCATGTCCTCGCTCCCTGTAGTGTGAAGGCTGGTGGGGGTTTTGAAAGTGGAGAGAACATTGAAGTTCTTTCTGATCCTGGGATCCTGAGCCATTGTTAACTGATGAATGTTCCTTTATATCGCTCTCCTCCCAACCTCTTTTCTTCCTGGAAGTCTGCATCTGACACATTGTAATCACTATGAGCACTTAAAATTTGGGGCAAAAAAGTGAGGCTTAAATCAAGCCCTTTTCTTTTTCTTGTCTCTGAACCTGACACGACCTTCAAGGAGTACAAAAAATGACGGCCATTTAAAGCGTAATCTGAAATATCAAAACTGTTTGGGTTGGAGTGTTGCTCCAGATAGGGTTTGTTGGAATGCAACTTGCCTTCCAGAGATAGATTGGGCAATTGTGTTTTGGCTGAATTTACAGTGTAATGAGAAATGCATTTTTTTATGCTTCGGTAGACTGCTTTGTTTGTAAATTTTATGGTAAATTAGGTCTGTGTCCTCCAATTTGTACACTCAGTTCATTTCTATTAACACTTGTTACTCATAAATGCCGAACTTTCCTTAAAGTTGCAATTCTTCTTTTTCCCCCACAAATGCTAGATTGGGACCCTTCGGATGTTTCTGGCTTGCTACCTAGGAATTTCAGATGTTGGTACATGAGCATTTATGGAACATTGTCAAAAGGTTTATAAAGGGGCAGGGAATGGGTGTAATCCCACCATACCCTTTATGGTATTGATAAAAATAAAAAAATTCTAAATGAGATTCAATAAAATGAACAATTAAGGCATAAGTTCAGGTGAACCTTGCTCCCAACGACAAATTCATAGGTAAGGCATTTCCTCCATTCCCCGCACCTGGCAGAACTGTTTAATAGAAGCAGCACCTCTCCACAGTTGAGCCTTTCCCATTCTTTCCCACCCCAAACCCTCTGCTACTTATCCCTTATCTTAAGCAACAATGCTGAGGATGGTATTGTGGGTGCGGGGAGCAGTGGTGTTAGTACCTGTATCCCATATTTCTTTAGAAAGCAACTGTGTAACTATTAGCAGAGGTAGCAAAACCATATAATCTTTCAGTCGGTCCCAGTTGTGGTGGTTGTTAATTTGGTTACCAGGACACCACTCCAAAGTCTAATTCTTCTTCTTTTTCCAAATTCATTTCTATAAAGTGGATTGCTTTACATAATCAGCTCGTTAACTTGTCATTCATGCCCACTGTAGCCCACTCAGGTTACCTTCAAGATGATTTCCTGTTCAGTATACCATTTACTGTCACTTTCCCAACTTTACTTGTGGTTGCATGTGCACAGATCCTGCTGAAAACTCTTAAATCCTCCACCACCTTATTTGTTTTGTCTACCTTAGTTATGGCTTCTTTTACTTGGAACACCTTACCTCTTTACCCACTGTTCTGTTCAATCTGAAAGAGGCAATTAGTTATGGATTCCTCACCTTAAAACTACCCCCAGGCGTCAGGCTGGATCCGGAGAATTTTTCTTCAGCAGTACCCATGCGCGTCGGTAGGTGGCGTCGGTCGACTCCGCGTTCGTCGTAGGCATCGTTGTCGCCGGAATGATGTAGCGGTATCTACTTAGACGCCGCCCCTGCGCGCTGACGTCAGTTCTTTCTTTTTCCGCGCCAGCCAGCGCAGATCCGGAGAGAGTGGTACCTCGAGTTACTTTTTGACTCTTTTTGCGACTTTTTGTCGACATCTTTTCGAGTCGTTCGACTACTGGTGCACGTAGGGATGTCCCGTCCTTGAATTGGCTTCAAGGCTTCAAGGACCCGCACCTCGTGTGCCTTTGGTGTTTGGAGCGCGACCACGACCCAAAGTCTTGCTGAGACTGCTGGGCCATGAACCCGAAGTCTTTGCGGGAGCGGTCCCGAAAGCTTCTCGAGGCCTGGCAGTTCACCCCGCGCTGCTCGAGGTCCCGGTCAAGAGGGAGGTCGCGGGACTGGTCGCAGAGCCATCACCACCTCTCACTTCATCTTCAGGTAAGTCGAAGCAAAAAAAGAAGACTAGGAAGCATAGTCGCTTTTCGCGTCCTCCCTGTCCGTCGGCCGACGCGACGCGGGTTGCGGAAGGTAGTCGTCTGGCTCCGCCCGCGGAGCCTGGTGGGTCGACCCCCGAGCTTCCCTCCTTTTCCGGGAGCCGGGGCGACCCCTGCCCAACTTCGTAGTTTTTACAAAGCCCTCCACTCTATCTTTGGGCAGCCCGACTCCGCCGGCGTGCCTTTGGGCCCTGTGGACTCAGCTGGGGGTTCTAGGCCTTCGATACCGGCGGCTTCGGCGCCGCAGGGCCCCCAGGGGTCCATGCCTGGATCTGGATCGGCGCCGGTCGACCTCGTGACACCTCCTCCGGCGCTGAATCCAGTGGCGACAACTCTGCCCCCTCCGATGCCGGTTGTGTCCCCAGCCGACGTCGACCCCAGCCTCCCCCTCGATGTGGATATGGAGTCGGACCGGCGTCGACAGACGTCGGGACCGGTGCCGACCGGTACTTTTGTACCCCTGTTCTCCCCTGGTGTTCCCTATCACCCTGAGTGGCTACCAGAGGAGGGTGAGGAGGACTGGGAGGGGTCTGTGGACCCTCTAGCAGACCAGTTAGCAGACCCAGACTGGAGAGAGGAGTTGGGTGAGGCCAGTGGTCTGGACACCTCCCCAGACCTTGGCATGCTATCTCCCCCTACCGTGGCTACGGAGGAGGGTGCATCATACGCAGTGGTGTTGCGTAGGGCGGCTGAGGCCTTAAACCTTGAGCTTCCCACGGTGGCGGTCAGGACTAACCTGACCGAGGTGCTTCAACCGGCAGCGGCCTCCTCGGAGCCCCTGCTGCCGTTCAATGAGGCCCTCACGGACATCCTTTTGGGCACTTGGTCCAAGCCCAACACAGGGGCTCCTGTGGCTAGGATGATTGCCCGACGCCACTGCCCGGCCCCAGGCGACCCCATTTTTCTCTCCCAACACCCCACCCCTGAGAGCTTGGTGTGGTCCAAGCCTCGACTTCCAAGGGCGCATTCCCTACCGCAACACCTGATGGGGAATCCAAGAAGCTGGACCACCTTGGGAAGATGTTTTCTTCCTCCAGCGTAGGACTGCGGTCGGTGAACACCGCATGTCTCTTGGGCCGTTACTCCCACTCAGTGTGGGACACGGTCGCGCAGGTGCTGCCACAGTGCCCGGAGGAGGCCTGGGCTGTGCTCTCCCGTGCAGCTGTCGAAGGGAGAGACGCAGCGAAGTTCGCCATAAGATGTGGATTGGACACTGCTGACTCGCTAGGCAGGACGATTTCAACGTCAGTAGCCCTGAGACGCTACGCCTGGCTGAGGTCCACTGGCTTTTCGGGTGATGTCCAAGCTACACTTTTGGACATGCCCTTTGATGGCTGTCGCTTGTTTGCTACGGCCAGATCCTTGGGCCTCGCTTCCACCTCCCGCACAGCGCAGTCTGCTTTATGCCCCTTTCGTGGCTATGGAAGGGGTGCCCCGCTACGGTCCGCCCAGAGCCACAGGCCTGCGCAAGCTGTCCAGCCTCTGTGCGGCCGGGGACGTGGAACCCACCGTCGTGGGTTTGGGGGCCAGCGGGCGGGCCAGTCCACCAGCGCCCCCTCTGCAGCAGCCTCCTAGTCCGGCCTTTCAGGGCCACCATTCGCCAGTAGGCGGCAGGATTCGTCATCACCTTCCACACTGGCTCAACATCACGTCGGACAGGTGGGTTTTGCAGATAGTCCGAAGGGGCTACTCCCTCCCCTTCGAAACTACCCCTCCATCCATGCCACCTCAATTCCATGGCATGTCGGAGGATCACTTTGCCCTTCTCCAGCAGTAAGTTATGGTTCTCTTGGCCAAGGGAGCCATTGAGCGAGTCCCTGCCCCAGAAGTAGGTCGTGGTTATTCCCACTACTTTCTGGTGCCCAAGAAGGACAATGTCCTGCGTCCTATCTTGGATCTCAGGAACGTCAACCGCTTCCTCCGGAAGGAGAAGGTCAAAATGTGGACACTGGCTCAGGTCCTGTCTGCCCTCGACCCTGGAGATTGGATGGTAGCGTTGGACTTGCAGGACGCTTATTTTCACATCCCCGTCCTGCCGGCCCATCGGCGTTACCTACGGTTCACGGTAGGCCACGAGCACTTAGTTTACCGTGCTCTCATTTGGCCTTACCAGCACCCCTCTGGTATCACGAAAGTGATGGCAGTGGTCGCAGCTCATCTGCGCAGATCAGGGGTTCCAGTCTTCCCCTATCTTGACTGGCTGTTGAAGGCGGGCTCGCCCCAGGCTGTCGTCTCCCACCCCCAGACTACGGCCAACCTCCTGCATTCGCTGTGGTTCACCAACAACGTGCCGAAGTGTCACCTGACTCCCTCTCAGAAGCTCCTTTTCATCAGAGCGGTTCTGGACACAGCGCAGTTTGGTGCTTATCCTCCCGAGCAGTGAGTCCGGGATATTCGGGCTATGATTCCGATCTTTCAGCCTATATCCTGGGTTTCGGTCAGAATGACCGAGGATACTAGGCCCCATGGCCTCCTGCATCCTGCTGGTGGACTATGCTAGGTGGCATATGCGGGCTCTGCAGTGCGACCTGAAGTCCCAGTGGGCACAGCATCAGGGGAATCTTTCAGATCGTGTCCAGATCTCGGAGGGCACTGCACTTCAATTGCAGTGGTAGCTAACGAACCAGGATTGGGTAAACGGCAGGTCCCTCTCCCTTCCCCAGCCAGAGTTCACAGTGGTGACGGATGCATCACTTCTGGGGTGGGGCGGCCACATAGAGGTGGAGATCAGAGGCCTCTGGTCTCCGGCGGAGTCCAGGCTCCACATCAACCTTCTGGAGCTTCGGGCGATCTGTCTTGCACTGAAGGCATTCCTTCCTTCTGTCAAAGGGAGAGTAGTGCAGGTGTTCACGGACAACACCACCGCCATGTGGTACTGCAACAAACAGGGCGGGGTGGGGTCTTGGACCCTATGTCAGGAGGCACTTCGTCTCTGGAAGTGTCTGGAACATCAGGGCATGTCCCTGGTGGTTCAAGACCTGGCAGGTTCTCTGAACGCCAGGGCGGACTAACTCAGCCGCCTGAGCTTGATGGATCACGAATGGCGTCTTCACTATGAGGTGGTGCAAGGTCTCTTTCAGTGGTGGGGAGAGCCTTGGTTAGATCTATTCGCCACCGAAAAGAACGTGCAATGTCAGCATTTCTGCGTGTTGGAATTTCCAAGGCGGCACTCGCTTGGCGACGCTTTTCGTCGCGAGTGGAGTTGCGGTCTTCCATACGCCTTTCCGCCTATACCACTTCTACCCAGAGTGCTGAAGATCAAGCACGACCGGGCCCAAGTCATCCTTGTGGCCCCGTACTGGGCATGAAGAGTCTGGTATCCTGAGCTCTTGCACATGGCATTCGATCCTCCGATCAGACTGCCCCTTCGGGAGGATCTTTTGTCGCAGCAGCAGAGGATGGTCCTCGACCCGAACCTGTCCAGCTTCCACCTCCTTGCATGGAGATTAAGCGACGACAGTTGACAGCTTTCGACCTTCCTCCCGAAGTCTGTAACGTTATCTTAGCAGCCAGGTGTCCCTCCACCAAAACGGTATTGCCTGTAGATGGAACAAGTTTGTGGCATGGTGCGCAGCCAAGGCTGTGGATCCCCTTTCTGCTCCCCTTTCAGAGGTTCTCCTCTTCATTCTTTCTTTGGCCCAGCAGGGCTCTGCTCAGGGCACTCTAAAAGGCTACATTTCGGCCTTCCTTTGGCTTCCTGACCAGCCTTCTCTTTTTAAGTCCCTATTGTTAATCGCTCCTTTAAGGGCATTACTCACTTGTTTCCTCCAATTCTTTTCGTAATGCCCCAGTGGGACTTGAACCTGGTTCTGACCTACCATAGGTGCGCTCCTTTCGGGCCGCTACATAACTGTCCTCTCAGACTTCTGACACTGAAAACAGCCTTTCTGGTCGCCATCACCTCTGCTCGCATGGTGAGTGAGCTTCAGGCTCTTTCTTCAAAACCTCCTTTCCTGGCTGTTCATCCGGACAAAGTTGTCCTTCGCACTAGGCCTTCTTTCCTTCCCTAAGTGGTTACCTCTTTCAACATAGGACAGACCATCACTTTGCCCACCTTCTTTTCGCCTGCACCCTTCTAAAGAGGAGAGGCTCCACCGTCTGGATCCAAAACGTGCGCTTTCATTCTATCTGGATCGCACAAAACAATTCCGTGTGGATGACCAGCTCTTTGTTGGCTATGTGGGCACCAAGAAAGGTTGGGCCATGCAAAAACGGACCATCTCTCAATGGGTCGTTCTTTGCATCAAGATCTGCTATTCCTTAGCGAAAAAGGAAGCCCTCCAGTGGGGTTGCGTGCCCATTCCACCAGGGCGACGGCAGCCACTAGTGCTTTGGGACGTGGAGTCCCCCTTCATGACATCTGCCAGGCAGCTATGTGGGCTTCATTGCACACGTTTACCAAACACTACTGCCTGTACAGCTAAGTCCAGAAAGACGGCTTCTTTGGCCGTTCAGTTCTCCAAGACTTTCTGGTGTGAACTTAGTTCGCAGACCCACCTCCGGGGTTGGTATTGCTGGGGTATCTATTCTAAGGTGAGGAATCCATAATTGTCTTTCAGATGAACAAGTTACTTACCTTCGGTAACGATATATCTGTAAGACACAGATTAGTTATGGATACCTCACCGCCCCACCCATCCAGCCCGTTCTGCGAACTGACTTATAGGGTAAGGGACTTCCCTTCAGGGCCCTAGTTTTGTGCACCAGTGGTCAGTGTCTTGCATGGCTCTGCGCTTCTGGCGTGGGATGACGTGTAAAGAACTGACGTCAGCGCGCAGGGATGGCGTCTAAGTAGATACCGCGACGTCATTTCGGCGACCACGACACCAATGATGAACGCGGAGTCGACCGGTGCCACCTACCGACGCGCAGGGGTACTGCTGAAGAAAAATTCTCCGGATCCAGTCTGATACCTGGGGGTAATTCTAAGATGAGGAATCCATAACTAATCTATCTCTTACAGATATATCGTTACCAAAGGTAAGTAACTTGTTCATCACTTCAGTCCTTCTGGAAATCTCTCAAATCTTTGCGTTTTTCTCCACACAAGCTGTGCCTCTGCTTTCCTCATCTTATTGCCATGAAACCATTTTGGTGTTTGTCTGATTTCAGGTAGGTCATAACTAACTTTGCTGATCCTAGAAAATAGTATGGGAAAAGGAGTGAGAATGATAATCTGAAAGAGACACGTTAGTGACAGATTCCTTACCTTAGAATATCCCCAGGCGTCAGGCTGGATCCGGAAAGTTTTGCGTAGCAGTACCCTTGCGCGTCGGTAGGCGGCGTCGTGCGGCTCCGCGTCCGTCGTCGGCGTCGTGATCGCCGGGATGACGTCGCGGGCAGTACTTAGGCGCCGCCCCTGCGCGCTGATGTCAGTTCTTCTTTTTCCGCGCCAGCAAGCGCAGATCCGGGAAGAGCAGTGCCCTGGTCATTTTTTGACCATACTTTTTTGTGAATTTTTTCACTGTTTTTTCCATAACTTTCAAGGTGTCGTAGGGATGCCCGGCTTCAAGCGATGCGGCGCCTGTGCGCGGACGATGTCCGTCACCGACCCGCATTGGGAGTGTCTCTTCTGCCTCGGCCGAGGCCACGACACGGAGTCTTGTCCCGAATGCCAGGCCCTCAACCCGAAAGCTTTGCGAGAGCGGTCTCGAAAGCTCCTCGAGGCCCGGCATTCGGCTCCACGGAGGCCCCGGTCGCGTGAGAGCTCCAGGGGTCGCTCGCGGAGTGCACACCGGTCGTCGGCGTCTAAGTCTTCTTCGTCCGGTAAGTCAAAGCACAAGAAGTCCAAGAAGCATCATCGCTCTAGGACTTCGCCTCGCCGGTCTCGCGACTCGGCTGAGGACCCTCCCGGCACCGTCCCCGCGGCCCCGGACTTGCCTGTGGAGTCGCCCCCGCCATACCCGCCCTTCCCGGGTTCGGGGGCGGATCCGGCCAAGGTACAGGAATTCCTGTCGGCCATGGCCCGCCTCTTCGGGCCTTCAGGCCCCTCCGGTGCGCCTTCGGGCCCCGCGGGCCCTGATGGGGTTGCTCCGGCGTCGCCGACGGCTCCGGCGTCGCGCCCGTGCCTCCAGCCTCGATCTCCGGCTTCGGCCCCGGCCTCGATCCCGGCTCCACAACCCCCATCGACGCCGGTCGACCTCACGACACCTCCGCCGGCGCCGATGTCTCCGGTGCCGTTCTCGACGCCGCCCTGGGCTCCGGGCGGCGTCGTCCCCCAGTTCCTTCCGGCTCCGGACATGGACCCGGAGCGACGTCGCTCGACGCCGGCTCCGGCGCCGATGGGACCTTGGGTCCCAACTGTCCCTCCTCCTCCTTATTTTGAACCAGAGGAGGACCAGTTGGACTGGGAGGGGTCTGATGACCCTCTGACGCGACACTGTCAGTATGATGAGGACTGGACAGAGAGTCTAGGGGAGGCCAGTGGTCTGGATACTTCCCCTGACACTGGCATGCTGTCTCCTCCCGTGGCTACGGAGGAGGGAGCCAATTTTGGTACGGTGTTGCGTAGGGCAGCTGGGGCCTTACGTCTCCAACTCCCTACTTTGACGGTCAAGCCTAACATCTTGACAGAGGTGCTTCAGCCGGCAGCCTCCTCTGCGGAGACTGTGCTGCCGTTTAACGACGCCCTCACTGACGTTCTTTTGGGCGCCTGGTCCAAGCCCAACACAGGGGCTCCTGTGGATCGGAACGTGTCACGACGCCATCGCCCAGCTCCGGGCGACCCCTGTTTCTCTCTGTCCACCCCACTCCTGAGAGCTTGGTTGTCCAAGCCTCCGCTTCCCAAACCGCCTTCCCTACCGCCCCTCCGGATAGGGAATCCAAACGCCTGGATCAGTTTGGGAAGAAAGGTTTTTCTTCCTCCAGTGCTGGCTTGCGGTCCGTTAACACCGCTTGTCTTTTGGGCCGATATACCCACTCCCTGTGGGATTCGGTGGCGGATGTTTTGCCCCAGTGTCCTGAGGAGGTCCAGGCACTGCTTTCCCGCGCCATTGCGGAAGGAAGGGATGCGGCCAAATACACTATCCGTTGTGGCCTTGACACCGCCGACTCGCTGGGCAGGTCTATTGCAACGACGGTGGCGCTCCGACGCCACGCCTGGCTGAGAACCACTGGTTTTTCAGGGGATGTCCAGAATACTCTCATGGACATGCCCTTTGATGGAGTCGGTCTTTTTGGGTCCAAAGCAGACCATGCGTTGGAGCGCTTTAAGGACTCACGGGCTACTGCCAAGTCCCTGGGCCTTTCTGCTACACGCCCTCCGCTGACTTCTGCTTTTCGCCCCTATCGTGGCCACGGTAGGGCGCCCTTCACGTCAGCAGCCCAGCCACCGGCCCGCGCAGCAGGCGTCTTCGCGTGGCCGAGGACGTGGATTCCGCCGTGGCGGATCGGGCAACCAGCGTGCGGGTCAGGCCACCACCTCCAACCCGTCCGTGGCCTCCAAGCCCTCCTAGTCCCTCCTTTCAGGTGCACGGCACGCCAGTAGGGGGCAGGGTCCGCCATCACCTTCCCCACTGGCGCACCATCACCTCGGACAGGTGGGTCTTGGACATTGTCCGAAGGGGCTACTCCCTCCCCTTCGAGACCACCCCCCAGCCATGCCACCTCAATTCCACCGCATGTCAGGGGATCACTTGGTGCTTCTACAGAAGGAAGTCACGGCCCTCTTGACCAAGAGGGCCATCGAGCATGTTCCGACCCCAGAAGTAAAGCGTGGTTGCTACTCCCACTACTTTCTGGTGCCCAAAAAGGACAAGGAGGACATGCGTCCTATCTTGGACCTCCGGAACGTCAATCGCTTCCTCCGGAAGGAGAAGTTCAAGATGCTCACCCTAGCTCAGGTCTTGACTGCCCTCGACCCTGGAGACTGGTTGGTAGCGTTGGACTTGCAGGACGCGTATTTCCACATCCCCGTCCTGCCGGCCCACCGGCGTTACCTTCGGTTCACGGTAGGCCCCGAGCATTTTCAGTTCACCGTGCTCCCCTTTGGCCTTACAAGTGCCCCTCGGGTGTTCACGAAAGTGATGGCGGTGGTCGCAGCTCATCTGCGCCGGGCAGGGGTTTCAGTCTTCCCCTACCTCGACGACTGGCTGCTGAAGGCGGGCTCGTCCCAGGCAGTCGTCTCCCACCTCCAGACTACGGCCGGACTCCTGCACTCGCTGGGGTTCTCCATCAATGTGCCGAAGTCGCATCTGATTCCTTCTCCACAGCTCCTTTTCATCGGAGCAGTTCTGGACACGACGCAGTTTCGGGCCTATCCTCCCGAACGGCGAGTCCGGGATATTCAGGCTATGATTCCGATCTTTCTGCCTTTATCCTGGGTTTCGGTACGGATGACCCTGAGGCTGCTGGGCCTCATGGCCTCCTGCATCCTGCTGGTCAATCATGCCAGATGGCATATGCGGGCTCTGCAGTGGGACCTGAAGTTCCAGTGGGCGCAGCACCAGGGCAACATGTC
This sequence comes from Calotriton arnoldi, assembly GCA_963921515.1. Classification (NCBI taxonomy): domain Eukaryota; kingdom Metazoa; phylum Chordata; class Amphibia; order Caudata; family Salamandridae; genus Calotriton; species Calotriton arnoldi. The sequence continues at coordinate 2,093,123 of CAWUFW010001550.1, forward strand.
CGATCACGTCCAGATCTCGGAGGGGACTGCAAGACAGTTGCAGTGGTGGCTTCTCGAACCGGCAATGGGTCATGGGCAGATCCCTCTCCCTTCCCCAGCCAGAGCACACAGTTGTGACGGACGCGTCCCTTCTGGGATGGGGCGGTCACATGGGAGAGGCGGAGATCAGAGGCCTCTGGTCTCCGGCGGAGTCCCGGCTCCATATCAACCTTCTGGAGCTCCGGGCGATCCGACTTGCACTCAAGGCATTCCTTCCCTCTGTCAAAGGGAAGGTAGTGCAGGTGTTCACAGACAACACCACCGCCATGTGGTACTGCAACAAACGGGGCGGGGTGGGGTCTTGGACCCTTTGTCAGGAGGCTCTGCGCCTCTGGACATGGCTGGAACATCAGGGCATGTTCCTGATGGTTCAACACCTGGCAGGTTCCCTGAACGCCAGGGCGGACGAACTCAGCCGCAGGTGCATGATGGATCACGAATGGCGTCTTCACTCGGAAGTGGCGCAAGGACTCTTTCTACAGTGGGGAGAGCCTTGGTTAGATCTATTCGCCACCGAAGAGAACGCGCAATGTCATCAGTTCTGCGTGTTGGAATTTCCAAGGCGGCACTCGCTCGGCGACGCTTTTCGTCACGAGTGGAGTTGCGGTCTATTGTACGCCTTTCCGCCTATACCACTTCTACCCAGAGTGTTGAAGAAGATTCGGCACGACCGGGCCCAAGTCATTCTTGTGGCTCCGGACTGGGCTCGAAGAGTTTGGTATCCCGAGCTACTCAATATGAGCATAGATCCCCCGATCCGTCTGCCTCTTCGGGCGGATCTTCTGTCGCAGCAGCAGGGGACGGTCCTCCACCCGAACCTGTCCAGTCTACACCTGCTTGCGTGGAGATTGAGCGGCGGCAGTTGATTCCTTTCGACTTGCCTCCCGAAGTTTGTGATGTGATTCTGGCAGCCAGGCGTCCCTCCACTAAGGTGGTATACGCCTGCAGGTGGAACAAATTTGTGGCATGGTGCACAGCAAAGGCTGTGAATCCCCTTTCTGCCCCTCTTTCTGAGGTCCTTCTGTTCCTTCTCTCTCTGGCCCAACAGGGTTCTGCCCTGGGTACCATCAAGGGCTATCTTTGTGCTATCTCGGCCTTCCTCAGGCTCCCTGATCAGCCCTCCCTTTTCAAGTCCCCTGTTGTTAACAGGTTCTTAAAAGGCATTACTCACCTCTTCCCTCCTGTTCCGTTTGTGATGCCTCAGTGGGACTTGAACTTGGTTCTTACCTTTTTAATGTGCGCTCCCTTTGAGCCTCTGCATAACTGTCCTCTTCGTCTTCTGACTCTGAAGACAGCCTTTCTGGTGGCCATCACCTCCGCTCGGCGGGTGAGTGAGCTCCAGGCTCTATCTTGCAAACCTCCCTTTCTGTCTGTTCATCCAGACAAGGTTGTTCTTCGGACGCGTCCGTCCTTCTTGCCAAAGGTGGTTACTGCTTTCCACATTGGGCAGACCATCACTTTGCCCACCTTCTTTCCGCCTCCGCATCCTTCTAGAGAGGAAGAGAGGCTCCACCGTCTGGACCCAAAACGTGCGCTCTCCTTCTATATCGACCGCACAAAACACTTCCGGGTGGATGACCAGCTCTTTGTTGGCTACGTGGGTGCCAAAAAGGTCGGGCGGTGCACAAGAGGACCATCTCCCGCTGGGTTACCTTGTGCATCAAGACCTGCTATTCTTTGGCTAAGAAGGAGCCTCCTGTTGGGCTGCGTGCCCATTCCACCAGGGCAACGGCTGCTACCACGGCCTTGGGCCGCGGTGTTCCGCTGCCGGTTATCTGTCAGGCAGCTACGTGGGCCTCGCTGCACACGTTTACAAAGCATTACTGCCTTGACAGTCAGGTCCGGAGGGACGGCTTCTTTGGCCGTTCTGTCCTCCAGGACTTCTTTGTCTGATCTTTGTTCGCAGACCCACCACCGGGGTTGGTATTGCTGGGGTATCTATTCCAAGGTAAGGAATCTGTCACTAACGTGTCTCTTTCAGATGCACAAGTTACTAACTTGTGTAACGATATATCTGTAAGAGACAGTAGTTAGTGACAGATTCCTTACCGCCCACCCATCCTCCCCGTTCTGCGAACTGATTTCTAGGGTTAAGGACATCCCTTTCAGGGCCCTAGTATTTTTCAGACACCTATGTCAGCTTCTTGCATGGCTCTGCGTTCCTGGCGCGGAAAGTCGTGTACAGAACTGACGTCAGCGCGCAGGGGCGGCGCCTAAGTACTGCCCGCGACGTCATCCCGGCGATCACGACGCCGACGACGGACGCAGAGCCGCACGACGCCGCCTACCGACGCGCAAGGGTACTGCTACGCAAAACTTTCCGGATCCAGCCTGACGCCTGGGGATATTCTAAGGTAAGGAATCTGTCACGAACTACTGTCTCTTACAGATATATCGTTACACAAGTTAGTAACTTGTGCGACAAGCATATAGGGGCACTTACTGGAGTGGATGTGTGGGGGGATGGGGGCGGACTTCTTCTTGGACATAAATATGGACACTTCCTCAGGTTCCTATTGCTTAAGACTGGGCAGTTAACCAGCTATCTGTTTTTTTACATTTGAGAATGTAAGCAAAGGAGCATGAAACATATTTTGAGTCTGCTCATTTGAAGGATTCCAGTGGTTGGTAATGGCTTAGATATATCTTTTTGCTCTCTACTTGCAGGCAGACACTGTTGCTTCTTATTTTTCATTTGATTCCATATCAAATTTGAAAAGGACCTGTTCTGCAGGTCCTGGTTCAGAGTATTCATCTACAGCTTGTGTTTTTTGATTCGGATTGCAGTACCCGATTTACAGTACCAGCCAAAACGTCCATTATTTTAATTTCGTGGTGTTCTGTAGCATGGACTATTAAGTTGTAGAGCGTCAACACATTTGACATTTAATGGTAGGATGTTAGTCTCCTTTAGATGAGATCTCCCAATTTTCAAACAGTGTTTGTATCATGACTTTGTTTAGACCAAACTGAAGGTGTTTGTTGTCTAATCACTTTAGAAACTCAGTACATTGTGCTTCTGGATGGAGCCGCCCCACTATGGCAGGGAAAAGAGTTTTAGGCCAGACCCTGCTAGCGACTGCTTAACTGAGCGTCAACCCCAAAGGGCTTATTTAGGAAAATACCAGTGGACCTTGAGGTATCCGTGCAATAATTCATGTGCCCCAAAAGTTTCTCTTTAGAAGAAATCCAAACGCTGCAAAACATGTCACCTGAAGAGTAACTTCCAAAAAGAAATGAAGTCCAGAAGTGTCATCCACGTCTCCATTTTATGGAACCACATGGGCAACACTGATACTAGCCCAACCTGTGTGTAAGGCGGTGATCTATCGCACCTCAGACTGTGAAGGGGGGTAATATTAGACACCTCCTGATTTAGACCATCAGGGGGTACCATTACACAGTGTCCCCTGAATATAAACAGTCATGGTTAAATATGCTTGTCTGCCTTCCCCTTTCTAGTTTGTTCAAGGTAATTTGCCAAAAAGCACCTTTTCCCCACCTCCCCTAGTGTCCTAGTCCAGGAGTGTTAACAATTCATGTACTTGGGTGGTTAAGTGTTTAGACTCTCAAACTTAAATCGGACCCCTGGTATTTATTTCAGTTTTATATAGCTTCAACAAGACCCAGTATGGCCACAGAGCACTTTAAAGGAACATGAGGTAAAGGAAGTACATGGCGAGGAACGTAGAGGGGGGAAAAAGTACTTGATTGGGATGCACAAGTGTCAGTTGCTGATATAACTAAACAAGCATTTGCAATGCAATAGGTCTCGCAGTTGTGAGAGTTTGAGCTATTGGCATTGTAAATGGCAATGCCTTTTATTTACGTGTTGGTTTTTAAAACATAAATAAAAGGCATTGTCATTTACAATGCCAATAGCTTAAACTCTCGCAAATGCGAGACCTATTGCATTGCAAATGCTTGTTTGGAGAGGGAAGTGCTGGGAACAGGCGCCCTCGGAATGCCTGTGCGCCATGGCTCGTCTGCTTCATGGCTGTTGTGAAGACTTCTTATCTGCTTGTTTATTTAACAAGCAGATAAGAAAATTCTTCACGAGTGCTGTGAAGCACAAAGAGAAAAACAAACGCTCCCGATATTTTTTCATTCAGCCACTTGTTAGAATTGGCTTAGGTCGTGATTAATGTTTTTTCCGTGCTTTTGGTTTGCAGGCTGTCACATGGGCTGAGTGAAAACAGATGTGCTTGTCACGATGGGTGGCATCACAAAACTGCAAGGGCGTCAACAAAAGTGACATCCAGCAAACCAAAAGCACGGAAAAAACATTAATCATGACTTCAGCCAATTGCTAACGGTCGAGACACGGGCGTGGATTAAAGTCCCCTTCGTCATACTCTTTACTATAGCTCTTGCAGGCGAGGAGCGCATGCGCGCTCCAAACGCCAGGCCGAGACCTAAAAAGCATACCATCTGAAGAACTAAACGAAAAATAAATGAAATACTGTTAACTATTAGTCTCTCGCTAAGTTTGCAGTAATAAAGTATACCAATGGTCCCTAGGGGTAGTAAGCGCTATACAAATGCAATTACAATACAATACAATACAATCAGGGAGATGGTAGAATACTTTCAGACAGAGAAAATCCTATAACTCCGGACTTGAGAAATTCAGACAACACTGTTAGCTGTGATTTGTATTGTTCATTATTTTCTCAGAATTTCAAATTACTCTGGATTAGTCTAGAAAGGAGTTTTCAGCCCTTTGATTTACTGCCGACAAACGAATTCCTCGCATTTGATGCTAATGTAACTTCAAAAAATAAGAGTTAGAGTTTTTGAACAGTCTTTAAATTTCTTTCTAAAGTATCCTTCACAATTATTACAAGGCACAAAAAGGGCTCACGGTTGAAAGGCATTCATGGCATCTCAAAATAATACTGAAACCGGTTAATAATGAAGACAGGACCTGTCGAAAAGGATAAGGTTTTCCTCGAATACCTCTGGGCAGTCAATCTTTTACAGCTATGCTGTATAGTGAGAGTGGTCCTGGTTGCCCATTGCATACAAGTGCCACAAAGCCAAATCCAATTCCTCCATTTCCATAGCCTACCCGATACGCTTGTTACCTGCTGTGCCAATGAGATCAGTGCCTATTTAGGAAACTGTTTGGATGGCGATTTCCCCATATGTCATCTAACGCCTATTGTGCACTTGGAAATGCCCAACAAATCCACTTGGGAATACACTTTGTGGATGGTTACTTTGCCAAATATGTTGTCAATCTACTGAAAGGGTTCCTAAACATTGAGGACACGTAGTTCCATGTTTCATTACACCCAAACCAAGCCTTCTGTAGATTTTCTGTGATAGCAAAGTATTGACTATTCCTCTAAATGTAGCCTGTTGACTAGTACCAGAACGCCTGCTCCCTAGTTCTAGGAAATATACACAGGACATGTTTCCAAATGTACCCATACGTAAATAACTGGTTTACAAGGGCTCACCCTTTTTTGACCATATTGTTGGTGTTGGCCTTTTAATCAACGATTCCTTTTTATTGTCAGCAAGTGTGGAATATGCTGCATTTCCGTCGGGACAGAACTGTATTCCCATGCTACAGTGTAGTTAGTAGATTTACTATGCCGTCTTTGATTCCTTCCGAGTGACCACCATCCAGTGCTGAGCTCAGGCAGGCATTGTTGTTCCCTTTTAAAGCTTGTCATTTGCATTAATTTGAAGTTGCATGCATTTCAGAAATGTCTTATTTATGTTTGCCTATCAACTTATCTTTTTAGGTAATATTCAAGGAGCTACTATCGTAGATTCTCTTGATACACTTTTCATCATGGACTTGAAAGAAGAATTTACAGAGGCTAAGGAATGGGTGGAGAAGCATTTAGATTTTAATGTGGTAAGTATGATGGATTTTTATGAATTTTGTAATAAACTATGCAAATAAAGTGACAAAAAGCCTTACAAGTGAGGTTATTATAATTGATGCATCAAAGTTTGAATTGCTTTCCTAACGAGCTAGACCCCAAACATTTACATTATACAGTTTGTGTCCATGCGCTCACATCCCATGCACCACATGTACGTGTGTACTGCCTTGCCTATGGTACTACTTTTTTTTTTTAGCTTAAGAACGCTGTTACCCATTGATGTGTCGATTGTTTTGGTGCTCTGTAATGTTTTGAGTACATGCTCTTTAAATAGCCTTCATGTGTTTTTTCCAAATTTGTATTCTGGTTTCTCCCGCTTCTTGAGTGGTAATGAGGACTTCAGCGTCACTTTTCTTGACCCCATAAAACATCAGAATTATCTCTGTTCATAGTGTGAGTGGATACAAGACCTTTCAATTATTACTCAATTCAGTCTGGCTACAGGCGACAACCCATTGAACACTGTTAGACTTGGCATCTTTTGGCGTGTTTCCCCTGAGTTTTTGCTTTCTGACCTCCCGGTTTTGACTCTGTTTTTGGTGGCGTAGTGTTCTGCGCACTTCTCTCACTGCTGATCAGTGGTAAAGTGCAAGTGCTCCCGTGGTAAATTGTGTTATGGATTGATGTTTCCATGATTGGCCTGTTTGATTTATGTGTCAGTCCCTAGTAAAGTGCACTGCATGTGCCAGGGCCTATAAATCAAATGCTGTTGGTGGGCTGCAGCACTGGATTGTGCCACCCACACAAACAGCCCGTAAAAGGTAACTCTGGCCTGCCATTGCAGTCTGGTACTGCCATGTCGACTTGGCAAGTGCACCCACTTGCCAGGCCCTAACCTTCCCTTTTCCTACATGTCAGTCACCCCTCAGGTAGGCCCAAGGTACCCCTGTGGGCAGGGTGCAGTGTATGTGAAAGGTGAGACATGCCCTGGTGTGTGGGGCATGTCCTGATGGTGAATTACTGCCCATTTCGTTTTTCACTATTGCAAGGCTACCTGTTCCCCATAGGACTGAATGGGGAGTTGGTTTATAACATCTTATAAACATTACTGGCCCGGGGAATTAGGTAGGAAAATAGATTTTAGTATGCCTGAACTCAGAATCTAAAGATGCATCTTTTAGTGAAGGTGATTTTTACATTCTGTGTTGGAAAATACCACTTTTAGAAAGTAGGTATTTTCTTGCTCCGTCATTCCGTGTGCCTCTGCTGGAATGTGGATTGCCTGTCTGGGTTTTGGATGACAGAAGGCTGGGGAGCAGGAGTGGCTCCAGATAGTCTAGGTGGGTCAGGAAAGGGCTGAATAGACCTGGGCTGCAATGGGGGAAGGGGGAGGAGATTCCCTTGCACCTCAAAGGGCCTGGTCTGCCTCTGACCATGCCGTCTCCAACTCCTGCCAGGAAGTCACACCAGAGAGGGCAGAACTGGTTCTGGCTGGGCACAGACACTCTCTGCCTAAGAGATCAAAGAATTTTGGGATATAAATATTGGGGCCCAGACCCCCGACTTTTAGAACTCTTTTGGACCAAGAAGGCTGCCAAGAAGAAGAGCTGGAGAAGCTGTGAGGAGGAACTACCACTTTGCTGTGTGCTTTGCTTTGTTGGCCTGCAGTGGCTGCTTCTGTCTTGGGCAGTGAAAGGACTGGACTGGACTTTCTGCAATCTACTTTTGTGAGTTTCTCCAAGTGCTTGAGGTAGAGCTTGCCCTCTGTTCAAGAAGTCTCAGAAACAGCAAAGACTTAAAGTTCTTCAGCACTGGGGACTGTGTGTTTTGTGCTGCAACAGAAGAAAAAGCAACCCGACGCCGTCTACGACGCCGCAGCCGACCCCGTGTCCTGAAGGCACCGCAGAGGGCAACACCGCACTGCGACCCTGGTCTCACTGACAATGCCTGCTGACGCCGCCACCGAGCTGCTGCTCGCACCGCGACCTGTGGGCACCACACTCCGCATCGCCTCGCTTCACGACGACGCCTTGGTATCCCAGACTCCGCCGCTCTACGCCGAAATCTACGCCGCTGCTTGCACTGTGGTTCGAGGGCACCGCTCGTAAAGTTACACGACGCACCGCCCTCATCCCGCACCGCAGCCTTGGCCTGCCGGCGCCATCGACTCCCGTTCGCCAGCCGAGGACAGCGCTTCAGCAACGTCGCCGCTGCTGCTTGCACCGCGACCTGCCAGCACCGCGACGAGCACCGCATTCACTTCGCACCGCGACCCTGGTCTCACCGTCTAGGCCATCTGACGCCGCCACCGAGCCGCTGCTCGCACCGCGACCTGAGGGCGCCGCACCGCTGCACTTCGCACCGCAGCACCCGACGCCTGCCGACGCCAGCGCTCCTGACTTCAACAGAGAGGAGTTCGATCTGCAACGCGTGTGACTTCGAGGGCCCCGACGACTCCTGCACCGACCTCCGGAACCGACCCCTGCGGACGCCGTGTATTCGGAAGCTCAACGTGAGGTCGCTGACGCCCTGCATTTCTAAAAGGTACTATTTGCGGGTCTTCCCGACACCATAGCTGGCCCGCGACGCTGCGGTCAGCCAGAACTGTTTGGATTTGTTTGCTCACAACGCCGTGATGGCTTCGGACGGAGCTATCGACATCAAGGAACTGTTTTTCAAGCATATTTTGATAACTGAAGATTTTTAAGTACTGTATTGTGGATTTTTATCGTTTTTGGTCTTGTCTTAAGTATATAAAAATATTGGATATTTTTCTAAACTGGTGTGGTGTCCTTTTGTAGTGCTTACACTGTATTACTGTTGGTTATGTGCAAATGCTTTACACACTGCCTCTAAGATAAGCCTGACTGCTCGTGCCAAGCTACCAAGGGGGTGAGCAGGGGTTATATAAGGAGTGTAACCTCCTTATCCTGACTATAGTGGTGGTTTCATCCTGGCTTTGGCGCATGCCCTAGCCTACCAAAAATCCCATTTCTAACAAACACCCATTCTTAACGTTGTTTTCTGACACCCCAATAAGCCATAAAGCGCTTTCAATGCTACTTAATACTCTTTTTAGCATACTACTGAGGACAGTGACTGAATCTGAGCCCCTTTTTGGAGCGGAGAAGAAACAGTGATTTTTGCTATCTGATCACCACAATGCACTGATGAACACCTGCGAATTGCTATTCTGACAATCTCTTCAATCATTGCCAAATTGTAATTTTTCACTGGCTTGATCCCTTAAATTAGAGTATACTTTTAGTTGTAAACAAATTAGCTATGGTGATGGCATTCGAGCTTAGCTGACCAGCCAAATTAAGTGCAATTGTAGGGAAAAAATGTAACGACGTGTGGGCACTGAAGCCTTCCTGAAACAAAATAGAGTTCTGACACTGGCACAAGGGGGCAAATGCACCCTTGTAATGCAGTGCCTTGCACAGATGGGCTCCGTGACTAGGTGGGGGGGAAGCGGGGGGGATAGCACATTGTGAGGAAGCAGTGGGGAGAAGGTCTTTCAAATGCCTAAGTTAGTCAAGGGCAATTTTAAGTATATATGTCAACAATTTATGTGTGATAATTATTTACAAGTCCCAGAGTTTGAGTGTTTATTGTGCATGATACTACTGTGTTGTACGGTGTGTTATGGCCTTGCTGTTTGGTATGTTTTCTTAAAATTTGATTGCTAATAGGATGTGTTCGAAATTGGCCATGGAAGGAAATGTGTAGCAGTCTGGTACACGAAAAACTGGTTTCTCTAATGTGATCTTTGCTCACCTTTGATAGCTCGGCTGGATTGATACACCAGTATTTTAAGAAAGTGTGCAAAGTGTTGTATAGCAGCACAACCAAACAAAATTTACATGAGGAATAAAGAACATAGAAGTACACAGCTGGTTTGAGTAAATATAGATGACTGTAATAACACAATAGCAAAGGAAATTGATCAAGGGGTTGAAAGGTTGTAGTGGAAAAATGTCTATGAAACAAATGCCACAAAAGTTGGAAAAATAAAAAAGGCACTGTTCCTGAATTAAGCCTATCAACAGTAAAATGTGGGGCAGGGAATATGCATTCTGGCTTGCTGAACTTCCAGTTAAAACCATATCCAATAAGTGAAGGCTGCAGGTGCCAGTTGTTGAACTGACATTGTATACTGTTAGATGCAGATGGGTCTGAAAGGCGACCCAGATTTTAAGGTAGTTGCAGCTCTGGCTCAAGCTTGTATAATAACGGGATAAATGCTGATAATAGGGTTCAAAGTTTAGAGTACTGGGTTAGTTTCTTTTACAAAAACTCACTTGTAATGCAGTTCTTCAGGGTTGGTGCGTCTTAACCCAGTCCTCTTTGTAGACTGATTCATCTTCCACCAACTTCCTTTTTTCATCTCACTAGTATCTAAAGGAAGCATACTCCTTCAGCAGGGCCTCTTTCCTACAGTGGCAGAACCAAATATTATCCGTGTGGACTAGATCAGGAAACTGTCCATCCCCACGTTCTAGAAACAAATTCAACAGTAAGTGTTAAAGTGTTTTATTATCCTCTCTCGGACATCAGGAAGCTGCCTAGCAGCAAGAAGGGAGTCCTTTTCTCTGAATCCAAGTTAAGTCAAAAGTGTCAGAGAATTAATCTAGTGGTAAAAATAGGGGATTTACTATGCCTCTGGTGAGATATCCTAGTCCAAGCCATTGAAATGCTCCCACACTATTCACTCATTCTTTTTACATTCATATAGTTACTATGCCTAGTGGCATCCACATTCACCCATATTAATTTGAGAACTTAATAAAATGACTGAGGACATTTTTGTGACTGTGGCCAAATCCACTCAACATCCTCCAAATCTCCTTAGTCTATTTACGCAGCATGTTGGTACCTTGTTCAGTTGCAAACCCAGGAATTCCTTCATAGTTGTGTAGAATCAATAAACCTCTGTTATTCCGCGCCAAGATACCCTTGGGTGAACGTGCGCTTTACAGATGCACGTTATATTAGACAGTCTCCTGAATATGCTCCCCAGAAAGGAGCTAGGTAGTAACATTGCTTTTCACCAATAAATGTGCAGGCAGTGAGCACAGGTCAGCTTCCTATTCTGCTTGCTGAGGTATTGTGTGTCCTTGGAAGTTTGTCTCCCAGATGGCCTCAAGCAAGGTGAATGAGTACGGTGAATAGTTGTGAATGCCTCCAGTAACAAAAGGGAATCTCATTAAGTCACAAAATCTGGCTCAGGAACACAGTATCCTATATCTCCTAATTAATGCAACTAGTTTATTAAAGGTTAATTTCAGATTTGAGCTCTGTAGGCCTAATTAGATTTAGGCTGCCTGTTTTGATGTGGATCCTATTTACCCAGCTCCAGTTCTAACTTAATTGTTACATTTGTTTGAAACTAGATGCTGCAATGAATCTTAATTTATCTGTATGAATCGAAATTTATATGTATACTGCCCATCTCAATAACTGCAATCTGCTGCTATGTTTTCATGCTCATGTCAGCTTAGTTTACTGGATGTCTGAGCTGAGGATGTGAAAGTTAAAAACTCGCTTCCGTAGCCAAAACTTTAGATTGGCCTTCCTCATAAATGCCATCTATAATTCTCCTGAGCTCAGCTATGCACTAGCCTCTTCTCTTGGTGGGCGTATTCTCACTCAATTGATACTGAAATCCATGTATGTAGAAGGGTATGTTATTTCTATGTTCTGTTGGGATCCCTGGCTTCATAGCTGAAGTATGAGGGGAGTCACTGGTCGGTTATCTCTGTGATTTAGACTATTTTACAATAAATATTTGCCCATACATCAGTGAAAACCTGGTAGAACTTGCTTCGACAGCAGTGCAGCCGAGAGTTTAATGCGACTTCTAAGCTATTTGACGTGTACAAACATTGTGATGTTAAATCCTACTGCACGTTTCATTGACGTTCAGGCAGGCCAGCCTCTGGAATGGACAGTATGGTGATCTGAAGTCTGTGGTTTGGCCCGGGATATTCTCGTGTGGAGATGCCCAAAGATCAAGCAAAATGCACGTAAATGTTGAATGAAGTAAAAAAAATCCATCTGACCGATGCTGTTAGTAATGGAAAAGTTTTGTATCGCTGCCTTCAGCCCTCTAGCTTCTTTTTGACTAGGTTTTACTATATAGAGGCCCTATGCATACATTGTTGACATGCAAGTGGTTGGTGATGTTTTTGTGCTCAAGAGGAAGTGACGTTCCTCAATTTTTTTATGTTCCACTACACGAGCTGTACCATCGTGTTGTAATGTCTTATTTCCCTCACCGTGTATTGGTGTCACTACTACACATCGCTTCACAAAGATCTTTGTTCCATCACTGTTGATAGAAAAGTTGGAGTCACAAGTTTCCTCCTTTGTTCCAAGCAATGACGACCTTAAAAGGGCCACAGAGGGTATTCCCTATGTCCAGGGTGGTTGGACCAGGAAATAAATATTTGGTATATCTTGTTTAAATAATCTATAATTCTATGCCCAAAATGAATGCCTGTTATGAATTACCAAAGCCTATACATTAAGATTTATTTACATCTTTGTAGAACACTTCTTCGTAGCCAACCTTTTCATCTTTGTAGAAAAACCTTAAACTTTTGTTAACCTAGTAAAAGGCTCTTTCCATCTGACCTTTGGCATGTCAGTGTAGCACCAAAACACCTGTGGGTGGACGTTATGCTTTAAAAGTATCCTATTCTTTCTTTCTTAAACGAATGGAGCGCCTCCTTTTCCACTTATAAATGAATGAGGTTTATGATACTTACTGTAAATCAAATTAAAATCAAAACACAATATACAGTTATTAACTTCACCTTGTTTATAATAAGACTACAACTTTGAACAGGTACATAAGTAAATGTTTTTATTATTCATTTTTACTGAAGTTGTTTTTCAGCATAACATAGCAAACTTACATTAGAGACTGTAACACAAGGCAGTCTGTAAATTATGTAGCCGATATTTACACCGATAGCATTTACAATTAGTTTTGAGTTAACTTGTTCCAACTCGCTGTGAAGGTTTCTAATCCAAAAATATGAATTGAAGAACTGGTAATGACACTGCCCAAATATAAGAGGCTGACTTTCGAGTCTAGAAGCGGTAGTCCTGCAGGAACTGAAGTTGTTGACATCCATAAATGTATTGGAATCAAATGCCAACATTTATTGAATTGGTGTAATGTCCAGTTTGTAAATCCCGACAGGAATTGTGCAATTACAGCTTTATTTTTAAATGTGCTGCAAACGTGTGACTTAAATTAATTTAGAATATTCCACAGAGGTAGCAAGATATTTTCTGTCCCAGATGTCATAACCTAGTGGGTGTATAATGTTGCCAAAAGCTAGTTTTAAAATGCTGGAACTTGACGTTTGCCACATTGCCACTTTTGCATAAGCAACATCTATTTCTTGAAGTTCATGCTTTAAATATTCAACTGTTGACCCTCGATCCACTAGTGGTTCAATTCACGTGCATGGTTGATGTTTGCTATTAATTGGACAGTTGTTTCTAGACATTTGCAGTTTATACAGCTAACAGTGTTAGGCTGTCAGGAGGAACATGTTTTTCCTCTTGTGTTGTGTAAGCAGGGAGCGCAGTTGCTTCAGGGCTCCTTCAAAAGATTTACGGTTGTGGTGGCTGTGATCCTGTGGAGTGTTCCCTTGGGCTGGTGGCCAGGTCAGTCTCTTCTGTTGTAGATCCAATAGGCTGGATTGGGATTTCCTTGCTGAATGAGATAGGTAATACCCCTCTGAAAGGTTGTGAATGGGGAAATGTGGGTTTCTCCTCAAGCGCTTTCACAGAATCCTTCTATATGTTATGAAAATTTGATATGAGGGTGATCCTACATGGGATATTAAATGCTACTAGAATTGTTTCTAGTGGAGTATTCAACAGCAGTGTTCTTACTGATCGGAGTGTGTTCTTCTGCGCCATTTATTAAAATTAAAAAAAAACACCAAATGAAACCCAGCCCTGGCCCTCTTAACATTGTGTGCGAGAACTAAGGCAAAGCTGTGATCCAGACAGTGCCATCGGGCAATGTGTCTTACTTGAAAATCAAGATAGCCCTTCATATCCACTAATTAGTGAAGATATATAAAAGCTGGTCGTCTTTAAAACGTTCATTTGCTAGCTGACTCAAAATGTAGGATTCCACGTGATACTAAACTACATTGTGCATGCTGCTACAACCATCTCCAAAGTTCAGCTGGTCAGCATCAAACATGTTAACAAAAACCTAGGTTTGTATTTCCTTAGATTGAAAGGTGGAATATTTCAGACTGGGAAGACTGATGCCATAAATGCTATGACGAATTATGGCTTCCATGATCTTATTTGAATCGGATCAGAGAATCTAATTTCTTTAGCTTATGCAATGTAATGACTTCATTCCACAAATGGCGTTATTTTGAACTCCATATGTTACTTTTACATAACTGTTGTATTTGTAGAATACTTGCTACCTCCTGAATCGGTCTCTTGTTGCCATTCACAGATTATACATGTTCACTGTTACCCAACCCAGTGCTACTCCCTTCTTCATCCTCTGAGAGAAGCTTGGATGAGTGGTCAAGTTGTCATTCAGACCGATATCCATGGGGTCAAACTGAGATAACTGACCTGGCCGAACTAGGTCATATTTTATTAAATACCTTTGCAGACGAACGTGACTTTGGGACTGCAGAGGATCAGAACATAAGCCTGACAAATGTTTTTTTTTTTTAAATCAACGTACTTTGTTGTTCTGCAGAGTTTCAGGTACAGGAAGAAGAGTTGAAAGGGAGTTAAAGGGTTTGGGGTAATTCATTAAAGGTGTGAGGACATTAATTTCCAATACAATTGCCTCTTGCTATTTTTCATGTTACATGTTGGTGTTTGTTGGACCTATAGAACTTGGAGTGGGGACATGAGGCTATAATAAACGTTAGCCAAAAATTGAGCTTCATTGTGAATATGAACGCATTGAATGGTGATTGTAGACAACAACTTCAATGCCCTTGTAGTTTCCTGCAAGCCTTGTGGTGCGGGCATTGATGCTATGATCCTTGCCTTCCGATTGCCTGCAGGCACTTTACTAGTCTTGCTGAACTGGAAATTAACTAGTTACATAGAGGAAGAGCGGTTCTAAAAATGTTTTTATTGCCCTTTTCCTTTGGAGTCCCATCATAGTTTGGGCAGTTATGTTCCTTGAAACCTGCGTACACAGGCATTAATCTTCTAAACTTATATTAACTTCTACGTCCATGCAGCATGACTTCATTCTTTTGTCGAACGTTTGGTTGTGCCTCTTGCTAACCTATCAGTGTGCAGAAATGGAAGGTTGTATTCTAGTGCTTACAGCCTTTGCATCACCTTTTCCTTTGTGTTCAGCTGTAAGAACCCGTTGAGCAGACCTGCAGAGACTGTAAATGTCAGTTTTGCAGCCCACAGACCATTTTAGCAGGGAATGCTGTACATCCTGTGCACTTGCAGTGCCATAAGTCAGTGTCTTGGGCATTTGAGGACAGTTGGGCACTGGCCTGTGTGCTAAGGTATATGAATTTAAGGACTGAAACATAGCTGAATAAAGCTTCTAACATGAATACTACTTCACAGGTGAACAGTCTTTTATTGAAGAATTAGAACAGTCTTGTATAACTTGGCTATTACTTTTACAAAATGGAGAGAACTTACCGTGAATTCTTCTTTTTTCATCTTACTTTTCTTTGTTTTTGTACAGTAGAAACATTTTCCATGGTGGATGTGGGGCTTGAACAACAATATACATCAGTTGCAAAAAAAAAAAAAGAAGTAATGACAGTAAACAGATAAAAATAAATGAATACAGAAATTCACACTAGATGGCCTTTCAGATTTTTTTTCAAAGTTGAAAGCGTTGGTGTTAGACCTGACAGCGTTAGGGTGGTCTTCTCCCAAACTTTTTGCCTACTTCAAATTTGCTGTATTCTTTTCGTTGGCCTTAGGACTCTGAGCACTTTACCACTGCCAACCAGTGCTAAAGTGCATGTGCTTCTCCCCTAAACATGGTTTGATTGACTTATCCACAATTGTCATATTACATTTTTTAATAAGTCCCTAGTAGACTTCACTACCTGTGCCCAGGGCCTGAAAATTAAATACTACTAGTGGGCCTGCAGCACTGAATGTGCCACCCACACAAGTAGCCCTTTAAACATGTCTCGGGCCAGCCTGTGTGTGCAGTTTACACTGCCATGTCAACTTGGGATTTAAAACCCATTGCCAAGCCGTAAACTCCCCTTTTGTTACATATAAGCCACCCCTAAGGTAGGCCCTCATTATTCCATAGGGCAGGGTGCTGTGTAATTAAAAGGCAGGACATGTACTTTTAAGTTTAGGATGCCCAGGAGTCGAAAAACACTTGAATTCGGAACATTAGAAAATCCTTATTACACCTTATAAGCTGTAATTCCTGATTGAGAAGGAACAGCTCTGTCTTATCAAATCATTGGAATGGTAAAGATAGATCCTCTTTGCTGGCAAGGTTGAATTTATCATTAATATTTTAGAAAAGCCACTTTTAGAGTGATCTTCAAGGGCATGCTGGCTTGCCTCCTGTTTTAAGTCTCAGGGATATCACAGTCCCACCCCCTGCTCCTGTGCCTAGTCCATTGGAAGTGGATCCAGGTGCTTGCTCCAGTGGAACAGACGCAGCCTCTGAGGCATTAAGCAGAACAGACTTATTGCAGCTGTTGCAGGAAAGGAACTGGCACATTGTACTTGGAACCAGCGGATTGCCATCGGAACCAGCGCATCGCTGCAGTGAGACTATCGATACATCCCCTCGACTGCGTGGAGAAAACCAGCATCTCGGATGCGGTGCTTTGTCTTCAGAACCAGCGCATCACCATCTTTGAGTGGAGAAAATCAACTCATTACCTCGACTGTGGGATTGACAGACTCATCGCTCAGCTGCACCCTGCATCTCGTGGTTGCAACCAGGATCAAGATACTTTTGTTCAGTGGGCCTTTCACAGCTCCTGTATCGGCCCCTCGGTCCATCGCGGTAGTCATGAACTCTTGACTTTGCCCCTGTCCAGCACGACCAGATATCCCCCATAGGCACTTATTGCTTCTAGGCGCTATTTTTACTTTTGTTCTATAAAAAAATTAATGTTGACTTCCAATTTTTGGATTTTTGTCGTTTTGGTCTTGTTTTATTTATAAAATCATAATCTATTTTTCTAAACTTTTATGGAAACTTTTTGTGGTGTTTTCACTGTTACTGTTTGAAGTGTTGCACAAATATTTTGCTGCTCTGTGCCAAGCACCATAGGGTGTAACTGCAACAAGTGATGGGCGAAATGCTGAATGATTCAAACATTCTCCCCCAGTCAATAGATCTGGGTTAAATCCATTGTTCCTTTGCCCACTACGCCACCCCAGTTTGGACCCAGCCATATGCAAATCAGTCTTGACCCTGTGCCTCATGGGAACAGTCCAGACCGAACTGCCAAGCCAGGTCCTCCCTGGACCGGAAACAAGCATCCTGGGACCGGTTTCGGGGTATGTCACCCTTCATCAGCCAGGCTAGCTTGTGGCACAGTGAGCAAGGGACCCACGTCTGGGCATACCCTTCCCACTTAGGGCGAAAGGTGTAACTGCAACAAATGATGGACGGAATGCTGAATGATTCAAACATTCTTTTTGTTTTTGCATTAAGCACCATAGGGTGAGCACAGGTTTATTTATAGTTTGTATCTGACATACCCTGACTAGAATGGTTTCCTGCTTGAACAGGTTGCATACGTCTGCCAACCAGAAACCCAATTTCTAATAGTGGGTGTAAATATGGGAGTAAGGGAAGAGAATTTCATCGCCCTGGGCAGCTGTAGGGTAATGGGAATTTGATCGTTGTTGTAGAATATAAGCCTAAGTTAGGCAGGTAGTTTCAACTGAATGCACCCCTCCGTAGATTGCCAATGCAGGGGTATGAATGAAGATGCAAGGGTAATTGTATTTTTTTTTTTTTAAATAGAGCTTTCCACAAAACCAACCACCTGTCCACTCGGGCATGGTGGCATGTCCAACTTTGGAACACCTTGATTTTTACATTTCCAGTTACTGATAAGCAAATTATTTACAGATGTCTTAAACTGGTAATTTGCCAGGTTGGTAAAAATATCTCCTTAATTCCTGAATTGCGTCATTAATTGTGAATGAGGATTTTGAGGGATTCAATCATTTATTCTTGTGTGCTACCTGAATGTACTAGCACTCTGTGAAGGAGTATTTTCCAAAACGTACCAAAAGCATGGTTGTACTTTTTAAAGGAATTTGAAGCACCAAATAGCGTGCGGTCTCCTTATGTCTGCAAGGCAAAATCTACGCCAAAAATTATTAAAGCAAGCAAACTTATAATAAACCACATTTCTCATGGAGGCATACATATATTTTTTTTTTTGTCAAATATCTTTTTATTGGTTTTAAAGATAGCGAGAGACATAGAAATGCAAAAAATAACATGTGGGGAAAGGAGACCCCAATGCCTAATCATCCGAACAGTACAGTGTGCTAATAGAACGTATACAGTTTGTGAACTAGGAATCGGCGATGTATGAATTACTTTAGCCGTCAGCTTTCGCGCCTCCCCCCCCACCCCCCTCTCCCCCAGAAACCAAAGAACATGATAACTTAAACTAAGGTGTCATGGTCAATAAAGAAATATCACATAGTTACTACAAAAGGTCACTGTTTAGGGAGAGGGAAACACTTCCGTCGTAGAATTCCTTTCGATAGCTCGAGGGTGTTAGTGGCAGTTCTAGATATGAAAGAGATGGAGAGCTCGAATCCTCGGACCGCATGCAAACTGGGGCAGTCCCTCGGATAAGTATTCTACCAGGGGGGCCCATACATAGTCAAAACCCTTGCGGGAGTCCTCTACAATGTCTGCCATTCTCTCCATCGCCAGAGCCCGCCACAATCTGGCATGCCATTGCGTGAGGGAAGAAGCCTCTGATTTCTTCCAAGCTGCGGCTACAGCCATCTTGGCCGCTCCGAGGCAGAGCCACATTACCGAGCGGTCCCCTTATGTCTGGCGCTTAAGCTTGGTATCCCGGATCCCCAGGAGTGTTCTAGCGTGTCTGGAATTGGGTAACTCAAGCTCTGCTTGATTTGGGCTAGGACCTCCTTCCAGAAGGGCTTGATGTGGGGTCAGTCCCACCAGATGTGCCTAAAGTCGGCCAGCTGCCCGCATCCCCCAGCACCTGTCCGAAGCGTTGGGGAAGATGGAGTGTAGCCTCTGAGGGTGTAGGTACCATTCGTACATAATCTTGTAATGGGCCTCCCTTAAAAACATAGAGCGGTTAAACTTGGTAATATCCCTGTATAGTTAGGACCATTGTTTCTCCTGTAGTGGAGTGTCCAATAGTGTATCCCAGAACCTTTGGTGTCTCGAGGTGAGCGGGGAGCTCCGCGTCTGTAAAAGGGAGTAGAGAAAGGAGATGGTTCCCCTCGAGGAGGCCCCGGACAGGGCAAATTTCTCAATGGGAAGTAACTCCCTGGTAGCGGCCAGCCATACCTGCGGTTGCAGAGCCCAGTGTTTAAGTTGTAAATAATGGAATTCCTCAGGAGGTGGAAGCTGAAAGGCCTTGGAGCACTCCGGGAAGGAGAGCAATTTCCCCCCTTAGAACAAATGAAAAAGCGCAAGGCAACCCCCCCCTCTCGCCAAGCGTCGAAGGGGCCTTCCTGTAATGCCGGAGGGAATTCTGGATTAAAGTGTATGGGCTTGTACGAGGAAGGAAAGGTGGTGAGGGGAGTGGTTCTGTTCAAAACGTCCCAGACCCCCAGGGTGGTCGCCGTAGGTGTGCTGATGTAGGCGTTGCGTGGCCGATGCGGTTTGTGTTTCCACAGTAGGTCCCAGATCCTTCTCCCTGTTATTTGTCTATCCATATGGAGCCAGAGTTTATCCGATTCTCGAAGGGACCACTCCGTGATCACCCTCAGTTGGGCCGCCCTATAGTAACCCAGGAAGTCCGGAAGGGCCAACCCTCCCTCCCCCCTCGGCCGCATCAGCATTCGGTTGGAGAGTCTTGCCCTCTGCCCCTGCCAAATAAACTTGGTGACCATTGTTTTTAATTCGGAGAACAGCGCCCTATCCACTGGGATCGGAAGGCCCTGGCAGAGATGCAGTAAACGCGGGAGGATATTAATTTTTATAG
Organism: Calotriton arnoldi; assembly: GCA_963921515.1. NCBI lineage: Eukaryota > Metazoa > Chordata > Amphibia > Caudata > Salamandridae > Calotriton > Calotriton arnoldi. The sequence continues at coordinate 2,113,194 of CAWUFW010001550.1, forward strand.
CGTTTATCCTTCCTATCCACGAAAGGTAGGCTGTCCGCCATCTGGCAAAGTCTGCTTTAATTTGGCGCAACAGCTGGGGGAAGTTCGCCCTATAGAGGTGCTCCACCTTGGGGGTGAGTTTTATGCCCAGGTAGGTGATGTCTTTGTGGGCACTACGAAAGGGGATCGTGCCCTCAATAGCCCGAATAGTGTCTATAGGCACTGTGAGATTCAGGAGGAAGGATTTCGAGTGGTTCACCTTGAAGCCCGAGGCCTGCTCGTATGAGGTGAGCTCTGCCAGTATCGCCGGAAGGGAAGAGTGCGGTCTCGCGACCGGTAGGAGCACAATATCCGCGAAGAGGGATATCTTGTGCTCATCCGAGCCGAATGGGACTCCCCCTATGTCCGGGTTGGATCGAATGCATTCTGCAAAAGATTTCGATGCTGAGCGCAAATAAGAAGGGGGATAGGGGGCAACCCTGACGGGTGTCCCTAGAGAGATTGAAAGATTCCGAAGCCACCCTGTTCACCAGGACCTTATAGCGCGGTGCATGATAATTCGCTCTGACCATCCCAATAAAAGTCTCGGCGAAGCCGAACCGACGTAGAGTGCAGGTCAGAAAGGCCCAGTCCACCCGGTCAAAGGCCTTCTCCTCGTCCAGCGCGAGAAGGACCGTGGGTATTGCCTTCCTTTGTGCTTTCTCGATAATATGGACTACTCTTCGCAGGTTGTCATGGGTTTGTCTCCCCTTGATAAAGCCCGCTTGATCGGCCTGCACCAGGAACGGCATAATGTTTTCCAGGCGGGTGGCCAAGATTTTGGAGTAGAGCTTGGCGTCCAAATTTAGGAGCGCTATCGGCCTGTAAGAGGCGCAGAGGGAGGGGTCTTTCCCTTGTTTGGGGATGACAGAGATCAGGGCTTCGCCCATCGAAGGGGTCACATGTTGCGTGGTAGCGATGTCATTGAAAAGTGTTACCAGGTGGGGGACGAGATCTGGAGCGAATGTACGATAGAAGTGGGCATTAAGGCCCTCAGGGCCAGGCACTTTCTGGAGCTTAAGCGAATCGATCTCCTTCTGAACCTCCTCAGCGGTGAAGGGGCTACTTAGTTCCTCGGTGTGAGCGGGTACCTGGAGCAAGGTGAGGCCCTCTAAATATTGGTCTTGGGCTCGTGAGTCTGGTTGATCCGCCGTGTACAGGGTGTGATAAAAGTCCCCAAAAGCCTTGGCCTTACCCAATTCGCTCTGGTGGAGGACTCCCTCTCCATCCTCTATACTCTTGATGTAGTTCTTCTCCTGCCGAATTCGTAACTGGCGTGCCAATAACGAGCCTACCTTGTTCCCACCCTCATAGTTACGGGCTTGGAGGCGTAAAAGTCTTTTCGGCCCCATTAGTGTAAATCGCTTGGAGTTTCCCCTTAACCTGAGTGACCTTACGGAGGGTTTGTACCGAGGGGGAAGCCTTATGGTCATTCTCGGCGGAGCAGAGTTCGCTCTCGAGGAGGCGTTCTCCCTTGCGTTGCGTCTTGAGCGTGGCCTCTAATACGATACATTTTCCTCTAATGACCGCCTTGAAAGCGTCCCAATTGTTGGCTAGCGAAGTGTGTTCCAGGTCATTGAGGTCAAAGAAGTCTGTTATTGCCTGTCGTAATTTGTCTTAGAGGAGTCCATCTCTGCACAGGTAATTGGGGAAGTACCACCTGGCAAATATGGAGTGTGGTGCAGGCCAGTCTAAGGTCAGTTCTAGGGGCGCGTGGTCCGAGAGGCAGATCGGGTGAAACTGGGTTCCCGACACCGTATAGAGGAGGGACTGACTCATGAAGGCATGATCTATTCTGGAATATGTCCTATGTGAGTGGGAGAAGGAGTAATCTTGGGTCGTGGGATGGGCATTCCTCCAAACATCTATTAGGCCCAGCCCTGGTAAAGTTGCTTGAAGCGGTTTGCTGAAAACCCCCACTGCTGCCCTATGGAAGTGTGTGGTATCCAGAGACGGGTCCCATACCATATTGAAGTCCCCAAGCAGTAAAATGTCGCCTCTTGCGAACCCCCCCAGGGTAGATAAAGAACTGAGGAAATAGTGTTGCCCTGTGTTGGGTGCATATAGCGTCGCAATCATGCACGGTCTGCCCCGTATTTCCCCCCTCACCATAACAAACCTGTTTTAGTCTGTTTTAGTGTCATGGTGAAGAAAGGGGGTCGAAGTGTGAAAGAGCAGCGCCACCCCATTGTGTTTGGTGCATGCCGAAGAGCGAAAAATTTGAGGGTACGCCCTGTTTCAGTCGGTGTTCCTCTTTGCGGAGAAGGTGCGTCTCCTGGAGGGCGGCAATTTTAATCTGGTGATCATGAAAAAATTTCCAGATCCGTTGCCTCTTGTTAGGGGAATTAAGCCCCTTGACGTTCCATGTCAGACAGTTAAACCCCCACCATTTGTCAGCAATACCAGTTCAGCTAGGCCAACTCCCTCCCTTGCACATTGCCCACTAAGTTGCCCCCCCCCCCAACCCTCCACCCTGCCCCAGCAACCTAATAAGAACAAGCATTTGCAATGCAACAGGTCTCGCAGTTACGCAAGTTTGAGCTATTGGCATTGTAAATGGCTATGCCTTTTATTTTGGTTTTGGTTTTTAAAACATAAATAAAAGACATTGTCATTTACAATGGCAATAGCTTAAACTTCGCGTAAATGCGAGACCTATTGCATTGCAAATGCTTGTTTTAGGACTTGTGCCCTGGCTGCACTTCAGTTTGTGCCTCGTCGTGGTCCAGCCTGAGGTGGCAGGCAGGGCCGGTCCGTCTCCTCGCCAATGTGGTTTTGTGGGCCCAAGGCCCACATGTTAGAATAATAACTAACACAGACACCAGGGATGTGGGTGTAGAACTTGCTATGGGCACGTGCGCCCGCTTCTTTCATTGACATGATCGCCTGATTGGTAACGCCTGTGAACCATGGATATGAGGTGGGTGTAGGCACAGCCCAGAGGGAGGGGCTGCCTCGTTACATGTCCATCAGGACACTACACACAGCGTCATACAGTACAATCCGAGTCTCTTCATAACCTAAATCAATGGTTCTCCAGCTGTCAACTTTGAAAGTGTAAAAGGCTGAGTGCGTCAGCTCCATCGAGACTGGAACCTACAAGCTGCAGGATGCATAAACTTCTCTACAGCAGGTGCCCAACCGAACAAGCCTTAGTGCACCGTGAGCCCGTCTTATATCGACTGTTTTCTTCTAATATGCACCATCCAAAAACCGACTGAGAATAATTAATACCGAACCATAGGTCAAATGGTACATGCTAAAATCGGAACAACACGTCACGCTAGCCTAGCGTCTCTGAAAGGCTGGCAAGCCTGAGGTAGAGGCGGGGAAGTCAGGCCAGTTTGCCTGCCTGAGGTGGCACTCACTAATCCCATGACTGCACAGGCACTTCCTGGGCGTATCACAAGCCCCTGCAGCCCTTGTGGAGCAGAGGGGGGTGTAATGTTAGCCGCATCGGGACGCTACAGGGGGCACCTGCCAGTGCCTTCATGAGCTCACAACCAGCCTAAGGATGAATATATATGCAAGATACAGGACTCTCAGGGGCATCACGGCCTCGTCACATCCTGCAGTGGGGGCCCGATCACTTTGTGTTACTCCCACTGGTCCGGAAGCTCTGGTATGTGCGAACTCGGAACGCATCCCGATTTCGAAAGGGCATCAGAGTCTATGAAAAACACGTTTAAAGGCAACACTGTTGTCTTTCCTGACTACTCATCAACATTATTTTAAGAGCACGACTGAAATCTCGAATGTGTGCAAAGCGACGTGCCAAATAAAGCAAGCCACACGACTTGGACATGAATGGCAGCAGACCCCGCCTCCCCCAGCAGGCAGGGAGGGTGCTGCAGCAGTGGGAATCGTCAGAGTTCACTATAGCCAGCAGCACATCTGTCACTGGGTGCTCCGCAGCTGTGCGCCCCAGTGAGACATGGCAGTCCAGCAGAGCCCCGCGGAACGGCACGCCAGCTCTGGAGTTTACTGGTAAGTCCTGGACGCAGACCCGTGGAGAAGCACTAACCCTAAAGGCAACGCGTGGGTGGGCGTCCAGCTACGGAAGTTATTTACACATTTTTTGTGCAGTTTTTTATATAGGGCGACCTCGACCCGAAGGTACTGGAGCGCTTTAAATGGGCACCAGTTACATTACACACATCGGGATGAATATATTATTAAAACCACTGAATACATATTGAGACCGAACAAGGGAAAGTAAAAGAGCGCCATGCGCGCGTTGTAGGCACGCCGTGAGCGTGCACATCGGCGTGGCCTGCGGCTCGTGCCCAGTGGCGGCGCCTGCGTACTTCGCCGCCGTAGTTGAAGAAGTGCTGCGGGGATCGTGCGGTACAGGGACGGGGCCGCGAAAGCAAAAAAAATACAAACAGTAGAGGAAGTCCAGCGGGAGCCCACCCCGCCTTCGTGAATGCCGCATGGTGCGGCCAAAGCAGGATTTTAGGCGGGGCTCCTGGGAGCAAGACGGAGCCCAGCGTGTTGCTGCAGTGACCGGCTGAAGACGGAGACCAGCCGAGGAGCAGTGCAGAGTCCCCACAACAGCAGGTAAGTGGAGTGAGGCATGCTGTGCATGTAAAGCGCGCCGCGCTTGGAGCTTGCGTGCGCATTTAAAAGTGCTATTGCATGAGGCTTGCAAGGACGGAAGGGGGACAGGAGATGTGCACAGTGCGTGTTCACGGGCGCGTTCACATTTCCAGTCCGTCCTGCGCGTGCACAGCTCCCGTCTCCCTTCCGAAGCAAGTCAGCAACAATAAGTCTCGCTAGCGACAGCGCTTCGCGCTGCGTCGCTAGGTCGAGACCTAAAAAAAGCAATAAGGTAGACTGTGACACCAAAAAAACCAAAGAAAACTATGGAAGAAAAAGATGAACTGTGTCCAACTTAGTCCAAAAACTTGCTCTCGGAGGTCCTCGATCACGGAGGAGAACCTCATTACGAGCAAAATACTGGGGCGGACCAAATTCCGCCGCCGAGGCCCCTTATCAGTTCCACCTAAGGCATAAGCATAACTTTGTTGTAGAATCGGTGATTTTCGACCCCCGACCACCCTTGCAATAGCTGCTCCCAATAGTCCGTACAGGTGGCCCCGCATTAAACAGGATAAGTGCAAGTCCTCCGCTCCGTCCACCCGCCCATTGATACCTCCTTACCGCACCCGTGGTGGGGAGTTTCTTGACTTCCCTGACAGCAAGTGCGGCCCATCATGGGCCTCACAGTTCGCATACGTCAGTCCAGCGTTTGCACAAGTCCGACCGTGCAGGTGGCTCCTCGATAAGTGAGGTTAGGTGCAAGTCCTCCGCTCCATCCGTCATCCCACTGATATCCCCTTGGCAGGAAGTATTGTGTGTCGCTGACAACAGGTACAGTCCAACCGTGGGGCAAACAGATCATAGACTTCAGTCCGGAGTGTTCTTGCTCCCTCGACCCATTCTCCGCCATATACCTCCACCTTGTCGCTCTCGCGGCCTCTCCCCCTTGGTGTCCCTCGAAGGTGCAGCGTCGTTAGATGAGATCGCCAAGCCCAGAAGGTCCGCCGCCTCCGCCAATTCCGTGCAGTGAAGGTGTTTGTTGTCCCATTGGAAGGCAATCCCAAAGGGATATGTCCATCTGTACTTAACCTTCCTCGCTCTCAAGAAGTCGGTGATCGGGCGGAAGTGCTGTCGTCGCATGAGCGTGGCCTGGGCCACATCCTGGTATAGCGTGCACATGGCATTCTGGAAGGTGACCTTGTTGGTGATCCGCGCCTTCTGTAGGACCAATTCTTTGATCTTGAACGAACTGAATTTCGCTCTTATGTCTCGAGGCCTCCGATGCTCCCCAGGGAGCCGCGGCCCCACTCTATGAACTCTCTCCAGCCGGACTTCAGGACCTTCCTCCCCCAGGACTGAGGAGAAAAGGCCCACCATGAATGCTTCCAGGTCCGGACCCTCACAACCCTCCTCAAGATCGTGGACTCTAACGTTGTCTTGGCGGGACCGATTTTCCAAATCTTCGCACTTGAGCAGGGTGGTCCGCAACTGACCTCTCAGCTCTGCTGAACCTTCTTCCAGGGGTTTAATACGATCGGCCAGCTCCTGGTATTTCACCTCGAGGTCCAGCGTACGGGTGCCCACCTCATCAACATCCGCCTGTATGGTCACCAATTTCTCCCTCATCTCCGCTCAAAGAATCAAAGGAGGCGTCCAGATCAGCTCTGATGTCTGCTTGGAGCTCCTTCTTGAACTCCCGGAGGGAAGACAGGTGGTCCTCCCTTGTGAGCGCCATTGATCCTGTTGGTTGTGCCGCCTCCTCACCGGACGTCCCCGCACCTGCGGCGGCGAAATAATTTGAGACTAAATTGTTGGGGGTCTTTTTCGGTGGCATAAGGGAACACGCTCCCTGGTCAGCTCTTGGCCACCCCCACTGCCTCTCAAAACCAGACCGGGCTCTCTCCATTTGTAGGGGACCACCTCCACTCCTCTGCCTCCTCAGGGGGCTCCCCAGGCTCTGTCTGTGTGCTGCGAAGCGATCTCTCCTGGATTCCTCCCGGTGAGTGTGGCGATCGCGCCACCCATGGACCACCTCAACAGGCTGTACCCTCAGGCTTGGAGACTCTCAGGTTGCACGCTCCCTGCAAGGCTCATTAAGACTCATGAAGAAGGGAGCCTGTACTCGCTCCTTCGTTGCACCTTGGGCTCACTTCTTAATGCCAGCTCGCCATGGCGGCCATTTTAAGGTCGGGCACCAGGCGGCCAGCACTGCGTAATGGACTCCTCTTTTGCCCCACTCTTGGACTCCGCAGAGATGAAGGCCCCCGTTTAGCGGACCGCTTATGGTTCTTGCCGCTGGCCTGGCCCCCCTGCCAGGGGAAGCTTCCGATAGGAAAAGCAAAAGTCCCGGGAGCCTCGCCTTACGTTGCGGCCCCCCTCAAGGAATTCGCGCCCCGCTGTTGGCTTCCTGATGCGGGTCCCCAGAGTGCTAAAGGGGTCCCCCGTTGCACCGCTCACCTGGCGAGGGCTTGTAAGCTTTGCCACTCGGTCGTCACCACCACGGGTGGGAACCGCCACAAGAAGAGGTCCCAGTCCGGGGCAATCACGGCTCCGCTAGCTCCTCTTACCTAAACAGCGGGGGCCCATAGTGGGTAGAAATGGGCTGCTGGCTGTTCCGGTCGGTTGTCATGTCAGTGGGCTCCCTCAGTTAGTGGCGCTCATCGCTCCTGGTTGAGAGCGCCGCCATTTTGCGGGTCCGGTCGTCTGCTAGCACCGCTCTGCTGACTACTCGCTGCACCTCCTCAGAGGCACTCAGTGGGTTGCTTCGAGTGCCCCCGCAACTCCACTCAGCATTTCGGCCGACGGGGGCTCCCGTTTACCACAAGGCGGAGCTCTCGGCTGGGAGAGCCGCCATTTTGCGAAAACCGCCCCGGGACGGTCTCGATCCGCTGGCACCACGCTGCCACTCCACGGGGGCTCCCCGGACCACAGCACCCCAGCGGTTGCCCCACACCTGGCTGTTCCTTGGGGTGATCGGGGTGCGCTTAAAGACGCCTCTGGGCATAATTACTTCGGGGCCTGGGACGGAGCCGGTTGGAGTCACGTCCGATCGGCCATGATGGCTGGCCACGCCCCATGGAGGCATATTTTAATGCAGTAAGAACATGACACAAAGGAAAGACGTCCCTCTTATACACAGTAGCAAGTGAGAATAACAGAGCAGGAAATCTAGAGGGAGGATTGTTCTGATTCTGTCAGTAATAAATTCACGACTTTACTCCAAGTAGGCACTCTCCCAGAAAACACTTTTTTTTAAGACACTTCATGGAGCCTTGAGTAAACTGCAAATTTTCTGGTTGGAGCGAAAACTGACCGGCTAGACTGAAGTGTTAGAACATGTGAAAGGATGAAGATTCATGCCCAACTAGCTTTCAGCATCTTCTCCACCATTGTGACGACCACCATGCTAGTGCTATTAATGGACTATGCCCACCGCAGAGAAAGTGTTTGCATGTGCAGACTGCAAGATAAAACTGATGCAGTATGCTCTGTAGTTTGGCTGTACGTTATAGGAAGAGCTCCTCAAAGTCGCTGTGCCATGCACAGCACTGGTTCCTACTTTCACACTAGCTCGAATACGAAGGGGGTGTTTTTCATTTGAACAATCCATTTACATAGGCGATCTCAGACTGAGTTCCTCTAAAAGCCCAAATAAGTCATAAGAATTCATTAATTTTAAACTGGGTACTTAACCTTCCTTCTGCCTTTAATGAGCCAAAGGACTAAAACAAGCCTTCCACAGTGACCAGTTTTTCAAATCTGATATAGCCTGTTGCAAAGTGTTAATGGCCCTATCAAGACAGTTTGTTAAAAAAAAAAAAAAAGAAAATGAGCTGGACCCTACTGTATCATCTAGAACAGACCATGCCGCTGGGTATGCTTTTCTATTACTGATGGCTATTAACAAATGGGGAAAATCATAAGGCATCTCTTAACTTGTGTCTGAAGTGTGGCATCAGTGACTGCTGTTACAGGATCCAGTCTCTCCATCTGTGATTTGGGTGTTGAGAGTTCAGTTTGTCTGCAAATCAAATCTGTAGTGCTTGGTCCCCGGTAATGACCATATTGTCTGTAACTGTGATTGTCCTGCCAAATTTTCATTCGAAACTCCTGGAATATGTACTGTCTGAGCAGCAATTTGACATTTGGCATTTGAGGCAAATATCCCAAATTTTGTTCGCCTTGGGGGGGAGAGGGGGGGCTGAGACAACTAAATACCTGGGATTGTCTACCTGCTGTCTCGTTCCCAGTGGCTGACATACTTCCGACATATGGTCTATTTTCAAGAGAACTGAAGACTCTGCAGGTCACTAAGGCTGGCCAGCAGCTTTAGTGCATCAGACACTTTACAATTACTGGACTGGAGCCAGAGCAGGTCCTGTTTCAAGCTCCATCTATTGAAGCCACAACCTCTTTCCTTTGGCTCATGGATTGATTCCTGCACTAGCAAGCCTTGAACTTTGCAGAAATCCAAAGATCCTGGAAAACAACTTGCCTTGAAGTATACTGCGAAGGCCAGTTACCCTAACTTAGGATACTTACATAGTGAAATAGAGAAAAGTAATAACCTTCACTCGGCCTTCATATAGTTTGGTCAATCTGCCTGAAGCTATGATGTGGTTCACAGGATAACGAATCCCTAACAAGACTGTGTCCCCACAGGTTTTAGTTTTGTGGCTGTTCATTAGGTCAGTGACATTTCCAAGGCAAGCGAAGTGAAATTCCCAGCATTGCTCTCTCAAATAAAATCTCAACCAACTGTTGAGGTCTTTATCTGGATCAATAAGTGTGTGCTTGACGTCCGGTTTCATCAGAAAACGTTGAGTTGCATATCTCTGAGGAGGAAAATACCTCTGTCTAGGTCAAACCTCTTATTATATACCCGCCTCCAGTTCATCCTTCTTTGCACTGCCAACATGATCCTATACACTCTGGCTCTGTAGAAAAGAAAGCTCTGGTACTTAGTTCTTTGCAGAGAGAGCATGAATTGTCTTCCTTAGCTGAGTGAATTGCAAATGCCACTGATTTCTTTTCTTGCTTGTTGTAGCAAAACTATTTTATTGAAGAGCACTACCGGTTGGTAGCCTTTTGGAAAGAAAAAAATTAGTAGGAACCCATTTAGTAGAGGATTGTCAAGCTTCCCCTACGTTAGCACACTATTTGTCTTATCCTTATTTAGCTTCAGGCAGCTCTGGTTCATCAAAATACTAATATCTATTAGCACAAAATAGTGGGGTGCTTACTGTGTAGCTGGTCAAATTGGATTATAATTTAAATTCAATGAACAGTCTAAGATGCACCTGTGGCTATTGTATGGAAGGGGTGCAGGCCTCTTAAAATCATAAATGTTACCAGACCTGCAGGTCTAGTGACTTTAATCTACTTGATCTAATTGTAATGCTCTTGACCCCATAAGCTGGTTTCAAATTTTGATCCTGGGCAAATATTTTCATTCACCGAGATGCCATTTTCTTCACTGTCACATATGAGAGCACCTTCAAATATGCGAATTAGGTGTCTCTGCCATACAAAAAGCTCTTTTGTTTGATTTAATAGACTAAACTTTTGCTCCATATATAATACAATGCAAACAAAACTGTGGTGCACTCTGGAGCGCATCTAACTCAGTGATGCTAATCAAATAGAAACAAAAGTAAAGAAAAACATAAATTGAGATAAGCCTAACAACAAACACCCACGGGACGAGTGGTAATAGTTCCATAAACAATAATAAAACCAACACCGATAGTAATTACATAATATTTATTCAGTTTCACAGAACGAACAGCACAAAATGATTAAACAATCAAAAAGCGCGACAGATATGTACTATACAGAATCATAGGCTGTCAAAATTTAACAAAAGCACCTGAGAATTATACCATATAAGGGCAAACTCTTATATTGATACAAGACCAAACAAGAATTGGGTAAATTCCAGCAGTCCATATTATGTAAATAAGTCGACTTTTCAGCCCACAGGTAGACTTGACCAGGGCCATCATCCGGACATTTTTTTTTTTGTGTAAAACACTGGGCTGCCTATTATTCTGTATAGTATATATTAGTCCCCAGAATGGACCAGTAGGTCCTAAAAGTAGCTCGACCTGATAAAATCTGTCTTTGAATAGCGTGTGGGAGAGTAGTTTTTTCGAAGCCTGGGGCGTATGCTAATTTTGAGCAAATAAAGGGAAAGATAATGCAGTCTATGCCGGCAAGATATTCCTTGGGTTACAAGTGAAAGCAGAGGAGAAATAACCTCGTTTGATTGTAGTTCTAGGGCCAACTAAAAAAGATAGAAACCATTTCAGACAAGTGATCTCTACACCTGAGGCAGACACCACTGTTTCGACAAGGACTTGGTAGTAGATGATCTATCTAATAAGATCTGCCATGGCCACTCACGGTCTTCTAGAATCCATGTTCTGTACATGACCACTCATCTAGAAGCATGGTTTTGCAGTGTGAATCTTTTCTGGATTCACATGCTGTGCATTACTCCGCCATTTAGTGGGTGGGTTCGGAATTGTAGTCTTTCTTTACTTTTTTTTGTTGTTGTTGTTGTTGGTGTGCATCGACATACCACCATCTGGTGTCCTCCTGTGATATAGACGGTCTTCCTCCGGAAGCTCCCACCTTTGGTCGCCATCTTCAGATTCTTTTTTTCCGCCGTTGGGTCTGGATCGATACTGAAGGAGCTCCCAAGATTGGAGAGAAGAATCGACGAAAATATGGAAAAAACTTCAGAAGGACTGCGGTAGAACGTTTCGACTTTCAAGATTTCAATCAGAACGACCGGAGTTCGATGAAAGCTGAAAAACTAATCTTCGACAATCGGAGAATGGGCATGCAGGGGGCTCCCTGTGCGCAGTAATGGATAAGACACCGTTCAAGTTTTGCAAAAATTGTTACCACAAGTACGCTCAAAGATCAGCATCCAGTCTGCAACCTTTGCCTACCGCTGGATCACCGAAGCGAGGACTGGAACGCGTGCTCTGATTTCACCCCGAAGACGTTGAGGGTGAGAGAAAAAGCGAAGAGCCAACTATAACATGCAAGGCCAAGGACCACCACCATCGCTGCGAGACCTGGGCCTCTCCAGTGAGGAGGACGACAACGTCGCTGAAGGGCCAGAAGGCGACTAGCACAGACGTTAGTCGTGGAGGTCGAGAAGAAGACTTCGAAGGAGGTAAGGTAGTTGTCGACCTTGAAAAAACTAGAAGTCTCAAATCTGACTCTAGACCCACGAAGGGAGCCTCGGCGTCGAAGCACTCGATGACCGCAGTTGCATCCAAACAAAAACACATCGAAGGATCCTTGTTACAAGGACTCCGTAACGGCAAAGCCGCTCAAAGCCAAAGACGTTTAAAGACAGTCTAGAAAAGGACGCCTCGGCGCTGAAAAAGGAGAGGTCCAAACATGCTTCGACAGCCGGATCGGCGTCCACAAGCACGAAGCGAAAAGCCGAAGGTCTCGACGCCGAAATACACACGGCCGAGATGGAGAAGAAAAGGAAGAGAGACTAACCCGAAATGGCAAATATTTTACAACGTAAAAGAGTTCGGCGAAAGCTTAAATTCAACATACTGCCGAAAACGACAATTGAAGTTGAGAAGGTCGTCGAGGAGGTAATGCCTCCGACAACACCTGAGCCGCTCGAAGAAGAAGAATTCTTCGGAGTAGACGTAGAGGACGAACAAACGTATGCAGGATCAGCTATCTCAGACTCAAGACCTGCAATGGCAAGATCTCGACACAGAATCACCCGAGGAGGTTGTGGAAACATATCCTTCGAGGCCATCACCCCCAGATTACATTGGCATGTATAATCAGATGATTAAGAAAGCTGCTGAAGCATATGGAGTGCATCTAGAGGAAGAAAAACCACAATCATGTTTTTAATAGAGACTGATACCAACACAATCAAGAAATCAATTCCTTCCAATGCTGCCAAGTGTATTGGACCAGGGAAAAGAGGCATTCAAAGAGCCTGCAACATGCAAGGCTATCACACCAAGAGCAGAAAAGAAATATAAGCATTCCTCTAAAGACCCAATATACATCAGAGGGTCTGTACCAGCTGACTCTATTATTACTTCCACAGCAAGGAAAAGAGCAAATGTACCAACAGTAGGCCCACCTCCAGACAAGGAAAGCAAGAGGATGGACCTTGTAGGGAGGAAAGTAGAAAGAAGTGTAGCAAACCAATGGCGCATAGCTAATTCTAATGCATTGCTAAACAGACATGCTTATCAACATTGGGAAGCGGTAGGAGAATTGTTTAAAAACCTACCTGAACAATTCCAAAGAAGAGCTAGCCATTTGGTGGAAGAGGGTAAAAACATCGCTAATGCATGCTTGAAATCAGCCCTAGATGCTGCAGAAACATCAAGTAGACAAATGATGATTGGTATCACAGAAAGGAGGCATGCATGGCTGAGAATATCAGGCTTCAAGCCAGACGTGCAAAATAATATAATTAACTCACCGTTCAATGGCGAACAACTGTTTGGAAGTGTGGTTGATGACAAACTCAATCAATTAAAGGACAACGGGACAGCCAGGTCCATGGGTGCTCTACAATTCAGAGGCATGCGTAGAGGCACCCCCTCAAGGAGACCAGCAGGTAGAGGTACACACCAACCTGCTACTTCACATCAAACTTTCCAGCAAACATACCAAGGAGCAAGCCAGTGACAGCAGCAGGGACAGCAGCAGAATTGGCAATATCAACAGGGAAGGCAATCCTTTCGAGGGTGTCCCCGTGGCAGAGGACGGCCACAAAGAGGCGGACAACAGACCACTACTAAGTCACTGCATTACAAAGAAGGTACACTCACAAAGAACAGCAATGAGTGTACACACAGAAAAACAACCTATGCAAAACCCTGTCAGTTTACAGTTCCTCCAGCATGCCACACCAGTAGGAGGCAGACTAAAGTATTTTTTCAAAGATGGAAGGACATAACGTCAGACAAATGTATTTTAAACATCATACAGTACGGATACTGCATAGAGCTAACAAAACAACCTCCAAACAGGAGACCAAAACAAAAGATACATTCAAAAGCAGAATTATCTCTGCTATTCAAAGAGGTGCAGGAACTTCAAGAGAAACATGCAATAGAGCACGTCCCACACAAGGAAAAGAACGGAGTATATTCTACATACTTCCTTCACCAAAGGTAGACTGAACATTGCGCCCAATACTAGACCTAAGGTTTCTAAACAAATTTATAAAGACACAAAGATTCAAGATAACTGCACTGCAAGAGGTGATACCTCAATTTCAAGAAGGTGATTACATGGCCACCATAGACTTAAAAGACGCATACTTACATATCCCTATGAACAAAAAACACAAGAGACTTAAGATTTGTGGTCAACAAAAGACACTACCAATTCAAAGTACTGGCTTTCGGTCTAAAGTCTGCACCAAGAGTGTTCACAAAGTGCCTAGCAGCAGTAGCAGCACATCTCAGAAGGCAGGGGATTCATGTTTACCCCTACTTGGACGACTGGTTAGTAAGGGCAAACTCTTACAGTCTATGCAAACAGCATATACAACAGGTGATAGACACTAGTTCAACTGGGGTTCTCCATACATTGGGAAAAATCATCACCAGAGCCAGAACTCATAAAGGTGTTTTTAGGCGCAGAAATAAATACAGTATAAGGAAGAGCATTCCCAAGCGAAAAGAGGAGATCAGCCTTATTGAAGGAGACTCATCTATACCAGAAGGGGCAACATCTGACAGTGACAATAGTGGTGAAATTACTAGGAATGATGGCCTCATGCATTCATTTAATTCCCAACATTCGACTACACATGAGACCATTTCAAGAAAGGCTACAGGCACAATGGTCACAGGCAACAGGGAGTTGGCAGGATCTAGTGGTTGTCACACACAGTTCATCAGGAGATGGCATGGTGGAACAAAACAAACATAGCACAGGGAAGACTTTTCACACCACCAACTCCGACAGTGACCATACAGATGCATCCCTAATGGGATGGGGAGCACACATGAACAACCTCAAAGTGAGGGGATTGTGGTCACAGCAGGATGCAGTGAGAAACATCAATATCTTGGAGTTGAAAACCGTATTCTTAGCCTTAAAAGCCTTTCAGAAAGAGCTCTACGGGAAAAAGGTGTTGATACAAACAGACAACACAACCACAATGTTTTACATCAACAAGCAAGGAGGAACTCAGTCTGTAGCACTTTCAACACTAGCTCAAGAGATTTGGCGATGGGCAATCCCAAGGGGAATAGACATGATAGCAATACACCTACCAGGAAAGGACAATGTAGGAGCAGACGGACTGAGCAGACAAACATCAACCCATGAGTGGGAACTAAATCAAGCAGAACTCCAGAAGATTTTCAGGAAATGGGGGACACCACAAATAGACCTATTTGCAACACCCCACAATGCAAAATGCCAAAATTTTGCATCCAGGCAACCTTGCAATCGGTCCCTAGGGAATGCGCTTTGGATAGACTGGTCAGGGATATTTGCTTACGCTTTTCCCCCCCAATACCATTACTGAACAAAGTAATCAACAAATGCAAGATCAGCCAAATGACAATGATTCTCATTGCAGCACAGTGGGCCAGACAAACTTGGTTCTCAGAAATAATGGAGATGTCTCAAGGGACAATGCACAAATTGCCAAAAAAAGAAAGATTTGCTAACAATGCAAAACGGAAAAGTACCTCACCCAGAACCACAGAGCTTAGGCCTAGTGGCATGGCTCCTGAGGACTTAAAATTCGCACATCTCAAACTACCAGAAAGCACAATGGCTGTTCTAAGAAGCTAGGAAACCAACAACAAGAAAATGTTATACAGCGAAGTGGAAGAGATATACACAATGGTGCCTTAAACGTCTTTCAAGGAAAATTACAAAGGAGAGAACAGTGCTAAAGTACTTGACAAATTTCTAGAAAGTAAATTATGCTATACATCATTGAAAGTGCACTTAGCAGCAATCGTAGCGGATACCAGAGGTGAAATGGGGGGGGGGGGGGGAAAGTTTCTTCACTTCACATGTGGTCAAAAGGTTCCTAGAAGGAGCAAAAAGAATTGCACCTTTAAAAATGGTGCCAGCACCCACATGGAACCTGAACATAGTTATAGCACAAATGATGAAAGCACCATTCAAACCACTGCACAAAGCTATGCTGCAAATGCTCACACTAAAGACTGCCTTTTTAGTGGCAATAACATCCTTATGTAGAGTTAGTGAACTACAGGCGCAAACACTACAGGAACCTTACTTCGAAATACATAATAACAGGATTGTCATGAGGACAGATCCTCAATTCATACCAAAAGTGGTATCAAGATTCCACATAAACCAAAGTATACAAATACCAAGTTTCTTTCAAAACCCAAAGACCAAAGCAGAAAGCTTTGCACACACTTGACGCAAGAAGGGCGGTCATGAACTACCTGGAGAGAACCAAGGAATACAGGAAAACAAAAGTTCTTTGTATCCTTTGCAAACAGTTTTCTGGGAAGACCAGTGACCAAAAACACCATTGCAAGAAGGATAGCGAAAGCCATACAGTTATGCCACAGGCCAGCAGGACAGGCCTTACAAGGTGCCCCGCTGGCACACTCAACAAAGAAAGGGGCAACTATTGCTTTTCTAGCTAATTCACGATATCTGCATGGCTGCAACATGGTCTTCAGGGCACACATTCACAAGGCATTACTGTGTGGACATTCAAATGAATAAAGAAGCACAAGTAGGACAAAAGGTCTTACAACATCTATTCACAAACCAAAGCTCATCTTCCACCCAGCCACCACAAGACTAGCAAACCGCTACAAAGTCTATGCACAGCATGTGAATCCAAAAAAGATTCACGCTGCAAAACGAATAGTTTCTTACCTGTCGGTGTAGTTTTGCAGCTTGAAGAATTTTCTGGATTCACTAGCGAACCCACCCTCCTCCGCCAGGAAAGATGAGAATAGGAGGAGAGAAGAAAAAAAAAAAGAATCCGAAGATGGCGACTAAAGGTGGGAGCTTCCGGAGGAAGACCGTCGACGTCACAGGAGGACACCAAATGGTGGTATGTCGACGCCCACCACCAACAAAAAAAAAAAAAAGAAATACTACAATTTCGGACCCAACCACTAGATGGCGCAATAATGCACAGCATGTGAATCCAGAAAATTCTTCAAGCTGCAAAACTACACCGGGTAAGAAACTATTCGTTTCTACACTATGCCTTTGGTGAAAACAGATTGTTAAAGTTGACACAAACCACTTTATCAAACATGTTACCTAAAATTTAGAGACCGGCTGCGAGTGGGTAAATACTGCCACATAAAGTTTAAGAGCGACTTTTCAGAAAAGTGAAATGTCAATTGTTTTAAAAATCTAGTTCCAATTTATTCAGTGAGTGCTTTATTAAAAACCTTGCAGGAAGATAAACTCCATTTTAAGATTACATTGTGTGGATGCTCTTTGGGATTTCCTTTGTTTTTAGCTTTTACGGAGTATGATGGGTTTAAACTAAACTTACATGAGTGGGTGGGGATGGGTCTAATTGTGATGTTACGACCTACTTGTAATATGAGACTATCCATTGTAATCACTTGCAGCTGTTGAGCTCGGATGTCGAAGCCTGCTTCTAGAACCAGCACAGATTTTTAAAAGCATCTCCCTACATGTACAGGTACCTCAAGAAAACGGATTTTTACTTCCTCCTGTAATCTAGGGAGGAATCTGTTTGCAACGTTACTTTTTGAAAAGTTCCAGGCAACTGAGTTTGCCATCTAGGGAGGAATCTGTTTGCAACGTTACTTTTTGAAAAGTTGCAGGCAACTGAGTTTGCCATCTAGGGAGGAATCTGTTTGCAACGTTACTTTTTGAAAAGTTGCAGGCAACTGAGTTTGCCATCTAGGGAGGAATCTGTTTGCAACGTTACTTTTTGAAAAGTTGCAGGCAACTGAGTTTGCCATCTAGGGAGGAATCTGTTTGCAACGTTACTTTTTGAAAAGTTGCAGGCAACTGAGTTTGCCAGTGACTTAGTCCCTATACGTTTTGCAACCTATTTTGGGTAATGTATTGCTTGCTATTTTCAAAGTATGGATTTCGTTTTTTGTATTTTTCTTGAATGGTTTATTTGTAAAGCCTCTTACATCAGAGGGAAGCATGGCAGAGGGGGCAATCGTTGCGTGTCGCTAAAATATGTCCCCGTGTAAAAATGATATAGCATATTGCATGTGCCTCGAACAGCTATGCGATCGCTGAACTGCTCTCGGCCTTGTAGAATGCTTACAGCGTCTTGAAAAGGTAGTGGGACATATTTGCCAAATAAAAGGAGTCTCTAATTTGTTTTAAAGCCATTGATGTTATGGAAGCGAACCGGAGTTGCCCATAATTGTTCCAGTCCTGTAGTTTTTTAATGCTCTACAATAACTTTGAAATTATTGGTGCAGGGTGAGATTTCTTTCAACAGAATGCACCTCATGATGCATTGTTCCTTTGGAGCGTTCTTTCAGATAGAAGTGTGAATTAAATAACATTAGATGTCATAAACCTAGAGTATGAATCAGTGCTTTCTGCCTCCCCGTTTCCTGTTTGTATGTTTGTTTTTTCTTTAAAGAAAATGCTGTGTGCATGCTATAGTACTTTGTCTGTTGTAAAAAATCTTATCTATAAATCTATATCTTTCGTACATGTATGTCATTCATAACAGGACTGCGTGAAAAGCATGTGTAACCGGTTTGTTTTTTGTCTCCATGCTCCCAGTTCTGTGTAAAACAGGTAGGTTTTCCAAAGAGTACTGTTGTCTTAAATTCTAAATTGATGAGGCTACTGTATTCTTGACCACAAACCTTTCTTCTGTTGGAATGCTGTTGATTTATCTTTTGTTTAAAATGTGATTGTTGTGGAGAATGCTTCGTCCACTAGTCTTGTAATAAATTCCTAAAGTCAAATATATGCAGAATGATTAAGCTTTAAAAAAAATTAGCAATTTCAAAGTTGCAGGTGGTGAATTCATTCATGGTATTTAACTTTGAAGCAACATTTTTTGTAATTACATTTTTTTTATTTGCTTTTATTTTATAATCCTGTCTAAATTATTCAAAACTGTGTACATAAGTCCTCTAGGAGCTGTAAAGAATATGTGCATGCATGTTTATGAGTTCACTCTCGTGCTCTGTGTGTGTGTATATATATATATATATATATATATATATATATATATATATATATATATATATATAGTATGTGTGCACCTTCTCGACCTCTTCCTTGCTTTTCTAGATCACCCCCATGAATATTTTCCGTTTCTGTTTGTTGCCGTGCAGTTGGATAAAGCAGTGAGGAATTAGCGTTGTTCTTGTGCAGAGAACCTTGCTTTTGGTTTTCAGTTGACCTCTTTAACAAGTTTTCTATGACTCGGTTTTTCAGCCGAGGAGCCCTATCATGAGCCACTCCTTCATCCATGTATGAGCGCTGACGTTTACTGTTATAAGTCTTAAGACCTTTGCATTCTTGTAAAAAAGGTCAGATCAGAAAGGTGATTATGTTAAGCTGTGATAACCCCCTGGAGCAGAAGAATAGTAGGGAACCTGCATATTCTCATTAGCATCCCTGGTGTTTTAAATAAGATTCGATTTATACCTGTTATGGGTGCTGGAAACAGCCATACCTTTTTCCATCTTGCATGTAACACCTTTTCTCTTTTTCTATTAGAAAGAAAAAAGTTTCTTAGGCTTCTGAGATGTAAAGTTGTCACGCGTTTAAGCATGCGTTGAATGTTTAGTTGGTCTGCTGTAATAGGCTGTTTTGCACTACATTTCCTAAGCCTCTGGGGCATCGGCACCAATTGATAGATGGCACTACCGCTATCAACAGGGTAATGTACTCATGATGCCCGTGGAGCAAATGCATGGAGCAGATGCCTCCTTTGAGTATGCTTTATATAGTTTGACCACCTGTTGCATCTCTTGTGAGGCCATTAAACCCTGTTAAGTCTGATCAAACCTCAGAAGGGAAGATTCGATTATTACATCTATTTCTGGACATACATCAGCTTTGTTCCACCTCAATCTTTTTTGTTGAGGTACTCAATGACAGAATTTTGTCCACCATCAGGTGAGGAGTCGTTCAGAATTTTTATATAGGCCCTGCTTTGTCTCGAGCATCAGTGTTCAATACTTTCCCATGTCAAAACATTTAAGGCTGTAAATCATAGGATTCTTCCATATACATTTATAGAATTTCTATATATTGTCTACTGTAGAATTCATTGAAAAGTTTTGTGAATGCTCAGCAGACTAAGCTACTCCAGCTGGTATACTTGCAGCTTAATTCGCTCAGTACTCTGCTGGCAAACTCATTCAAGACTCCTTGAATCCCAAATCTGCTTGAAAACTCTCTTAATCGATAAGTGACCCTGTACTTCAGAAGATAGATTTCTCCCCAATTAACATACTGACTTTCTTCCATCTTGCCTTATGCCCCTGTGCTTGTATTACAGCTCATACCGATATTTTTAATCCTGTTTGAAGTCGTTCATCAATACCCAACAAGCTTCAGGATTGCTCCCTCATCGCCTGCAAATGCTACACTCACTGCTCAAAACATCTGGTGCTCCCATCTGGAGGGGACCTGACGGTTCAGGCTGAACTTTTCCATTTGGGGCAGGAATAAGACAGATTTGCACGTGGCTGGTCTCTGCCTGTAGTGGCATAGTGGGTGACACATAGATTGAAATGCCACCCCTAGTGATGCACCTGCCTGATAATTTCCTAGGAAAATGTGTCTCAAATGCTAAAAATGAACTTCTAATCATTTTGTAGTTCATGGCTAACAATCTGATTTTCCTTCCCCCAAAAGGCATTGAATTCAGACTAAATATTCTTCTTTTGAAAATTAGAAAAGAGAAACAATTCTGCTTTGATGCTGTGGGACATGGAGTTTCTGAATCCTTCTGTTGTCTAATACTGTGTACAATATAATGCACTGTAGTTTGTTTGCCATGTCATAGCACTTTTTATTCTTCTTTGTCATGTTGCACAACACACACAAAATAATATTGACAAAGCTAATAGCTCTCGCATAGGCCAGCGCTTCTGTAGGGCTTTGAGGAAAGGTTGTGGAATCTGACTTCAGCTATTCTGAGTATTGGCCTAAATGCCTAATTGAAAGTAGGAAATGTCAAGTCCCAGCTGGGCTATATATATATTGGTTTTAAAGGGATAAGACCTCTGAAAGTGTTCCTGAATAAATCTTGAAAGGGTAACTATTTGGTCAGTTGTGTAGAGTTCCATTACGTTTCTCTGCATTGATAGTTGTACATGTAAGTGAGTTTCTTTTCAGGGAATTACTCCACAAATACAGTTGTGCATGTCTGATGTTTCTCATCGGATGATTGCACTGCCTTTCAGGATCTCTATCTGTATAATCAGAGTATATTCCCAGCCATCAGTGGAATCCATTCTTTATGCTAGTCCTTAAAGTGAAAGATTGTGATTCTTGTGAAAACACAGCAGTGAACTGTGTGTATATATATATATATATATATATATATATATATATATATATATATATATATATTAAGGAAAACATCCTTCAACAACATCCGAAGAATCCATTTTATTTCTATATATTGTGTGAGCAATTTCTTGACTACCCAGACTTCTGTTCTCAGGTTGCTCGTGTTTCCATTTGGGGGCACCTGACCTGACCCTTCAGGCTAAACTGTTCTTGTTGGAGCAGGACCAAGACTGATTTGCCTGTGGCGGGTCTCTGCCTATAGTGGCATAGTGGGTGAAAACACATGGGCTGTCGACGGTGTGCCGATTGGTGAACATTATCAAGGTGCCTGCAAGCTTTTCTGTAAACACCACTCCGTGGCGCACATTGTTAATTAAGTTGGGATACAAGTTCGCTGTAAAGTTTCCTAGAGCAGTAAATAGAACTAGTATCTCGTGAGAGTTACGCGCAGCACTCCTTTTGGCTGGTGCGGAATGAAACGATGCCATCCGGTTTGTACTGAAAGGAAGACTTAATGGTGCAGGCAATGGCGGTTTAGTGTCTCAAATTCATTTTGGCAGATGGGATATCCGGAAATCCCATAGCTGAACTAGCAAATGTGAAGCGTGAGAACGTGTTTCTTTTAAGCATTGAATCTTGGTGCACATGATTCTTTTTCAGGAAGTCATTTTAGTTTTTTTCTATGCAGACAAAACTCTCCACAAAGACTGTCTGAAATATTTCTAGT
Organism: Calotriton arnoldi; assembly: GCA_963921515.1. Classification (NCBI taxonomy): domain Eukaryota; kingdom Metazoa; phylum Chordata; class Amphibia; order Caudata; family Salamandridae; genus Calotriton; species Calotriton arnoldi. Next base: position 2,135,011 of record CAWUFW010001550.1, read on the forward strand.
TAAGGGTGTAATGTCTTTGTGATTATTTTTGATTTTGTTTTTGGTTTTTCATTCTTCCCAAAATGGGTGACAACAAGAAAACGTTAAGAATGAAAAGTTTTGCTTACAATGGCATTTTAGCTTCTAGAGCTTTTTTGTTGGCTATTATGGTTATCTGGAAAGGACTGCTAAGGAACGGGCTAAATGAATTTCAGGACTAGCAAGAACTGGCCCCCTCATGATTCTGCAGCCTGTGAATATTGTAAATTGCTTAATGAAAACAACGTTCACCGAAAGTTTGAAATCTCATGAACCTGGTCTCTGCTAGTGTAGTGGACAGTTGTGGGTATCAGTCTAAACATTTGTGTATCATGATATGTAAATGTAGGTGGGGTGATAACCATTGCCCGTCATAAGAATGCAACCACACTGAAAATACTTTCTGCTAACCTATCCACGTCTCATTGCATTTTGACGGTCATCAAGATGAAACGGGGCAGTGCTTCTGATTTAATGAGTTATTCTCCAGCCTTTGAGAATGTGTAAAACTTAATGTCAGAGCGCTGTTTAACTTTTTTATATACATTTTTATTATGTTTAAAATGAAACCTAGTTTTATCTGTATTACCATGGCCCCTAGATAGATCATCAACATATTCATGTTCAAAAAGTGCCATTGTGTAAAGACTTGGTCCCCAATTGCCCTTCCATAGATTTCATCGCAAGAATTCTTCTGTGGATTGAAAAGTCACTTTAGATCAAAGTATTACCCCACGTAAATGTCCTTCCAAGTGGCCCAAAGCGTAATCCATTTTTTTTTCTTTTGGGGCATACCTGTCCTTTTTTTGCCTTTTCCATGTCTATGCACCAATCCTTACCACTGCACAATTTTTCAACACTTATATTTTTAGATTTACTCTGTATTAAACTTTAGAAGTGAATAAAATTAATATCATGACGGATAGCTACTTTAAAAAAAAATATTACATTTTGTGCTGCCAGCTGTATTCTATATGAAAACCCTATGTAAATTGCTTTTAAAATGCTATAAGGCGAGTACATTATTTGCATTTTTTTTCTTCAGAATGCAGAGGTTTCCGTCTTTGAAGTAAATATTCGTTTTGTTGGTGGGCTGTTGTCGGCGTACTATCTCACTGGTATAGAGGTAAGTTCACCCAAATATTAAATAAAGTGCTATTGTTTTTTTTTTTATAACTTATTTTATGTTTTCTAAACTTAATACATGTAAGAAAGATTACCATGACAGCTGGCAAATGCAATCTTTTAATATGGCTGTTTTAAGTACCGTTCGTGAATGTGCAGTTGGGTTGTGTGGAGTTGTTACAGAACGTAAATTAACCTCTAACATCATTCTAAAAAAATTATGAATCTACAAGACATCGGCTGCTGACCATGAAATACTGAAGGGGCAAAGCATTTTTTTTTTTTTTTTTTTTTTTGCAGAACAGTGCTTTGATTGTGGTATTGAAGTTTGAAGTCTGCTGTTTAGAGATTATAGTCTTTGTTTTTATACAGGCTACTGTATTTTACTGTCTAATACTTCAGCTATATCAGGTTAGAGCTGAAGTTGAAATCCCTGTTGGAAGCTTTGGTAACTATAGAATTACTTTGAGAATTTCCACACAGTACAGCAATCAGGTTTGAACTTAACCCGCCATCTCCCTGTGACTTATTAGCTCAGTGGAAGGATACATGTTGCAACCAGTTGGAGGCTATGGGCACATCCATGATAGACTGACTGGATGGTATGGCTATGACATCAAACACTACTTGGAGGGATTTTTTTTTACCTGACCCTGAGTGTCCGTGCCCAAACAGTGATATCCCATCCCTATCCACAAGTGATGATGCTCATTCCAGGTCTTCCTCTCTTATTAACATCCTGTCCTGGAATATAGTGGGTATTAAGTCCAAGTTAGGGTCCAAGTTAGCCTGGGGGAGCTTTATTGAACAATTTGATCGGTCTCCTCCAGTAAACTTGGTCCCTTGACCCACTATATAGGTCGGGCTGTATTACCGATCGCATTCCGGCCTGCTCTGTAGGAAGGGGACGCCCTTCTGGTGTCCTCCTCATTTGGGCTGAAGTGACCTTAATGTTAAAATATGCCCTTGCAGCCTTTTATTTCACATGATATTCTGTACATATCTGGTACCAGAGAAGATTCACACACTTAGTATCCAAACAATGTTTATAACGGGGTGGGTAGGGGGGCAGGGGGGGAGAACCTGGTGCTTGGCGACCACACCTCACATAGTGCCTCCTATGATTTACATGACTGTCATCATTGCTGGTGACTTGAACACCACATCTGAACCACTGGCCACAGGAAATGCCTCCCATGTTGGTGAGGAAGATGAGGAATGGGAGACACGGACACTCAACACTAAATCAGTGAAGCGATGGACAGGTGCTGCTTATCAGCTCCTGTCTTCTGCCTTACTATGTGACCTGGGGGCATATGTTGGCCGCACAGTATCTGATCCCCATGGTGCTTATACCTTCAATCGCCCGGCCACACATGCAGAATTGATTGCTTCTTAATCTCTCTCCATCTCTGGGGTAACCTGGTTGATTTGAAAGTTGGGCTCTGTATTTTAATAAATTATTGAACTACATTTTGAAGGGTGCAAGTTCCCTGCTAGTTGGAAGGCGACTCAAATTGTCCCCATCTACAAAAGGAGTCTGTGCGACTCCCCTCTAAATTACAGGCAGATTATCCTCATAGAGGTAGCCCAAAAGGTCTTTGCAAGGCAAATCTTAGGGAGATTGGAAACATGGATTAAGGACCATCAGGCCCTCTCCTCCCTGCAGGCAGGGTTTAGAAGAGGGATTAGTATCGACCAGATTTTTAGGTTTTTAATTATTTACTCGAAGACACTAGTCATTCAAAAGGTGCACCTATACCTGGTCTTAGTAGACTTGGTCTACGTTCGATTTAGTCCCCCAGGGGAAGTTGTGGGAGGACCTCAAGAATCATGGGGTCCTGCTCAATCCTTTGGACTTTTTGGTTTGCCTCCATCAGGACACATGCCCAGGTTAGATGGGGCCTGGGTGGGGTACTTACCGAACGGATAGATATTCATAAAGGGATCCGGCAAGGCTGTGTCCTTGCTCCTACCCTATTCTCTTTATACCTTAATGATGTGGCCACGTATCTAGAGGATGGACAAAACGATGCCCCCGATTGGCTGGTAATAAGATTCTTCTTTTATTATTTGCAGATAACACCCAGCTGGATGACACCCAGCTTCAACATCTAGTGGATAAGTTTGAGGCGCTTTGTTTTGAATGAGGGCTGACGATTAACCACTCTAAAACAAAGTTTATGGCCATCAGCCCTCATAAAACCTTTAGGGGCTCGATAATGCTGGAGGAAAGACCGTTGTACAAGGTAACAGAGTTTGATTACTTGGAATCTAGCCGCAGATTCCTTACCTTTGAATTTCCAGGCGTCTGGCTGGATCCGGAAGATTTTTCTTGGCAGTAGCCCTGCACGCCAGTAGGTGGCGTTGGTCGATTCCACGTGACGGCGTCGTGTTAGTCGTCGTCGTGACGTCCGAGGTGTCAATATAACCGCCACTCCTGTGCGCTGAGGTGTTCTTTTTTAATTTCCACGCCAGCCAGCGCAGATCCGTCGAAGCGAGCTTACCCCCTGTCATTTTGATAGACTTTTTTCGACTTTTTGTCATCTTCTTTTGGTGTGCTAGGGATTTCTAGCCAGAAGACCTCTGGGTTCAAGCCGTGCGGTGCCTATCACCGCGCCATGTCGGTCACGGACCCCCACTTAGTGTCTCTCTGGTGCCTGGATCGCGATCATGACACGAAGTAGTGCTCAGATTGCCGTGCCATGGCACTGAAAGCTTTGAGGGAGCGGTCCCTAAAGCTAATCGCAGCCCGGTGACCAGTGCCTCTGAAGTCTCCCCGTCTGTCTCGATCCTGGTCTCAGTCGAGAGGAAGGTCCGAGCACAGCTCTGGAGGATCGAAGTCCTCTTCTTCCAAGTAGTCAGGTAAAAGGCATCACAAAAAGCACAAGAAGTCAAAGCGTGCTTGGACTTCCCCACGTCCGTCACGTGACGAGACGGAGGAACCCCAGTGTTTGAGGCCCCGCTCTGCAGAGCAGGTGCCTTATCGGCTCCACGTTTCTCTCCCTTCTGCGAGCCGAAAGTGACCTCCGCTTAACTTATGTAGTTCTGGGACGCCATGTGCGCCATATTTGTGCGGCCTGATCCTGCTGGCGTGCCTTTGGGCCTGCATGCTCGGATAAAGGAGTTCCCGTGGGTTCTGCGCCTTCGGCTCCGGTGCCACGGCCTCCTACTGGACCTGTTCCCGGGTCCAGACTTTCGCCTGTCGCATCTCCACAGTGACCTTCCCCGGCGCTGTCCGCAGCCTAGGTCCTAGCCAGCGCCCACCAGCGGTGCCTTCTCATTCCTGACGACACGGAGCTGGTCGGGCATTCGCCGACAGAGCCGTACAGCTCCATGCCGTTTAACCTGCCCTATTCTGAAGGGTTAGGAATGGATGAGAAGGATTGGGAGGGGGAGCAGGGCCCCTTAGAAATCCCACAACCCCAGCACATGGACAGGTATGAGGAACTGGGTGATGCCAGTGGCCTGTACCCCTCCCCATATTCTGGCATGCTGTCTGCCCCTAACCTGGCTACGGAGGAGGGGGGGGCATCATTCGCTATGGTGGTGCGTAGGGCTGCCGAGATCTTGGATCTGCAGCTCCCTACGGTGGCAGTCAAGACTGCTTGACAGAGGTCCTGCAGCCTGGTGTCTCCAGCTCGGAGACATGGTTGCGCAGGTGCTGCCCAGGGTCTCGGAGGAGGACCGGATTCTACTCTCCCAAGCCAATTCAGACGGTAGAGATGCAGACGCTGGGCAGAGGGATTTCCACGACTGTGGCCGTACATCGCCACGCCTGGCTGAGGACATCTGGCTTTTGGGGGGATGTCCAGGCTAATCTAATGAACATGCACTTTGATGGCTCTCGTCTCTTCGGAGACAAAGCAGATACCGCACTTGAGCGTTTCAAGGACTCGCGGGCTTCGGCCTCAACTCAACATCCCGGCCTGTCTGCTTTTTGCTCCTTTTGTGGCTACGGAAGGGGCTACCAACCGCGCCAACCCTATTCCGGGAGGAGGGCCCCGCAAGTTCAGCAACCTTTGCGGGCCATGGAAGTGGTTCACCCCGACCCAGAGGGTCGGGAGGCCAGAAGTAGAGCCAAGCCACAATCCCCTACTCTACAGCAAAACCCTCCTAGACTGATCCCCCAGGATCACTCCCGGCCAGTTGGTGGCAGAATATGCCATCTCCACCACTGGCGAGACATCACCTCAGGCAGGTGGGTGTTGCACATAGTCCAAAGGAGCTACTCACTCCCCTTTGAGACTACCCCTCCATCCATGCCTCCAGTGTACGATCGGCTGACGGAGGATCACCTTGCCTTACTCTGTGTGGAAGTCAAAACTATGTTGGCCAAGGGAGCTAAAGAGAGGGTTCCCGGGTCAGAAATAGGCAGTGGTTGTTACTTCTGCTATTTCCTGGTCTTGAAGGAGGACAGAGGCCTTCGTCCTATCCTCTACCTCAGAGACCTCAACTACTTCCTCGTAAAGGAGAAGTTCAAGATTCCCTCCCACTAGCTCGGGTCCTGTCTGCTCTGGACCCGGGAGACTGGATGGTAGCGCTGGGCTTGCAGGATGCCTATTTTCGTATCCCCGTCCTGCCTGCCCATCATTGTTGGCTGCGGTTTAAGGTGGGCCAAAAGCACTTTGTTTGCCGTTCTCCCTTTCGGCCTAACCAGTGCACCTCGGGTGTACACAAAGGTGATGGCGGTGGTTACAACCCATCTGCGGAGATCAGGGGTTCCAATCTTCCCCTATCTCGACGACTGGTTGTTGAAGGTGGGCTCATCCCAAGCAGCCTTCTCCCACCTCCAGACTACGGCGAACCTCCTGCACTCAGGGTTCACTATCAATGTGCCGAAGTCTCACCTGATTCCCTCTCAGATGCTCCCTTTCATTGGAGTGGTTCTGGACATGGTGCAGTTTCGGGCTTATCCTCCCGAAAGGCGGGTCCAGGATATTCAAGCTATGATACCAATGTTTCAGCCTCTATCCTGGATTTCTGTGAGAATGACTCTGAGGTTGTTGGGTCTCATGGCCTCCTGCATCCTGTTGGTGGACCATGCAAGGTGGCGCATGCGGGCTCTGTAGTGGGACCTGAAGTTCCAATGGGCACAGCATCGAGGAAATCTCACCGGCCTGGTTCAGATAACGGAGGGCACTGCAAAAGACCTGCAGTGGTGGCTGACAAACTGCGATTGGGTCAGAGGCAGACCCCTCTCCCTTCCCCACCCAGATCTCTCAGTAGTGACGGATGTGTCTCTTCTGGGATGGGGTGGCCATCTGGGGGAGGTGGAGATCAGAGAACTCTTGTCTCCGGTGGAAGCCAAGCTCCATATCAACCTATTGGAGCTTCGGGCAATCTGATTGGCACTGAAAGCCCTTTACCGTCCATCAGGGGAAGGGAAGGCTGGTTCAGGTGTTCACGGACAACACTACCGCCATGTGATAGTACAGGTCAGTGTGGGGCTGTGGGCTCTGTTAAGAGGCCCTGCTTCTCTGGACTTGGCTTGAACAGGGCATTTCCCTGGTGGTTCAACATTAGGCCGGTTCTCTGAACGCCAGAGCAGACTAACTTAGCTGAAGGTGCCTTGTGGATCACGAGTGGTGTCTCCATCCGGAGGTGTTACAAGGTCTCTTTCAGTGGTGGGGAGAGCCTTGGTTAAATGTTCACCTCCGAAGAGAACGCGCAATGTCAGCAGTTTTGCGTGTTGGCGTTTCCAAGTCGGCTCTCACTTGGTGACGCTTTCCGTCGCGAGTGGAGCTCAGGCCTTCTGTGCGCCTTTCCACCCATATCACTCCTTCCCAGAGTGCTAATGAAGATCCGGAGCGACCGGACACAATTCGTTCTTGTGGCTCCGTATTGGGCATGGAGAGTTTGGTATCCCGAGCTTCTGGCTATGAGCATTGATTCTCCCATCAAGCTGCTGCTTCGGGAGGATCTTCTGTCGCAGCAGCAGGGGAGGGCCCTCCACCCGAACCTGTCCACTCTCCACCTCCTAGCGTGGAGATTTAGCAGATACAGCTGACTGCTTTTGACCTTCCTCCCGAAATCTGAAGTTATTTTGGCCAGGCATCCCTCCACGAAATCAGTGTACGCCTGCTGATGGAAGAGATTTTGTAAATATTGTACAGAATGGTCTATTGACCCCTCATCTGCCTCTGTCAGATATTCTCCTGTTTATCCTTTCCTTGGCCCAGCAGGGCTCTGCCTTGGGCACTCTGAAGGGCTACGTTTCGGCCCTCTCAGCTTTTCAGCTGCCAGATCAGCCTTCACTTTTTAAGTCCCCTCTGTTGTAGAGGTTTTTGAAGGGGTTAACCCACTTGTTTCCCCTTTCTACTTTTCTTATGCCACAGTGGGACCTTAATTTGGTCCTTACTTTCTTGATGTGCGCACAGTTGAGCCGCAGCACAACTTCCCTCTACGGTCGCGCACTAACAAAACAGCCTTTTTAGTGGCAATTGCCTCTGCCAGAAGGGTGAGCGAACTACAGGCACTTTCATCACAGCCTCCCTACTTGACAGTCTTTCCGAACAAGTGGTACTAAGAACTAGGGCATCCTTTTTGCCCAAGGTTGGAACTCCCTTCAATCTGGGACAGTCTGTTACTCTGCCCTCATTTTCTATGCACCTCCGCACCCTTCCATAGAAGAGGAGTGTCTCCATCGTCTGGACCCACAAAGAGCGTTCGCTTTCTACCTTAATAGCACTAAAGAGTTCCTGGTGGATGACCAACTCTTTATAGGGTACGTGGGAGCAAAGAAGGGTTGTGCTGTTCAGAAGAGTACCATCTCCCATTGGGTTATCCTCTGTATAAAGATTTGTTACGCCATGGCAAAGAAGCAGCCTCCTGAAGGCCTTGGGGCCCTTTCCACCAGTGCGAAGGCAGCCACCACAGCCCTCCAGCATATGGTCCCAATTGCTGATATCTGCCAAGCGGGCATCTCTGCACACGTTTGCCAGACACTATTCTCAGGTTCGCAGAGAGGGCCTGTTTGGCCGCCCTGTTCTGCAGGATTTTCTGGTCTAAAAGGTAAGATGTATTGCTTGGGTATCTGTTCAAAAGTAAGGAATCTGCGGCTAGATGTGTATCAGATGGACAAGTTACTTACCTTCAGTAGCACCTTATCTGGTAGAGACATGATCTAGTCAGATTCCCTACCGACCTACCCATCCTCCCCGCACTGCAGAATTGTTAGTGGCAGGGCTGTTCCCCTTCAGGGCCCAAGCTTTATAACGCGCCATGGTCGGTCACTTCATGGTGTGTAAAGTTGTGAAAAGTACTGAAGTCAGCGCGTCAGAGTGGCGGTTATATTGACATGGACGTCACGCCAAACACGGCACACAGGGGTACTGCTAAGAAAAATCTTACGGATCAAGCCTGACGCCTGGAAGTTCAAAGGTAAGGAATCTGCGGCTAGATCCTGTCTCTACCAGATAAGGCATTACTGAAGGTAAGTAACTGGTCTGTTAAGTTGATTAGATCTATATCCTTGCTTCCCCAGGTCCAGAAGAGCAGCTTGAACCTTTCTCAACACTATGCTGCATCTCTTCTGTGCTAAAGACTTATAGGGCTAAGGGTAGCGCTTTGTACAGGTCTGAAGTTTGGGGCAACACAAATTTGGTTTTGCTTGGTGTGGCCGAGAATACATTCCTGAGAGCTCTAACTAATCTACCAAAAAGTACTCCGCCTATACCATTATTCCGGTACATGGGCATTGAACCTATGACCCAAAGGTCCAACTTAAACAGTTACTGTATTGGTGAAGGTTGAAATATTCCTTGGGCCTTGAGAAATATTATAGGGCTCTTCAGGACGTGTGTTGGATAATTCTAGCCAAATTAATTGGCTAACCATTGTTAAATGTTCTAACCCGACTTGGCTTAGGAGAATTTGGTCTTCCCATCCCTCCACCAAACACTTATCTAGGGCCTCCCTAAAGTATGCATTTTGGGAGTACATGTATGTTTTTGAAACTAGGAATGCACCTGAAGGGTCCCTTGCTTGTAACTTTTTAGATTTTAAGCCTGATTCTGTATTTGAGCCCTTCTTAAATTATATTAAGCCACCAGCTGCAAGGCAATTATATCTTAAATTTCGATATGGCACTCAACCTTTACTGGCCGTAATGGCTAAATGGAACCCTAAAACCTTTGAGCACCACATGTCCAGCATGCCGGCAGGCAGAGGAATCTTTGGTACATTATATTTTCTTCTGGTCCTGTTATGCTCGCTCTAGGAAAGCTTGGATTATCCCATTTTGCAAACAACTTGACTATATGCCGCTTCAGGCTGCCCTATGGCTTCTGCGCACTGAGTCCCTGCAGATAGTGGTCTGTTCAGTGCCTAAATATCTCCACTGTAGTTGGTGCATTAGCTGTAAAGCGATGGACTGTTTTCCTATGTTGTGAGCCTTGGCTTTTTTTTGTCTCTTTCCAGTGACTATTTAGGTTTCTCCTTATTCATGATTTTACCTCAAACTATGTTGAACTCCTATATTTTTTTTTTTTTTTATTGTATTGATGTTTAAGGTTTTATGCACCGAGTGCCTTATGCTGCCTTTGTATGGTCATTATTGTGCTGATTGATTATTTTATAAGTGACCTTAGATTAATATGCAGATGTGGTTAAGGGCGTATTGAAATATCTGCTCGTATCTATTAACGATAATATATGCTTGGTTTAAAAAAAAAAAAGCTTTGCAGGGATCCGATTAACCCGCGTTGAGCCCTTATTTACACTTTTTATGTTTGTTTTATTTTTATATTTGTATGTACTTTTGTGGTTGCAAAATACCGAATAAAGTATTTGATGATGATTTCGCGGTCTACAGTTTTCACTTTAGTTTGCGTGCCAGACTCGCGTCATTACAGTATGGACTTTTAATACAAATCTAGATGTGCAGGACACACACGCGCGCACGCGCACACACACACACACACACACACACTCTCCCCCCCCCACCACCACCCGGATCGTTAACAAACGCATTCTGTGAAAGTAAAACCTGCTTCCCTATAACCGCAGTTTTCATACCACAGTTCGTTTGTGCAGTCTTCTTTGATAGGTGGTGGGAATTCTTCTTTTGGGCCTCTTTCTATAGCCACTCTTCTCGCACTACTTTCTGCAGCGTTTCTGATCACTGGTCCTGCAAGCCTGATCTTGTTGTTCCCATTCTTTTGTTAACTTTCAGGTTCAAGTTAACATTTTCTGCAAATCAATTATGGGGTTTGACGAAAGGCGCATCTACCCACATTGACAGTATTCAAAGTGTTATGATCTAGTTAGTCGGGTAACATTTAACTTTGCTAATTCGAAGATGGCTCAACATCCCACTCTGCTTTTTCTGCAGACATTCCCCACTCCCATGAACGTGCAGGCAGCCGTATAGTTAACAGTTGGAAAGTTTTCATGCAGTCTGATTTGGCCAAATGGACTATATTGTTCTAATCAAAATGAGCCATCTAGATGTTGGTCACTGTGACCTTGTTGCTTGGTTTAACTGTGCATGATTTATTAATAATTAACTTGCAAACGCTAATACCCACCCATTTCACTGTCGTAAAAAAAAAAAAATGGGCATCTGCTGCGAGTTTGATGCTACATTGCTCCCAGGGACGTAGTTTCAGAGGGTGGTGTTTGGGGTGTTACACCCCCCTTAAAAGTGTATTTTCTGATAAATAGTTGGGTACGGTTGGGTATTGAGATGTCAGTCGGATTTCACTACGGATGTTTACATAGACAAAAATGCACACCCACTCTGTTTTGAAAGTTCTTCAAGATATTGGTTACTAGACAAAATATTGTGTTTTTTTAGTAGTCTTACCCATCCGCATTTCTCTCCCTTTCCTTTGCCCCTTGGGCCCCTGTCAAGCACCCTGCTTGTTGTATAATGTATTGAAACATTATTTGCAAGCCCGGTTGTCCGAATATCTGAAGCTCACACATTATTTCTTCTTCACTGTGGGTATTGTACTGCAAAAGAGCCGAATCGTAATACACTGCTCTCTAGAACCTTCCAGAAGCATACCTATCATCAACAGCGTATCCGCTTTGACTAGGTGCTCCGAAGGCAGTTGTGGCTTAATGCACAATGAGCTCTGTCAACATACGTCCTTAGTGTCCTGTGTATTATGTGCAAATGGATGCACATGCACGTAATGACTGTTTTTGTACCCCGTGGAATTTATTGCATTTGTTGGTTTTCTTCCAGCCATTGTCCTTGGTTCATTACCAGATTCCGGTATATTGGCACTGATTATGCTACTCTCAAATATTACTTACCTTCCAGTTTGTACTGTGCCCATCACTTCGCAACATTTATTAAAACCAAGGTGAATCTTAATGGTATTAAAGAAAATGTAGCCCACAAGTATCTAATGATTTGAGGCCTTAATTCCAAAGAGCACTTTCTACACTGATTATGGAACTATTTCCATTTTCTGAGCTGAGATTTTCTTTGATTCATTATTGATATCTGAAAGAGACACGTTAGTGACGCACAAGTTACTAACTTGTGTAACGATATATCTGTAAGAGACAGTAGTTAGTGACAGATTCCTTACCTTAGAATATCCCCAGGCGTCAGGCTGGATCCGGAAAAGTTTTTGCGTAGCAGTACCCTTGCGCGTCGGTGGCGGCGTCGTGCGGCTCCGCGTCCGTCGTCGGCGTCGTGATCGCCGGGATGACGTCGCGGGCAGTACTTAGGCGCCGCCCCTGCGCGCTGACGTCAGTTCTGTACACGACTTTCCGCGCCAGGAACGCAGAGCCATGCAAGAAGCTGACATAGGTGTCTGAAAAATACTAGGGCCCTGAAAGGGATGTCCTTAACCCTAGAAATCAGTTCGCAGAACGGGGAGGATGGGTGGGGCGGTAAGGAATCTGTCACTAACTACTGTCTCTTACAGATATATCGTTACACAAGTTAGTAACTTGTGCATCTGAAAGAGACACGTTAGTGACAGATTCCTTACCTTAGAATAGATACCCCAGCAATACCAACCCGGTGGTGGGTCTGCGAACAAAGATCAGACAAGGAAGTCCTGGAGGACAGAACGGCCAAGAAGCCGTCCCTCCGGACCTGACTGTCAAGGCAGTAATGCTTTGTAAACGTGTGCAGCGAGGCCCACGTAGCTGCCTGACAGATAACCGGCAGCGGAACACCGCGGCCCAAGGCCGTGGTAGCAGCCGTTGCCCTGGTGGAATGGGCACGCAGCCCAACAGGAGGCTCCTTTTAGCCAAAGAATAGCAGGTCTTGATGCACAAGGTAACCCAGCGGGAGATGGTCCTCTTGTGCACCGCCCGACCTTTTTGGCGCCCACGTAGCCAATAAAGAGCTGGTCATCCACCCGGAAGTGTTTTGTGCGGTCAATATAGAAGGAGCGCACGTTTTGGGTCCAGACGGTGGAGCCTCTCTTCCTCTCTGGAAGGATGCGGAGGCGGAAAGAAGGTGGGCAAAGTGATGGTCTGCCCAATGTGGAAAGCAGTAACCACCTTTGGCAAGAAGGACGGACGCGTCCGAAGAACAACCTTGTCTGGATGAACAGACAGAAAGGGAGGTTTGCAAGATAGAGCCTGGAGCTCACTCACCCGCCGAGCGGAGGTGATGGCCACCAGAAAGGCTGTCTTCAGAGTCAGAAGACGAAGAGGACAGTTATGTAGAGAGCTCAAAGGGAGCGCACATTAAAAGGTAAGAACCAAGTTTAAGTCCCACTGAGGCATCACAAACGGAACAGGAGGGAAGAGGTGAGTAATGCCTTTTAAGAACCTGTTAACAACAGGGGACTTGAAAAGGAGGGCTGATCAGGGAGCCTGAGGAAGGCCGAGATAGCACAAAGATAACCCTTGATGGTACCCAGGGCAGAACCCTGTTGGGCCAGAGAGAGAAGGAACAGAAGGACCTCAGAAAGAGGGGCAGAAAGGGGATCCACAGCCTTTGCTGTGCACCATGCCACAAATTTGTTCCACCTGCAGGCGTATACCACCTTAGTGGAGGGACGCCTGGCTGCCAGAATCACATCACAAACTTCGGGAGGCAAGTCGAAAGGAATCAACTGCCGCCGCTCAGATCTCCACGCAAGCAGGTGTAGACTGGACAGGTTCGGGTGGAGGACCGTCCCCTGCTGCTGCGACAGAAGATCCTCCCGAAGAGGCAGACGGATCGGGGGATCTACGCTCATATTGAGTAGCTCGGGATACCAAACTCTTCGAGCCCAGTCCGGAGCCACAAGAATGACTTGGGCCCGGTCGTGCCGAATCTTCTTCAACACTCTGGGTAGAAGTGGTATAGGCGGAAAGGCGTACAATGAGACCGCAACTCCACTCGTGACGAAAAGCGTCGCCGGCGAGTGCCGCCTTGGAAATTCCAACGCGCAGAACTGATGACATTGCGCGTTCTCTTCGGTGGCGAATAGATCTAACCAAGGCTCTCCCCACTGTAGAAAGAGTCCTTGCGCCACTTCCGAGTGAAGACGCCATTCGTGATCCATCATGCACCTGCGGCTGGGTTCGTCCGCCCTGGCGTTCAGGGAACCTGCCAGGTGTTGAACCACCAGGAACATGCCCTGGTGTTCCAGCCATGTCCAGAGGCGCAGAGCCTCCTGACAAAGGGTCCACGACCCCACCCCGCCTTGTTTGTTGCAGTACCACATGGCAGTGGTGTTGTCTGTGAACACCTGCACTACCTTCCCTTTGACAGAGGAAGGAATGCCTTGAGTGCAAGTCGGATCGCCCGGAGCTCCAGAAGGTTGATATGGAGCCGGGACTCCGCCGGAGACCAGAGGCCTCTGATCTCCGCCTCTCCCATGTGACCGCCCCATCCCAGAAGGGACGCGTCCGTCACAACTGTGTGCTCTGGCTGGGGAAGGGAGAGGGATCTGCCCATGACCCATTGCCGGTTCGAGAGCCACCACTGCAACTGTTTTGCAGTCCCCTCCGAGATCTGGACGTGATCGGACAGGTCGCCCTGGTGCTGCGCCCACTGGAACTTCAGGTCCCACTGCAGAGCCCGCATATGCCATCTGGCATGAGTGACCAGCAGGATGCAGGAGGCCATGAGGCCCAGCAGCCTCAGGGTCATCCGTGCCGAAACCCAGGATAAGGGCTGAAAGATCGGAATCATAGCCTGAATATCCCGGACTCGCCGTTCGGGAGGATAGGCCCGAAACTGCGTCGTGTCCAGAACTGCTCCGATGAAAAGGAGCTGTGGAGAAGGAATCAGATGCGACTTTGGCACATTGATGGAGAACCCCAGCGAGTGCAGGAGTTCGGCCGTAGTCTGGAGGTGGGAGACAACTGCCTGGGGCGAGCCCGCCTTCAGCAGCCAGTCGTCGAGGTAGGGGAAGACTGAAACCCCTGCCCGGCGCAGATGAGCTGCGACCACCGCCATCACTTTCGTGAACACCCGAGGGGCACTGGTAAGGCCAAAGGGAGCACGGTGAACTGAAAATGCTCGAGGCCTACCGTGAACCGAAGGTAACGCCGGTGGGCCGGCAGGACGAGGATGTGGAAATAGGCGTCCTGCAAGTCCAGCGCTACCAACCAGTCTCCGGGGTCGAGGGCAGTCAAGACCTGAGCTAGGGTGAGCATCTTGAACTTCTCCTTCCGGAGGAAGCGATTGGCGTTCCGGAGGTCCAAGATAGGACGCATGTCCTCCTTGTCCTTTTGGGCACCAGAAAGTAGTGGGAGTAGCAACCACGCCCTACTTCTGGGGTCGGAACATGCTCGATGGCCCTCTTGGCCAAGAGGGCCGTGACTTCCTTCTGTAGAAGCACCAAGTGATCCCCTGACATGCGGTGGAATTGAGGTGGCATGGCTGGGGGGTGGTCTCGAAGGGGAGGGAGTAGCCCCTTCGGACAATGTCCAAGACCCACTTGTCCGAGGTGATGGGACGCCAGTGGTGAAGGTGATGGCGGACCCTGCCCCCGACTGGCGTGCTGTGCACCTGAAAGGAGGGACTAGGAGGGCTTGGAGGCCGCGGACGGGTTGGAGGTGGTGGCCTGACCCGCACGCTGGTTGCCCGAACCGCCACGGCGGTATCCACGTCCTCGGCCACGCGAAGGCGCTTGCTGCGCGGGCCGTTGGCCGGGCTGTGGACGTGACTGGGCGCCCCTTCCGTGGCCACGAAAGGGGCGAAAAGCAGGCGTTTGCGGAGGGCGCACAACAGCAAGGCCCAGGGACTTAGCAGTAGCCCGTGAATCCTTGAAACGCTCCAGCGCATGGTCCGCCTTTGAACCAAAGAGACCGACTCCATCAAAGGGCATGTCCATGAGAGTATTCTGGACATCCCCTGAAAAACCAGTGGTTCTCAGCCAGGCGTGGCGGCGCAGCGCCACCGTCGTTGCAAGCGATCTGCCCAGCGAGTCGGCGGTATCAAGGCCACAGCGGATGGTATGCTTAGCCGCATCACGCCCTTCCGCAATAGCGCGGGTAAGCAGTGTCTGGACCTCCTCAGAACACTGCGGCAAAACATCAGCCACCGAATCCCACAGGGAGTGGGTGTATCGGCCCAAGAGGCAAGCGGTATTAACAGACCGCAAGCCAGCACTGGAGGAAGAAAGCCTTCTTCCCAAAGTGATCCAGGCGCTTGGATTCCCTATCCGGAGGGGCGGTAGGGAAGGCTGTTTGGGAGGCAGAGGCTTGGACAACCAAGCTCTCAGGGGTGGGGTGTTGGGAGAGAAACAGGGGGTCGCCCGGGCCGGGCGATGGCGTCGGGCCACGTTCCTATCCACAGGAGCCCCTGTGGTGGGTTTGGACCAGGCACCCAAAGAACGTCAGTGAGTGCATCGTTGAACGGCAGCACAGGCTCCGAAGAGGAGGCCGCCGGCTGAAGCACTTCAGTCAGGAGGTTAGTCCTGGCGGCCACTGTAGGCAACTGGAGATTTAAGGCTCCAGCAGCTCTACGCAACACCGTTGCAAAATTAGCCCCCTCCTCCGTTGCCACGGGAGGAGACAGCATGCCAGAGTCGGGGAGGTATCCAGCCCACTGGCATCCCCAAGTTCCTCAACCCAGTCCGGGTCAAACTCGCACTGTTGTGTGAGAGGGTCGTCAGACCCCTCCCAGCTCTCCTGGTCCTCCTCAGGTTGAAAAGATGGAGGAGGAGGGACATAAGGGACCCAAGGCCTCATCGGCGCCGGAACCGGCGTCGGGCGGCGCCGGTCCGGCTCCATGTCCGGACCCGGGGAGAACCGGGGAACGGCGCCGCCCGGAGCCCCGGACGGCGTCGGAAGCGGCCACCCGGGGACATCGGCGTCGGCGGAGCGTGGTTAGGTCAACCGGCGTCGATGGAGGTTGCGGCACCACGGAACCGGGGTCGAGGCCGGGGCGGGCCGAGGCCGGGACGAAGGCTGGTGGGACAGGCGACGCCGGGACCGGAGTCGGCGGCGGCGCGGAGCAACCCCATCTGGGCCCGCGGGGCCCGAAGAGGCGCACCGGAGGGACCTTGAGGCCCGAAGAGGCGGGCCATGGCCGACAGGAATTTCTGTACTCGGCCGGAGTGCGCCCGAACCCGGGAAGGACGGAGTAATGCGGGGGCAACTCGACAGGCACGTCCGGGGCCGCGGGGCGGGGACGGTGCCGACAGGGACCTCAGCCGAGTCGCGCGACCGGCGGGCGAAGTCTTAGAGCGATGACGCCGCTTAGACTTCTTGTGCTTCGACTTACCGGAGGAGCGCGAGACTTGGATTCCGACGAGCGGCGGGGACTCCGCGTCCGGCCCCTCGACCTCTCCCGGGACCGGGGGCTTGCTGCGGCGCGGAGCCGACTGCCGGACTTCAAGGAGCTTTCGAGACCGCTCTCGCAAAGCCTTCGGATGAAGTTTCCGGCAGTCAGGGCACGACTTCGTGTCGTGGCCTCGGCCGAGCAGAAGAGACACTCGAGGTGAGGGTCCGTGATGGACATCATACGACCACATACCTCGCAGGGCTTAAAGCCGGGCATCCCTACGACACCTTAGGAGTCGTGAAGACTCGTTGAAGAGAACAGTGAAAAATTTCACAAAAGATAGTCAAAAAGTGACTAGGGCACTGCTCTTCCCGGATCTGCGCTTACTGGCGCGGAAAAAGAAGAACTGGCGTCAGCGCGCAGGGGCGGCGCCTAAGTACTGCCCGCGACGTCATCCCGGCGATCACGACGCCCGGCGACGGACGCGGGCCGCACGGCGCCGCCTACCGACGCGCAAGGGTACTGCTACGCAAAAAACTTTCCGGATCCAGCCTGACGCCTGGGGATATTCTAAGGTAAGGAATCTGTCACTAACGTGTCTCTTTCAGATAGACCTTACCTTAGAATATCCCCAGGCGTCAGGCTGGATCCGGAAAGTTTTTTGCGTAGCAGTAGCCCTTGCGCGTCGGTAGGCGCGCGTCGTGCGGCTCCGCGTCCGTCGTCGGCGTCGTGATCGCCGGGATGACGTCGCGGGCAGTACTTAGGCGCCGCCCCTGCGCGCTGACGTCAGTTCTTTTTCCGCGCCAGTAAGCGCAGATCCGGGAAGAGCAGTGCCCTAGTCACTTTTGACTATCTTTTTGTGAAATTTTTCACTGTTCTCTTCAACGAGTCTTCACGACTCCTAAGGTGTCGTAGGGATGCCCGGCTTTAAGCCCTGCGAGGAATGTGGTCGTATGATGTCCATCACGGACCCCCACCTCGAGTGTCTCTTCTGCCTCGGCCGAGGCCACGACACGAAGTCGTGCCCTGACTGCCGGAAACTTCATCCGAAGGCTTTGCGAGAGCGGTCTCGAAAGCTCCTTGAAGTCCGGCAGTCGGCTCCGCGCCGCAGCAAGCCCCGGTCCCGGGAGAGGTCGAGGGGCCGGACGCGGAGTCCCCGCCGTTCGTCGGAATCCAAGTCTTCGCGCTCCTCCGGTAAGTCGAAGCACAAGAAGTCTAAGCGGCGTCATCGCTCTCAGACTTCGCCTCGCCGGTCGCGCGACTCGGCTGAGGTCCCTGTCGGCACCGTCCCCGCCCCCGCGGCCCCGGACGTGCCTGTCGAGTTGCCCCCGCATTACCCGTCCTTCCCGGGTTCGGGGCGACTCCGGCCGAGTACAGAAATTCCTGTCGGCCATGGCCCGCCTCTTCGGGCCTCAAGGTCCCTCCGGTGCGCCTCGGGCCCCGCGGGCCCAGATGGGGCTGCTCCGGCGTCGCCGTCGACTCCGGTCCCGGCGTCGCCTGTCCCACCAGCCTTCGTCCCGGCCTCGGCCCGGCCCCGGCCTCGACCCCGGTTCCGGTGGTGCCGCAACCTCCATCGACGCCGGTTGACCTAACCACGCCTCCGCCGACGCCGATGTCCCCGGTGCCGCTTCCGACGCCGTCCGGGGCTCCGGGCGGCGTCGTTCCCCGGTTCTCCCCGGGTCCGGACATGGAGCCGGACCGGCGTCGCCCGACGCCGGTTCCGGCGCCGATGAGGCCTTGGGTCCCTTATGTCCCTCCTCCTCCATCTTTTCGACCTGAGGAGGACCAGGAGAGCTGGGAGGGGTCTGACGACCCTCTCACACAACAGTGCGAGTTTGACCCGGACTGGGTTGAGGAACTTGGGGATGCCAGTGGGCTGGATACCTCCCCGACTCTGGCATGCTGTCTCCTCCCGTGGCAACGGAGGAGGGGCTAATTTTGCAACGGTGTTGCGTAGAGCTGCTGGAGCCTTAAATCTCCAGTTGCCTACAGTGGCCGTCAGGACTAACCTCCTGACTGAAGTGCTTCAGCCGGCGGCCTCCTCTTCGGAGCCTGTGCTGCCGTTCAACGATGCACTCACTGGACGTTCTTTGGGTGCCTGGTCCAAACCCACCACAGGGGCTCCTGTGGATAGGAACGTGGCCCGACGCCATCGCCCGGCTCCGGGCGACCCCTGTTTCTCTCCCAACACCCCACCCCTGAGAGCTTGGTTGTCCAAGCCTCTGCCTCCCAAACAGCCTTCCCCTACCGCCCCTCCGGATAGGGAATCCAAGCGCCTGGATCACTTTGGGAAGAAGGCTTCTCTTCCTCCAGTGCTGGCTTGCGGTCTGTTAATACCGCTTGCCTCTTGGGCCGATACACCCACTCCCTGTGGGATTCGGTGGCTGATGTTTTGCCGCAGTGTTCTGAGGAGGTCCAGACACTGCTTACCCGCGCTATTGCGGAAGGGCGTGATGCGGCTAAGTATACCATCCGCTGTGGCCTTGATACCGCCGACTCGCTGGGCAGATCGCTTGCAACGACGGTGGCGCTGCGTCGCCACGCCTGGCTGAGAACCACTGGTTTTTCAGGGGATGTCCAGAATACTCTCATGGACATGCCCTTTGATGGAGTCGGTCTCTTTGGTTCAAAGGCGGACCATGCGCTGGAGCGTTTCAAGGATTCACGGGCTACTGCTAAGTCCCTGGGCCTTGCTGTTGTGCGCCCTCCGCAAACGTCTGCTTTTCGCCCCTTTCGTGGCCACGGAAGGGGCGCCCAGTCACGTCCACAGCCCGGCCAACGGCCCGCGCAGCAAGCGCCTTCGCGTGGCCGAGGACGTGGATACCGCCGTGGCGGTTCGGGCAACCAGCGTGCGGGTCAGGCCACCACCTCCAACCCGTCCGCGGCCTCCAAGCCCTCCTAGTCCCTCCTTTCAGGTGCACAGCACGCCAGTCGGGGGCAGGGTCCGCCATCACCTTCACCACTGGCGTCCCATCACCTCGGACAAGTGGGTCTTGGACATTGTCCGAAGGGGCTACTCCCTCCCCTTCGAGACCACCCCCAGCCATGCCACCTCAATTCCACCGCATGTCAGGGGATCACTTGGTGCTTCTACAGAAGGAAGTCACGGCCCTCTTGGCCAAGAGGGCCATCGAGCATGTTCCGACCCCAGAAGTAGGGCGTGGTTGCTACTCCCACTACTTTCTGGTGCCCAAAAAGGACAAGGAGGACATGCGTCCTATCTTGGACCTCCGGAACGTCAATCGCTTCCTCCGGAAGGAGAAGTTCAAGATGCTCACCCTAGCTCAGGTCTTGACTGCCCTCGACCCCGGAGACTGGTTGGTAGCGTTGGACTTGCAGGACGCCTATTTCCACATCCTCGTCCTGCCGGCCCACCGGCGTTACCTTCGGTTCACGGTAGGCCTCGAGCATTTTCAGTTCACCGTGCTCCCTTTGGCCTTACCAGTGCCCCTCGGGTGTTCACGAAAGTGATGGCGGTGGTCGCAGCTCATCTGCGCCGGGCAGGGGTTTCAGTCTTCCCCTACCTCGACGACTGGCTGCTGAAGGCGGGCCTCGCCCCAGGCAGTTGTCTCCCACCTCCAGACTACGGCCGAACTCCTGCACTCGCTGGGGTTCTCCATCAATGTGCCAAAGTCGCATCTGATTCCTTCTCCACAGCTCCTTTCATCGGAGCAGTTCTGGACACGACGCAGTTTCGGGCCTATCCTCCCGAACGGCGAGTCCGGGATATTCAGGCTATGATTCCGATCTTTCAGCCCTTATCCTGGGTTTCGGCACGGATGACCCTGAGGCTGCTGGGCCTCATGGCCTCCTGCATCCTGCTGGTCACTCATGCCAGATGGCATATGCGGGCTCTGCAGTGGGACCTGAAGTTCCAGTGGGCGCAGCACCAGGGCGACCTGTCCGATCACGTCCAGATCTCGGAGGGGACTGCAAAACAGTTGCAGTGGTGGCTCTCGAACCGGCAATGGGTCATGGGCAGATCCCTCTCCCTTCCCCAGCCAGAGCACACAGTTGTGACGGACGCGTCCCTTCTGGGATGGGGCGGTCACATGGGAGAGGCGGAGATCAGAGGCCTCTGGTCTCCGGCGGAGTCCCGGCTCCATATCAACCTTCTGGAGCTCCGGGCGATCCGACTTGCACTCAAGGCATTCCTTCCCTCTGTCAAAGGGAAGGTAGTGCAGGTGTTCACAGACAACACCACTGCCATGTGGTACTGCAACAAACAAGGCGGGGTGGGGTCGTGGACCCTTTGTCAGGAGGCTCTGCGCCTCTGGACATGGCTGGAACACCAGGGCATGTTCCTGGTGGTTCAACACCTGGCAGGTTCCCTGAACGCCAGGGCGGACGAACTCAGCCGCAGGTGCATGATGGATCACGAATGGCGTCTTCACTCGGAAGTGGCGCAAGGACTCTTTCTACAGTGGGGAGAGCCTTGGTTAGATCTATTCGCCATCGAAGAGAACGCGCAATGTCATCAGTTCTGCGCGTTGGAATTTCCAAGGCGGCACTCGCCGGCGACGCTTTCGTCACGAGTGGAGTTGCGGTCTATTGTACGCCTTTCCGCCTATACCACTTCTACCCAGAGTGTTGAAGAAGATTCGGCACGACCGGGCCCAAGTCATTCTTGTGGCTCCGGACTGGGCTCGAAGAGTTTGGTATCCCGAGCTACTCAATATGAGCGTAGATCCCCCGATCCGTCTGCCTCTTCGGGAGGATCTTCTGTCGCAGCAGCAGGGGACGGTCCTCCACCCGAACCTGTCCAGTCTACACCTGCTTGCGTGGAGATTGAGCGGCGGCAGTTGATTCCTTTCGACTTGCCTCCCGAAGTTTGTGATGTGATTCTGGCAGCCAGGCGTCCCTCCACTAAGGTGGTATACGCCTGCAGGTGGAACAAATTTGTGGCATGGTGCACAGCAAAGGCTGTGGATCCCCTTTCTGCCCCTCTTTCTGAGGTCCTTCTGTTCCTTCTCTCTCTGGCCCAACAGGGTTCTGCCCTGGGTACCATCAAGGGTTATCTTTGTGCTATCTCGGCCTTCCTCAGGCTCCCTGATCAGCCCTCCCTTTTCAAGTCCCCTGTTGTTAACAGGTTCTTAAAAGGCATTACTCACCTCTTCCCTCCTGTTCCGTTTGTGATGCCTCAGTGGGACTTAAACTTGGTTCTTACCTTTTAATGTGCGCTCCCTTTGAGCCTCTACATAACTGTCCTCTTCGTCTTCTGACTCTGAAGACAGCCTTTCTGGTGGCCATCACCTCCGCTCGGCGGGTGAGTGAGCTCCAGGCTCTATCTTGCAAACCTCCCTTTCTGTCTGTTCATCCAGACAAGGTTGTTCTTCGGACGCGTCCGTCCTTCTTGCCAAAGGTGGTTACTGCTTTCCACATTGGGCAGACCATCACTTTGCCCACCTTCTTTCCGCCTCCGCATCCTTCCAGAGAGGAAGAGAGGCTCCACCGTCTGGACCCAAAACGTGCGCTCTCTTCTATATTGACCGCACAAAACACTTCCGGGTGGATGACCAGCTCTTTATTGGCTACGTGGGCGCCAAAAAGGTCGGGCGGTGCACAAGAGGACCATCTCCCGCTGGGTTACCTTGTGCATCAAGACCTGCTATTCTTTGGCTAAAAGGAGCCTCCTGTTGGGCTGCGTGCCCATTCCACCAGGGCAACGGCTGCTACCACGGCCTTGGGCCGCGGTGTTCCGCTGCCGGTTATCTGTCAGGCAGCTACGTGGGCCTCGCTGCACACGTTTACAAAGCATTACTGCCTTGACAGTCAGGTCCGGAGGGACGGCTTCTTTGGCCGTTCTGTCCTCCAGGACTTCCTTGTCTGATCTTTGTTCGCAGACCCACCACCGGGGTTGGTATTGCTGGGGTATCTATTCTAAGGTAAGGAATCTGTCACTAACGTGTCTCTTTCAGATGCACAAGTTACTAACTTGTGTAACGATATATCTGTAAGAGACAGTAGTTAGTGACAGATTCCTACCGCCCCACCCATCCTCCCCGTTCTGCGAACTGATTTCTAGGGTTAAGGACATCCCTTTCAGGGCCCTAGTATTTTTCAGACACCTATGTCAGCTTCTTGCATGGCTCTGCGTTCCTGGCGCGGAAAGTCGTGTACAGAACTGACGTCAGCGCGCAGGGGCGGCGCCTAAGTACTGCCCGCGACGTCATCCCGGCGATCACGACGCCGACGACGGACGCGGAGCCGCACGACGCCGCCTACCGACGCGCAAGGGTACTGCTACGCAAAAAACTTTTCCGGATCCAGCCTGACGCCTGGGGATATTCTAAGGTAAGGAATCTGTCACTAACTACTGTCTCTTACAGATATATCGTTACACAAGTTAGTAACTTGTGCATTAGTACCATAGTGTGACGACCAGGTATCTTGATAATGACCTTGTCAATCAGCTTTTCTTTCATGAGAGCTTATTATAATGGAAGCACACTGTTTGGTACATTTCAGTGGCATTACCAACGGGCTGTGTTACGTGCATGTACCCATGCCATTTCCGACCTAGTACCTTTCGGTATGTTATGGGTATCGGACACAGCTCTTTATACTTGAAGGACTTATGGAGCATGTTAATTCTTCTTTGTGGTGTATCTTCTGTTTTGCCAATGAGCTGATCTTGGTTTTAGGTCTCGTCTGAGACAGTGCATGCGCTGTTCCTTGCAAGACATTTTGTTTACCTACAGGGGGATTAGAGCTTCCCAATTCCTTCCCATTGGTTGACTTCATGGTCGCTGTAATTTCTTTGCTTCTTTTTGGTCCGCACATGCTAGCTTCACTTCCTCTTCATGTTTGTCTCTCTCCTTGTCATGGCCCAAGTACTGCTTCCTTGCCCAGTTTCCATCCAGTGCTCCCACTTTCGGAGCTCCTTTTTAGGTCTCGCCTAGCGACGCAGCGCATGCGCTGCTCGCTTGCGAGATCTATTGTCGTTGGTTTTGCTTCGGAAGCGGGGTGGAAGCTCCACCCATGCTTTACATTGGCGCGCGTCAAAAATGCTCGCTTTTGATTGGGAGGGAGGCATGTTTGTTACCTCCCGGTCTCCTGTTTGCTGTTCCTGCCCGGACAGGAGATTGTGCACGCGCACAGCGTCTCTTTTGCTCGCGGCGTCTCTTTGGAAGACACAGTGCAGTGCCCCAGCGCAGTGTCCGGGTCTCAGTCTATGACGACGAGTCATAAAATGCAGCGCACTCGTTCAGTGTGTACGTGTTGTTCTGCTCACAAGTATGTGCTGAATGCGGCTTTTTTCAGGACAGTGTTTAAGTCTCATGCTGTGAACTGGCAGCGTGTTCACTGACAATATTTAGCACTTTCCTCGTCACACGCCGGTCTCATGCCGTGGGAAGCAGTGCAAGATGTGGTGCCCCATACAGCACGGTGGTCCAATGGAGTGCGCATGCAGTGTAAGGTGCAGCGCCCACTAGTGTGCAAGCCTCGCACGTTAAGATGGCATTCACTAGTGATCCGCACATCCCACTGTCTCACTAGGCAGTGGAGCATTCAACATCCTACACTGCAGTTTGCACATCTCATGCTGTGAGCAAGCAGTGGCTTCGTGCAGTGACCCAGTGTAGTGCTATTGACGTTGTTTGATATGTATTTACACGATTTAGCGCCCAATTGGCCATTAATTAGTAAGTGAGCGTCTGATGCAGTGTATAGACAGTGGAAGGTGCACACCCTGCCTGGTGAGACAGTGGGGTGAGCGCATAACTACTGAATGACATCCTACACTGCCATCTTAACGTGCGAGGCTTGCACAGCGAGGCTTGCACAGCTGTGGGCGCTGCATCTTACACTGCATGCGTACTCCATTAGACCACCTTGCCCTGTGCAGCCTCCAGTGCCGAAGCGCCCAGTGCAGTCTCCAGTGCAGTGCGCATAACATGCCGTCACCAGAGAGTAGGTTACATGACGAGTTTCAGTGTGATCCCCACTGTAGCGTGATCATCTCATGCATGTGATCTGGCATCTAAATATGTAGTGCCATGTGCAGTTTGCACGTTGGTTCTCGTGACCAAGCAGCGTAGGACGAGATGCCTCTTCAGAAGTATGCTGTAAGTTGGCACTGTAAGATGCAGTGCCTGTGTCCAAGGGTTTGCACAGCTTTCCAGCGGTGAGCATGCACAGCAAGATACAGTGCCTACAGTGCAATTTGCTCCTCTCGTGCGCTAACCATGCAGTGTAAGATGCTGCGTTTGCATCCCTCACTGTGAGCAGGGCAGGCAGTGCAAGATGCAGCGCACACACCCCTCAATGTGAGCAGGAAGTGATCGAGGCAGTGCCTATTACCTATCCTATGAGTAGGCAGTGTAAGAAAGCAATACTGCGTTGCAATGTATAGGCCTGCGAGCAAAGAGTAATCTTTTTCGAGTTTCTATGCACTTTGCTATTGGTGTGTGCAGTTCTGAGTAGCCTGCAGTGACAGTTGTCTGGTTTCTCTGAGCTCCATTTACTGGACACCCCCGCCTCCCACCATGCAATGCTACTGATGTGGTCTGGAGCGCCCTCTACGGGAGAAAGGAGACGTGGACGGCAGCCGCGGGTCTTGCTATAACGCACGAACATGGAGTAATTGAATTAAAGATGATGACGCAGGCCCCCAGGCCATAAAACCACAATACTTTAAAAGCAACTGCAAACTATCGCCGTAGTAATGGGGCAGAGCTACCGCCGAGAGCAGCTGACGCACACAAATAACCCGTGTGTGTGTACACACTAATAATCTGTGTGTGCACCCTTAGATACGGGCGAGGCTAGCTTATGACACAAATAATAACGTGTGTACGGAAAACGTGCTGTATTGCCGGACCTCCTTTTCAAAATCACAAAACTTTACATTGGTTTCTCTGAGTTTTAAACTGCGCAGCCTTGGGTCTGTTGCTCTTAAAGTGTCCGCTGTTTTTACCCCTCTTCCAATATAGGAAGGAAGGCTGCAATGTGCTTTTAATGCGCAATGTTCCGTTAACACATCAGTAAAAGACATTGCCATTTACAACGCAAATAGCTTCTAACTCTCGCAAATGCGAGACCTATTGCATTGCAAATGCTTGTTTTAGGTTTGGCTTGCACTGTTGTGAAATATCTTGTAATTTAAAAACATTTAAAAAAAATCTTAAAAGGGGCTTACAGCCTGCTCAATACTTAATTTTACTTACCATTCATTGATTTCAATGTCCCTCTAATTTACATGCTTGTAATGTGTGGTAATGTATTATAATAAATAAGTGTATTTCTTTAAGCTATTAGGTCATAGTTAGAATGTAGATTCTTTAAGTGTTCTTGTGTATTGGAACCTTTGGCCATTGAATGTTCTGATGCTGTGGCTGGAGGTCGTGGGTCCTATGTATGGAATAAACTCAATTTGACTTTTCTTCACTTCGTCTGGATTTTATTACCCCTCTCCATACTACATTTTATGGCGACGATTTTCTCGAGTTATTGGACCCATGACGTGTCATTTATCCGGTTTGTGTGTCTTTCCATTCTGCCACTCCAAAGAAAGAACAAAGGATCAACACTGGAAATTGAAAAGAAATCAAAAAGACAGTCGTTTCGATCAACGTGGAGGCTACTACTGTTCGTCCTACTGAGGAGCATTGTGGTAAAGTACATTTCTATCTTCCTGCAGTTATTTGTTGTGGTCAACTGCCGACCTGTTTTTCAAACCCGTAACGAGTGCTTCATACCGCATCATTCAAACATCATTCTCGCGCTTACCTCATCAGCGCTTGAGAAGACGTTCATTGTTCGCAGACTGCTGCACTCGCATGGCGTGTTCCTTTCTTCGAATGCAAGTTGGAGTGTAAAACGTGCACGTCATCACACCATCAAACGTTGCCACAACAACCTCTACTCACCTTTAAAGAGCACGTCAAGCACGTTTGGCGGCCATTTTTACCGATTGGGAAAGTTTTCATTGAAACTTCTATTTTCACGTCATTTTCTTCGTAATTTATTTCAGGAACATTTCATTTCAACCGTTTTCGACGAGAATTCGCTCATTTTGGAACAACTTTCCACGGTTTTCTTCTTCAGTTCAAAGTCTACAAGTAATATTTCATTTATTCCAATTCTTTTATTTTGGACATTGTGCTTGTGGTATATTCTCTGATAAGCACACATTGATCCTGTGTCATGGCTTCTGTTAATACTGTTATGCAACCACCTCCTTTTCTTGAGATTGCAGGTAAACCATTAACACCTTGGCATAAATGGTTTAGAGTATTTGAAAATTACCTTGAAGCCATTGATGCCAGCAAATTTTCACCTTCAAGGAAAAAAGCTTTGCTATTCAACCATTTAAGCAGTGCTGGACAAGAGATTTTAGATAATTTACCAGTTTTTCCTGCGCCTGCTGGAGATGAAACATGGGATGTTTTCAAGGAAGCTTTAGCACGTATTGGTAAACATTACGTTGATGAACCATCTGTTATGGTTGAGAGACACAAGTTTTTTAAACGCAAACAGACAGCTGAAGAGTATCGAGGATTATTTAGCAGTATTACGTGTTTTAGCCTCAAAATGTGTATTTGGAAATTATTTAGATACTGCTTTACGTGATCAATTAGTATTTAATTGCTTTAATAAGAAGATTCAAGAACGCATTTTAACATGCAAAAATACATCACTTGAAAAAGTTATGGATATAGCCAGGAGTATTGAACGTTCTGTTTCATCCAAAATTTTAACCGAATCTTCCACTACTATTTCTTCAGATAATTCAAAAGTAGCACAAATAGCTGCAGTAACTAATATTAGTAATTCTGATGTTAATTTGATTTCACATAAGAACATACCTCGGAAAACAAGTGAAAAGAGGGTTGGAGGAGCATGCTACAGGTGTGGTTCAAGGTTCCATATGGGCAATTATCCCAATTGTCCTGCTCAAGGGAAAAGATGCAACAATTGCAAAAAAATAGGGCATTTTTACACTGTATGTAATTCTAACAAAACAAAATTTAAAGTTAGTCAACTTGATGTTGAAAATGACATTATTTCCGAGGCAATTAGTAATGTTTCATTATCTATTGAGGTAAATGCTTTAGCTGATTCTGAAAAAAGGTGTAAGGGTCCCATTTGTGAAGTACAAATTGGTGTGATTAACCTTGGTATTATGGCCGATTCAGGGTCTCCCATTACCATCCTAGCGGAAAACACATTCAACAAGTTTTGGTCTGGGAAACTATTGAAGTCTACTACTATAAATCCCAAAGCATTTGGCGAGTATGATATAATCATGAAGGGTTACTTTGATGACAGCATTGTATTTAAAGGAAGAAACATCTTCACTAAAATTTACGTTGCAGTTAACGGACGTGATCTACTTGGGTGGCAAGATCAGGCCAAACTAGGTATTATACTCAGACCTGGGCACACTGAACCAGTTACACTGGGTGATATTCCAGTGTTAGCTGTACATGAGACCAATATACATGAAGGGATTATTCAAAACTTGTGTTCTAAATTTCCGGAAGTTTTTTCAAAAAGATTGGAGTGGTTAAGGAATTTAAAAATACTATTAAATTGAAGAGTAATGTCACTCCGGTGATACAAAAAGTAAGACCTGTTCCTCTTTCCGCTAGGGAGGACCTTAAAAAATTGTTAGATGTGTTCTCAAGGTATTATTAAGCAAGTAGAATCTTCAGAATGGGTTTCAGCTGCTGTCGTTGCACGCAAGAGTTCTGGCGATATACGCCTATTTGAGGGTTCTCAATAGAAATATTCTTGTAGACTGTCATCCTCTTCCTAGAATTTGAGATGTTGGCCTGATTAGGAGGAAGTAAATATTTTTCTACTATTGACTTACTCTCTGCGTACCATCAAATTCCCTTATCTGAAGATTCTCAACCCCTTACAACATTTGTGACACCTTTTGGCGTGTATATGTACAAGCGAATGCCATTTGGTTTGGCATCCGCTGCTAGCGTATTTCAATGACTAATGGATCAAATGTTTGGAGAGGAAAAGGGTATACAGGCTTTCCAGGATGACATTTTAATTCACACAGAGTTTAGATCAACACATAACTTGTTAGAGAAGGTTCTGGATAAATTGGGTTCTCAAGGTATGACTATCAATATTGACAAATGTAAGTTTATTTCTCAAGAAGTCAATTATTTGGGGCATAATATTTCTAAAGAAGGTATTAAACCTAAGGTTTCGTTATTGAAAGGTATTAATGATGCACCTATGCCTACAGACACGGATTCACTTAGAGCCTTTCTGGGCTTAAGTGAATATTATGCAAGATTTGTTCAGGGATATGCTGTCATTGTTCAACCATTAAGAAATCTTTGAAGAAAAATGCCAAGTATGTCTGGTCTGATGAATGTCAGAGTGCTTTTATTTTAGTCAAAAAGTTAATTACGACTGCTTCAGCTATTAAACCCTTTACTCATGGTGAGAAATGTATTATCACAGTGGATGCGAGTGCCAAAGGTCTTGGCTCAGTATTAAGCCAAATCGTAAATGGTCAGGAGGGCACTGTTGCGTTTGCGTCACGCACTCTTAATGATGCTGAAAAGAATTATAGTACCATCGAGCGTGAAGCACTTGCATGTTCATGGGCTTCTGAGAAATTCAAAATGTACATTTGGGGAACAAAATTTCAATTGCATACCGATCATAAGCCCTTGATATATGTTAGGGGATAGTTGTTCTAATAAGGCTTCGTCCAGACTCATTAGGTTATTAGCAAGACTACAAGAATTTAATTTTGACATAAAATATATACCAGGAGGTAAAAATGTCAGAGCGGATTGCTTATCACGGTTACCTGTTGAAGATGACTGTGTTAAGTCATGAGAAAACGGATTTAGAATATGTTTTTACAGTTAATGATATAAATGAACAATTTAAAATTTCAGAAAGGGAATGGTTTGAAAGTTGTGATAAAGATGATTGTATGATTCAGGTAAAGAAGTTTCTCATTGAAGGTTGGCCGTGTGACAGGAGTATGTCTACAGACGTAAGAATTTTTTCCCAAGTAGCCTCAGAATTATCTTTAGTTAATGACATTTTAGTTAGGCAAGATTTGTTTGTTCCACCTGTGAATCTTAGAGCAAAAATTATTTCTTTGGCTCATGATGGACATTTGGGTATTACTGCAACTGCAAAGAAAATTAAACAAATGTATTGGTGGCCTGGTATCGATAGCCAAGTTAAAAGATTTGTGGAAACATGCGCTGAATGTTTGTGTTCTGACAAACACTGGAGGACAACCACAGTTCCTTTATGTCCTGTGAGTTGGCCAAATAATGCATGGGAAAAAATAGGCTTTGATTTCACGGGTCCTTTCAATGTTTTTAAAGGTGACAAAAGATTTCTTATAGTTGCTATCGACTACTTTTCAAAGTGGTTGTACTTTTCTTTTGTCAAAAGTGCGGACTCTGCTTCTGTGGTTTCATTCTTGAGGCATTTATTTTGCATTGAAGGTAGGGTGAAGGAAATTGTTACGGACAATGGTTCTCATTTTATTTCTGATGAGTTCTCTAAATTTTGGGATAAACATGATGTTAAGCATATTCTTGCACCATTGTATAGTCCAGCTTCCAATGGTCTAGTAGAAAGGGCTAATCGCTTAATAAAAGATGGTGTTCAGACAGCAGTTGCCAATAACTTGGATGTAGCTGAATATTTACATTTTAAAGTATGGAATTATAATATCACTCCACAGAGCACTACTAATGTTGCTCCTTTTGTTTTGTTGAGAGGAAGAAAACCTATTTCAGTTCTTAGTCCAACATGGTTATTGGATAAGGTTGAGCTATCTCACAATATTGACTTACAAAGTGTACGGGAACATGTCAAAGAAAAACAAGATATGTATAAACGTAATTATGACAAAAGAATGCATGTGAAAGAAGGTGTTCTTAATATTGGTGATTGGGTTTTAATCAAAAAGCCTATTGGAATCAGTAAAGGACTTTCGAAGTTTTCAGAACCAGTGAAAGTTTTGAAAATAACTAGGATGGCTGTTTTATTACAGAATAAAGGATGGTGGAATAGAAATGCTTTAGTCAAAGTGACTGGAGAACAAGCTAAGATAATTTTACAAAGAGTTCTACAAGAGAGAAGGAAAGAAGCGATTGGTTCGACCTTGATACTTTGACTCATTCAGCTTGCTATGAAAGTTTGCAAGCTGGTGGGGTAAGTTCTTCTTGTACTAACATGGACAGAGGTGACATTGATACCACCATAAATCATGCTGCACGTTCTAATGTTACTTATGGAGGTGATGGAGACAACTTGATTAGATTTAGTTCTAGAGTAAGATCAGCTCCCATTCACTCCAGAGATTACGTGTATTATTAATTCATTTTCTGTTTATTGAAGAAAGGGGAGTGTGTAATGTGTGGTAATGTATTATAATAAATAAGTGTATTTCTTTAAGCTATTAGGTCATAGTTAGAATGTAGATTCTTTAAGTGTTCTTGTGTATTGGAACCTTTGGCCATTGAATGTTCTGATGCTGTGGCTGGAGGTCGTGGGTCCTATGTATGGAATAAACTCAATTTGACTTCGTCTGGATTTTATTATAACTCTAACCATAACTTTAACCACTAGTATATGTAGTAGTTCTTTGTACTTAATATCACTATTTTGTGATTCTGAGCTTTCCCGTTTGCATCTCTCTTCTGAGTGACTCTACAACGTATACATTTCCTTTTCTGCTATCTGTATCTCTTCCTTGTGGGACTTTTCAACTCGCTGACTCCCTCCCTTTGTCCTCCCTGACCCTTGCCTTTCGTGGATCCTGTCTTTTTCTGGATCGCTAATTTACCCTGGTACTGAACGGGTTATCTTTTTGTAATTAATGTGATTTTTTCTTTTGCCGTTTGTTCCCCCTCTGTTGACCTGCCAGTCCCGACCCGCCTCCTAGCCCCCTGTCCCTTGTTGCCCTTTGACTAAGCACTCCTTCTCCCCTTGTTGGGGAAAGATCCAATATTCATACTCTGGAGTCTCAGTGACCCCTCAGAGAGTCCACAGCGTCAAGGGAGCCACGCACAGTTGAGGTATGGTATGGCGCCCCTTACCAAAGCACTCCCTCTCCCCTTGTTGGGGAAGGATCCAGTAGGTAGGCCTTGGAGTCTCAGAGACCCCTCTGAGAGAGTAACTGTGTAAAGGGAGCCTCACGCAGCGGAGATGTGGGAATGTTACCACTTCCCCTGGGATCACAGCTTACCGGAACTTGGACGCGGCTTTTACCCGTTTACTGGTTTGTGCCCCCTTCACCCTCCCCCCCCCCTTTTTCATGCTCTCTCTCCCCCACCGCTTTCCCTCTTTCATTCTTTGTCTACTTCCTCTGCTCCTATCCCCTCTCCACTGAATCTCTCCCCTTGCCTGCTACGCCGCCTAGCCCCCTGTCCCTTGTGCCCTTTAACTAAGCACTCCTTCTCCCCTTGTTGGGGAAAGATCCAATTTTTATACTCTGGAGTCTCAGTGATCCCTCTGAGAGAGTCCACAGTGCCAAGGGAGCCACTCACAGTTGAGGTATGGTTTGGCGCCCCTTGCCAAAGCACTCCCTCTCCCCTTTTTGGGGAAAGATCCAGTAGGTAGGCCTTGGAGTCTGAGACCCCTCAGAGAGTCCACTGCGTAAAGGGAGCCTCTTGCAACGGAGTTGGGGGAATGATACCACTTCCCCTGGGACCACAGCTTACTGGTCTTTGGACGCAGCCAT
The DNA here is from genome assembly GCA_963921515.1 of Calotriton arnoldi. Classification (NCBI taxonomy): domain Eukaryota; kingdom Metazoa; phylum Chordata; class Amphibia; order Caudata; family Salamandridae; genus Calotriton; species Calotriton arnoldi. The sequence continues at coordinate 2,167,491 of CAWUFW010001550.1, forward strand.
TACTCGTCTACCGGTTTGTGCCCCCGTCACCCTCCTCCTCTTCTTTCATGCTGTATCTCTCACCCTCCCCCTCCTCTTTCCCTCCTTCATTCTGTCTACTTCCCCTGCTCCTACCCCCTCTCCCCCGAATCTCTCCCCTTGCCTGCTTTTTTCCCTTACATATATGTCCTTACTGTTTGTCTCGACCTAACATGTAACTATGTAGCTATGCTCTAATAACTGTGCAACCTTTTTAACGATGTAACCTGCAACTATGGTCTGATACTCATGTAAAGCGCTCTGATACCTCCGGGTCTAGCCAGCGCTATATAAAACCTTTCAAATAAATAAAATAAATATTACCCCTCTCCATTGCTCCAGATTGGACAGCACATCTTCCTGCTCTGCTTGTCCATGCTGTGGCGTGGAGCTTGGCCTAAGTACAGCTTCCAGTCACTGGGTAGTGGCTAGTGTCCTTCCACTGGCTTCGCACATGAAGGTACTTTTTTAAAACTTGCTTTGGAGCACTCCATACGAGTGCTTTTGTAGACCGTCTTCTCTCCTCCCCAACTTGTTAATCCACCATCCCTGCTGTTTTAACAAACTCCCCCACCCCCTTGCAGCTTTTAATCCACCACATCCTCCTCCCTGCTCTCTCCATGAAGCACGTATACATAAAGACACACATGCTGTTTTATAATGGTTGTTAAAGGAACAAGAGATGGGAAAGAAACGCAAGTCCTCCTCTGGGTTCTTAACTATAACATTTTCGAGCTGTGAAAGTTCAAAAGTCTTGCTAGGAGATCTCTTGTAAAGCATATCATTTAAGGGGCCAATTTTTGTTACTTCTAAAATGTGTTTGAGTTACGTAAATGGTTGCTTCGCTTTAATCACATTAGATGTTTTCTTTTTGAAAATGCATTTCTAACAAAATAAAAAAATATTCTCTCCAATTTTGCATACGTATTTCGTTTAGATTCAATATTTGTAGTTTATTTCACTTTATTGAGGCACTCCACCGAACAGTGCCATTTCAAGAGTCACCCGTTTACTGGAATTCTTAGGGGAGAAGTGGTTGTGGCTCTACTCTCAAATTCCTTCTTTTGGGTCATGCCCGGTGACTCGGGGCTCTGGGCGTCTTTGCCGCTCTAGACCTTCTCTTGCCATGCAGCAGGGGGATGTTCGGAGCGAGCCGTATAAAACGCTGCGAATGAACGAGCTTTGTCTCTGACTCGGAGCTCCATCACCCCGGTGTGCTTCAGCCACTTATTTCATCATATTAGTGTTTTATTAGGCATGTTACACAGCAGCACTAGCTGCTGTGCAGCATATCTTAGTTTAATAAAAAAAGCAGAATCAATCAGATTTGTAGAGCGCTTCTTGTCAACCGTGAGGGTATCTAGGTGCTGGGGGACACTACCAATGCTGTCTGCATCATAGCTCTTCTTAAACAAGCATTGAAAATGCAATAGGTCTCCCCTTTGATTAAGTTAAAGCCATTTGCTTTGCTAATGGTATTGTATAGTGTTAGAACTGGGGGTCTCTAGTTGGCAATGGTTTGCACCTTTGTCCAAATAGGGACCCTTGCTTCTAGTCAGGATAAGGGGGAAACACTCCTAAAATAACCCCTGCTCACCCCCTGGTAGCTTGGCACGAGCAGACAGGCTTATCTCAGAGGCAGTGTGTAAAGCATTTGTGACCACATACAGTAATACAGTGAAAACACTACAGATGGACACCACACAGGTTGTTTATGTAAAAATAAGTAATCTTTATATAGACTTATCACAAGACCCAATAGCAAAAATCCACAATACTGTAATCAAAAATAGACTTAAAATGATAGAGACAGTTCACGTTATCTTCAAAAATAGGATAGTCAATCAAATAAAGCTTGTAGCAACAAATAACTCCACTTGGAGTTATCACGACGTCGTGACCGGTGGAAATCCCAAAGTACGGCGCCGACCGCGAGGTGCGCGGCGTCGGGCCTGGAGTCGAGCAGACCCACAAAGAACAGTACCTGGAATTCGATGAAAACAAAGACGGTGCACGGCGTCGGGGAGGTGATGCTTCGTTGGCGCCGGCGGCGTCGGTTCCTTACGACCCCAGGGGAGGTGATGTCTCGGTTCCTTACTGCAGCGCAGGGGAGGTGAGGCGTCGGTTCCTTACTGTGTCGGGGAGGTGACGTCACGGATGGCGGCGAGGCGTCGGTTCCTTACGATGGTGCGGCGTCGATGGATTCGGGGGTCACCCACGCCGAGGATCGGCTCCGCGATGATGAAGCCCTGGCGTCGGTGAAGTCGGGGCTGCGGTGCGAGTCGGGACGGTGCGTCGTGAGCGTCACGAGCGGTGTCCTCGGCTCCGGTGCAGGCAGCGGCCTCGATGACGGCTTCGGAGTCGATGTCGCACGGCGTCGGCAGGCGTCGGGCCTACGGTGCAAGTCGGGGCGGTGCGTCGTGCTCTTCACGAGCGGTGCCCACGGCTTCGGTGCAGGTTACGGCGTCGCTCGCCGGCGTCGGTGTTGCAATTTCCCTCTGTTAGCAGCTAAAACAGCAGTTCCAGATGCAGGCAAACAGAAGGGGTGAAGTCTTTGTGTCCCTGTGACTTCAGGCAGGAGGCAAGCTCAGTTCAAGCCCTTGGAGATTCCCTTCTTCAAGATGACAAAGCACAGCAAAGTCTTTTCTCCTGTCCTTGGCAGAAAGCAACCACTGCAGGCCAACCCCAATCAGCAAAACAGCACAGGGGCAGTACTCCTCCTTCAGCTTCTCCGGTTCTTCTCCTTGGCAACAGGTTTCTTGATTTCCCAGAAGTGATCTAATTTCCTAGGGGTCTGGGTCCCCTTTTTATACACCTTTTCCCTTTGTTCTCTGAAGGCAGAGAGGCCTCTGCCTAGTCCAAAACCAGTTCTGGTCAGTCCTGGAGCACTTTGTTTTTCTGACTCCTTCTTTCCTTTGTGAGTGAGGGGCAGAGCCATCAGACGCCCGGCAGGAGGTGGAGCCAGCATTGTGGAAGGCAGGCACAGCCCTATTCAGACCCAGGTGCAACTCCTCCCTCCACTCTGGATGCAGACCTTCCTATTCAGCCCTGTGCTGACTCACCCTGTCTCCTGTAGCCACCCCCAGCCCCTGTCACTCAATCTCTAGACAAGGAATACACAACCTAGCAGAGGCAGGCTTGGAAGTTTAGGCAAGAAAATACCCACTTTCTAAAAGTGGTATTTTCAAACACAGAATGTTAAAACCAACTTCACTAAAAGATGTATTTTATCATTCTGAGTTCAGGCATACTAAATTCGTTTTTCTACCATGTTCCCTGGGTCAGTTCTGACTATAAAGTGTAATAGTCAGTCTGCCCATTCTGGCCTATGGGGAGCAGGTAGCCTTGCAATAGTGAAAAACGAAAATGGCTGTAATTCACTATCAGGACATGCCACACACACCAGGGCATGTCCTACCTTATACTTACAATGCACCCTGCCCTTGGGCCTACCTTAGGGGTGTCTGATATGAAGATAAGGGAAGGTTTAGGGACTGGCAAGTGGCTGCACTTGCCAAGTCGACATGGCAGTCACAGACTGCACACAGGCTCTGCAATGGCAGGCCTGAGACCCGTTTTACAAGCTGCTTCTGTGGGTGGCACAACCAGTGCTGCAAGCCCACCAGCAGCATTGGATTTACAAGCCCTGGGCACACGCAGTGCACTGTACTAGGGACTGACAAGTAAACCAATCATCCAATCATGGAGTCACTAATCCATAACACAATTTACAGTAGGGAGCACTTGCACTGTGGCACTGAACAGCAGTGGCACAGTGCCCAAAAGCATCTAAAACCAGCAAAACATAAGAGGCAACAGCAAAAAATGGAAGGGAGACCCACGCCAATGGTGCCAAGTCTAACACGTGTCCCCTCCAGCTGAAATGTGGGGAGAACTACCCTTCCTCCTGGGAGTTCTCATCACTAAGGCGGAAAAATCTGGACAGACCATCAGCATTGGCGTGTTCTGTACCAGGGCGGTGTTCCACCGTAAAGTCCATCCCCTGTAGGGAAATGGACCACCTCAACAGTTTTGGATTCTCACCCCTCATCTGCATTAACCATCTGAGGGGCCTGTGGTCTGTCTGAACCCGGAAGTGAGTCCCAAACAAGTATGGTCTCAACTTCTTCAGTGCCCAGACCACAGCAAATGCTTCACGTTCAATCGCACTCCACCTCTGTTCCCGTGGGAGTAACCTCCTACTAATAAAGGCTACAGGTTGGTCTAGGCCCTCCTCATTCATCTGTGAAAGCACAGCCCCAACACCATGCTCTGAAGCATCTGTCTGCACAATGAATTCCTTTGAGAAGTTGGGCGCCTGAAGCACGGGCGCCGTGCACATGGCAGATTTCAGGGCATCAAAAGCCTTTTGGCAGGCATCAGTCCAGTTCACTTTCCTGGGCTGCTTCCTGAAGTCAGCTCAGTCAAGGGTGCAACAATGTTGCCATACCCCTTGACAAACCTCCTGTAATACCCGGTGAGTCCTAAGAAGGCCCTCACCTCTGTTTGGGTTTTGGGGGTTCCCAAGCCAGGATGGTATCTATCTTGGGCTGTAGGGGCGCCACCTGGCCGCTCCCTACCTGGTGTCCCAAGTACACCACAGAACCCTGCCCGATCTGGCACTTACTCGCCTTGATCGTGAGGCCTGCCCTCCGCAGCGCCTTCAACACTTCCCAGAGGTGGTGCAGATGTTCCTCCCAAGTGGCGCTGAACACTGCAATGTCATCCAGGTAGGCGGCACTGAAATCCTCCAGCCCAGCCAACACCTGGTTGACCAACCTCTGAAAGGTGGCAGGGGCATTCTTCATCCCAAAGGGCATCACCCGGAATTGGTAGTGCCCATCTGGTGTGGAGAATGCTGACCTCTCTTTGGCCCCATCAGTTAAGGCGATCTGCCAGTATCCAGACGTTAGATCAAACGTGCTGAGGTACTGGGCAGCCCCTAACCGATCAATGAGCTCATCAGCTCTGGGGATGGGGTGCGCGTCAGTCCTGGTGACTGAATTGAGTCCTCGGTAGTCCACACAGAACCGGAGTTCAGGTGTGGCACCAGGCGCGGCAGCCTTTGGGACCAAGACCACTGGGCTGGCCCAAGGACTGTTAGAGGACTCAATCACCCCTAAGGCAAACATCTTGGAGACCTCCTCCTTGATGCAAGCTCTCACCCTGTCAGTCACTCTGTAAGTTTTATGCTTCACAGGAGGACTGTCCCCAGTATCCACATCATGGATGCACCATTCAGTGATACTGGGAGTCAGGGAGAACAGATCAGAAAACTGTCCCAACAGTTGGCGACAGTCATTCTGCTGTTCCGGGGTCAGGGTGGGAGAGAGGTTCACACCATCCACTGACCCATCTTGCTCTTTGCATACAGGAGGTCAGGAAGAGGTTCAGTCTCCTCTTCCATCCCAGCATCTGTTGCTAAGAGCATGCCCACTTCAGACCTCTCAAAGTGGGGCTTCAGGCGGTTCACATGCAGGACCCGCAAGGGGTTCCTGGGAGACTGCAAGTCCACCAAGTAGGTGACATCACTCTTGCGCTCCACCACCTCAAATGGTCCGGTCCACTTATCCTGGAGCGCACAGGGCTCCACTGGGGCCATGACCCAAACCTTTTGTCCAGGCTGAAACTCGATCAGAGTGGCATTCTGATCATGCCAACGTTTCATCTCTTCCTGGCTGGCTTCCAGATTCGCCTCAGCGAGTTGTCTGAAACGCCGAGTCTGGTTTCTGAAGGCCAGCATGTAACTAAATACATCCTGGGGAGTTTTCCTGGGAGCTTTCTCCCAGCCTTCCTTGACCAGACTCAGAGGTCCTCTTACAGGATGGCCGTACAGCAGTTCAAAGGGACTGAACCCTAAGGACTTCTGGGGCACCTCTCTGTAAGCAAAGAGCAGGCATGGCAAGAGGACGTCCCACTTACGCCTCATGGGTTCTTCAAGACCCATAATCATGCCCTTAAGGGTCCGGTTGAATCTCTCAACCAGCCCATTACCTTGGGGGTGGTAAGGAGTGGTGAACTTATAGGTTACACCACACTCCTGCCACAGGGACTTCATATACTTGGAAATGAAGTTGGTACCACGGTCAGACACCACCTCCTTGGGGAACCCCACACGGGAGAAAATCCCCATCAGTGCACGTCCCACCACGGGGGCCGTCACTGTCCGAAGAGGGATGGCTTCCGGGTACCGGGTGGCATGGTCCACCAAGACCAGGATGAACCTGTTGCCCATGGCTGTCTTGGGATCCAGAGGCCCCACAATGTCAATACCCACCCTCTCAAAGGGGGTACTGACAACAGGGAAAGGTTGGAGAGGAGCCTTGTGCTTCCTCCCACTCTTACCACTTGCCTGGCAAGTCTGACAGGTCCTGCAATGAGTATCTGAACCCTTGCGCATTTGGGGCCAATGAAAGTGGGTGACAAGCCTTTGAAAGGTCTTGTCTTGCCCCAAATGTCCTGCTAAAGGCACATCATGAGCCAGACCCAGTAGGAAGGCTCTGAAGCGCTGGGGTACCACCAGCACACGGGCTGACCCAGGCTCAGCAACCTTAGGCTCACTATACAGGAGACCATTCTCCCAGTAGATCCAGTGTGATCCAGACTGATCACCTGCTGCCTGGCTTACAGCCTGTTGCCGCAAGCCCTCAAGAGAAGGGCACTTCTTCTGCTCCTCGCAGAATTCTTCCCTGGAGGGGCCTCCTTCCTGCTGCCAATGGGTCAGCTCAGGCAGGTCCCCCAGTTCAGCCACTTGTTCCCCTGTAGGTTCCAGGGCATCCCCCTCAAGGTCTGCCTCCTCCTGGACCGTGGGAACTTCGGGGGCCGGTTTCCCGCGCCCCTGCCTCCTCTCTTTAAGGCAGGCACCTGGGCCCTTCTTCCAGGCTCCAGGTCCTCTTGAATACCCTTACCGGCTGCCATTGACCGAGTGGTCACACACGCCCACTCTGGCAGACCCAACATTTCCAAATGAGACCTCCGCTCCACCTTCGCCCAAGGGGAGCTCTCCAAATCATTGCCTAGCAGACAGTCAACAGGCATGGCTGGCCTCACAGCTACTTGAAGGATACCTGAGACCCCCCCACTCAAAGGGAACCTGGGCCACCTTGCAGTGGCTCTCTGAGTTGTCAGCGGCAACTACAGGGTAGAATACATTGGGGACCACCTGCTCCTCAGACACCAGCCGACAACTGACAGCTGTCACACTGGCCCCGGTGTCTCTGAGAGCCTCCACCCTATGGCCATTGATGGTCACCCACTGCCTGTATTTCTTAGTGTTATCAGGCAGCTGGGTCCTAGGGACCATCTCACTGTCTCCTAAAGAGACCAGGGACATTTCTGCGGGACCCCACCCACCTTGGGCACCCAACTCCTCCCCCAGGGCTACACTAGCCACCTGCCGGGGTGGTGCACCAGTGGGTGCAGTGGTCACAGTATTGGGGCACTTGGGACTTCCTACAAAGTGACCCACTTGACCACAACTAAAACATGCTTTGGGCCCCTTCTGAACAGACTTATCTGTTGGGACCCATGGTCTTTTCTCAGTGGGAGGCTGGGAACCCTTACCTTGGTTCCCTTGGGGTTTACTTTGGGGCCCTTTTTGGAACTCCTTCTGTTTACCCTTGTCCCCCCCACTCTTCTGCTGGGGACCCTGCCCACCTTTGGCGGAGTCTCCCACAAGACCCTTGTGGACCCGGGTACTGACCCAGCGGTCCGCCTCTTCAGCAAGCTTCCTAGGATTAGTCAGCTTACTGTCAACAAGGTGCTGGCGTAGCTCTGGAAAACAACTACTGGACAAGTGCTCCCATGCAATTAAATCATAGAACTCCTGCAAGTCATTTACTTTGCTACCCTTCACCCATCCATCCAATGCTCTGCAAAAATAAGACACATACTCCACCCAGGTACTAGACTCCAGCTTTTTGCAGTTCCTAAACTTCTGCCTATAAAGCTCTGGAGTTAACCCATACCTTGCCACTAAAGCTTCCTTCAGGTGGGCATAGGACATCTGATCCACTGTGGGCAAGGCTAGCAAGGTTTCCCTTCCCTCACCTGCAAAGCGGCCCCACAACCCCGCTCCCCAATCCTTCTCAGGGACCCGGTGTGATGTCATGGCGATCTCATAAGCTTTAAACCATTGCCCAATGTCCTCCCCCTTCATGAAATCCTTAATAACCTCCTTGGGGATGTACACTCTACTTTCTACAGGCACTGGAGGTGTGCTGCCACCAGAGGGAGTGATTTCTAGGCTCCTAGCCTTTAGCTCTAGCTCCCTCACCACTCTCTCATGCTCTAAAAGCATCTTCTTTTCTTCCATAGCCAACCTCTTACTTTCTAACTCCAATTTCTTATGCTCAAGGCTATCATGGCTTCCCTGTTTCAGTTTGGCCATCTCCATTTCATGCATCCTGCTTTTGTCCCTGTCCTCCAGCTCCTCTGGAGACAGGCCCTTTTGAGAAACACTGCTGCCCTCCCTGGAAGGCGCTCTCCTCCCAGTTAAGCCCAATGGCCCCTCAAGCTGCCCATCTAAATTCTCTGCCTCCTCCACAGGCTCCTCGGACTGCCCACTGGCATTCCGTGCTTCCAACCAGGCTCTCAGTGCCTTGTGAAACTCCTCCTTCCTGGTGAGGCCTCTCATAGAGATTTTAAACTTTTTGCAAACAGCTTTGAGTTCTGGCACAGTGTAGGTATCAACCCTATCTTCTTCAAATTCAATATCTGCAGGTGCAATGGATCCTTTTTTGCTCATGGTGAAAATTGGCAGTTCTCAACAAAAATAAAGGTTCCAAAGAAAAAAAGTCCTATCAAAAAGGTATGTGGTCGCGTATTGGTCTGCACTCACTAGTAGTGTACACCAATCACTGTATATGAATCACAAATGCAAGTCCAAATCCTCACCGCTGACCACCAATGTTAGAACTGGGGGTCTCTAGTTGGCAATGGTTTGCACCTTTGTCCAAATAGGGACCCTTGCTTCTAGTCAGGATAAGGGGGAAACACTCCTAAAATAACCCCTGCTCACCCCCTGGTAGCTTGGCACGAGCAGACAGGCTTATCTCAGAGGCAGTGTGTAAAGCATTTGTGACCACATACAGTAATACAGTGAAAACACTACAGATGGACACCACACAGGTTGTTTATGTAAAAATAAGTAATCTTTATATAGACTTATCACAAGACCCAATAGCAAAAATCCACAATACTGTAATCAAAAATAGACTTAAAATGATAGAGACAGTTCACGTTATCTTCAAAAATAGGATAGTCAATCAAATAAAGCTTGTAGCAACAAATAACTCCACTTGGAGTTATCACGACGTCGTGACCGGTGGAAATCCCAAAGTACGGCGCCGACCGCGAGGTGCGCGGCGTCGGGCCTGGAGTCGAGCAGACCCACAAAGAACAGTACCTGGAATTCGATGAAAACAAAGACGGTGCACGGCGTCGGGGAGGTGATGCTTCGTTGGCGCCGGCGGCGTCGGTTCCTTACGACCCCAGGGGAGGTGATGTCTCGGTTCCTTACTGCAGCGCAGGGGAGCGTGAGGCGTCGGTTCCTTACTGTGTCGGGGAGGTGACGTCACGGATGGCGGCGAGGCGTCGGTTCCTTACGATGGTGCGGCGTCGATGGATTCGGGGTCACCCACGTCGAGGATCGGCTCCGCGATGATGAAGCCCTGGCGTCGGTGAAGTCGGGGCTGCGGTGCGAGTCGGGACGGTGCGTCGTGAGCGCCACGAGCGGTGTCCTCGGCTCCGGTGCAGGCAGCGGCCTCGATGACGGCTTCGGAGTCGATGTCGCACGGCGTCGGCAGGCGTCGGGCCTACGGTGCAAGTCGGGGCGGTGCGTCGTGCTCTTCACGAGCGGTGCCCACGGCTTCGGTGCAGGTTACGGCGTCGCTCGCCGGCGTCGGTGTTGCAATTTCCCTCTGTTAGCAGCTAAAACAGCAGTTCCAGATGCAGGCAAACAGAAGGGGTGAAGTCTTTGTGTCCCTGTGACTTCAGGCAGGAGGCAAGCTCAGTTCAAGCCCTTGGAGATTCCCTTCTTCAAGATGACAAAGCACAGCAAAGTCTTTTCTCCTGTCCTTGGCAGAAAGCAACCACTGCAGGCCAACCCCAATCAGCAAAACAGCACAGGGGCAGTACTCCTCCTTCAGCTTCTCCGGTTCTTCTCCTTGGCAACAGGTTTCTTGATTTCCCAGAAGTGATCTAATTTCCTAGGGGTCTGGGTCCCCTTTTATACACCTTTTCCCTTTGTTCTCTGAAGGCAGAGAGGCCTCTGCCTAGTCCAAAACCAGTTCTGGTCAGTCCTGGAGCACTTTGTTTTTCTGACTCCTTCTTTCCTTTGTGAGTGAGGGGCAGAGCCATCAGACGCCCGGCAGGAGGTGGAGCCAGCATTGTGGAAGGCAGGCACAGCCCTATTCAGACCCAGGTGCAACTCCTCCCTCCACTCTGGATGCAGACCTTCCTATTCAGCCCTGTGCTGACTCACCCTGTCTCCTGTAGCCACCCCCAGCCCCTGTCACTCAATCTCTAGACAAGGAATACACAACCTAGCAGAGGCAGGCTTGGAAGTTTAGGCAAGAAAATACCCACTTTCTAAAAGTGGTATTTTCAAACACAGAATGTTAAAACCAACTTCACTAAAAGATGTATTTTATCATTCTGAGTTCAGGCATACTAAATTCGTTTTTCTACCATGTTCCCTGGGTCAGTTCTGACTATAAAGTGTAATAGTCAGTCTGCCCATTCTGGCCTATGGGGAGCAGGTAGCCTTGCAATAGTGAAAAACGAAAATGGCTGTAATTCACTATCAGGACATGCCACACACACCAGGGCATGTCCTACCTTATACTTACAATGCACCCTGCCCTTGGGCCTACCTTAGGGGTGTCTGATATGAAGATAAGGGAAGGTTTAGGGACTGGCAAGTGGCTGCACTTGCCAAGTCGACATGGCAGTCACAGACTGCACACAGGCTCTGCAATGGCAGGCCTGAGACCCGTTTTACAAGCTGCTTCTGTGGGTGGCACAACCAGTGCTGCAAGCCCACCAGCAGCATTGGATTTACAAGCCCTGGGCACACGCAGTGCACTGTACTAGGGACTGACAAGTAAACCAATCATCCAATCATGGAGTCACTAATCCATAACACAATTTACAGTAGGGAGCACTTGCACTGTGGCACTGAACAGCAGTGGCACAGTGCCCAAAAGCATCTAAAACCAGCAAAACATAAGAGGCAACAGCAAAAAAATGGAAGGGAGACCCACGCCAATGGTGCCAAGTCTAACATATAGCAAAGCAAATGGCTTTAACTTAATGAAAGGCAAGACCTATTGCATTTTCAATGCTTGTTTTCGAGGCTGCTCAACTCTGGCAGCTTCGGTCTCTCACTGTCCCAGCTCCAGCCGCGGTCCTCCCCGTCCGGTGTCCTTGAGTGCAATGCTGCAGCGACCTGGTTACCAGACTTTTATACCACCGACACATCACAGTGGAGCATTTTCAACATGTCATCATACATCACTACTATGCAGGATATACCATGTGTTTCAGGTTACCAGGGAGAGCAAGCAATGCACGTCTTTGTGTCTTGAGAAACTTCAAATATTTAGCCACAAAAATGATCCTGTGATGAACCTGAAAGACTTCTTTTTCCTACCCAACAAAGTAACCCAACAGTGAGCTCTCCTTTTCCCTCTGGTGCAGCGGAGGCCTCCCCTCCGCTGGTACCGTGAGCCTCGTGACATCACATTGCAGTGTCTGTGATATCATCCGGTTCTATTCACAGAATTCTTTTGCTGCTGGGAAGACAGACACCTTTCAGGTGAATTTTAGAATGTGAGGTTTTCTCAGTCTTCGTTTAAAATTAATTATATTTTCACCATAAGGCTCCTCGTCACAGCCTGCCTCACTGCGCTCCTTCGATGTATATACTGAACGATTTCACAGGGCCACGTCCACATCCTGTCAGCCTAGCTCCTCCCCTCGCATCGAGTAACGTCCGGTAATCCCCGTCACTCCTTTCAAGAAGCGCACATATCAATAGCAACGAAACGTGTAAAAGTTCTCACCCCAGTGAACAGAAGAGGCGCGCGCTCCATGGTGCTGGCGCCTCTCCCGTGGCAGCCCTGGCACCGCGTCCTGCCACTGCCCTGTCCCCCGTGTGCTCGCAGAAGGCTGAGGCATTGAGAACAGAGGGTGGCGCTGCACTGGCCCGTCTCTGTGCCTTGTTCCTTTCTCCTTCAATGCACGGCATGCATGCACTTTCACTATAAAATCTGGAGTGGGTAAAGCAAATGGGCTCATTTGCCCCTGCACACCCACAGCCTATTTGTCATGTAAACGTAACAGTGTCCCGATCAAAGGAAGAAACACATTCCATCTTCCATGAAAGGACTGTCAGCATGTTCTCTCTTTGTACCCTATGACTTGGTTGTCCCCTCGAATATTGTGCAAAACAACAAAGCCTTGTTAGCAAGTAAATGGTCTTTTAAAGACCTGTGAAGTACTCGGGTGCGGCTGTGTGTGTGCCCGGGAAGCTGTCTCAGCCTGGACTGCCACACACGACGGGGTAGGGGGGGGGTTTAAGGGGGACTATAGCCCGTTGAGCCCTATGGGCGTTGCGCGCCTGGCTCTGTCCATCGTTATTTTGCTCACCATTTCACCTCAGTTTGGCCCTAGTCATATATGCAAACATGTCTTGACCCTGCTCCAATGGGAACAGTCCAGCCCAAACTGTCAAGATTGATTTGCATATGTCTGGGTCCAAACTGAGGTGGCATGGTGTATAAAAGAAGATGGAGTTGGGTGTGACCCGAGTAAATACCAGTGGCTGAGATGAATTCAAGCATTCAATTCATCACTTTTTATTAAACTTTTATTCTCAATTCTGGGGCACTTTCACTGACATCTTACACCTGGTGTCAGGAAAAAATATTTTGTTTTTACGAAGTGCGGTCCCAAACTCTGCATCTTAGAATCGGCGTGTCTGTACTTTCACCCCTGCGCACTACTGCACTTGACTCGCAACAAGGTCTATAGTGCCACTAACTAACCGGCATAACTGTACTGAAGGGCGCTGGTACTGAAGGCTATGAGCAGCACCAAGGACGAGACTCAAGAGCACTGATACCAATTACTACACAGAACATGATACAAAACATACCAAAAGTAAGCATAAGGTATCCCCATACTTGCGTGTTTTTTTATTGTGTATATTGAGTCGTTCTCCTTGCAGTCCCTCCTGTGAGGACGAACAGAATGCGTAGTCTATTTTAGCCTAAAGCTCTTGAGATAAAGCACCCTGAGGCCCTGTCTCCAGGTTTCAGGGCTTGTAACGCGTCCGCTGACACCCCGGACCCGCGAGAGCTCTGGTGATGTCACCGAGCGGGAATTAAACCAATACACAGAATGCGGATCAGACGGGGAGCCCTCGACGGCCCTAACTGAACACCGCACACCAGAAGCCTTGATTACACGCCGGCGGCTGGCATCCCGCATTCGTCGCCCTCAGTATTTTTAATGTGCTCCGGAACAAAATGAAAGAGTAACTTACATAATTAAACAAGCACTCGAAAAAAAAGTTAAAATAAATGAACTGAGCGCGGTGGCCCTAAATCGGGCGCCGCGCCCCGAAATAAAGTAAACCAGCACTGGGAAAAAAAAATCAAGGCACATTAAATAAGCGCGGCCGAGCTGGGCACGAGCCGATGCAAATAAAAACAAGCGCAGCCAAAGACGACGGAGCTGACAATGTAAAGAAAAGAGTGCTTATTGTCTTTTAAAGGACAGTGTGTAAAGCCGCCAGTAAACGATCCAATCCCGGTGGGCGGGGCTAAAAGGAGACAGGGTGGCAACAAGGAGGAATTGACATGCCTTCGGTGCAATCATTGCACTGCCTTTGGCATAATTTGTGACGCCAAACGACGCGCACGAATGAAAACTGAAGGCGGAGCTGGGACAGGGCTTCTGGATTCGTATCGATGCGCTGCTTACGTCAGGCCGAGACCTAAAAAAGTTAAGCCAGCCAGCGCCTCTGTGCAACATGTCTAAGCTCTGCCAATGCTTGTTTCTTTTAGTTGCAGCACTCTTAAGAGTGCCCACGTTTGCTGGCAGTTCACCCCCCAAACCCTCCTGCTCTGCATGCATGCTCCCTCCTTCATTGTTGTTTGCACCCTCCCTCTCATGTTTGCACCCACCCCTCCCCCCACTGTCCTGCGATGCTTGCCCTGCTCCCTCCAATATCTTTGCTTGCCTTGTCATTGTTGAATGCCGCAACCATCCTGCCACCCTCCTGTGTTTATTGCCTGCTGTCCCTCGCGCCCCTCCTGCATTGCTTGCTCTGTCCTTTCTGCCCCCTCGCTCATTGTTGCCTCGTCCTTCCTGCCTTCCTCTCACCCTTTTGCTTGCCCTGTCCCTTCCCTCCCACCCTTTTGCTTGCCTTGTCCTTCCTGTTCTGTTGCTTGCCCCATCATGGTTGCTTGGGAGGTGATTCAAGATGGTATACATCAAGTAGGGTTTTACGTTTCAAGTTATACAATTACAATTCACATGTTTCTGCTGCAGCACTACATTTTCAAATATTAATTTTTCCATACGAGTGTGATTTTTCTCAGAATTGCATAATGTTCAACAAAGTTTTAAAGCTAGGATTAGAATTAACATCTGCAATTTAGCCTTCAGAGTACATCTCACAATAGTAGTTAATATCCAAAAGGTTAACAGAATTGTCAGACAACATAAACGAAACCTGTAAGGGGACGTTTATGAAACAAACAACATTTTTCAGTCTAAAATAATTGGTAAACCAAATATGTAAGAAGGAGAAAGCAAAACCTTGATTATTAGGCAAAACGGGAAGCTAGATTAGCGATATCTCACTTGGAATGATGGAGCTTTGCCTACCTAAAACATTCTGCAAAGTTACATTTTGAAATCGGTATTATTCTGCTGCACATGTTGGGCAATTAACCTCAGAGGTGCACACATTGTTATATCCAATCTACCAATGTTGAGTATTAAGATCTTGTCACTCAACAGTGTCATGCATTTGTACAAAATGGTATATACCGTAAGTAGGGGTTCTCCAGCGTGGGTGTCCATAGTAGAGCTATTCTACACAGCCTCCTCTTTGATCTTTCTGCTGGGGTGCATTGGTAAACCCTTTCTGTGAGGTTTTTTCTTCCTTCAAACTCTCCTATTGTGAGGACTTTTTAATGCAAATTAGCCTCTACCGGCTCTAAGCCCGATGTGTTCCTGTTACAGCAAAAAAACGTATTTTGTTTTGCCCAAAGGGCATTAAACGGGGCAAATTCACCTGCCTCTGTCCAGCAAAAAGGAAACCAAAAGTATTTGTATTTAATTTTATTGGGCAACGTTTAACATGTGCTAAATTCCTCTCCCTTTAACCCTGCTTTCACATGAATCCTTCCAGAACAGTCAGTTGTGTGCATGAATTCTCTATTGAGCGTGAATACTCAGAGCCTGCAACCTTTCTTAAGGAAGCTGATGGTGAAAAGCAATGTATAATATATTCACCTCACCTTGGTTTGAAATACATTGTGATGCTGGAGCTTGGAAGAATGCCACAAGCCTTTTGTTTGCTCCTGCATTTGGAATGGTGGTGATGGCGATGTTGCAAATTTGTGATGGAAGAACCAGTCTCCCTGTGGTGTAGATACTTGAACTTCCCTAAGTTCTATGCACAACTGTTGTGTGCCATTCAAGTAGTATTGGTTTAAAAAGGCAGTTGTTGGTTGCCGGAGCTGGTTTGTTTGTTGACACGCATTCCCAAGGTTGTAAATAAATATTCTTGTTTGATTTTTTTGGTGCGTGGAATCTTCAAAATATAGACGATGAGCAGTATGCTCTTCTTGGTTTTGACTCCTCCTTGCAAACCATCATGACTACAGATACAAGTTGTATAGGTATTAGCAACCTTTTGTCACAAAGAGAAATGAATGACAAAAGTTACTGTATATTTCGTATCTCGAGCTCTCACATGTTCGGAAGCACAATCTGTTTATAGAAAGCGAATCCTAGGCTATTTGGGATTTGGAACACTTTAGGCAATTTGTATGGCACTCACATGTGACAGTAGGATGTGTCAATTAACCTCTAGTTAATGTGTTTACTACAATGGGTTTGCTCAATGCCACACCTAGAATTGCAAGACTTTCTATGAGATTGATGGACTACACTTATAACATACAGTATGTTCCTGAAATAATGAATAGGGTAGAAGATTGCTTAAGAAGGTTACCTTTACCTTTAGGGGAGATTCCTAGAGAAGCATGGGAAGAGTATTGTGTGGCATGGTTGGAAGATGTGTATGCAAAGGAATAATAAAGGATGAATGGATAGTAGCAAGCAATGAGGATGAGGAATTAAAGTGTGTATCTGAATGTGAATAATGACTGGCCTTTTAAGGGGCATTAAGGACAAGGAATCAGGAGTTTTAGGGAAATGAGTCACACACTTTCTGTGGAAGAGGGTAAATTGCTCATGGATTCCAAAATGGCGCCTCCTGTCCAACTTAGGAAGAGAATTCTAGAATTGTGCCATGAAGAGCATTTGGGTATGCTAAAGAGTAAGAATAGTGAAATAACTTTACGTTTAGCAGGGGTTAGACAAGAATATGAAATGTATAGTACACTATTGTGTACAGTGTGAAGGCTTGGATAAGTTACAAAATGCATTAAAACCCTTTTGCAGCATGTGAATTTTCCTAATACATGGGAAACCATTGGTGTTGATATGGGTCCTGTGGTGGAAGGTGGTGGTGAGAAGGTTTTGTAACTTTTGATATGGATTCATTTTGAAAATGGCTTGAGGATGAATTTGTGGAAATGCCAGGTACCAATGCTATTGTTAAATATATTGGATAAATTATTTTGTAGACCGGATTTACCCCGGAAAGTGGTTACCGATAATGTTACACACTGTACTGCCTTGGACTTCAAGACATTATTTAAAAGGAATGGAGTAGCTACCAAAGGCACTTCAGTATATCACCCTGAAATCAGTGGTTAAGTGAAATGATTCAGTAGAGTGATAAAAGGTCTTCCATAATTAGTGAGGAAAAATAAACTTGATTGGAAATGTGAAGTGGAGAAGATAGTATGGGCATACCATATCACTCCCATTCTATGTACAGCACCTTTCTCCTTTCTGGAGAGGAATAACAATGTTCACCAAAGGCTATCCAAGTTGGATGTTTTTTTTAAACTTTATTTTTTCCTCCATTTATTATCAACAACAAACACATGGTTCCATCGTTACAGTCGTCCATGATACATATACACCTATGAATTAGAAACACATCCATGTCACATTGTAATGGCCGAAAGTGTCTTGCCAAATTATAAACTCAACATAGTGTGCATCACCATATCCAAACAACAATTCTCAACAACTCGTTCCATAGCATCAAATGACTTTTCAATTTTATCAAAGCGGCAGGTCCCCTCCCTCTATCCGTTATCGTCTCTAGCCCAGAGTGCTCGACGGCGCTGACTTAGCGTGTAGGTGGGGGTATTTATTACGCAGTGCCATGTCGAGCATGTCCGATCTATCAATGTGTAGTCAGATTGGCCTATCCAATACCCGTGGGTACTATCCCTGAATTGGACTGGGAGGCGGGAGGAATGTTTAGGGTGTCTATATATGCCTTATATGGGCCCCAGATATCTTTGGGGCGCGCTGTGCTGGGGAGCAGGCTAGAGTAGATCTCACTGTTTATATTGCAGTGCGCTAAGCTATTCAGCCATCCTTGTGCCGTAGGGGAAACCTGGTTGCCCCAATATAATGCTACCTCCCGTTTTGCCAAGAGGAGGCCAAGGGATGCTAGTTTCCGGACTGCTTTAGGAAAATTAACCGTGTAGCCCAGCAATGCCACTTCCGGAATAGGAACCAATGTAAGCCCAAGAATGTCCCCTAATGTTTTGTGCACCTGGATCCAATACGGGTGTATGCGGGGGCATGTCCAGGCCAAGTGTACGAAATCGGCTTGCTGTGCGCCGCATTTCCGGCACGTGTGGGGTCGTTCAGGGTCAATTTTATGCAATGTTGCCGGTGTCATATAAGTTCTGCGAAGAAATTTATAATGTAATAGTTTATGGCGACTATTCAGTGAAACATCCTTTGTTACCTTGCAGCAGGTGGACCACTGGTCGTCCGAGATGGGATGACCCAGATCAGACTCCCACTCCGTACGTAGCTTGTCGTCTGCGATCGGTATCTGTGCTACGCATAGTTTATATAGTTTGGAAATGACGTGCGTTCCGCTCTCACTCTCAATGAGTAGAGTCAGTGGCGTAAATGAGTCAGGCTCCAGCGGGAAGCCAGGGATCGTGGCTCTTAAGGCTGAGTGCAGTCTCCGAAGAACAAATTTATCCATGAACGTGGCCGCCCGGAAGCGGGCGTCCTCCGTGGCTGAAAATACATGCCCGCCCGGATATAGATCGCCTATTTTAACAATGTCAAATTTAGTCAAAGTGCGTTGCACAATTTTCTCACCTGTGATGGGAAGCCAACGGGCATTCGGAAGCGGAAGGGCCGATGAGTATAAAACTGAATTGCCCGCGTAGCGGAGAGCCTGCTACACGCCCAGCTGGTCGTCGAGACCGTTTGTATGTCGACTGAACTCCTGGGTTCGCCCCTGGGTAGGACCTCCGCCAGTCGCTCAGGCAGGACAAAGTCCGCCTCCGGGCGCAAAAATGGAATCCGAGCGTCTGGGTGGTACCAGGCATAGGCGTACCTACACTGAGCCACCAAGTAATATAAATAAAAATCCGGCACTCCAAGTCCGCCTCTCTCATATGGTAAGGTAAGTACCTTCCACCGAACATGCGGCCGTCTGCCTCCCCATACCAATCTGATAAGATGGGATCGAAGTGTTGCGAAGAAGCTGTGGGTGAGAGGCATGGGGATATTATTAAAAAGATATAAAAATTTGGGTAGGACCATCATCTTAATTATAGCGATTCTTCCTGCCATGGATAGCGGTAGTCGTAGCCATTTCTCCACTTGTGTCTGCAGCTTCTCAACCGCTTGTCCATAATTAAGGGCCATAATCTGGTCCTGGTTCAAGTGTATGTGGATACCCAGATATTTAACCGAATCCGAGCACCATTCCAATGGAAACTCAGTCCCAGGGGGTCGTATTAGCGGTCAAGGGAAAAATGGTCGATTTGTGCCAGTTAATACCTAATCCAGAGTGCCTCCCAAAGCGGAGGATTTCCCGGATGAGCGGGGCAAGATTCAGATGTGGTTCTCTGACACAGAGGATGGTGTCATCGGCATATAATGAAACTAAAAGGGGGCCCGTACTGAACTGCAGCCCCCTATGGAGATGTCGTTCCTGGAAGTGTCGTATTAAAGGGTCCATGGCAAGGATGAACAAAAGAGGTGATAGAGGGCATCCCTGACGCGTACCTCTGGTTAATGCAAAAGGGGCAGATAGAGTGCCATTTATGCGCAACCGTGCCATAGGACGACTATATAATAAGCCCGTAGTGGCTATAAAGCCAGCTGGCATGCCCATACGACGCATTATGGCGAGGAGAAAGGGCCACTCAAGTGTGTCGAAGGCCTTTTCAGTGTCCAGAAGAATAGCCGCCGCAGGAGTGCCGGGATCTATTCTATGCAATACTGCGAACAAGGTACGCAGATTTAATGAGGTCGAGCGATGGGGGACAAAGCCTGATTGGGCCGGAGCAATAATAAACTCCATTAACTGCGACAACCTGTTAGCCACAATTTTAGCGAGTATTTTATAATCGATGTTTAAGAGTGATAGCGGTCTGTATGATCCGCAAAGAGATGGGTCTTTACCAGGCTTTGGGATAAGAATAATTACTGCTTCATTTAACGTAGGAGGTAGGGTTTGTTTGTCCAGGGCCTCAGCATATACCTCAATCAATTTCGGTGCTAGAAGGTCTGCGAAGGTCTTATAAAACTCCCCGGTAAAACCGTCGAGGCCAGGGGCCGACGAGCCACGCATAGCTCTAATAGCCCCACGTACCTCTTCCTCAGTGATGGGTTCTGCCATAAATTCCTGCATGTTTTTTTCCAGGAACACTAAGGCGATTTCGGACAAATATTCCTCCTGCGCTGTTGTGTCGCTGCTGTGTCTGGATGTGTATAACGTCTCGTAGAACGAGAGGAATTCGTCTCTAATATCCGTGGAAGTCGTTAGCAGCGTCCCGTCCTTGTCGCAAATCTCTGTGATATATGCTGTGCTATAGGGTGGCTTGAGGATCTGAGCCAGTGTGCGGCCTGGGCGATCTCCTTCACCGTATCTACGGGCTGTTTGATATTTGCCTAGATAAAGGATCTCACGATCCGCAGTCTCTCTGTATTCGGCAAGGAGGACCAGCCTCCTGCCTTGTAGAGAGTCCGGGGAACGCGCAACGCCTCGGCGTCCAGCGCAGCTAGCTCTCCCTCTAATCTTGCTAATGTTGTGCGTAGTGCTTTAAGTACCCCAGCATGTTTGGAAATGCATACTCCGCATATGTAGGCTTTGAATCCCTCCCACAACACGGCCCAGGAATCTACCGAGCCAGTGTTAATGGTGAAGTAGTCCTCAATTGCCTCCCGTATCTCATGACAGAAAAGGTCATCCAGGAGAGCACGACCTGGAAAGCGCCATTGCCTTTCAAACCCCTCGGGGCGCGGGACTCTGAGACATAGTTGGATCGGGGAATGGTCCGAATATGTTCTAGGAAGTGTCTTCAACACCTGATACCAGGAAGACACATCCGGGGAAATCAACCAGTAATCGATTCTGGTCCACGTGTTGTGTTGACCTGAAAAATGTGTGTAATTAGTAGTGGTAGGATTGCGCCTGCGCCAAATGTTTATCAAGGAGAACTGGTCACAGAGGTCTCGGAGTGCGCGCCGCGCTCTAGGCTTGGTATCTGGAGTGGCGGATGTGCTATCCAGGTCTATATTCAAAAGAAGATTGAAATCCCCACCTATTATAAGTATCGCGGGTTCTAGTTTAGAAAGTTGGGTGTGTAGTGCATGAAAAAACTCCGAGGAGTCAGTATTGGGGCGTAGACGCAAACCAGAGTGATCCTATGACCCATCACGGACCCCACCACAATAGTATACCGACCCTCCTTATCCCTGATGACCAACCTGCAGTGGAAGGGGATTCTCTTATGTATGAGCACTGCCGTGCCTCTCGCATAGTTACTGAAATAAGCAAAGTACCTATGGGCTCCCCAGCTTGCGGCAAAACGTGCTGCATCTGTAACTGGCAAATGTGTTTCTTGCAGAAATGCTATGTCAATATTATGTCTTTGCAAGTAGTGTACCACCTGCCTTCGTTTACGCTGATTATTAAGACCTCTGACATTCCATGACAACAGGGACAAATTAGAGGGGCCTGCAATTAAACCTGGCAGCGCCATCTGTGAGTTGTAAGACGTCTGGAGAGAACGAATATCATGTTGAGAACACTAACCTCATACCATGGACAACAAAAACCATAATCAATATTGAGA
Source organism: Calotriton arnoldi (assembly GCA_963921515.1). Classification (NCBI taxonomy): domain Eukaryota; kingdom Metazoa; phylum Chordata; class Amphibia; order Caudata; family Salamandridae; genus Calotriton; species Calotriton arnoldi. The sequence goes on from CAWUFW010001550.1 coordinate 2,189,012, forward strand.
ACAATTAGCCCCACCCCAACCCCCTCCCACCACCCAGCCCCACCGCAAAAAGGCAAGGCCTACCCCATCCTGAAAACCAATGGTTGAATACCAAGCAACTGTACAGCAGCAGAGTTCCACTATGAACAAATACATTCGAAACAATCAAAACAAACCCAAGGTATCCACCTAGGGGGGTGGCAACGCCACGATAGTCAACCGACTGTGAAAAATATACGCAATCAAACACACTATGTCCCCAAATATTTCAAAATACAAAATAGGAAGGAGGAGACAAATACATATCGGTATCACCCAGCACCGGAGCCAGAGAACAGTTCCAGACTTGCGACGGATCCACTATGTGGAGGGGATGGGCCGCCCCTGTCGTCTCGCGGCTGATCATTGTTATTTTTGTAGGTGCGACAGAATTCTTGGACCTCATTTGGATTATCAAAAAACCGCACCCGGCCCCCAGCCCCCAGCCTCCACCCTAAGCCGTGCAGGATATAACATGCCGTATTTCAGGCCAAGATTTCGGAGGGTGGCCTTTACCCCCGTAAATTTGCGTCTGGCCTCCTGCACCATCATCGTGAAGTCCGGATAAAGAGCAATCTTGGAGCCCTGCCAGGTAGTGTCCCCACGTTCCCTGGCCAGCGAAGTGCCGTGTCCCTATCTCGGAAGTTCATGATCCGAGCTATCAGTGGGCGAGGAGGGAGGCCCGGGTTAGGTCTTGGTCCCAGGGTGCGGTGGGCCCTCTCCACCACAAAGCCAGATGTAAAAGATTCCCTTCCAAACATGTCCGCCAGCAGAGTTTCTACGAAGGTATCCAGGCGGCCCGTCGCTGTGGACTCCGGCACCCCTAGGATACGCACATTGTTGCGGCGACTGCGCGCTTCAAGATCTTCATTTTTGCTGACCACTTCCTTCAGGACGCGCTCCATTCTGTCCAGTCGTTTAGTTGCTTGCGCGGTTCCATCTTCAATGTCGGATATCCTCGCCTCCGCCACATCTAGACGCCTGTCATGTGCCTGGTCCTCGTGCCCATGGATTCTAGCGTCTTGTCGAGGGCGTCAAAGCGACTATCTAAAGATCTGAATCCGGCCCTCATCTCCTGCAGCCACTCCACTGGAGGGGCCAAGGCCGCCGCGTCGCCAGCAGGGCTCACGGTACTCTCCGCCATATCAGGGCCTCTCTGTCGTGTTATCCGCGAGCTTTTCAAAGGGGAGTGTCCGTTGTTTCGGGTCCTTGCGACCCATGCCGTCGCGACACGTCCAGATGCCGACCAACCGCCGCTGTTGTACCTCGGCTAATGCTGGCTGCGCTATGAATGTCGAGGTCTAGTGGTAGCTACTGGACATCTATCCAGTCAGAAGCGATGCAGTGTCTCTATATGCCCCAGCAATACTTTCGATACGCAAGCCGCCTCTTCCTAGCCACTGTACCACGATCTGGTCTCGGACGCTAGTCGGCGCGGCGCTGGCATATGGTCGCCGCGTGGTGTGTGGCAGCCCCGTGTTAAGGCCGTGATCTGCAGACACGGCAAGATCGTTGCGCAGCTCAAAGGCCGGGGCACATCAAGCACCAGGAGCCGGTGGACGCCGGGGGCAAGAGGCAGCCTCACCACCCGGTTGCTCCCAGACTGCCCCAGAGCCCCTGAAGCAGTAGGGCCCGATGTCACTGCCGGCTACTGCTCAGCGTATGCCACTATGGATGCAGCCCTATAGATGGGGGGGCCTCGCGGGAGAAACACCGGGCGCTGGGGGCAATCGGCAGCCCCAGGCTCACCTCCACCCCATAAATCCCGCGCCGCCTCCGTCCCAGCCACCTCTGCCTCCGGCACACACCCGCCCGTGGAGGCTATGGGGGTCAGAAGGCAGCGCGGCCCCAATCCCGCATCAGCGCCTGGCCGGCACCGTCATGTCCCTGGAGCGGCGCTGAATATGGAAGTGCGGGGGGGGGCCGAGACCACCAGACCGGCACCCGGGCACTCACCGCAGTATTAGACCCCGCTCCAGGCAGAAGGCAGCTCCGATGTCTGCGGGGGGAGCACTCGCCCGATCCTGCCTTGTCAGGCCGCCATTTTGTCCTCCGTCTCCCCACGGCTGTATCTCGCCTCTGGGCTTTCCTGCGTCTCTCGCAGCGCTGCTACGGCCCACACCTCATTCCGCGGCTGTTCATAGGTGCACCGACACCTTCGTCCCCCTCATATCAGCGCTGGAAATTGGGGAAAGCGCATTTGCCGTCGGTCAACCAGCGGAGCTTCAACACCGCGCGGCCATCTTAGCCCGCGGCTTGGCCACGCCCCCAAGTTGGATGTTGAGAAGTAAACAAGTTAAATGGTCACCAGAAGTGGGTAAAAACAATATTTTGAAAACACAGCTTAATTTTAAAAGGTACTATGATGAGAGGAAAGGGTTGAAAGAAGTCAAGTTAAAAATGGGTGATTTGTAGGAGTGAAAAAGTTTGGGAACATTTAGAAAGGAGCACATGCCCTTGAAAGTGAAACATTTTCATCAATGCAGCAAAGTTAAGTGATGGAAGTGAATGGTATTTAAATAGATTAGCATTATGCAAGTTTGATGCCATTATTAACTGTCCAAGGAGAGGTTGCATGCCAATGAATGAGGGGAAAAAGCTTATATGGTGGTTGAATGAGATTGCGTCTCAAGAGGTATGTGGCACTCACTAGGGCAAGTGGAAACCAGGGAGAGTGTTCTATGGGGGATCAACCCCAATGGAAGTGGGAATATAAATACTGATTTATGCAAAAGTAAATTTAGATGTACTGTTCATCCCTTGCATCTCGAGGATTGTGACAGCATAAATAGTTTGTTTGCCTTTTCCGCGTTCACTTTATGGTTGGGGAAATAAGGGTCCACGGATATTATCCTTATAGTGTTATCCTTACCATATTGTGTTATCCTTTTAGTGTGTGTGGAGTGTTATATTCAGTCATTAGTACTTGTATTTTAGTCCTTGATGCTTATATTATGGTTTAGTTGCCTATATTATGGCATAGAGATTTGAGATTCCTTCTATTTTATAATTGTTAGGGGGATTGGGGGTGAGTGTCTGAAAGGTTTCAGCGCTCCGTCCGTCATCTCCTTGTTTGCTTTGTTCACCCTAAGTTGGTAGGGTATGCCCAGACGTGGGTCCCTTGCTCACTTTGCCACTGGATTCAAGCTAGCCTGGCTGATGAGGGGTGTTACCCCGAAACCGGTCCCAGGATGCTTGTTTCCGGTCCAGGGAAGACCTGGCTTGGCAGTTCGGTCTGGACTGTTCCCATGAGGCACAGGGTCAAGACTGATTTGCATATGGCTGGGTCTGAACTGGGGTGGCGAAGTGAGCTAAAGAATGATCACAGATTCAACCCAGATCTGTGACTGGGGGTGAGTGTCTGAAAAGTTTCAGCGCTCCGTCCATCATCTCCTTGTGTTTGCTTTGAAGAGGCAGTTGTTACCTGCCAGAGCTGAGTGGTGGACGTAGATTCCCAGGGCTGTATAAGCTTCTTACCTGATTTCCTAGTACATAGAATCTTTACACTTCCTCTCTCCCTAATATCATTCTTTTCATATGGTACATGCTTTATAGAAGAGAAGGTCCTCTTGTAATATTCCAACGCCGCATGCCATTCCTAATAATCCTTTCTACATCTAGAGGATTTTAATTTGGATGTATTTATAAGAAGAAACTTCCTATCCAAAAACCAGGACCAGACCGACATCCGAAATTGCTTTTTGTGATATTCGTAGATAACCGAGTACTATTCATAATGTTGTGGTTTCGGAGTCTTGTCCTCTGTAGAACCTTCGTTTTTAAGGTCATTCATATTTCAGGAGCTGCTGAATATTTAATAGTGCGATCTGTGATGCAGCTGAAGAGTCGGGCGCTGCTGTGCGTTTGGCATAAAAAGTGAAATTATGATATGGCATAGTGTTAAATGATAGAAACGGAAACCTAATTCCTTAGTATTTTTTTTTTTGAATAAAGACATTTTGTTTCTTAACAGGCTTTCTTTCCCTTGATATATTGCATTGTATTTTCAAAGATAAGTCACTTAGGTGTCTAAGTGCTTAAGAATATTTGGACTTTGCAGTTTTCAAAATAGAGCATTGTGGATAACAAATTAAATATTATTTGCAGGCCTTTCCTTTATTTTACTCATTGGCAGTCTCTGTTGTGTACTTATGGTTCAGAGGCGCTTTCACTTAAAGGCGTTTTTGCATTTTCCGGTCACTTTGACCTCTATCAACAAATCTGTACCAAATTTGGCACTTGCTGAGTGTAGTTCATTTCAATCAAGATTTTGTCAATGCTGCTCCAATTTAGAAAAGAGTTGAATGCACGCCTTTTCAAAGAACACTGCATCACAATACATTAGTAGTCCAAGCACCAGCTACCTTTTCTCACTTGTAGACTTTATACTTTCCTTTGACCCTGCAGAGCACTCCACTGTCTTTTGGCTAAGTTTGAGCTATCAAATACCTTATGTATACATACTTGCATACATAATGCCAAATTTCATGTAGTTCTGTGAAGGACTACAAGTTAGAAGGGGTCAAATATGTTATCCTGTTTCTAGTTTCCATTAGAGTTCTTGGTCGCACCTGCAGTGAAAATCAACAAACAGATTTACACCCAACTTATTTGGAAACTATTACTCTACCCGAAAGTATGCTTCATGTGGTTTGGTGTAAATCTATTCAGTAGTTTTTGAGAGATTAGTGTTTCAAAAGGGTGTTTTGTTGGTTTGACAGAGTTAAGTTTTTTGAACATCTTGTCTATTGATAAGCCATTCGTTGACATGCGTATAACTTTGGCACTTTTGCCAAGTTTCAAGCATATTCATCATACAGTATGTTGAGGTTACTGTTGGTATTTTCGAATTTGTGCAGATCTAACAACATGAAGCACTCATTGATGGGGCATGGGGAATTTGACACTCGTATGAATCTGCACAAAATTTGGCAGAAGCTAGGAAGGATGCGTTTTCTGTTTGTAAGCCTAGGTTTGTGCCTTTTTCATAAGGGAGTGCTATTTAAAGGGGACATAGGTCAACAACCTTTTCCTATTACTTTAGCAGTGTTTGCTCAGCCTGTGTCAAGTAGCTACCAAGTAATGCCACGTGCAGGTATATTAGGTTTTGTGAAGATCCAGTTGGGGAAGCAACGTTAAGGGGGCTGGGGGACTCAAATACTTCCTATGGAAAATTATCAAAATTTTGGCCCTGGCCCAATTTGTTTCCTGAATTTTAACAGTGACAAACATGCTTGTGTGATAAGCTGCCCTGTGTGACAAGGCCACATGGGGTGGTTCGAATGCAGCTTTGTGGTGCTACAGCATCAGAAGCTAGATTCTGCTCTAATGCTTGGCAGCCTTTATTCATGAGACTGAAGCCTTGTAGTGGCTATTCGTGAACCTCACCCATTTTACAGATTGCTTACCATACAGCAAGACCTGCAAATTGTAAATCGGCCGATCATGCACAATAGAAATTGATTTAAAATGTGAATCGTTCACTTCTAGTATATTTATCGCTTGGCTGTGGCAGCTTGTAATGGATTTGTGAGCCATGCTGTGGCGTACGTTAACCTGATGTGACCAGTGGAGAGATGGCAAATCTTAGTTCTCCAGTATTGGATCCTTCATAGATTCACATGCTTTAATCCTCCCTGTAGTCGAGGTGGGAGTCCCACAGTAGGTTCTAAAGCAGTTGGAATAGCATAGCTAGCTTACAAGAGTAAAGACATTGACTTTTATAGCTTATCTATGTCTTTAAAAGAAAAGAACTAAACTCTAGGCGATAACACTCTTAGAACACTCCCAGCAGGCGCATCTTCCCTCAGATTTTCTACCGCATGTTGTGTGACAGTCTCCCTGAGCTCTGCTCAGTTTCTTCAGCTTAAACTCAAATTTTATATTTTCTCCTACTTCTCGAGCTTCAAGATGTCAGAACCTTTCAAATAGGGACAGTTTAGACCTTGTGGGACCTGCGGAAAGAAAAGGCTACATTCAGAAGATCCCCATAAGGAATGTATATATTGCCTTCATCCCACCCACAAGGTAAGACTGTGAATATTGTAGAACAATTTCCTCAACTCTCAAGGACCGAAATGGGAGGTTTTTTTTGTGGCATCAGAATCTGAAGACAAACTGTTGTTTCTGAGGAAGAAAACAGTGAGGATTCGATCAGCTCATATGAAACGCCCAGGAAATGAGGTCTCAAGGGGTCACCTGAGGGCCATAAAAAAAGCTTTAAAGATGGGTCTTTAAAAGGCTCCTCACACAGAGAAAGGCTAGCATCTGCTTCCTCTGAGGCAAAATCTGAATCCTCTACTTCATTCACAGCCTTGGCTTTGAAGCCCGCAAAATCCTTCTCCGACCCAGTTTTAGTCAAGTTTAATCTGACTATGAAGACCTCGTAGACGGTAAGCCTGTCATAATCCTCATTGTTGACGGAGATTAAGACCAAGACTTCGACAAAGACTAACCACGTCGTCTACTACCACCCGAACGACGTAGACTACATCATCGATAACGACATCCGTGTCGATGATGACCACCTCGTCGATGACCACCTAGTCAACTAAGATGAAGCCCACACTGTCGGCGGCCGTGCCACCACAGTCAATGGCACTGTCACCTAAGACCTCATTGATGAAATAGTCTGCGACACGTCCAGAAGAAAAAACGTCATCTACGACGATAAAGAAGCCTCCAGTTCTGGTTTTATCACTGGATTTGACCTTGACGCTACTGTCGATGATACTGCGGACAAGACACCAACTTTCACAAGATGATCTGCGCCCAGAGTACACCTCCCCTAGTAAGGTGTCTCCTTGACCACCAAGCCACTTGTTAGACTTAGTGGAGATGAGGATTATGGTCCTTTTGGAGCGGCTCATAGCCCATCGGAGCTCCAGGGTAAGTACCAAGAAGAGGAGGAGGATGATGAATACTATCCTCTAGTATATCAAAGGCAACAGTATGTTGAGAAGCAACATCAATATATGGCGCAATTCCATCATTATACTCCACCTCCTCTGCCTGAGTGCATGGCCCAGGTTCCCATAGCCCTGGTGCAAGACCTACCTGGCATGCTGCAAGACTACTAAAAACGTTTTCCTACACCTGTAGAGACCACTTCATCGCCTAGATCACCAGGTCCTATGCCGCCACCGGCTACACCAAAAATAACACCAAGATCGAACATTGCCATGCCTCCTAGAGATGACCCATCCTCTTTGGATAAGGATAGAGAGGGTGAAATTCAGGACACCCATTCAATGGCCAATAAGTGGGACGACTATCTCATTCCTACACCTTCTCCTCCGGTGCCTCAACAAACACTCTCCACCAGACAATATTGGTGGTTTTCATCCTTTGATGGAACGAGCCGCTACACTTTTTTTTAGCTCCCAATGCAAGTGAAGCAATCTTATTCCTTCCTGTATGACTTTAAGGAACAGCCAAGAAAGTGTTAAGAAGGGATTAAAGTAATAAACTCCTGCCACAGTCACAATGGTACTTCAATGAATGGAAACAAAATATAAAGCCCCTGATTACTCTCCAGCATGTGTGGTACGCCATCCAAACCTAGACTCCGTCATTACTCAGGCTGCCCAGTGATGGTCTAAGAACCCTTCCACACCAATCTCAATACCACTTGATACGGAAAGCAGATGCCTTGATAATATAGGGAAGCGGTTCTCCACTATCTCAGGCACTACCATAAGTGCTGCGTATTCTCTGGCTAGATATGACCGCCAGATGTGGTCAGATACTGCCACATACCTGGATTTCCTGCCGGAAGATAAAAGAGAAGTGAAAAAGATTCTGCTGAAGGGAGAAAGATCTGCATTGGAGATCATCGATTGTGCTTTGGACATAGCTTCTCTAGGTTTCCGACAACTCACAGGGTCAGCGGTCCTTGGACACCAAGGTTAGCTAAAGGTGATAACATTTTGTCCTGAAGTCCAAACAAAAATTCTAGACATGCCATATGATGGTGATGCCTTATTTGGCAAGCACATAGACGACACCTTACAGGCAATAAAGGCAGACACGGACATGGTGAGTCTAGATTAGCAAGATGCTTATGTCCATATTCCTATCCATCCTAAGCATCACTAGTTTCTCAGATTCACAGTAGCCAGCACTCACTATCAATTCAAAGTGCTCCCCTTTTGTCTCGGTCGCCCCCTCTCATAGTCGCAAAATGTCTCGCCCCAGTGACAGCCCATCTAAGAGAGAAAGGCCTGCAGGTATTTTGAGTACCTCGACGACTGGCTCATAAAAGCTCCATCTGCCCAACAAGTGTTAAAGGCTACAATGTGTGAATGGATGTTTCAACTGATGGGGCCCACAGTAAATTAACAAAAGTCTCTCCTCTCTCCTTCAACGAGGATAAACTTTCTAAGAGCAAACTTGGATACATTGCAGGACAAACCATTCTCGTCCACAGAGGCAAACAAAACTCATGACACTGGCTCAGATCCTTTAAAAAACAGTCAATTTCTGTAAGTCTTTTCAAATCTCTTCTAGCATGTCATCCGTTAATCTCTTAGTACCTTGTGTTTGTCTAAGAATGAGACCTTTCCAAGAAGAACTGGACAAGCAATGGGCTCATAGGAGACTTATTAGACGATGTCATTCAAATCACACCGACCATTAAAAAGTAGCTTCTTTGGTGGAAAAACTCCAATTAATCTCTCATCAGGCCAAACGTTCCTATCTCCAGTTCCCAAGTTCATAATCACAACAGATGCTTCTCCAGAGGGCTGGGGAGCTCTTCTCCACGATCTCCATATAAGTGGCAAATGGAATTTCTCGCAGTCCAAGATAAACAAACTTCCTGGAACTCAGAGCGATTTCCTCTTGCCCTTCAAACTTTCTTGCAGAGAATTCAGGGATCATCAGCGTTGATACGAACAGACAACACTACTTGAATGCATTACTTTTACAGACAAGGACGTACTAAATCGCAGATACTGTCTCTGGAGGTACACGAAATATGGAAGCGGGCTTTAGCGCACCAAGTATCCATAAGAGCAGAACATCTGGTGGGGGTGAGCAACACTTTGGCAGACACTTTAAGCAGAACAAACCAGAGCGACCACGAATGGGAGCTAAAACAACCCATTCTAGACCCCATATTCCAATGATGGAGCAAGCCAAACCTGGACCTCTTTGCTTCGGAGAACCGTAAATGCTAGTGTTACCCAGGCTGTGGCCCTCAGAAAGGGTCGTGTGGGAATGCATTTTTGGTCAGATGCTCAGGATTTATGCATACACTTTTCCCCACATAACCCCTCATTCACAAGCTTCTCAAGAAAATGAAAAGGGAACAATGCCGGTTAATTCTTATTGCTTCCAGGGGGCCTAGATGGCACTGGTGCACGGAGCTTCTGGTGTTATTGCAGGACAATCACATTCAGCTGGGGCCCCTGAAGAATTTGCTCTCAATGAACCGCAGCTGGTCCCTCATCCGAACCAGATTTCTCTGCTCTTATCTACCTTGCTCCTGAATACCAAGAACTGCAACATCTAGATATTCCAAAGGACTGTAGAGTAATCATGGCAAGCAAGTTCTACAAACCAAATGTATCACCTAAAATGGACGCTTTTTAGGTCTCGCCTAGCGTTGCAGCGCGCATGCGCTGCTCGCTCTGCGAGGGCTATTGTGATCGAGGAGATTTCAGAAGGGGACTTCAAGCCCCGCCCCTCATTTTCATTGGCTGGCGTCATCGTTTATGTAAAACGGTGGCCTCCGATTGAAACTGAGGCTTTTTTGTTTACGCCCTGTCTCCTTTTCGTCGGCCCATCCGGACTGGATTGTCTACTTGCCGGCTGTCGTGACTGAATTTCTTATCTATAGGGGGCGTGTATGTTTACGAGTTAGTCTGTGTCTGAACAACACCGTCACTTGTTAACAGAGCATTTACGTTTCTAGTTGCAGGCAGCAGAGGGAAGCCAGCCGAGGGTGGGGGGATAGGAGCCAGAGAGCTGAATCAGTTTTCCAGGTTCCTGTCGCCTTCTTGCTCATAACGTGCTGTGAGCCTCCCCAACCGCTCATGTGAGCTTTACTAAATACGGAGGCCGTTCTGTGCTCTATGCCGACGTGTGTGGGCCAATCCTGCCTCTTGTGACAAACTCTTACAGGGCTCGTGCTCCTGCCTGCACAATACTGGTGTGTGTGCACTGAACCCCCTGGGCACGAAGGAGAACAGCTGGGTTCACTGGCGCTCCGCTGTGTAGATTGTGAACTTGGCTGAGCGGGCTCGCTCACGGAATGCTGAACGGCAGCTGCAACCTGCACCTATGAATGAAGGTACTGTGCCGGTAGAAGTGGGTGCGATCTGCCTTCGTCCAAGAGGACAGTGGGGGGGTACATTAGTTTTGCCATTCCGGTCTCGGCGTGGCAGATTGGAGTCTCCCCGAACTCGGAGGCAAAGATGGCCGTGGTGAGCCAAGCAACAGTACCGTAATTCCATTAAAGGGAGTGCCCACCATTATCTGATGGCTCCAACCGCATTGAGTCATTACCTATTTGCTTGGGACACCATGTTGGGGATAAAAACACTTCCTTAAGCGCTAGCGCTGCTAGCTTATATTCCCTCAAACCATTCCAAATATGCTTTTCGTTTGCCTTACTTTGAACCCGAGAGGTTTCAACAGTTCTGCATTCTGCACTCTCGCAGCTAGGGAGATATGCTTACTGGACAGTTCTGGAAATTGTGTGTAGGCTAAGAGTGTATCACTTGTAGTAGGTGCGCAGGGGGCTCCTGTGGCCTGCATTGTATGACAGTAACCAATCTTTCCCTGCCAGGCTCACAAGAATGACCGTAACTCAACTAACAGGAGTGCAAGGGTTCTGTGTTTATTGTTTGTTACTGGTGTGCAGGGTGGGGGGATGGGAGCCAGAGAGCTGGATGGGCCAGCTGATCAGGATGTGGGGGGAGGGAGCACGCACAAGAAAGAGGGGGAGGCGGGTGACTGAGGTGGCGAATGGAGCCATGGGGGGAGGGGGCGCCACACGTGCGCGAAGCCAAGGAGTCCAACGGGGTGGGAGCTTGAATACCTGCTTGTCTCATATTCTGAGCAGGAGCCTGCGAGGGTCTCTAAGGTGACAGAGAAGGGTGGGAGGAAAGTTTCTCAGCATTAGCAATGTTCCGAAATGGAGTTAACTGTATTTATCTTGTAATGCTTTTTTCACCTGCCCCACTTTCAGAGCACTAAGTCCGGGGCGGTGACCTGCCACACCTGCCCCGTAGGTGTGTGGTATACAGGCTGACCGCAGCGTCTTCGTACCAGATTCTGGGATTTTGCAGGGGTATGTGGATGGGTGTGTGAAATTACAGAAACTCACATGTTCAATTATTCAAAAAACTTCAGTTTCATGAATTTTTCAAACTTTATCAGCAGTGAGGGTAAAAACGAAAATAGCTTTGTAAAACTGTCACTGGGGTAATTGTATAAAACAAATGCTGATGTATTTCGCATAAGAGCTGTAGTTTCGCGCAATCCTAGATTTTGATATTTCTTTTTATGACGGGCACATGCTGATGAGCTTGGCGGGGGTCAGCAGGGGGTAACAGACATTGTCATTTACAACGCCATTTACAACGCCAATAGCTCTAAATTAAGCAAATGCGAGACCTATTGCATTTCCAATGCTTGTTTTTACAGCTACAATTATCCAGCAGTTCTAGATAGCCTTGTTTAATAATGTATTTTATCAAGCCTCAAAAACGAAAGCTTAACAGATTTCTTCGATATTTCACTAAGTCACAATATTCATGCCACCGGATGATTATGAACATACGTTTTAGGTTCGGACCAGGAAAACTAAGACTTTTTCAATTCCACTATTAATTAAAATTAAAAACTAAAAACCGGAACCCATTACTCTTTAATGATTTCCATTTGTACTAGAAAAAACAACAATGGAGTAGGCAGGCAGTTCCAAATACTGGCTCGTTTTTAACCAGAGAAACTGAAGCGCTATTAGCAGTTTGCTTCATTTAAGCTACGTCACAAATAAATAACAAACCCTGCTTTCTCGCTGTCCTTGCGCATATTCAGGCTTTTTCGCAGTTTCTGATTTAATGTTTTGCTGAAAGCTGTTCACACTTCAAGAACTCAGCCATACCAGGAGTTCCATTGTCATAAAGCTCAACACTTATCACAGAAAAAGTCCCCAGTAAAAAACAAACATTTCCTCTGCCTACATCAAGGAAATCCAGCCAGTATTGTTCTCCGGTTTAGTGTATTCACAGTCTAGATTTACAGCGTAATCGTCCATCTAGTTTCTGACATGCAGTGGGTTTAGAATAGTGGGGTTAAAAATAGAAAGGTAAGAGGCAAAGCTAATAGCTCTAGCTAAACACTTATAAGGTCCCAAAACCGAGACCTATTGGCTATGCCAATGCTTGTTTGCTTATGGTGCTAGCAATCCAACGTCCACCCAATCAAATCGCCTCCAGAACAGGTTTTGCCATACATTTTTTCTCTAGCCAGGTCGGGCCTAGTGCATTCTTCCATTAACGTGCATCTAGCGGCCTTCTCTAGGTACAGATGAACATCCGGTTCTCCTTCTCTCTAGTCAGACTAATCACGCAGTTTCTTAAAGGTTTGTTCAGGGTTTTCCCTTCAATTGAAACACCTCCACCAACTTGGCAAATATACATGGTATTGCCACAACTCATGAAGGCGCCTTTCGAACCTATCCACAGGTTGGATCTCAAATTTCTAACTTAATAAGTTGCCTTGTTGTTAGCTCTTACTTCCGCACGGAGAGTATCTGCGCTCCAGACATTCACCATAAAGGAACCTTTCTTACAATTCAAAAATAATACTGTGATTCTTCGAGCTAATCCTAAATTCATACATAAAGTTCCAGCAGATTTCCATCTCAACTAACCTGTTGTGCTCAAGACTTTTTTCCCAGTTCCTCAAACACCTGCTGAATGGACTTTGCATACCTGTGACCTAAAAAGTTGCTTAACGTTCTATCAGCATTGCACAAACCATCTATGTACTACAGATCAAATATTCATGGCATGCAGAAACCATAACAAGGGGCATCTGGTTTCTAAGGCCACCATCGCAAGATGGATTTCAGCATCCATTCAGTTCTGCCATTCTAAGGCTGGACGGCCTTTAGGAGGAAAGGCCAAGGCACATTCGACCAGGTCCATCTCTACAACTGTGGCCCTGCTTGCTGGAGTGCCTTTTGAGAATATATGCCGTGCTGCAACATGGAAAAACAGGCATACATTTACCCAGCACTATTGCCTGGATTCAGCGCAACACTGTGATTCAGCCGTGTGGCAAGCAGCAAGCCTTCTATCATAAAATGTGTATATTTGTACCTGCCATCCCCTTTTGGGTTATAGAACATGATTGTATATTATGTGATGTTTCACTGCTAAGTATTCTTATTCAAGCATATGAATGTATGAAAGATCCAATATTGGAGAAAAAAACGTGTTACCTGTAACGCTCATTCTCCAGTATTGGTATCTTTCATAGATCACATGCGACCCACCCTCCTCCACTTAGAGGCTCTCCTTGGCAGGTGGTGAACATTCCCATTAGTGCTCGAAAATCTGATGGATGAAGCCTCTGTTGGGAGCCTTCTAAGGATGCTATTGCCTGATTGGCTGGTGTTTGTTTTTTTTCTTTTAAAGAAATAGGTAAGCTGCAAAAGTCAATGCCTTTTTACTGTTGTAAGCTATCTATGCTATTTCTGCTGCTTTAGAATGTACCGTGGGCTCCCATCTCGATTATTGGCATGATTCAAGAATGTGAATCTATGAAAAATACCAATACTGGAGAAAGAGTTACAGGTAAGTAACAAGTTTTATACATATTAGGAAGTGAGCCAAGTCAACATATTTGATCCAACTTAAAATAGTAAGTTCTTTTAGGTAAAGGTTAATCTAATATTGTGTGTATAGATGGCAGCCCTTCCCCGTTTAATCCAGTACCACTTTCTGGCAAAAAGCCAATGGAGTGTTAGTCTGTCCTTATTAACTCACATTGTAGTCAGCCCTGGTCATACTCAAATAGATTTTTTTAAATTCTAGCTCCTAGTCTGGGCTTTTTCTCAGAGAGAAAGCAAATGGCATCAGTTATAAAGCTGACACACTGCAATTCTTCAAAAGCATGTACTTAGATGCTGCCTTTTTCCCCAGAAAACTTAAAAGGGTGATGGGTGATGTAACAAATGGTCTAAAAGCCCAATGATTATTCTAGAATGGCTTGTTTGATTGTTAGGGATACAGGACTGGGTCAAAAGATCTGCGGTTTTTTTCTCTCCTCCACTCCACAATTGTTGGTCCCTTTTAAATCTAGTTACTCCGCTGACGCATCATGGAGTTTAATAAAAAACGAGCCCTGTATATCCTATTGTCACAAATGATTTAAAAACAATAGCTTACACACAGTTGAGTAAATATTAAATCTAAAGTATTCCAGCTACTAAGGTAAAGAATTTTAAAAATGACTAATCATCAATTTCCCGGTAAACATCATAAACAGATGAGCTACAAAATGGCAGACTGACGTATCTCAGCAAGTGGTGGATGAGGACACAAGGTAGTTGAAATCTATATATTGTACCTAGGACTCTTGTGTAGATAAGACTGCATACACACAAACTGTTAATAGCCAGACTAAAATTATCCCTCACCAATCTCAGTGCATGACACAGACCATGGGCTGTTCTTACCTACGTTTCTTTCTTTTCAGGAGCATCAAAATTGTTGTGGTAAGATATTCACATAGGTCCATGTTGTATATAGAAATGATTCCAGTTATTTTTTAAGCAAGATCAAGAATCGGCCACTTCTCAATTTTCACTGTCTGGTTTCTCTCAAGGAATTACTTGGCTCACATTGGTTGCCTTAAATCAGACCGCTAATTTTGCTTGACACTTATCGTCATCTTGAACTTCTTCCTCATAGTCTGTAAGTGGGAGTTAGTAATTGATATATTCGGCTCCATTATCTATATGATAAAATGAGGCTTATCAATTCCTCCCGTATGAGAGGTTACTAACCATGATGAAATCAGATTGAACAGTAAGTCAGACATTTTGGACTTATTTTGTTGCTAGGGCACAAAAACGGAGTAAAACTAATTAAAGCTGTAACTTTGCTTAATGAGGTGGCGCTATGACTGTGGATTTAGCTTCTGTGCTCCAGTGAGGTTCTTCTGTTGCTGATAATTTTACCATAATCCTCTGCCTGTCATCTAAGAGTGTAAATGTTGGGTGTGTTGAAAATTCAGAAAAATTAGATCGGAGCTGCACCACTATTGAACAAATAAGTCCATGTAGAAAATCATTGTTCAATGAAGCAAGGTGTGAGGTATTGTCGTCTTTATTTTTCCATTCATAAAAAGCAACAGCCAACGCGTTTCGTCCTATAACATAGGACTTCTTCAGGGCACTATCAATAAAAGGCGACAACCGGTCGACTGGGTTGTGACCTTGTAGGTGAATTATCCTGAACAGAAGTTATGTCATCTGATCCATGCGTAGGATTAGTAATCCAATATGAAATCGTATGGATAAATTTGCATTATCCAATATTTGTAAACAAATCAATAAAAAACGTGGTATGATAGCCACTGACCAGTATAGACTGTGCTGGTACAATTAAGGCAGGCACATAGTGATGGAGAATCTCCACACTAACTGACGAACTTCGTATTTGAAGTGTCATCCGGCATAGTTTTGAGCATCAAACGTCCTTTAGGTTGTTAACTTGATGTTGTGTAGTGTAGACTATGCTTTAACAGAAGCCCAGTTGACAATTTAAAGTAACTATTTGTGGTATCTTTGGGTTCTCTCTTTCCCATAAGTGTTGCTTGTTTAGTTTTTGTGATTCCTTTCACCATGTCTCTGCAAGCATGTTTATTGAACTTGTTGGTATCCAAAAGATCATGTAGAATGAAACATTTCCTAGCGATCGTAACTGAAAGCTTAAATTCTATTAAGGACTTGGAGGTGAGGATTATGCTTTACTTTTTTGCTTTTATTAACAGCAGCCATTTCATCATTTAAAAAAATAAATAAACTAATATTCCCAAGTATCACTGGGAATGAGTCAAAACAGACAACCGTTAGGAATCAACAGTCCCGGCACCATCCAATCAGGTGCCAGCAGTATCAAACAGTCCTTTGCTCCTTTCGCCACTGCTTCTTTCGTAGAGTTAGTCATGCCATTGCCATGTCATGTTTACCAGTTTCCATCTCTAGAAAAAAGAGCATTTAACAGAGTCCTCCAGCGGAATAAAAATTGCACAGGAAGCAAGATATATACATTACAAAGTCATCAAATCAACATAACGTTAATATCAAGAACATGAAGCTGAGCATAAACTCAGTGCTTACTAATCATGGGGAAGGTCAACTGGATCAGAATCCCTTGGTTGAGATAATCCTCAGAGTCCTTAATAGAATTGAAACTTTCCATTATGATCACTAGGACCGGAGGTGAGGATTATGCTAGTTTAAAGCTTTCACACCACCAGATGAGCTATATTCAATGCTGGCTTAAAAAAATACCTCTTAAAAGTAGTTGGAGGACCAATCCGTAGCTTTAATCTCCTCAATGCGCGCACCCAAACTGAACGCCTTCAAAGCCTTTGCCCCACGAGCTGAATGCGCTCCACGGATTCTCAGATCAACTCCAGCTTCTTGCATGACCCACCTTACCCAACAAGCTGTGGTGAGGGAAGATACTGCCCTGTCCGGTTTCCAAAGAGCAATCTGGAGCTGACGTTCAGCCGGTGGGTGAAATCCCACAGATATTGTCTTATAAGCCTTGAAGCACTGTACTAAGCACAACTTAAGAGAATCTGGAAAAGCAGGATATTCAATAACCCTAGTGTTAGTTTTGGCTCCCCTGCTAATCGTGAAGGACACCCTGGAAGGGGAAAAGGTCCTACCCGTAAGTAACATCTAAGGCCTTTCTACAGGATACCAACCAGAGCAACCTAGCCAGTTTTGCTCAGTTCTTTTCTTGACAAAAACCTCTTGGGTTGCCAGGACAGGAACAGGTCAAGCACCTAATTGACACCCCAGAGTTCCAAATATCGCGATTCAGGAGGAAAGGACTGTCTGATTCCCCGCAATAGCCGCACACAAAGGGATGTTCCCCGCCCGGGGAGCCCTCTACGGCAACATGCCCTGCTGAAATGGCTGAGCGGATGTTATTAATGGAGTGATATGCCAAAACCACCTGTGCCAAACTGGCCAGAAAATTGAGAGCTTATGCTAAGTCTGCGACCCTGGGATCAAAACCTCTTTGCAAACACTAACGTAACCATTGTGCCCATGCGGACCTGTATCGCTTAATGGTACTGTCAGCCCAGGCCTGGGATAAGAGCTCCTAAGCCTGTCTCAAAAGGCCTGGGATCGACCATCGTCCCCTGTAATCTGCCACACCATCAGGCATAGAGACCCCGCCTGAACCATCTAGTGTGGGATCTGGCCCGGATTAAGGAGAAGTGTTTCAATAGGGGCATGCGGATTGGGAAATAAAGTTCCAGAAGAACCGGAAACCATACTTGAGACTTCCATATCGGAGTTATCAGCACAACTTCCGCCTGTTGCTGTCTGATCTGGACTGATTCTTGTGTGATCATCACAAATGGGGGAAACTCCTAGCCCTTCTCCATGCTCCAATCATGGAGAAACGCATCCATGGCTGAGGCTTGCGGATCCAGTCTTCAGCTGAAAAACCTGGGCAGCTGATGGCCCAGCCTGGATGCGAACAGGTCCACAGAGAATGGTCCACACCTGTTTTGAAGTGTGGTAAAGACTTCCAAATGCAGTTTCCAAAGGCTGGAATCTCAGAAATGACTAAATTGCCAGTCTGCCGCCCGGTTTGCGGGTCTGGGGAGATACTCTGCCATGACTGAAATCTGACGATCTAGGCAGAATTGCCAAAAGTTGGTCATCAGATCTGAGAGGATCTTGGAGCAGGTGCCCCTAAGTGGTTGATATATCAGACCGCCAATATGTTGCCTATCTTGAAGAGCATTCACGAGTGAATTCTGTCGCTGGGCCAACACTGGACCGCAGGTGAACCGTCCAGAACCTCCAAACAGTTGATATGTAATCCCTGTTCTTGTGGAGACCACAAGCCTCCTGTGAAGAACTCTCCACACTGTGTGCCCCAGCCTGATCTACTGGCGTCGGACTCTATAGTGCGGTTTGAAGCAGAGCCGAAGATCGATCTCCTATTTCATTCTTCCATTTGGGAAAGCCACCAACCGATTTCCTCCCGCGCCTCACCTGAAAGGGTGACCAAGTGGGAGTAAGTGAGACCCTTCCGCAGGTGGTCTGCTTTTAGACGCTGTAGGGCTCTATAACGAAGAGGGCCCGTGAAGATGGCCTGGATGGAGGACAAGAGGAGGCCCACCAGACAAACAATCTGTCTTAAGGAAACACGCTGCCTGGCCAGAGTATTCCGAAGCTCGTGACAGATCTTCACTATCAAAAGCCCATGAAAGTTGACTTCTGAGAGGGTACCAGGACACTATCACAAACCCCAGTCTTTGCAGAAGGTTGACCGCCGTTCGGAGTTGGATCAACAGCTTCTGGGAATCTTGTGCTAGAAGAAGCATGTCGTCGAGGTATACAATTAGGCGCATCCCCTGCTCCTGCAGGTGCTCCATGACTGGTTTGAGAACCTTCCTGAAAATCCAAGGGTTGAGGAGAGGGCTGAAGGACAGGGTGGAAAACTTGAATGTCTGCTGGCGCCAAATGAACTGAAGGAACCTCCGTTTGGGTGGAAAAATCAATACTGACAAATAGGCATTATTCAGGTCTAGATGGACCGTCCTTTTGAACGGGCACCGCTCATCCTGGAAGAGGTGGATGCCCTCCGTTTTGAAGTGGTGATATACTACCCACTCTTTGAATTTGCGTAAGTTGATGACTGAGCACTGGCCTCCATCGCTTTTGTCGACTAGAAAAAGGTTGCTGATAAAACCGTGGGGGTGCAGAACTGTAGGGCTTATGGCCTCTTTGGCCAGAAGCGAGGTGACCTATGCGTCCACCAGCACGGCGTCTTGGAGCGAGAGCTGAATGAGTTGTGGGTGCAAATTCTTCCGGAAAGAGCTGAAAAAGTAGATTTGAAACCCCTAAATAGTCTGCGAAACCCATGTATTTGTTGTGATCGATCTCCAGGAGTGGGTAAAATTTGCCAGACTGCCCACTACTTTTAGAAGGGAAAAAGGGTGAACACTTGCTGGAATTGGAGGAAGCATCTAATCCCCTAAAGCCTCTGCCTCCGAAGCGCCGGCCTCTGGTTGGGTAGAAATTGGCGACGCGGGCCTGGTCTGGAAATTGGCCTGACCTGGAGCCTTGCCCTCAGAGGCTATTGGGAGGAAGCCTAGCTGGTTTAGCGGCCCCCAACTTCCATGTCTGAAGCACAGTAGGAAGTAATGCCACCAGCCAGATGGGAAGCAGATGAGCGCTGCAGTGTGCATGACAACCAAGCACTACAGCAAAGCACAGAAGAGGGTATGGGCAGGGCAAAGAGCTTCAGTTTTGGGGCTGGAGGTCCAGCCAGGTATAGGGTGGGTAAAGCCACACTGCTGATGGGTCTACTCCAGGGGACCCACTCCTGGTGCCATTATTAAATGGGGAAGAAAACCTGCATGGGAGCATGTCCCCAACATGACCTGCATGGCTTCACAAGTAATACGGACGCAGGTGGCGTCTGATCAATGGATACAATTACGACCCTTTATTTGAGAGCATCAGTAAAACGCACACAATTGGGCATTGTTGCCTGTACAGACCCCAAGCGGTGCGGGTGTCTCTTCAGGTGACGGAGCTAGCTAACAAGGCTAGCAGCTTGCAAATCCAGTCTTGTTGTGAATGGAATTCTGAAAGTCGTGCATTGTGGGCTACAGAACGCTCTGTTGACAGCTCCATCTAGTGCCTGGAGGACCAGACTGCACACATGAGCTGCACCAGATTAAGCCGACCGCGAAGGAGCACATACGTGGTCCCGCGGCCCCATCAAGGGGAAACATCCTGAAGACCGACTCTGGAACAACGAGTTCCGGAGTCACGCAAGCCGAACAACGACTTGCACGAACAACGACTTAGCCTGAACCACGCATGTGCGTGGTTCAGGCTAAGACCGTCTAGTGTTCATGCAGAGGAGCGTCGGACAGGACCAGGTAAGAGGTTTTGGGGTTAGTTTTAAGGGGGTGGGGGGATTCGGGTTAGTTTTTAGGGGCTTGGAGGGATCGTGTAAGATTTTAGGGGTGGGAGGGGATCGAGTTAGTTTTTCGGGGGTTGGGGAAAATAGAGTTTTAAGGGGGTGGGGAGGTTTGTGTTTGTTTATAGGGGCTTGGAGGGTTCGTGTAAGTTTTTAGGGGGTGGGAGGGGATCGAGTTAGTTTTTAGGGGGTGGGGTGGTTCGAGTTAGTTTTTAGGGGGTGGGGGGGGTTCGTGTACGTTTTTAGGGGGTGGGGGGGGATCGAGTTAGTATTTAGGGGGTGGGAGGGTTCAGGTTAATTTTTAGGCGCTTGGAGGGATTGTGTTAGTTTTTAAGGGGTAGGAGGGGATCTTGTTAGATTTTAGGGGTGGGAGGGGATCGTGTTAGTTTTTAGGGGGTGGGAGGGGATCGAGTTAGTTTTTAGGGGGTTGGGGAGAATAGAGTTAGTTTTAGGGGGTTGGGGAGAATAGAGTTCGTTTTTAGGGGTGGAGGGGATCATGTTAGTTTTTAGGGGGAGAGGAACGAGTTAGTTTTTAGGGGGTTGGGGAGAATAGAGTTAGTTTTAAGGAGGTAGGAGGGGAATGAGTTAGTATTTCGGGGTGGGGGGAATTCGTGGTTCAGTATGTCGTGGTTCTTTACTTAGTGGTTTAGATTGGGTCGTTGTTTAGAATTCGTGGTTTAGGCACTCGTGATTCAGGAGGTAGTGGTTTAATCATACAACCCCATCAAGAACTACTCAAGCATTCCTAAAACAGCAATTACAATTACCATAAGCAGGGAGAAAAGAAGATGGATGACTTATCTCGGTGGCGAGCAGCGAAGAAAGAGGCAGTGGCAACAGGAGCTAAGGCCTGTTTGGGACTGCTGGTACCTGATTGGTGGGTGCCCGGACTGATGCCTAATGATTTTCTGTTTTGACTCATTCCCAGAGATTCATGGGAATTGTAATCTGTTCTAAAAAAAAATTGATGAAATGGCTTGCTGTTAATAAAAGCAAAGGAAATAAAGCATAATCCTCGCTTCCGGTCCTGACATAGAAGTACAGTTTTGGCTCTAATCCCCAGTTTCATCCCTATCACCTCACTGTTTTTTCCAACACCAGATTCCAGAGCGCTCCTGGTTTAGGACAGTGCAGAATATATGTTTAACAAGCTCGCCAAACAGATTTGTTTTCAACATTCCACAATAGTATGAAGTCCAGCTTGTGAAATTTCAATCGTCTAGTGCCAGCCAAGTACAATTTATAAATGGTAAGCTTTAGTTTCGTCTGCCTAATCTCCTTATGGTATCCCTACTACTCAGACCCTGTATCTCTGTAAAGGTACAGGGTACCGTTTAGTCATTGTGATAGAGGGTTTAAATAGTTCAGTAGCATAGCTTACTAGACTGAAGCACTACCTTCGCTTTACACATCACTGCCCAAAATAAACAGTCAGTTTGTACACTGCTGTGATTTGAACCTTTCCACACAAAATTGTATTTGTGAGTTATGTGCTAGTAACAGGAGCATCTCAAAACGAAAACTGTTGATGAATTTTTTTCACAATTTGAGGGTTACCCCTAAAGTAATACTTGGGTCACTTTTTCATGCTTTGTAAAACACTGCTCCCCACAGTATGTGACCATTGTTAACCACATTATTATTATTCCATTTATTTTTATACACAGCTATGACCTTTTGATATCTGGTTAGTATGATAGTCTGACAAGCCTCCCATCGCCTGTTTAGAAATGTGAAGTTCTTGCATTTTGTCAAGGTCTTGCATTTTGACCAGGCCATTTTGTAACCTGAGAATGTAAAATTTCCTAGCTGTCGTAACGAAAAGTTTAAATTCTATTAAGGACTCTGAGGCGAGGATTATGCTTGTCCTTTCTTCGTATTTATTACAGCAGCCATGTTAACCAGTAAACACAAAACACTTCATTTCCCATAAACAGTAGGGAAGAAATTGAAGTCCATCAGGAACAGTTCAGTATCCAATCAGAGATAACTGCCTAGAATAATCCGTCCTGTACACTGTCAGTTGCCCTCTTTCTTCCTGTGATCAGGCCACCATTGGAAGCTTGTCAGTCCTGTTATGACGCATCCGCTCCTGGAGAGCACTGATGAAGAAACTGGGAACAATCTCTGTAGTCCACAAAACAATCCAACAGGTCCAGCATACAGGAAATAGGTGCAGCCCAAAGAACACCATAGGGCGTGTCCAGAGACCCATAAGTTGAGATATTGGAAATCACATCAACAATCATGAACCACCATGAGCATACCTGAAACACTTAACTTACTCTCGCACGAGTCCCAAACCCTTGGGTGGGTTGTCGCGTGCATGCGGTGGGTTAATCCTCGCCTCTGAGTCCTTAATAGAATTGAAACTTTCCATTACGACAGATAGGAAATTTTTCATTCTATGTCAGGACCTGGAGGCGAGGATTATGCTGTTTCAAAGTTTGTCCACCACCTGGGGCCGTATTACGCATGACTGCGCCGGCGCTAGTTGTCGATGTGCGCCAGAGTATGCGCCCGATCGCATTACAGAGGATTGGTTTGTAATGCGCCGTGATGTTGGCGCAGACTTTGAGCTCTGTTTGTGCGTTTGCGTCTGTGTGTGTGTATATTGTATTAGCGCACAGACGCAAACGCACATAAACACAAACATACTTTGGCGCACATCGACAACAAGCGCTGGCGCAGTCATGCGTAATAGGGCCTCAGAGCTGCAATGTAGGAAACTGTGTTTTTTTTGTTTTTTTGTTTTTCAAAAACCTTTATTGGAGACAGTGTTAAACACAGCATGGTGCCTACAAACCTGGCTGGGCCGGCAGTGTAAATACTTACAAGGACACCAAAATAGCCAGCAGGGTAACACCCAGCAAGTCGCCTACAACCACTTCGGTCCGAGCTCGTAAGGTTAATCACTGCACACAGAATAAAGAGCCTGTAGGAGGGTCATCTGAACCATGTAGAGCTTGAAGCTATATATCATGACCAGCAGCATTTAGATTCGATGTTCATGGTCCCCCAGGTAAGTATAACCACATGTGAGTGTTCGGGAGGCCTGGTGGCGCCCCTGCGGGGGGTGTGCTCCTACGCAGCCCTTGCTGTGACTGTAACCCTGCTGTCACACGTCGCATGGTAGAATGTGTGTGGGTTCCTATGACCAGGGTGGCGTTGGCGAAGAAAGAAAGGAAAAAACTGGCAACAACAATTATACTAAGACTGTACAGGTCATGTGATTTGTGGTGTGGGGTGCGTAGCGTGTTCCATGCAGTAAAACGTGTGGAGGGGGGTTCAGCATCTGCAGTACCTGGACCTGTCCATGGAGGCTGGGCAAGCGTGCACTTCAATCGCTTGGCAAAAGCTGGAGGGCTCTTAGTTTTGGGGGGCTAAAGCAGGTGAACTCAATCTGCATTAAATATCAGTGGCTGCCAGATGCGCTGGAATGTCTTTTCGGTGTTTGCTAGATTATGGGAGAGTCTCTCCATTGCCAGAATGTGCCACACTCTGACGAACCACTGGGCCACGGAGGGGGGCGAAGTTTCTTTCCATGTGCATGCTATAAGCTGTTGCGCTGCTAGGAGTAGTGGCTGATGAGGGCCCAGTCCACCCCGGTCATTGCTGCTAGGGTAGAGGGACGTATCCCTAGGATTGCCACGTGCTGCAGATGTCGAAGCAGGTACCCATCGACGCCCTTGATATGCCCCAAGACCTCCTTCCAAAAGGTGGCTATCACCTGGCATGACCGCCATATGTGGTATAAAGTGCCTTCTAGGAAACTGGTTTGAAATAGAACCTCTTAAAGGTTGAAGCGGAAGACCAGTCTGATTCATTTAATATGACCTCCAAATGGGCTCCCAGAACAAAAGCTTTGGAGGCCATAGCCCCTCGAGTAGAGTGTGCACCAAACATTTTGGTGTCAATCCCTGCCCTCCTGCTTGATCCATCGCACCCATCTTGCAATGGTCAGTGAGGAGACTGCTCGAAAAGGCTTCCTCAGTGCTATTGGTAATGGTTTCTCCCCGTGGGGACGAAGCTCTGCTGTCAATCTTTCGTATGCCTTGATGCATCTGGCTACGCAACGCTTCGGCACCTCCGAGAATGCTGTGTAAGAAATGACTCGCGAGTTACAGTTGGTGCGTCTTGACACATGAAAGGTAACTCCATCC
Source organism: Calotriton arnoldi (assembly GCA_963921515.1). Taxonomy (NCBI): domain Eukaryota; kingdom Metazoa; phylum Chordata; class Amphibia; order Caudata; family Salamandridae; genus Calotriton; species Calotriton arnoldi. The sequence goes on from CAWUFW010001550.1 coordinate 2,213,409, forward strand.
GGAGTAAAGAACCTCCCCGTGAGATCTAAGGCCCTGACATCGGACACTTGTCTGCTAGCCGATAACTGCTTCCGGGAAAGATATTGGTTGCTCGGCCATGAGGAAAGGAGTTTTAGAACCTTGCTCATGTCCCAGAGAACAGAGTATATGGGCTCCGGCGGCAGAGAGCCTAATGCCACGATGTAGTTTACATACCAAGGTGTGTTCCCCCACCGGTGCGCCTGCGATCGCAAAGGACCGCAGTCAGGTCCTTTACCCTTTCCATGGCCCCCCCTGTCACCCTCAATCTGCTTTTTGCAGCCACAGAAGTGCCGTACAGCCGCGACCGTACGTAAGCTGCGGTGGCTGGGCAGGTGCTTTCCATCCCCTGCCTGCCTGTTAATGTGGCTCCTACCAGCCCACTGGGTTCGGTTCAGTCCACTCCCCAACCCACTACCCAGCAGCACAGTCTCCAAACCTTCCTGGTCCACTCATTTACCACCATAGGCGCCCAGTAGGTGACCGGATGCACCCTCACCTGCCCCGCTGACAGTCCATAAAATCGGCCTGGTGGGTTTTGCAGATTGTCTGAAGGGGCTTCTCCCTCCCCTATGAGACTACCTCTCCATCCAGGCCACCTACATACCTCAGGCTGACTGATGACCACCTATCTCTTCTTCGACAGGAAGTGGTGGCTCTTTTGGCCAAATGAGCCTTAGTGAGTGCTGACATCAGAAGTGGGTCTGGTGGTGGTTCCTGCTACTTTCTGATGCCCAAAAAGGACAGATGAATTCGCTCTATTGTGGACCTGCGTTCCCTCCACTTTTTCCTTAAGAAGTTCAAGATGCTCACTCTGGCTCAGGTTCTTTCTCCCCTGGACCCAGGAGACTAGATGGTAGCTTTGCATCTACAGGACGCATATTTGCATATAGCCATCCTTGCTGCCCACAGACTTTACCTGAGGTTCACGGTGGGCCACAAGCACTTTAGGTTCGCTGTTCTCCCCTTTGGCCTCACCAGCGCCCCTGGGGTGTTCACCAAAGTGGCGGTGGTTGCAGCTCATCTGCAGAGATCAGGGGAGCCAGTCTTCGCCTACCTCGACAACTGGCTGTTGAAGGCAGGCTCACCCCAGGCTTTCTCCAAACTCCATACTACTGCAGACCGCCTGCATTTCTGGGGTTCACTATCAACGTGCCAAAGTCACACCGGACTCCTTCTCAGAAGCTCCATTTCATTGGAGCTGTTCTGCACACGGTACAGTTTCAGTTCTATCCCGAATCCAGGATACTCAGACTACGATACCGATGTTTGGGCCTCTATTGGGGGTATATATTTGAAACCTTGGATGTGGACTGCTTACATGGACCTAAATCTGTTTTTATTGGCTGGTTTGCAAATAGAATGCTTTGATGTGCTGTAGAGGTCCTGAAATTAGTTGGTGAACATACCATTTGCTTGCTTCTATTTCTTTTTTGTGCTGTTTCCTCCTGTAGATTCCCTTGTGGCCTACACCTTCGTTGTAGACGATCTCATTGTTTACCATCTCATTGTTTACCATTTCATTGTAAGTTACAGAAGTAATATTAAATACATAATATTTTTAGGACCGTTAGGTGGAAGGGGGTTGTGGGTTATGGGCGAGTGCTTCTTGGTAAGAGTAAGGGCTTATGGGTAATTGGCAAAGGTTTAGGGTAATGGATGGGGTAAGGGACTAGGAGTAATGGGTTATAAGTAATGGCCAAAGGGAAGAAGATGAGGGGGTAAGAATAGAAGATAAGAGGTTAAGGGATAGGGGACTAATGGTAAGGAGCAATATCCCTTACTGCTTAATGTTACCCTTAATCCCTTACCTTTTAATTTATTACCCCATATCCATTAATCACCTATCCTTTACCACTTGCCCTTACACTTAACTTTCGTGAAGGTACCATCTTTGTAAAATAAAGAAATTAGCAATTTGTTGCTAAAAATGGTAAGGTAAAGGTAGATGAGATGGTGATGATGAAGCAATAAAGAAAAGGCTTACCCACAGAGAATTAAAAAAAAAAATTATTACTGTTGGATCATAGCAGAACTACATAAGCAAGGGTTGTTTGGAATTTAAAATATTAAACGCTGTTAATTTTTTTTTGAATATTTAAGTTCAGGACAACTAATTACTCAGTAATGTGATGAAAAACCAAATGCATAAACATCAGCGTACTTCTCAGACTTTGGCACCCGTTTTTGCCTATCTTAATTTGTGCCTTTGATTGGATAAAACTTCTCACGTGCCCCTGCGCACTCTTAGGCCATTCTTTTAATCTCCCACCCTGGCACTTCTCCTCATGCTCTATCTTCTACACTTGGCATGTTACCATTACTTTGCAGTCATTTCATCGCACTACAGTTACTTTGATGTTTTTACATCGTTAACCTTTACATAGATCGATTAACATAGGCAGTTGGCATTGCACTTGTATAGATCTTCATATGGTTAACCATGCAGTGTGATAACATCCTCATAGTACAGTTCTTTGCCGTGTGTTGGCACGGTTTGAGTAAGTGGCATGAATAATAACATGCTTGAAATTTTCTTCGAAGCACATGTGTGAAAGCAGAAACCAGCATAACCATTAAAATCATTGCATATCAGCTGTCATCACTTTAGTCTGTAATAATGCTCGCACCGTGACTTTAAAGCTCACCTCTGTGCCAAGTCGAGTCCCAGAGTCTGATTGAAAAGCTACAGTCCTATTTATGGTGCTGGGGTGAGCCTGATGCAGTTGCTTTAAACTGCATTGAGAATCTCATTATTGATTCAAAGTGCAGAGCCTACTTAATTTTTCAGACGCACACTGTATTGCCCATCAGCACTGCAGTCTCGGATTTCAAAAGGCACTTTATATGCAAAGCGAGTTCTCTTATTTGTACTCGGTGGTTCCAAAGATCTGAAATAAAATGCCTTTGCTCATGATGGTATCTAGTTGTGTAAACAAGGTTAAATATAAAGGAAAAAAAGCACCAGATGCTCGTAGTACAACACCAGATTTCTGGAAGAACTATAGAATTGTTACAAGAAATGTGCAGAATAGTTAGAGGAAGGCAGCTGCAGTCCCAGTTGGAAAGAAATACACATGGGGATATTCAGTTACTTTCAAAGCGGTTTTCCAGAAATCGGTTGTTTTTTTGCAGCTGTAAAACATGGCCTAGACAACCCGGTGAAATTTAATTTGCTTTGATATAGGTGGAATGTCAAAGGTATTAGAGACCTTTGATCGAACCCGCAACGGTGTGACATTTAAATTTTTAATTTCACTTCTGGCCAAGTGGACATTGGTGAATAAATTACTTCATATTTGTTTGGTGAAATATATCAAATACAACTTAAAATAGGGAATAAGGGAAAAGAGCACAAAGACTAATAAAAGGAAGGAGAAAATAGTGAGGAAGGAGCAGAAAAACTGAGCAAGGGATTTTGGCAAATAGTGGTGCGAAAAATAAAATCACCTTTGTGTGGTTGGCCATTATGTGGATGGCAAACAGGGAGTCATAAGTTGCTTCTCGGATTCCGTCTTTCCTACAATTTTGACGTCCTTCCCTTGAGGGTATGTTAAGTGTAATAAAAATTGTCTTCCAGAAGTGTGAAAACCACCATACATCACAAGTCCGGTATTGACGGCAACAAATACTTAACTTGTTGATTGCCTTCACCTTACTTCATGTTTTCTACAAATTGTTGCTGTTTGACACTGCTGAACAGCACTCGGCTCTTGAAGTTAAATATATATACATGCAATTTTTTCAATCAGCCGTGATAGCCACAATGAGGTCTCTTGAGCAGTCTTTTAAGAAGGTTCTTGGTTGATGACAGAAAAGTGCCAAGATCAGTCAATTTGATTGGTAATCAAATGTAAGGATGCTAGCTATTAACTGATTCTCATACATGAAGAGTATGGATTAACGCTTAAACATGAGTGATTCCTTAATTGGTAAAACAATTGTTCGAGTGTACCTGATTGTGGTAGGATCACCGGAGCCAGATGGTTAATTACAGAGGCTTTATTCAGTAAGAACTTCACCCACAATGGGCAGTGACCCGCTGGCTCAGATCCCAGAAGAAACTGACTTGATCAGCTGGAATCTTCACCAACCGGTCCCTGCTGGCACGGGCCTAGTAAGACAATAATACATTTGAATATAAACACTGAATTGAATATAAACATGCTGCGAGTCACACTGCGGTCACACCTGTTCACTGAAGAGCTCCTTGTACTTATCTAGAATTGTCTGCAGTGGTTCCTCCAAGCTACATACCGATTTCACATGTATGTCAGCTAGCATAACTGGAGTGTCTGAGCCAGGCGCCAGGTATAGACCCATTTTGGCTAGGTCCTGACTGCCAATAATCTTCTTACCTTTGATTGCAACGTACACTTTGGTAATGATTTCCCTACCCAGACATTGTATCTTTGCTGTAGAGAAACGTAGCATATCAAAGGGTTTCTTGCCGAATGCTTTAGGATTAATATCGGATGTAGATAGAACTTTCTCTCGACCACTCCCCACCCATTTATCATAGAAGGTTGTATCACTGAGAATAGTAATTGATGAGCCAGAGTCGCCATAACCAAATCCTCAATGATGGCATCACAAGTGGGACAATTCACAGCTGTGCGCATCATATTACAATCAACGGTCAAAACTACATTGCTGATGGAATCTGGGCACGAGTCAACTTCCACATCAATGTTAACCCGCACGGGAGCTTTGCTACTCCTGTACACCACTTGGAAGTGTCCTAATTCTTTGCAAGACATGAAACGTTTGCCCGCAGCAGGACAACCAGTATAGTTGCTAACATGGTTCTTGGATCCCCCACGGTAACAGTATGTCGAAGCCTTCTTTGTATTTTCTCTCTGAACAAAAGGATTTCCTCTATTGAGAACTGCGCACAAAGTATAATTTTCTTGTTCTGGAATTGTGCTTACACCGCTATACACTACACTGAGAAAGGAGTTGCTTAGAAACTAACAAACTAAAACAAGCAGGAGAGATGTTCTAGAAAGAATGCTCTGTGGGGTCTTGTAGCTCTAGTGAGAGGATTCAGAGAATTCTGCAGTCTATATGCTCTTAATTTTGTTTTGGCATTGGGCATGACAATTAAAATAGAGTGACTTTATGGTTATTGATTATCTCAAAGTTGAACCAGACCCTAAATGATGTTTGGCAGATGGTTTGCTTCTATCATCTTGGATTCCTGTCATACATACATGCACATTATATATATATATATATATATATATATATATATATATATATATCTACTGGCGGTCGCCAATAGATAGTTATAGTTAGGACCTAGTTTCCATAGGAAACTCGTTTTTTGTTTTCTCAATAACTTTGGCGCCGGTTGACGAATCTTCGCGAAATTTTCAAAACTCGTAGCCCGCTCCGGTCAGCTCCTGTCTTGAAAGTTTCGGGGTGATTCGGCAAGCGGGGGCCGAGAAAAAAGGGGGGTCCCAAAACATGTTTTCTCCATGTTAATTCCCATAGGAAACTTTAGACACGGTTACAGCTGGAACTGCTGAACGGAATTACACCAAATTTGGCAAAAAGGTAGCCCTTGGTTCAGAAAGAGACCTTTTTTTTAAATGGTGTAAATCCGTTTAGTAGTTGCTGAGAAAATCCAAAAATAAGTTTCGATATATAGAGGCACGGTGGATCCGCGCACCCTCCCGATCACGCGCTTTATTCTAATTGGCTGTCAACACTCCAAACCAGGAAGTGTTGGCAGCCATCTTGTGACTCGGTAGAACCCAGTCACAAGAAAAGAGAAAAAAACGCGGAAAAAAAAGAAAAGGGGGCAGGGTAGAAACACCCTGACCCCCTAGGCCTGCTCAGGGGGTCCCACAAATACCCCTAGGGCCCAAAAAAGCATTTAAAAAAAAAAAGAAATAGGCCGAATTCGCGCTGGGTGTGCGAATCCGGCCGAGAAAATTTAAAAAAAAAACGAAGCGCGAGCTCCCGCGCTTCGTTGGATTGAAGCCCCCGGGTGGGCCAGGTCCCGGGGGCAGTGAAAAAAGTGTGTGGGGGGCCCCAATACCCCCCACATTGCCCCGGGGACCGCCACCTCCCTGTGGCATGATTGAGTTGCGGGGGGCACGAAGCCCCCCCCAAGCCCCGGGGACCGCCACCCCCCGGGGCTTTCATTAATTATTTGCGGGGGCACACGGCCCCCCCGCAGCCCCGGGAACCGCCACCCCCGGGGCTTCTTTTAAAAAATATATATATACCTGTGTGGGGGGGCTCGAGCCTCCTCCACACGCCCCGGGGACCACCACCTCCCCGGGGCACTAAAATGCTAATTTGGGGGTCCGTCAAGGACCCCCGAGTCCCACCACCTCCCCGGGGCTGTGCATGTGATGGGAGGGGGGCCGCGTGGCCCCCCTCCTGGAGCCTGTGATGGCCCTGGGGACCGCCACCCCCCAGGGCCGGCTCCTGCAGTGTCCCGGGGTGCCCACCCCCGGGACACTGCTGTTTGCAATGACCGGGCGGGACCGCGCGGCTCCCTCCCTGGTCTTGCAAACTGCTTTGCTTCATTGAAGCGAGAGCAGGGAAACCTGCTCTCGCTTCAATGAAGCAAAGCACAATTGCTTTTCCATAAGGGGAGCTGCATGTCAGCAGCTCCCCATGTGGAAAAGCAATGCCGGCTCCCGCAGGACGCGGGGAGCCGGCGGGACCGTGGGGGCATTGGGGCTCCCCCCACGGTCCCCAACGAGAGGCCAGGCCCTCGGGGATGGCGTCCCCGGGGCCAAAAGTGGCCAGGGAGGGGGGCACGCGGCCCCCCTCCCCAAAATAAAAAAATTAAATAAAATAAAAATAAAGGCCGGCTCCGGGGGATGGGGTCCCCGGGGCCAGTAGAGGCCTCAGGAGGCCACGCAGCCCCCTCCATAAAAAAAAGAAAACAAAATCTGGCCATGCCCCGGGGGATGGGGTCCCCGGGGCCGGAATTGGCCACTTGAGGGGGCCCACGCGGCCCCCTTCCCGTTAATTTTTTTTTTTTTTTAAATTAAAAAAGGGGTCAGGCCCTGGGGGATGGAGTCCCCAGGGCCCAAAAAAAGGGAAAAGAAGGGGGGCCACACAGCCCCCCTTCTGAAAAAAAAATTAAAATAAAAGACGCGATCGTGTCAGGCCCCGCCCTTTCCCAGCAACACTCTGCAAACGCGCCTGTGGCGTGTTTTAAATTGGGGAATGAATTCCCCTTCAATACTGGGGGTCCTTGGGGGCCAACTAGCCCACCAGGTACCTCCAGTAAGCGCTCATGAGGCTGCGTTGCAGAGAGGTGGGCCAGGCCCCTTTTACACCTCTCTGCAACGCAGCTTTGTGGCGCTTACTGGAGGTACCTGGTGGGCTAGTTGGACCCCAGGGACCCTCAGGATTCAAGGGGACATTATCCCCCAACTTAAAACGGGGCTCGTTTGTACAGTGGTGAAGGGAGGGGGCGGGGCCTCAGGTGACATGTGTGCAAACACGCCCTGTGGCGCGTTGTAAGTTGGGGGATTAAGTCCCCTTGAATCCTGAGGGTCCCTTGGGTCCAACTAGCCCACTAGGTACCGCCAGTAAGCGCCACAGAGCTGCGTTGCAGAGAGGTGTAAAGAGGGGAGTGGCCTTGGACCACCTCTCTGCAACGCAGCTCTGTGGCGCTTACTGGAGGTACCTGGTGGGCTAGTTGGCCCCCAGGGACGCTCAGGATTCAAGGGGAATTAATGCCCCAACTTAAAACCCGCCAGGGGGCGCGTTTGCACAGTGGTGAAGGGAGGGGGCGGGCCTGATGTGACATGTGTACTTATCCAATCACTCCGCCAAAACCCAAGCACTTATAAATTCACCATGCACTCTCCTTGCAGTATTCTAATCATCCAGTTAGTACCCATGCACTCATGCAATGACCCATGCACTAACTCATGCACTGCTACAATACTCTGAGCCCTACTGATGCAGTCCAGCCATCGCCCTGTCACTACCCATGCACTCCTCCGATCACCCAGCGAGCACCATGTACTTATCCAATCACTCCGCCAAAACCCAAGCACTTATAAATTCACCATGCACTCTCCTTGCATTACTCTAATCATCCAGCCAGTACCCATGCACTCATGCAATGACCCATGTACTAACTCATGCACTGCTACAATACCCTGAGCACTACTGATGCAGTCCAGCCATCGCCCTGTCACTACCCATGCACTCCTCCAATCACCCAGCGAGCACCATGTACTTATCCAATCACTCCGCCAAAACACAAGCGTTTATAAATTCACCATCCACTCTCCTTGCAGTACTCTAATCATCCAGTCAGTACCCATGTACTCATCCAATGACCCAGGCACTAACTCATGGCAAATACAGAGGAGGTCATGCTAATCACAGGGGTACCCCAACGCATAGTGTTCCCTAGTGTATGTAGGTGTTTTCACTGTATTCTAAGTGTCTTTTAGCATAGCACTGGCTCTAGGGCCGGTTAGTCAGTCAGTTACCACCAGTACCCGTCAGCAAAAAGTTGGGGGCACAGGAGGACTTTCTGCTCCTCTGTTGGTTCTTTCTGCACATCTCTTGCTTCTTCTTGCACTTTTCTTTGTCTTTCTGGACTTCTGTTGCCTCTTTCTGCATTTGTCTTGCTTCTTTGTGCGCTTTTCTTCCTCTTTCTTCACATGTCCTACCTTTGTAGGCATAGTTAGAAATTAACATTTAAAAAACCTTAGAAATTCACTGAAAAAACCACAGGTTTCAGGGACTATAGTTAGTTGGACATTTCACTCGTACAAAACCATAGAAATTCTCCCGTTATAGTTAGTTCAGCTAACTATAACTCGCGCCCCCGCAATGCACTGCTGATGACGTCACATATTACATCATTCATGACATGGTCAGTGACATCACTGACGACATCTCAAATGACATCACTGATGACATCATCCACGTGAAAATCTGATGCACCTCCTCACACTCTAATATAACCTTTGATACACCCACTGTAAAATAGACTACAATTTTCGAAACCATCGACACACCAATACCAGTTACTACATGCGCACTCACTGATTCCTAGGTCTACACACACATCCACTCATTCACCCATACAATCACTCATACATGCAGTCACTCATCAATACAACACTATCATATGCACTCATACACCTATACAGACACTCACACACCGCCACTCATCCATGGAGTTACTCACACGCCTAGTCAGTCATGCAAATAATCAATCACACTCCCATTTACTCACCTATACAGATACTAACGCATACTTACTCTCTTATATAATCACTGATACAAGTACACACTCATCCATACAGCCACTCTCACAATCTCTGCCTCTCACGTATAGTCATTTATACTCCAACTCTCACATACACTGCCTTTTCCCTATGTAGTTACTTGGACATGTACCACTGAGACATCCATTCACTCACCAACACACCCATACACACACTCACCCACCCATACAGCTGTTTCCACATGCACTCTTGAACCCATACACCCAGTGAATCAACCACTCGCACATCTATGCGCAGTCACACACCTCTCACCCACCCGCTGTCTCCCATACAAATTCTCAAGCAACCAATCAATAACCGATATACACACTCCTGTAGCTACTCACCAACCCATGCATTCAGTAAGACACATTTAATCACTCACTTATACAGTCAGTCACACACCTACTAAATCTTCCATCCAGACACTTATACACCCATTCATTCTTCAATACACCTTGGCATATATATAAAACATATTTAAACTTTACAGAAACAGTCACTGGATGATGTCATCAGTGATGTCACTGACCATGTCATGAATGATGTAATATGTGACGTCCTCAGCAGTGCATTGCGGGGGTGCGACTTATAGTTAGCTGAACTAACTATAACAGGGGAATTTCTATGGTTTTGTACGAGTGAAATGTCCAACTAACTATAACGTCCCTGAAACCTGTGGTTTTTTCAGTGAATATATATATATATATATATATATATATATATATATATATATATATATATATTCTGAAAAAACCATTGGTTTCAGGCACGTTATAGTTCGAAATTAGCATTTAAAAAACCTTAGAAATTCACTTAAAAAACCATAGGTTTTAGGGACAGTTATAGTTAGTTGGACATTTCACTCGTACAAAACCATAGAAATTCCCCCGTTATAGTTAGTTCAGCTAACTATAACTCGCGCCCCCGCAATGCACTGCTGATGACGTCACATATTACATCACTCATGACATGGTCAGTGACATCACTGATGACATCTCAAATGACATCACTGATGACATCATCCAGTGACTGTTTCTGTAAAGTTTAAATATGTTGAATATATATAGGGAAAGGCGTATTGATGAATGAGTGGGTGTATGTGTTTGAATGGATGATTTAGTAGGTGCGTGACTGACTCTATAAGTGAGTGATTAAACGTATCTTACTGAATGCATGGGTTAGTGACTAAACTGTGTGAATGTCTGTATCCGTCTGTCTGTTGGTGTGTAAGCGGCTGCATGGATTTGTGAATAGCTACATGAGTGTCTACATGGGTTATTGATTGGTTGTCTGAGTATCTGTATGGGTGCCTGAGTGTTTGTGTGGGAGGGGTGTGTGCAACTCTGTGCATAGATGTGTGAGTGGGTGATTCACTGGGTGCATGGTTTCAAGAGTGCATCTGTGATGGACTGTATGGGTGGGTGAGTGTGTGTATGGGTGTGTTAGTGAGTGAATGTATATCTCAGTGGTACATGTGCGAGTAACTACATATGTAAAAGGCAGTATATATGTGTGTTGGAGTATATAAATGGCTATAAGTGAGTGTGTGATTGTGAGAGTGGCTGTATGGATGAGTGTGTACTTGTATCAGTGATTGTATAAGAGCGTAAGAATGTGCTAGTATTTGTATGAGTAAGTGAGCTGGTGTGTGTATAACTGTATAGGTGAGTAAATGGCAGTGTGATTAATTATTTGCATGACTGACTAGGTGTGTGAGTACCTCTATGGATGAGTGGCGGTGTGTGTGTGTCTATGTAGGTGTATGAGTGCATATGATAGTCCTGTACTGAGTGATCATAAGTATGAGTGACTGTACGGGTGAGTGAGTGGATGTGTGTGTAGACCTAAGAATCAGTGAGTGGGTATGTAGTTATTGGTGTTGGAGTGTCTGGTTTTGAGAATGGCAGTCTGTAATTTAGAGTGGGTGTATCAAAGGTTATATTAGGGTGTGAGAATTTGCATCAAATTATCACATGGATGATGTCATCAGTGATGTAATTTGAGATGTCATCCGTGATGTCACTGACCATGTCATGAGTGATGTAATATGTGACGTCATCAGCAGTGCATTGCGGGGACGCGAGTTATAGTTAGCTGAACTAACTATAACGGGGGAATTTCTATGGTTTTGTACGAGTGAAATGTCCAACTAACTATAACTGTCCCTAAAACCTCTGGTTTTTTCAGTGAATTTCTAAGGTTTTTTAAATGCTAATTTCTAACTATGCCTACAGAGGTAGGACATGTGAAGAAAGAAGAAAAAACGCACAGAAAGAAGCAAAAGAAATGCAGAAAGAAGCAACAGAAGTCCACAAAGACGAAGAAAAGAGCAGGAAGAAGCAAGACCTGTGCAGAAAGAACCAACAGAGGAGCAGAAAGATGCCTTGTTGCAAAATCATCCTGTGCCCACAACTTTTTCAGACGGGTACTGGTGGTAACTGACAAGGACTAACCAGGCCTAGAGCCAGTGCTATGCTAAAAGACACTTAGAATACAATGAAAACACCTACATACACTAGGGAACACTATGCGTTGGGGTACCCCTCTGATTAGCATGACCTCCTCTGTAAGGCCCTAGTACATAATAGGGCAGGGGGATTAAAACTTGCTCTTAAAACGCGCCCCGGGGCGCGTTTGCACAGCGTGAGGGGGGGGGGCCTGAGGTGACATGTGTGCAAACAAACCCTGTGGCCGTTTTAAGTTGGGGGATTAAGTCCCCTTGAATCCTGAGGGTCCCTGGGGTCCAACTAGCCCACTAGGTACCTCCAGTAAGCGCCACAGAGCTGCGTTGCACAGAGGTGTAAAAAGGGGCGTGGCCTGGACCACCTCTCTGCAACGCAGCCCTGTGGCGTGCACTGGAGGTACCTGGTGGGCTAGTTGGCCCCCAGGGTCCCTCAGGATTCAAGGGGAATTAATTCCCCAACTTAAACCGCGCCACAGGGTGTGTTTGCACACATATCACCTGAGGCCCCGCCCCCTCCCTTCACCACTGCACAAACGCGCCCTGTGGCGCGTTTTAAGTTGGGGTATTAGGTCACATTGAATCCTGAGGGTCCCTGGGGCCCAACTAGGCCACCAGGTACTTCCAGTAAGCGCCACAGGCCTGCTTTGCAGATAGGTGGTCCGAGGCCATGCCCCTTTTTACACCTCTCTGCAACGCAGCTCTGTGGCGCTTACTAGAGGTACCTGGTGGGCTAGTGGGACCCCAGGGACCCTCCGGATTCAAGGGGACTTAATCCCCCAACTTAAAACACGCCACAGGGCGTGTTTGCACACATGTCACCTCAGGCCCCGCCCCCTCCCTTCACCACTGTGCAAACGCGCCCCTGGCGCGTTTTAAGTTGGGGAATTAATTCCCCTTGAATCCTGAGGGTCCCTGGGGTCCAACTAGCCCACCAGGTACCTCCGGTAAGCGCCACAGAGCTGTGTTGCAGAGAGGTGTAAAAAGGGGCGTGGCCTGCACCACCTCTCTGCAACGCAGCCCTGTGGCGCGCACTGGAGGTACCTGTGGGCTAGCTGGCCTCAGGACCCCAGTATTCAAGGGGAATTAATGCCCCAATTTAAAACGCGCCACAGGGCGGGTTTGCAGAGTGGTGAAGGGAGGGGGCGGATCCTGAGGCACGATCGCGTCTTTTTTTTTTTTTTTTTTTTTTTTTGAAGGTGGGCTGTGTGGCCCCCCTTTTTTCCTTTTTTGGGCCCTGGGGACCCCATCCCTCAGGGCCTGACCCCTTTTTTTATCCCCAAAAAAATGAACGGGAAGTGGGCCGCGTGGCCCCCCTCCCGTGGCCAATTCCGGCCCCGGGGACCCCATCCCCCGGGGCATGGCCACATTTTTTAAGGAGGGGGGCTGCGTGGCCCCCCTCCTGAGGCCTCTATTGGCCCCGTGGCCAACCTTTTTTAAAAAAAAATTTCGGAGGGGGGCCGTGTGGCCCAGCTCCAGGGCCACTACTAGCCCCGGGGACCCCATCCCCCGGGGCAGGCCCTATCCGTTGGGGACCGTGGGGGGAGCCCCAATGCCCCCACGGTCCCGCCGGCTCCCCGCGTCCTGCAGGAGCCGGCTTTGCTTTTCCACATGGGGAGCTGCTAACATGCAGCTCCCCTTGTGGAAAAGCAATCTGCTTTAGATTTTGGAAGAGAGAGCAGGTTTCCTGCTCTCTTCCAAAAGCCATAGCAAACAGCTGTGTCCCGGGAGTGGGCACCCCGGGACACTGCAGGAGCCGGCCCTGGGGGGTGGCGGTCCCCAGGGCCATCACAGGCTCCAGGAGGGGGCCGCGCGGCCCCCTCCCTTCACTTTGCACAGCCCCGGGGAGGTGGTGGTCCTCGGGGCTCGGAGGTCCGTTACGGACCCCCAAATTTACATTCTTAGTGCCCCGGGAGGTGGCGGTCCCCGGGGCGTGTGGGGGGGGCTCGAGCCCCCCCACACAAGTTTTTTTTTTTTTTTAAGCCCCGGTGTGTGGCGGGCTGCGGGGGGGGCCATGTGCCTCCCTCAAATATTCATGTAAAGCCCTGGGGGGTGGCGGTCCCCCGGGGCTTGGGGGGGCCTTGGAGGCCCCCTCATTAAAAAAGAAGCCCCGGGGGGGTGGCGGTCCCCGGGGCAGTGTGGGGGGGATTGGGGCCCCCCACACATTTTTTTTGTCACTGCCCCCGGGACTTGGCCCACCCGTTTTTTTTTTTTAATTTTCTCGGCGGGATTCGCGCACCCAGCGCGAATTCGGATGAATTAAAAAAAAAAAATGCTTTTTGGGCCTCTGGGGGTACTTGTGGGACCCCCTGAGCAGGCCTAGGGGGTCAGGGTGTTTGTACCCTGCCCCCTTCTTCTTTTTCGGGTTTGTTTTTCTGTTTTCTTGTGACTCGGTTCTACCGAGTCACAAGATGGCTGCCAACACTTCCTGGTTTGGAGTGTTGACAGCCTATTAGAATAAAGCTCGTGGTCGGGAGGGTCCGCGGATCCTCCGTGCCTCTAAATATCGAAACTTTTATTTTTGATTTTCTCAGCAACTACTGAACGGATTTACACCATTTAACAGAAAGGTCTCTTTCTGAACCAAGGGCTACCTTTTTGCCAAGTTTGGTGTAATTCCGTTCAGCAGTTCGGGCTGTAGCTTTGTCTAAAGTTTCCTATGGGAATTAACATGGAGAAAACACGTTTTGGGACCCCCCTTTTTCTCTCGGCCCCCGCTTGCCGAATCACCCCGAAACTTTCAAGACAAGAGCTGACCGGAGCGGGCTACGATTTTTGAAAATTTCGCAAAGATTCGTGAACCGGCGCCAAAGATATTGAGAAAACAAAAAACAAGTTTCCTATGGAAACTAGGTCTTAACTGTAGATAATTCCAACTCACTGCGTTGAAAATTGCACGCGCACACTCCCTCCTCAAAATAAGGCACAGTTCCAAAGTGTTTGGGATCAGTTTATTCAAGGCCCTCCGGGGCTGAAACGCGTTATGGCTGTTACATGTTGACGAAATAAAGAAAATTTACCTACACCTATTCTGTGGTCCGTGCTCCATTGTTTGAAGAGGTCGCCGAGTGGTGGGTGGAGTGTTCCTGATAGATAGATATATATATATATATATATCTATATATATATCTATATATATAAATATATATCCAAACTGCTTTTGTCCCTTGCTTAGAGACGCACTCAATGAGCAAGCAGGGCCCCATCATTTGTAACAGAGTCCTTTAATTAAGCATAAACCGGCATTTCTTTCTATAACAACTTTCAAAAAGCCCTATGCGTTTCGGTGCTCCTGCACCTTGTTCACGGGCTAACACAGCAGTTTTAGGCAGATTCACGAAAGCGCCAAGTCCACTCATTTAAATACCAATTACCTGCCCCCTAGTGGGATGGCTTCGGTGCAAACAATGGAAAGGCATGCTGGGACTTGGAGTTTTCCCTCGTGTACTCTTACCCTTCAGTGGGTTCTGCTGACAACAGTTAGTTTGTGCAATCTCTTCTTACCCTCCAGTGGGTCTTTGGGAAGGAATCCGGTTTCAAATAATGCTATTGCAGCTTGTCACTCTGCTAATGCTGAGATTCCAGTACCTCGCAGCAGCCCATACATTTTCAATGGCGGTGCAGTCTCCACGACCTAGACCTATATATTCCAACTCACTGCGCAGTAAATTGCACGCGCACACTCCTTTCGCAAAATAAGATACAGTTCCAAAGTGCTTGGGATCAGTTTATTCACGGTACCATGAATAAACTGATCCCAAGCACTTTGGAACTGTGCCTTATTTTGTGGAAGGAGTGTGCGCGTGCAGTTTTCTGCGCGGTGATTTGGAATTCAGACAGGGCTTCCTCGGACCCTGGCTTGCACCGATGCTGTTGTGTCCCGGCTCACTCGAGGAAGTGGAAAGGTGATATATATATATATATGTGTGTGTATATATGGGTCTGTATATATGTATGTGTGGAGATGTGCATGTGTGTAGATGTGTGTGTAGATATGTATATGTATATATAAATTACCTACTGGCAGTCACCAGTAGGTAGTTAGTTAAGACCTAGTTTCCATAGGAAAAGCGTTTTTTGACTTGCCTACAACTTTGACCAATCTTCATGAAATTTTCCTAAAAAGTGTCAAAGTAGGCTCTGGTTGTCATGGAAAGTTTGGGGATGATCCGTGCAGTGGGGACCGAGAAATAGGGGTGCGAAAAAAGGGTGCGTGCGTTCGTAAAGTTAATTCCCATAGGAACGCATTGTCGAACCTACGTCCAGAACTGCTGGATGGAATTACACCAAATTTGGCAGAAAGTTAAATGTTACGCAGATTGTGCTTTTTTGTTATTTGGTGCAAATCTGTCCAGTAGTTTTTTAGAAATTTAGGCCGAAATTATAGATATATCTCTGGCCGTGGATATTTCGTCGCGGTTTTGCGATTAATCGCGGATGCACGCACCAACAGGAATGCTCTGATTGGCTGGACGCAACCTGAACAGAAAGTTACGGCCGCCATTTTATCGTCCAGGAACTGTTCCTGGGGCTGAACATTTGTGTGAAAGCACACAAGGGGAGTTACTCTGAACCTATGTTTGAGAAATGGGTGTTAGTGACTCAAGTTATATGTCCCCAAATTTTTTTTTTAAATTGCGCGCGATATTTGTGACGCTGTGATCGCCAGCGCGGCCCCACGTGTACCGTTGCAGGCATACCACGACTATTGCGACATGATCGCAAATATTGGTGAAAATATATTACAAAAATATATATTTGTACACTCTCGCCGGTCACTGTCACACACTCAATGTATGCACTCACAAACTCACTCACACTTTTACACCCATTCACATACCCACTCACACACTTATACATTCAGTCACATACCTACTCAGATACTCATGCACCCACTCACATACCCATTCAGATACTCATGCACCCACTTACAGACTCATTCGGAGAGAGATGCACCCATGTACAGACCCACTCACACACTTGCGTATGTCCTCACAGACCCACTGAGGCACTCATACACCCACTCACAGATACACTCCTACACCCATTCACACACCCATACAGTCACTCACACACCTAGTCACAGACCCTCTCAGAGACTTATGGACTCAGTCACTCACTCATACACTCAAACACCCACTCACAAACTCACTCAGATATACATGCATCCACTCACTCACCCATTCAAAGCTTATGCATCCACTCACAGAGCCAACCTGACACTCGCCTGCCCAGTCAGACCCACTCAGACACTCATGCATGCACCCACTCACTCACCCACTCAGTTATGCTCTCACTCACACACCCATACAGTCACTCACCCAGCAACTCATAGACCCACTCAGAGACTTATGCACCCAGTCAGATATACACTCAGACTCATGTACCCACTCATTCGCACTCAGAGACCCACGCACCCACTGACAGAACCATTCAAGACACTCAAGCTGCCTATCATAGACCCACTGAGACTCATACCCTCACAGACCCACCCACCCAGGTATCCACTCACAGATCCAGTCAGACACTCATGTATCCACTCACAGATCCAGTCAGACAGTGATATACTTAATACAAATGCATAAAAGGCACTCAAGCACCTACTCACAGATTCAGTGAGAGACTTACACAACCAATCACAGACCCATTGTGACACTGATGCACCCACTCATAGATGTACCGAGGCAGTCAGTGAAATACATTTGCTGATCAGATTCTCCATAGTAAATGTGACAATGTTGTGCCAGCTCTTAATAATAAACATAAAACCAGTTATTAATGTACTTTCTGATTAACACATACCAAATTAAAAAATGAGTGGTGTATAATACAATTATAGTCACCTCACATATTACATCACTGATGACATCCACAGAATCTGACACACCCACTCTCACCCCAATATAACCTTTCATACACCCACTCCAACTTCCACACTACCATTCTCAAAGCCATTGACACACCCATACCAGTACTTGCACACCCACTCAGATTCATAGGTCTACACGCATCCACTCAGCCACCAACTCACTAATACAGCCACTGATATATCCACTCATACAGCCACTCACACTGTCAATCAGCGATTTACTCACCTATACAGTTACACAAACACCCACCCATTTACTTATTCATACAGGTACTAACACATACTTACCCATACAGCCCCTCACACATGCTCTCACTAACCTATACAGCCACTATCCCAATGCCTCACTCAGTCACTCATGTGCGCCAACACACACCTAAACTGCCTTTCACATATCCATATACCACTGACGCCTCCATTCACTCACTGACACAGCTATGCACAAACTCAATCACTTATACAGCCCTTCTCTTACACACTCACTAGCCATACACCCCCTAACTCACCCACTCACTCATCCATGCAGGAACTCACACACCCTCTCACCCACCCACACAGACACTCATACACCCACACAGACACTCATACACCCATAGAGGGACTCAGACAACCAATCAATCACCCATATACCCACTTGTACCCACTCACCAACCCATACAGCCACTTAGACACCATCTGACAGACTGATGGACATTCAGACAACCTAGTCAGTGACCCATACATTCACTGAGACACCTAATCACTCATAAGTCGGTCATGCACCTACTGAGTCATCGATACAGGCACTCATACACCCACTCATACAACCACTGTTACATCAATACACCTTGGTGTATATAGTTAACACTCCTAAACATTTTAATGATGTCATCAGTGATGTCATTTGAGATGTCATCAGTGATGTCACTGACCATGTCATGAGTGATGTAATATGTGAGGTGATGAGCAGTGCATTGCGGGGGCGTGAGCTATAGTTAGCTCAGCTAACTAGAACTGTTGATTTTCTCTGGTTTTGTATGAGTGAAATGTCAGCCTAACTAGAACGTCCCTGTAACCTTTGTTTTTCAGTGAATGTATGTATGTGTGTATATACCCCCCCCCCCTCCACCCCTCAAGCCACTCTACAGAGCATTACTAATCTTAGGGATACTAGTATTTCTTGTAAAGGTAATATTAATCATGCAGCCTAAAAAAGAAGCAGAACTATGAGCCATATTCTCTGGCGGTATTTTCATTCATTGAAGCTAGAAACCACGTTTTTGTGCAATTATGCACATTTGTCGCAAATGTGTTTAAATCCCATAATTGTGTTTAAAGCTAAAGGCACAGAATTGCATGAATCTGCTGGTCCTTAACATTTCCTGGTTTATAAACAGTTTTTTCCTGAAAGGTGAACAAACATTCTAATTCCAGCACGTGCCCATTGTTAAGTGTACTTTAAAGAAAACATATTTTACAAGCTAAAATCCCCAAAATAAACATGTAATATAAAAATACATGACTAGTAATGTGTAATTTGGTCCTAGATTGCCAGGAATTAACTGTTTTGGGGTTGAATTCACCTCTTTCCATACATATCAGACTAATAAAGGTTATTTGATAAATAAACTAAGCTTATTTTTTAGATTTTAGTGAAGGCAGGAAGTAAAACATCAGATATGAAGTTGGATTTATTTCACTTGAGATTTTTCATTTTAAATGAAGATTGTGAAAATATTGTGTTTGCTGATTGGGGATGTGCAGCAAAGGTAACAGACTGCACATGTATTTGGGTCAATAAGGTAAATGTGAGGAGCCTTGAATGTGTGTTTTTACTATT
Organism: Calotriton arnoldi; assembly: GCA_963921515.1. Taxonomy (NCBI): domain Eukaryota; kingdom Metazoa; phylum Chordata; class Amphibia; order Caudata; family Salamandridae; genus Calotriton; species Calotriton arnoldi. The sequence continues at coordinate 2,232,845 of CAWUFW010001550.1, forward strand.
TAATTCTTTCAAACTTGGCTCTCCGATACCAGAATGCTGTATTCAATTAATCAAATGTCTATTTTTGGAATCCGCTTTAGTCTTCTGAAATAGACTGCCCATATTGTGTTCACATCCGTCTGCTTGTTTGTCTAAAAACAAGCAGATGTCAGTGGTCACGTGTCAGTTTCTTGAAAGAGTACAAGAAAGTGCTTTCTGATAATGTGAGCATTAGCAGTATTACTGTATCGCCATGCACTCAAGATAATACCGATGCAGCTTACCCGTTGGAAAAAACATTATTCAAAAAGTGTCTATTCGGATATTATGGAATGCTTTTTTTTTTTTTCCTAACATCTTGGACATTACCATACTTTTTTAAAATGTGAAAGCGGTTCTGTGACGAAGGACCATAGATTTGGTAAACTGTTGCCGACCCAACAGTTTAATAGCATTTTGCCATAGCTGCAATAGATATGTAATGTTCCACAGAGGTAATCTTGCGGGGCCTGTTTAGTTGGGGTGCTCATTCAAAACGTTTCGTATGTCTTTGTAACTTAATAGTAATATGTACCTTGTCTACACTGTATTACACAAGTTATTTATGTGCCAATCATTGGGGAAGAGTAGAGCTGATATAGAGCTTAAGGTTAGCCGCATCACTGACTACTCCTACTAGGGTTTTGTCAAATTCACCGGTTTGGCTCCCAAATCTTTCAGTTTGGAATACAGAAACTAAGTTCAGCCTGGCTATTAATGGTTTCCTTACTCCTACTATGGCGGTAATCTATCCAATCAGTACAATTCCTGCACGTAGGTTCTTTTATCTGTGCATTTTCTCCCACCTTTTCACCCTTTCCATCTGGTTTAATATGGGCCTCCTCTGCCAGTGATCATTCCTATGTGTTTGTCCTGTCTCATATTTGGCTGACCCCTGAGCACCGGGCTCATGGTTCGATCGCCGGCGGCAGCTTAGCTCAGCACCCTGTGACTCCGGGCAATAGCTCACGTAATCTCCCAGACAGCCCGCAGCACTTTGAGACCCCTAGGGGTGATTAGTTTGCGCTTTACAAATACCAGATACACAAATACAGTGGTTCCTCCTGCATCCAGTGTGTTGCTGTGCCACACCTGGTCTATATAGAACGTGGTGGTCCCAGTACTATTACATCCATACAGTGTAAAAATTTAATATATACAATTGTATTCACAACAATGAATCAAGAATGACAATTCAATAGTGTTACCAGTGTTATTTAATCACACTGAACACAAAATAAATATTTAGAAAAACACATTGTAAACCATCATAGATGTGCCCGATTAGGTAGGAAGGGAAAAGGGCAGTGACTTAAGTGAGGCAGTGAGGTAGGTGAAAGACACTACTAGTGGGTATCACAATCAAATTGTTGGGCATTTTATTCAATGCCACACATTTCTTTAACACAAAGGAAACAATTACAATAAGTTAAATAGCCATGTAACATAAAGTCACAGTGCAACATGCACTGTTGGCGATACTGGCATCAGTAATGTGTCGACGTTTCGACCCCTGGATATGTGTAGGTGTTCTTAGAAACCTTACTGGCGGGGTCTTCCTCAGGACAAGTGATTGAGTGAGAAGGGGGGGGGGGCAACCTAGAAACATAAATGAAAAACGAAATGTCAAGTCCAAAGTTAATAAAGGACGATAACATGAACAAGTAAGAGTCACTGTATTTACAGTGACTGAATTAGAAGGAAGTCCTCAAAGGCGCGAAATGTCGTCTAGGACAAAAAGGGCTCAATGGCTCCAGGGTTCAGAAGGGAGAGAGAGCAGGACACCTACAGAAATAAGGCGTCAGTCAGTAAGGCCTCAATTGAATCAGAGGGACATTAGGTTCGCTATACTAGCAGAAACTTACTCCAAAAACGATAAAAAAGGCACCTACCCGTACCTCAACGAAGACTACTACAAACAGGATACTCAAGGACGGTTTGTAGGCAGAGGTGGCTATAGGGGGAGAAGGAACTATACCACATTTTCGGATTCATCAGTGAGTTCTGACAGTGACAACGAACAACCAGGCCCCAGCTCCGACCAGAGGTATTGGGAGAACTGGTATCCACCACAAGGTTACTTTCCTTTTTTAGGCGAGGGTCAATGGAGACCCCCCCAGAGGACGGGGCAATTGGCAAAGGGGCCCTCCGAGAGGCCATCAGCCCATCAATGTGAACTGGGAGAGAGGCCGTGGCGGTGTTCCCAAGCAGGTCCGTTTCCAACCGGAGAGTCATGGGGAAATTTCAACACGACGCAAGGTGTACAGATGGTAGGAGTAAACAACAACCCAGTGGCAGAAGTACCAACTGGAAGACCATGGAGCAATACCAATACGTCACAAGGTGTACAGATGTTAGAAACTAACAGTAATCCAGTGGTCAACATTTCATCTTACACTTTGAAGGATGAGGAACAGAAAATACTTTCTAAAGGCTTGTCCTTTGTACCCACTGCCTACCCCAATACTTTCAATATCAGGACTGAATTGCACAGTTTCTTCCGTAAGATTCGCCTTAGGTATTTCTTCAAAGATTCTGCAACATCTCCATCGAAATCAGTGACAGGATTAATGGTTCCATCCACCTTCGTCCCACCTGCTAATGCCATGACCAACAGGATCTTGGCATATGAAAATATGGTATTGAATGATGTGGCAAATTACTTTCCACACATAAATATACCTTTCCAAATACCAGTCAGTTGGAGAGAGCAGCCCTCCTGAATCTGAAGAATAACAAGGATATTGTTATTAAATCCGCTGATAAGGGCGGTGCGATCGTGGTACAAGACACAACGGCATACAAAATGGAAATTATGAGACAACTCCAAGATGGTATTAGCTACTCCCCATTAAGATCGGACCCCACAAGGGAACTGGCGGAGGAAATCTTGTGTATAACGTCAGAAGCCCAAGAACAAGGATTTTTGAGTAAACTCGAGTTTTATTACCTCAATCAGAAACATCCACGGCTGCCCACAATCTACACCTTACCCAAGATTCATAAGGACATGCAGAACCCACCTGGCCGCCCAATCGTTTCGGGGTGTGGTTCACTACTAGAACCCCTATGTAAATACATAGATTTCTTTTTAAAACCAATTGCTGAGAACACCGAAGCATATTTAGGAGATACTATGCAGACAATTGCCTTGATAGACCAACTACCTTTTAACCCGAATGACCAACTTCTTGTGACTTGTGATATTGTATCCCTGTATACGAGTATCCCACAAGAACCAGCTTTAGAAGCAATGAAGGATGCCTTGGATAAACGACCAGCACCTATGGCAGTTCCCACGGAATTTATCATCGCCCTGCTGACCATAGCAATGGAGAAAAACTACTTCATCTTTCAAGGGTGCTATTACGTACAACCAAAGGGTGTAGCAGTGGGAGCAGCCTTTGCCCCGGATCTAGCTATCATTTATATGGACACTTTTGAGAGATCATTCATATTCAACAATAACCCCTTTCACCAGCAGGTGAGTTTGTGGAAACGGTATATTGACGATATACTGATTATCTGGAAAGGAGATACAACTGAGCTGGGCCAATTTCATAACTGGCTCAATCAATGTGACCAGGATATAAAATTCACGATACAATCAGACACCAAAGAGATAGCTTTCCTTGACATAAAAATCTGTTGTGAAGACAATAAGCTGTACACTACTTTGTATCGCAAATCGGCGGAACACAACTCCCTGTTGAGGTACAATAGCCATCACCCACAAGGTTTGCGAGACAACCTCCCGGTGGGCCAATTTTTAAGGGTCCGCAGGAATTGTACAAAGAGGACAGACTATATGGCGGAGTCGGAAGATCTCAGTATCCGTTTGATGACGAGGGGATATCCAAGGAGATTAGTGAAGAGAGCTCAGAAAAGGGCCTGGTATAACCCACGTGAAACCTTGCTAACCCCCAGGCAAAAGAATGACATATCGCCACAGAGAATGATCTGCGTCACAACCTTTTCCACAAGAAGCAATGCCATAAAAAAGGTTATCAATAAACATCGGAACATAGTGTCAGATGACATTGACCAACCTAATCTACCTTTGCACCCTTTCAAAAAAGCGATGAGTGTCAAAGATCATGTGGTCCATTCTTTCCTGGAAAACGCTACTGAACCAACAATCCAATCACTTTGGAACCTTCCACCGGTCAAAGGGCACCACAAGTGTGGACGATGCAAAGCTTGCCATACCACAATAACCACTAAGAACTTTGTCTACAAACAACACACGATTGCTCTTCATTCCTTTACTAATTGTAACACCATGAATGTTATTTATGGTATTATTTGCCCATGTGGGCTACTCTACGTAGGACACAACAAAAGATCAAGGCAAGAATATTGCAACATCAAAGTAGGATTCGGTGCTCGGTCGCAGGGGCACCCCTAGTGGAACACTTCACATCGATGGGACACAACCCGGACCAACTGCAGTTGCTGGTGATAGAGAAAGCTGAATTGGGACCAAGAGGAGGCAACATTTCCTTGATCTTAAACATCCGATAGTCCAAATGGATGTTACGTCTGGACACTATTGCCAATGGGCTGAATGAACAGGACTCCAGTAATGCCCAACTAGCATGCCTAAACACTTCATGAGGCAATTCCTAACTTTTTGTGTGATCTACCCCCTGTGCTGCTTATAATGACTGGTTAGAGATGTTGGTCGTCACCTAAGATACAAAATGGGACTTCTGGTTCCTTTCAACTGTACTGTCCAAATGTTCTTTACAATATGATTGTGAAATTTAATTGTGTATAACTGTTTAATAGACTGTGGAATCCATATTCAGGTACACTAACTATTCATATTGTATTAATCAATTTGATGTTTTATACACATGGGCAAAAATATATATACACAATTGTCTGAACGTATTTTCCTTCAATGCCCATTGTTTGATCATGCTTTTGTATATAAGATGTTATATAACTGGACTAGATATTCATGGTACCAAGTCTAACTGTGTCTGTATTGTGCTATATTACGCACCTTGCTGATTTACTTATATGTACTTACGGCTTAATTTCAGGCTAGCGCCCTGTCGAAGAATTTTTATTTCTGATGACATATGCAGACTCAATACCCTTTGATTAGAGAGTCTCTCTTCCCTGCCTGCCTCTCGCGTCCACACCGGCATTCAGCTGCTGCACTACACCGGGCGTCACGTGGGCCCTTTCGGCACGTCGGCTACGTGTTTATTTAACTTTGCCTTCCGCCCCGGCGCGCGTTCTTTCCATTCCTTTGGAAGTGAGGTCGACTAACGAGGGTGAGTGTTTCCACCTCCTAGCCCCCTTTAATCCTGGTCTTTATTTAATCATGCGGCATTGCGGGTTCCCTTTTAGCCTCTGACGAGTCCCTGCTTGGTGCGCTGTAGCTTAGATGCGCTACCGCGCCTTCTTTAACAGTTATTATGTAACCACTTTGCTACAGACCAGTGTAGATATTTCCTATTCTTTTCAACAGGAGGTCGATACCGTGCACTCAGTATTTCAATAGGCACAATGTTTTTCTTTTTAAACTTTTGATTTTCATTGTGGAACATCATGCACGCACAGTGCGATCTTGTTTCCTTAACCGCGCTGTTAATCGGCAGGTTTTCCTGGATGTTCTTGTTATTGTTACTGTCAAATAGGTGTACATTAGTCACCCTTTTTTTAGAATCTCATGATGCGCTTGGCATTTTTTTAAATGTATAGTCACGACCCCAGATGCCTTTCTCATCGGGGCCTTTCAATGATTGATTTTTCTCCTCTGTCACTCTAGCTTACTTGATTGACTCGACTGAAGTAAAGTGGATGGCTTCCACTCTCTGATCGATGGTTTACCACGATTTTTATCGCAGCTCTCACATTTTGGAGTACCACCCATTTTTGGAGTAAGTTTCTGCTAGTATAGCGAACCTAATGTCCCTCTGATTCAATTGAGGCCTTACTGACTGACGCCTTATTTCTGTAGGTGTCCTGCTCTCTCTCCCTTCTGATCCCTGGAGCCATTGAGCCCTTTTTGTCCTAGACATTTCACGCTTTTGAGGACTTCCTTCTAATTCAGTCACGGTGAATACAGTGACTCTTACTTGTTCATGTTCTCGTCCTTTATTAACTTTGGACTTGACATTTCGTTTTTCATTTGTTTCTAGGTGCCCTCCCCCGCCCTTCTCACTCAATCACTTGTCCTGAGGAAGACCCTGCCAGTAAGGTTTCTAAGAACACCTACACACATCCAGGGGACGAAACGTCAACACATTACTGATGCCAGTATCGCCAACAGTGCATGTTGCACTGTGACTTTTTATGTTACATGGCTATTTAACTTATTGTAATTGTTTCCTTTGTGTTAAAGAAATGTGTGGCATTGAATAAAATGCCCAACAATTTGATTGTGATACCCACTAGTAGTGTCTTTCACCTACCTCACTGCCTCACTTAAGTCACTGCCCTTTTCCCTTCCTACCTAATCGGGCACATCTATGATGGTTTACAATGTGTTTTTCTAAATCTTTATTTTGTGTTCAGTGTGATTAAATAACACTGGTAACACTATTGAATTGTCATTCTTGATTCATTGTTGTGAATACAATTGTATATATTTAATTTTTACACTGTATGGATGTAATAGTACTGGGACCACCACGTTCCAAATCGTCTTACACCCAGGTCCCAGTGATTTTGGGTATACCCCTCACTTTAATGACACCTGGTCTATAGCATGTAAACTGAACTGCTTTCTTATGTTAATATTGATGTCAAACCACGCAACGACACGTATATTAAAAAACGAGATCCAGTCACCGTCAATCTCCCGAGATGACCTCTATCAACCCAGAGTACGGAATACGTGGTCAGGCAGGCCCTGCGACCTAGGCCTGGGGCTACTGATAGACAGTTCACAGGTTGAGTGGCAAATAACCAGGAAGACAAACACGAGAACAAGAAAAAACCAGATTAGTCCCACAGATAGGCGCAGCACCACAGTGGTCCAAGGAGATTGGCCCCAATAAAGCACATATGGCCGGAGGGGAGCTGCGTTCCCAAAACACCATAAAGTTAGATGCCACATGAAGTTAGGAACACTCAGCCAATCAGAACACACAGTGATCAAGCGCTCCCCATACCGGACATCTGAACACTTCACCCACTGGCCCTCGTGTCCATGCAGGGTCGAGACCCACCTGCATTCACTATCAGGTGGCCTGATTTACACCTCATGACTCTGCATTATTCTCTCGAAAATAAGATCTACATTGCTTTATGATGCTCCAAAGACTGTATATAATGGCACTCAGAACTAATGTATGTTGAGACAGTCCTCAGACCCATTTCTGGGGATGGTTCACAGCCGAAGACTTTAATTAAATAAACTGTTCCTGTTTTGCCAGACGCCTCTTGTCTTGTTTTTTTCAAGGTAAATTCATATTCCAGCAACACTTAAGTTGCCTCTGGTCCTAAATATTGAATTGACTATTAATAGCATGTGCCCATGCTTCTTCCCCTACCCGTATCAGTATCATAAAATTTTGATATGCAAACAGGCAGGTAGTGGCGCCACTTTTACCATTTACAAAGTAAGGTGTTCAGATTGTAATGTGAATTTTGACCCCGGGTCAAGAACCTCTTGAGCTGATGGGATGTTTTTCGACACTTCCATCCTTGTTCCTGTTTACCGCACCACTTCCTCACAGTTTAGTTGACACAAGTCTCTGCTTTACCTTAGTTTCTGCAAACGTTTTGCAAACACGCCTTCTGTACAGAAATGCTGCAAAAGGTATTTTGGCATATTGTGCTTTTAGCGTACTCTGACCAAGCACTTCAGGAGTTTGCCACACTGTGTCCTGCTTGCTACGACTTTCATAGACCTTTGCTTCTTATCTCTCGAATCTACTCCCTCAGTACATTGTCTAGTCCTTTTGTTTACTACTAAAACATCTGCCAAAATGACTCTCCCGTCCGCCATAATTCCTTCTTCACTTTCGCATTGTTAGACCAGTGCTCCAAATTGCTTTCTTCGGTTTTCCTGTGCAAGATTTCATTTTGCTTATGTGGTTTTCAGCTCGCTCCCCTTCTTTGACATGAAGCCTCTTGACATGGTTATTAAACTTGTTTACCCTTTCAGTTGTATCCAGTTCCAATCAAGGAAGCTTTTCATCCACGCTTTAGTTTCATTCCCAGAACGTGCACTTCTATGGCAGTTTTTAGGTCGAGCCTAGCGTTGCAGCGCATGCGTTGCTCGCTCTGCGAGGCATGCTGTAGTAGGGAGTGCTGTGGAAGCCTCCGCCCATATTTTTCATTGGCTGGTGTCATTGTCCATGGTAAATGCTGGCTTCCGCTTGATGAGGCTTCTTAGCCCCTCCTTGTTACCGCCCTGTCTCTTTTTGTGATCGCCCATCAGGACTGGATCTTTTACTTGCGGCGTTACACTGTCTCCATTAGTCGGTAGGCACTATTTTTTTTCATTCGGCTTTGGCAAGGGCGGCCGTGTGTTTATTTTTGCATTGCGCTTTCACTTTAACAATAGCTGCTGACCAACCCCGCGAGTGCTGTGTGGGGCGGCAGCTATTGTTAAAGTGAAAGCGCGATGCAAATATAAACAAGCGGCTGCCTTTGCGCAATGGCGACAACTTGTTTTGTTATCACTATGGCGCCCGCTTCACGGGCCGCCATGTACATAACTTAAGTATGCACGGGCGCCGCGCTATATATCTACTGCTTGTTTTTCTATTTATTTACTTTTTTTTCCACGTTGGCGGCACACATGCTTTACCTTTAGCCATGTTAAGCTAAACCGCGGGTGCCACGATTGTTGAAAAAGTAAAGAAATAGATTTTGTTTCTATTTCTTTACTTTTGCAGCAATCGCGGCACCCGCACTTTATTTTAACATGGTTAAAGGTAAAGCGCGGGTGCCACGATTGTGGCAAAAGTAAAGAAATAGAAAATAAAGAGTGGTCCGCCGTTTTTTTCTATTTGTTAACTCTTGTTTACAATGCCATAGGTTACAAACTCGCAATTGCGACACCTATAGCATTGTAAATGCTTGTTGGTTTATTCGTCCATTTAGGTCACATGTTTTCAATAGAAGCAACTCTCTTACCAATAAAATCACTGCAGTTCAATACATCTGCGTATAAATGTCACTTGGGGTGGGAGTGGTCTTCAGAGCTCACTCATTGCTCAACTACTATCCGGTGAGCATGCTACAAATCACCGAGGTCAGTAACAGATTGACAAGCTGATCTAGATAGATAACCTTAAGCGCAGTTTCTAGAGCGTTCAACGTAAGAGGCCTCCCTCGAGCTGTTTATTTTCAGTATATATTTTTGCCAGTGGGAAATGTGAGTCACCGGTTCTGTATTAGAAAATGACCCCCGGAAATGTAACTAGGGCCGGTCACTATCTGAAAGCCCCGAGAAGCGCCGGTTCCACAGGCCACTGATGTGGCCCACCACACAGGCTCCCTGCAGTCAGTCATTCAGGATAAAATACATGCGGTAAACAAGCGGTCCGTTTCTCTACAGCAGGTAAGCCTGTGAACACGTAGTGGGAGGCCGGCTGCAGGAAAGGTGTCTCAGCTGTTGCAGATAACGCTGTTCTGTGTTCGATGTTGTTCTATTGCTAAGATATGGTAACGCTGAATGTTTGTCTGAAGTAACAATGAATGATGGTTTAACAATGAATGTCCTTTTTAGCCATATCTAAATATCAATGTAAGCATCTTATAAGGCTTTTCATGTTGTTGAAAAGCATCGAAAGCGCACACATTCTCGCCATGGCAATGAAAATAATTGTGGACCATTAACAGTTGATATTTATAGCAATGTACTAATAAAAGGACATTTACATCATTTATTACTACAGCGCCCTGGTCAACATCTCAGTTTATTACCACAGTTGAGAGAAATTGACATGAGAAAAACACTTTACTGCATCACAGATTACAGGTTACAATTACTTAAGACAATTCTTGTAAGAGAGGTACCTTTAATGAGATGTTATCTTACTGCACATATTTAACAGTTTGCATCCTGGTTTGGGTTAAATACCTTTTCTTAAAACGTATATACATGAAAAAATGTCATGGCATAAACCATAGATGCAGACATGCAGGTGCAATATGATAAGTATTACCATTGTTGAAGGAGGTAAGGGGCACGAGAGCCCTTGCAGTGCTTCAACTCTCATGTGATAGCCCCCCCCCCTACTCACCAATGGGAATAAATAGCATATTGCATTTCCGCATATCTACATGTGTACTATATATATATATATACACGTATATATAAATGCAAATATAAATATATATATATATATATATATATATATATATATATCCTACTGGCGGTCGCCAGTAGGTAGTTATAGTTAGGACCTATTTTCCATAGGAAATTCACAACATTCTATTTCCAATAACTTTGGCGCCGGTTGATGAATCTTCGCGAAATGTTCAAAACTCGTGGGGCGCTCCGGTCCGCTCCTATCCTGAAAGTCTCGGGGTGATTCGTCAAGTGGGGGCCGAGAAAAAAGGGGGTCCCAAAACGTGTTTTCCCCATAGGAACCTTTAGTCGCAGCTACAGCCCAAACTGCTGAACGGAATGACACCAAATTTGGCAAAAAGGTAGCCCTTGGTTCAGAGTTGTGCCTTTTGGTTAAATGGTGTAAATCCGTTCAGTAGTTCTTGAGAAATTTGAAAAAGAAAACTCATATATATCTGGGCGGAGCCTAACCACACGTCATCGTGAGATCTGATTGGCTGTCAGCACTTCATCCTGGAATTGCTGGCAGCCATCTTGGGACCAATATAAATGATAGTACCCCATTGAAATGCATTGTAGTGAATCGAAGATTTTGAGGGTTACCAAAAGGAGAACTATAAAGGGTGATAACAGACTTTAGTTACATTAGAATTCATTTGTTGATGGTACCATACTAATTTCAGGAATTGTGGTGTGTTCTAAGGTGATTTTACCCTGTGAAAAACCTTCTGCTGGGATATCATGAATCATGTTTGAGAGAGAACTATTTTCATATGCTTGTCCCATACAGTTTTGGAAGGTGCTCCAGAAGCTAAAATGAGAGCATATTTTCTGTAAATTCACATTATCTTTTTCAGTCATGTGAGAATGAAGTCTGACATTCTCAGTAAAACATGTACATCCAACAAGGGCAGAGACTGTCAGTTGATTCCTTTGTGTTCTACTGCAGCTTCCCAGAGTGTTCTAAAGAACAACTAGAGCGCTAACAGTCTTACTTATGACAAAATTATGGCACACCTGAAGCCATCTTGATTGGAATAAACTAGTAACACTTAAAACATTTAATTTAAAAAGGAACAAAATGATGGGGTTCATTTTGTCATAGAAATTATGGTTAGTGCTGTAGAAAGAAAATTTAGGACATGTTTTAAGTGAGATCTCAAATCCTCTTCTATTTCATTAGAAAATTCTGACATGCAGACTGAAACAATCACTTTCAATACCAGCAGTAGACTTCCAGTTAACTCCCTGGTGAGCAGTAGCTTTACTACAGTGATCTAATGAACAACTAGAGTGCTAACATTCTGAATTTATGGCAAATGTGTGACACATCTGAATGCCTTCTTGATGGAATCAAAGTAAAAAACAGAAAGCATTTCCTACTGAGGAGACTGCAGTAAATGACGATTAGGAAACTTCATAACAAATAAGTCTCCCAAGATGGCCACCAGAGAAAAAATAGCCCAAATGTAGCACAAATATCACCCAGATGTAGCCCACATATAGCCCAATGACAAGTGTGCAAAACACTTTTTATTTTTAGTTTTTCTGCAGTTTTATATAGTGCAAACTGGTCAGGTATTGGAGCGTTACATCTTACTTGGACCCCTTATTGCGTATTTTGCACGAAGTAAATGAGATTGATCTTGCGAAACATTGAACTTTACGATTCTGTTAACCTGAAGTTGCTCTGAACCGGGCTTTGTAACACCCGTTTTTACCTACTGGTTTTAATTAATTCTCACTGTATTGTATTAGGAAAGAGGATTTACTGTTTTTATGTACACTTTTATGATCTATGTTTCTAAATCAGATCAAATAAAGTTTAATGAATTCTATGGCAGGACGGAGGCGAGGATTATGCACATCTTTCCTCACTTTATTTGCATAGCAGTTCAAAGAAAACGTAACACAACAATCATTAAACAAAAGACTAAGTCCGTTTTTATATAGCGCAGCTACTCACCCTTACGGGTCTCAAGGCGCTGGGGGCCGGAGTGGAAATTAAGTGAGCTATTTCCCAGAGTCACATGGTGCTGAGCTGCCGCCGGAGCCGGGGATCGAACTGTGAAACCCTGTGCTCCGAAGTCAGCTGCCCTGGCCGCTGCACCACACCTCTCCACCCCTGGCCGCTGCACCACACCTCTCCACTACACAACCCATGAACCATTCTCCAAGGCACCTATAGTCCAATCATATCACAGTCCATCGTATATAATATCGTGACGTCCCTTCCGCTTCCTCTTTCTTCACTGCTCGTCAGTTAAGTGCATTCCTTACATTCTTGGCTTAATCTGACGTTGTTGCTGTTTGTATAGCGGTTTCTTGTGCACGTTATTAGCATTATTGCCTTGGTATTGTTTCATATTCCTTGCGCAGCAGGCTCTTGCCCGAGCGCTTTCTCCCCCTCGCAGTTTCTCCCGCTGTGTGCTCTGCACGCGGTGAGATCCTGTCAGGCGCGTCTGGTCCGAGCGAGGCAGCTCCGTCGAGCGCTCCCGCTGGTCTTTACACGCGTTTGGGAATCCGGTCACTCCTTTAGTGTCCGCTTGATTCCCGACCAACCATCGCCTAATTTTGACACCGCTACGCGGTGATTTCCCCACACGGCCACGTTAGTGACCAGCGCCAACTGGTGGTGGTAATTGGTATTGCGCCTCAGTCTATTCTTATAACAGCTTCGGGGAAAGCCCAGCTGTTGGAGCACCGGCGAGGGGGCTGTCTTAAGGATTTTAAGGGAATTTGTTCTGTGCTCACACCCTCTGCTATCATGTCTTCTCCAGAAGACCATTTTTACTCCTACCAGGAAGTGGAGGAGGAATGGCCCCCCAACTTCTCCCTCCAGCGGTGGACCAAGCCCTCTCTCTGGTGTCATAAGGTTTCTGCACATACACAGAGCTATGCACAGGAAAATGGGACCCCGGAATACAGTGGTTTGCCACCATATACCGTAGCACCCAAAAACCCCAACCCAACTAGCTTAGCATCCCATTAGCACCCAAGTACTAATGTTTGGACAACCCAGAACACGGTATCTTTATCTCAGGACTCACAGAAGCAAGAACACTCTTTCGCCACTCACTCGTACTTGTCCACAAGGTGCGTAGGAAGAGACACTGGATAGGTTAAAATGTTTATTCCAACTTACGTGCTCTAATGTACAGTACACGTGTCAGTACTAATAGCATAATGCATATGACTAATATAAGCAGCATGGTTACAATTCCATAGAATACAAACGGGAAAGCATCTCAGAGCTCAGTGGATAAACGTATAAATAACATTACCACCCTCCCCTTGCAGTAAGATAGTTTATTATAATAATAGAAGACCTCTGGGCTTTGACTAGCGAACCCCCATACCTCAGTCTCTAGATGCAGAATTACATCAGCAGGACATCATAGCTCTTCTCACTGAAAGGGATTTCTCCAAGTGTGTTTAAGCGCTAGTAAACCACAGTATTAAAAGCATATCAAATCCTTCATGGCAATTGCACATAATGTTATGTCTGGGTGCGCGAGACTGGCCATATCAGGAAGAACCAGAATACATTGTTATGTGACCTTGTACATGTTTGTGCAGACTGAGCCCAAAAAGGTGAACAACAGAAAATGCAGACAGTGCAAAAGAACTTGGCACGAGCAAAGGGCGAGGAAGGCCCGGCTCAGTGTAACGCGCGCAAAGAAAAGCAGCATGGCAGCCAGGCCTAGGCCAACATAACAAGGCAGGTAACAATCCACAAGACACCCTCCCCTGGACAGTCTGGCGGCCAGGACAGAGGCCCATCAGAGGAGAAAATTGACGTCGGAGCACAGGGAGCGCCCAAACGGCGAAGGGCAGGTCAATCCATGAAAGTGAAAGTGCAGAAAAAAGCCATATCCTCCAAGAGTCCATTATTGGAATCGTCAAAAAACATAGATGCCATCCAATCCATGAGTTCAAAAGAGCAGGAATGCTCCTCAGCAAAGGGAGCATCCAGAAGCAATGCGGGACAGCTTGCGTGATAATTGAAACAGCTTCGTTGTAGGAGATCCTGGGCAGCCGCCCAGATATCCCATTGCGCCAAAATCCCCAGTGCAGCCGCACGCGCCATACAGCCAGCGACGGAACAGTCCTGCTCATGGGCCTCTAAGGGACCCATCAACGCAATTCAGCGGAAGTGTACAGATGTGACTTGTATGCGATAGGTACTGTATCACCTTCATTAAAGGTTAAATAGGTGAATCCCACCGCCCCCGGAATTATTCTAATCACCAGGTTTGTGTGGTTATCACGAGTCAAAAGATATTTAGACTCCAATAGGTCTGTCTGCAAAGACTGCAGAATTGAGGTGTGCTCAGGCAGCCAGCAAGACCTTGAATAAGTAGGTTGTATCAAAGCATACAAAGGCTTGATACGCTGGGCATAGTCGGGAATGTAAGTACGCCCGAAATTCAGGAAACCCAGCAAAGACTGAAGTTTCTTCAGAGTATTTGGGGGGCACAAATGTGCACATTTTTTCCAAGAAATGGGGGGCTAAGCCCTTACCTTCGTTATTGAGCTCATAGCCCAAGAACAGAACGGTAAATTCAGCAATGTGTGATTTAGCAAAGTTAAATTTGTAACCCTGCTCCGCGAATTCAAGAATAATGCGGTCCACACGGGACAAATGCTGAAATAATTCGTCGTCCGTCAGATAAATGTCATCTACGTACGAACATGCGTCTTGATCAATGTCATGTAGCAAAGAAACAACACGGGCGGCGAATATACCCGGACTATTTTTATAGCCCATGGGTAATCGCCGGAACTGGAATAATTTACCACCGGATGTGAATGCGGTCCATTGACCACTCTCCGGGGCTAGGTTGTGCGTGTAGAAACCGTTTGAAAGGTCAAGTGTCGTTTTGTATTTTTTACGAACAAGACTGTCTACAAGCGCAGAACTGTGTGTATTTTGCACCGCAAAGTTCCGACAATGAGTATTTAAATGCCGGTAATCCAAAACTAAGCGGTACGATCCATCGGGTTTAGAAACCACGAAAAGGGGATTGTTCATAGGTGATACGCATGGTTCAATTACTCCCTGATATTCCAACTGTGTCAGAATTTCGGAGACGGGGCCTTTTGCCTGCCGTTTGATGGGATATTGGGGTTGTGGCTGCGGTAGTGACCGCAAAGGTATTGCATGGGGAGGTGACTCTTCATCCCATCCCACATGGTTGCGGTATAACGCTGGTGCCAGGTACACAGCCCACTCAGCTGCAAGTGCTTCAGCTTTGTCTTTTGGGACATGCCGTGAAAAGCTTGGAAGGATTACCTCCTCTCCTTTATGTGCAGCTAAAACGAATGGGGGTGGCCAATCCACCTCTGCTAACAAAATGTCATACGAAGAGGTTAGATTTTCCCAAAAATCCCTTTTATTTCACGCGGTATGTCACCTTCGATTTGTATAACTATATTATATAGTCTGTCAGGGGGTGCCACTCTCGTGTCAGCTGTCTCTACTGTAACAAATGTTTCAGTTGCTGTCGCCTCCATATGAGGACGTGGCGCCTCCCGCACTATGGTAACTTCCGCGGCGCTGTCTAGGAGGGTCACTGCCCACGTCCAATTCTGGAGTCTCGTTCTCACGGTCTGAGGCATATTTCGCTGTAACAGCGGCAACCTTTTTCTTCTGAAATTGCGGTCGAGGAAGATGAAAGTCTTCTGCTTTACCTCTGACTTGTTGTCTAGGTTGGTCTCGCTCCTGGGGAGCCTCTCGGCCCCTTCCTCTATCTTGCCGTCCTCCTCCACCAGCCTGTGACGACGTCTGGGCCTGTGAAGAACGAGGAGAACGCGTATCAGAGCTCTGAAACCTTTCTGGTGATTTAATCCTTGACCTATCACGTAAATCATAAGTACGTTCAGAAGAAACCGAAACTGGGAAGCGCCTCTCGACCCCGGCCTCTTTTGTTGCTTACCCTGTTTTTTCTGTCTCCAACTCTTTTTAGTGAAGACTGGTTTATCATCTTTCTCAGATGCACTTTTTGTTTGTATAACTTGTGTTTGCGATTGAGTTTGCATTTTTACAAAAGGCTTGTTGCCTAGGCTATTTCTTCCAATTGTTTTATAAGCCCGGGCTATTATTTTCGGTAATTCGCGAGGCCTGTCCAACTCTGGGACTAAAGCCAAAGCATTCGCTACTTGAAAGTTCATAGCATCGCCTTGACATTTCCAAGGATCAGCTCAGCTACTACATCAAACACTCCCACTAGTCTCATCCCTAATTCCACAGCCGCTTCAGGGCCATGTTCATCCTGTACTTTTTTAATTACAGAGGGTAGAACCGTCATGGAAGGAGTTCCAAAACATTTTGAATAAACTGCTGCGAATACCTTACCCCAGTTTTCACATGATGTCAAATCGGGGATTATGTCTTTTGGCAAACTTATCGTAAGGATGCGATGTTTATCTACTGGGGATGTATGTGGAAACACTGCTTCTATCTGATCGAACTTTTCTGCAAGCCAGTAAGGATAGTCGTCCTTATTTTGTGGACGTTTGCCCATCACAGAATTTACCATGACAGGACTTATAGTCACTCCAGCTGCAATAGCTGGTTGGCCTGCGACTACAGGAGCAGCACCATGGAGGCGACCTGTAACGTATGTCACCAAGGCTCGATGCACTCGCACCAATTCGGTATGCATAGTGCGCAGTTCCGCAAGCGGTAATGCCAGATAATTCGGATGTGGGGTATACCCGGCCAATACAGGCCAAGTGGCCCCCTGAATTGACAAGGGGCCTAAACGAACTGCGGTAGTTGGTTGTGGTAGGGCGCCATTAAACCAAACACGGTGCTGCCAAGCCGTGAGAGGTACTTCAAGAGTGGTATAGGGTCGATATGCAGCAGGAATAACGGTGGGTTTATATTCATGAAACAGCTTATCACCTGCATCCACCGCCTCAAAAGTGATCCAAGTGTAAAACACTTCAAAGTGATAAGCCGCATCGGCTTGAACCACAAAGACCAACTCGACCCCAGTATCGGGCACTCCATACACAGCTAAGTGGTCTCGGAGTGCTCTCGACTATGTGCAGCTATCGCCACACCAGCCATGACCAAACAATTATATTCGACAACCTAACAGGGAGCACAAAAATGGGTCTATTAACTAACCTTTTTTAATAATATCAAGCTTGAAAGAACCTATAAAACATTCAATATAGGAGGTATCACCGTCACATACGCCTCCGGAAGCGTACAGATGTGACGCATTACCACCCTCCCCTTGCAGTAAGATAGTTTATTATAATAATAGAAGACCTCTGGGCTTTGACTAGCGAACCCCCATACCTCAGTCTCTAGATGCAGAATTACATCAGCAGGACATCATAGCTCTTCTCACTGAAAGGGATTTCTCCAAGTGTGTTTAAGCGCTAGTAAACCACAGTATTAAAAGCATATCAAATCCTTCATGGCAATTGCACATAATGTTATGTCTGGGTGCGCGAGACTGGCCATATCAGGAAGAACCAGAATACATTGTTATGTGACCTTGTACATGTTTGTGCAGACTGAGCCCAAAAAGGTGAACAACAGAAAATGCAGACAGTGCAAAAGAACTTGGCACGAGCAAAGGGCGAGGAAGGCCCGGCTCAGTGTAACGTGCGCAAAGAAAAGCAGCATGGCAGCCAGGCCTAGGCCAACATAACAAGGCAGGTAACAATCCACAAGACACTGGCTATTTCTAGGGCGCTGGCTCCTCTTGGGGATCAGGTTGATAAGCATCCCTGGGGTGTTCAGTGACCCAGATCTGGTGGTGGCGGTTCCAAGTAGCTCCCAGATGGGGAATAAAAGGGCCGTTAAGCATAACGCGGGGCACTTGGAAGGATTTGCTAAACTTACGGAGACCTTCCTCAAGAGTGCGCGAACGCTAAAACATGCACCCTGCCGGGAGGAGGAGGGGCCCAGAGAAAATTGCGACACTGTCACCACTATTGTAGACCCAGACGGCGGGTTTCCATTAGAGGGAGAGGGTGTATCGGAGGACGATTTCTCCTCCGATGAGGATAAGGACTCGGGGCATCCCTGGCGTCCAGAGTCCCACTCCTCTCAGTCCCCGGTTGGGGACGGGGTCCACTCGGACATGTTCGAGCCTACCCAAATTTACCATCCTAGGTCAGCGGAGTGGACACCTGACGCCAAAGTGGCAGAGTATGTGGTGGGGAAAATCCATCAACCCCTTGAAAGGGAGGTCCGGAATAGGATGAGGGGAGAATGCCCCAGGCCCTCACTGAAGGGGAAGGTGGCACACACGCCTGAAATTGATGAGAAACTATGTACCTTTTTCTCCAAGTATATGAGGGATCCAAAAGAAAGGAATTGATAGGTCTTGGACGGGGTAGGGCCCTTAACCCAAATTATTCAATTGACGGAGCGTTCCAAAGAGTCAGGATCCCCTTTGTCCACGGATATTGTGGCTGGTTGGGCGCACTACCCTAAACCACTACCCCCTCCACTAACCAAACACCACTGCACTACCCTAAACCCTAAAACACTACCACCAGCACGACTCCCTACACTACCCAAACACCACTGCACTACCCTAAAACACTACCCCAGCACGACCCCCTACACTACCCAAACACCACTGCACTACCCTAAAACACTAACCCCAGCACTACCCCCTACACTACCCAAACACCACTGCACTAACATAAACCCTAAAACACTACCCCCAGCACAACCCCCTGCACTACACAAACCACTGCACTACCCTAAACCCTAAACCACTACCCCAGCACGACTCCCTACACTACCCAAACACCACTGCACTACCCTAAACCACTACCCCAGCACGACCCCCTACACTACCCATACACCACTGCACTACCCTAAATCCTAAAACACTACCCCCAGCACGACCCCCTACACTACCCAAACACCACTGCACTACCCTAAACCCTAAAACACTACCCCCAGCACGACCCCCTACACCACCCAAACACCACTGCACTACCCTAAACCCTAGAAAAGAAACCCCCACCCCAATCCCCCTTACCTCTCACTCCTCATGGTTCCTCTCTCCTCGTGGTTCCTGCTTCACGTCATCTCTGAGGGGCGGTGCACGTCGTGAGGAAACTGAACAGCCTCTGTTTCCTTACAACAACATGGATCGTCTACATGTTTTTTAGAACGCATGGTCATTTACCATACATACCTTTACAACAAAATTCGTTGTAAAGGCATGCGTGGTAAATGACCATGCGTTCTAAAAATGCGTAGTAATGACTTCGTGATGTACAACGCATGCGTGGTAATGCATGCGTTGTAATGGTATCGCAAAGTAAAAAAGTCGTAACGGCTGTTTACCGATCGAAGCTGGCCCCTGTTCTTCAGTGAGACGTTTATTTGATTAATTAGGAGGAAGGAATGTGGTTTTTACCGAAAAGTGCATTCCCGGCTGTTGTATTGTGAAAGTGTCCGCATGGCCTGGTTTCACTTCCGGTGAGAGAGTGGAAGAGTCTGTTTGGATCTAAAGGAGTTCTGTTGTTGGACGGGGCCGGCGCGACATGTCATCAGAAAACATAGCTAATGGAAAGCGTCCTCCCTGAAGTGTGGAGCAGTGCCATGAGAGGTCAACGAGTGTGCGTCCCACCGCAGTATGACTGTACCGCGTGACCCATGTGCCGCCTCCAGGGTACGGGAGGCAGAAGCGGCATCGCAGGTCCTCTTGAAGACAGTTGTAGCACTAATTCTACATTTTGGTACTAGGGCATTTTAACTTCGTTGTTCCTGCCAGATACAAAGAGAAGATCCTGTGTTATTCAGTGCCCTCGTTACCTTTTTTGTGGGTTGTGGTGCTTGTCACTTCGCTGCCCCGCCGGTGCACTCGACTGGGCACCCCACCTCGTGTGCCATCTGCAGGGCCTCTGCCCTCGGATCACTGGTTTCGGTTTCTGGAGTGGCAACAAACAGTTGCTCCCAAAGGACTAGCCTGAACACTTAGGTGAATATCCCCTGCACCAGCATTCCACAGAAATTCTTTCCTAGCTCTCCCACGTCAACGAGCACGGCTCCGCTCGCGACACCGTATGACGTCATCGGAGCCATAAGAGGACCTCGTCGGCGTGCTGACGTCAGTTCCACCCATTTTTTCCGTGCCACCGAGGCAAATAGGGCACCGAGACATTTTCACATGTATACATAGTATAATAAATATATATATATATATTCACTGAAAAAACCATAGGTTTCAGGCACGTTATAGTTAGAAATTAGCATTTAAAAAAACCTTCGAAATTCACTGAAAAAAACATAGGTTTCAGGGGCGTTGTAGTTAGTTGGACATTTCACTCGTACAAAACCATAGAAATTCCCCCGTTATAGTTAGTTCAGCTAACTATAACTCGCGCGCCCGCAATGCACTGCTGATGACGTGGAAACAGACTGTGTTCGTGTAGTTGTAAACCTAGGTTTTTCAGTAAACCCTCAGTGCTGATATGTGACACTAGCATTGGTGTAGCCAATAGGTCTGACTTTGCTTGGGTAAGTGTTTGGTAATCTAGTTGGGCCTCCTTTGTGTTGCCTCCAGCTCTTTCAAAGTAAATCTCATAATGAAGAACAATCGTGGACCGTAATATCATGGAAGCGGAGTACTGCCTCGTTTCTCTACATACTGCATTGGTAGAACCCTCCTAGAAGAGTGCTGTAAACAGGAGCCATAAGATGAGGTTTGTGTTGTAAGTGGTGTACTTAAAATGTATACACAGCAAAGTATGTCACAGTTGATACCTCTGACAAGTCAGTATTTTCATTGCATCTTTAAACATGCTTTTAAGGACACTGGACCCAAATTTGCACTAAACCAAACTTTTAAAGTACCTCTCTAGCCTCAGTGCAACATCTGTGGGCTGTAATTGAACAGAATGTGGACTGCGATCCTGTCAGATGGCCTCTGCATACCGATCACTGCAGTAGTAGAATTCCAAAAATCCTGGTTTATTATTCTAGAAGGTTTAGTTAATCGATTCATTTGGGCACACGGCAAAACTAGGCGGGCACTTAGGTTTATGTCTTTATCAAGGGAAAAGGGTTTTTTTTCGGTTCCTGATTTTAGAAGTTACTACTGGGCCGCAGCCTTGCAATATATGGGGATATTGGTAGGGGTATGTCCTGTGGACATTGAAGGGGAAAATGAGCTCCCGGATGTTTATAAATTGCTACTGGGCGAAAACGCTGAGAGGTGTTTTTTTAAATTCTCAGAGCCCAGTTATTACAAAAGAACCAAATTCAAGACGCTGATGGCTGTTTTTAAGATCTGGGGTGCGTTAAAAAAAGATTGGTTTGGGGAGATTATACGGTGTTATATAAAAACCCCACATTCCCCGGAATTTTCTCCGATGAGATTATGGCAGGATGGGATGCCAAGGGTGTTCGAAAGGCTGGGGACTTAATTGGGATAGAAGGGTTTCGCCAATTTAACGATATACAGATGGAGTTTGGGTTGGAGAAAGGCAATTTCTTCAAGTATTTACAACTCCGCAGCTTTTTTAGTAAAAAAATTGGGGGGGACAGTGGGTTTGATAGTAATGTAATCATTGACATTATGCAAGGTAGGAATAAGGGGGTTATCAAGTTGATATATGCAGAACTGATAAGTTTAAAACAAGATGATCTAACTAAACACGAGGTTAAATGGGCTGAGCGTGTGGGGGCTGCTCCTGGCGCACAGTTGAGATCATTAGAGCTGGGTCAGTTGGTCCTATGTTCTGCTGGGCTTCAGGCACAACATTTTAGAACTATTTTTCTTTATATTACACACCGGCCAGAATAGCACAGTGGGGCGGGTTATCAGGGATTATGTCCTAGGTGTGGGGGGGTGGATGCAGATTTGGTGCATGTTTGCATCCTGCCCTCGTCTACAGGGGCTGTTGGACTCAATTATGGAATACCTAGATCGCTCACTCGGGGTTAAAATTAAATTAACCCCTGAACTAATCTTGCTAGGAATAAGTAGTACGACCCAAAATGAGATAGCTTATCGATTTCTCTTGCTATGGCTGTTTTGAGGATTAAAATTGCCTCGGCTTGGTTAGACCCTCTCCCCCCTACTTTCCAGCAATGGCTTGCTCGTTTACTTTTTATATATACAATGGAGAGAGCAATTTATGAAAGAAAGGGAAAGAAATCGAAGCTGCTGGGACAGTGCATCTGGGCTCCTTTAACAAAATGGAAGGAAAAGAATAATTAAAGCCAACCAGGGGGGAAACGTAATGTGATGCTGGTATAAATTGGTCAAAGTAAATTCAAAAAATATGTTTGTGCTTTATGAAATATGGTTTCTGTTAATGGCTCAGATCAGTCTTTGTAATCGAGTTGATGGTTTTTTTTTTGGTTTTTTTTTTTCTTATGTTTTTTAATTATTTGTCTGTTTATGTGATTTATTTCCTTTCTCTCAAACCTCGCATCTTCTTTTGATTTTCTTTTTTGATTGATATGTATTTGTGCTGATACTCTTGCAGGAAAATGCTAGATTTCTGTCCTTACCTCAGTTTTGGGTACAGAATCCTCTTTTAAGATGGTCAGTCTTTGCATCTTTAAGAGTTACCGCTTGGAAATCTCTCCAGCGTCTTTATATTTTTACTTTACCAGTTCTTTAGTTGATGTTTTTGACCCAGTTTCTTAAGCAATCTCAAGTTGCAAAAACAATTTTCACATGCATGTATACAAGCTGTATTATTCTTTTAGAAGCTCCTAGAGAGTTAGACTGAGAATGTATGAAGTTGATTCAGAGTAGGCTGAAGAAAGACTAGAAGGTTGAACAGATTGATGTATTTATTAAGACACTGTTTTGTAAGGGCCTGGTTGAACTTTACTCCAAGAGCAATGAAAGTTGCCGGTGAGTGAAAAGTACACAAATGCAATTAATGGTTTTAGTGTTCGTAAAAAGAACGACTGTTCGTTACTAAATTTGCCATTTGTATTGATAATGTAGTCTGACTTGAGTTTATCTCAAAGATACCTGGTTCACCTTCTCAACATAATTGCTTGTCAGACTTCTTTGACTTTTAGATTTCTGCACGTTTGGTTGGGAGTGGTGCGTGGAGAGAAATTTGGATCCGAGTCTGAAAGAAACGACTGCTTATGTAATCAAAACTATTTTGACTCTGGAACATCTGCAATGGAAATGTGTATTTACTACAAGTAGAAAATTGGAGGGAAAAGATTATTTCCGATAAAAACAAAGTGCTAGCACTTTACATGCAAAGTGTTATAAAAAAGTGGTTACAACCGATATTTGTTTAGTTAATTTGGAAAAATACTTGTTTCTGATAAAGTGTGGTCTGTGGCTAACAGAATTTGACCTCTCCCATAGAGAATCCCATCCATTGCTAAAACCCTGGGTCTTGCTTACTATAAATACATTGTGCCAGACATTCATGCCTGTGATGGAGGACACATTGGAATCTGAATAATGCCAACAATCTAGTCTCCCTCAAGGCAGCTGTGACCAAACTGACTAAGATTTGTGTAGTATTTTTAAACATAATTGACCGACCTCTTCCTTAATACTTGTAGATTTACCTTAATTGTATTTTGAGGAAGCTACTTTTATTTCTATTTATTTATTAATTAGAAAAGGTGGTTACACAGAAACCATATCCTTCCATAACATATCGGAGAGGACACATATCAAATAGATCAAATCACTCCTCCGAAAGAATTATCCGTAGAATGTTCTAGCCCACCTCACACTGGCCCTCAGCACATGCCCCATCCACACAATATCTTGAACAGAAAATTATTTTGTTTCCATCAGTTAAGCCACACTCCCTCCTCTTTCACTCTCCCCCTGATCTTCTCCCTAAAGTGACTGTGCAGACTTATCCTATCCACTCCTAGAGCAGGCCCTCAGCCCGGCTGAACCCTCCCTGACCACTACTAAAAGTGCTTATGCCTGTCGTTTTTTCCCCTTCTACACCCATGTTTACTCTCTGTTCTCCTGTACTTTGCTAGACCAGCATTTTCTATGGTATGTAACATACCTATTTATTCTGGCATGGCACGAAGATCCCATTTTCTGACTTTCTGAATTTTTGCCTCCCATTGCTTAAAGCTGGGCCCTGCAGGAGACTTCCAGTGGGTAGTAATTAGTGACTGTGCTATCAACATTGCAATAAATATAAAATTCCCAGCTTTCAAGGTTTTATGGAAGTGTCATTCCACCGGGCCTAAAAGAGCGACTCTGTGAGGGATGGACAATTACTTGAATGGTCCAGCACACCGCTTTGATACCCCTTCCCAAAAGAATTTAAGGGAATTACAGGACCAGAACATGTGCAGCCAATCTCCCTTTGAGCTACACTTTGGGCACCTCTCAGAGACTGAAGGAAACATTTTATTCAGAGCCCTGATGTTAAGTAGAGCATTCATCCATTAAAGAAAGCTATGTGCTAGAAATTCGTACCCCTAAAATAGGTGAAACTCAAGCTGAGATACCGCTCTCACTGTTGGTCACTAATATCAATCCCCGTACGCTGCATGCATTTGCCTCTTGATGCTTCAGTTAACCGCGTTGGGTCTGGGCTTAGAGCCGGATACCAAAATCTAAGCGAGATTAACTCCTTCTAGCCTTAAAAAAAAAAAAAAAAAAATGTTTTTTAAATTCTTTTCTATCCCCTTAGAGCAGGCCTAGAAAAATCATTAAAATGTTACTAGACCTGCAGGTCTAGTAACTTAAATCTATTTGACCTAATTGTAATGCTCTTGACCCGTAAACTGGTTTCAAATTGTGATCCTGGGCAAATATTTAAATTCTGTGGACCGCCATTTTCTTCTTTATCAAATATGAGAGCACATTCAAATACACAAGTTCAGCATGTTCTGTACAAAAAACACTTTTGTTTGATTTAATAGGCTGTACATTTGCTCCATATGTAATACAAATCTAGTCACATGTAGGATACCAATGACCCCTGACTTGCCCCTTAGTTCATTAACCGCAATGTCATCAGGGCGGGAGCAGAATTGTTTTTCATATGTTTAAAAACTATCACTTTTAATAAATGCATATCTGAAGCATGAACTGGTAGCACACTTATTTGCAATCAGCAGATTTTCCATTGAAATGGCCACCACATTTCCCAAGGACTTGGTTTTATTGATAACTTTATTGTGTATAATGTTTGGAAATCTAGTTTCTGCAAATATGTCATTTGCACTTCACCACGTAAAGTGTTTTGATTTGTTTTGCTCCTATTTAAATCTTTGCTTCACACTTCTGAATTACAAAAAAAAATGTATTTCATAATTGCTGATATAATTTTGAAATACTTGCACTATTTATTTACAAGTAAAAAAACCTGATAACTTAGTCTTGTTTCACAATAATTGTGATGACGGCTCACTTGACAAAAACCTCTAACTGCAATAAGAGAGAAAAAAGCAAACGCCATTTTCCATGATAAGATAAACTATTAGTAAAAATAGAAACGGACATTTGACCTCTGTCCTTGAACAGACTGCAAATGTGTCAAGAGAAATGAAAGATTTAAAGGCGTCTTTATTGCTCATTCACTTTCTGAATTAACAGAACATCTGTTCCTTCCAGCTTAAGTTCACTCGCCCAAACAGACGAATAGCTCGACCTGATAAAATGTGACTCACCATAGCAAGTGGGCAAGTAGATTTTTCGAGGTCCGCCTCAGAGGATTCGCTGTCCAACCCATTAATATTGCCTGGTATTGCTCTTATTTGGGCTTACATAAAAAAATTATGTTGGCTGTGAAGCGTTTACCCCAAAAACAGCATCTGTGGGGATTTGAACATAAGGCCCTCAAAAAATTCCTCAGTCTTAGTTCTGCTTAGATCTGTCCATTTGCATATGATTTCCGTAGATAATCTAGGTGGCAAAGCTGCAACGGTCTAACGGCATTTCGGCATTCATACTAGGCTTACCTTGTGTTGAAATATCTTCAGCCTACATAACACAAATTGGGATAGTGTTTTATCTCACTTTTTCGGGAGTTTGGGGGTTTTCACACACCAGGATAGGTCATAGATATTCAAAGCTTTCAACATTTGGAAAAGTAGAGTTGTCCAAGCCAGGAAACTCCACTGACAGACGGTGTCCCTGTATCGCTAAAGATGCCAAATAATAATGCCGTAGATCTGGGAGTCCCAGCCCGCCCTTGTTCTTGAACAGTTTTAAAATGCTCAGTTTAGCACGGGGGCTTTTCTGGTTCTACACAAATGAGCAAAGTGGCTAGTCAAATTTGACAAGGAAAAGATTATCTAATTCGTATGAAACAGCCAGGAAAAGGAATAAAAACAGAGGAAGGATCAACATCTTGATAAGAGCAATATTGAAAGTTGCCTTCCAATTATCTGCTGATAGTCGACCCTCCTTAAGAATGGGTTATAATTATCATGAAAAAAATCACTTTAAGAAAAATGCCTAAATTTATCTTCGGACCCCGTCTATAATTCTTTTCAAAAGAAGCGGGAGACTTTCCAAGGAGTCATTAAAAAGTCAACATTCTGTGTTGGCCTTGTTTCTTATAACCCCACAACACTGTAAAGCTCTTAATTATTTGTAGTGCCCTATTTTTATTGTTCAATGTGGGTGTAGCGCCACATCATCCGCATATAACTTAATTACCGAAGTCCCTGAATTAGGTGTTAAGACCTGACTACTTTGACGACTGGCTTGGGCCAGTGGCTCAATAAACAGAGCGAATAACAATGGGGAAAGAGGGCATCCCTGCCTGGTCTCCCTCTCAGCACTATTTCCCCTGCCTGCGCGTTGTTAATAATCAGTTAAGTTCTCGCTCCCTGGTATAAGGCCTGAATAAACCTCGTGAGTTGGAGTGGTATGGAAATGCATCCATAATGTTAAAGAAAAACTTCCAACTCACAAGATCAAATGCTTCTCTGCGTCCAATAAGATAATGGCTGCCACGATGAAGTCTGTTGAAACAGTCGATAAAATCAGCCATAAACTGAGTATTTGTAAATCGACTACGGCCTCTAAATCCTGTTTATCTGGAGAGATCAGAGTAGGGGCCACAATATCAATCAGATTAGCTAGAATCTTTACATTTAGCTTATAATCGCTGTTTAATAAAGTAATTGGTCAATAAGACCTTAGGCCGGTTGCAGGTTCCCCTTTTTTATGGATGTTTATCAGGGCCCCTCTAAAAAAAGAATTTGATACCCAGGATTTTTGGGCAGGTTTGGATGTGCCCTATCTGAAACCCATTTCCTTCTCCGTGGCCACCTCTGCCCCTCTAGTCTTATTCTGCGGTACAGGGTAGAGTAATATTGATGAACGATAAGCCTAATATCCTCAGCCCTATCCTTAAGCTGACTTGTGCATGGATCTCTAATCTGCACGATCAGATTACGGTTTTTGCTCGCTTTGGCTCGCCATGCTGAAAAACTGGCTTACATAGTCTCCTTCATCCTTCATATACCAGACGCTGAAAAATCTGCTTGTTTACCATCTCTTTTTGGAGATGGAAGTCTTTGTTCCTCTCTTTTATTCCCTGCCATCTATCTCTCTCAGCAAACTATTGGAGCTGTTTAAAAGTGCAGCTTGATATATTTTGTCCGTATCCATTAGCAAAGAATGAATTATTTTCCTTTCCAACTCTGAATGCTGTCATGCAGATTAAGATCCCCCCCGTACATTTGAATGCCTACTAGACTACTGATGGTTCTGCCATGGCGTTATTAATAAGGAAAAATGTTTGAATCGGCTGATTCAGAAACTTTGGATCTAAAAGCATGGTCTTATCCATATTCCATCTGTGCACAGCCACCTGCAGAGGGACTGAACAGCTAAACGCTAAGGCTAAGTGGTTTGACAGGCCGCCAGCATGGTGAGATATATCTAAAGTAGCCAGGGAAAATGATGCTAGAAACAGATCGATCCTAGAAGCGGGGTGGAAGCATTTAAAATAAACGGGTAAAGGATTTTAACCCTGTACTTTTTTTATCTCCTTACATCACGTAAGCCCAGAAGGAAACACAAATCTCTAACCGCTCCCTCTGTATGTCTTTTGTGCTAGGTGCGCAATGCATTGAAAGAGTCCAGAGCTGGGGTTTGTCAAAAAACTCAAATCCCCACCCAGAATGACCTTCCTGGTGAGGGAGGACAAGGACCATGTCAGTTTCTGGAGGTGGCTCGGATCGTGGCTAACTGGGCCATAATAACATCCTATATTAATCCTGCGCATCCCCACCTCTATTGGGAGAATGGCCCAATGCCCCATATGATCCTTAATTACTTAAAGACATTTCACATGTAGATCTTTCCTTACAAGAATAGCAACTCCTCTGTGTTGTGCTGGCTGAGGAAAAGAATACATCCCAGGCACCCAGATGTCTCACTTTCTCCTCCCTTCCTGATGCCCAGTGGGTCTCCTGTATTAAAACCATGCTGGGCTTAAATTGTTTCAGCTATGCAAACCTGGCAGCCCTATTAACTTTGTTATCGAGTCCTTTAGCATTAAAGCTAACCAGCGTTAAATTAGCCATTGACTACACCAGGACTCACATTCTTTCTATAGGATATGTTGCCATGTCTTGCCACTGCAAGCAACCAAACGGGCAGCTCCAACAAGTCTTTGGATTCTAGCCACAAAAACAATAGAAAGAGCCATCCCCGCACCACACACTCTGCACCCTCTGCTCTAATGCCACAGAATCACCTTTTTGTTTTTTTCCTGCTTCCCCCTCCACCCTTCCTTCCCTACCCCCTCGCCGCCCTCTTGAGCCTGCCTCGTTTGTGAGGCAGACTCCCCTTACCCTAAATACTTGGATGGTTTGTTATGCATCCTTATCTGAGTGGTGCCTCCTTCCTACCCTTCCCCTCCCACACCCAACCTGCACCAGAGTGAGAGAAGATGAGAAAAAAAACAGTTTTGCAACTATACCTAATTACCGAAGACAGCCCTATGTAGCTGTCCAGTGTTAACTAACAAAAGAAATAAACGCTATACAGGCCACCCCTCACAGACACAAGGTTGGCTTCAAAACTCTCAGGGCACAGTATTCTAGCCGATCTCCCTTCCCTAATACTTCAGCCCCCCTCCACCTCCCTTCCTGGAAGAGAAGTCTTGCTAGCAAAGATGAAATCTCAAGCTTCATTTGAGACCAGAAAGTTCTGGAAGTTCCCTCTCCAATTGATCCTTGGGGACGCTCTATGGATAGATGCAGGGATGGCTAAGACCTTGAATTCCGGCAGCAAGGTCCTGAACTCTTTCTGCCTTTTTAAATCTCTCCCCAGCTAAATTTGAAAAAGTGAAGCCTTTTTCTGGGGAAATGCATTTACTTGCTCTAGCAACACTCAAACTGACTCCTTTTTCTGATATCTTGAAAGTAGGCAATGATTATCCGCAGCCGTGTGCCCGCCTTTGATGTGCCTGCCGGGACCCGATGGGCCCTTACTATCAAAACATCTTGAGCGGGGAACTCTGCAATTTCCCTGCCCAATGACTCCCTTAATTGCCGAGCCAGCCTTTTTTCATGCCTGGCTGAGATGACTGAGCCCTCGGGGACCCCTACTATCCATATCTTGGACCGATGGGACTGGTTCTCAAAGTCCTCACAATTTCTTGACAAAATAATTTGTTGGTTCATTCAGCTGATATTGGACTTTGAGTGTCCGTCCAGAGTCGTGAGGCACTTTTTCACCGTTTGCTGATTGACCAGAAATTACGTAACTTTTTCATCTAGGGCTTCCACCTTTTGTGTTGGTTTCCCCAAATGAGGGGCTTGTTCAGATTGGGTCTTCTTTACCATCCTGATCTCCGACAAGATGCGCTTGAGCACCTGCATAAAGGATAGGCCTGAAGGGAGCGAGGCAATTGAGCTAGCGGAGTGCAGGGCCTGCCCCCGCCTTAAGCCACTTGGGCCTTCTCATTGGTATCTGGCTTTCCTAACACTTGGACAGCTACCCCTACCGGACGTGGCCCTCTACTGACTTCTGCGAGCACAATCAAAACTGAGAATCTGTTGAGTGTCCAGATTTGTATGTGACTAAGGCCACTCTCCTTATAGATCTTTAGAGTATACTGTGCATATTCTAACTGCCCCTCCTG
The DNA here is from genome assembly GCA_963921515.1 of Calotriton arnoldi. Taxonomy (NCBI): domain Eukaryota; kingdom Metazoa; phylum Chordata; class Amphibia; order Caudata; family Salamandridae; genus Calotriton; species Calotriton arnoldi. The sequence continues at coordinate 2,263,200 of CAWUFW010001550.1, forward strand.
ACTCAGTTCTGCAGGGGTCCTATTAGGCCAAGTTACGGTGCACCCCTCGTGCCAGGGCCCCCTCCCTGAGGCCTGCAGGAGACAGCTGAGTGCAAAAGAAAAAAAAGGGGAGGAATGAAACACTCACCAAATTTGCGGCTCTTTGCACACCTGTAGTGCCTACTGCCAGGGGGCGAAGTCGCTCACCACAAACACGCAGATAAACATTTGCCACATAAGGGCTGCCAAATGACGGTGGAGAAGGGAGGGAAGGAGGAGAACGGACAGCTGCATACTTAGTTTCTTCTGGAACCTGTATCACACCTTGGGGACGTCGCTGTGGCATATGCCGGGCCATGTAAATCCGTTTTTATAGAAGTGTCTCACGGTGAACTTAAAGCTATCTTACGGCTAGGGTTGCTCCGCACATCTCGTCCCTCCTTCTCACTCAGTTTTCCTTCCTCGCTGCTCAGCCTCCTGGCGACTCCTACATCAGTCACAGAAGATGCACACTGTGCCTGGAGTCGGGGAAGAAGGAACATCTGACAAAATGGCTGCATCTGTGGTACTGCAGTTCAGCCCCACGCCAACTGAGCGCACACTTCTCTTGCTCCCAGCTCGCCTCAGATCACAGCTGGCGTCTCTCCTCTTTACCCCAGGTGTACTCTATCTCCTCTGCATTCCCTCCATGAAACACCAAAAGGGGCGAGATAGGGGACCACCCCCCTCCCACTCAGGCATCCAAACGCAGGGGAAAGGCACCGAAAGCTCCCGTGTAGGTGAGTGCAGGGGGCGGGAGGTAGCTCCTGGAGCACAGAGTTCGCTGCCCTGCAACCTAGCTCTGTCAGCCATGCTACTTTTAAGAGTTTTAACATTTAACTGTTTTTCCTCACTGTGCACTTTGGGGGGGGGGTAAGGTGAGTCAGTAGTCCTAGTACACAAAGTTTGCACCAGACCTCTGTTATTGCCCTACTTCTCATTATTCAGGCAAATGGGTGCGCTTTAAGCCTCTAAACTTACCAGAAGCTTCCAATATGCAGTGTTAAAACAGCTGGTACTGCCAGTTACCGGTTACAACTGAAATATCTAAAAGCGGAATGAAAGTACTTGTTGTAGTATGCCATGCCTATTTTCCTTTATACTTCACTTTCAACCTATTGGCTTCCTTCCATTTGTAGTTTGCTGCCTTTTAGTGGTGCCTTACGCAGTTTACAGATCTCTATGCTTATTAAAAGAAGCTCTCTTCTCCACACTGTATCAGTGTTCATGATCGGGTTTTTTCCCCTCATATTACACACGCCTTATGTAGCTTTACTTAAGATTAATTTGGTTCTTTTGACTAGTATGATCATTAATTGCTTTAAATGTGAACTGTTGAGGATGACTTCTGCCCACAGTCCTCCTATAACTGCAAATTACTGAGATTTTCATAGACTTTTACAGCATATTCTGTCATATTAATCCTGCACTTGAGTTTGATGTCTTTTCATCTGTTAACTAATTCGCAACCCTTCCCAGAGGTACTCGTATGCTTAAGTATTCCTACATTTGGAAATTTTCTAAGTCCCCATTTCTGCATGGGAAAATATCTTCAGCAACTGCATTTACGTTTATTTTTTTAAACTGGTTTGTTGACAGAGAAGGTATGCTAACCAATGTCCCTCATTGATATCTTGACTAGAGTCAAATTGACCTTAAACGTGATGAGAATGTTCCTGCCAACAGTTCGAGAACCCACATGCTTCAAGTTTTTCATCATATTCTGCAACGGTTGTGCTTTGGAATCCCAATAGCCAACATCCGCGTTAAACAGTTTCTTAGACTAACTTCTGTCATTCTTGGGGAGTTTTTAATGTGTGTGTGTAAGTGTGTGTATATGTATGCGGAAATAGAATTTACAAGTGCAAACTCATTTTAGGAATCACTGATGTGAGTTCAGCCTCGTAATTTTATGGCAATATTCTTCCACAAACGCAGGCATAGATACAAAAATAAATACCTTTGTAAATCTGTCCCTCCTAAAATGTGGGCTCTTATGGCCAAGCTCTTTTCCTTCTATTTTTCTGTTATGATTTTAAATCTCATGTCCCGAGTGTTGCAACGAACACCTGTTCGGCTGTAAAATATAGAGCTCTACTTTAAATTAAAAACTACCCTTTTTCAAAATGTCTCTACCTCATTATGGTAAAGATTGAATCATTTGAACAGACGATATAATGAGATCTATTTATGCTAATGCACAGGAAAGCTTCGACCAACAATCATGTTGGCAGAATTCCCGAGGAAAACTTTGTCTGTTAAGACCAGATGTGTATGTAAAGTTGTATCTGCTTCGACGTGGTTTCTCAGAAATGGAAGGCACTTGAGGATAATCGGTAAATGGCACATTATAAAAAGTTTCTGCCGCAGCGCACAGTCACGGAGTCGTCTCTGAAACTGTTGGAAGCAATTACTTGTGCTACATTAATGCTTGCTATTTTCATGTCGGGATAAAAGCCTTTCCTCTTACATAGCAAACGCCGATCAGTCTTTAAAAGTTCTACACGGATTCCAGGTTCTCTGAAGGTTTCAAATGGGGCAGGCAGATTGTTTATTAACACTGTTTCTGTTCCTTTAAAAAGCACACTGCTTCTCTACTTTGATGCAGTCCCTTTCGTTTGTTGTCTGAATGTTCTGAAGCTTGCCTGGCCTGTTCATGGTCTTAAATTGGCGTACCTCAAGCTACTGTGTTGAGTAATATCGGAGTACCTTTATTCTTAGTTACTAATTGTAGACTCCTTTTCCCCAGCGGTATGGGTTTATGCAGAGTTTAAATAAAGCACGAGCTGTTCATACCTGTAAAATCTGTACTCGCAGTCCGTCATCGCATCTAGAACGGTTCATAAGGTGTCCTTTAAAGCAACTGACAAGTGATTGTTGGTTATTGGCTTGCTCTTAATTGGCTTTGGTGGGCCTAGTCTTGCTCGGTTTAGAGGTGCGTATGCATCACAAATATTTTAGTAGCCAAACCAAGTCCTAAACCTCCACTCTAATTTATATCTTCTCCAAATGTGCGGGAAGGCAGTTGAAGTAAAGTGCCTCAAACTCTGTGCTTCCACTTCCTTCTTTTAACGCATTCATGGCGCTGCTGCACCCTACTGTGAGCTTGGTTTACATGAAGTCAAGAAGGAAATACAACAGATCATGTGTAAATGAATGTGTAAGATTACAAGGGGGGAAAAGAGGGCTCATATGGGAGATTGGGCCCTAGTGATTGTTTTAGAAAAGCAAATAGTAAAGGTTTTTTGGGATACCTCTGAAAAGAGGAGGGTCCGCTGAGTTCAGAGATCCATGGGAAATTTAAAAATCTAGTAGTTGCTCCTGAACATTTGGTTTTGCGTTTGAGTAGCTTTAAAATTCTGAACTACTTAGGTCAGAGGACTTTGAAGCAAGGACTCTTTCCCCTAATTGATTAGCATATATGTTGGGTGGGGGGATTTTTCTGATGAACAGCTTTCTATACTAATGAGCCACCTTTAAATTTAAGTATGGCTTTGATGGGCAACCAGTGTACGTCTTTCAGCACAGGCAAAAAACTGTTCCATTCGTAGTAGAGGTCTGGATGTTGAGTGGAGAGCTTCTTTCAATGGAACAAGTGAGTATTTTGGTGGACTTGTTAATATGGCATTACCAAACTAGTCTAGAAATGACAAATGATTTACTACAGTTCTCAGATGAGTGGGGTGGATAGTAATGGTTTGATATTTTTTAAGTCAACAGTGTTGATAATTGGCAGCATTGGTCATGCTCCTGATGCGTTTCCAGTGAGAGGAGTCTAGGATTGAACTTAGTGAATTTATTGAAGAGGAAATTGAAAAATGAAGCCTTCAACCTTTATCACGTCAGTGAGTGCAGGATCTATGGTTTGTCTGTATCTGGGTGTGACGAGCACAAACTCATTTTATTGTGGATTTAATATCAAGAAGTTGTTGGCCATCTTTATTTGTATCTTTGTCAAACAGGAAGAAAGGAGGTGTACGTCTCATCACGGACACTTACAACTGGTGTGATAATTCCATGAAACATGCTCGCATGTTAACAAAACCGAATGCTCTTATAGAGAACTGTTGGATTTAAGTTCCACATAGTCAGGACTGAGTTCTAAACATGCACATGAATTCTTACCTTGCAACTATGTACATGCCTGTTATAGACCAGCAGTTTTAGATGAAACTGGCCTCTCCTCTTTTCACAACGTGGCTGTCATTTAAACAAATGTATAATTGTATGCACAGGCTCTACTAAGGTGGGAGCAAAATAAATATATTATTATGCCTTAGTGGAAGGCAAAAACAAGCTGCCTGTCTATCAAAATATACAGGACCTTACTTGTGGTCCATGGAAATTTGCTTTCTTCGAAGTCGTGGTGTGGCGTTCAATGGCTTCTGAAATATAATCCTTTAAAAAACATTGTGTGGGATGTAGGTGGCTGTACCATTCAGTTGTTACTTCCAAATGCAGCCCTTGTTTGGTTCAAAGCTGTTCAAAATATTCTGAATGCCAGTAGATTTGAATTTGGGTATTCCAGAATACAACGCAAAACTCCTCGTGGGTTGAGCATAGGCATGTTTTTGCTCCAACCTTTTAGAACATGTCAAATTAGTTTATGGTGTCTATTACCAGAGTGCTGTTTTTGGGCTTCCAAATACCGACTGCTGTAAGTGAGCCCTCGCATGACCACCTGACGAAAAACTTCATCTTTTGCATGCCCTTATGCACAACAATGCAAAACGCCCTATGTGGATGGAGGGAATCCGACGACCCACTTGCTGTGCTAGCACTGTCTGTCAGTTGGCATTTTATTATAAATCTTTTGAAATTAGCTTGAAATGTTTACCTTTAGATATGCGGTCTAAAAGCCTCAAAGGTTTTCAAGTTTAGCTAAGGTAATTGTGCAACCGTACCTCCCTTTAGCTCCAGAATTCTCTATTGCTGTCCCAAAATCGCAGATTCTTAAATAACCTGCATTTATACCAGCCCCCTGAAATTACCCATGTGACCAATTTGTGGACCTTTAACACTTAAGTCTTAACATCCTAAGCAAGCAGTTATATGGTACCATTTGGACAAGCCATGTAGGACAATCGTCTTGATTTAGTTCTCGAGTTAGCTAAGACCTTTTTATTTTACTGTATTATATGTATAATATGCTTACTTATAGTAGCTTTCAGCAGGCCCTCTTCATCCATAAGTCTGTCATTCACACTTTTCTTCCCCAATACCATCATACGGCATGCCACTTCGCCATTGGCTGACTTAGCTGAGAGTTGTGGTATTATGTCCTTTCACAAGGAGCACATCCACACACAAAATAGTTCCCTTAAGTGCCGGGACTCCTATGGCAAGATGGGCTTTTTGAGACCAAGAGAAATATATATCTTAGCAAGTGTTTTTTCTCCTTTTTCTTATTTAGAAGCTTGATTAGTCTAGCACAGGCTCCTCCAACGAGTAGCTCATGAGCTACTGGTAGCTCTCCAGCTAGCACGGAGTAACTCTCCTGTGTGCAGCCCAGCCTGCTAAATTAGAAGCTTTTGATTGGCTGAATACATCTGAACCAAAATTGCAAAGTGTGTATTCGAGGAGAAAATGTGTTTATTTTCAGAACTCATAAGATGTTTGGAGAAAAATGGATGGATTTCCAAAATATTTTGAAAGCTGATATTTGAAGGCTAAATCGTGTGGCAGTGGGGTGACTTATTAGTGATATTGCCTTGGTGCCACGGACATTGCAGCTATGACTGCTAAGTATTACCTATGTAAAGGCATTCTAAATTGACAAAGCATATTTTACATTGCTGCTAGCGACTCTACCTGAAGCACCAAGGTGAATATTGCTGGTAATCTTGCATAGCGTGGCCACTTGTCTGATGTGGTCACTATTACAACACTAAAACTAGTGGCTCAGGATAATTTGCGTGTAACAGATAGAGCTCTTGTTACCGAAAATGTTGGAGACCCCTGGTCTAGCAGCTTTCCCAACAAAGTTTTGCAAAATCCATTACAAAAAAGCAGTGACAATGCCAAAAGCCTGGCAGCCAATGCAAACTTATTGGCTTTGCAGAGCCTGTTGGTATTGTCAGAGATCCATCACGTCTGTTTCCTTCAAGCATGTGTCCTTGTTATTGCGAAAGTTCTGTCTAGCCTCCTTTGTTTTAGTCCCTATGGTCTGTCATGTGATTTTCAGATGGACTTCATGGTGATACAACAGGGTTTCCATTGTAGTCATCATCTTTGGTCTCTTGCTGAAAGAAGAGGTTTTCCCTTTCTAAGAGCCCATTCCAGAATTACTTCATTTTGAGCCGTTTTCGTGGGAAAGGATGTGGTAGCGCTCACGATGTTGGATACTGCTTTGTAAGATTCTGGTTTTTAAATTGTAAAAGTTTTCATATTTGCAGGAATTTTTTTTTCTTAACTTTGAAATTCTTATCTGCTTTCGGTTCTGCTACCTGTTATCGACGGATATAGTGATGAAGAAAAAAATCTACGCTTTCAGTTGCACTTTCTAAAGTTCTTTTGATGACCCATATCAAATGCTGATAGCCTGCTACACATATGTATATATAGATGTCACAGCAGCTAATTGGGTCAGAAATTGAGTGTTGACATTTCATGTTCTAATTCTATTCACATCGGAATAATGACTAAAAGAACCATTTGAGAATAAGCCTTTTTGTCTGGCGTTTCTTTGTCACTTACATACTAAGTAAACCAGAGTCCGTAATCAAAGTGCTCCATGTCTTCTGTCACTCATGCTGCAAAGAAGTCCGTGATCTTGCCAGTGAGATTTTGTTTATTTTTAACAAAACTAATGCATGTTTTGGTAGGTATTTTGCTGTAATTCGGTCAATATTGCTCATAGTTTTAGAGCCTTTAAGTGTACTACTCTGGTATTGAATTTAGTGATGACTGGCTTGATGGCTTAAGAAGGGTAAACTTAACTTTGCAAGCCAAGGACCTTTTTGATGAGGATTGAGACCGCCTTACTATTGGTGCTAACCAAATAGACCACAAGGCTTTCTGGTCCTTATTACCGAGGTGCAAGGAAAAGGGGACGGCTGAAAAGGAATTAGGCTGCCATATCCATGCCAGCGACACTGGGTAAAGCACTTTACTAGCATCTATCAGCACCCAAGTGATAATTCCATGCCGGGCTCTCCAAGAAGGTGGTCATCAGGGAGCCCATTTTAAGTTAATATTTCCAGTAGAAGTTAATATGGCGATCTGCAATAGCACTAGCTCCTAATCCTTGGGGCCAGATGGGGTACCAATTAATTTAATAAAGTGTAATGTTGAGCTTTGGATCCTTCTCCTCCCTAACATTTTTAATAACCTGGCTCCCAGTAATTTAACACCGTCCTGGTCCCTTTCTACTATTGATCCATTATTTAAGAAGGTTAATAGTTTGGAGCCAAGATGCTACCGCCCTATTTCCCTGATTGAACCTACGGTAAAAATTATTGGTAGTCATTTTTAATTGCATACGTGAATGGACTCTGGTGAATAACATGCTACATTTTAGTCAGTATGGGTTCAGAGAATGGCTGGGTACAGTGCAGCAGTGCCTTAATCTCCATCATAATAATAAATATACTATTGTGGACATGTACACTTTTTGGACATGCTCCATGAGAATTTTGGGGCCAGGGGCCATTTAGACACCGATGGGGAACATACTGAATTTTTAAGGTGGGGCGTGGCGTCCGATATGGTGGTATGATGGCTCCACCGCTGTGCATTGTATATATTAATAATTTAAGGCCCTTTTTATTGAGCAGCACTAAGAATGCCCCCAAGATAGTACTATTGCACACAGATGATGTGGTTTTGGTGGCATGCACCCCCATCGCTCTGTGTAGGTTGGTGGACTCATTTGTGGATTTAATGGGTAAGTTGGAGCTGAATATCAATTTCAGTAAGCCAGATATTATGACTTGCAGCCCCAACAATCGTAGGGTCTCCTCTGTAGAATGCGAGGATAGGGCTTAGGTAGTGTGCATAGCTTTCATTACCTGGGTGTTAAATTTGACAACTCCGGGACCTGGGCCTCACCTATCACCCCAGCCAGTGTTAAGCTGTCTAGGGCGGCGTGAGCACTCCTGTGCCTTCCCTGGCCAACAGGGTGCAAGGCCCTGTCACTGCTAATATTTATCTACAGGTCCAAAGGCGCTTCTGTCTGTCATTATGGCGCAGGAGTATGGGGGTATGCAAACGTTAACCCGTTACAAATCGAGGGGAACCGCATCTGCAGGCGAATGCTGAATCTGCCTCCATCCAGCTTGTACTATGTATACCATGCTGTACCTTGAGAACAGTATCAAATTAGCACCCATACTATTATCGTTCTCAATGTGGACCAATTAAGAGGCGCCACTAAACAGATCTCATTAAAGATTACCTGCTGTTAGGCTAACCAGGGGATGCGTTAACCTTTGTCTATGTTGAGTCCCTTTTGAAATACCTTGGCTGTCCAGAATTATTTTTTTCACCATCGTCCATCTCCAAGGGAGACAAAGAGCCAGCGAAATCTTTACATTTATCGAAGTCTAAAGTGGCAAGAGAAAACCTAGAAATCCGCAAGCCCTCAATATTTAATGATCTAATTCTAAAAGCTAATTTTGGACTGGAGCACTCTGTGTACTTTGCAGAGGTGCCCCCCCCCCCCCCTCAATTTTCGTTACGCTACTGGGTGAAAAGATTCAGTAGCGTGACTGAATTCTGCTGACATTTACACTGTAGCAGGTTAGTGATTCATTTTCATCAGTAAAAGGCCAAAACAGACTACTGTCATACATGTGACCTGTTTGGAAGACCACTACATTTTTCTTATTGAGATTTAGATCACACTACATCTGTTTAGCTAGACATTATCAAATTATATCTTAAAAGGCTAACTAGGGCCGGTCAGAAGATCTGCATTGTTAAATGGAGCTGATCTGGACAATCATTTTTGTTGTATGATCTCGATTAGATGTATTGTATCTCAATTAGACTTTAGTATGGGTTTTCAGACGGATAATAAAAAGCATCAATCTGAACTAACATGTGGATTGCACATGACTGAAAGCAGTTACTTTTAATATCCAAACTGAATTACAGCGTGCTTCTGCACATTGAGATCGGTCTTAAAGCCCCTCTTATTTATACATGTTCCAGTTTAGCACAAGCTTCTGTTTTTTTCATGGGCCGCCTAAAACTCATTTTGTGTGTCTACTCAGCCACTCAGTCGCAGTTGGCATTCGGATACTTTATTTTGAAGTTTATTTCATATTTTCTAAAGCATCAGTCTGCCAGATGAGGAGACAGAAGACTGATTCTATGTAAGATCTTTAATAGTCCCACTCTGAAGACTGTCATGTCATGTTAATCAGATTTGTAAAGCGCATGGCTGCCCCAGCAATGGGGCGTCCCAGCGCTGATTCCAAATTTACCAGACAATGGAGGCGATCAGGGCAGGTGGATTATTCAGCTAAAAAGCCAGATCTGTACTGTCTTCCTGAATGCCCCGTGCTTCTGAATGCTCCTACTAGTACCTGGAAGGGCGTTCCAGATGGAGGAAGCTAAGACACGGAACCCCCGACCTCCCGCCCATGCTCTTCTGACATGGGGAGCACTTACCAGATGTTGATCAGAGGAGTGCAGTGCACGGTTAGGAACGTAAGGGATAAGAAGATTGGCTGGAATGGGGGTGGGGGGGCTTGAGCATAAAGAATTCTGTGAGAAATGCACAATGTTTTAAAATGGATTCTCTTCTCTAGCCAATGCAGCTTACGTATAGTTAGACAGCAGAAGGGAGGGCGAATAAAGTCCGGGCCGTGGCATTCTGCGCCCTCTGAAGACGATTAATCCCGGCTTTATTGGCACCCAAGTACATGGAATTACAATAACGCAGTCTGGAGAGTATGGTAGACTGGGTGATGGTCTGGCATGTTTGAGCGTCAAAGAACCAGAGTAGTGGCTTAAGTCCTCGTAAGAGTCCAAAACATACACCAGCCCCAGATTTCGTCTGTGCCTGCAAGGTAAGAGGGGAGTCAACCCAGATTTTTTACTGTCTCCTTAGACGGTGGGGGGGCTCCCAACGCAGCAGGCCACCAGCAATCGCTCCATAAATGTGTCTCTTCCCAGGAGAAGAATCTCGAATTTGTTAGCATTCAGCTGCAAGCAATTGGTCGCCATCCAGTCCACGATGGCCATCATATCCTGGAACTTGACCATGTTTTGGTGCGAGTTGTTGGACAAAGAGATCATGAGCTGAGTCTCATCAGCATAAGAAACCAGGGAGAGGCCTCTACTTTTAGCAACCCCCGCTAGGGGTTGTATGTATGTATTAAATAGGGTAGTGCTCAAAGCTGAACCCTGTGGGACCCCATGACGTATGGTGTGTACCTGAGAGCCTTAGGGAGGGGAGATCGCTTGAAAGGATCTTTCAGCTAGAAATGATGCAAACCAATTTAGAGCGGCACCTCCAATGCCTTTCTCTTGTAGGCGTTGCAGCAAAATCTTATGTGGTACAGAGTCGAATACGGTGCTAAGGTCGAGAAGGATCAGAGCCGAGGTATTGCCCTCAGCCAAGGTTCTCCGCAGAAGTTGGGTAACTGCCAGAAAGGTGGATTCGGTGCTGTGGCGGGGTCTAAAGCCATTATGCGAGGGGTCCAAAATTTCGTTGGACTCAAGTTCTGTTAGAGTAGAGTTTATGTAAGACTCAGTGACTTTAGCCACAAAGGGAAGTAATGAGATAGGGCAGAAATGTTCTGGCTTAGTCATCAAGGGCCAACTGTTTTAGCAATGGAATGACCTTGGCGTGTTTCCATGAAGCGGGTACTTCTGCTGATGCCAGGGACGATTTATCAGCTCACAGAAAATACGTAAAAGCTGGGGTAGAAAATTCTGGAACTGATACGATCATCTGATCATGCTATTTTAACAAGTCGGAAAGTACAGTTGAAAGCTGTTATAGTCAATTCATTAAGCAGTCGGGTGTCCTTGTGACCTGGGGGTGTTTTAAGAAGTTGGGCCTAAGTTTCTATACATTTTTGCTTGTGTTGCAGTTTCCTCGATAGTTGCAATTTTGGATCCAGTCACTTTGCAGCTTACCTGACCACTGAGATCAGTAGGTTAAGTAAGATACTTGTGGCTCTGGACACTGACCATGCTCCTTTTTTTTTTTTTTTTAGCAGTGTAAGAAGGCTGGATATCCTAGGGAAAAAATATTTGTGTGAGGGTCCCTGGATGTCTCGTTTACAACGGTTAATTATTGCAGGTCTCTTGGGACAGAATAACGTTTTCTAGACTTCTTAACTCTGTACAAAGAATGGAAGTTTCATGATGTGGATGATGAATGGAGGAATGTATTGCCAAGTCCTAGGGACAGGACCAGCATGACCAGGAAACTGTCTGCTGGGTGACCTTGCAGAGTCATTTCTTGCTTCAGGCATGAGGTACTGAGACATGTCACCAATACCTCTAAGAAGCTTTCGGGCCTGAAGTGAACATATCCCTGTAGAACTCAAATATGATACGTGGGTAGCTAGCGCAATGGTGGCCCCATAGACCTCTAAGATGATGATGATGGTTGGAGGTCTTTTTGCGAGGTACTTGCTATAGCCACATCTTAGTTTAGTGGCAATGTTGCCTATTGAGGCATTGTGCGATTGGAGTTCAGATCCAAGCTTCCTTATGTTGAGAAAATGTGTGCTTTCGAGTGAATCTCTGTATTTCTACGCCTTTCCTCCGTAATCTAACTAATCTGGATGTTTAAAAATAAACTGAACTTTAAAATTTCCCAGTTATGGATGGGGATGGCGGGGTGGGGGTCGCCTCTGGGCAAAGTTGCCCTTACTGCCTATGCAATCGGTCATTATAGCCTGAATCAGTTTGGCTAATCTGTGTAGCCTGATTAAATGTTTGGAAGTTTTGTGCTAAAGCGATTGGTTACATGCGATCTTTAATCGTTTAACATGGTGGAGGTACTTTGTTTGGCCACATGTAATGAGTACCATTATGTGCAGTGTATGCTAACCTTTCAATGCATTTAAAATAACTTGATTATAGAAGGTATGTAATGCACTATTGTAAATTTCATCTCTCTCCTTGAATGCTTTCATATTAAATTCGCTGCAGCCTTCAACGCCCTTCAAAGCCCAGTGCCTCACTTCAAGGGCATCATTTGCTTCTGCTGACCACATTTACCATGCTAAATGAAGGTGATACACAGAATTATGACGTGCTGTGCAGAATGCACCGCGAGCATGGAAACATTTGCAATGAACGAACCACATTGGTATGCCTAATAATCTGGGTTACAAATCCAACTTTCTGTGAACATGTATATCCCCTTTGCCTGTAAATGTTCTTGTTGGGATCCATGTGAATCATTGAAAAAGGCAGCAGTTGTCACTGTGCAAGCTCTGATATGGTCTGCTTTCTTCTCTTCCCTGGGTATCCTGCTTTTGTCATCAGAACAAGTAGGCTAGGTGTTTAGGTGGTGGGACAGGTGCCTTTGGCAAATTCTACTGTGGTACTTTGCTAAACCCTGCGACTTCTCAAATGTCTTGATCTGCATTTGACCAGGTGGTCAGATGGATAACCATGATTGTCAAAATATCACCCCAGGAGTCCTATTCCCTGCTATGTATATTGCTCAATCCTTCGGCAGGTACTGCCACCCCAACCGCGAGAGCATGGCTGTTCTTTACAAGTTTAAGTTCGTAATCGAGTAATTGCATGCAGTTTTGCTGCTAGACTGGTCTGTCATCTGATTTCTTCTTGACTAATTAAAGTACAAATTCTGCCCAATTCTGCTCCTCAGCTGTATTAGCAACTCCCCTCCGTCTCACTTTGACCAGTCCTGAATTCTCCACAACATCGCATTGTGCACATTGGCAAACCATTGCTTAATAGCGGGGAGCGTTTGGAGATTTCCAGTTCATCACCATTAATCGTTAAGACAGTAACTGGGCCAGGTTGCTGATTCTCCATTTGGATTGCTCACTCTTATGTTTGGTCATTATGCCTTGCTGGCAAACGTCCAGCTTCAACATGATGGCGTTCACAGTTCTGTCAGCAAAAGCACTTAGAAATGTATCCTTAATTAAGCAGGAGTCCTGTAAGTGTAAGGTAATTAAACTGTAATAATGTAAATCGTACTTTTCTGTAGACTGTGGGTATCCTACTGTCCAACTCCATCCAGTATGTGACAGCTCCCACTCAACACAACCAAAGTGAAAAGCAAAACAAGCCCCTGAATGCAACAGGATATTGGGCGAGGGTATCGTATTGGGCGAGGGTATCGCATACGACATGGAGCCTCAGTTGTTTTTGCTAGGTAAAAAAAAAACCTTAACATTTAAATTGTATCTGTTTAGAAGGATGATTTAATTCTGAAACCTGGAATACTTACTGAGCGCTACACAATGTGAAATTAAATTAAGATAGTTGGAAAGTAACTGAATGACCATGTTTTCTATTGTGCTCATTGCCCTCCGAGTCTTCTGCGCTCAGTACCCCATTAGCAGGCAGCATCGTGAATTATTTTCTCTTTCTGGTAGCCTGATAGTTTGTGGTTCCTTCGTGGGAACTCGCAGATGGCTGATACAGGTGATTATATTGGTATTGATCATGGGGTTTCTAGGCCACAAGCAGCCACTGTAGTTTCCAAAACCTTTGAATGTTTGTGGAATGTATTGTTAGGAATATTGTAGCAGTGTATTATCTCTGAATTTACTTTATATATAAGGCGTTTGGGAGGTGCAGAGAGGAGTAACCAGAGGGCTTTTTTTGTTACACGAACATACTAATTGATCCAGAGAACCTGAAACTTCTATTAACCTCAGCAAGTTTAATGAATGTTCAGATACAACTTTAAGTTTGTGTTTGACTGAGGTGTGCCAAGGATTGAATAAATTCTGCATATTTGCCTTATTGTGATTTTCTTTTTTTTCTACAGATTTTTAGGAAAAAGGCTATTGAACTTGGACAGAAACTGCTGCCAGCCTTCAACACACCAACTGGTATACCGTGGGCGTTGTTAAACATGAAAAGGTACGGTTGTGTATGCTTTTAAATGTACCGTTTTTTGTGTTCTGCTGCTGCTGTTTGCTGTTTCAAGCTCTGCTGTGATTTTAAAATGAATTATGCCTTTGTGATCTTGTATCGCTGAAATGCTGCTATTGATTCTTCAGCTTTGGATAATGAGTGTAGCGTAGAAAGGCCCAGCAGCTGACCCTCTTTAGAGAATCAATCCAAGTGACAGACAGCCTTGTAGGAAGCTGCTATGTTTTAGTTTCGCCTTTCGATGACTGATCCTGGACTGCATAAGTCGTTTTAGGAATTTAGTGCATACAGTCCCCAAAACTACTTGCACTCAATAGCAAAAAATTACAATTTAAACATAAATCCGGCTATTGTGCGACTTTGTTGAAAATATGCATATTTCCTAGATAATATTAGTAAGTAGTTGTAAGCTGCAATCTAGGTAGTGCCGTAGCATATTCTGAGGTGTTTTTTAATTTTTTTTTAGGTCTCGCCTAGGAGGGGACCTCTTGGAATCGATTCGCTTTTTCGCCCAAAAACGTGCACGCTTTGCATTGCTTTTAGTGGCAACGCGTGCACGTTTGGCGTTTCCCTTGTGGGAGCGAGCTTTGGCGACATCTGTTTGCAATTATCTTGCAAACAGATGGTGCCCCTGCTCGCTCCCGCAAGGGAAACGCTGTCTGTTTTTTTTTGTGTTTTTTTTTTTGCAGTAACCAATGGGCGCAAGTACGCTTTCACTCTCAACCAATCACAGCCTTCGCTGCTATCAGGGCAGGAGTTCTGAGCTACAGGAAGCGACGCGTTCCTGACGCGTAATCGGGCCAGGTGGCTGTCTTCGCCGGAAGTCTACCCTGTGTTCGGCTGCTGAGAGCGGTAGAGGGGCCACAGTCAAGCCAGAGGCTGCGGTCCCCTTCACATGGGTAGATCACGGTGCTGTTTCAGCTGCCTCTGGTGCTGATGTCTTTGAAAGGAGTAGACTGAAGGTGAACCGCGCAGCAGGTATTACTGTGTTGGTTTCTTCTGTGTTGTGTGTGATTGACTCATGTAATATGTCTGTCCCGGAGCAAGGTTGCGAAAGATGCTAAATAACCGCATGCAGAGTGCGCCACGACAAAGCACGTTTCTCAAGCCACGACGCAACTCGTCCCGCTCCCACGCACACCGTGTACTTAACAGGCGACACTATGTACAGTTTGTAGGGGGGCTGGCCGAGCCCTGCTTGTCGCAGGCCAAAAGCTTCTCTGTCGTGACAGCTGCACGAGCCCCGGGGATAGTGGTGGCCGCTTCTCCGTGGGTGTCTTCAGGGCTGGGGGCCTCGCCACACAGCCCCCACACCCTCTCCCAGCCTGCAGCGTCGGTTGTGCACACCTGCACTGCACGCCGCGCCAGTGAACACGGCTCATTGTGCTTTGTCTCCGCTGGTTTGTACCTGCTGCTGTCCCCTGCCAAATGTGCGCGCATGTGTCTGGGCAGTGCCTAGAGGCAGTCACACCTCACAGGGCGAGGTGGAAAGATGACACCCGAGGGAGGCCGAGGAGGCCTCCACGGGGAGCTCCGAAACTCCGACCTTCACACTCACTCTTTAATGAACCCCCAGCACACGGCCTGGCCTGGGCGCACCGCCGCCGGATAGCGCCAATGACCAGTCAGATCAATGCGGGGAGCTATAGATCATTATTGGCGTGTTCTACACCTCCAGGAGCCAGGAATAGGAAGAGTTTCTAGATGACAGAAACCGAGTCCGCTGCACAGGCTGTGTTCTTGTGTCCTGCTCTCACCCGATTCACCAAAGCATTCGGGGATCTCTGGGAAACTTCGCGATCCGTTAACACCTCACATCTCTCGAATGACTGCGATTTTTAGCAGGCGGTTCATCATAGGTGACACTTTTTTATTATAACTTTTCTGCCTGATGTACAGCAGTCGCACTTCTCTACAGCATAAGTCGATATCTCTGGCTAAACACTTATAAGGTCCCAAAGGCGCGAGCTATTGGCTATGCCAATGCTTGTTTATTTAGTTGTGTAATTGCGCCTGTGCCTTTCATGGCTAAATATTTCCCCAAAGGGGCTTTGGTTCACTTCTCTTCAACTATTTGCTTCTTTGGCTCTGGAACCTTCAGCTGTTTGCTCTAGACATTTGCAATCACATCTTGAATCTCCCTACTATAGTATTATAGTCTTATGTTTTTCAGGTCTCGCCTAGGCAGCGCGCATGCGCTGCTCTAGGAGAAGACCTTTAGCAATCGGTCTGCTCCTCTTCAAGCACACTCGTGCTTGTGGTGGCATCCACCTTCCAGGAGCGAGCAGCGGCGCGCAAGCTGCTCGCTCCCGCAATGCCAGCACAAGCATGAGTGTTTTTTATGAGCTTTCACTTTCGTGCTTGTTCGAGCAGCGGCGCATGCAGGGCATTCCTTGCACAGAAGCTTGCTTTCTCTTACGATTGTAATCTGCTGTTTTACTGCCAAGGCGTCCCTTGCACATTTCTAGTCCTGTTTTATTGGATGTGTAGGCTCCGTCTCTGTGCCCTCGCCCTAAATTTTAGATCGCTTTTTTACTTGGTTCCATTTAACAAATTTGCATTGTGGGTTCTATGAGGTATGCAAGAGCCTAGAAGGCTCCTTGGAAGGAGGGTGCTGACTTTGTACTGGCATACAGCAACATAGTGGATTGAGGTGCGCACCGTTTATTTATTTATGCATTTTTATATAGCGCGGACATTACCCAAAGGTGCTAGAGCGCTTTACTAAAAAAAATGATCGGCGCGCGCAGGGGCCATCTATTTTGCACTGTTTTCTTTAATTGCTTTTGTCCTGCCTGACACGCTCATTTGCGGCTGAATGGGCCCATGCTGGCTTAACCCTGCGGGTTGGTGAACCTGGTCTCTACAGCAGGCGCTTAGATCACTGAGTTGCATTGTCACAATACAATGGTGCGGGGGGACAGATCGGTGGGACAGTCGGCTGTGTAGGAATAGGGTGTCGTCCTTCCGTGGGAGTGGACACGGTCGTCTGCGATGGCACGTGTTGTGTTTGCTGTAACCTGCATAAGCTTAAGAAACTGCGCACATTCTGGCGATTAGACTAAAACTGAACCCAAACAGACCATGCAGCGTCTCATCGGCTGCACCAGTCGTGTAATCTGCGAAATAAACAAGCTGTAAATTAAAAGCCTGCCTGTTTCTTGGCTCGGATCCTCTCGTTTGATCAGTGTCTTGAGTGCTGTTTCCACGACTTGCGAATGTTGTGTTCCTTCCAAACTGGAGCTGAGTTTTTAGTAACTGCTCAAACGTCACAGAGCCAGGAAATACTAACAATCACCAGACGATGTGTTTTCTAATTGGCTTTCACTTTCGTTCTCGTGCTTTTCCGAGCAACACTGATTTCTTTAATGTTAAAAAATGAAAAAAAATTCAGGTTTAAGTGTTGCATACATTCCTACATCACTATGTGTGAAGATATATATTTGTGATTAACTGTTGTACCTTTGCATGTTCACTGCGTACACATCATTCATTAAGAGGGAGAATTTGTGTAGCGTGACTCATTGATTTCCTATTCGGCTTCCGCTCACTGTAACCTGATATGCAATTATTTCTTAAGCTTCCTTTTCGTGTGCACACACTCCCCTGCATGTTTCTGCTCCACGCTGTCTGGCATTTAAAAAACAATCGGGCATGTGTTTTTATTGCCCAGTGCATGGCTCGGAACTGAGATTGTGTCTGACACTGGGCCCAGATTGTGAGACACAAAGCTGACTACAATTCACGAATATTTCTAGAACTGGATATAAAAATCCAGCATAGATTTGGAGAGCCAAGTCGCTGGAGACAGATGTTTCTGGGGTTTGCGTTTTGGGGAGACAGATGTTTCTGGGGTTTGCGTTTTGGGGGGTACCACGGATTTGAAATGTTTTTGAGCCTTGCATTGGTACAGCGTCATTTAATTAATGTTGGGGATTATAAATCAGCGGTCACATCTGTTGATGGGTTTACAGCCCCCCCTCTTTCACCCACGTACTATGTTCTTTCAGTCGGCGGTGGTTTGCTTGTATTACGTCCGCTCTGATGCTCAGGTAGGATGTCATTCCTTTTGCAGTTTCAAATATGATTTGACGTGGTTGCTGTCGGCAAAGTTGCCGTGACAACCACGAACTCGTCTCAGTTTGTCTAAACAAGCAGTATATTTTTGACCTGGCTGCTTTTAATCGGTGTTTACCAACATGGCTCGTAAATACAACTGTGGCTGGCATTTGGTGTGGTCTGTGAGCTGAAGGGGAGGCAGTGATCAGTGCAGAAGGCTCGGTGCTGTCGGCGGTGTTTCATGTGTGTGTAGGTGTGCAGCCTTGGCGCTGCAGCAGACATTCATCACACCTAAGACTTCAACCTGTGACGCCCACTTGCTGCTCCAAATCACGCGCGTGTGAACCCATCTCACTTATTAACACTATTATTCACAGCCGCCTGTGACTGCCGAATACCTTTGAGCCATATCTGATGTGGGCTGCAAATGGCACGACTAAGGTCATGTGTATGTTTGACGGGGGGGGGGGTCACCATTCTAAACTTTTGCCTAGTGTTCGGATGTTCATAGATGTTGTAGCACCCAGGATAATGTGTTGCATGGCTAAAAACTTATAAGGTCCCAAAGGCGAGACCTATTGGCTATGCCATTGCTTGTTTTCTGTTGGCTGTGTCCTTCCACTTCCAATGAAAAGCATGGGCGTGACTATTTTATATCGGGAAAACTACACTGTTCGTACACATTGAATTCTTCATGTCATCCATGCGTTGTACACACGCCAGTCCTTTTTAAAATGAGGATTGGTGATGGGAGTGAATGGTTTTATAGCTAGGTATCTCAAGAATATAGTTTTTGCTTCTGAGACCTCACATATCACCCAGTATCTTGAAATTTTGAGAGCTAAGGTGGAGATTGGTGTGGACATCTTGTAGATCAAATTTCATTCTAGCCTCAGTAGGTATCCAATGTAACTTAATAAAGGTTGTAGGCATGTGATCGAAATTCTATGAAGTTGAGAGAATTCTGCATGTGACATGTAGGATAGCTTTGAGTGGCGGGAGCATAACGTGTGTAATGCCCGTAATGAGGGCTTTGCCCACGTCCACACTTAATGAGGTTAAGGCGTATGCTGCAGTTTGTAGAAGGAAAGTAGACCGGAGTGGCTTTATTCTCCAAGACCCAAAGGTGAAAGTTTGCCGCTTTAGAGATTTTGTTTGTCTGGCAGATCATAAATAAGAAGTATTGTAATATGATCCCGAGCATGGAAACGATGCATGAAAGAGACTGGGTGGAGCAAGGAATATTCAGTTTCAGTAGCTCAGGGTTGAACAGCTTCTTATGTTTGTAGAAGTTGTTGAATTTAATCTTTGGGAATTGAGAGTAAAGATTTTCACAGACATCCTTGTTTGAATATTTAAGTGCAAATTGGAATGTGAGGAGGTCAAGCAGTGAAGAGGCTTTAAAGGTAGATTTATAGACTGCTTTTAGAGTTTAACTTGGGAAGCTAGCTAAAAATATTAAGTTCTTGAAGATAGTACTGGTGTATTAAGAATTACACATCAGTCAATTTTGAGTGCTCAGTGGCTTTGTCCATGTGCTGAAACACTGAGGCACTCACTATTGCAGTTGAGTGGATCAGGCCTAAGCTATTGATTAGTGTAGGTTACCATGAAAGTAAAATGGATTCCACCCTGGAATTTCTTTGTAGTAAAATATCGGTAGGGATTGCTGGGCCGAAGGATGCTTATGGGTGATCTTTGTGCCGAGTGGTTGGTTGTCTAGTACATGCCCAGAGTAATTTTGTTCCATATATGTATCTCGACCCAGATAGGTGATTGTGTGCATTGTTATGCTCTAGAAGTTTTTGTGCATTAGTATTAATTGTGCATTATTTACAAGGGGCAAAGTATGGATCTATAATCTAATTTACACGTGTACACTTATTTGCGGTTATTACTTTTGAAATGATTTTGGTATGACCTGTTAAAGTGCATTTTCATGGCTTATTCTAACAAGGCTTCAGTTACACCTCAACTCCATCTTGTTCAAAATGGATGTCTCACACTGCATATTCACTGTTTATTACTTCTGCTGCATGCAGTTATGCAAAGTAATGTTTATTTCTGAATGACATTCTCTAACTGGGCTCAGTATGGTATTTCTTGAGGTCTCTTCTTATTACTTCTATTCTCCGATTTGCTGAAATTTGTGTATTTTTATTTGCTTACATACTGAAGAATCTGCCGTTTTCATTATAGTCTAAGGAGATTTCTTATATAAGCACTCGAATTTGGGGTTGAGCCAGATTACTTTCCGATGCTACTAGGGATGCTATCCAATTTCTTATTGCTTTTGCTGCTCATTGGGGCTTCTTTATTTTTCTTTCTATTCTATATTGTCCAATTGCAGAGAGCCTTCATGGCAATGACTCTATGCATCTACACTTAGTAATTTCAATGGTGTACCTTTTTTGAATTTTTGTAATAAATCTGTCTAAACTTAAGCATTCTGCCCTAGTATTCACTTATTGACTCTGTCCTTACTTAACTGTATTTTTTATATACTGTGTTGCACCTTATTTTTGGAAACATTGGCTCATGAAATCGAGGTTTAACATCGTCCCTGATTCACCCACCTGTGGGCGTGCTATTGAGGTGAGTTTTGGTGTGTAAGGTTTTAGGGCTTCCCTGTACCCACAATGCTCATCAGTGCACGGTATATTTGTGAGGATTGTCTGTGTGGATCTAATGTGTATGTTGGCGTGGCAGGACTATTGATGATTTGGCAGCACTTTGCTCTCTACATGGTATTGGTGCTTTTGTGCACGCAAGGCTGCCAGGGTTGTCTAGCATTTACTTTCTCAGGAGGAACATTTGTGGGTGTATCTGAAATTAGTGTGCAGAGGTATTGAGTGGAGTGTTCAGTATCCTATGAAACAGATTGTGGCTAGTTGTGGCGTGTTCAGTGCTAGAGCACTTTGGTGGATGTCTCTGCTTTCAGGACACAGACCATGTTGATGAGATTGTGGGCTGCCAAAGGATTTCCATCCGAGCTTCTACCAGTGTTCAGGACCAAAGACATGGGGTTTTGATCATGTAGGGTAGAAGTGAGAAATACTTGGTTTAAAAAGTGTGGTTATTCATATGTATGTACCAGCCCCACTCCAGCCAATGGATTCTTCCTCAGGTTTACCCCGTGACTGAATGCAATTGTACAGTATTGTCTAGAACAGTGCCAGGGAACAATTAAAATGTTCACATTTACACAATTTAATAAATGCAATAAAAAATAAATGATGGGCATGATGTGGACCTGGCCCTCTCTGCAGGGTCATCCCAGATTGTTAACTTGCCTTCCTTTGCTGAACCAGTCTTTGTTGGCTTTTAGGACTCTGTGCACTGCTGATCAGTGGTAAAGTGCTTGTGCACTCCCTTGTAAACATCCTAAAATTAGCCTATACCAGATTGGTCCCTTAATTTACAAGACTGTAGTATATGGTACTACACGAAACAAGGGCCTGTAAATTAAATGCTGCTAGTGGGCTGCAGTACTTATTTTTTTTATGTTTTATTTAAAAAAAAAAATATTTTTAATCCTCATTTGCCACCAATCTCGCTTCAATGTACACCCGGGTCGTCTGTACCCTCACTCAGCAAGCTGAGAGGCATAGGGGTCTAAGATTGTAAGAACCATCCTACAGGTATCAAGACTTTTTTGGGTGGACATAAAGAAACCAACTGAGACAACTCTTCTGCTAAGCTCCAAGATGGCTCTTGACATGGGGCAACCAGTACTAGACTGGAAGTTCCCCCCCAAAAAAGCCCAGGGAGTGAAGAGGCAGCATAATCATAGGACTCAGGAAAAAAAAAAGAGGGCGTTTCCCCTTGAGCCCTATCAGGATTGCAAGATGTATCAAAAAGCTTTCTTTTTGCTGCTGCCTGTTCTCATAAGATCCAGCTTAGCAACTGCCAAAACTGAGGTCTGCCAGTCGAAGAAAGAGGGGAGAGTAGAATCCATCCATCTAATGCAGATTTGTCTCCTGGCTAGTAAGATGGCATAAAAAAGCAGTGATCTGGCAGGGCCCTTGATATTATCTGCCAAGCCAAATATGATTAGAGGTAAGTCGATGTTAACAGGGCTTCCCAAGGTATTTTCCATAAATTCTTTGATACTGTCCCAAAAGGAGACAAGAGCGGGGCACTCAAACATATGGGTATCAGAAGCTGAGACCAGTCCACATTTCTTACAGGAAACAGGTGAGCCTCTAGTGATTTTTGAGAGTTTTGAAGGAGAAAAGTATGCCCTGTGGATGGTAAACAGGTGGTTCCTTTTTAGCCATGCAGGTTTTACCACTTCATATAACATCTTACATGAGCTCTGCCATGTTGTATCACAGTCCTGTGCTAGTAAGAAGCCTCCCCACAAGTCCTTGGCCAGTTTGAATTCGCCATCAACCGCCTCAAGGATGGCTTGGTACTAAAAGGAGACTTCCTTCCTCCCTGGGAACTTGGTTGTGAGCTGATATTCGAGGGAATTACCAACTCCAAGTAGGCTTCCTCCAATTGTTTGAGAGTGCGAATGGACCCAACTTTTTAGCTGAAGATATTTAAATCTAGATAAGCCCGCACCCACTTTAACCCTAAGTTGCTCCCAGGAGGCGAGAGAACCATCTATAATCAAGTCCCCCCCAAACCGCCAGACCTGCTTCCCTCAGGGGAGTTGCCAGCCTATATCTCAAGCACTCTGGTACCCCAGGGGAATCCCAGAGAGGAGCTAGGCTAGAAAAGTAGCCAAGTGCAACTGAACTCCTTAGTTTTACCCATGTTTTGGCTAAGCCTTGAAGAACTTTCAGTTTGATTTTTTTTTTTAAACTTTGGATCACCAAATTTAAACAAAAAACCCTCCACCGACAAATTGGCAGCCCTGAGCATAGCTAAAAACATCACACCCACTCCAGTGTTGACAGGCATTTTCAAGAGCATGCGCGAATAGGAAAGTTGGAAAGCCCAAGCATACAGCTGAATGTCTGGTAACGCAAGACCTCCCTTTTCTCTCCTGCGCCATAACTTTTTCCAGGCGATCCTAGGTGATTTATAGGCCCAGACAAACAAATTTATGTCCCTCTGCAATTTGTCGATTAAAAATTTCTCAAAATGGAGGGGCGTACAATTAAAAATGAAAGTAATTTTGGGGAGTATTGACATCTTGACCAGATTGACCCTACCAATAATGGATAGAGGGAGTGTGGCCCAAGATTTCATCAGCCTCTGACACTTTTGTTACTCTGGTCAAGTTAGTCTCAGCTATGCTGGTGATGTCCTGCTGAATAATTATCCCCAAATACTTCATTTTAGGACTGGTCTGGCACTGATGGTGAGACCCTCCTAAATTCCAGCCCATAATCTCCGTTTTTGAGGCGTTTATTTCATAACCTGAAACAAGCCCAAACTCCTGAGCCAGACGAACAATAGTTGGAAATGCTGCCTGTAGGTTTGCAGAGAGTACAAGCATATCATCTGCATAGAGGGCCACCTTCCTCTCCCACTCTCCATATTTAAAGGGATGGATATTAGGGTCGTCCATAAGTCGTTGAGCAAATGGCTCTATATAAAGATCAAAAAGGAGAGGGGAGAGTGGGCAGCCTTGTGTGGTCCTCTGGAGATTTTAAATGAATCAGAGATTACCATTTACAAGAAGTCTGGCCGTTGGAGACTGGTAAATATATTGTATTGCGCGGTTAAATTTCCCTCCCAGATTGAATTTCTTAAAGACCTCCGACAGGTAGATCCAATTCACCCTGTCGAAGGCCTTGGTTGCATCGAGTGTCATAGCCGCCAATGGGATGGAATATGCAGAGGCCAGGTCTATCGCCCCTATAAAATCATAGGTGAGATGTGAAAGCTGTCGACCCCCGACAAAACCCTTCTGGTCTAAGTGGAGAATATCTCCTGCCACTCGTCCCAGTCTTGCTGCCAGTATTGAAGTGAAGATATTATAATCAGCATTCAGAAGTGAAATAGGTCTGTAAGACCCACAATTTGATGGAGCTTTATCTGGTTTCAAGATCAGGACTATGGTGGCTTGATTCCACGAAAGAGGGAGATGTAATCCCTCTTGTAATATCTGATTAAAAAGAAATGTTAGGGTGGGTACAAGCACATAGCTCATCAGTCTATAGATCTCAGCTGGAAGCCCATCCGCCTTGCCATTTTTGGAATTTGAAATAGCCTCTCTAACCTCAGCTTGAGAAAAGGCCTGATCAAGAAGTTGCTGCTGGGCAGAATTGAGGGAGGGAGGAAATCTCCCCAAGCCACAGCTGTGCACTGAGGTTGTCCACCCTTTTATCTTCATGATATATATCCTGAAAAAAGACCTGAAAAGCTTCAACGGATTTCATCGTCTGTAGAGTGGACACCATTGTTAACAATTTCCTTGATATAATTCCTGGCACGGTCTGATTTACTCTTCCATGCGAGGAGCTTACCTGCCCCTTCTCCATACTCGAAATGAGAGATTTTACTGGCCTCCCATCTCCGAGTAAGCCGAGTGTTAAGAAAATTTTCCAGCTGAGCCTTTAAACTATCAATCTCTGCTTGACGTGTTTGCAAGACTTCGGGGGAAGCGTGGCCGGGGATATCGGCTTCCGCAGCCTTCATCTTGTTTTCAATATCGGAGATATCAGCTTTGTAATTTTTATTTCTGTGGCTGGACCTACTAATTTGTCCCCGCAAAAATGCTTTTAATGTGTCCCAAACTGTCGTTATCGGGGCAGAACCTGAATTCACCTCCAAAAACCATTCGGTTTCTTGTGTAAGGAAGGAGATCTCCTCTTCCTCCAGGAGTAAAGTGCGATCAAAAGACCATGTTCTAATTAAGCTAGGAGCAGGGCATTCAAGTCCCAAGAGAACCCCTGAATGATCTGAAAGGTGAGGGGCCAAATATGAGATGTTTTTGACACTGGCTCTTAATAACTGATCAGCACAAAGTCAATTCTAGATTGGTGCCGATACTTATAGTTACGGTATGAGACACCTAGCTGTTGGCCTGATCTATCTCTCCAGATGTCCGAGAGCGTGAACTGTTTCATAGCTCCGATTAGGAAAGCTTGGGACTTGGAAGAGACCAAAGCTCTATTATTAGGGGTTTTGTCAAGAATAGGGTTCAAAACAATGTTGAAATCCCCCGCCAGAACAAATGGTTCCGGAAAGTCCAACAAATGGGAGAAAATAGTCTTAAGACTAGAGGGGTCATCATGGTTAGGTCCATAATATCCTACCAGAGTTAGCAAAATCCCCATTATCGAAACTTTAACAATGACCCATCTACCACATGTCTACTAACTGAGATAGGACCTGAGCCTTAGCCCCTTTCTTAAATAGGATTAAGACCCCTCTAATATTTGCAGACTGGCTGGTACATACGTACGAACCGACCCAACTCAGACGCCTAAAGAGGGAGATCGTCTCCTCCTCAAGCAAATGAGTTTCCTGGAGGACAATGACCTGCGCACGAGAATCTCGGAGGTATTGTATGATTTTGTCTCTTCTTGGTCTAGTACGCAGGCCATTGACATTCCAGGAAAGGATCTGAATACTATTCATGGCGGATCCAACCCATACCCATCATCAGGAGAGAGAGAAAAAAACAAAAGCTTCAGCATCAGGGCCTGCCCCAACATCCAAGTCGAAATCATTCCTATAACCTTGCTGATTAGCGTAAAAATGGTGGTTCCAAAAAAAGAGGGAAAATGAGGATGTTTTATTTTTTCCTCCCACTGCACCCACCCTGGTTCCCTGTGCCCTTCCCTCCCACCCCCACCCCTGCCCCACCCATGGAGAACCCTGACCCCAATCATCTGGACAGATGACATCCAGGTAGTTGCTCCCCAAAGATACCCGCCCACCCCATGCCTCCAAAAAAGAAACAGGTGAAGTGAAATGCCCAAAAAAAAAGAAAAAACAATTTTTAACATAAGGACCTATCCAGCCCCAGGTAATCTAAGGCTGGAAAGGGCCAAAGAAAAGTGCTTATGATACTTAGATACCCATTTTATTTCATTTTAATGTGGATATTATATTTTTTTTCCCCTTTTTTCTTTTTTCTTCCCTTTCCTTCTCTTCCTACCGTATTTCAATTCAAAACTACCATTATCCAACCCCGAGAGTGGATAGCCAGTCCCAACCAAATATATCGATCCTAACTAAAACCTAAAGTCTTAGTCCGGGGACACAGGTGGAAAGCTGGGGAAATACGAAAGACAGAAAAATAAGTAGAGAAATTTTGTCTAAGCCTCGCCCCTCTCCATAGTGGCTAGCAAATCATCTGCCTCCTGTATTGATTTTACATTATGCATTTTGTTCTTAAACATAACTCTCAAAGAGGCAGGAAACTTGAGCTGAGCCACGGCCCCAAGCCTTTTAAAATCCTCCAACTTCTTGCCCAGCTCCCACTGTCTGTCAAGAGTCACCCGAGCCAGGTCGGATCGAATTTGAAATGAACAATCTTTAACCTTCAATGATTTAAATTTGAGAGATGGATTTAAGATTTTTTCTTTCAGCGAGTAGGTAAGAAAATTTACCAAGATCTTTCTTGGTTTAACTCTATTCGGGTTTCTTCTGAAGGGGTCCCTATGGATTCTCTGAATATCTCTTCTTAATTCATCTTCTGATTGATCCAATTCTAGGGACTCCTTCAGAAGTGAAATCACGTAGGTCTTAAGGTCTTCCCCCTCACTCCCCTCAGGGACATTTAAAATACATAGATTGTTCCTTCGTGAGTTATTCTCTAGAATCTCCATCCGATCTCGAAGGGCCCCTTCCTCCCTTTTAAGAGTAGAAATATCCACTTCCACCGCACCTAACTGGTCTGTTAAGACCCCCACAGTAGATTCCAAAGTCTCAGTTCTGGTGTTTAGGAGGTCCACTTTCCTTTCCAGTGACTCACAGAAACTCCTAATCTCTTTGGTTTGTGGCTGAAACCTCAAATCCTTTTTTGATGTCTGCTGAAAGTGTATCCAGGAGAGCCTCCAGGGAAGATACCGAGGGTTCAGCTGACTTGGAATTCATCCTGTCAACATTTTCATCGCCTTCCATTACCTTGGGTAGTTTCTGGAGTGGGGCTTGGAAACCCTGCTCTTCCATCGCCTTCTCTTTCTCGATATCTATGGTTGAGACTGAGATTCCTCTCGGGACTGGGGGGGGACCGAATGCCTCCATATCGACCTTTTCCACTACCGGATCGGTCAACCTCTCTGCCCCTTTCCTGCAAGCCTCGCCCTGCTTCGCTAAATTCAAGACCTGTGGCAAGACTTTAAAATAAGATCTTAGCGAAGGTGTAATTTTTAGCTTGGCATCTAAGGGGGTACTCTTGATTTTCCCAGACCTTTTCCCCTTTCCCTTAACTTCCCCACAAAGGTAGGTAGAATTGTGATTCCCCACTGACGCTGTGCTTAACGCTTTACTTCTGCTAGCTTGTTTCTGTTTAGTATCACCCAAACTTGATTCACAGATGCCCTCGATGAGCTGAGTAGAGCACTCTGCAGCCGTCTTCCCCTTTTCAGAGCCCTGGAATCCCACACCACGTTTCCTCCCCTTCCTGGGGGCTTTACCTGAAGCTGAGACTGAGGTAAGAGCAGTAAAATCTGTACTATCTATAATGTCTGTAACTCCTACCTCAGGCTGTGGATCTACCTGGGCCACCCATCCGTTTTGTGGCTGTTCCTGGGAACCAGACCCCTTCAGTAATTGTGCGCTGGGGGCTCCTTCAGTCCGGTCGTGCTCCCTTCCGCGGCCCCTTCCAGCGTATGAGGCGCCCGACCAGTGCTGCCTCTGCCTCGTGAAACCCGGAGGAAGCCGCGAGCTCTGCGACCCCGCCTGAGCTCCCGCGCTGCCGCCTCCCACCGCCACAGGCGGGGAGAAGCCGATTCCGACCCGCGTCCCAGGCACATCCACAGCACAGCGGCACCAGGTCAGTGGGGAAGGAAACGAGAGAAAGAAAACTCCGTCAGGAATTCACCCCCCTTCACAATCCGCACAATCGGGATGGCTCACACTCCGAAAAAAAAGATCATCCTCGACAGCGGCAGGGAGGCATGCATGCAGGGGAGTCCTCCGGGAGCAGCGGCAGCTCAACTAGCTGCCGCCATGTTCTCTGCCCTCTTGTGTCCCCAGGGGTCTTGATCATGTAGGGTAGAAGTGAGAAATACTTGGTTTAAAAAGTGTGGTTATTCATATGTATGTACCAGCCCCACTCCAGCCAATGGATTCTTCCTCAGGTTTACCCCGTGACTGAATGCAATTGTACAGTATTGTCTAGAACAGTGCCAGGGAACAATTAAAATGTTCACATTTACACAATTTAATAAATGCAATAAAAAATAAATGATGGGCATGATGTGGACCTGGCCCTCTCTGCAGGGTCATCCCAGATTGTTAACTTGCCTTCCTTTGCCAAACCTGTCTTTGTTGGCTTTTAGGACTCTGTGCACTGCTGATCAGTGGTAAAGTGCTTGTGCACTCCCTTGTAAACATTCTAAAATTAGCCTATACCGGATTGGTCCCTTAATTTACAAGACTAGTATATGGTACTACACGAAACAAGGGCCTGTAAATTAAATGCTGCTAGTGGGCTGCAGTACTTATTGTGCCAACCACTAAAGTAGACTTTTAAAACATTTCAGGCCTGCAACTAAACCTTTTGCCAGGCCTAAACTTTCCTTTTTTAATACTTATAAGTCACTCCTAAGGTAGGCCCTAAATACTCACAGGGCAGGGTGCATGGTAGTTAAAAAGTTGGACATGTGGGTTTAAGTTATACGTCCTGACCGAGAGAAACTCTCCCATAGACTTAACACTGGGTTCTTTACTGCACTTAATAAGTGAAAACGTTAGTTTGGGACCAGAAATGCTGTTTTCACTCAAAATTAATTGTAATTAAAAATCTTCTTTAATGGTAAAGTGTGATTATATATTACTGGCCTGAAAAAGTCACTTTTACTTAGTTGCCATTTTTCTGCCTAAACCAAGTGTGCCTTTCTACCAGTATCCAGGGTCTCCTTTTGTGGGTTGTGCATTCCTTTCAGACATGGGGGCAAAGAAGGTCTAGCTAGGTGTGAAGAGTCTTCCTGACAGGATGGCTCTGGAGGAGTTGTTCCCTGCCCTGGTTATACTTCCAGCGGCCCTTCCTGCAGCACACAAAGGAACCTGATACCAAGCATGTCCTTGCCTTTGTCAACCTAGACAGTTTGGAACCAGGACCATGGGGAAGAAATTACCACAACCAATTTTGGGTATAGGCCAGGAAATTCCCCCCACACAAAGGCTTGACTCCAGATATAAAGGTGGCACCTTCAGAGAGACTCACCAGAACACATCTGGACCTGTGGAAGAATCAGGACTGCTGTGCTGCCTGAAGAAGGAACTTTAGACCTACTTGCCTTGAACCCAGGCTCCCCAGAAGTGAGTCCAAGGATAAGTTGGCTGGTCTCCTGTTTGAGCTATAGGGAGGCAACTAGCTTCCAGAGGCCTCCCTGCAACTGATCAACGCCAACTGGATCTGCCTGAGCCCTGCTGCTGGAGTGAGTCCTGATCCCCAAGAGGTGGACCCCCCCCTGGTCCTGGACGCTTGGCTGGTAGCAGAGTACTCCTAAACTCAAGTTGAAAGTACAGACTCTTTGGGCTCCTCAACTGTGATGTGACCTCATAGTGCTACCACCTGCAACTATCACCAATGCAAAACCTGCTCTTTGGGCCTACAGCAACAGCCTGCATTGACTGCCAACATGAAACAACAGGCTTTTCGTGCTACATCAGCGACTATCGCAACGCCTGACCTGCTCCTTGCACTGACAACTACCTTCTTGCAGCCCCTGTCAACGCAAACGGCAGCTCCTCGCATGGATTTGAGCCAGTAAATCTAAAGCCGAATGAACTTCGTCCTCTTATGCGATCCACAGTCCATTGTGGTGGGCCTAAACTTGTGACTTTACCCTGGTACAGCATGACCAGTTAATTGCGACTGGCGCTTTGTGCATTTTTGCACTACTATCACCTAAAACCTTAACATACATCTTCAATTCAACTGTGTGGATGTTTGTCGTTGTGGTGCCATTTTATTTATTATGTTTTACTCTATTTTTCTAAATTGGTTTGGGATTTTTCCTATGTTGTTTTCACTTTATGCAGTACTCGAGCAGTAATAAATGTTACACAAAGCGTCCAAACTATGCATGACTGCTTTTGTGCCAAGCTACCAGGAGGTTAAGCACATGTTTATTTAGTGACTTTAGTGGTTCACCGTGACAAGGATTGTTTATTTGTGGGGTTTCCACCCCTCTCCACTAATAACCCGAATTCATACAGACCTGTTGAATTGATAGGACTATAGATACCAAACAGGATGTGTGGGGCCGTCTTACAGAGTAGGACTGAGAATGTGCTGCATAAGACTTGGGGTAAAATCATTAAAAAGTTGGTCTAAGATGCTTGATTCTGGGGATGGTGCTGCAAAGAGCCTGCCTGCTTGCTTGAGATGGTCATGGTATTGTGCTTTAGGCCTGAGATGAGAACAGGTGGTTAAAAGTAGTTTAAGTTCCTTCTTGAACATGGAGTGCAAAGTGATGGTGTGGCTAGAAGTATAGAGTGCCAATGCTGGGAGCACATCTGAAAATGAGGTTAGGACATGCTTAACTTTTTGAGGAGGGGTTTCTGTTCTTGCAGAAATAACCCTTGATCTGATGTGGCATTCCCATTTTGAAGAAAAACAATGAGGGTTTGGGTGGATGAGGTTGCTCTGAATGCTTAATGTTCGTTTTTGAGAGTACGTACTTGGCCCTGTACTGGATATTTGTTACGCCAGAGTTGCCTATACACTCCTATATGGGTTACAACTCCGAGTTAATACACTGAGTTAATTAGTGTCACATCAACTTTTCTAGAGCGGAGTCCATTTGAA
Source organism: Calotriton arnoldi (assembly GCA_963921515.1). Taxonomy (NCBI): domain Eukaryota; kingdom Metazoa; phylum Chordata; class Amphibia; order Caudata; family Salamandridae; genus Calotriton; species Calotriton arnoldi. Next base: position 2,294,218 of record CAWUFW010001550.1, read on the forward strand.
TTCGGACTGAAACTACTGAGTAACTTATTGCATCAGTTTCTGTTATGTATGGAACTGCCTAAGTCAGAACTCCTGCTTTAATGACGGTGGTTTGAGAAGAGTGACTGCTCCAAATACTGGATGAATGCTCTGGCCTACTATTGATTTAAGTTTGTGAAGCTCTGGATTAAAAATCTGTGCTCTATTGCATGTGGATTGAAGTGGAGGCTTACAATGGTGTAGATAATGAAGGTGGTCATTGAAAGATATCTTGGCAAATATTGGGAGAACCCCAAGTTTCGTATTTTATACACTATGGTCTTCTGGACTATATCAATGTTAACCTTACCTATCCATGTGGGTATATCCATGTAATAAGTTGATGTTTGGGCATCCCAAAGAAATCTCATTGGTTGTGTAAATTGGTGATGGCTTACTTGTCCTGTTGAATAGGATAGCACATAAAGGAGGAGCGAAATAATGCTTGACATCTCTTAAACGGATGGCTCATACCCCTCTCCCTCCTGTGAAACCATCTGTGTTTGTATTAAGACAATTGTTGATAAATTGTTTTGTTATATAATACAATATATTGTGATGCACTATATTCTTTTAGAACTTTGTGTACTCTATTCTATATACACTATACTTGTTTATTAACTCAACTGTTAGAAATTAATTCTGGTTGGTCAAAAGACAGTACAAATCATTTGAATGTTAACATAGTCCGGAAATGACGGAATTTTTTACTAGTGCCTTGGATTGTGGAACGCAATTATTCAATTGGTACTTGTTCTCCATTTTTGCTGAATCATTGATTTGGTCTTAATGTACCGCTAGAATACAAATAGTATGCAGTAATTGTCAGAAGAAACATCTTTTCCAGTTAGACAGGTCTCCAGATACTACGCATCACGTTGTCTTCGGCAGCTACTCATACTCTCCTTTTACCTGATAAAGTGCTTACTGAGACCTGAAAACTAGGTAGGTGGCCGCCTAAGCTTTAAAATTCACCAGGCATCTTTTAAAGGATGAAGGAAGGACATTTTAGGCTTTAGGGAAACCCATCATTTCAGTCGCATACTAAATATCCAAACAAATAGTACAAATACAGTAATATTTAATAATACCTACTTTAGTAATGAAAATATTTAAATGTTTCTCTCTGATTTGCAGTACCAATTTTACAGACCAGGATATCTTTTACCCACAAGCAATGCTGATTTCTCCAAAATTGCAATTTGTGTTTCATATAGCACATATTCAAGTGGTAGCGCAGGAGAAAGTTTAAGCTGGAATTCATATCGGATTCTAACAAAGGTTACAGCAGGCCTCCAGCACACGAAAGATGAATGGGTTTGGGGGTTTCGCTAAACCCAATTCTGTTGGAATACAAAACACTTTCATGGCTCTGAAACCGGAGTCACAATAAGCAGGGTAAAACGCTGCATCAGTACAACTGAAATGATTTATTCTCTATGCAGCAAGAACCAAATAGCCAGAGACTAACTGATGCAGTCCTACTTGGGATAGGCAGTTGCACTCAAAGCCTGCATCTCTTAACTTCTCTCGATTCAATTTCCGTAATACTTCAGTAAACTATCCTGTTTTAAGTAAGGAAATCCACACTTGCTTTCTGTTTTTTTGTACTTCTAGTTTGTGCTTTTTGAGCCAATGTATGTCCTAATCGGATTATGTTCCAGCCGAGTTAATATTGAGACCACTGGGAGACTGCCTCCCACGCATACCGTCGCGCCTTGCTGGTCTTTTCCACTGAACTGTGATGACTGGAACCTGTGTCCGTCTTACTTTTGACTCTTAAGTTCAGAGTTAAATAGTAAGCACTTGTATATGTTTTTATTTCCGTACATTATATTTGTACTTTCTGATGGGCCAGACTAAATCTCAAACGTTTGGTTGTTTCAGGCGCTGTGTGCAGGAGTCAAAAGTATTGAGTTTCAGAACACCTGTGTCCAGTGCCTCGGTCGTTAGCGTGCGGTCTTTTTCCAGTTGAATGTCCTCTCAACAATCCAGTATACCGAATGGAACTTGCTTTTTGGGAAAAATGCTTCAGTATATTTTAACAGTATTTGTCAAAATGATGTGACCCGAACAAATGTAGAAGTAGTGACTTGACAGCAGGGTAACTGTGAGAAAAGGCCAGCCTTCCATGTTTTTGACCTTATTGGGTTTTTCGTAGCCTAGAAATCCTTAGGTTGTGCATTGTTGCAGGGCCAGTTTTTGTTCCATTTTTATTAAACCCACTTCAGTGGCCTCTAATGCGTTATAAAATACAACATCCGCCTTAAAAATCATCAATAAAATCATGCAGCAATAAAGAGCTAGCTATATGCATGCAATCTACAGTGGTCTGGAATGACAGAAACTGATGGTATTCAAGAAAGGTGAACATTAGAGAAGATGGGTACCAGTTGATTATCCAATCAGCAGATAATAGTCTGCCCACAAAATTTAAAATGGGGAAACTACCTTGGACAAAATCAGAACTCTGTGCTAAATGGGGATGACTTTCCCTTCCAACCATTAGCAACATATTGGTAAGTGTGATTTGTACTGCTGAACTCTGAGTAGCCATCTCACATACCAGTTAGTGAATTTCAGATTGATTGTGTGCATGGTACAAATGCAGAAACCTTTTTTTCTTTTAAAATTGTGGTTTCCTGACCAGCAATAGTCTCCTTTTCAGCCTTTTCTATTTTTACTCTTTTAAAGTACTCCCCAAGCCCTAGTATCTGTAACTGGGGTTGTAGTTGCATACAGAATACAGGATACACATTTATTTTATGTAAAAGCTCTAACAAGTTACATAAGCATAGTCAATGCCTTCCCTACAAATTCTGGAGGATTAATTGCACGATTAGATACATTTTAATTGTTTTGTGTAGAAATTGGGCTTAGGCACTTCTGACAATTTACATGTGTATGATCGAAGTTACTGGACAGAAACTGATAATACATTTCCATCCGCTCTTTAATGACTATCTACATGCACTATATGTAGCGAAGCGCCTGCTTCAAGCTCAGTGGCATGTAGCTGTGGAAGTGATTTCGATATACCAGTTATTTCTTTACATATAGTGCAAAGATGGATTGTAATGTAGACCTGCATATTGATCTAATAAGAAAGAAACTGCATTGGTTAAAATTTTGCTTTACTGTGTCTTTACCTTCAAAAATGCAGTAAACATCTCTACCAGTCCTACTCATCATACACAATATCGGTTAGTTTCACAATCCATTTCCAGTGTGCATAGGTGGCACTTGTAAAGTGCTGCAGTGCTGTACTACTGGCATATTTTGTGTGGTGCAAACGAGAATGTGTGCTGCTCATTACAGACTCCATACTTGCTTTAATGCGATTCACCTTCCAATCACATGAATAATGTAAAATTATTGCCATACAATTTTTGATTAGGAAAGTTCTTGGAGTATAGAATAATACCAGTGAGGTGGGCCATTGAGGTTGTTTCATTGATCTGATGGCTGGTTACTTTTTTAATAGAAAAAAAGAAGTCCGAGAAGCGTATTAAAGAATAAGGTATCAAATAAGCAGCCTCCTGGTTCATGTAATGCGCTGCTGCAGATAAGCTACAGTGTTGTCCATCTCCTACCTGCCTAAAACATCAAACTTTGACCATTACATCTGGCATGATCTCATTGCAGAGCTCTACTAGAACCTTATTTTGTGTGCTCGATTTCCTGATCTGTTAGAAACCGATAGGTAACAGAAAAAGATAGTTGATTCTCTGACTGCTGCAGTGACTGCCCAAGTCAAGCTTGCTTTCTTGATTATCTAACACTTAAACTAACTGAAAAGCTGGCAATGGTCTCATAGGGGATTTGTTTGATACTGGAAGTTAATTTTATTTTGCTCTCAATCCGATTAGTGCATCCGTTTGAGTCGATGAAGGCATCTAAGTGCCAGAATACAGTTCAGTTCTGAGGTCGGAGGAGGTGCTATGCAAATAAAGGTAGATGTGTTCCACCTTGCTAAGCTAAAAATCATCATATATTAAAGGTCATGCTTCTTTAGAGATCATGCAGCCGCTTTTGGCCCCTGTCATTCATGTAATGAACATGTTGCAATTCCCATGTTGTGGAAACAAGCTCTTGTGGCTTCTTTTCTCAGTAACTGGCCCTTTAGATTTGAGTAATTTTCTGCCTGTCTCCGTTTTTGCTTCTAAAATTCTGGGTGTTGAGATCAATGCTCAGTAACCACAATTTATTTAATCCAATACTTTTGTCAAGCCAATTCAAACTGGATTCTTTTCCCTTTTAGTAGTTTCAGAAGCTCTTTGGCCCACCTTAGATCAAATGAGTAGAGCTTTCCTTTTCCTGCTGGATCAAAGTGCCCCTATTGACACTTTCAAATGTGATCTTTAGCCAACATTGGCATTGGAGAAAAGGTTTAAAAAAAAAAAAAAACCTTTTAGATCTTTTGTATGCAAGTTAGTGTAGACAGTGTATTTCCCAGTGCAGAATGAGATGAACATGCACTCCTCCTTAATTGGCATATGTTTTAATAGTCAAGAAAGAGTCCCATTTGGTTTGTTAGTTGTAGAATTTTAAAAAATTATTTTTGTATTCTATACTCTAACAACCTTTTCGGTTACATCCTCATTTTTCCAGAGTGATATATGGTTACATTGGAAGTAATGAGGCAGCCGACACGTGTTTTGCCCTAAGTGGTCAGTGGGACCAGGGCTTTCTCAAGGCTTCTTGGTAAGTAAGTAGACAATGGTAGTTTCCTTTAAAACGTATTAAGTAATAGGTCAGTCATCGAACAGACATAGTAGATGCAGATATTTCTGCTAGTTGGTGGACGGCAGTCCTGGGACAATCCCTCGTTGCTAACGGCGCAGGAAAGGAGAAAGCCCTGGTCCCACTAAAGCAGCTGTTAAGCAGGAGCCTTCTGAAAGTTGGGTCTCATGGCCTCCATGCTATTCCCTACCAGATGAGCAATCGTTCTGGAGCAGAAAGGCACATGGAAGATATCTATTGCCCTTCAGTCTTGGATGGCTCTCTACTAATATGATTCGGCTTCCTCATGTTATTTCCCTGCTTGCTGACATTCGGTGCCCGGGTCTTACTCGATCCAGAACTTTGCCAATTGCCAGACCTATGCTGCTTGGTTATGCAACATGCTATAATAAGGTAATGTTTTTTTTTGTCTAGCAGATTGACACTGAGCAGCATGATATCCATAGTCCCCTTAGATAGAAGACCTTCAACTTATACACAGTCCCGATCTTTCAGACCTCCAGGAAGCAACTTCTGGAATTGGCTCCATAGGGATCTCTCTGTCTCTCTGCCTCTCTCTCTCTCTTCTCGCTCTCTGTCCCTAGCACCCCAGACTCACGGCTTTCTTCTTGCTCTAGGGCAGCTGTTAGTACACTCGACACCTAAGCCCCACCAGACCCTTTCCAGGCCCAATATCGAATGCAATGATCTTGATGCACTGCCAATGTCCCAACCCATGGCCAGTGCCGGCTGTTTCTAAGAAAGAATCACATCTACACGTGGTTTTAAAAGTTGCTTTGGCTTTGAAAATGGGTCTTGCTCTTTGCACAGAATATATATATTTTTTGGGGCAGGACTCCCATCATCCGCCTATTGTGTGTGCGGTCTCTTTGGAATTGATTTACTACTTAAATCAGAACATTGCAATGAAAGTGAAATGCATTTACTTGAATTGTGCAATTGTCTCTGTGAAATCTAAATAGACAAATAGCTTCAAATGGTACGCATGGGTTCTGTGTCCTCAAACTGGAACATTCCCAGCCGCTGTAGAATCTTAGAGATTACTGCAAATAAACTGCTACTTCATCATGCTTTGTGAACTGTTAAAAAAAAATTGACTGAGGGGCTTTGATTAGTTTTATATTAGCTTTGTCTTGATTGAAAGCATTTATAGCTTGGTCTTGTGAGCTGCACAATATGTAGTATAGCTGCAGAGTTTTACTAATCAGCCACCATAAGAAGTGTTTGTCCACATACTGGTGCTCTCTTCTGCATGCAATGCCATGTGTACGCTCTCCGAGATCTGTGCTATGGCTATCTTCAGTCAATGAGCTCAGATGGCCTCTTTTGGCTCTTCTAGCAAAAAAATCAATGTATGTTGTTTGAGGTTTCAGGGTTCCTCTAATCAAATGCAGAAATAGTACTACACAAAGCGGCACATGTAGATGGAAAATGGATGCTGTCTGGCTAGAAATAGTAATTCCTGTGTGGGAACAGATTCCAACCTAGGATATCCATTTAGCTCATACACTAAAGGGCTATAACAGACTGAGCGCAAAGCAGACCAGGCCAAATAGAGTTTAAAAGGCCAGTAGTTCAATTCACATGCGTTTAAAATTTATAATTCTCATATCAGAGGTACTATGATTTCACACAAACTTCACTTTGCAGTGGGCTTCCTGTGCACCACACTACTGTAACAGTACTGATATAACAGAGCAGGTAACGGGATTGTACTCATCCTGGCAAGTATTATCTTAGTAATGCTAAGTGGATACTGGACGACATTCCTTCAGCACTGTACAGCCAGCCTCACGGCACACAATCGGTGCGTAATTTGTGCCAGTGGTTGTCGATGGGCACCTCGGGACTTACTTGAGGAGACCGGACCTCCTCCTCTGTGTCCTGTGAGCTATGTTCCTGATTAGCCAAATGAAAAACATTTCACAGGACAGGGTATACAGTAAGCACCGTCCATGGGCTGTCAGTGGCAGAATTGAAGGTGCGGAGTAGAGAAGCCACACATTGTCCAGTCTGCGGCTTACTAGAAGCAGCGTAATTGGACTATGCATTGAAGGCCTGCTGTGCCTGGTGCTATGTTTGAGTGCGTGCGTGGCTCAGTGCATTTTTTTTTTTAAAGATAAATGACTTTCCAGCATGGATGACAACTGGTCACATTAATGCCCCCCCCACGCATTTCCCCGCCCTCCCCACCCCACAGTGAGTGGCTCGATGTGTAGGGTGATCTTTGCACATGCAGACAGTTACCCAAGGTCGGCATTGCGTCTGAAAATGTTTAGCCCCTGCGCTAATAATTATTCGAAAAAAAGTATTGGACAAGATTGTTTATAAGGCTCGGTCGCACGAGTCATGCGAATTCAGAGGTGAAAGTGCGCATATTCGCAGGCTGAACAGTCTAAAAATTGTTCTGATTAATGCCATGCGTTTATTCAAGGGATAGCCACAAGGTGGAACGTAAAATGCAAACTTTGCATCTTCTCTACACTTGCTGTAGGATGAGCCTGTGTTTTAATGGTCTGTTGATTACCTAAACATTTTTACGACATTGTACAATCGCAAAAGAAACTATACTTTCAGAAAGGTTAAGTACCCTGTCCCAACTTCGAAAGCACCAGTCTATGGTACGTGTAATAGGAATCTTCATATGGCTGTTTTAAAGCAGCATTCCTGATGCATTCTCCTGAAGCACTAGAAAGTGGGTAAGGGCTGATACTGAGTCACTTGTGAGCAGGTCCTCACCACCGAGTTAAAGGCACTTTTTCATGCTCAGTTTTCCATTTTTTGGGCAATCTGTTGGGCGTTTACCTGGCCTTCTACCTGGCCTTCTACCGCCCTTTCAAAAAGCAATATCTCCCCCTTAACACGCAAGCTCGACTTGAGCTCAAATTAAATCTTATTGGGGTTTATTCCAGTTACTGGCACAAGTCTACTTTTTTTGGTTCAACTCTTTTTTTAATAAGAAAGCAATAGGAGGCATAACATATACACGGCAAGCCGCCTACAACCCCATGAGGGGCCGGCCGCGTCATTGAGCAATCGTTCAGGAAGCATAAGAGAATCATTATAGAATTTTGCTTCAGCGGGGTGAAACACAGCAAGTCGCCTACAACCCAAATAGGGCCGGCCGCGTCCTTAAACAATCTTATACGTTAGGCGTCACATGAAAGCTCCTTTAGAGAATGGGGTCAACTGAGAACAAGTCAACTTCAAGTATAAGAGGTATACAGAAGAATAACGGAAGGAAAAAAGAGGGGGGGGTCGAGAATCCCCGAGGAAAGAAGCAGGGAGAGGAGATGAGCAAGTGAGAGCGGCCTTGAACGGGGGGAGAGAGTGGAGGTGTCACAATGAGGACCATCGGGCTGGGTGACCACGTGAGTCATCACAGGAAGCAGCAGGATACCGCCCATAGACTCAGCATATCGCTTACGCCTCCTTAGCAGGCCGGCCATATACCAATAGCCAACTATTGAAGAGCAACCTTGACCCGCCCCACCAGGCGACATGACAATGAGGATATGCTGCCAGTCACCTCCGGCCCCTAACGAGCCAGCAGTGGAGGACATCAAGCACGTATTTAAACCCCACCTGTGGGGAAGGCAAGTGGCGGGTCAAGTGAGGGTAACAGACAGGGATAAGGAGAAAGAGAAAAAGGTGGTGGGCGAGGAGAGAAGGAAGCAAGTGGGCATATGTAGCGGACCAATGGACATGACTGCAGGCAAGGGAGGTGACGGGAAAGCGCAATAGGGGCGCAGCAGTGTGGTTGCCCGGTGGAATGGTTACTCAAAACCCCGGGCCGAAGCAGGTGAGAGGTGCAAGGAATCTATTCTGGGTCAGGGGATAGACTGCGTCATCATATAGGCGCAGGGCTCGGAGTTTCGGAGGTTGTAGATGGGCGTGTTCCAGTCTACAGAGGTGAGCAACAAGCGGCTGCCACAGTTTAGTGTAGTGAGAGTCACGAAATTGCAAGCGTGCAGTAAGCAATTCCATGGTGGTAGTGTGCCATAGACGCGTGAACCAAACACTGACCGGGGGAGCGTCCGCCTTTTTCCAATATAGGGCAATGAGCTGTTTGGCTGCGCCTAGCATGTGAAGTGAGATGTGCCAGTCGTTGCGTGTGAGCGCGCGCAGGTTGGCAGGCTTGAGACCCAAGATAGCTGTGGCTGGAGTCGCAGGCAGGGGAAAACCAATCACCACCTTAATGTGGCTGAGGATCTCTTTCCAGTAGGAGGTCAGGAGTGAGCAGGACCACCAAATATGAAGGAAGTCGCCCGGGGATCTCGAACACCGCCAGCAAAGGGGAGAGGTCGCAGGGAACATTTTGTGAAGTCTGAGAGGCGTATAGTACCATTGGGTCATGATCTTGTATGCGGTTTCCCGCTGGGAAATACAGCGGTACACTTTCGGAATATCCCGCCACAAGCGACCCCACCCTCGCAGGGGCAATGTCCAAAGAGGTGTCCTCCTGCCAACGACGTTGGTAGTTGTGTGGAGGGGAAAGTGGGGGGTGCTGTAGGACATGATAAGTGTGGGAGATGAGTCCTTTGGAGTCATCGAAAGCACGCACTAGTCGCTCAAAAGGCGTGAGCGCCCGGGTGGCCGCCTGTGCCAGGGAGGGCGTGTGTATCCAATGTCGAAGTTGGAGATATTGTAATCTGGCCCCCTCTGAGAGCTGGATATCTGCCTTGCACTGAGCAAAAGTTTTGAACTCGTCCCCCGAAAAGAGATCTCTAATTGTCCGGCACCCACCCTCGAGCCAATCTATAAATACCTGAGGGCGCACAGCTGGTGGAAAATGTAGATTCCCAGCAATAGGAGTATGGGGGGAGGGAAAGGTAGTGAGGCCCTTGGAAATGGCCACTCTATCCCAAATGTCAAGCGCAGTCCTAGTAGGGAGGGCCACATACGCACTGCGCGATCTTGAGGCTCGGGTAGCCAAGGGAGGTCCCATATAGACCGTCCAGTCACTGCCCTATCCATATGGAACCATATCTTTTCACTCTCCCACGCCATCCACTCCGATATAAAGCGAAGATGAGAGGCCCAGTAATACTCCAACAAGTTGGGGCAGGCCAGACCACCCCTATCTCGAGGCGACATAAGGACTTTATTGGAGAAGCGCGGCCGTCGACCCCCCCAGATGAACTTGGTGAGATCGCGCTGGAGACTTCTGATCTGATGATGTGGGATGGGGGTCGGAAGAGACTGAAAGAGGTACAAGATCTTAGGGAGTACCGACATCTTTATTGCATGCAGGCGGCCCAGCCGAGAGAGAGAGGTTTCCAGGCCCGTAGGTCCTCAAGAACCGCCTTACGACATTCCTGCCAATTGACCTGGGACCAAGAGGTAAGATTCGGCGTTAACCAAAGCCCGAGGTAGCGGATAGAGTGAGAGGCCCACTGATAAGGGACGAGCGACTGCAGTAAGGGGATTTCATCCCGAGGGATCGTGATGTTAAGAGCCCCAGATTTCTCGTGGTTAATTTTAAGACCAGAGGCCGACTCAAAGGACTGGAGGAGAGTCAGGAGGGCCGGGAGCGAGATGTGCGGCTGTGATACCGTGAGAAGGAGATCGTCTGCAAAGAGAGCTACCTTGTGGGATCGGCCTCCAAGAAGAATGCCATGAATCTCAGGGGCTTGGCGGATCAGGATGGCGAGGGGCTCCACCACGAGGGCAAAGAGTAAGGGTGAAAGGGGACACCCCTGCGAGTGCCTCTGTGAATTGAAAAGGGGGCAGAAAGTTGGCCATTGACCCGCACCTGGGCCATCGGGGAGAGGTTAAGGGGCCATGATCCGGGCTATCATCACAGGGCCGAGCCCTATTTTCTGCAATACTGCCCTGAGGAAGGTCCAGTCCACCCAGTCGAACGCCTTCTCCGCATCGAGCGAGAGGAGACACGCAGGGATATTCCAGTGGCGAGCTTTGCCCACCAAGTGCGCGATGCGACGCACGTTATCTGCGCCTTGACGGTGGCGTATAAAACCGACCTGATCCGGTTCAATAAGGCCAGGCAGGTGGGGCTCGAGCCGTTTAGCCAGTATTTTTGTGTAGAGCTTAAGGTCCGTATTCAGAAGAGCTATAGGTCGGTAGGACGAGCAAAGGACAGGGTCCTTACCTGATTTAGGGATCAAGGCAATCTCGGCCAGCCCCATGGACTGGGACGGCCCCTCATTGGCGGCGAAAGAGTTAAAAAGGCGAAGGTGTGCCCTGAGCTGCGGCATAAACATGCGATAAAAGGAGAGAGGAAGGCCATCCGGCCCCGGAGTCTTTCTGAGGGGAAGGTCCTTTAGGGCCCCTGCGAGTTCCTCTCGCGTAATCGGCTCGTCCATTTGACTAGCATGATATTGGCTGAGCGGGGTCCAAAGGCAAGCATCCAGCAGAGCTTGCATCTGGGGAGGAGAGGACTGTGCTGGAGCATAGAGAGTAGAATAATATGCTTGGAAAGCCTCACATTTGGACGCTTCCGTGACTGCACTTGTGCCATCGTTGGTGCGAATATGGGCTATGTGGGCCATAGCTGCGCGCGCGCGCAGGCGCCTAGCTAGGACCGTGCCCACCTTGTCCCCCCCCCTCATAGTAGCAGGGTCCGTTCGGCTTTGTTGGTTCTATGGGCTCGCAGTTGGCCGCGAAGAAGGGCCAGACGCCTTTTATGGGCTAGGGAAGGGCGTTCCTGATCGAGTTTTTCAAGACCCGTGAGCTCCCTAGTAAGATTGTCCTCAAAGAGACGCGCCTCCCGTGCCCGTGCAATCGCTATGGACGTGACGCGTCCGCGGATAGTAGCCTTAAAGGCGTCCCACACTACAGGAAAGGGAGTCTCCGGAAGATCATTGAGCGCAAAGTAATCGTCTATGGCCGTTCTGATTTCGGCCACATCTGCCTGGTCACGAAGTACTTGAGGGGGAAAGCGCCAGCGTGGTGGGCGAGGAGCGCGTGTAGAACAGTGACGGAGGAGGAGCTCGACATGGGCGTGGTCGGAGATCGAGATGTCAGACATTGAGGCAGACACCGTCTCGCCTATCAGGGCATGTGAGATAAAAACGTGGTCAATCCGCGAGTACGAGCGATGTACATGCGAGTAGTATGAGTAGCCCCGCGCATCTGGAGAGTGATATCGCCAAGAGTCCAACAGAGTGAGGTCCGTCAACTGTTTCTTCAAGGCAGAAGACATGGCCCCCGCCCCATGGAAAGACCCACCGCTGCGATCAAGGTCAGCGTCCCACACCAGGTTGAAGTCGCCTCCAATGATAAGAGAAGGGTTCGGCTGCGGCACGTGTTCCCGCAGGAAGGCGCGAAGATAGGGATCTTGCGCCTGGTTGGGCGCATATATATTGCAAAGGGTGAGGGATCAGTGCCCCATCCGGACCTCCACTTTAAGAAAGCGGCCATCATGGCTACGGATAACTTTCGAGTCCCCCTGCCTTACACCAGAGCCACAGAGTATAGCTACGCCAGCCGTTTTAGATGGGGCGGACGCCCAAAATTGGAGGGGGTAGCGGGGATGGGCCATTCGGGAAACATCAGCTTTCAGCAGATGTGTCTCCTGAAGGAGGATAATATCAGGTTGTTGCTGCAGCAGGTAGCGCCATATCTGTTGCCGTTTGTTTGGTGAGTTAAGCCCTTTAACATTGAGGGAGAGAAGTTTCAAGGCAGGGCTAGCAGTCATGTCCAGGGGGAGGTGGATGCAATCAGTAGCCCCGGCGACGATGCCCCAGGAGGGGGCGGGACACGGCAGGAGCATGAGGAAGACAGGCCAGAGAACCACGGACCCCCCCAGAAGCATAAGGGGGACCACAAGAGGCCGCCCTGTCTACCACCAAGAAGAAGAGAAGACAGAGGGGAGAGGTAGAAAGGAAGAGGCAGAAAACAGGGACATAGGGGTGAGAGAAGTGTAACGGTCAGTATAAAATACAACAGTGGCCAACTGGGCCACAATGTCCTGTTCCAGTCCAAGGATAATCGCGGCCCTAGGGCGTAGATCATCCCGGAGAAGTCACTCTCCTAGGAGCAGGGGGAGGGGGGTATCTTCCAAGCTCCAGGCGTGAGGGCAAAGGAGGGAGACCCGGGCCGCCCGCCATCAGGGTGAGAAGCCGGGAGACCGTCCGGCGTGAGGCAGGAACATGGGTCAGCGCCCTCCGGGCGCAGTAGTGGACAGAGCATCATGAAAGGGCACATTGGAAGGCGTTGCTACACAGTCATGGTGTGGCGGGCCGAGAGCCAGCTGGAGAGCGAGACTCCTCCATGGAGCGGATGTGCTGGATGATTTCCTGTTTAGCCTGGGAAGCCGACTGCTCCCCTGCATGTGGTGCTCTCTTGTGGCGGCGCACCTGAGACCAAGAGGGCTTGGCAGGCTCCTGGGCGCGAGAAGGATTGCGAGCTGGGCTGGACGATGTGGAGATGGGGATGTGCAAGAGTTGCGCCGCCTCCCGGAGGGATCGCACCATCCGACGTTTGGAGTCCCACTGGAAGAAAAGCGCGAAGGGATGGCCCCATTGATACTGAATGTTCAGGCTCCGCAACTTATCTGTTATCGGCTTGAAGTCTCTACGTCGGCGCAGTCTTGTAGGGGCAAGATCCTGGAAAAGCTGTATTGGAGTACCTTTGTAGGCGAGGTCTGGTTTGGAGCGCGCCGCCTTGAGAATCGCTTCTTTCTCCGTAAAAAAGTGGACCCGGGTCAGGATGTCCGGGACAAGGCCCGCTCGAGCAGAGGGACCCGAGACTCGATGTGCTCGGTCGAGGGCCGGCGGGGAGGCGTCGTCATTGCCCCAGATGTCATGCAGAAGTTGTGCCACGAAGGTCATAATATCTGTTCCCTCCGCTCCCACCGGGATCCCCCGGAGGCGGAGATTGTTGCGGCGGCTCCGGTTCTCCAAATCCTCCTGCTTCAATATCAGGTCAATGTGCTGCTCCTCCAAGGTAGCCATGCGCTGCCAGAGCTGCTCCTGGTCCTCTGTCCGAGCATCTACTGTCCGCTCAAGGCCATCCACTCTCTCTCCGAGGTCAGTGACCTCCTTCCTGAGCTCCCGCACACAGGAGTGGACCTCCGATCGTAGAGAGCCTATCTCGGATTTGAGCTCCGCCATAAAGTTTGCCATGAAGGTTTGCGTGACTGGCGCTGAATCATCCCCAACCGGCGCTGCCATAGCACCGGAGGTGCCAGAGCCCGGCTTGTTCCAAAGGGCGGCGACCGGGTTGTCCTTCTGGGGCACCGCCAACTCCTTCCCCGACTTAGTGCGTGTCATCTCCCTCGGGGATGAGGCACCCGGCAATTTCCACTGAGGCGGCCAAGGCTAGCAGAACCCCAGATGGCGAGTTGCAGTCCGCCTCTAGCGCCTTCCCACCGCGCAGTCAAAGGACAGACAGCCACAGGTTAGGGACCCAAGCCGTATCGCAGTATTCAAGGCGGTGGGTTATCCGCGATGTCAGAGTCACTCGGCGTGGGGGGAAAGCGATGGGGGGTGGTGCAGCAGTAGCCAATCAATAAGGGCTCCTGAGTGGAGGGGGGACCGTGTGGAGGGTTTTCAGTGGACGTCCCCCCCCGGTCCAGCGTCCCCCGCGCGGGTCAGGGGTCACCCCCGGGCACCCCAACGACAGACGGGCACACCAGAAGCCCGGTGCCAGTCCACGGCAAGAGCGACAGGGAGAAGAGGCCCACTCCTCCAAGCACCCCCAAGTGCTCCGATCAACAATGGGCACCCCCCAGAGGGTCCAAGGCAACGCCAGGCCAGTGTCCAGGCCACGCAGGGCTGTGGGCCAATATATATAGGAGGTGAGGGTAGGGCCCCAGGGGCGGTGCGCAGGACCCAGCTCCCGCAGACACCTCCAGCTAGGTCGCAGCACACAGGGCCCCCCACCCCCACCCCTCACCTGCGGAAGGACTCTGTTGCCCTGAGGTCTGGTATAATGTCAGCTTGAATGAAGGGCGTCGCGTAGCTGCTCACCACGTGTGGATCAGGCGAGAAGGCCGCTCCGCACCAGATCCGTCCCCGCAGGGCCGCGTTCAGCCTCGCCAGGGGCCCACAGCGAGCAGGGCGTCTGCCAAGGTGTCCCGGGCCCCCGAGACCACCAGACCTTCCCTCGGCGGTGTGCTCCAATCCCCAGCAGGACGTGAAAGTCGCTCCAGAGGGGACCCAGCGCTCAAGATGGCGGCCGCCGATGGTAGAGGCGCCGGCCAACGCCGGCGCGGCCCCCAAAGCAACCGCCGCTGCACCTCAGTTCAGGCGCCTCCCCTCAGGGACCAACACTGGGCCCGACCGCATTCACAAGACCAGGGGGGGGCCACAGCGACAGGCAGGGCCTCCGTAGGCCGGCAGCCGCAGAGAAACAAAATGGCGGCCACCGCCGCCGATCGGAGTGCAAGGGGCGCAGTGGCCGCTCCTCCGGCAGTCCCGCAGGTGGATGGCTATGCAGCTGCGGGCGCTAAAATGATGGCCGCAGCCCTGCAGGCCGGAGCGCTCCCCTACCGGTTCTGGTCGTCTCGTTGCCGTCCGCCAGCTCCGGGGCCCCGCAGGGGGCAGGCAGACACCCCCAGAGTCATCAGCAATGGGGCCCGGGGGCCCAGTCAGGTGCGCAGCATCTCCGCCGTCTTGCAGTCTGCACCGGGTTGGCCTCGCATATGACCCGCGCAGCGAAGTCCCGAACTGGCGGCCAGGTAAGATATCAGTTGAATGATCCCGCCCTCGGGGCCGACCGCAAGTCTTCTTGTGCCCCGCTCTTCACTCGCAGGGCTCGCCTCAGATCGCCGCCAGGCCGAGGACGCGGGGCGCCGGCGATATCCACTCTTTCTAGGGCTCAGGAGGCGGCAGGCGCTAAGATGGCGGCTGAGGCTTCATACGCCGGGGCACCCTCCCACCGGCTCTGTTCCCGCCGCTGCCTGCCGGTTCCGAGGGTCACCGGGTCTCGGGATCGTCTCCCAGTTGCTTCCGCTGCCCAGACGCCCCAAATTCCGGCCCCTCCGCTACTAATATACTGCTTAAAAACGCTTATAATGCCGGCGGTGGCCCGGAGCTCCCACAGCGCGCATCTCACTCCATCTGCAGCGAGACCACGCCCCCCCAAGTCTACTTTTTTAAAAGTACATGTAAGATGGAGGAGGTAAGCAGGGCAAACACGTTGCCAAAAAGCATTGCCTGGAATATTCTTACCAATATAGCAGCATAACCGAGAGCCATTATTCGAGCTTTCAGCTGAAGCATATTAGCCATTGATGGCGAGGAAGTGGCAGCCATTCTGTTTGGGATATAATTCCAGAATGATTCTGCCTGGAAGATGATATAGGATTTTTAACAACAAATTACGTGATAATGGGTCCAAGAATCCCACTTAACAGATTGTGTAGTGACTTGCAACAAAACACCACTTAGCCAAAGCACGTTACTTTTGTAAGATATTATATATGGGTGTTCCACATGGTGAGATCGGCACAGTGCTTGTGAAAGCGAGATCACAACAACAATGCACAACATATATTACATCAGTAGGAGCCTGTGAACTTTTATGTTCATAGTTAAAAGGGATTAATTCGTCAACTGCTTGTTTTGCCCCATAGCATTGAATCTGCATGAAGCTCATTATTTCATTGTCGACATTTCTACCCATCTGTGCTTTGGAACCAGCTCTTCCTCAGGACAAGGAAGGGAACCACCCTCAAAAAGCCAATTAATGGTGTGTGTGGGTAATAGTACAGGACCTTAGTCGTGGTAGGTATGCAGAACAGGAACCATCCACTGTAGTGGTATCATGATCAATAGACCTCAAAGATCCATTGCGCTCAAGCTTGTGATTAATGGAGCTGCAAAGCAAAGGTTATGAGTTGACAAATTGCCCCCTTTTGACCAACGTTGAACATAATAGTTCACAGGCATTTACCGATGTAATATATTTTGTACTTTATTCTGTTCTGATCTCACTTTCACAAGCACTGATCTCACTGTGTAGAACACTCAACCATATATAATGTTGTCCTACCACGGAGCTCCTTTGCATGTGGCAGAGCAGCACACAAGGGCGAAACACATTTGTTTTCATGGAGTACTTAACAGAATACAAAAAGTAGTGCTTGAAAAGCAAGCAGTGGAAGCAGAGATGCCAGTCAGTCAAAGCGACTGTAAAAAGGCAATGCTCCATGGAAGGAACAACAACAAGATTGACAAGCTGAGACACGAATAAGAAAAAGGCAAATGAGTGACAGGAAAGCCTTTCAATGGTAAGCGATAGGTGAGCCACAGTATGCCTTGCTACAGACCTAAACATGGCCCTATTCTGGAAGAATGAGAATTTCCACTCTGGTTTTCTTCCTGCTGGTTGTTAGATATTCACATAAGGTTTAGAAGCAGGTTGTGTGACTGGGGTGTATGCAGTTTATTTATTTCTATAAGAAAGCAATGAGGGTTTCTTCACCTAGACCAACTGAAGTTGAACAGTGTTAGACTTGACATTCTTGTCATGGTATTCCCCCAAGCTTACTGTCTTCACCCCTCCTGTTTTGCTTTTTGTTTTTGTTGGCTTTAGCACTCTGAACGTTACCACTGCTAACCAGTGCTTATGCTCGCTCCTCTAAATACAGCACAATTGGCTTACACCCAATTAGCACATCTAATCTGTTTTAAGTCCCTAGTAAATAGAACTGTAGGTGCCCAGGACCTGCAAATGTTAAGGCTGGGCCTGCAGCACTCATTGATTCACCTATCATAATAGCTTTTTAAAACATGTCTGAGGCCTGCTACTGCAGCCTGTAGTGCAGGTTTAAACTGCCATTTCGACCTAGCAAAATAAACTTTTTGCCAGACCTAAACCATCCTGTTTAATACTTGTATGTCACCCCTAAGGTAAGACTTAAAGGCTCATAGAGCCGGGTACATTGTATTTGAAAAATTGGGCCAAGTGGGTTTTAATTTTACATGTCCTGGCAGTGGAAACACTTCAAAAGTAGTTTTTCACTGTTGTAAGGCCTATCTCTCCCATTAACTAACACTGACTTGCTTTATTACATATATAGGTGATACCTTAGCAGTGGGATCAGATAGAGCCATGCTGTTTATGCTCAAATGAATTGTAATTAAAAAAAAGACTTTTTAATGGCAAAGTCAGTTTTTACGTCATAATTCTGAAAATGCCACTTTTAGAAAGTTGTCAGGTTATGATGCCTACAAGGGATACATTTGAAAAAATATTTAAGTAAACTCTAATTTTTAGAAGGCTGATCATGACGTTAGGAAACCAATTCAAGGCAAAATAGTCTTGATTACTTAAGCTAAGAAATGAACATTGATTTATCAATTCATGAACATTAGTGAAAGCTTTCACAGGAAGATTTGGTATGTTTGGCGGTAAGCAAAGACGATTCAAAGAACGTGTCTGCTGCTGGCCTCTCTGGCAAGATTTAGAAGAGACCCATCCCAGTGTCAGTGAAGAATCTGGACTGCTTTAAAAATAGGTGGTGGTTTGGTGGGGAGTAGAGAAGAATGAAAACTTGAAACAAATTTTCTAGAGAGCAGTAAGTGTTGCAAGGCAGATATGGTGTAAAATAGTTTTATATGTGCAGTTTTATATAGCTTGATCATGGCCCAGAAGTGTTAGCACACCTTACAACAACATGGGCAAAGTTACAAGATAAAATAAAATGATCACTGACCAAGAAAAGCTTGTACTTAATCAGTTACCTAATAAAATAAGTCAATTTGGACATATAGACTATTTTTAGTACCAATATACAAGGGCTCCGTCAGTTGAGAGCCCAAGAGGGAGTCATTATTAGAATAACTATTGGAAGAGCATCCGCTATAAAGCAAGTAAAAAGTTAACTACAGAGAGAAATGGAAGCGGTAAAAGCGATGGTAGGAAGAAAAGCAGGACGAGGTAGTGTTGAGGGAGGTATAGGAATGGGGACTAAGGACAATGAAAAAAGAGTGAAATTAAGTATCTGGTCATACAATGACACAAACGTCTAAGAAGAATTTTAGCTGCAGCCAGTTATGAAGTATCTTGGGAAGGGAAGAAGCTTCAACTTCTTTTTGAAGGACGCTAATAAGGATGTGGTGCAAAGTATTGATGGAAGAGAATTCCGGTCTCGTCGCACTCTGAGAAAAGGGTTGTGCCATTGGGAGTTCCTTTTTGAAAGCTGAAAGTTCAGAGTGTTTCTGTAATCTGAAGATATCAAAGACCATTTGACACTTTCAGCTTCAATGCTAATTAACAAGAGATGCAGGTATTGGACCTTGTTGGTAATTCATTCTGTCTTGGGGAGCCGTTGCAGCTTTGGAAACACTGAAGTAATGTACTGTAGCATCACTTGTTGGAGGCAGATCTAGTAAACAGGAGATTAGATGAAATTGCTAGATGCCACTTTACATTAGAGTGCTCTGGCATGTTTTGGGGTGGTGTTGGGATTGCCACCATTTTTAATGACTATGCTGTTTGTAACTTTGTGAAACTCTTAAGGCATTACTATGTTAATGGCCTCTTGTTAGCCTGATTTCATGAGAGTTCTATTTGGTGCAGCTATTTTCTGATGTCTGCAATGTATGCATGTGTGGTGTAGGTTCTAAGGAAGTGTTCTGAAGTAGCCGTTATGCGGCACGGCATATTGCACCTATACCATACAAAATAGATGGCGATTTTGAAGTTGGGTTTACATTAATGATCTCAATACGGATTGTGTAGAGTCCCTGCTGTTCAATTGAATAATGTGATCGAGGTGGAATTTAAGTGGCCTTCTATATTGCCAGCTAATATCGAGCACAATAATTAGCAGAAGCTTTGCGGCTGCAAAATAATTCTTTCAACTTGAGCTGCAGTTCCAAACAAGATGGAAGGTTCTCTTCTCTAAGATTCACACTTCCATATGGGGTAAAGCGCCCCCTGTTTTACATCAAAAGGATATTTAAAGTCACCAAGGAGTTCTGGGACTATATGTAAAGGAACTGGGTCGAAGGCAGAGTTCTTTGAGGTCATGGAAATTCCAAGGTGACTCACAATAGCCTTCTAATGAACAGGAAGTACTTTATTCCGTATAATACATGGTCACACAATTGCCCTTCCCACACACCTTTTACATTCTTTGTGTATGGGTCTTACAAATAAAAGAAAAGATGTTTGCAGACATGAAGAGTCTAGTGCAAAATCAAACCCATCTAAAAGCAGTTGGATATTTGTTGTAAAACAATATTACAATCAGTGTAATAAAAGTCCGATTTAAAAAGAAAACACTGCAACTCAAGAATTGTTAGAACCCTGCAGAGATACTCCATCTTTCCTGTTATTATCTAAAGCGTACCAAAATCAAACTTGTTGCTATAAATATTTCCTTTCTGCTGATCACTGTTTACCTAGGAAAACAGAGTAGAAAGAAAAGCCATGTTCTTTTGCCATTGATCAGCATCCTGCCTTTGTGATTCTGCTAAGCATATAATAGTATTTGAGTTTAAGAACAAACATCATAATCTAATATAAAGTAACTTGTATTTAAATTATTTATATTTTTTTGCATTCTCACCAATTAATTTCCAAGCTTCAGTTGGTCGCACACTCCATGTAAGATGAGGTGTATTTTGAATTTCACTCCACCATATTAGTACTGCTGTTCAAGAATGATAAGTTTACAATTTTCATTTACAGCTTCATCAGTGGAAATATTTAGTTTCATGGATTCTGTTTTTTGATTACCTCTCAACTGATTGCTTTACATAGACATAAAACAAATTGTAAAAATAGAGCAAGAGTGAAAAAGTGGTGGATGAAAAAGAATAGTGTGGGCAAATAGGTTGGAGCAGGACTATGATTAGCTATAAAATTATTTACAGTTGCAGAGGTTCTGGGAATGATCTTAAAGGTTTCTAGACTTTCAGGTGGCTGTAGAACAAAGGCTTTTGGGTTCCTACAAAAAGGCACTGCTGATGGAAGAGGTGAATTTCAGATCCACTCAACTGCCCAGATCTAAACTACTGTGGTTCGTGACAAAGTGAGCTTCAGTACCCCCCTGCCCCCCGCCCTCTCTAGTCCTGTAATAGGTGTTAAAGAGGTCCAAAGGGCAGCTGGTTTCCTAGGATAAAGCACTTTAAAAGGGAGGCAGGCTGATCTGTGCTACTGGAGCAGGTCGTACAGCCTCTTTCAAAGAGACAGCAAAGATTTGGAGATTTTGCAGAGCTTTGCAACAGTCAAATTGTAGAATAAGAAGCACTTGTCTCCTGCTCAGAAGCCATGGGGCAGTAGGTTTTTTAATTTATTGTGCACATAGAGGGAATAATCAAATTTTGGGTGTCTGATAGTTGAGATGCTGCATGCATACTGTGAATGTTTTTTTTGGTTTCGCCTAGACAGCGCATGTGCTGTTTCTACCTTTTGTTTACATACTGTGGACTTGCAGTCCGCCCATAGATTACCATTGGTTAGCTTTAGGGTGGCTCATTTGCTTTACTCCCGTTTGTCATGGCATGCGTGGGTCATGTCCTTTTCTTGTGTTTGGCCCTCCCCTGGAGCATGGACTAAGTACTCGTGTCCTTCCACTGCTCTCATTTTTGGAGCTACTTTTTTTTTAGTTCAAGCACGCCATGAGTGCTAGTGTTAGAATTCTGTCTCCCATATCTCCGTCAATGTAGCTTCTATTACCTCCCATCTGTCCACCTTCCATGTTTCTTCTTTTCCCTCCGACACCCAACAATGTAAGCAAATAAGCTCATTTATGACAGCAAATAGGGCTGTTTCGTGTGTTGCACACACTACCCGTATTCTTGCACTATATAGTGTGAATGTGATTCTATATGCCTTTCAAATAAAGAACGCTGCAACATTTTCTCGTCCCCAAAATAAATTTACACAGTACAACATTGGGTCTGCTGCGTTCTTCTACTTTGTCCGAAGTACAAAGCTCACCAGTGCAATGCCTCTGTAAAACATTGACATGAGACTGGCTTCTCTTCAGAGATTAGGGATCCCCTAGAACTTGAACTGAGGGTCTGACAGAGGCCTTTGACTGCATTCCTCAGCTCTTTGCCACTCCACTTAAATCTATGCCGCTAAGCACCACTTGACTCTACGCTGCTCTGCTCCACCCTACGCCTCTTGACTCTATGCTGCTCTGCTAGTCTCGACTCTGCTCTACTCTATGGCACTCTACTCTGCACCATTGCACTCTGCACCACTCTACACCATTGCAGTCTACGCCTCTCTACACTAATCTGCGCCACTGCATGCCACACTACTCTACTCTGTGCCACACTACTCTTCGCCACTGCATTCTGCGCCACAGCGCTTCACTCCACAACATGGCTAAAAGACATTGGCGAAGCCAAAAGCTCTCACATAGTTGAAACCTATTGGCTTTGCCAATGCTTACTTTCTTTGTGATGAATGCTCTTGAGGTTGTGGATTTATGGGTAGTACTAGCTATGCTGTACATTGTATTTTTTTCCACAGTAGTTACAATTGAATTAGCAAAGGGCCTTTATTGCACGCTTACTAAAATTGTAGCTCAAGATTTCAATTAAGTCATCGAGAGATAAAGAAATACTGAGCAATCAATAAGCAGTTACCAAGTTTTTTTTCTGAGATGAATGCAAACATCTGTATTACTTTCCTTGCTGGGTTAAATTTTGAATAACTAGATTGTGTTAAACATAATGAAGCAAGCAATTAACAAAAATTGAGGCTTTTGGAAAATATATATCAAAAGAAGCCTTTAAAAAAAAAAAAAAAAATCTTAAGTTTGTCTAAGATTTATTTTTTATTTAAATGGTTCTTGCATTTGGAACACTACCCAATCAGGAAATAGCATTTCTGGGAATCATACACTTCTTGGTGCTCGGCCAGTTTTAAAAACAAAACACAAATAAAAGTTTAACAAAATCGATCTGTGATGAGCCTCAGGAAAAGTTACTATGAATTGTGTGATTGGTATCCATCATGAGTTGGAAAAGTTTTCAAAACACACCAGCAGCCGCACTTGTGTTCTCATAATGGTTTAGAAGGATTTCTGATCAATTTAGCATGTTAAATCGCTTATGGCTCTTTTTAAAAAAAAAATAATAATTTAAAAAAAACTAAATCTTGCAGCACTGTTTGCAGTATTCTAATCATATCAATTGACTTTCTTTCCTTGATTGCGGGCCATGTGCGGGCTGCATAGGCAGGATGGAGGGCCACCATATAGCCCAACCCCACTCAGCTCTCCACCTGCAGCCCTTTTCACATCAACTGTCATTCCCCCCAGGAGCAGTGGACAGCACAGCTGTTGCCCCAGGCAAGCGGGGTTGTCGTCTGGTGTTGGGAGTCAGTACAGTGTGTCCCTGCTGCATTGGGACACTCCTAAACTAGTGGCTGCACATATGGGTCGAGCCGGGTCGTCATGGACTCTGAGGAAGAGCAAGATGTTGACCCAACCCACTGGTGATCACACCACGCATGGCAGATGACCTCTAGTATGCTGCGCAGCAGCGGGGACACCTGTGAACATTTGCGCTCTATGCAATGTCTAACCCAAATAGTGGAGTACATTGAGCCTGATTGCATTGTTTTCAACTGTTTATGGTTGGTTGCTAGGTTCTGGACAGGTGGCCTTTGCAACACGGTCCTGGGGATTGGTGAGTTTGGGATGTTTAACTCCGGTTACAAGGGACGAATTTCAATAAATTGGACTTATCACACGATGCGTGGCAATTCTGCTGCACTGTGTAGGTGATTGGAGCGGTTATAATGTATCATTATGTTGCATAATGCATCTTACACCCTCCTTAGTTGAATTCTGTGGGGTATGGGCTCTGTCTCAAAATGGTATAAAATTCTCTTATCTGTGGCGCAGAAAAGTAGATGTAGCTCTCCTGCAGGAGACTCACCTTATTGATGTGGAGGTAGATGCTTTGAGACAGATGGAGTGGTCGTCGGCTATATGTCAAATCCTATTCATCTTACGCCTGGGGTACACTTATATGGATTAGGCTGGAGACTCCCTTGGATGTCATTTTGGAACACATCAATAGAGCTGGGAGGTATGTCTTCCAACTGGGATTTCTAAATGGTGCCAAATGAATGCTGGGCAGCATACACATGCCAAACATTGACCAAACTCAATTCTACAAATCCCTCGCCCACTGCTGCCGCTTGCACCAGACATACCGATGCTTATGGGGGAGAGACTACAACATCATTGCAGACCCGAACCTGGATAGATCTGACCCTCCCCTCCAGGACTCTCCGAAGGTGAAACTATCGACTGAGTTCCTGGGATGGTGCTCACACGGGTTTTTTTTTTGGGGGGGGGTGTTTTATGTTGTGCGAACTAGATCACTGAGTCACCCACCTGACTGCACTGGAAAATGGCCTGGTGGGTATGGAGCGCTCCCTTACCACAGATCCGCCAGTACGCCCTAGATTATTAGTGCAAAGGGATGAGGTTGTGGTATTCACAAAGTAACTTCGGTCCCTCATTCGGAGGGACTACATGGACAGCTCATACACTGAGGGTGGGCAGGTAGGCTGTTTGCCTGGTTGATCCACGAGGACCAGCATAGCCATGCCACCACCCAAATTAAGCATAGCCTGGGTCACCTAGTGTTCTCACAGCATGAAATACTTGATGTTTTCACATCATACTACCAGGACTTGTATGGGTTCTTGGATGGAGCACAGCTCTCATGGCTGAGCGTAGAGGACCAGGAGGCCCTGGGAGGTTCCATCTTAGAGGAAGAGATCAAGGCTCTCATAGCAGACCTAGCTAGGGGCAAAAGACCGGGCACCAACGCCTACCAGCTGGGTTTTATCAGCCTTATTCTGGAGACTTGAACCCCAGACTAGCCGCGCTTTATGCCCACTTGTTGGAAGTGGGGCACCTGCCGGCTACCACCCGGGAGGCCCTCATTGTTTCGGTGCCCAAAGGAGAGAGCATTGCACCAAATTGGGTGCATACAGACATTTATCGATGTTAATTATTAACTACAAAATACTGAGCAGAACATTGGCGTGGCAGCTGCATGACTACCTTGCTACACTTGTTCATCGCGATCAGAATGGGTTCATTGCACAGCACAACCAACATCCGCAGATTGTTTCGCCTAATGCATGAGACACTGGGAGAATACACCCGGGGTGCTCTGGCTCTCTCATTGGATTTGCGGAAGGCCTTTGACCCCGTAGGCTGGCCTACTAGCAAGAGGTGATGCGGAGAAAGAAATTGAGACCCGATGTGTTACACTGCTTTATACAGATGTGTGGGCTGGGGTGAAGGTGGGTGGCGGCATCTCCGAATCCTTTGGGGTCCATAGGGGAACACGCCAGGGTTGCGCCTTTCCCCAGCGCTCTTAAGGGTGGAACATTTTGCTAGTATGAGGATTGAGGGAATTTCCTGGGGTTACTATTACGAGATGAAGTGCATATTGTGTCCCAATACGCAGAAGATATGTTTATTTATCTGCCTCACCCAGACTTTGGTAAACCCTAGTGCATGTCCATGATGGGGGGGCTGGGTGAAGCCTCAGTCCTTAAAATCACCTGGAAGAAGACCTATGCCTTCCCACTGTTTCCTCGTTCGGTATATGTGCCTAGTGCTGTTTCGAATCGACACATCCAATGGCTGCTGACTCAGCTGAAATCTTTGGGGTTGCTTATATTCCATAGCAAGGAGGACACGTGGGAAGCAAATCTAGGGGCCGCTCTGAGGGCATTTAGAGGCTGTGTTCAATTCTGGCATTCTCTAAAACTCCCCATTTTGGCTAGAGTTGCTCTTCTCAAGTTGGTGGTTGTTGGAAATGGCCCTTTTTGCAGGGTCACCCCTAAACTTTTTGCCTGCCTCCTGTATTTTTTCTGACCTGTTTCTGTTGGTTTTATGACTCTGGGCACTTTACCACTGCTGTTCAGTGCTAAAGTGCATATGCTCTCCCTTTGTAAATATGACTATGTGAATTGGTATATCCCTGATTGGCTTATTTGGTTTACCTGTTAGTCCCTAGTAGTGTGGCCTGTGTGTGCCCAGGGCTGGTAAACCAAATGCTGCTGGTGGGCCTGCAGCACTGATGTGTGCCACCCACAGAAGCAGCTTGTAAAGTGTGTCTCAGACCTGCCACTGCAGTGTCTGTGTGCAGTCCAGAACTGCCATCTTGGCTGTGAAGTGCACCCACTTCCCAGCCCCTGAACCTTCCCTTGGCATCTTGTAAGTCACCCCTATGGTAGGGTGCATTGTATGTGTAAGGTAGGACACGCCTTGCTGTGTGTAGCATGTCCTGGTAGTGAATTATGCCCCATTTCGTTTTTCACTACTGTAAGGCTACCTGTTCCTCATAGGCTAGAATGGGCAGTTTGACTATTACATTCTATAGTCCTAAATGACCCCAGGAACATGGTAGAAAAACGAATTTAGTATGCCTGAGCTCAGAATATTAAAATACATCTTTTAGTGAAGTTTATTTTTATATTCTGTGTTTGAAAATACCACTTTTAGAAAGTAGGTATTTTCTTGCCTAAGCCTTCCAGTGTGCTCTGCTGTTATGTGTATTGGCTGTCTGGTTTTAGAGGGGCAGGGCAGGCTGAGTCAGACCTGGGTTGAATAGAAGATCTGCATTTAGAGTGTGGGGAGGGGTGGCTCCTTGACCTGAATAGGGCTGTGCCTGGCAAGGTGAATGCTGGCTCCACCTCCTACTGTGTGTCTGCTAGCAGACCCCCTCTTTCTGAAAGGAAGAATGCAGCCTGGTAAACAAAGTGCTCCAGGCCTGAGCATAACTGGTTCTGGCTAGGTTCAGTGACTTGTAGCTTCTGAGAACAAAGACTTTTGGGGTATAAATATCTGTGCTCAAACCCCTACAATTTGTATTGCTTTTGGATCTGGAGAGGAAACTCTGTCCGTGCCACTGGAGGAATCTGCAGGAAGTGACTGTCCTTGTGCTTGTGTGTTTTTCTTGCACTGGCCTGCAGCAGTGACCACTGGACCTTAGAAGAGAGAAAAGGACTTTTGAGAGAACTTTTATTTTTGTTAGAGCAATTACCCAAGGGCTAGGAAAGAGCTAGCCTCCTGCTGGAGTCTCAGGCACATCAGACTCCACCACCAACCTCCTGCTTCCTCCCTGCGAGGATTGCTATCTGCTGATGAGGCTCCTGTGAGTTCCAGGGCCTCTAGTTTGCTTCAGAGAAAAGAGTGCTGGAAATCGACGCTAACGCAACTTTGCGAGCCGCTGCAGCCGAGAGCGCTGGAAAAATCCTCGCGCTGCTGCCGCTGAGTGCTCGCAACACGAAACCATCGCTAACGCCTCTTTGCGAGCCGCTGCAGGCGAGACGCGCTGGAAAAATCATCGCGCTGCTGTCGCCGAGCGCTCGCAACCCCTAAAGAAATCATCGCTTCAAGACATCGCATTGCGGACGCCGTGCGTCCGCCATTTTCATCGCATCGCACCGGATTTCGTCGCTCCCTCGCGGAGCGCCATTTCTTCGCATCGCAACAAGATCGCACACGCAACAGGATCGTCGCATCGTCTTCGCGGCAAGGCCTCAGCGCATCGGCGGCGTGAAGAAGTTTGTCGCATCGTCTCCGCACGCATCAGCAGATCGGCGCATCATCCTCCCTTGCGGCAAGGATTTTAACGCATCGCCGGCCTCGCGTGAGGAAATTCATCGCTAACACTTCTTTGCGACATTTTGTTGGTTTTGCTACTGAATACAGGTACTTTGTGAGAAAGGGTCGCAGAGACCACTGCTTTGGATTTGAACCTTATTGTTGCAACCTTTGAACGAGAAAGGGGCGCAGAGACCCCTGCTTTGAATTTGAACCTTATTGTTGCAACCTCTGAACGAGAGAGGGGCGCAGAGACCCCTGCTTTGAATTTGAACCTTACTCTTGCAACCTTTGAACTATCTTTGACAGTCCTTCAACAGCTATCCTATTTTTGACAGTATTGTGGCTTTTACAGTTATTGGTCTTGTGATAAATCTGCCTTTATATAAAGATACTTATTTTTTTATAACTACTTGTGTGGTGTCCCTTTGTAGTGTTCCTCACTGTGTTTGGTCATAAATGCTTCACACACTGCCTCTGAGATAAGCCTACCTGCTCGTTCTACGTTACCACAGGGTTGAGCAGGGGTATTAAAGAGGGTAGCCCTCTCACTCTGACTTAGGAAGAAGGGTCCCTACTTGGACAGTGGCCAGCCATTGCCAACTAGAGACCCCCATTTCTAACAGTGGTCCTTCCCAGGGTCTTGGATACCTTTACTAACCTATTGTTTTGGATCCCCAAAAGTTAGTTTCAGGCCTTTGATGTCTTGCTCTGGGGAATTAGTGTGGGAATGGGGGAGAAACAGTGTGTCCCTTGCCACTCTGCACAGACCTACCAGAAGAGGTGGTCTAGGTGTTCCTGATATGGAACTATACTTCCTCTGTGCCGCTGCAGTTGCTGGCTAGGTGGCTGGCGGGAAGATATACGCAGGATCTTGAAGGGTTTGCTGAGCCCCAAAGCGGTGGTGCTCTTGTTGCTTGGATTCTGGAACGAGTTATTCAAGTCTCTCCACCATCACGGCTTTTGAATTTTGCAATGAGGTGTTGTAAGGCTCTGGTTGCTAGATTGCATCACCTTTTGCTCTATGCCCCTGTGATGCCACTGCTCGGACTGCCCACCTGCCTGACCGCATAACTCACGGAATGGAGACTGGAGCAGTGGCTCTAGGCGGGAATAGAGACCGGGGGTGGGGGTGGGAGTGACTGCTAAGCAGAAGACACTTTGCGTACACTAGACACCCTGATGGAGGACACTGGTTTTCCTGGCGCCCTGTTCCTCCCCTATGGGGCTCTAGGGGCAGCCATGGTGAGCTTATTGGCTGGTAGCCCGACAGAGCCCCGTACGCACAAGCTACTGCAGGTCCTCTAAACTTTTGAGCATGGGCGTAAGTTGGTATTGTGGCTATAGAAATCGCCACTGGATATGGCCACAGAAGAGCTGCCATGTAGACAAGAGTGGTGGGAGGATGCCTCGGATAGGAGGCTCCAGGATGGGGAGTGGAGGTTGGCTATGGAACAAGTCCACAAGATCTTATGCAATGCTCTTTAAACTCTCTCAATTTAATTATTTGCATACCACCTATCTGACTCCCCACAGAATAAATATCATGTGGCAGACCGACCAGATGCAGTGCCCAAGATTTGCCTTGAGAGACACTGTGTTCATACACATGGTTTGGGAATGCCTTAAGATTAAGCGTTTTTGGAGTGCAGTTGGTAGCTGATGTAGAACGTACACTGGGTAGAAAATGTCGGCACCATGGAACCTTGTCTGTTGTGCATCTATCCACGGAATAGGAAGGCAACAGTGAGTGATAGATTTCTAGACCAAGCAATGGTTTTGGCAAAAAGGGTAATCATCCCCCATTGGAGATTGCGAGAGTGTTCTCTACACCCTCATTGTCGCTCCTCTCTGGAGCTTTGGGCTAGGGCAGAAGCTTCAGCGCTGTGGAATGAGGAGAGGAAGTGCGGAGGCAGCCTATTCCAGTGCTCTGGGTAGATGTGATGGAGGCATTCCTCACCAGGGGGTCTGCTGAGTTTAGTGCACACACGTTTATAAGACACTACTTTTGCCTGCTACGTTACGAGTTGTGGTTTTACGTTTATGTAAATGTTACCTTCTATACAGGTTTGAGCTAAGAGCGGCATCCACCCTGGGTGGAGCTGAGTTAATACTGAATATTATGGTCCTGTGATTAGGTGTCTGTTTCCCTGATTGTAGACCTTGATGATGGTGGATATTTTTGCATGCCTTCTCTTGCTGATGTTAATGTGTGTATTATAGGGCGTGCCTGCCCTGAACTGCCACTGTACTGGAAGAAACGTTAATAAAGAAATATTTGTTTTAAAAAAATTGATTTGCAGTCTTGTCTTAACTAGTTTTGGACTTTTTCCCCTTAGGATTCCCCATTTTGCTTTTTGACATGGTCACCTGAGCAAATCTGTCAATATTATCATCACAACTCCTTAAACCCGATGGAAATCTTAAGTCCTCTGTGTCCATTCCAACCCTATAAATTAGGTTAAACAGTCTGGTTCCTGAAGATTAAAACCTGAGAATCATCCCTCACCTCCGACATGTAATCTCCAGCTCCTTTACTGTTACCAGAAAAACTTAGAGGGCAAATTTGAACTTGGGTTTTCGGCTCCTTCAATCAGAGAATGAACATTTCTACAATATAAACACCAGTTTTTAGGTCGAGCCTTCGAGACCTTTTGTGTATATACTTTAGTATATACTTATGTGTATGTACTTTGTGGGCTCTGGAGATAAGCCCTAGGGCTTGTCTGCTTCCGCTTAGGGACTTTTTTTCTGTTCAACTGCTTCTATTTAACTGTCTTGATAGAAAAAGACCAATAGAGTTCAGTAAAATACCAGAATTGCTTTCTGCTGAGGGACTTTTAAAAAAAAAAAAAAATTCTGGGAACTGCCTCTATTTAACTTTCTTGATAGAAAACAACCAGCAGGCGTCAGTAAAATACCAGAATCACTTTAGCATTCTCTAGATTCCAGTCCATAGAAAATGTCTTCCCACGAGCACCTGTAGACAATATTTTTTTCAAATCTTGTATTTTCAGTGATATGACCACCGAAGGCCCTGATTTTATATTAAAAACAGAGCTTTGGACTATACCATTTCCCGCTGAAAGGCAATATTTCTCTCCATGTGTTCCCATACCTGGCGTGTCACGCAGTTTGGTGCTTACTTTCCCTCCATGTTAAAGAACAGTAGATGTTTCAGCACCCAGGCTAATGTGCTGCATAGCTAAATACATATAAGGTCCCAAAGGCGAGACCGATTGCATTGCAAATGCTTGTTAATATGGCACCTGCTGCTTCATTGCCCTGTAAATAAGAAGTTTCTGTTCTGCACTCAGTTATATTTGGAGTTGTCAACTCGCAGGGTCTGTTCCCATTCACTTTCAGGCTGCACAAAGCATGAGCAGGTTCCTCAACCTACTCTAGTCTCTCACCGTGGTATCAATTGCAGGGTTTCTGTTCAGTGAGTTGCTTCTTGAAACTAGACTTTTCTCAGTTCATCAAATTAAGTTTTCAGAGTAGTATTCAACAATCTGTAGCGTCATTATTCTTAAGGCTGAAATCACTTGCAGTGATCTTACTTGTATATCTCCATTTAATCTGATTTACCTCTAATTTAGTCTTGTACAATAGTTCACGTTTTCTACATGCCAAGATGCTCCTCTCTGGAGAAAATACTCTGCTTTGTATCCTCTAATAAATACAATCTGAGTGTCCTAAATTACGATCAGTGGTTTATTCAGTTGAAAAACAAATGACAATTGACTATATAAATGAGTTCAATTTAAATTCTTCAGATGTAATAAATATTGAAAATGGGTGTCCTGAAAATTAGGCTGGTTAGACATTCCTGATTTCAGGATGATTTTGTTTTCTGGAGTTATTTGACTCACTAGGTCAGAACCACTACTAAAGGTATTGCTGTTAAAATATATTGGGGCACCCGCTTTGCTTTTGTAGATGCTTCCTAGCCTACTGACGTGCTTTGGAAGGATCTCAGTGATATACTTATCTTGCCAGAACCAAGGACAGTAGGAGCAGTTGGTAATTTACAATAATTGGGTATGTTGAAAAGAGGTTCCTAAAGTAGTTTTGGCGATATAGTGCTATATTTGAGTATGTATAAATTTCTTTACTTGTGATCCAGTGTGACCCTTAATTCTTGCACCAGGGACCAGGAAACTCATCACACATAAACCACTTACCAAATAACGGGGCCCATCACACAATACCCATAAATGATCCCTGAAGACGGACGCTGGATTTAGGGGGGTATAATTTGTCAGTTTATGTATGTACACAGTGCTATACTTCACATTAATAGCATATTTTGCATATTCCTAGCTATTCTTAATATCAAATCTCTTCCTTTGGTCGATGGACCATTAGTTGAGAAGTTGATGGTGACTATGACTAAATAAACAGTTTAACACTAACTAAATAACCACAAAGTCATTTGTCAGGTTAATAATTTTATCTCATTAATAATGAAATGCTCGTATTTCAGATTGTCAGTGCAACACACAAGACCGCACTCGAGCACAATTTATCACACAATGCAATCAAAATGAACCATTGACTCGACATCAAAGCGTGCATAGGAATAGGGGGAAGAGAAGGTACAGCGGAAATACTTTGCTAGAATATATTGCGAAATTAAAACATTGAGGAGGGTGATACCCACTGAAGAATCAAGAAAAACCACCACCTTGGCCGAGGCTGTGGCAGGGGTCCCCTGAGATAGGCTCAGAGGACAAAGTTGACAGGACAGGTGCAGCTAAGTCTTGCAGTAAACTGACGGACCGAGATGATCTCCCAATCTATCTTCCTTTGGTCTAGTTCTCCTCGGATGCAGTCTCCTCCCGAGCACTCCCGCAACGTCTCTCGTACCTAACCTGAATGATAGATGATCGATGACTTCTCATCTCACGTCACTTCTCTGCTCTCATCGGGTCTCTCTCACGCCCAAAATGGGACATCAATTATACCCTAATTCCTGGCTCACTACTCTAAAATGTTGCAGTTTCAGTAGAAACTCGGGCTGAGATTGGTTGGCACAGGCCTGGGTAGGGTATCCTCACCAGGTTCTTATCACAAATCCACCCTATACTGGTTTTAACAAAGGAAGCGTTAAGGCTAAATACAGACATATATTACTAATATCAATAGTTATACAATTTGCAACATTCTTGCATCTAATGTAATTATGACATCCGCATCGCATTCAAATTGCACGCAGAGATGGCAGTTCCCACAGTCTCGGTCACATCTTGGCACGTAAACAATAGGACACAAGTCAATGTAGCCTTCACACGGGTTACATCAGCTGGTGCGCTCGGCCGTTCATGAGAAGGCAGACCATTCGGCGCATGCGTTGTTCATACAGGCCAGGACAACCACATGCTGGCTGACAAGAGGCCATTTTCGTGCAGGCCCAATCGCATACTACAGTAAAACACAAGCGAATATTAATTCATGAAATAAACCTATTATGTTTACCTCCCACCATTTTAATACCCTGTATTAATTGTTACCTAGCGAAAGCTATTAATTTATAGCGCCTTTTCTGTTATTCGTGCACAACATGCAAAATGTGCAATGTACAATATGACATAAACATGCACTAGTACGATTTTCCAAAGCGCAAACCGTAAATACGTGCTCATAACACCATGCTCTAGTATATTAGGTATCTTTTTATGCAATGCGTTTGCCCCATGTCTGTGTGTAAATTCAAGGTTGGTTAGTCCATGCGGTTAATGCATATTATGGGGGTACTCCATTTCATGAGGGTGCATTTTTGCCAACCTCACTCCATCAATCCCCCCTTTGATGGTTTACCATCACAAAATACCCAAACATACAGTTTGTCAAGTTATATAGCTGTTATTGTGTCTTCTGGCCCTTGCTCCTTATATTTTACATATAATTTCTCTTTAAAATCTTCCAATTCTATTTCATCTATCTCTCTTCCTTTCTTTTTGTTCTTTACTTAATTTTCTTTCTTTCTTTACGTCTTCTCTTCATACAAATATATATGATTCTCATTATTAATATTATAACAGCTATAGAAACGATTGGCACCATTACCTTTCCTACTAAGGAACTACCTATAGAAGAAAACCAATTACCTATAGCAGAGAAACTTACTAAATCTCTCCCAGGCACCGTCAACCTCCAGTTGGGTTACTTCCTTATGCAAATATGTAATATTCTGAATGTATCCCTCAAGATTCTTACTTTTATCTGGAATATAAGTGCAACAATGTTGAATTTTCAGCATTTCACAGACTCCACCCTCTTTTGCCAATAATATATCCAGGGCAAGTCGATTTTGCATAACCATAGATCTCATGGCAACCATTTCAGTGTCAACCATCATGAATCCTCCAGCAGTATCCGTTGATAAACGATCAACCACTGTGGACAATTGTCGAATTTTATGTGCATTCAATGTAACCCCAACTGCAGGTATCAATGCTCCAAATATATCACCTACAATTTCTGAAAATCTTGCTCTTTTCACACGTGTTAGTCCTTGATTTACTTCATGGATTCCATTTGTGCTTTTGTCTACATGGTATACTTTTGGAAGGACAATCCCAAAATACCAAGTTCCATACCAATGATCTGGTAGCCGATAATAGGCTTTCCTCCCACATACATAATATATTCCTGGGAAAACA
Source organism: Calotriton arnoldi (assembly GCA_963921515.1). Lineage (NCBI taxonomy): Eukaryota > Metazoa > Chordata > Amphibia > Caudata > Salamandridae > Calotriton > Calotriton arnoldi. Next base: position 2,328,166 of record CAWUFW010001550.1, read on the forward strand.
GGGTCAGTTCCTCCCTTTAATCCCCAACCACCAATACTTTTGTAGGTATCTTCGCATTCACTGGAACCAATGAAGTAATTGTTATAGTTAGTCTTTTCCCTACGTAAGCATAATTTTCCCTTCTGAGACCAATCTAGGGCCATTGCAGCATAAGTCTCGCCTTTTTCATAATTGCCTTCTCTGAAAGCCCAAGGTGGTGACTGTAATTTCTCTTCAACAGCTTTTCTTTTAAACTTAGCCCTTCTCTCTTCCACCATCTCTAAAAAGATCTTCTCCTCTTGCTTCAACTCACAGGTTAAATTATTCTTATAAGCGTACTCTAAATCTAAGGGCTTGGTTGTCAGGAAAAAATCTCCCAAGACATGTGCAGGTGCTACCTTATTTAACTCTGGTACTACAGGGACTTCAGAAAAGATTGTATCTACATTGGAATAATAGCAATCGAGTTTACCTGTTCTATATAACAGACTAGTCAAGACACTACAAGATACACCATAGGTCAAAGGAAGGTGATATGTCACACCCTCCGAGACAGACGAAGGTAGCTGCATACACACATAAGTCACTCGCATCCATGGTCTCAACATACTCATAAAGTAATTTGGTAAAGACATTCAGTGAAAAGTCATTAATTGATCTATCATGATGAAGACTACAAGCATCTATCTGATCCGGGTGAGTAATAGGATTTTGCTTAATGTCAGTGTTTACTGTTGGACTTGTTAAATTGCTACAACGGGGTGTATCTTCTTCTACCAGATGTAGAGGTATTACAATTGTTAGTATCAACCAAAACACTATTAATATACTGGTACAACACAAACGAGCTTTATACCACCTACGCATAAAACTACATCTGTCTCGTTACTTGTGTATCTGCCATAGTAAAATTTTTAAACTAGAAGTAATTCTAATGGATTCTTCAAACCAAAAAAAAAAATCTACTTCAATGTATCTAATAGATTCTAAAAAATTCAAAAATATGTAGTGTGATCCCACACTTCAAAGGCTTTCTTTTTTACCCCTTCTTTTATTTTAACTAATCCAATTTTCCAAGACTTCTTCTGGATCTTCGGAAATTTTCTTCAATTGTCAACGTTGCACCTTAATTTATTTACAGTCTCTTTAAAGTGGATTTAAATCGGTTTCATCAACCTGCTTGTTGTCAGTGCTGTCTCTTCCTTGGCTTGGATCTGTTTCTTCAATCTCCTCTAACACGATGTAGGTCCATTCAAGCGACTTGAATTTTTGGTTTTGTTTCCTCACTTTTTGGTCGCAGCACTGATTCTTCATCTGATTCCCCCTGTTCTATCTGACTTGAAACTTTACTTATCTGCTCTGGCCTATTCTCTGTTCTTTTCACTACCCTGTATTTCAGTCTTTTAGCTCCACTTGGCCAATGGTTGTCTTTTCTTTGTCCTTTTTGGTTGAACTACTTCACCTTCCTGATCTATTTCTTACGTTCGTTTCTTTGCACCTATTCTGTGTTTACTTCTTCACTTTCTTTTTCTTTTTCTGTGCTTCTTTCACCCATCTCTATTCTAAACTTTTCCTCACTATCTAAATCTGGGTTTTCTTGTTAAACAGCAGTTTCTTCAGTCCCAGTATCTGGTGCCCACTCTACTCGACTTGTGCTAGGCTGTTCATCATCAAACTGTTTTTCAGAGTGTTTGTTTAGACTCACCACATTCAGAGTCTATTGCTCTAGACTCGCCAGCCTCTGGCACTTCGGCTCCTGATTCCGAGCTTGGACTTGAGATCTCCAGATACCGCTCTACTGGTCTTTCAGGTGGACTTGGGACTCGCCGAGTGTGACTTGCATGGATCCAATTTGGCAAGCCAGCACACTTTACTGCTGTAGTTGTCACCAATATGATCTAATACGGTCCTTCCCAGCGGGGTTGTAAGCAAGTTTTTCTTCGATGCCTTTTCACATGAACCCACTCACCAGGGCTCAGGTTATGGGCTTGAGTCTGCTGGGTTGTGGTCGCATCCACTCCAACCTGATGAAACACAGAACGCACCATATCAGCTAACCCTTTGCAATAATCAAGGATGAGATCATCAGATATATTCATCAATTTGTTGGCAGGTATAAATGCTTGTCTCATTGTTCTTCCCATCAGGATTTCATGAGGACTCAATCCAGTCTTTTTATCTGGAATGCTTCTGAGACTCATCAAAACTAGGGGTAAAGCGTCAGGCCAATTCAGTGCTGTGGATTGACACTTTCCCCAACCTATTCTTGATCGTGCCATTTATCTGCTCTACTATTCCAGAAGCCTCTGGACGATAGGCACAATGAAGTTTGGGTTGAAGGCTCAATGCCTCACAAATCAGTCGGATTGTCTCACTAGTGAAGTGTGTTCCTTTATCCGTTTCCATAGTGACTGGAAAACCATACCTAGGGATAAATTCCCTCAACAGAAGTTTTGCCACTGTCAAACTATCATTCCTCCTTGTGGGATAGGCTTCCACCCAACGGGAAAACAAACACACAATGACTAACACATACTTGAGCTTGTTACACGGGGGTAACTCGATAAAATTAAGTTGTAGTCTGGTAAAAGGACCTCCTGCTCTCCCTATTGTTCCCAGACTAACAACTGTCTTTCTTCCTGGGTTTAGCTGTTGGCACGTCGGGCATCTTTGGCAGAGACTTTCTGCAATGGTGCTAAACTTGGGACTATACCACGTTTGTTTGAATGATCTGACCATAGCATCTCGGCCAATGTGTGTTATTCCATGATACATCCTTGCCATGTGAGAGAGTAAACTGTCTGGCATGACTGGTCTCCCATCAGTGTACAACGGTACATCATCTGCTCGTCTCCCACATCCTGCTTTTTCCCCATTCCTGTTTCTCCTCTTCACCTGCCTCTTCCTGCAATTGTCTCACTTCATCCCATGTTTCAATGGTGTTAGTAAACATAAGTTGACAAACCGTACTTTCTTTTGCTTTTCCCCGATTTATGGAAGTCTGATTCTTTGCACTATATTGTGCTACTTGGTCAGCAAATCGGTTGCCTTTAGTCACATAATCATCTCCTGACTTATGTGCGACACATTTGACCACTGCGATTCGTTTTGGCAGTTGTAATGCTTCAAGCAATTCTTTTACAAATTGGCTATTCTTGTTGGGGGACCGCGAAGAAGTCAGGAATCCCCTCTGCATCCATAGCTCCCCAAAATCATGCACAATGCCGAAGCCATACTGGCTATCTGTAATTATAGTCACTTTCAGACTTCTTCCCAATTTGCATGCTCTAATTAGAGCTATCAACTCGGCAACTTGTGCAGATTTTACCCTTTTTAGACAGGATGCTTCCAGGATTGCCGCTACAGTACAGACGGCACAGGCAGAACTCAAGACACCAGTTTCAGTTCGTAAACATGATCCATCAACAAACATCACACAATCCGATTCATCAAGGGGAACGTCCTTAATATCAGGACGGGGCTTGGTGCAAAATTCAGTTACATCCAAACAATCATGCTCTGTCTCATCTCGGACTTCTTCATCCAAAGCATCTGGCAATAATGTGGAAGGATTCACATTCGGGCATCTCACTATCCACTGCCCACAATATCCAACCACTCCCAAGAACATTCGCACCTCTCTCTGAGTTGTGGGGGGTTTCATGTCTCTGATCACTCTGATACGCTCTGATGTTACCTTTCTGACTCCCTTCTCAATTTTGTGACCTAAGTACTGGACTTCTTGCTTTCAGAATTGCAATTTTGCAGGGGACACTTTATGTCCACCTTCTGCCAAATGGTTCAGTAAGGCAATAGTATCTGTAATACAGGCTTCTCGGGTCTTTGATGCCACCAGTAGGTCATCAATATACTGAACCAGAACTGATTTTTCAGACATTATCAAACCTTCCAGGCACTTTTTCAGGATCTGGTTAAAGATCGAGGGACTCTCAGTGTACCCTTGAGAAACTCGGCACCATGCCAAAACACGGTCTCCGAACCGGAAAGCAAATAAAAACTGGCTATCCGGATGCAAGGGAATAGAAAAGAATGCATGACAGATCAATCACTGTATACCATTCCATATCATGTGGGATTTGATAGAGAATCACTGCTGGATTCGGTACAACTGGGCAACGAGGCACAACAATTTTGTTCACCTTCCTCAAATCTTGCACTATTCTATATGTTCCATTTGGCTTTTTCAGTCCCATAATAGGTGAATTACAAGGACTGCCCATTATTTCTTTCAGAATTCCTTGCTCAATCATTTGATCAATTACAGGAGCTACTCCCGCAATTACTTCTGGCTTCATTTTATACTGCGGTGTATTTGGATAGGTAGCACCGTCTTTCACTGTAATTTTAATCGGGTCTATTTCTCTCATTAAACCAATCTTTTGTCCTGTGAAATCCCACACATCTGAATTCACTACCTTCATCAGTTCTTCAGGCACTTTTATCTGTAAGAAGTGAAAATAACTCATTCACTTCTGTCCCTTGCTTTGCTAGCACCATTTTAAAGGAGACATCCTCATCAGGTGTCTGGAATGCAATACCATCCGGTGTGCAGTAAATGGTGCAGTTCATTTTGCATAGCAAGTCTCTTCCTAACAAATTCACTGGGCTCAAATCACACACCACAAACCGATGCATGTCTTTAAATGGACCAATGTGCACTTCGATTGGTTTAGTAACTGGAGTTCTAATCTGTCTATTTGAGACTCCTACAACTTGGATAGGCTCTCCCGAGAGGGGTAGGTTTGGAATTTCTGCTGCTCTCACAGTAGAACGGGTAGCACCAGTGTCCACAAGAAAGGTGATATCATTACCTTCCACTTTTCCCTCAACAAATGGACCTGACTGATCTACTTCTAGAGTAGCGCCAAGCACGCACTCTTCCTCCCCCCTCAGGCTCAGTCATTGATACGAATCAGTCACTTCCATCACATTGCATCCAAAATTGGGGAATCACATTTGTGTTAGTATTTTTACCAATCTGGTCTCCTGTGAAATCCTGTATCCGCACTGTATCTTTGAGCATTTACACCATGTGGCAAAGGTGGTTGCGGGACCTGAAATTGGGAAGTAACTACCTGCTGTTGCTGCGGCTGCTGCACACTCACCTCATTCTGCACCTGTGGAATTAAAATTTGATTTCCTCCATTAGTTCTCTGCACTGATCTACACTCATTCTTCCAGCGTCCGTACTTCCCACACGCATGACAGGGAAATTTCTTTTTCACATCTTTTGTTCATCTGTCCCCTACCTCTAACTCCACTGGGTCTTTGGGCATTCTGACTAACTCCTCCTATTTGATTTGTGGGCTGAAAATTTAACTGGGCTTCCTGCTGCTCTGCTACCTTTACTTGCGCCCACATCATTTTTTCTTTTAATTTACGATGACGGGACTCGATATCATCACTACAATACTTCGCATATCTCAGGATTTCATCAATTGTTTTAGCCTGCCAACACACAGCATGTGTTGCTGAATCATCTGACTAATCTCAGGTCTCAATCCATACACAAACCTATACACAAAGTGACCCATGTCTTTGTCTCCAATGTTCTCAAAACCACGATACTGCTTTAAAACCTGCAACAATCTCTCATAGTATGCATGCACAGATTCTTTCGGCTCTTGTGTAGTTCTGTCTATTTTTACCCAATCAGTTTCCTTAGGGGAAATTTTACTTTTCAGGAAAGTAATCACCTGATTGTACTTTCTCATCACCTCTTCTGAAGGTGCTCCAGTTTTAGAATCTCTGGGGTATTCTTCTTTTGGCCAATCAACTGTAATCTTACATTCTGTCCATAAATCTGCAGGAACAACAATTTCAAACAATCCATCTAAATCTTTCAGCAACACTTTCGAGACTTTCACAAACCTCTCAACTTGCTTGTACCACTCAAATGGCTTTTCTCTCAACCTGGGGAAATCATTTGTAAAAGTCACTATATACTGTCTGGACCACGGAACATGCACATAACCTCCTCCTGGAACCTCTCTCATGGGACATTCAAGAGCTACGTTTTCAGCTTCCCTCACTGGAAGTAAAGGTACTTCCTTTGCAGCTACTTCTTCTTTCTTCATTATCCATCTATCCTTCCATCTTTCCACATCTCCCCATTTTCTCAAAACAACCATTAACTCTTTTATCTGCAATCGTCTACCAGACGTGTTCATGTTCTGTCTTTTTCAGTAAAATCCACTCTATACGTCTTCTGCAACACTTTTGATTTCCCTATGTCTACTCCTAATTCAGCAGCAGCTTCCATTAACCTCTCATGCATATGTCTGGCTTTCCAGGTAATACTCTGACACAGATACAACAGTTCTTCATCTTGATAGGTCTTTAACCTGTCTGGACTTATGGTCCCAAGAATCATCTCTTCCAGATCTACTCTCAACTTACTCACATCTATAGGTTGTGGCTGTTTTTTTCTCCTTTGTAACCCTTTCACCCAATCATCTAACTCTTCAGGTGACAGACCCATTGAAACTTCACTTCTCGGGATTTCCTCCAGCTCTATTCTTTTGGATCTAACTGCACTGCTCCTCTTGGTGTTTCATTTACTGTTAAATTAGTCGAAGGGGTTGACCTAGTTGCTGTAATGGGCTGTCCACTCTGAACATTTACAGTGGTAATTTTACTTCTAGCTCAAGTTACGGTAGTATTTAGTGGGATAGTCAAGGAAGGCTCTTGGATAAGCCCGTTTTCAAATACAGGTATTGCTGGACCTATTGTTACTGGCACAGTTATTGCATCTATCTTCATATTCATCTGATTTAATTTTTCAACTAATTCTTTGGTTTTTATTGTCAATTCTGCTTCCTTTTCCTGCACTACATTTCTTATGGTTGGAACTGGCGTTGTTTGAGGTGTCATAGGGGTTTCTATTGACGGTGCATTTGGTGTCACCGTAGCCGGATTTTCCTGTTAAGGGGGTGGTCGTTTAACTAGGATATCATCCAGCAGCTCGTCATCAGATTCATTCGGGTTATATCCATATCCTAATGGCTCTGTATGTTTCTTTTTCTCCTTGCATTTGCTTCCTGCAGTCTCTCCTACAGTTAAAACTGGATACAACCCATCAGCTAGATCTCCATTTCTCCATCTCTTCATTCTGTCCTCATGCCTTTCATTATGAAATCTTCCAAACATGAATCCGTAACTTCTGCCACCTCTGTCTTTCCCTTTCATACAATTCATCTTCCCATTCCACTAATGCTTCAAACTGTGTTGGTCTGGGTCTTGGATCTAATGCCATCATTTTCTCTCTCAAATTGCGCAATACTGCCAAATTAAAAGAACCATGTTCCGGAAAAGCTAGCACACCTTCCTTCTTCGTATATTATATCCAATTTTCTAACCAAATGCATGTGTGATAACCATACTTCAACATCATATAAGACGCTGGTGACTTCGGTGGAGGGATAGGAATTCCCTCTCTCGTTATTATGGTTTTGTCCTTTTTAAAGAACTTTCTGATTTTACCAAATAAAGTCAATTTCTCCTTTCTTGGTTGTTCGAAATACATTTTTGCCAATTACCAACAATCTTCACTCAAAATCCTTTACTTAATCTTTGTCAACACAATCCGCTCTAATTCACCAATCAAATTCCTTTACGTCTCTATGCACCTGACCAGTGTCAGCACAACACACACTAACTCTCCAATCAGAGCTCTCTACGTCTCTGCTATTCTAGCCAATGCCAGCGCGGCTCACACCAATCAGAGCTTACATTGTCTCCGCAGTCTGACCAATGCCAGCGCTGCTTTTTGTGACGTCGGCCTCTCCTCTTATTGCTGACCCTCCCTTTTACAAAATTATCTGCACTTTTCTAAGTTCTTTTTCTTTACAATAGCTTGTTAGTCACAACATAAAACAATACCACGTCTGTTTACTAAATAAAGAGGTAGTTTTTCACTTTTTTAAAGAATTTCCTTTCACTACAGGCAAGCATAACAATTCCGCTATCCTACCCTTCACTCAAGCTAGGGGAGGACCTGTTACTTCTTTAGGGATAAGGCCAAAAAAGTTCACGAGAGGACCTTTGGTTCAAAGGAGGTCTCGCTACTCCTCTGGGGATAAGGCCAAAGTTTCACAAGTGGACCCTTCACTTTTTTTTACACACACATACACTAAATATTCCCTAAGATAACACACAGGTGTTATCGCTGCTTAAACAAACAATGCACCTATTTCCGTGTGATTTCACTTCTCACACTTTTATTCTGCCTTATTTCAGGCTAACTTTCATTGCCGGGATTCCCAGATACCTTTCTGTACCTGTGTTTCCAAAACTACATAGAAATGCGACACTAACTCACTTTACATAGTGTTAAACATATAATCAATGATCAATAAATCACCAAACTAATCGATAATAACCATCAATCTGCTACCAGAGCAACTGATCCAGCGCGACCCTTAATTCTTGCACCAGGGACCAGGAAACTCATCACACATAAACCACTTACCAAACAGCTGGGCCCATCATACATTACCCATAAATGATCCCTGAAGACGGGCGCTGGATTTAGGGGGGTTTAATTTGTCAGTTTATGTATGTACACAGTGCTATACTTCACATTAATAGCATATTTTGCATATTCCTAGCTATTCTTTATTTCAACTCTCTTCCTTTGGTCGATGGACCATTAGTTGAGAAGTTGATGGTGACTATGACTAAATAAACAGTTTAACACTTTAACTAAATAACCACAAAGTCATTTGTCAGGTTAATAATTTTATCTCATTAATAATGAAATGCTCGTATTTCAGATTGTCAGTGCAACACACAAGACCGCACTCAAGAGAACAATTTATCACGCAATGCAATCAAAATGAACCATTGACTCGACATCAAAGCGTGCATAGGAATAGGGGGAAGAGAAGGTACAGCGGAAATACTTTGCAAGAATATATTGTGAAATTAAAACATTGAGGAGGGTGATACCCACCGATGAATCAAGAAAAATCACCTCCTTGGCCAAGGCTGTGGCAGGGGTCCCCTGAGATAGGCTCAGAGGACAAAGTTGACAGGACAGGTGCAGCGAAGTCTTGCAGTAAACTGACGGACCGAGATGATCTCCCAATCTATCTTCCTTTGGTCTAGTTCTCCTCGGATGCAGTCTCCTCCCGAGCACTCCCGCAACGTCTCTCGTACCTAACCTGAATGATGGATGATCGATGACTTCTCATCTCACGTCACTTCTCTCTGCTCTCATCTGGTCTGTCTAACGCCCAAAATGGGACATCAATTATACCCTAATTCCTGGCTCACTACTCTAAAATGTTGCAATTTCAGTAGAAACTCGGGCTGAGATTGGTTGGCACGGGGCAGGGTAGGGTCTCCTCACCAGGTTCTCAACACAAATCCACCCTATACTGGTTTTAACAAAGGAAGCGTTAAGGCTAAATACAGTCATATATTACTAATATCATTAGTTATACAATTTGCAACATTCTTGCATTTAATGTAATTATGACATTCGCATTCAAATCGCACGCAGAGATGGCAGTTCCCACTGTCTGTCACATCTTGGCACGTAAACAATAGGACACAGGTCAATGTGGCCTTCACACGGGTTACATCAGCTGGTGCGCTCGGCCGTTCATGAGCAGGCAGACCAATCGGCGCATGTGTTGTTCATACAGGCCAGGACAACCACATGCTGGCTCAGACGAGGCCATTTTCGTGCACGCCCAATCGCTTACTAAAGTAAATAAACACAAGAGAATATTAATTCATGAAATAAACCTATTATGTTTACCTCCCACCATTTTAATACCCTGTATTAATTGTCACCTAGCGAAAGCTACTAATTTATAGCTGCTTTTCTGTTATTCGTGCACAGCATGCAAAATGTGCAATGTACAACATAACATAAACATGCACTAGTACGATTTTCCAAAGCGCAAACTGTAAATACGTGCTCATAACACCATGCTCTAGTATATTAGGTATCTTTTTATGCAATGCGTTTGCCCCATGTCTGTGTGTAAATTCAAGGATGGTTAGTCAATGCGGTTAATATATATTATGGGGGTACTCAATTTCATGAGGCTGCGGTTTTGCAAACCTCACCCCATCACTTGCTTGCGGTTTTATATAGTGCAGACGTGGCCGAGGGCCTTTAGCGCACTTTCATGTTGTCAAGTAGTTACCGGATTGAGGTCGACCTTGCAAGAACTGCAGTAGTAATTGATTGCCACCAGTAAAGTGCTTCCTGACTCGCGCTGTTTCACTGCGCCCACATCGATGTCTCTGGGAACACCAGCAACTGGGAACTGCTCCACTCCGAACCGCAACAATAACAGCACTGTAATGCGGGAGCAGTTGTTTTATAGGTGCCACCTACTTCCAAAATGACTGCCGTGGTTTTGTGCGGTATCGCGAGATCTCGTAATTCCAGAGCATCCCGCAACATCTTGCTTGGCACCAAGTTTATCAGGATAAATAATGCAAAAGTGTTAAAGTAAGAAACCTAGGACCAGAGATGAAACAACTTGTAGCAGGCGGAAGAGCTATAAATAGCACTGTTCTTCTCTATAGGGTATATGGCAAGAAAGGTAAGTGCCACAATGAGGCTCGTAATCTCTAAAGAATGTAAGCTTTTTAATTGGGCACGAAGGACTGCCTATGTTCTACATAAATGGCAATTTCATTCATAAGCATTATTACTTAAAATGATTCCAGATAATTAGACAATCTTCTGTCTTGTGCCCTACATTTTCCTCAGAAGCATTAGATCATAATTTTTGTCATTTGATCAAATCAAAGGAAAGAAAATAAGTAGAGCAATCTAGTGACCTCAGAAGATATCCTGGCCCTTGGAAGAGACTGGAACCAGATTTGAGAGGTTTTAGTGGCACTCAGCTGCCATCCAGTGAGGTCTTAAGAAGCTTTCAGAAAGAGTAGTTTGGTAGAGAATCCACAGTTTAATAGGAGGAAAAAAGACCGGTGATGAATTGTCAGATGGTGACCAGCCTTTTGGTCCTGGGGGTTTGACCTTTGCTGGCAGGTTTTCTTGTGGTGGTGACCTGCCAAAGGTACGGTGCAATTAAGTGTTTGGTACGTAAACCTGCACTTTTGTCGTTCTCTATCCCCCAGGCTTCCAGAAATATGGCTGCCATGTCCAAACCACCTGCTCTGCAGACTAAGGGCTTTTGAACTTGGATAGGTTAGTATTTAATGATTATTACACAAGGTGACATTGGTGATGCTTGCCATTAAGGCCTTACACAAGACTCTACGCTCTGGATCTATCACAATCTTACATTAATCTGGGTCCTGATTTGCCTTTGCGTTGTAACCTTTTGAAAGGTATTGGATTTCTGTCTGCACTGTATTATCATGTCACCTTTGGTTATCCTGAGGAAAACAAAAAATTAAGTTGATTGCCTGAATTAATCTCAGCCACTAATAATTACTCTGGCCGCAGTGTGGCCCATTGTTATCTGTCCACCACGCCACCTCAGACAGGAAATATTCGTAAGCAAATCAGTCTTCATCCTGCTCCAGTATGAACAGCCCAGCTTGAACTGCTAGGCCAGATCCTCTGAGTGGAAGCAATAGAAACCCCAGAATTGCATACACAAAATGTGGCTACGGGTAGAATGAGTAGATTGGAGTAAGGTGTAATGAGGCCACCTTCAAAAACAATGGTGAGTTTTGCAGTGTTGACTTTCACTCCTGCTCCTTTCCTGACCCACAGTGAGGGCCCGCTGGCAGGGCGATCACTGGGCAACACTGAATCTCTGACATCCGTTAAAAGAACAAGAAAGTTCTGTTTATTTGGTTAGCAACTAAGTCATATTAAAGGGGCTATCCGGTGAATGATGTCACAATACATCTTGAAACACAAGCAGGAGTCAAAAACATTCTAGAAATTCTTAATTGGCGTACTCACAAAATGCACTCTGTAGTACATTTTGTAGTACTACAGTAGTACTGCAACATTTACCACAATGTGCGATTAACAAACTGCACTTTAATAATAACTTACACTTTTGAGCAGATTTGCACTTGCGAGCAAGTTTACTACTTTTCATATTCACAAATTGCACTTTTGTACTAAGTTGCTACAAAAGTGCTGTTTGCGAATATGAGAAGTAGTTAACTTACTCAAAAAAGCAAGTTATCTTTGTAAATCAGGCCCAGAGTTGGTGATTCTTAGATACAGGAGTGGCTAAACTCTACACTGGATGGCCCCTTTTAAAAATCTTTGATACACATAATGTACCCTTTATATACTACCATGTCTTGGTGCTTACATGTAAAGGGAAAATATATTGACAAGAGAACACCAAGCAGTTAAAGATGTATATTGGAACAAACTGACCAAAGGAGATGTGTGCTCAAACCAACAAGGTTCCCTGGTAGGCTGTGAGTAACCATATGAAAGCAAGCATTTTAACACTTGTAGCGCTGAGTGCACGCGTTCTTGAAATTTTAACTGAATAGTGCTGTGTAAGTTGAGTACCTGTATGATCCTCAATCAATATAAGAAAGGAGTCAGTCCAATCCTTGACTGCCCTGCAGCTGTCTTTTAGGGACCTTGGCTTTGGAGAGATTGAAGCATTTGTGGTTGCTTTAGAAGGTTCATGCTTGGGTATATTTATTCAATTTTCAGAGCCCTGCCCTTTGCTTGCAGCACATTTAATGGACCGGTGTATGTATCGAGGAGTGTTTAAAAAGGCTTTCATATGTGACTGATGTGGACAATGAAAATATTTTAAATTGGGGACAGGGACTCAAACATGTGGTGCATAGATTGCAAGTTTACTCTAATAGACTTCCCAGAGATTTCTCCCAGCACCGTGCCTAACCAAGGACGTTCAAACTGTCTAAGGCTGTCGATATATAGTGTAGCAACTAGTATGCTTGAATAAACTGAGGACTAAATCAAATGCAATACTACTACGGGAAAATCCTCAAATTTATTCTGTAGTAAAATGTTTCCTCATTGGTGTATATCCTGAGAACCACATACTTGTGCATTAATGTATGAAAAACATTGTCTGAAATTCCTATAAAAGGGCCTTCTTTTCTGTATTCTGGGAGAGACCCCAACTTACCACCTTTAGAAGGCGTATCTGTGCCGGATTTCATTTAGGACTTTACGGAGCTCTTTGTATTTATGAATTGTACGTTGTGCTGCTAAACGTAATGGCATATTTCATGTACTTTGCCTATTCCTAATCTAAGATTTCAAACGACAATCTGACTCTGTCAGTTGTATTGAGAATGCTACAGTCCTGATTATTAAACCTGACAAAGGTATTGGCTGAGGGGTCCAATTGGGGAGCATCAAAGTCCTTATAGGGACTACACCGCTCCACTGACGTGTTTTTTTAGATCATTTAAGGTTGGTTTGCGCTCCGAGAAGCTTGTATGTTTTGAAAACAAACTGTTATAGCCAGCCAGTCGGTATTTGCATTCACGATTTTGAACTGAGTTTTGTTGCGAAATTTGAAAAATAGTGCTGTTTCTCGGTAGTGAAATAAGAAAAACTCTAGTTTTGTAGGGTGAGCAAGCAAGACCTCTGACCTCTGGTCAGGGACCTGCTCTCTCCCCCAGCAGCTCTGCTGTTGTGCCGCTGATAGGTGTCTGGTAGGTGTTTGAGCCTTGCTTCTGCTGTTTCCACTGTTGCCTGTCTGCCTTGTTGTGCCCGTTTTCTCTTGGGTCTTTTGTCTGTCTTTACTGTAATTTATTCGTAATTTCTGTTCCTGTTATCTGCGACTCTGTCCTTCTTTCGTTTTTTTTGCGCCTGTGCCCTTGTTTTTCCATGCCCATTTTCTCGCTGCCCTTTTTCCGCTGGCCCCTCCCCTGGCCGTTCCTGCTCCCTCCTCCCAGCTGAGCTTCCCTCCCCCTTCCCTATTTAATGGCGGCCGCACAGCTGGCGCACCGCTGCCGCGCCAAAGGCAAGCGCGACCACCGCCAGAGACCCTGGATCTCCAACCACCCATAGCTACGACTCCGCCGCCCTCCTCACACAACCCCGGAAGGAACAACTTCCATCTCTCTACACAAAAATCCATCCACGGTCAGTTCTCCTGCTGACACTGCCGCTGAACCTTCACCACACCCCGACGAACGCCACACCCACACCGAACGCCAACACCTCCGAAGTCCTAAGGTGTATCCTCCTCAACGTGCACTCCCTGCACACACCACCGTAGAGATCTGGGACCTCCTCAACACCATGTCGCCTGACGTCTCCTTCACAGAAATCTGGACCAACTCCACCTCCGCCCCTGACATCGCCACCGCCATCCCCGACGGATACAAGATCCAGAGGAGAGAACGCCCCAACCGCCCAGGAGGACTCGCCATCGCACACAAGAGCTCCCTCCGACTCACGACCTCCAGCACGAGCGACTCCCCGTCCACCACTTAACACCTCCACTTCCAGATACAGACCAGCCCCAGATCCACCCTACATGGTACCCTCACCTGCAGGCCCCCCGGACCTCAAACAGCGTTCACCGATTCCATCACTGACCTCTTTGCACCCCACGCCATCGCCTCTATGGACTACATATTCATCGGGGACCTCAACTTCCACCTAGACAACCTCAACGACCCCAACTCGTCTACCCTCCTGGACAACCTCGGACTGAAGCAACTAGTCACCACCCCCACCCACAAGGCAGGACACATCCTCGACCCCATCTTCGCAGGAGGAAACATCCACTTTATCCACACCACGCAACCCCTCAGGATGGACCACCACTGTGTTCACTTCCACGTCGACAAACCCACTGCCCCCAAGCCTGCGCCCCGCCCACCGCGAAGGAACTGGAGCAAGGTCACCAAGGAGCACCTCCACTCCACCCTTAACCGTGATGCCCCCTTCGTCGACTGACGCCAACCACGCTGCCACAGAACTACACCGATGGATCTTCAACTGCGCAGACAAACTAGCACCCCTTCTCAACCCCGACAGACAACGCCCCAGAAAGGCCACCTTGTTCACCGCCGATCTCCAAGAATCCAGACGCACCTGCAGACGTCACAAGAAAAAGTGGCGAAACAGCAAAACGTCGGAAGACCGCACCATATTCAAGAACGCCATGACAGAATACCACCATCTCATCAGATCAACCAAACGAACCTTCATCCAGAACAAGATCACCGCCAACGCCAGCAACTCGAAGGAACTCTTTAGCATCATCCAAGAGTTCACAAAAACCCCCAGCGAGGCCACGGACATCACCCCTTCCCAGGACCTCTGCAACAAGCTCAGCTCCTACTTCCACCTCAAAATCAAGTCCCTCTACGACAACTTCAACAAACAGACTCCAGACTCTGACACCACTCCCTCCTCCAGCAACACCAGCCGACTCACCATCTCCGCCTGGACCCCAGCCACCACCGAAGACACCGAATCGACCATGAAAAGCATCCACTCAGGAGCACCCACGGACCCCTGTCCTTCACACATCTTCCACAGGGCCGCCATCGTACCGGAACTACAACACCACCTTCGGAACCGGCACCTTCCCCGACTGGAAACGCGCAGAAGTCAAGCCCCTGAGCACAAGAAGCCCTCGTCAGACCCTTCAGACCTCAAGAACTACATCTCCCTTCCCTTTGCGGCTAAGGTCACCGAGAAGACAGTCGACGCCTAACTAACAAAATTCATTGAAGAGAACTCCATCCTCGACCCTTCCCAATCCGGATTCCGCAGCAACCACAGCACCGAGACTTCCCTACTCGCCGCCAGAGATGACATCCGCACCCTCCTTGACCAAGGCCACACTGCGGCCCTGATCCTACTTGACCTCACCGCGGTCTTCGACACCACCTCCCACTGCACACTCGCCACCAGCCTTCTCGACGCTGGCATACTGGGAACCGCCCTCGAATGGCTCCGCTCCTTCCTCACCGGCAGGACCCAAAGGTTCAGACTGCTACCCTTCCTCTCCGAACCCACAGAGATAAACTGCGGAGTACCTCAAGGATCGTTACTCAGGCCAATGCTCTTCAACATTTACATAGCCCCCTGGCCGCCATTGTCAGACAGCATGGACTCAACATAGTCTCCTATGCCGACGACACCCAGCTCATCCTCTCCCTCACCAAAGACCCCGTCACCACCAGACTCGGCTTCCAGGAAGGAATGAAGGACGTTGCGTCCTGGATGAGCAGCAGCTGCCTAAAGCTCAACTCGGAGATGACAGAGGTCCTAGTCCTCGGACCCTCTCCCACAGCATGGGACAACACCTGGTGGCCCACCGCCCTTGTAAACCCCCACAGACCACACCCGGAACCTCGGCATCGTACTCGACTCCTCCCTCTCCATGACCTGACTGGTCAATGCCGTCGCCTCCACCTGCTTCAACACCCTCCACATCCTTCGCAAGACCTTCAAATGGATCCCCCCCCCGAATCAAGAAGGACCGTCACCCACGCACTCATAGCCAGCCGACAGGACTATGGAAACGCCCTCTATGCCGGAATCAACAAGTCTCTGCTCCGCAGGCTCCAAACCATACAGAACACCGCAGCGAGACTCGTCCTCTGCATCCCTCGACAAGAACACATCACCCAACACCTGCGAGACCTCCACTGGCTCCCCGTCTAAAAGAGTACCCTTCAAGATACTCACGCCTACAAATGCCTCCACAACACCGGACCCCAATACCTCAACGAGAGAATCACTCTCCACATACCAAAGAGAAACCTCCGATCCGCAGCCCTCGCCAAAACCCCACGCATCTGCAGAGCCAGAACGGGTGGAAGAGCCTTCACCTACATCGTGGCCAAGACCTGGAACGAGCTCCCGATCAACATCAGACACGCCCCCTCTCTAAACATCTTCAGGAAGACCCTCATGACCTGGCTCTTCGACTGAATGGAGCTGCTGACCCCTCCCCCCCGCGCCTTGAGACCCTCACAGGTGAGTAGCTCACTTTACAATTCCCTGATTGATTGAATCATGGTAACACTGCCACTCTGTAGCCTCCATTTGATGCTGTTACATCTGTGGTTCATTGTGAGATTTGTGGGCACACTAGAGGGGTTCGGGTAGTGATGACTAAATCCTGTTAACCCCATCATAACCCAAACTTCTCCACCAGTACCTGCGATGCATCGATGACTGAGGAAAGAAAAAGGCGGATATTCATACAGTTAAGTCAAACACTGCCAGACTTTGGTTTATCACTCCTTCGGTGCATAAGTCGGTGTGGCTCTGGGATGGCTGTATTTAGCACTTCGTTTCAAGTCAAAGTTGTGTACTATGTTTCCGAGCAGTCTTGAAGCATGAGTGACTGTTTTGCCTTATGTGCACAGCCACCAAAAAGAGACTTCATCATACTGGACTGCACCTTTTTTTAATGTGTGTTGCATTGTTGCTGTTTTATCGTTTTTTAATTTTTGCATAAGCTTGCAAAAAAAAAGAAAACATTGGATGCTTACCAGAGCCAGACCTGTTGTCTTTGCTATTTTTAGGTCTCTCCTTGTCCGCATGTGCTATCTCCAAGATCTTTTTCAGCACGATTAGAGACTGCCCATTGCTTACCGTTGGTTGGCTTTGTTGTCACTCATTTTTTCTTCTTCATATTTACTTTATTGGCATATTATATAATAACGAATTGGGCAAGTAAAACAGTCACAAATTGGAACTCCCCCACCCAATCTCCCAAAAAAGGTTACCCCCTACGCTCTACCATGGCAATGTACAATGAGTCATTGAGCAGAAATGACGTCAAGTGAGAACGTTCAGACAGTTTAAAGTCTGCTTTCTAGGTCTACATCACGGCTGCAGGCCACCCAATTTATCATTCATCCCATATAACATCTATTACCATTGATCGTGGAATCCGAATGCCACCTTCCAGCGTAATAATATAGCCATTAAGATCATGTATAGTGAATCTAGGGAGGCCGAGCATCCGGTGGCTCCAGTAGATCAGCAAGCATAGCAGCCCATGCCTGTAAGTCGTCCGCTAATTTGTTATTCCTCCCACATTTGCGCATACGACATTTCTCAGCCACTTCCCGTTCTACCACATCCTTCACCCACTCTCACAGTCCGGGAGGAGTATGGGAGTGCCAGCAGATAGCCACTCTACATTTGGCTAGGACTAATCCCAATACCAGGAATTTCCTGTTCGGCCCCTTTTTCTTACTACTGAAAGTAGGCCTAAAATGCATTGCCTGGGGTTCCTCGGGACCACCCAACCTGTGGCTGCATTCAGTTGCTTTATCACCATCTGCCAGTAGGTATCCAGTGCTTGACATCCCCATATCATATGCAGAAAACCGCTGCGCCGCCTGGCATCAGGGCAGGCCAAGGTCCTCCTAGGGTAGATATTGTGTAGTGTAGTGAAGTAGGGGTTAAATATACTTTGTGTATGATGTTTTGTATGAGCTTGACCCTCGCATTGGCTGTGGTGGTTAGAACCACCGCATGCACAGCCTCCTACTCTTTTGCTGTGATTTATCCCCCCAGCACGTCCTGCCATCTACTCTGTAGTTGCAACACGCTATGGGGAACATCTTCCTGTAGTGCTCAGTATATTAGGGAGATCAGTCTTCGCCCTCCCTCCATATTGAGCAGTGTGTCTAAGGTACAAGACTCCTTAGGAACCTCCGGGTATTTGCTGTAACTGCAAATTGTAGGAACTGCCCCTGACCTAGATTAAAGGTTTCTGCTGCATTTTTTAGTGTGATAAATCCATCCTTGTGATACAGAACTCGTAGTGTTACAACACCAGCACACCACCTACCTATTATCATCGTATAAGTCATTAGGTGGAAGGGCTGTAAAGACCAAATGTGGCATGTCTGGCGCATGGGGGGACTGCCTAAGCATACGTTTTAACACCCCTCCCAGGCCCTACACACTTGACGTATCACGAAGGGGGCAGAGTTGGGAGCTGTCACTCATTTTTAGGTCGAGCCTAGCTGCAGCGCGCATTCACAGATCGCTCTGCGAGGCATGCTGTAATAGAGTATGCAGTGGAAGCCCTGCCCACTCTCCGCCCATATTTGTCATTGGCTTGTCATTTTCCTTCTTAAATGCTGGCTTCTGATTCGTGAATAGGCTTGTTAGTCCCTCCTTGGTACCGCTGTGTCTGCATTTGTTAGCGCCCATAACGACTGGGCCTTTTACTTGGCTTGTTACACGGTCTGCATTATAAGTGGGTGATCACTATTTTTTTGTTTGACACTGATTGGGACAATGGCAGCTGCTTTTTTTGTAGTTGCATGCTGAGCGTGGCGCCCGCTTCAGACACCGCGCTTTGCAATACAATAGATATTGCTTTTGCTAAACTTTTAACTATTAGTATTGTAAATGACCATGCCTTTTAATTTAATTTAAAGGGCATTGCCATTTACAATGCCAATAGCTCATAAAATCGAAATTGCAAGACCTATTGCATTGTAAATGCTTGTTTTGCATCTTATTGGTCAGCAGCCTTCCATCTGTTTCGTGTGTTTGTCCCTTACCTGGAGCATCAGCGCATTACTTGTGTTAATCTGCTTATTTTTTTAGGCACTACTTTTCTTTGGTTTTAAGCACTCTACCCGCTTGTCTTTTTCAGCAGACTCCCTCGTGTACCTTACCCCCACTCTGTGTTCCTCCTCTGTCTAGCTGCTTGCTCTCACCCTCCCTCCCCATCTCTGTATTGGCTTGACCTCACCCCTGCCATAACAAACAAAAAAGTGCTGTGACATCGACACCACTGGCTGTCATAGTGCTTTTTAACACCCTTTCTCCCCCCCCCCCAACGCTCTGCCCAGTGTTACCTCCTGCCCCCCACTTGCCAGCAATAAAAAAGAACAAGCATTGGCATAGCCAATAGGTCTCGCCTTTGGGACCTTATAAGTGTTTAGCCATGCAACAGTTAATGTTGTTGCAGTAAGGATATTGTGCTGCATAACTAAATACTTATAAGGTCCCAAAGGCGAGACCTATTGGCTATGCCAATGCTTGTTAGCTGGTAGCGGCTGGGCAGAACACGTGCATGTGGTATAAATGGCCGATCGTTGCCATAGTAACCAACGCCGTCACACACATGGCTGCCGGAGACATGGCGCACCTAAACGGACTACAGAGTCAGACACCAAAGTAACCCCTACGATGATAGTGGTATTCAAGCGGGTACCCACTGGGTCTATGCCATAGGATGCAGACTCCGCATATGATGTGCACTCGCGATGTATTGTTAGCGACCTGACGCGCAGCTCATCAACGGGCCAGACTTACAAACAAACAAGCACATTCTAACCAAGCTCAAACACATTCTGTAATTAAACCGTTCCATCAAAAAATAAAAATCTATTCATAATGACAAAATAAGGAAACACGTCTCTGCACTCACCAAGAGATGTTTACTCTGAGGGCAACCAGCGACGTCTGATTAACCAGCAGCGGCGGCATGAACGTACAGTTGCCAGCAGGGGGCGGGAGGGAGAGACAGAGTGAGACGGAGTGAAAGAGACGGAGTGAAAGAGACGGAGTGAAATGGAGAGAGAGCCCGGGAGTGGTGCGCGCGCAGTCTGCTCATTTTCAAGCACTGCACTCGTGCTTGTGGCACGCCCCTGCTCGCTCCCGCAAGGTGGATGCCGCCACAAGCACGAGTGTGTGCTTGAAAATGACCAGAGCGACGGCTAAAGGTCCTCATATGCAGCGCATGCGCGCTGCGTAGGCGAGACCTAAAAAGTGCTATGACGAGGCTGGTGCGGCCTACATCACAGTGCCTGTTTTGTTTTGTTTTTTTGTTTTTTTAAGTTTCAGCCAGTAACTCACGTTGGCTGGGCCTATTGGCTTTGTCAGTGGTTTTTTAGGTCTCGGCCTGCACCAGCGCTTGCGCTGGTCTGGCCGAGAGTTTTAGTAAGCAGGTTTTGGAAGTGCAAACACTGGCTTTCGGCTGGCAACCAGCTTGAGTTCACAATGGCGTGCACGTGCAGCTGGCATCTGGGTTTCCTATCTCTTCCTCACTTCCTCGTCATGGCTCATTAACTCTCTGGACTCTGATGTTTCAATCGCAGCAACAGCTCACATTACCAACTGAGGGCCCTGGACTACAGTCACATGAAAAACAACAGCGATTAGCATTGAAATGCAAGCTTTTTTTTTTGTCTAGTTAGAAATATTGCTTTGGTGGGTTGATTTCACCTTATATCGCTATTTGTTTTATATTGGGAGTCACAGCCTAATTACCAGTATTTTTGTCTCTCACTGTTTTTTTTATTTATATTTATTTGCACAAAGCTATATTTAAGGTTACTTTTTCTGCATCACTTCTTCACTCTATTTAAACTCCACACCCCCCACTCTTATTGTCTCTCTCCTTCTCTCTCTCTCTCTCCCCTCTCTAATTCTCTCTACTTAATTAACTCTCCCCTCTCTATCTTTTTTAGCCTTTCATTCTCTCTCACCCCTTTATCTGTTTCTCTTTCAAACTCCTTCATTCACTCTCTCCCCTTCTTTCTCTCTCTCTATCCCGCATCACTCTTTATTCTATGTACACCCTTTCTCTCTTTCTCTAACCACCCTCTCTAATTGGGCATTATATCTTCACTCTATCTCTCACTCGGCAACACCACAGCATCACTCAGCGCAACCACAGCATCAATCAGAGCCAGCACAGCATCAATCAGAGCCAGCACAGCATCAATCGGAGCCAGCACAGCATCAATCGGAGCCAGCACAGCATCAATCAGAGCCAGCACAGCATCACTCAGCACCAACACAACATCACTCGACGCCATCACAGCATCGCTCGACGCCATCACAGCATCGCTCGACGCCATCACAGCATCGCTCGACGCCATCACAGCATCGCTCGACGCCATCACAGCATCGCTCGACGCCATCACAGCATCGCTCGACGCCATCACAGCATCGCTCGACGCCATCACAGCATCGCCGACGCCATCACAGCATCGCTCGACGCCATCACAGCATCGCTCGACGCCATCACAGCATCGCTCGACGCCATCACAGCATCGCTCGACGCCATCACAGCATCGCTCGACGCCATCACAGCATCGCTCGACGCCATCACAGCATCGCCGACGCCATCACAGCATCGCTCGACGCCATCACAGCATCGCTCGACGCCATCACAGCATCGCTCGACGCCATCACAGCATCGCTCGACGCCATCACAGCATCGCTCGACGCCATCGCAGCATCGCTCGACGCCATCGCAGCATCGCTCGACGCCATCGCAGCATCGCTCGACGCCATCGCAGCATCGCTCGACGCCATCGCAGCATCGCTCGGCGCCATCGCAGCATCGCTCGCGCCATCGCAGCATCGCTCGGGCGCTATCGCAGCATCGCTCAGGCGCCATCGCAGCATCGCCGGCGCCATCGCAGCATCGCTGGCGCCTATCGCAGTATCGCTCGGCGCCATCGCAGTATCGCTCGGGCGCCATCGCAGCATCGCTCGGGCGCTACCGCAGCATCGCTCGGCGCAACCGCCAGCTTATCGCTCGGGGCGCAACCGCAGCATCGCTCGGGCGCAACCGCAGCATCGCTGGCGCAACCGCAGCATCGCTCGGCGCAACCGCAGCATCGCTGGCGCAGCCGCCGCATCGCTGGGCGCCGCCGCCGCACGCTGGCGCTCGCCGCCGCATCGCTCGGCGCCGCCGCCGCGTCGCTGGCGCCGCTGCCGCGCATCGCCGCGCCGCCGCCATGTCGCTCGGCGCCGCCGCCGCACGCTGGCGCCGCCGCTGCTCGCTGGCGCCGCCGCCGCATCGCTCGGCGCGCGCCGCCGCACGCTGGGCGCCGCCGCCGCATCGCTGCGCCGCCGCGCCTGCCGCCGCCGCATCGCTCGGTGCCGCCGCGCCGCACGCGCCGGTGCCGCCGCCGCATCGCTCGGTGCCGCCGCCGCATCGCTCGAGTGCCGCCGCCCGCATCGCTCGGTGCCGCCGCCGCGCATCGCTCGGTGCCGCCGCCGCATCGCTCGGTGCCGCCGCCGCCGCGTGCCGCTCCGGTGCCGCCGCCGCCATCGCTCGTGCCGCCGCACGCTCGGTCGCCGCCGCGTCGCCGCGCCGCGCCGCCGCCGCATCGCGCCGCCGCCGCATCGCGCCGCCGCGCTCGCGCCGCCGCCGCGCCGCGCCGCCGCCCGCATCGCGCCGCGCGCCGCGCCGCTGCACGCGCCGCCGCCGCGTCGCCGCCGCCGCATCGCTCCGCGCCGCCGCCGCATCGCTCAGCATCACCTCGGCATCGCTCCGCGCCGCCGCCGCATCGCTCAGCATCACCTCGGCATCGCTCCGCGCCGCCGCCGCATCGCTCAGCATCACCTCGGCATCGCTCCGCGCCGCCGCCGCATCGCTCAGCATCACCTCAGCATCGTCTCCGCAACAGTCACCACTACCACCTCAGCATCACTCAGCACCATCCCCGCCTGCTCTCGGAATCTGGCATCTGTTGATTCTCCCCTAGCGTCTGGCCGCTGCTAGTGTTATAATACAGGTACTAGTTCCCAACCTTCACCCTCCGATTGTTTATGCCCCCTCAAAAAAAAAGCTTTAACAAACAACCATTGCCAGCATTGCAAGAACAAAAGAAAACTGAGGAAATTTTGTATTGTAAATACTTTTTTTAATATGGTCGTTCAGTTTTACATAATGCCTTCTTGGTCATATATAAAGTAACAAAAATGCTTCTGATACTTTTTTATTATAACTTTTCAGCATGCCGCACAGCAGCCACACTTCTCTACAGCAAAGCTTGAAGACATTGGCAAAGTCAATAGCTCTGGCTAAACACTTATAAGGCCCCAAAGTCGAGACCTATTGGCTATGCCAATGCTTGTTTTTTTATGTCTTTAGTGATCTTCCTTACTTAGTCAGGTATGACCAAAACGTTAGGTAAAGATTACTCTTAGTATTAAAACTATTAATTGTCACAGGTGTTTTACATTCTTCGTGGGTGGCTTAGAAACCTCTGATATACTTTTGCATAAGTGTTTTGTTCTTTGATATAGCAATATTTCAGCTTCTTCAGGGAGACGGACTGTGAACAGCAAGGGGAGGAGGCAGCACAGGTTAAAGGGGGAAAAGTAGAACCTGTGAAAGAGGAAAAATGACCGTATCATGAGGGGTGCAAGTAAATATTATTCAGCCCACTGAGAAAATACTGACAGTTCCCTCCTGTGCACCAATTCCATGATGGCAGTGCCTCTAAAGACATTGGAATCACATTTGCTTAGTTTTATTCGAATCAGCAAACAAAACCAGGATCATGTTTTCTCTGGAGGAAATGGGCTGATTGGCGTCCATTTGCCCTCCGAATAATTTTATACTGTATTGCTGATTTTGTTGAGAAATACCATTTTCTATATTTTTCTATTTCTTCCTTATGCTAGTTTACATGAAATGCTTTTTTTTATAGCTAACATTTGACATCTCTAAAAATAAAGAATGCTCCTTTTGTTTTAACTAGTATTTTTCATGCGTACATTTAGTTAAGTTATATTTGCCAATGTTTGCTTATAAAACTCTAGACAAAAATTGCAGCCATTTCATAATCCAACAATCTTTGATGCACTTAGTAATTTTATAACTACTGTATCTAATCCACTGCTGTCTATTTTTTTGTAGTGGGATTGGTCGAAACTGGCCTTGGGCCTCTGGAGGAAGCAGTATTCTTGCTGAGTTTGGGACTTTGCATTTGGAATTTGTTCATTTGAGTGAACTTTCTGGAAACCCTCTATTTGCAGAAAAGGTACAACTTTTTTTAAATTTTATTTCAGGTGATGTGTGAAGTATCACACGTCGCCTTAAATTTCACTTCAGAACGCCAACTGAAGCTCCTCATTGAGAAAAATAACTTAATGTAATAAACTGCATTCATTAAAGTATTTGAACTCATTTAATTGGAATTCATGGTTCATGCTTAAATGATTATTTATGCTTGCTTTTTCGGATAAATACTTATTTCTCCAGCCCAAGAGCTTGTGTGTAATTTAAACTGCTGGAACTAATGTGCCACTAATTCCAGTATTTTATTTTCAATAAGATAAATTCACTGTCTGAATTTTGGATTGTGACGCTAGTGGCAAAATGTAAAGAGTTTTGTGAGGAAAATTATCGATGGAGTAATATCAACGCATTTGTTTAGATTAGGTTTTTAGTGTTTTATTGGGTGTCATCTTTCGGTTTGTTGCCTTCAGAACTGTGCGCCTTTGTTAGACAACCTTTCTAATAAAGTCCAAGTAGAAAACCTGTACTCAACATTAAACAAGTTGAAGCCACATGCTGTTAATGACACTGCCTCGTCCTTGACATCGAATGGCATCTTAACCACGTCTACTTTCTATCATTAAAATCAATCTAACTTTAGATTTTTGTTTCGGCACCTGAAGTTACTGCTCCCTTCTCAGTCGTTCAGCTACTAGTTGTTTCTCTGCGCAGCAATTTAGTCTGGGACTGTTTTCCTAAAAAAAGAAAAATGTAATGTGGTTTGCAATAATTTGGAAAATGCCTTTTTCCAGGGTTAATTTTAATATAATTGTATTTTTTACTTTAACTCCTTTTTAAGTTTGTTCTACCACACAGTAGTTGCTGCAAAAGATCAATTGTGTGCTTATCAAGAACTCAGTGGGCCCACATCCCTCCCATTGCTTACGATTGGTTGGCTTGGCCACTCATTTGCTTCATATTTGTTAGCTTGCCTTCCTCTTGTGTTTGTCCTTCCCATGGAACATAGCCTCTTTACCATCCTTTTGATTGACGGATTAGTTTCCTTCCTCTACTCACTTTTAAGGAATTCTTTTTGGTTAAGCAATCCGTGAGAGTGCATACATTTTCCATCTCCCTCCTGTGCTTTTCCCCCTCACCCTCTGTGTTGCACTCTCCCATGTCTGTTGTGCTCGCTCGTGGGCTTTTCCCCTACCACAAGCACCTCTCCATGTTGCCCTCTCCTTTGTGTGCTTCTTCCTCAGGCACATGTTGCTCTGTAGCTCTTATGTTGCTTTCTACATCCTCCTCCATGCTTGATTTTATTGCTCCCCCATGCCTTCCTCCATTTGCCCCTTCCCTCCACCCAGCGGGCCTTGTTTTTACCTTTTCTCAAGCAAATGTTTTCTGAAAATAGGTAGAATCTGTGTAAGAGGACATATCTTTTTTTAAAGTGCAGTCCAGCGAAACTGTAAACCATGATGTAAATCCCAAGCATACCGGTTATCTCTTGTAGTCCCAGAACCAGTTGGTGTTCATAATTTGAAAGATGAAACTGCTCATTGGAACGCATTTCGTTAGCTGTGCTTAAAACTAATTGGTCAAACTTAAAATGGCTTCCCAATGTTTCTGCGTAAAATTGGATGTGCCAAACTAACTTCAACAGTCATTCAAAACGCACTCAACCAGAGTCATACGCATTAGCAGTCAGTGGAAAATGGATGGGTTATACAGACAGTATTCATCACATTAATCTTAATTGCAATTAAATGCTGTAAAACAAATTGATTAAAATGAAATTTTGCTTTATACAAAATAATTATTCTTTGTCCATCATAGGTTATGAACATTCGGAAAGTCCTGAACCGTTTAGAGAAGCCGCAAGGTCTCTATCCGAACTATCTGAATCCTAACAGTGGACAGTGGGGTCAACGTATGTATCCTCTTCTGTTTAGTTGAAGTCCTGGTTTGTGAAACAAAATTGATACAGTTCATTTATCCTCAGTCTTACAAATGTATGTGTAGCAAAGTACTTGCTAATTAAAGATGGCGATAGAAGTCACAGAAACGAACAGTATGCAAAATAGAATCACATCTGTTGAGCGGAATATTTCTTTTATTTTTAATTTGAGAGGGTGCTGACAGACCTTAGAGGGTGCGATGAGTAGTCATGACTTGCAGAGATGCTGTAACCCATTATTCATATGTTCCTCACATTTATTTTATATACCTTAGTGCAGTGGTTCTTAACCTGGGGTCCCTGATGCGTACTCAGGGGGTGCGCGACTGCTTAGAAAATTTAATATTAACAGATTAATAAGGTGTGTATAAATAAAGAAGCAACCTGTAAAATGAAGATTTCAAAATGTTCTGTAAATGTGAAGAAATTTGAAATGGTAGGCTAAAAATTAAGTTGATATCCTAAGATTGCTTTGTGGGAAAGGGCAAGTGCATCACACAGAATAAAGTATGGCCGCTGGGCTGCCTTAATTTAGAAAAGCTCCAACTTTCCATTAAAATTGATTTTATTTATTGTGTAATATTTGTGAATTGACAAATGTTGTCATTTGTGTATTTTTTTGCGGTTCAAAACATTGAAATTGCTTAGGCCGGGGTCCCTGGCTACCAGTAATGACTCAGTGGGGTCCTTATATTCCACTAATGATTAATTCCACAGAAGCCAAAAGGTTAAGAACCACTGTCCTAGTGCATTGTTGCAGGGATTACGTCTGTTTTATGAAGTCTCCATCAGAAGTAAAGTTATTACCTTTTTTGATCGTCGTCGGCTTTTCATTGTGTAGGTATTTGTGCTGTGGTAATGTCTTGTGACTCTTCCGGTTGTGTGATGTCAGAGTTTTCCAGGTATATCCTCCTACAATAGCGCCAGGGTGCCTATATGAGAACAAGGATTTTATAACTGTTTACACAAGGATAACTCACTACATCAACAGTTTATCATCAGATTACGCAGCATAGTACAGAAAAGAAGGCTTCAAATTGACTTAATCAAAATTTCTTCTGTGCTTGGGAGATAGAATGCAAATGCCATCAACAAACTGAGCTTCTGTGAAAGCTCATGGGTGAATGTTAATGCGCTGGAAAAAAAAACCCATGTCATGCATACACTGATGCACACACTCGGAAATGTGAACGTCGACCCCATGCGTAAATCACATATGCCTGTGTGCTGGGGACTGCACACCACGACAGGCACATAACCAACATGAAGAAATAAAACACAGTGCTGCTGCTAGAAACTTGAATAGACATCATCTCAGCCCAAGTAACCGGCACACCAGCACAATATATATATCTTTCCTACTGTTCAGCCATAGTTACTTTAGAAAAAAAGTGCTTTAGTAACTTGTTTAAAAGTAAAGTTTTGGTTGCATGTGTGGCTGTAGATACTCATGCTTAGCATACACCTGCATCTTGTGTTGGGCTCGAACGTTTGCAAGTTATTTTCCTTTGAAGAAGTGTCTTGAGCCACAAATGTGGTGTAACTCCTCCAGTTGGTATACATTGTGCATGGGCACAGACTCATTGCTAATTTGTTTGTCTTTTCGCCATCGTGTTTGTATGTATAACGAGTGGGCTCAGAGTTCCATGTGCCCTTAACATGTTTTGTCGGTGCCATTCGGTTCCTTTTTCATCCTGTTGCATCAGATTGGACTACCCCCTGGCCCCTTTGTGTCCCTGACACGTGGTGATTACCTTTGACAGCACCTAAGACCATCAAAGCATGAGGAAATGGAGATGTCAAGCCAGTGCTGAAGACCAGCAAGCTTTGCACCAAGACCGCGCCTAGGGTCATGAGTATGCTTTTTGCACTTGAGGCTCATACTAAGCCATGGCCCTGAAAGAAGTCACACACTGAATTAGAGCACCACTCCTGCAAGAGTCCGGCGTCGAGCCCCAAACAAGGATGCAGCCAAAAACTAAACCAAGGGCTTCTTCCTTAAGGTTCCACTCAGCACCAGAAAAAGGCTTCAGAACTGACTGAGGCTGCTCCCAAAGGGGTTGACACCACCCCCCACCAACCCAATCACCCATCTGGCTCAAAATGCTCCAGGGGCACCAAGAAAAAATGGTCTCCCCCAAGCAAGCCCCAATGGAGCAGACTCATTAGTTGCCAAAGCTTCTCTCGAAGCCAACTTCAAAGCCTTCATCTATGCCTAGATCTGAGGACATCAAGGCTCTAATCCTGGAAAGACTACAGCTGGAACTCAGTGCGAGGCAGAAGTGCCTGCTCATCCATCCGGTTACAGGCAAGGCCACCTCCACCGATGCCTCCAATATCCCTTCTGTGAAAGATGAGATTGGCCTTCAAGGGGGAACTGTATTGCAAACCTCCCTGCCCTGAGCCGGCACTGAAGAAGTGGAAAGACAGACACAAGTAGTCTTCTCTTCCACAAAGCAAGTCTTGCAGCTTTCATAAGGTTGATATGCACATCACCCAAGAGGAGGAAGACTTCCTCGTGGAGACGCTTTCAAGATCAGAGCGCACGCTGCAGTTCTTACCAGTGTTAAAGGACATGGTAAAATCTACTCCTGATAACTTCAAGGAGCTTGTCAGGGCGAGGGAGGTGACCCCAAGGTTTGATTGACATTACTGACATCTTTGATACTGCTATTCAAATTACTCCATTAACCCCCTAGATCATTTAATAAAAAAGGTGGTAGTACAGGGCTACAGTCATATGGAGCATACACTTGCCCTCTGGGCCGTTACTCCCATTCACTCTGGGATTCAGTTGCGCAGGTGCTACCTACGGTCCCGGAGGAGGCCCGGGCTGTACTCTGCCAAGCTATGGCTGATGGGAGAGGCGCAGGCAGCTAAGTTCACAATTCAATGTGGGGTGGACATGACGAACTCTCTGGGACAAATCGATTTCTTTGCCAGTGGCCTTACAGCACTACACCCAGCTGAGGATCACTGTCTTTTCAGGGGATGTCCAGTCTTTGCTTATGGACATGCCCTTTGATGGCTCCTGTCTCTTCGTAGACGAGGCAAACTCAGCCCTGGAGCGTTTCAAGAACAGTAGGGCTGTGGCCAGGTCCCTGGGCCTTTCCATGGCCTTTCGCCAACACCAGTCGACCTTTCACTCGTTTCATGGTCACAGAGGGAATTTTCAACTGCCCCTCTACCCATCCAGCCACGACTGCACGCAAGGTTTCCAGCCCCTATATGGCAGATTATGCAGTACACAAAGACTCCGTGGGTCAGCCAGCCAGAGGTTGGGCCAGTCTGCCATCCCCCTCGGCAGCCGAAGCCACGAAGCCTCTTCAGTTTGCCCTCCGACCATCATGGGCAACCAGCAGGAGGCAGGATATGCCATCAACTGCCCCACTGGAAGTTGAGCACATCTGACCACTGGGATCTCCAGATTGTTTGAAGGGGCTACTCCCTCCCCTTCGTGGGTACCCCTCCACCCATGCCACCCACTTGTGACACATTGACTGAGGACCATCTCTCTTTACACAACCAGGAAGTGGTGGCTCTCTTGACCAAGGGAGCCATGGAGAGGGTACCGTTGCCAGAAGTATCTCGTGTTTATTACCGCTACGTTCTGGGTGCCCAGAAAGGATGGAGACTTCCTCGTATCCTAGACCTCCGCCCTCAATGTATTCCTGAAAAAGGAGAATTTCAAAATGCTCACACTCGCTCAACTTCGGTCTGCCCTCGACCTGGGAGAATGGATGGTAGCTTTGGACTTACAGGACGCATTCTTACACATTCCCATCCTGCCTGCCCACAGGCGTTGCCTGTGGTTCACAGTGGGCCAGAAGCACTTTCAGTTTGCTGTGCTCACGATTGGCCTTACCAGCACCCCTCTGGTGTTCACCAAAGTGATGGCGGCGGTTGCAGCTCATCTGCAGAGATCAGGGGTGCCAGTCTTCCCTATCTCAACGATTGTTGAAGGCGGGTTCGCCCCAGGCGGTTGTCTCCCACCTCCAGACTACAGCGGATTCCTGCTCTCGCTAGGCTTCACTATCAACATGCCAAAGTCGCATCTGATACCCTCTCACACTTCCTTTCGTTGGGGCTGTTCTGAACACAGTGTATTTCGGGCTTATCCTTTCAAACGGTGAGTCCAGGATATTCAGGTTATGAAACAGATGTTTCAGCCTCTATCCTGGTTTTGGTGAGACCGACTTTGAGGCTGCTGGGCCTCATGGCCTCTTGCATCCTGCTTGTGACTCATGCCCGCTGGCACATGCGAGCTCTGCAGTGGGACCTGAAGTTCCAGTGAGCGCAGCTCGGGAATCTCAACGTGGTCCAGATCTCGGAGGGTACTGCAAAAGATCTGAAGTGATGATTAACGAACAGCGATTAGCTCAGCGGCAGACCTCTCCCTTCCCCAACTAGATCTGACAATAGTGAGAGATACGTTACTCCTGGGATGGAGCGGCCACCTGGGAGAGGTGGAGATCGGAGGCCTCTGGTCTTCAATGGAATCCAGACTCTACATCAACCCATTGGAGCTCCGAGCGATCCGTCTGGCATTAAACGCCTTTCTACTCTCCATCAAGGGAAGGCTAGTTAAGGTGTTCAGACAACACCACCGTCATGTGGTATTACAAGCAGCAGGGCGGGGTGGTGTTTTGGACCCTTTGTAAGGAGGCCCTACTCCCCTGGACGTGGCTGGAACAGTAGGGACTATGTCGGTGGTTCAACACCTGGTGGGCTCTCTGAATGCCATGGTGGACAAACTCAGCTGAAGATGCCTAACAGGATTACGAGTGTCGTCTCCATCTGGAGGTGGTGCAAGGACTCTTTCAGCAGTGTGGATAGCCTTGGTTAGATGTGTTTGCCACTGCCCAGAACGTGCAATGTAAGTGGATTTGCGCGCTGGATTTTCCAAGGCTGCTCTCGCCCGGAGACGCTTTTCATCTTGAGTGGAGCTCAGGTCTCCTGTACGCCTTTCTGCTCATACCGCTCCTACCCAGAGTTCTCAAGAAGATCAGGAATGACTGGGTCCAAGGCATCCTTGTGGCTCTGGACTGGGCTCAGAGAATTTGGTATCTCGAGCTGTTGAGCATGACCATCGGTTCTTCAGTTACTGTCACTTCTGTCGCAGCAATAGGGAAGGGCTTTCCACCTGAGCCTGTCAATGCTCCGCCTTTATGCGTGGAGTTTAAGCTGCGACAGTTGAGCCCTTTCGACCTTCTGCATGAAATTTGTAATGTCATCTTGGCAGCTAAGTGTCGCTCCACCAGTATAGTGTTTCCCTGCCGTTGGGGCAGGTTTGTGGCATGGTGTGCAGAAAAACAGGTATCCCCCTCCCCCTTTCTGCTCCCCTTTCTCTGGTACTTCTCTTTATTCTTTCTCTTGCCCAGCAGGGCTCTGCTTTGGGCACCTTAAAGGGCTATCTTTCTGCCTTCTCAACGTTTCTATGTTTGCCACATCAGCCATCCCTGTTCAAATACCCTATTGTACATAGGTTTTTGAAAGGTCTCAAACATATGTTCCCTCCTTCACACTTTATCATGCTTCAGTGAGACCTAAATTTAGTACTCACATTTCTCATGTGCTCTCCTTTCGAGTTGCTACATTGTTGCTCTGTCAGGTTCCTTACAATCAAAAAAGCCTTTCTGATGGCCGTAACAACTGCCCAGAGGGTCAGCGAGCTCCAGGCTGTCACCTAAGCCTCCATACCTCAACATCTTCCCAGACAAGCCGGTCCTTCACTCCAGAGCTTCCTTCCTTCTGAAGGTGGTCACTCGCTTTATTGTAAGCCAGTCTATGACCTTGCCTACCTTCGCTGCATCCCTTTAAGGAAAAGGAGCGACTCCACCGACTGGACTCAGTGTCTCGTTCTACCTTAATCGCACAAGAGTACCGGGTGGACGACCAACTCTTCGTGGGGTATGTCCGAGCCAAGAAGGGAAGGTCTTGCAGAAACTGGCCATCTCGCAATGGATCGTGCTGTGCATTAAAATCTGCTACACATTGGCCAAGAAGCAACCCCCAGAGGGTTTTCGTGCTCATTCTACCGGAGCAAAGGCTGCGACCATTGCTTTAGCGCTTGAAGTTCTGGTCCTGGACATCTGCCAGGCAGCAACGTGGGCATTGTTGCACACATTCAGCAAACACTACTGCCTGGACAGTCCGTTCCATCGGAATGAACACTTTGCCCCCTTTGCTTCTGCAGGACTTTCTTGTTTAAATCATGTACGCAGACCCACCTCCGGGGAGGTATCTATTCTAAGGTAAGGAATCTGCAGCTAGAAGTCTCCATCAGACCCCATGGGACTCTCATAAGCCCTTTACTTCCTTTTCTAGTCTTGCAGTACCTAAACAATGTACTGAAGGATCTGAAAGTTTAAAGAAAGTACATTTTGCTACAAAGGGGTAATGTTTACGTCTCGCCTGCTAGACAGTGTATGTTGTGAGCCATAAATGGGCTTGTATGAACATACAGGGACTTGGAACCCACCTATTGGGTACCATTGGTTGGCCTTCCTATCATTGTCTTTTACCTTCTTATTTGTGTCCAAGCTTGTTAATTGCGTGTTTGTTCCTCCCATGGTGTGTAGCCTCTCTATCATGTCTTTTGATTGGCCGGCGTCTATGCTTTCACTCAGTGGTACCAAAGGGGATGATGGACGGAGCGCTTGAGCAAATCAAAACACTCACCCCCAGTCAACTGATCTGGGTTTAATCCATCATCATTCTTTAGCTCACTCCACCACCCCAGTTCAGACATGGCCATATGCAAATCAGTCTGACCCTGTGCCTCATGGGAACAGTCCAGCCCGAACTGCCAAGCCATGTCTTCCCTGGACTGGAAACAAGCATCCTGGGACGGGTTTCTGGCTATTCAGCCGTCATCAGCCAGGCTAGCTTGAATCCAGTGGCAAAGTGAGCAAGGGACCCACGTCTGGGCATACCCTACCAACTTAGGGTGAAAAGCGATACCAAAGGGGATGATGGACGGAGCGCTTGAGCAAATCAAAACACTCACCCCCAGTCAACTGATCTGGGTTTAATCCATCATCATTCTATAGCTCACTCCACCACCCCAGTTCAGACATGGCCATATGCAAATCAGTCTGACCCTGTGCCTCATGGGAACAGTCCAGCCCGAACTGCCAAGCCATGTCTTCCCTGGACCGGAAACAAGCATCCTGGGACCGGTTTCTGGCTATTCAGCCGTCATCAGCCAGGCTAGCTTGAATCCAGTGGCAAAGTGAGCAAGGGACCCACGTCTGGGCATACCCTACCAACTTAGGGTGAAAAAGCGATACCAAAGGGGATGATGGACGGAGCGCTTGAGCAAATCAAAACACTCACCCCCAGTCAACTGATCTGGGTTTAATCCATCATCATTCTTTAGCTCACTCCACCACCCCAGTTCAGACATGGCCATATGCAAATCAGTCTGACCCTGTGCCTCATGGGAACAGTCCAGCCCGAACTGCCAAGCCATGTCTTCCCTGGACCGGAAACAAGCATCCTGGGACCGGTTTCTGGCTATTCAGCCGTCATCAGCCAGGCTAGCTTGAATCCAGTGGCAAAGTGAGCAAGGGACCCACGTCTGGGCATACCCTACCAACTTAGGGTGAAAAAAGCGATACCAAAGGGGATGATGGACGGAGCGCTTGAGCAAATCAAAACACTCACCCCCAGTCAACTGATCTGGGTTTAATCCATCATCATTCTTTAGCTCACTCCACCACCCCAGTTCAGACATGGCCATATGCAAATCAGTCTGACCTTGTGCCTCATGGGAACAGTCCAGCCCGAACTGCCAAGCCATGTCTTCCCTGGACCGGAAACAAGCATCCTGGGACCGGTTTCTGGCTATTCAGCCGTCATCAGCCAGGCTAGCTTGAATCCAGTGGCAAAGTGAGCAAGGGACCCACGTCTGGGCATACCCTACCAACTTAGGGTGAAAAAAGCGATACCAAAGGGGATGATGGACGGAGCGCTTGAGCAAATCAAAACACTCACCCCCAGTCAACTGATCTGGGTTTAATCCATCATCATTCTTTAGCTCACTCCACCACCCCAGTTCAGACAGTGGTGGCTGGTGACATTTGAAAGTGGTGGGTCGTAAACTTTGTCGTAATGCACCATGGCGAGCGAGCGATCCCATACATCTTGGGTTCGGGGGGAGGGGGGTCTCCCCCTCCCCCGAGTAAATTTTGAAAAAAGAGTGGGTATATGGTGCATTTTCAGGCAAATTTGAGAAGCAAGAAGGTTAATAGAGCAATTGTGACCCTTCTCCGTTCGGAAGTCCTGACTCCTTCCTCCGGTTCGGTAATCTCCTCATACCCTCCCCCCGTGCCCCCCCTCCTCCCAACCCAACACACCTGTGTTGGGATCTTACGCCCACCCACCCTGTGGTAAGCAACACTTGACAGTTTACAGTTACTACCTGTGAGATACACACCTCCTGTA
This sequence comes from Calotriton arnoldi, assembly GCA_963921515.1. NCBI lineage: Eukaryota > Metazoa > Chordata > Amphibia > Caudata > Salamandridae > Calotriton > Calotriton arnoldi. The sequence continues at coordinate 2,363,221 of CAWUFW010001550.1, forward strand.
AAACAGTCTCCACCCTGAGAACAGTGCAACTACATAGCCCCTGCCCTACACCTCGCCAAATGGGCTTTCTCCCCTTCTTGTCTTTCTGGTAAATCCCCTCCGAATTCAGAGCCTGCTGTTTGAGCACTTAAGTCATAGGGCACGTATATCAAGGAGCACACGTCCTAGAACACATACAGCTGGAAGCATTTATCTCATGGAGCAGATATGTCCAGGCAAGCATGTCTTGGGAACACATATCCCAGGGAGAATATGTCCCCGCCTGCTCACGCGTTTCTACTCTCAACTATGACCCTTTGCCAGGTGTCTGCCGCTGTACCCAGTCTCCGCTGTGCAGCACATATAGCGCCTATGGAGGGGCCATTCAGCAGCAGGGGGCGGTCACTGGTGGAAGTATCGTAGCCCAGCAGGAGCCACGAATACCACAGAACCCCAGGGGTAACACTTCACAGCAATTGAAGTGACCGGGCAAAAGTAGTGAGCCCTGTGGCTCAGTGTTCACAAGCGCTGAAGTGTACACGAGACACTACTAGTGAGATGGACAGCACGAAATCTAAGTACCACAACACTGTAGTCATAGGTGCACACACACTGTGATAATCAGTGCGGTACTTGAATACAGGATGCAGGTTGGCAGCGCCATCAGTGTGTGCAAACAATCCTGTACACAGGCCCTGGCGTGTGTACAAACGACCAAGCACATACCTACACACACAAGGACAAACCTCTAGGTGAGCAGGGCCATAGAAAGGAGCAGATACACAGCCTCTTACATATGTACGAACAACCAAATACACAGGTAGCTAAACACAGCCAGGCAACCAATTACAGGAGCGAATTTTTACATACAAAGTCAGGTAAACTGCATCTTACATAAACAAGCAGGTATTCAGTCTCATGAATGAAAACATCTGGGACACAACCACAAACATGCCTTTATAATGTCCGGTTCACAGCACCCCCAAAGATGCATACTAAAAAGTAGGCGTGTAGCCTCACACATTTGTACAAACAACCAGACACACTCACTCACTCACTCACTCACTCACTCACTCACACACACTCACACACACTCACACACACTCACTCACACTCACTCACACACACACACACCCGTGCAGAACCAACACTATGCAACAAGCGTGGGGAGGACTTGCCTTACGTCACCGCACTCAATTCTGATGACAAACTTATTCAGGGAGGGGGACGGGTGAAGGGACGTATTTTTCTGTCAGCTGTTATAGCGCCCAGGGGCAATTAATTTTGTTTCGTGCGTCGCGGAGAGGAAAAACAGGAAGCAGGCAGGCATTGCTGCGAAGAGCTTCAGTCTCTAGTACACTCGACCCGGGAACTATCAGGAGCACGACATTCACATACGTGCTTAAAATTGTTTAATTCGCTCGCTTTCCATCGCTTCTCAGATGCGTGTGTAACCTGCACGGGTCTGAAACCAGCGGCCAGGATAACATCCAAGGTTGCTGGCAAGCTGTGCATGCGGGGGAGCTTCTCCCTAAGGCGGAAGGTCGTGCCCTGGGAGCCCGGGCTGCACGTTCAGCCGCATCAGTAACTGTTACATAATCTGCTGAAAGCGAGCCCTCATTACCGTGATGTATTGGCAGCACGTTAGGGCCCGGCAGGCATGCTTCCTCCCAGCCAGGCAATCTATATAAAATAAAAAAACTTACCTTAATTCGCAACCGCATCACGTGCCGCCGCCTCATCTCCTGCTGCTCCTGGTGCGTTTTAGGCAGCCTCCCTCCTCCTGCTCCCCTAAGCCAATCACAACGATGCAATGGCAGCGTTGTGATTGGTGTGGCGCAGCGGAGAGCGCCCCAGCCGGGCACCAGTAGAGAGGCCATTTTCTCTATGTAGTCTGCATGCAGCCTACATAGAGAAAATGGAGACTGCGCATTACTGCGCATTACTGCTTTGGTCGGCCCTGGGGCCGACCAAACAGTCAGGGCCCAAAACATTGGGCAAGCCACTCCCCCTTGCCCTCGAGCGGGACCGCCCTCCCACAACCAGGCACTTCTGCTTTCTCGCAATGCGAGAAGCAGAAACATAAAATGGTAGTTTTACCATTTAATGTTTCTGCTTCTCGCACTGCGAAAGCAGTGGGGCGACGCCCCAATGGAGGAGCCGCCACTGCTTTCACTGCTTGCTTTTTAAGCACTGCTTTCTTTTGGGGTAAGCACTCCACGAAAGCATATGGATTATCCCAGTGTCTCCCTTGTGTACTCCTCTCCCTCTGGAATCCGTGTTGCTTCTTCCCTGCACAGTCCACTTTGCCGTCTTACTGTCTGCTTCCCCCATCCATCTCATCTGTGTTGCTTTCCCCTACCAGCACCCTTCCAGTTGCTTTTTTCCCTTACCCGTGCCATTATGTTGCTTCTGCCCCTCGCTTGCGACCCCTTGCGATGTTTCCCATTATTATTATTAAATTAAATTTATATGGCGCACAGCTACCCGGAGGTTTCCTGGCGCCTACGGACCCGCGCTAAAGAAAAGAACATGCTCTAGTGGTTGAATAACCACGATTTTAAATCCTTACGAAATTTATGATAGATGGTTTCCTGGCGTAATTGAAATGGAAGAGAGTTCCATAAAGAAGGAGCTAAGTAGGCAAAAGACCGTCCGCCCATGCGTACTCGTTTGATCTTAGGAACTTGAAATTTTAATTGGTTAGAGGATCGCAGAAGTCTAGAGGGAAGGTAAGGATGCACCAAAGCACTAAGATAAAGTGGTGCTAAATTCATTTTAATCCTATACATATAGCAGAGGGCTTTGAATTTTGAACGATTTTCTACCTTAAGCCAGTGAAGATCACGGAGAGGACCTGAGATGGAGGCCATTCTGGGTAGCTGACATAGTAGTCTGGCCGCAGAATTTTGGACCACTTGCAGCTTACGGGTCACTTCCTTACTCACACCCAAATACAGGACATTGCCGTAGTCCAATCTGGACACGATCAAGGCCTGAATAACAGTTTTTTGCGTGGGTAAAGAGAGCATCCAAAGAATGTTTTTTTGCCAGTTTAAAATTGTAAAACAGGTTGAAACAACCTTAACTACTTGCTGTTTCATAGACAATTGGTCGTCAATAATTATACCAAGGTTACGAACAGATTGTGTAGGGTTGGGGAGATCACCCATCTGAGGTGGCCAATGCTGGGGACCCCAAAGAGTTTTGTTTCCAAAGATAAGGAGTTCCGTTTTCCCTCCGTTTAGTTTCAATCTATTTGTATGCATCCATCCAGCTATCTTTTGTAGCCCAACCTGGAGAGAGGATATGTTGGAAGTCTCCTTGGAAGACAAGGAGAAAATAAGCTGGGTGTCATCCGCATATGAGTATATGGTCAGCCCAGCCTCCTCCGCAATAGAAGCCAGGGGGCTAACATAGATGTTGAAAAGTAATGGGCTAAGTATAGAGCCCTGAGGTACGCCATACGGGGAAGAATGAATCTTAGAATTAGCCATAGGGGAAAAGACCTGGAAAGTCCTATTGGACAAAAAACTAGACAACCACTTGAGAGCTGATCCGACAATGCCCCTTGAGTGTAAGGTTTGTAGAATCTTGTGGGATACAGTGTCGAACGCGGCACTCAAGTCTAATAAAATAAGTGCCACGGTCTCTCCCTTATCCACACGTTGGCGAATAACTTCAGTGACTCCCAAGAGCGTGGATTCAGTAGGGAAGCCAGCTCTAAATCCCGATTGAGATGTTGCTTCCACCAGTTTGCTTCCTCCCCTGTGTTGCGTCCCCAGTCTGCTTTAAAATCAGGTTTTGCCAGATCAGCAACAGCAAAGAAAATCAAACAGCCTGTTATTTTATCGGCATGCACATGCGTGGTGCACATGCCTACAAAATATGGCCGGTTGTAGGCTTCTTTAAAATTCTTTGGCCTTGATTCACACCATATAGTACTTAAATCTCGTTGACAAAGCCATGAGGTTCCTGACAGACATAAAAGGCACTGAGGTGGTGTAGTTTCATCTGTTTTAGGTCTTGCAATACCAAAAATGGCACCGTGGCATCAATGACTCACAGTAAAACTACATGTGATTGGTTGGTGTAACTGCACCCCCATTTCCTGAATTGGGGTATCGCACCTTTTCAATCTCTCCTCATTTTTTTTAATTTTCCACTGAACCTCAAGACCCTGATGAGGTTGAGTAGAACAGCAGAGGCCCTCCAGAATCCAAAGTCTGGGACTTTAAAAAAAAAAAAAAAAAAAAAAAAAAAATCTACCCGGCAAGAAAGTCGCATGTCAAATTTGTGATGAGTTCAGCCAAGAAACTGGTGAAAAGTAGGCCTTCACTACATCTGGGAAGAAAAGTATCTCAAGGCATGGCATTCCCTGTAGTTAAATACTGCAAAAAGAAGGCAGGATGAGCAGCCCTCCAGCAAATGTTGGCTCCTAGAGTCACAGATGTTCTTGTAGGCCATCAGCAGGACTGGGATCCATGCTGCAACAGAACTGAGATCTTTTGTCTGGACTGCCGCAAAGTAATATCTGTCAGTGAACAGTGTCATTGTTTGGAAGAAGTAGGTGGTAGCTTATCAGGCTGTCTGACCACTAGTTTTTTAAAAATTATTATTCTTATAATAATTCTTTTTTCCCAATCAAGACACCCTAATATTTAGTTTTCGTTTTTTTGACCACAACAAAAGGTACAAAAAAAAAGTTTAAGGTAATCCAGAAAAGGTGCTTTTTAGAACCACTTATTCGTTAAACAATAGGAAAATAAAATATGGCTGTCTTGTCTTCCCTGAATGTTAAAGTTTTGTAATATTGACCTGCATTCAGAAGTATTCATGCTAAATTTGCTGTAAGGGGTTGCAATATCTGTAGTGACTTTATTCAAACACAATAGTTTGTGAACTGACCTATTTACTGGTAGGTTAGTAAACAAAAGACAATTGTAATCACAATCTTACCTTGCTCATGAACATTCATGAGACAGAATACAAATTGCAACCTGCTATGGTTTTTCTGTCATCGTACAGATGGTGACCTGCTGGGTTCAGTAGACCCCCATGTTTGTGATCACTTCGGCAAGTTTTATAGTGAGGTTTGGGTGCAAGACCTTGTCTTTTGGCAGGACCTGTGCCCTATCCAGAGTGGTGCAGCGAGCTGCCACTGCACATGGCCTTCTTGGAACTGCTAACTGGAGCTCGCCTTGGCTGCTTATGTGCTCTTTTTAGTTCTGTTTCAGGACTCTGGGACTGAGTCCATGAATCCTATAATGGCAGCTCCAACATTTTCTTCACTGTTAAGGCCAGCCAATTACATTGTTTTGATGCTGAAATGACTAATCGGCGAAACATGTCTCTTGACCAGTCGAGGTGAGTTTTTTAATTTTTTTAATTTTGGTATTGCTGGAGTAGCATGGTCCAATTATCCAGGTATCTCAACTTTTTCAGAGGGTTAATCACATCATGCCCAACCTAAACCCCTCTTTAAACACTACTATTTAGTAGACAACTGAATGGATTTACATCAAATCACAAACCGCACGCTTTCCGAGTAAAGTTCTTAGTTTGTGCTAAACGTGATGTGAATCCGTCCAAGATGTTTTATCTGTATCTGAGAGCAAACTTTCCTATGGAAATTATAATCCGAAATTGCATTTTTACAGTCCCTCCTTGTGCTTGGTCCCGGCTTAATGGATCAGAACAAAACTATGCAGGAAAGGAACCTAAGTGGATGAACTTTTTTTGTAAAGTTTTGTGCAGATTTGTTAAACGTCACCAAAGTTGTTGAAGGAACAAAATGTCTCCTGTGGAAAATCTGACTTAACTTTTAGCTATACTGGTGCTAGCACTGCCAGTTATTTTCTATTATATAAGAATTGTCCAGTCCGAACTGCCAGGCCAGGTCTTTGCTGAACATGAACACAAGTTATTCAAGACCTGTTTCACCCTTATTAGGACTCGTCAGTAAAGTATAGGTTGGTTCCAGTTGCACAGTATGCACAGGACCCACGTCTGGGCATACCCGTCCCAGTTAGTGTCGCACTGAAGTTTACAAAAAAGAGATGAATGTAATGCTTGAACTAATCTCAGCCACTGATAATTACTCGTGCCACATCCCAGTCCATAGTTATTTTGTATTACATGCCACCTCAGTTTGGACCCAGCCATATCCAAATCAATCGGCTCCAATAGAAACATTCCAGTCTGAACTGCCTGGCCAGGTCCTCCCTGAAAGGATGCAGAAGCAACCCAAGACCGGTGTCGCCCTTATTAGGGTTTGACAGTCTGTTATAGCTTAGTTCCAGTGGTACAGTGTGTACAGGACCCACATCTGGACATACCCGTCCCACTTGCACCATTGTGCACCCAGCAAATGCAAATCAGTCTTGAGCTTGCTCCAATAGGAACGTCCAGATCGAACTGCCGCGCCCTTACTGAACCGGTACACTAATCCAAGACCTGTTTCGCCCTTATTAGTGTCATCAGTCGGGTGTTGCGTGGTTCCAGTGGAACACTGTAGTTCAAGGTTGAACAGGAACATTTTGAGTTTACTGTGCTCCTATTAGTCCTCTCCTGCGCCCCTCTGTAATTTACAAAAGTGATGGTGGTGTTTGCTGCCCATTTTCAGAGGTCAGGAATTTGGTATTCCATTACCTCGATAACTGGCTACTGAAGGTGGGCTCACCAGTCAGTGACTGCAGAACTTATGACTTTGTTTGGTTCCACCATTAACCAGCCAAAGTTCCACCTGATTCCTTAAAGATGCTTTCATTCTTTCGGGCGATCATGGATACTATCATATTCGTGGCTTTTGCTCCGAAGCAATACGTTCACCACATTAGGGCTATGATCCCAATGTTTTAGGCTTGATCCTGGATCAAGGTGAGGGTGGCATTGAGATTTTAAAAAGAAACCTCAAAGTTCGCGATCAGTAGACTGTTTACAATAATTGTTCACATTCTGCTGGCTCCTTATCAACCGAGCCAGTTGGTGCATGCAAGCAGGATCCTGACATCCCAGCAGGCTAAAGGCTGCCTTTCCAACACCATTCAAGTCTCGCAGGAGACTGCTCAAGATCTGCAATAGTGGCCGACCAATTGCTCTTTGTCTATCAGCACGCCACTGTCCCTTGTCAACCCAGAGTGGACTGTGATGAAGGGTGTACCAATAAGGATTTGGTTGGGGTGGGGGGTGACTTTGGTTGAGGTGGAGATTTGAAGCCTCTGGTCTCCAGTGGACGTCTGGCTCTGCATCAGCCTGATGGAACAATGGACCATTCCTCTTGCCCCAAAGGCCGCCTTGTCATCCATCAAGGGTAGGCTGGTACAGGTTCTCAAGGACAACACCAATCCCATGTGATATTTCAGCAAGCAGGTAGAGTGGGGTCATAGGTCCTATGCCAGTAGTCTTTGTGCCTATGGCAGTGTCTGGAGCCACAGTGCTTCTTTCTGGCCGCTACTCACCTAGCAGGATTTCTGAATACCAGAGCCGGGCAAACTGAGCAGATTTTCTCTGGCAGACCACAAGTGGCCTCTGCATCCTGAGATTGCTCAGAGCATTTTCCACTTGTGGGAAGAACCCTGGCTAGATCTTTTTACCACCCCAGAGAATGCACAATGTTAGCAATTGTGCATGTTGGATTTTCTGCAAGAACACTCGTTAGGAAATGCATTCCGGTTGGTACGGCACTAGGGATTCCTGCATGCCTTCCCTCCATCTCTCCTGAGTTCTGAAAATCAAGAATCACTGAGCCAAAGTCATCCTGGTGGCTCTTGATTGTGCCAAGACATTACGATACCTTTTGCATGAGCATCTGTCCTATCAGTCTATCACTTCAGGAGGACCTCCTATCTCAGCACAGGGCAGAGTCCTCTATCCGAATCTGCACAATTTGCACCTCCATGCACTGAGATTGAGCGGTAGCAGTTCACTGCTTTTGATCTGCCACCTGAGGAGCTAGATGTCATCCCCACCGTCCGACATCTCTCCAAGACATCTATGCTGGTTGTCGGTACACACCCTTAACCGGATGTGATGCCCAGGACACTGACCCCTTACAGGCAAAGCTGTTGGATGTTCTTTTTTTAATTTTTTTTTTTATTATTCTTAGCCCAACACAGCCTTGCAGTGTGGATTGTAAAAGGTTATTTGCCTGCCCTTTCCTCCTTTCTACATTTACCTGGCCAACCATCCTTATTCAAATCACCTGTTGGGATGAAATGTATTAAAGGTGTGATGCACATGTCACCTCCCAAACCATTTGTAATACCATAGTGGGACCTGAATTTGGTTTTGACATACCTCAAATGAATGCCTGTTATCTGCTCACTAAAACTCCTGACCTGGAAGACTGTTTTTCTCCTTGCGAATGTGTCCGCTTGTCGCATGAGTGAACGGCAGACTCTATACCAGGTTATATCTTTAAAAAAATTGAGGCTGAGGACAAGGGTTGCTTCCTTGTCAAATGTCGAGACTCCCTCCCACATCACTTTACTGGCGTGCTTTGATCCCATTCACCACTCCAAGAAGAGGAGAGACTCCATTGACTAGACCTTAAACTGGTATTCAGCTTTTACATAGATCGTACGAAGGACTACTGAGTGGACAATCAACATTTTGTGGAGTGTGCCGGAGCAAAGTAGGAGAAGGCTGCGCTGATGAGGACCTTTTTGAGGTAGTCCTTTGTATGAAGATCTGCTACCCGCTGGCCTAAAAGGATCCTGAGGAAGGTCGGAGGGCCCATTCCACCAAGGCCACTACTGCTGTGCTGGCATGGAGGGTGTTTCCCCTTGATATGAGAATGATTAACAAAAGACAGTAGCCTCACCAGTGATTCCTTATTTGATTGTGGGCACTCCAAGGCAGTTTTAAGTTTAGATCCCCAACCCTAGGTAATAAAAAAATATCACACAAATAGATCCCTCGGAAAAACAAGTTAGAGCCCGCCCAGATACAATGCTAATATCAGTGGTGAGGACTCGCTGATGAAGTATGTCACTGGAGTAAACTCCAGTGGGAGGGAGTCCTTATAACAAAGCAGTTGGTTTCCCTTAGTTAACAGAACGTACCATTCGTTTCGCCCTTAATAAAGGTGGCCACTTGCGTATGTGGTTAGATTGGATAAACATAGGGGGGGGAGGAGTGGATCCACTACCAAGCTTCTACCACCCTCTTTTGATTAATAGTGCCCTTAGTTCTGCAAGTTTATTTGGTCCATGTCCACTCCATAAATCCCCCACCTTTGGGAGGCATTGATTTGCTATCTAATCTAAGATGAATAATATGTATTCGAAGTATCCATCAGTAGAACAAGTTAATTACCTTCTGTAGCACTTTCTGGTGATACGCTATCCTACTGTAGATTTCTCTCTGCCTTCCTTAGCCTCTTTCTGTGCAGTGGACTCTTTTTAAAATCGACAAACTGATTACACTAGGCAGGGTGGCGATTATATGATTCTCTGCTCCATCACTACTGGGACAGTATGGAAGCACGGAATGACTTGATGTCACCTAATGGTGTGCGTGATAACCGATATTAAAAAGTTTTTTGTTTTTTTTAAATCTCCGTATTGAGTGTGGTGCATGGATGATATTCTAAGGTGAGAAATCTTTGGTGAGATGGAGTATCCACCAGCAAGAGTGTTGCCAAAGGTAAGTGAACATCATGCCCCCCACTTCTCTCCACTGCATCCCTCTCAAGAGGAGAACGTTTATCAGTATGACCCCCAAAGGGGCCCCTAGTTTTTACAGCAACAAACCAAAGAGTCTGAGTGGATGGACAACTCTTTGTAGGGTTCTTTGCATGCCAAATAGCTAAAGGTGATCAAGAAATGTTCCTTATCCAGATGAATTGTTTGCTGCATATGCACCATATGTTTCTGGAACAGGGACTGTGAATGATTAAATTAGGTCTATCTTCTCATTGAAGCAGCCCCTGTCCATCTAGCAGTCTAGAATAGCCTATCATATTTGCAACTCGCAGCGTTCTGCAGAGTAGCAAATGCAATAAAGTTTGTAATTTTGCCTTTATGAGGAAATGAGTGGCAAGAGTTCAGTACATATCAAAAGATTATGAAGAGACAAACATCCGTACTTGATGTTGTTTTTTTATGCCATCTGAAACCAGAACAGTTTATGATGGAGCATAGTGATTCCCCGCATTTTATAAAGAATGTTATAAAGAATATCAAAATGCTAATAAACCTTTCTTCCAAATGTTGTCCCAGAGCAACTAATTATATGTATTTCATATCTTCTCACTGCATTTCAGTTTGAGATTTACGTTTTGTCATCAAGAGCTCATAAGAATATATTTGTTTTCAAGCTCTTGGAGATAATAGTCCTTTATCCAAATGAATCTCCTTAATAGTTGAAGGGTTATACGGATTTAGTAAATTTAGAAATATCACCTAATGAACCAATGAGCTTACTATTTTGGGCTAAAATGATCCTGGAGATGAAATGTAACCTTTAATGTAGACCAAGCGATCCAGATATGGTTATGAAATAATTAAGCCACCCACATATTGTAATTGGTCAACAAAAATTAGTCCTATTTCACCACAGTATTTGTATTTTAACAGATAGAAAATGATGGGAATTTTGCCTTTTCTGATGGGTTGACTATTAATGGGCAGAGAAGTCCACATGTGTTATAGAATGTATTCGAAGATAATGGCCTGGCTTCTGATACATGGACTCTTTTCAGGTTAGATTGAAGTTCTATAGATCCCTATAGGAGTTAGCATAATTTTAATTGTCTAAGAGTCCCCGTCGGCGTATGAAATAATGGTGTCTATTTATAAGGAACTTGTTATTTTTTTACTGAGATCTAACTGTAAGTTACTATAAAGCAAGGTTTTGAACCTTGGCGCTAATTCAGATTAAACTAAAATAATCTAAGTCCTTAATGCACAATGTATTCACAGGTGCAAGTTTTTAAATTATGTGATTTATATCAGTAGATCTCAAAACAATGGTCAACATACATAATAAAAACAAGTAAGGATGATCCATGGGTTATGTCATAAAATAAATCTGCAGAATAATTTTTCTCTTCTGCTTTTTGGAAAACTATTATAGTCAAATGTTCCTACGTTGTTGCCAACAGAGTTTCAAGGGATAGTAGAAATAATGAAAAACGGGCCCATCCCTCATGTATTCCTCGTTCCCTCAAGTATTCGCTGCCAGGCCTTTTCTCCCCCCATCCCCCCCCATCCCCCGGTGCCACACCCTTTTTTGGCTGATTGGGGGTAGTTTGTGCTTAGGCCCCCATAACTTTTTGTCCACATAAGGTATCCACCCCAAATTTGCGTCCTTTTCTTCCAACATGCTGAGGATTCTAAAGGTACCCAGGGCTTGCCCTGGACGGGGCTGAGAAATTATGCAAGATTTGGGGTTTTGGGGGAAAAATGGGGAAAACGTGCTGCAGAAGAAAGCGTCTGGGTTTTCCCTGCAAATGGTATCAACGAATGGTTTGTTGTGCTAAAATCACCAACTTCCCAGCTTTCAGGAACCAGCAGACTTTTGTGACAAAATTCTGCATTCAGCAAGTGGTAATTTGTGTAGATCCTTCAAAGCTTTCCTATAGTAACAGTTGAAATAAAAGAATATTGAAATTTAGTTGAAAAAAAACAGCCATTTGTGCCTACATTTTCACCTGTAACTTCTTCTAACTATGGTAGATTTTTGAAAGCTATATACAGTTACGCCCGCGAGACCCTTCTGGCTGCAGGGATATGAGGCTTGTAGGTTCACAAAGAACCAATAACTAAGTTGTACCTTGCAATGGTTTTTCATTGTGTACCTGGTATATAGTAATTCATTTGGTAAAATATAAAAAGGGAAAAATAGGTATAAAGTAAACAAACCTATGTATTTCTGAAATGGGAACAAGATATGGAGTTTAGAAGCAGTGATTATTTGTGCATCTCTGATTTGTGGGTACCCATATTAGCACGTGAATTAGAGGGTATTGTTCAAAATGACTTTTTCTACAGTCTTACATTTGGAAGGCATAGATCCATAGAAAGACAAATGGTAATGCTTGTTCTGCTATTCAGTGTTCCCCTAAGTCTCCCGATAAAAATGGTACCTCACTTGTGTGGATAGGCCTAGTGTCTGCGACAGGAAACGGCCCAAAACGCAACGTGGACACATCACATTTTTCCAGTGAAAACTGACCCTTTTTTACAATGTGCCTAGCTGTGGATTGTGTGCCTTAGCTCAGCGGGCACCTAGGGAAACCTAAAAAAAACCTGTACATTTTTTTTAAAACTAGACACCCAGGTGAATCCAGGATGGGGTGACTTGTGTGGCTCTCACCAGGTTCTGTTACCCAGAATCCCTTGCAAACCTCAAACTTTGTCAAAAAACAAATTTTCCTCACATTTCTGTGATGAAAATTTCTGGAATCCTTATGCTTGCCACAAACTCCCACCCACCCAGCATATCCCCAAGTCTGCCAATAAAAATGGTACCTCAATTATGTGGGTAGGCCTAGTGCCCGCAAAAGGAAACGGCCCAAAATGCAACGTGTACACATAACATTTTCCAGTAAAAATTGTCCCTTTTTTCAATGTGCCTAGCTGTGGATTTTGGGCCCTAGCTCAGCGGGCACCCAGGGAAACCTAGCAAACCTGTACATTTTTTAAAACTGGACACCCGGGGGAATCCAGTATAGGGTGACTTGTGTGGCTCTCATCAGGTTCTGTTACCCATAATCCCATGCAAACCTCAAACTTGGTTTAAAAAAAAAAACAAAAAAAAATTTTTTCTCACATTTCTGTGATCGAAAGTTCTGAAATCTGCGGGGCGGCGCAAACTTCCACCTACTTAGCATAATCAAGTCTGCCGATAAAAAATGGTACCCCACTTGTGTGGGTGGGCCAAGTACCCGCGACAGGGAAGGGCCCAAAACTTACTGTGGAGACATTAAAATTATGTATCACAAAACAACCTGGTTTTGCAAGGGGGGCACCTGCATTTTGGTCCCGGGTTAGGCGGCCATCTAAGAAAACCTACCAAACCCAGACATTTCTCAAAACTAGATACCCGGGGGAGTCCAGCGAGGTGTGACTTGCGTGGATCTCCCAATGTTTTCCTACCCAGAATCCTCTGCAAACCTCAAATTTAGCTAAAGAAATCCCTCCTGCCTTTCCTTATAACCATATCGGCTGTATAAAGTAAGAACCCAATTCATGCCACCTTAATGCATTAACATACAATGTCACAGAAGGTGATTAAATGCTTTTTCTCATCAAGTTCTAATGTAAACAAAGGATAATCCATGATTAGGTCTCTTATATTAAGAAGGGTCTAGCATAGTCTGAAATGAGTGTACCTTTTATGAAAACATACTGGTCATTTTTAAATTAGCTAGTTTAAAATCCGTTCTAATCTCATTTTTTCTCAATGTGATTAGAAGTAGAAAATGTTCATCGGAGCAAATCTTGAAATTATGGCAGTCATTTTTTTTTTATATACAAAGGTTAAGGTCTTTAACATTTAAGGATAAGTCATGTATGGCTTGTAAAAATGGACCAACAGCGTTAAAGTGGGGTCTAGTCATAGTTACAAATGATTAGTTAAAGCAAAGCTAGAGATTGAGTGAAACTCAACCGGGAATAATCTGTCTGGACCAGGGCCTTTCCCAGAAGTAAGGACTATTTTGATTTCATCTGTGTAAATTTTGTTCCAAAAAAATCCAAATACATTTTGGGATCATTTCTTGAAATTGATTAAAACTATGTCTGCATTGGTTTATTGGAAATCCAGGGTATATAATCTCTTCTAAAATTTAACAAATCAGTCCAAACTATCTCAGTGAGTAGTCTTGGTTTTGCCATTTTCATCAACAGTATTCGACATTGAAACTGTTCTTTTTAATTTGTAAGTAAAGCTAAGAATTTGCTTGCTTTATTTTGACATCTCCCATAATTTTTTTAATGAAGTATATCTGAGGCTGTTATTGTGTTGTGTATAGATTTAGCCTAAGTAAATCTAAGATTTGGAAAAACAATTGTTGCAAATTCTTAGTGGCCTGCAAAAGATAGTTAGAAGTTTCCTATCTTTTTTGAAGCATTTACTTTTTTTAAGCAAAATCTCTAGCTGAATTGTGTAGACATAATGTGTTTTGAATTGAAATAGATTATTTAAACAAATTTGGGCAGGCCTTAAAATCTGATCTCAAATTAGTTATATTATCCAGCTGTAGTTTTTTTCTCAAAGGAAAAATATCAGTGAGACAGAGGTTTGCATGGTCGGAGATTAAATTAGATTGAATCCCTGGGTTCCCAAAGATATTCATTAAGTTATTACTTGAAAAAAATACAATCTGTTCTGGTGTCAAAAAGATGATTAGTTTTTCACAGGATTGCATAACTTCAGTTTCAGACAATACTTTTTACTTTTTACAGAATGGTTATTTGAATGTCTTTGTATCTTATTTGGACAGTACCTAAAATATTTTCTATCTCTGAGAGAGTCCATTAGTTTAGTCTTCCCTGTAGTTATGGGAAATAATCCTAAACTTAGCAGTGACATCCCGAAATTAAATATCAAAATGTTTAATACTATATACATTCAAAATGAATACGGGTTCTTTTAAATAGACTTTTACACAACTACCTTTCAGTTGCAATATTAAGTAGTCTATAAATCAAAATTGACATGATTTTTCTGGCCCTTAACTTAGACATTCCACACCCAAATACTCTTCAATGTGTGTACATCAATTTCAAGCGATTTGCCCCTTTAACTAGAGCATTTTATGTCATCAACCTTGATAAGTGACATAACCTGTGTCTTTTGGTTGGATGATTGAGCCCTTTTACATTCTTAGAAACAAATGACAAACTTGTCCCAGTGCAACAGTCAAAGAGCAAAGATAATACACTGATAAAAGAAAAGATGACCACCGTCTCAAATATATGGCAACAAGGACATAAAAACCTTAACACGAGAGGTAGGTAGAGATAAGAATCAGTAATGTGATAATGTAAATGTAGAGGAAAACACCAATCAAAGAAGAGACTGAAGACAAACGATGGAGTCGGGGAGAGTCTGATTTTTAGAGACCTCAAATCCCAAAGCAGTGGTAAATTTTGATATGAGTTTTTCTTGTTTCAAAGTTTCTCCAGATAACCTTTTGTTTCTCGACTTAGTATTTTAAAAGGATTGCAACCTGAAGCAGAAGGTTTTACTTTATAGTTGATCATCTTTATTCTTCCCATAAAGTGCTCCTAACCAAGCCCATAATTTTGAATAAAGGAGATGTACACACACATATTGCCACAATAGGCAGCTTATTAATTGCACTGTTCTAGACTATTGTAACTGTAGGATTCACTGTGTGAATGATATCAGACACTGCCAGGCAGAGAAGGTGCTAATGCATTATTTTGGGACCAAGACAAACCAGTGGTTTTGTTGTTTTATGTGCTTTGGTACAAAATATCCAGTTAAGCTTTTAATACGAGAGGGAAGGAGGATTGTGTAGCATACTACAAGTATAGCACACCAAGAATCTATGGTTTCTTATACTTTCTTTTGAAGCAAGGCAACAAGCATTGATAAATATTTGTCTGGTGAATACTCTAATCTACAATCCCGTACACCACATAGTGTACAATTATCAGAATGGCTGCTTTTACGTTAGAAACAAAATCTTCCTTAAAATTTGCCATATTAAATTTTTTTCTCTTAGATCTAGAGTCTTTTAAAGGACATTAGTTTAAAAAGAATGCACTTCTCACTTTGTGTTTTTCGTTTGCATTTCCTGTGTTTGCTAAACAAAATGGTCGCTGTAACTAACCAGCATCCACATAAACAACTGTTACAGCAACTAGCTAGAGATAATTGATGGCACATATTGGTAATGTTCTTGTACCTTTCAACACCTTTCACCATCTTTGGAAGAATAGTTGTATATTTCAATCTTATGCCGCTCCCTTCAAAATGATCCCATCCCCTTTTGCGCTCAAGCCATGCCTTTCAAGAGGAATGATTTAAATCACTCAAAGGAATGGAATGGCACACTGGCAACTTGCGACAACAGTGGAAAAGGATGACATGTCCGACTGTACCAAATGTGGATAATAAAGAGGTCAATGCCACTCTTTTTCTAGAGACCTTTCTGACATGTCAAGTGCATAGTTTCTGTACTACGGCTAACTCCAAAACCCAACTGCACATCATCTAGGTTGCTTTGTATCCCAGGTGTTGCACTAGCTGATCAGTTACTACTTCTGATACAGTGTGATTGAGAACTGCCATTGCCTATAGGTAGTACCTCTGGAAAATCATTATTGTCTTTGTGGCATTTTTTAAGTAATTATACAACATATATATATATATATATATATATATATATATATATATATATATATATATATATATATATATTCCGGCAATAATATTTTGAGGACAGATCAAAGCAATTGTAATAAACGGGCATGCATGGTGCACAAGAGTGGCAGGTGTTTTACAACAGTTAACTGGTCACCTTTTTTTTCTTGATTGCTGTTTTCAGGTTTTGAATGGCATTTTTGTGGTGAAACTTTTACCTTGAAAGTATTAACGTGCCTAGTTGATGTACTAGGAAGGAATTTTACCTGCAGCATAAATCTGAAAGAGACTATTAGTTATAGATTCCTTACCTTAGAATTAGCCCCAGGCGTCGGACTGGATCCGGAAATATTTTCTTCAGCAGTACTCCTGCGCGTCGGTATGTGGCATTGGTCGACGTCGTTGTCGCCGGAATGACGTCGCGGAGTCTACTTAGATGCCGCCTTCGTGCTGACGTCAGTTCTTTCTTTTTCCGCGCCAGCCAGCGCAGATCTGGAGAGAGCGGTACCCTTAGTCACTTTTCGACTAACACTTTTGTAGACATCTTTTTTGAGTCGTTCGACTCCTGGTGCACGTAGGGATGTCCCATCGTCGGACCGGCTTCAAGCCTTGTGCCTCCTGTCACAAGTTGATGGCGGTCACGGACCCACACCTCGTGTCATACTGTCGGGCCATGAACCTGAAGTCTTTGCAGGAGGGGTCCCGAAAGCTTCTGGAGGCCCGGCAGTCAGCTCCGTGCCGCTCGAGGTCCTGGTCGAGAGGGAGGTCGCGGGACCGGTCGCAGCGTCACCACCATCATTCCTCTTCGAAGTCTTTGTCATCAGGTAAGTTGAAGCACAAGAAGAAGACTAAGAAGCACAGTCTCTCTTTGCCCTCTCCCCGTCCGCGGGAGGTCATCGTCCTTCAGCTCCGCCCGCGGAGCATGCTGGGACTGCTCCGAGCTTCCCTCCCTTCCCGGGAGCCAGAGCTTCCCCTGCCAAGCTTTATGCATTTTACGAAACCGTCCACTCAATCTTTGGGCAGCCTTACTCCACCGGCTCGCCTTCGGACCCCGCGGACTCGGCTGGGGGCTCTAGGCCTTCGATGCCTGCGGCTCCGGCCTCGGTGCCGCAGGGCCCCCAGGATCCAGGCCTGGATCCAGATCGGTGCCAGTCGACCTCACAACACCTCCTCTGGCACAGATTCCTCTGACGATGCCTCTGCCACCTCCGCCACCGCTTGTGTCGACCCCGGCCTCCCCCTCGACTTGGACACGAAGCCGGACCGTTGTCGGTCGACGCCGGTACCAGCGCTGGAGGGTACTTTTGTACCACTGTTCTACCCTGCGTTTCTTATTGCCCTGAGTGGCGGCCAGAGGAGGGTGAGGAGGACTGGGAAGCATCTGTTGACCCTCTGGCAGACCAGCTTGAAGAGCCAGACTGGAGAGAGGAGTTGGGTGATGCCAGTGGCCTGGATACTTCCCAGACCTTGGTATGCTTTCTTCCCCCTACTGTGGCTACGAGGAGAGGGCATCCTACGCTGTGGTGTTGCGTAGGGCGGCTGAAGCCTTGGGCCTTGAGCTTCCTACAGTGGCGGTCAGGACTAACCTTCTGACTGAGGTGCTTCAGCCTGCAGCAGCCTCTTTGGAGCCCTTGTTGCCTTTCAATAAGGCCCTCACTGACGTCCTTCTGGGTTCCTGGTCCAAGCCCAGCACAGGGGTCCTGTGGATAGTATGATCGCCCGACGCCAGCGCCCGGCACCGGGCGACCCACTTTTTCTCTCCCAACACCGTACCCCCGAGAGCTTGGTGGTCCAAGCCTCATCTTCAAAAGGAAGGGCTTTCCCTACAGCTCATCAAGAAAGGGAATCCAAGAAGCTGGACCATTTTGGGAAGAAGATGTTTTCTTCCGCCAGCTTAGGACTGTGGTCGGTGAACACCGCATGTCTCTTGAGCCACACATTCTGTGGGAGACACGGTTGCGCAAGTGCTGCCACACTGCCTGGAGGAGACCTGGGCAGTGCTCACCAGCACTCTTGCAGAGGGTCGAGACGCAGCGAAGTTCACCATCCGGTGTGGGCTGTACACTGCCGACTCGCTGGGTAGGACGATTTCCACATGGTAACCCTGAGACGCTACGCCTGGCTGAGAACCTCTGGCTTCTCTGGGGATGTCCAATCTACCCTTTTGGACATGCCCTTTGATGGCCGTCGCCTGTTTGGCGACAAGGCTGACAACACACTTGAGCGCTTCAAGGACTCTAGGGCTACGGCCAGGTCCAAGGACCTTGCAACGACTTCTCGCCCTCTGCAGTCTGCCTTTCGTGGCCATGGAAGGGGTGCCCAGCCACGTTCCGCCCAGAGCCACAGGGCTGCACAAGCCACCCAGCCTCTGCGCGACCGGGGACGTGGGACCCAGCGTCGTGGGTCTGGGGGCCAGAGGGCGGGTCCATCCCCCAACCTCCCCCCTGCAGCTGCCTCCAAACCGTCCTAGTCCGACTTTTCAGGGCCACCAGCTGCCAGTGGGTGGCAGGATTCGCCATCACCTCCCCCACTGGCACAAAATCCTGTCGGACAGGTGGGTTTTGCAGATAGTCCGAAGGGGCTACTCCCTCCCCTTGGAGACTACCCCCCTCACCCCCCACATCCATGCCACCAACATTTCATCGCATATCGGAGGATCATTTGGCCCTGCTCCATCAGGAAGTTACAGCTCTCTTGGCCAAGGGAGCTATAGAGCGAGTCCCTGTGCCAGAAGTAGGTTGTTGTTGTTCCCACTACTTCCTGGTACCCAAGAAGGACAAAGGCCTGTGTCCTATCTTGGATCTCCGGGACGTCAACCGCTTCCTCCGGAAGGAGAAGTTCAAAATGTTGACATTAGCTCAGGTCCTGTCTGCCCTCGACCCTGGAGACCGGATGGTAGCGTTGGACTTGCAGGACGCTTATTTCCACATCCCCGTCCTGCCAGCCCACAGGCGTTACCTAATGTTCACGGTAGGCCGCGAGCATTTTCAGTTTACCGTGCTCCCCTTTGGCCTTACCAGCGCCCCTCAGGTGTTCACGAAGGTGATGGTGGTGGTCGCAGCTCATTTGCGCAGATCAGGTGTCCCAGTCTTCCCCTATCTCGATGACTGGCTGTTGAAGGCGGGCTCGCCCCAGGCTGTCTCTCACCTCCAGACTACGGCGGACCTCCTGCACTCGCTGGGGTTCACTATCAACGTGCCAATGTCACACCTGATTCCCTCTCAGAAGCTCCTTTTCATCTGAGCAGTTCTGGATACAGCACAGTTTTGGGCTTTTCCTCCCGAGCAGCGAGTCCGGGATATTTGGGCTATGATACCTATGTTTCAGCTTCTATCCCGGATTTCGGTGAGAGTGACCCTGAGGTTGCTGGGCCTCATGGCCTCCTGCATCCTGCTAGTGGTTCATGCCAGGTGGCATATGCGGGCTCTGCAGTGGGACCTGAAGTTCCAGTGGGCGCAGCATCGGGGAAATCTCACAGACCTCATCCAGATATCGGAGAGCACTGCGAACAACCTGCGGTGGTGGCTTACAAACTGCGATTGGGTCAAAGGCAGACCCTTCTCCATACCCCACCTAGATCTCACAGTAGTGATGGAGGTGTCCCTTCTGGGATGGGGCGGCCATCTGGGAGAGGTGGAGATCAGAGGACTCTGGTCTCCGGCAGAAGCCAAACTCCATATCAACCTGTTGGAGCTTTGTGTGATCCGGTTGGCACTGAAAGCTTTTTAGCATCCCTCAAAGGAAGGCTAGTTCAAGTGTTCACGGACAACACTACCACCATATGGTAATGCAACAAACAGGGCGCAGTGGGATCGTGGACACTTTGTCAAGAGGCCCTGCATCTCTGGACTTGGCTGGAGCAGGGCATTTCCCTGGTGGTTCAACATCTGGACTGTTCTCTGAACTCCAGAGTGGACAAACTCAGCCGCCAGTGCCTTGCGGATGACAAATGGCGTCTCCATCCGGAGGTGGTGCAAGGTCTCTTTCAACAGTGAGGAGAGCGTTGATTAGATCTATTCGCCTCCAAAGAGACGATCGATGTCAGGAGGTTTGCACGTTGGAATTTCGAAGGCGGCTCACGCTCGGCGACAGCGTTCGTCGCGAGTGGAGCACAGGCATCCTATACGCCATACCACTACTGCTCAGTGCTCTCAAGAAGCTCAGGAGTGACCAGGCCCAAGTCATCTTTGTGGCTTCGGACTGGGTCTAGTATCCCGAACTTCTGCAAATGAGCATCGATCCTTCGGTCAGGATGCCTCTTCGGGCGGCTCTTCTGTCGCAGCAGCAGGAGGGGTCCTCCACCCGAACCTGTCCACTCTCCATCGTTGTTTGGAGATTGAGCGGCAACAGTTGACTGCTTTTGACCATCCTGCCAAAGTCTGTGAGGTTATTCTGGCAGCCAGGCATCCCTCCACGAAGTCTGTATACTCCTGCTAATGCAAAAAAATTGTAAATACTGTACAGAACGGTCTATTGACACTTTGTCTGCTTCCCTGTCAGATGTCCTTCTTTCTCTTTATTCTGCTCTGGGCACTCTGAAGGGCTACCTTTCAGCCCTGTCTGCTTTTCTTCAGCTGCTGTATCAGCCATCTCTTTTCAGATCACCTCTTGTGCTGAGATTTTTGAAGGGGCTTACCCATATGTTTCCATCTTCACCCATTATTATCTCCCGTTGGGACCTTAATTTGGTCCTTACTTTATTGATGTGTGCACCATTTGAACCTCTGCATAATTGTCTCCTCTGGCTGCTCACTATTAAAACAGCCTTTTTAGTGGCAATTACTTCTGCCAGGAGGGTGACCGAACTACAAGCACTGTCATCTCATCCTCCTTACCTGACCATCTTTCCGGACAAAATAGTTGTAGGAAGCTGGCTTTGTATATACTATACCAAAGTAAGGTATAGGGCAGGGAGTCCCCAGAGGTCTAGCAGAGGCTAAATTAGGTAAGTACTAACAGCTCTCTTTGTGGTAGTGTGGGCGAGCAGTTAGGCTTTTCCAGAGGGTGTGTTAAGCATTTATTGTATTCACTCAATCAAGACTGATGCACACACTCTGACTCTGAATCCAGACCAATTGGATAAGTATAAAAAAGGTATACTTGTATTTTATTTCTAGAACCAAGCATGAATTGGTACAGGTATGCGAAATATACTTTCAATTGGAGACCTTTACACAGAAATGCAATTGAGGATGGGTTTGCATTTGTTACGGGTTTGTATCACTTCAAAATGCAGTTTAGATTGCACAGTAATTACTTTCAGATTGTTTTAGTTACTTTTGGATTACTTTGAGTACTGGGGATGGTATGCCTAGATACTACACCTTAGGATCTCACAATACACTGTAAGTAAGACTTTTTATACTTTGCAGTTTAGTTCTCTTTTCTCCATACAAGCATCAGTTTAACACACAACATTTTAGGCCCCAAAATCCCTTAACATGGGATCCTATGTGAGAAAAAGTGTTAGCGGTTATTATGGTAAGTGCATGACTTAGGAGTAGGAGTTCTGGGAGCTAGGACCAAGGTTCCCCAAGGTCCAGATGGGCACTCGAGTTGCACAACCAGCGGCACTGGGGCGGCCGGGTGCAGAGTGCAGGTGCCCAATATTAGCCCATGGGGCTAATGGAGCCTTTGGTTAGGGGCTGCTGACCAGGCCACTCTGGTGTGGGAGCAAAGCTCCTAGGGTTAAGGTCAGCACTGCAGGGGCGAACAACCAGCACAGAAGCTGCACCACCAGCGGCACTGGGGCGGGCGGGTGTAGGGTGCAGAAAGGACGTCGGGGACCATGTACTTCTCAATGTAGACCTTTGGTTCTGCGAAGTTGCTGCAAGCTCGGGCAGGGAGACTTCCTGAAGGCGACCACCGACTGGAGAGAGAAGTTGATTTCTTGGGGGATTTCTGGACACAATGAGTTGGGTCACCTAAGGCCGTAGGGTGTCTGGTGCAGGGGTGTCTTCTGGCGTCTGATTTTCTTACCAGCTCCGGTCGCAGTTGGGGGGGCCCTTCAGGTTGAGGCTGCAGGCGTAGTCTCGAAGCTTGGGGGAGGTCAGGGATCACCAGATCCCAGGTCAGATCGCTGGGGAGACCTCCTTGTGGTGTTGGGCCACTCCAACTCTGGCCATGGGGTCTAGTGCAGAATCGCCGAATTCTGTGGGTGAGTCTTCCAGTGTTCACGTGAGATAGTCTGTAATATGGTTGCAGGGCAGGTCCTCCGGGCTCTGGCAGTTGCTGGCTCCTGGACATGCCGGGGTTCTTTCTGTAGGCAGGTCGTAGACGGGACAGGCCGGTAGGGCTGGGGCCAAAGCAGTTGGTGTCCTCTTCTTCCTGCATCAGCATGGCTCTTCGGTCCTTCTTTCTTCCTCGAATCTGAGGAGGTAAGGTTTAGGGTTGCCCCTAAATACTAAATTTAGGGGCGTTAAAGGGGTGTGCAGGTTGGGACCAATTTGTCCCTTCCTTGGGTTGTGTACACCCCCTATTATGCCCCCCTCCAGTAGGAGGGGGGCATGAGCCTCTCCCTAATTGTAAGAGTCCCCTCATATTCAAGATGGAGGGGACTGAGATGTGTGCTTCACCTTGCCTCCCCCAACTTGGGGATGGGGTTGACAGGTGGGCACACCTCTCTTCCTAGTTAGTTTTCCTGCCGATTCTCCTGCCCAAAGTGGGGGCCAGATCCGGTGGGAGCCAGTTGCTGGGGTAGCAAAAGGCAAGAACAGCTTCCAAAGGCAGCCGGCCTTTGAAGCTTCCCCTTTCATGGACTCAACCCATCCTGGGGGAGGAGGCATGGCTCCTCTGCCCAGGATGGGCTTTGTTTCTGGACCCAGAGAGCAGAGGCTCTCTACCCAGGGATCCAGAATCCGGGGTTTTGGCAAATTGCGGGCAGCCATTCAGGAACCTCACCAAGTCTGGTCGATATTCAGGGGGCATCTCTAAGATGCCCTCTGAGTGCATTTTACATTAAATCTAACACTGGCATCTGTATGGGTTTAATGTGCTGAGAAGTTTGCTACCAAACTTCCCAGTTTTTAGTAAAGTATTATGGAGCTGTGGAGTTCATAAAGACCAATTCCCAGACCATATACTCTTTATGGATTTATCACACTTACAATGTCTAAGAATGGGCTTAGGCACTGTAGGGGTACAGGGCTCATGCCACGGTCCCCTCACCTTATGGCTAGTGTACCCTGCTAGAGGGGTGACTTGCCTAGGCCTCAGGCAGTGGGTTGCAGGCATGGCACACAGGGATGTGTGCCATGTCAACTCTTTACTTTTCTCTGCACCAAAACACGCAGCCTGCAATGGCAGTGTGTGGGTGTTAAGGTACAGCGCCTCTAAGGGTCGCATAATAGGTGCTGCAGCCCTTAGAGGCCTTCCCTGGTCACAGTTCCCTTGGTACCCATGGTATCTTTTAAAAGAGGCTTACCTGTGGCCAGAGATGAGCCAATTGTGGGTACAAAGGTAGTCTTGGGAAAGAACACAGGCCCTGGGAACCTGATTGGCATGGATCCAGGGCACATCAAGGTAGGTTACATCAGATGTCAGGCAAAAAGTGGGGGGGTAACCGTGCAAAAAGGGGCACTTTCCTACTGTAGTGCTCTGCACTAGGGCATCTTTTCTGCCAAAGGTAGTAACACCTTTCCATCTGGCCCAATCTGTTACTCCGCCCACTTTCTATGCTCCTCTGCATCCTTCCATGGAGGAAGAGCGTCTCCACCGTCTGGACCCAAAAAGAGCGTTATTGTTCTACTTTGATCGTACAAGAGTTCCGGGTGGACAACCAACTCTTCATAAGGTAGGTTAGAGCAAAGAAGGGGCGAGCAGTTCAGAAGAGGACATTTCACGCTGGGTCATCCTCTGCATAAAAATATGCTACGCCTAGGCGAAGAAACAACCTCCTGAAGACCTTTGAGCCCATTCTACCAGGGCAAAAGCAGCCACCACGGCTCTCCAGAATGGTGTTCTGGTTTCTGACATCTGCAAAGCAGACGTGGGCTTCTCTACACACGTTTGCCAGACACTACTGCCTGGATTCTCGGTTCTGCAGGGAGGACCTCTTTGGCCACTCTGTCTTGCAGGACTTCTTGGTCTGAAACCTTTCTGCAGTCCCTCCTCCGGAGATGGTATTGCTTGGGTATCTGTTCAAAGGTAAGGAATCTGCGGCTAGATGTCGGAGTCTATCAGATAGACAAGTTACTTACTTTTGGCAACGCCTCATCTGGTAGAGACATGATCTAGCTGCAGATTCCTTACCGACCCACCCATCCTCCCCGCACTGCGGATTGGTTTAGTGTCAGGGCTGTTGCCCTTTAAGGGCCCTAATTGTTTTTGGCACACCACAGTCAGTCACTTCATGGCTCTGCGCTTCTGGCGTGGAAAGTCGTGAAAAGTACTGACGTCAGCACGCCGTGGTGGCGCCTATATAGACCACGT
This sequence comes from Calotriton arnoldi, assembly GCA_963921515.1. Lineage (NCBI taxonomy): Eukaryota > Metazoa > Chordata > Amphibia > Caudata > Salamandridae > Calotriton > Calotriton arnoldi. The sequence continues at coordinate 2,387,974 of CAWUFW010001550.1, forward strand.
GGACGTCATGACAATGAACCTGACACCTATGACATCATGCGGAGTTGACTGACGCCACCTATCAGCACTCAGGGGTACTGCTATCCAAAATCTTAGAGATCCAGCTAGACGCGAGGAAGTTCAAAGGTAAGGAATCTGTGGCTAGATCATGTCTCTGCCAGATAAGGAGTTACCAAAGGTAAGTAACTTGTCCGTTAGTAGTGTTTGAAAATCTTAAAATGGATAATGAGTTGCCACCTAAGCCATAATTTTGCTAGATCTTCTACTGACTTTGACACTATAGATCACAACATCCTAATCGCTAGATTGCATTATCACTGTGTCAATGGCACCCATGTAGAAAGGCTTGCTTCATTTCTTACTGGAAGATCTCAAAAGGCGATATTTGACTATTCTTCATCAGCTCTTCCCACAAGTACCGTTCCTCAAAGCTCCATTCTTTTCACCTCTTCTTTTGAATATTTGTTCTTCCTCTTGGTAAGTTAATCAGGAAATTTGGGTACTTTTATTATACCCACGCAAACTATACTTTGGTTTTTTTCAGTTCAAAGAACCAGGTTCTCAAATGAAAATCCTGATGAGCTGTCTGTATTTCAAAAAATGGATGGATCAGAATGGGTTAAAGATTAATCCCTACACAAGAAAGGAAAGCCTGACAAACTGATGAACTCCTAACGTTTTAAGAGGTCAAATTAGCTGGTCTCAATATTTATCAAAGTGGAAAGGAATCTGCACCCTCTCTTGTGCTGATTACGTTTAAGGGAGGCTGAGGGTTGCCCCCAATTTAGCTTCTCACTCCTTGTTTTTCTAAAGATTAATCTCAACAAAACAGAAGTTCTGATGAACTGTAACAAAGCCATCGTTCTGGTCACCATCCCACAAGTCTGTGGTTAAGTCACTTGGTGTTAAACTGGATAACCATTACATATTGTGTTCTCAAATGTCTTCTGTTTTTAAGCTTCTATCTGAGAAAGGCAGTTGTATAATATCCGCCTTGATAGCTGAGAGTCTTGGTTATGCGAACTCCCTCTACCTGGTAGTGTCAAAAGGCCTAGTTATTCAGAACCAAGCGGCAAGGCTGATAACTTTTGCTGATTGGTTTTACTCTGCCAGTTTGCATAAACTTTCACTGGCTACCCAGTCAGGTAAGAATTCACTTTAAGCCCTTGGAATTGTTAACAAATCCATCACTTCACCCGTTAAACTCATTTCTCACTCTATTTGTTTTGGTACCAAAAGGCCTGTGGGTTGTTGCTGCGCTTTTAAATACTGTTTAACATAAGTGACACGTGCTTCTAGAGTCTGGTAGTTTGGATACAGGTTCACACCCAACTTAAGAACAGATTTAAATCATAATTAAAGAGGCCTTCTTTTTATTGCATATAGTGTTAACTTGCAAGCTTATTTAGTGCCGTGTGCAAAATTGTGTGTGACACAAACTATTTTATTTTGGGTATTAGAATAGACCGGAACAATACAATATTGTTTCTGCGTTTCTATGCAAGAAAAAATTATATGTAGGTGAATAAGAAACCTTTTGGCGAGGCATTGACAAACTAGCGAGATAATACTGCCACAGAATGTGCCATATATTGGCACTCAGTTTGCCTTTTTTTGCTCCGTAATTGTTATCCCTGATGTCTAAATTGGTTCACCACTGCTGCATATTTCCAGTAGCCTTGACCATAGCCGTCTACGCATGATAGGTTCAACAGGAACTTTTTTTTAATACAAATGTCAAGGTAGCGCAAGCAAGGTTTTAAGTCTTATTTAGCTGTGAAAGTGCACTTTTTTTTTTTAAATGCAGCGCTTTTGAAGCAACTTGCAGAGATAAATGAGCTAGTCTTACAGCGAGCAGCTAGTGCAGCAGTAGTCTTCTTACAACGAGCGCCTACTGCAGTAGCAGTCTTGTTACATAGAGCTGCTAGTGCACACAAAATGCATTTACTTTATTTTTAGTCACTGTTGCCTCAACCCTGAGGGAGTGTGCTTGATCATTCTCATTGTTCCTGAAAATTAATTTACGCGTAATATTTGATGAACAGTTTTTCTTACAAATGTCAGTAATTTGTGGTAATTTTACTCCATCTTTATACTTGGTTTGCTTTTTTGTTTTAATAGTGAATAAATGATTGGTCTCACAGATGTAATCAGACTTTTTTTTTAAATGGTTCACTATTTTCTGAAGGTTTAGAACTCGTCTATATTTAGCTTCGGTCATTAACAATGCTGTTAAATTATCAGTCTGAATATCAGTTTATCTAAGTGATGCTGGAGAACAGTGGTAGATGAGCTGCAATGGTCTCAAGATCATAATTCCATGTCTTGAAGTGTAAGCTCAATTCAAGGAACTACACCTGAATTGCCAAAGACGTTTGATTTGAACTCCGTAAAACCTGAAGGTTATCTTTAGCCCGTTATTCCACCTTTAGTCTGCTTACCCTCTTTTTGCTTTAATGGATGTCTTATGCAGGGTTAACTCAAAATATCTTTCAGGTGCAGTGGGATTGTGCTTGTACTTCAGAGGTCTACTGGTATAAGAGCTCCCTGTTCTAATCCTACAGGCTAAAATGTTTTAGGGCCACATTGCTCTGCTCTCCCTGAGCTTCCACTGAAATAGGCTTCCCCTTTCCAAGTATTTGGCACATCTACCCAAGGTCTGTTGCTCCTCGAGTGTACCTTTGTGCACTAGCTCCCTTCTGCATGCATCTTAACAGGACCTCACCTTATGGTATATTATTGGACAACCTCAAAACAGTCTCCCAACATTCATCTTTTATGATTCGGTCTCACAATTCATACAAGGAACAGACAAAATCCTGAGCTTTCTGGTACTTGGTCTCCAAAAAGATGGCCCATCACTTGGCCTAGATCGTTGTCCCCTCTCAAGCACATGTACCTAAGAGTCACTTTTATGACAATCATGAAAAGGTTAATTGTGGACCATGTCCAAACTAAGATTTAGAGTGGAAGCAGTAAACCCCTAACATGTATTGTCTACCAGATGCTGTTGATAAAATCTGTCTAAAACTTCCCGCAAATAGTCTTCATTTTTTGAATACAAGTTTCCATTGGCGATGATTTGAAAGAACTGTTAAATACCATTTAAGTCAAATGTTCCAATATGGGAAACGCGTTGATAATGCTTTAAGGTAAAGAACCATGCCTGTCACGTGATAGTTTTCTGCCTCTGAAATTGCCACAAAGAGCTAGATTTAATATTTTACCAGTTTTAGGTGAGCATAAACTACGAAAAATGCAGCACATTGAGGTAAATGACACTTCCCTCTTCTTTGCAGATGTTTGGCGTGTGATAATGTTCTTTTGCTCTCCCTTTTCTCTCCCGCCTGTAGGACAATTGGAATTAAGGCACAAAATCTAAAATTGTTACTATGTATCATATGTAACCTCTTCCGGTTCCGTGTCAGTGATGAGTAGCATTGCGGTAGTTGAAGCAAAATAAGTTCTTAGAGAAAAATCTTTAAAGGAAGGTAGAACTGAATGGCACACACATGGTATCTGAAAAATGCACAAATTGTCTGATTCGGCCTGTTCACATGACAATAATGAAACTAGATTTATTTTCTCCTTGTGTAGTTTAACCTAGGAAGAATACGAGTAAACGAAGTAACATAAATTTGGCGAATGGTATATAGCTTTGATTGGTTTTTTTTCCTGAAATATAATTTTCTTTTGACCAACACTGGCAAGTCCTGTTTTTTTTTTTTTCGGGTTTTTTTATATCTAAATGTATTTTTCATGCTTCTTAGTATTAACCAGGCATGGTTTTATGGAGATGATTGAAATATTTCCATTGTGTAGTGTTTAGTGATTTATCTTTTATGAATGGTGTTGAGTAACTTTGTAACTGATAGTGTTTAAGTTAACATTGTGCATACTTTAATGGTGGTAATTATTGTTTGAAGCCTACAGTTGCCCAAGACCTATTGTGATCTTACCAAGAACTTAGAGGGCCTTAAATCCAGCCATTACTTACCATTGTTTGGCATTGTCACTCATTTCCTTGCTTTATTATATTTCACCGTGTCCATCTTGTGTTTGTCCATCCCCTTGAACATAATGCCCTCTTTACCATCCTCTTAACAGGCTGACCTGTGTACTTCCACTGCTCACTTTTGTGGAAATTATTTTTTTATTTTTTGGTTAAACAGTTTGTTTTCCAGCTCTCTCCCTCTTTTGCTTTTTCCCCTGCCAACCCCCCTCGTCCCTCCCCCAACCCCTTTCCTGGTGCTCTGTTGTGCTCCCCATGTACTTCTCCCCTCTCTGGCCCCATGTTCTTCACCGCTGCCCTTTCCTATGCTCCGCATTTCTGTCTGTCCCGTACTGCTTACTCCATCCTTGGTTTCATTTTAAATGTATTCCCCATCAACTTCCTGTGTTCACACACCTCCATTGCCCCGCCTCCACCCCACGGTTCTTTTTTACTCATAGTTTCTTGAAGTGCCAGGCTGCAAAGATCTTTAGTACACATAATTTTTTTTTCTTTTAATTGGCAAAGCTGAATGGCCTTCACTATCTTAGACTGGTCAATAAAAGCTAAAACAAAGTGATGTCTGCATTCCTCTGTCGCTGTGTGCATGCATGATGTGTGGGTGCCTACAGAATGACACGACTGTCATCATACACTTTTTTTTGGGACTATTCTGAGCAGCATTGGCAAAGGTATTGAGTGAGTTAGGCAGATAGCAATGCCCATTGTCTGTTGTAAAACACACAGACCGCTATGGATGAACAGGTATCTCATTTACAACACAGTGCTTTTGGCCAGAAGAAGTGCCTGCTCTTTGCCCTCTGCCAGGCTCACCCGATTGCTCACCAGGCCAGCATGTGATGAATCTACTGCTCATATCAAACACTGATGTGACATTGTATGAAAATGTGACGCATACAAGGGCTAAGTGGACACTTCTTCCAGAGGCATGACTTTCGATATTGCGCAAAGGCAAGGACTGCGTGCATCCTCCTGTTGTGAATGAAGACTGTTGCATCTCCTTTTTGATTATAATTGTGTGATCTCTCTTGTTTTGGATCCTTTCCATGGAGACCATTGTGTAGGGGCTGATCGACCCATTCTCCAAAAAGAGCCAAAAAGCTGGCCTTTTGGATGCATGCTAACCCCCACTGCACAGTGATTACAAAAATAATTCTTCCTAGGTCTTTTGGTTTCTTGTAATTTTGTGGTTGAGTCCACATTTCAGATGAAACAAACTAGCAACTCCCGTCCCTCCAATCTACCAGGAAATGGCCTTCCACCTATTGGGCACGTTTGTTTTCAAGCCCATTTCTGGAGAGTCCTTACTCGTGGCCTTTCAAAGGAATCCCAGATTTAAACCCAATTTTCACTGCTCATTTTCTGAAATGTATATTGTAGGCTGCCATATCCCCTGGAGGTTTACATACTTTGGTTACACAAAGATTCAAAATCTGAAGTGAACCTTAATATCACTGCGATAGTGAAATACCCATGTATGGAGACACTCGCCACTGGTTTCGGTGTGTAAAATTTACAGTAGCATTGCTGTTCAAATATTTGAGTTATAGGCTGGAAGCATCTTTCTTCCTGCAGTGTCATTTGAATGCATGCAGAATCTATGGTCCTATGTTCAGCATGCTATTCCGTGGTTCACAAAGTGGCCTTTTCAGCCGCCAGCAGTTCCGGAGAGGGTTGTTCTAAAATTGTGTGGGCCAAGATAATTTTTTCTTGCAACAAGACTCCATGCTTCCTTCAGAAGCAAGGGCTCTGCTTCTGCCATGTGGCGTTGGAGAATCATTTATGTCTCCTAAAGTGTCCACTTATCTAAATAAATGTGTGTTTTTCAACATTGCAGAAGGAGAATAGAAATAAGATATTCCTGGTTGAACTATGAGGAACGTAATGCACAAGAAAATCTGCTGAGGGATAACATTCTGAAAGGTGGTTGGAGCCTGGGGTTCTCGAATTATTTTCAATAGACGTGTTCATTTGTCCCTCATCAAAAGATGTGTGGAAGCAGCAATGTCACAAATATGCTAATCCAATTGTTTCACGGATTCAGAATGAGATTTGTTGTATTTGTACATCTTCTGATGTTTGCAATACTTACTTAGAAGGAACTGAGCACGATGGCAAATGCAATTGACTGTAGAAATAGTTTTATTCATGTGACTAAGTCGTACAATTCTTAAATAATATTTTAAACGGCTATGACACAAATTATGTTCTGTTTTATGAAGCCTGCAAAATGTATTTGCCGGCCACTTGTTTTGGTGGAAGAATGCAGTTGTACAAAGTCGTTCGGAGAGAGTCTAAAAGGTCTTTGACACTTCCAGGAGACAGATTTGCTACATGAATAAATTATTTCAACATTTCTGGCCCAGATCTTTTGAAACAATCCACACCTGTTAAACTCACCCTTTTGCTGCGTAACGTTTCCTCTTGAGACCTTGCCTAGTACTTGCTCTTACTAGTTGAAAATGTTGATAATTATTTTGTAGTTTGTTGTCCACCACTATTACTTATTCAGCATTTGCTCGATTAATATCCTGGTTACTTTTCTTTTCTTTCTTGTCAAGTTCTCTGTGGCTATTTCCAAGCAGGAATTTGCCAAAAGCTAGTTTCACTTCACCAAAATGTGGGCAAGATCCACGCCTGGGACCTTTGTGCTGCTCCTGCCCTCCTTCCTGGAGCAGCAGCATCAGAAAGTTAGGGCAGAGACTGGTGGCATGCCTACTGACTTGGGAACTAAGCTAACTCTTAGTAATCTTGAGTCGCACAAGGCTCTATCTGGTTCCATTTGTTCCCCTAGTCTAAAATCTTTATTCTCCAAACCCTCCAATGCTCTAGGTACATGAGGTAAACATACTGCTATGTTCAGTGCATGAGAACCATTGTGAAAGTCAAATGCTGTGTCAGTGCAGTGACTCACTCTTGTCCGTGTAATCTGTGGACAGTTTTATTTCACAGTGGGAGCACATGGAATGAAATGTTATGTGGCAGTTCCACATTGACTTAGATTTATTGACAAGATGATCTATGCTGCTCATTGGGTTTTATTGGTTACGATGGCATACTGGTATGCTAAATACGCCTAAAAAAGTAGCAGTTATGGGTGTACAGTGCTAAATTTTGGAGTTTGATTATTGTAAAGCAATTTTTAAATAACATGTATTGTACATTGTGGGTGGTCATGGATTGTGGCTTTTTTAAGTAATATTTAGTCTTTTTTTTTTTGTAGATCACGTCTCTGTTGGTGGTCTTGGGGACAGCTTTTACGAATATTTGCTGAAGGCATGGTTGATGTCTGACAAAACAGACGAAGAAGCTAAACAAATGTATTATGATGCTGTTCAGGTAAAAGACAAGCAAGTCTTCCTCGAAATCCACAGTAACTAAAATGAGTCATGCAATTTGTGGTGCTTGTACTTTTCTGTGCATATGGAAATATATTGCATATTGAAGAACTCTCAACTTATCCCTAATTAAGAAACCTGTACGTTCTGTGGTGAGGTTTTACTAAATATTGGATGTTATTCACTAAAATAGGCTTTGGTGCGGTTTTGAGTCTGAAAACACACCATAAGTTTCAACAGAAGTCCGTCTAAATCCGTATCATGTGGTGGTGAGTCAGCGTCTTGGAGTGTAGCAGTCCCGCTTGCTCTTTGCATTTCAGAAAATTAGTTCATAGCCATTAATATGGATGGACTGCAGCTTCCCCTTGATTCCTTCCGTTGTATCAGGACTAGCTGCTACTCTTTAGGAGGGCCTCTTACTCGGAACCATTTGAGCTTATTACAATAACTGCTTCCTCTCAATCTTCAGTTGGACCTCTGTTGGCTGTAATCAAAACTTTCGTCATTCAACCATTCTACTAAGCTGAGACTCTCAAATTGTCTAAGCTAACTCCCCTACGTCTGCAGTTGAGGAAGTGATTAGAGCAGTTTATCCTCAAGTTAAATTCTTTTAGTTGGAGCCTGTTTACATTATTTGTATAGCTAATCTGGGTGTTCATTTGTTAGGATCAGTGCATTTATATATTGATTCACTCGTGCATCTCCCAACAGTTCTCATCCAGCTTTCAGAAAATATGCTTGCAGGAAATTTTAGGAATGTATAAGTGATGGAAGTTGGATGAAAATTTGGGGGTGGCTGCAATGAGTCCCTGGCCTAAGAAGAGATCTTCCAGTGGAGGTGGTTTAGGAAGTTAATTTGTTTTTCTTCTTTACCTCGCTCGTGGGCTGCAAATTTTGCATCAGGAGTAGTACAAAAGGGCTGGTGGTATTTAGGAACTGCCTGACATGTTTATGGAGTTTTTATTTTTGTGTTGATCGAGGCCAGCTGTATCTCGCTGTACAACGTTGAGTGCATATATATTCTCACATATAAGCAATGAATATTTGAGTATGTGCCTGATCTGACCATTCAATATATAGAAAAAAGCAAACACAAGGAGATGATGGACGGAGTGCTGAAACTTTTCAAACACTCACCCCCAGTCACAGATCTGGGTTGAATCCATCATCATTCTTTAGCTCACTTCGCCACCCCTGCTGGACAGTTCCCATGAGGAACAGGGTCAAGACTGATTTGCATTTGACCGGGTCAGAACTGGGGTGGCGAAGTGAGCTAAAGCACGAGTGGCTGTGCAACATGACTTAAAGTAAAACAAAGCTCTATGGCATGGAAAATGCAGTGGTGGAAACTTTTTGGGACGTCCATTGTATCTTTGCACCCCCTTGACCAGTCACTGTGAAACTTTTCATTATTCGCCAATGTAGAAAAAGCTATAGGTCTAGAAAGTTTTGTGGAGATTTGTCAAACTGGGGCAAATTTATTAGCGACCAAAAATCTGTGGAATTCCTATACCTGGGAATCCTAACTATTACTACAGGGTGGGCTACCACCACTCTAAGAAGTGTATGTATGTGTATATGTATATATATATATATATATATATATATAATTCATTCGCCACTGTGTAGTTCTAGTTAGGACCTGGTTACCATAGAAAGGTTTTTTTGTTGGTTTGCTACTAACTTAGGCAAATCTTTACAAAAAATCCATCCACCTCCACTCCTTCCTTGACTGATTTAGGGGTGATCATCAAGAAGGGACCGATTTGGGGAGGGGGGCGCAAAACTCAATTTGTCCATGCAATTTCTATAGGGATTTCTGAAAAGCGATACTGCCCAAATGGCTTAACTGAATTACACCAAATTTGGAAGCAAGCTAGATCTTAAAAGCTTGATTTTTGTAATTTGGTGTCATTCTGTTCAGTAGTTTTTGAGAAATTAAGGTTCAAAATGTGTGTATATATTGGCTGTTGGGCTGAAATAAAAAAAAAAGTAAGCCTTCTGATTGGTTGAGGTAGCTTTTTCAGAGCGAACTCAGACTGTCTGGCAGAAATATGAAAATGAATGTTGTGGCAGCCATTACAGGACTCATGGACTTGGACCCCTGCCCTGAAATTTTTTCAAAAGAATATTAGGCAGCAAGGTGGGGATACCATGCCCCCCCTAGCCCTGGGGGGGCTAAAAGTTTTTTGCTGCAGTCTTGTGGTTCTCAGTGGTTCTCCGGCAGGATCACAGAAAAAAAATTATATATATATATTAGGTGTTTTTTTAATTTCAAAATAGAACTGCCCCCTGGGGTGGGCCGGGTCAAACCTCATTTATTTATTATCATGGCGAGGGGGGCACGAGTGAGGCCCCCTCTACCGAGCAGATTTCTGCCCCGGGGACCCCATCTCCATGATTCTTCCTTTTTTAGAAGGGGAGGGGAACCCCCCCCCTCTAAGCTGGGTTTTGGCTCTGGGAACCTCAACCCCTGGGGTGCCGCGCAATGCTGTAGTGGGGACCCCATCCCTGGGACAGAGTAATGGTCCCTGGCCACCCCTGAAGCGCCCTTGAAGTTGACAGTCATTATATTGATGGGGTGACCCCCTTGACAGAGCCAGTAGGCTTGCCTTGTATATTTATGTGGTCACCTTTTAGCAAAGCTGATAGGCTTGTTGATGCAATCTAGTTATAGGCCTATTTCCCTGCTACCAGAAACTACCCAAAATACTGCAGAAGAATGTAAATCAACAGCTCTCTCTGTATCTGGAGTCCAACAATCTGCTTCATCTTAGCTAGTCTTGCTTTAGACCCCACTTTAGCACTGAGACAGTGCTGATGGAAGTCTCAGAATACATCAAAGGCACATTAGATGCTGGGGGAAAGGTGTTGATCATGTTAGACCTTTCAGCAGCCTTTGATACGGTCCCCCACCCTAAACTCCTGGTACGCCTGAAGTCCCATGGCATAGGGAGTCCAACTCTAGACTGGCTTGCCTCCCTTTTGGAAGGCAGAAATAAACAGTTTTGGATATCCCCCTTCTCCTCAGAGCCATGCGAGCTATCAATAGGAGTTCCCCAGGGCTCTGAGCCCATCCTTATTTAATACATATCTCTCCCTCGGATAGCAGAAGCCCTGGGAGCTAAAGTTATATTCTATGCTGATGATGCTCGGCTGTTCTCATGGGGGAAAGGAGAAATGTTTCCAGAGTGGCTGATTAAAACCTGCCTGACAGCAGTCTTTCACTGGTTGGCCTTGCATCAATTTAAGTGCAATGTTGAAAAACATACTTATTTTTAGCAATGCTTCTCCAGAAACCTGGCAGACTTTCTGGCCTGAGAATGTCCCCCCCCCCCTCCAGGCCCTCAGGGAGGCTTAGTTAAGGACTTAGGGGGTCAAATTTGATTGCCTTTTAGGTCACAAATTAAGTCTGTGGTGGGCACTTGCTTTGGTGTTCTGCAATCTATAAAAAAGTTCCTTCACTATTTGTCCCTCACAGCAAAAAAGACAGTTATCATTAATAACCTCGAGGCTGGACTATGATAATGCACTCTACTTTGGTCTGCCGGAGTATCTGTTGGAGAGGCTTCAGGTGGTCCAAAATGTTGGGGCTCACTTTCTTTTGAATCTGCCATTCAGAACGCACATCTCCCCGCTCTTCACTGGCTTCCTATCAGGAAAAGGATCTTGGCTAAGGCTCTGGTGTTAGTTCACGGGGCCCTGTATCAGACTGGTGCAGTCTACCTCAGAACTAGGTTTAGTTTCCATGTTCCATTTGGAAACCTGACGTCGGCTAATAAGCTCTTAGTGGAGATGCTCAGAATTCAGGGTTCTAGAGCAGGAGGCAGGTACCTTGCTCATCTAGGACCAATAGCTTGGAATAAGCTCCCTCTTGAGCTCCGCGCTGTAAGCAACGTGACAGTTGTTTTTAAAAAAGGCTGAAAACCTGGCTTTTTTTCCAGGATTAAAACATTTTGATCTACTTTCGCCTGTGCCTGGCGCCATGACACTCCTTGGAGTAGCTGTGCGCGTTATAGGTTGCTTTCATTCATTGTATAATGATGTGGTCACACCTTGACAAAGCCAATAGGCTTGTCTTCATATAATGTGGTGACTTCTTGATAAAACTAGTAGGCTTGCATTGTATATTTGTGAGGTCACCCTTTAACAAAGCCAATAGCCTTGTCTTCATATAATGATGTGATGACCCCTTGACAAAGCCACCTGGCGTGTCAATTATATTTTGATGCGAAAGCCAGTAGACTTGCATTAATTAAAATGAGACCCCTTTATATTGTGATCAGCGCTCTCATTGGCTGGTCGTACGTGGATGGAGATTGGGGGAGGCAGGGCCTAACCACGGACCAGGCCCTGTGCCTAGCCCCGGACCAGGCCCTGTGCCTAGCCCCGGACCAGGCCCTGTGCCTAGCCCCGGACCAGGCCCTGTGCCTAGCCCCGGACCAGGCCCTGTGCCTAGCCCCGGACCAGGCCCTGTGCCTAACCCCACGCAGCACGCAGCCACAGACTGCGCAGCATGGCTTGGGTGCAGGCCAGTCCCTGCACCCAGTCCTACGGCATGCACGCCAATGGACTTCGTATTTGACATTAAAAAAAAAACTTAGAAATTCACTCTGAAAAAAACCCAAAAGATTAAAGTGACGTTCTAGTTAGGTGAATGTCAGTTAAAAAAATGCAATTTTAAACTGAAATTTACCAGTTAGTTATCTCAAGTAACTATAACTCATGCCCTAAAGTAATTGTAATTTGCATTACTCATGTCATGTTCAGTGACTGCATTGATAACATCTGTTATGACATCTGAAATTACATCATTGATAAGTGTGCATGGCGGGGGAGTTAGTTCAGTTCACTAGAACTGGTGAATTTCATTGTATTGATTTTTAGTTTAAAATTAATTCTTTTAGCTGACATATTCACTTGACTATAATGTCACTTTAACCTTTGTGATTGTTTTTGTGAATATATATATATAATGGAAAAAACAAAGAATAAAGTGACATAGTTAGGTGGAAAAGTCAGTTAAAATGTTACAATTTAAATTTAAAAAATACACTGAAACTCACCAGTTCTAGTTAACTGAAGTAACTATAACTCACTCCTCCACCATGTACAGTGTTAGCAGTTGTAATTTCAGATGTCATCAATCATAGCAACAGTGTCCTAGAGCATGTAATGACTGATATAATATGTGAGGTTAAGCAGTGCATGGCAAGCATTTGTATTCAAAACACTCTTAAACATGTGTTTGAGTTTTCATTAACACTTTCCAGGCCACAAAATGCAACCATATAACCAACCACGGAGAGTCCCCGCACTTCACCTGAAGAGCACACAGCTGCAGCTCAGTATTCTTTAAAATGATGGTAAGCTCTCCTCAAGTCATGTATTCAATGACCCTGGAGATTTCCTGCAAGTTTTTTTCTTCTTCTTAATGTCCCCAGATGGGCTGCTGCGCTCTCTAATGCCCCCACAACTTTAAAAATAGTTAGTGGTGCCCTTGCTCCTTATTGGGGCACCATGAGGAAATAAAAATATACCTTAAAAGCCCTTGCAGGGCATTATGGGGCGTTCCCAAGCTGAAGCAGTGATATGAAATAGCGACTCCTCCCTCATTTCATAGGAATGCTGTGCTTTTTTTTATTTTTTGTCGGTTGGGTGGGTGGAGATGTGTATGTACATATACATAGTGTGGCTGTAGATAGCCGATAAAAATGCTCTTCAGCCATAACAGTATCTTTTCAGAACCCCCAAAAGTCTAAGCCCTTCCATAGAGGGGCATATAGAGGGAATAAGTGTGGCAAGGGGCTCCTCTACTACAAAGCAGTGACCTCCCCTTACCTTGACCACATAACATGTTGGGGGAAGGCTGAGGCACTCCTAGCTTAGTGGGAAAGCATCACCTCAGATGAATAGGTAGTCTCCGTTGTGCTGAAAGGTTTCACACTGTCTCCACCATCCCACTACATAGTGAGTCAAGACCATCTTCACGTTCCTAGAAGAGGTGGTTCAGGCACTCTTACAAATGGGTGCAATAAAACTGGTACCTGCACACCAACGTGGCACAGCGGTATATTCCTGTACTTTTTAATCTCCAAAAAGGATGGCTCCCTCTGGCCAATCCTCTACCTTTGGCCATTGGACAAAGTTAATCCTCTCCAAACACTTTCATGTGGTCACTCTACAGGACGTCATCCCTATGCTGTACCAAGGCGACTTAATGTCCTCATGCGATCTGAAAGATGCATACTTTCGTACCCTGATCCACCCAGCACATCAATACCTCCAGTTTGTTTTAAATGGATGACACTACCAGTTAAAAGTGTGACCCTTGAAAGTCACTACAGCCTCAAAGTTATTCCCAAAGTGTCTTGTGTTTGTAGCAGCGCACCTGCGCTGAAATGCCATTAACGTCTTTCCTTACTTAGACGACTGGCTGGTCAAGAGTAGCAGCAAACGGTAATGCCTAGCACACACTAAAAACAAAGCACTTGCTCTGCTTCGTGACTCAGGTACGTGAAAATTGCATCTCTAGTCCCAACAAATTCAGCCCTTCCTCTGGTCAGTCCTCAAAGCAATGACAGGCAAGGCATACCATAGCCATCAGAGGGTGCTGGCATTCCAGAAGCTGCTGCCTCTTTTGTCAGACACAGTCCTATTGCTTTTCAAGCTATCATACAACTGTTGAGAATATTTACTTTATGCTTACTAGTTGTACCATGCACCAGATTTCACATGTGCACCCTACCGGAATGCCTTGCGAGGCAGTGCGAACAGGTGGAGGTGCAATGGGAGAACCTAGTGTTGGTAATAAACAGGGCTCTGTATTATCTGTTTTAGTGAGCAGCAACAGTCTGTTGCTCAGCAGACCCTTTCTAGACCACCTTCCTCAAGTGGCCACCACCACAGATGAATTGTTCGTGTTGTGTGGTGCTCGCTTGCGCGGGATGGCTGTCTAGGACCTCTACACCCCTCAGCAGCAGGGTAGCCACATAATCTGAATGTCAAAGGCATCAGACTAGCTCTCAAAGCGTTCCTCCCACTCACATGGGGTGGGGGGGGCAAACAGTACTACTAAAACATACATGACATCTATGTTCTACATCCAGCAGCAGGGTGGCACTCATTGCTCCCAATTCGCTTGACTAGCACAACAAATCTGGCACTGGGCAATCTGCAACATCATTCACCTGCTGGTGCAGCATTTGCCTGGAGTAGAGAGCGACTTTCCAGATCTGCTCAGGATGCATCAATCCATGAGTCTTTCACAATTAGTTCCAACAGTGGAAGACGCCAAAAAAAAACTCTTTCGCCACTCCTGAAACAGCAAAATGCCAAACCTTCAACTCCAGGTACCAGTACCCCTTGGTCCATGGGCAATGCATTATGGTGTGTACTAGTCAGGAATATTTGCCTATGCTTTTCCGCCTCTCCCTCATGTACGTGGTGTGGAAGACGAGGCACAAGTTCCTTACCTTCATCCTAGTGGTGCCTACCTGGGCCAGACAGCCCTGGTATCCAAAGCTTCTGGAAATGTCAGCTCTCATGAGAAGCTCCTGCAATTATTAGACCTTCTCGCTCAGCATTGGCTTCACCCAGATCCCAAACAGCGGAGGTGAACCACGCAATTTGGTACCAAATTTCTTGGAGTTTGGTTACCACAACCTTCCAGAAGAATGCATGGCTATCCTGCAGGAAGCATGGAATCCTACCACGCCTACACTTTTATATGCTTGTACTTAGCAGCTGACATACCTCCAAAACAGACAACACTCTTCCCTATTTGGAATACTAGTCATTAAAGCCTTTGTGGAGGGTCAAAAGAGGTTAATTATTCTAAAGATGACTCTGGCACCTGCCTGGAACCTCAGTGTATTTCACATGACTTATGAGTCCTCCTTTTGAACCCCTATGCTTCTGTCAACTACAGTTCTTGTCTTGGAAGCTCACTTAATCAGTCACTTCCCTCAGGCATATAAATGAGCTTTAGCTTTTTACAGTTAAAGAACCCTTTATTCAAGTTCTTAAAGACAGTCATTTTCCCTACCAACCCCAAATTTCTGTCTAAGGTTATTTCACCTTCCAATATGAACCAAACCATTAAGTTGTCTTTTTCCCACAACCATACTGTAGAATAGGCCCTCCCCGCTCTTGGGGACTGCTGTTAGGAGAGTGCTTATATACTGCATTTATATATATGATGGAGACAACTAGCTGCAGGTTCCCTACCTTTGAGTTTCCCTAGGTATCAGACTGATTCCAGACGATTATTCGTGAGCAGTACCCCTGCATGCCGGTAGGTGGTGTTGGCGTCCACGTCACCTATATAGGCGCCACCTCCGCGCACTGACTTCCGTTCTTTTCTTTGCACACCAGCCAGCGCCAATCCAAGAGAAAAGCTACCCCCTCTCACTTTTTGACAGGATTTTTGCAAAGTTTTCTCTATCTTGTTTGATGTTTTTTTCCTCCTTTTGTGTCGAGGATCTCATCGAGGAAGTCCGGTTTTAAACTCTCTGGTGCCTGTCACCGTGCCATGTCGGTGACGGACCAGTACCTCATGTGTTTGTGGTGTCTGGAGTGCGACCACGACTCCAAGTCGTGCTCCGACTGCTGGGCCATGGTGCCAAAGGCTTTGAGGGAGCAGTCCCTGAAGCTGCTAGCAGCACGGCATGTGACTCTGCGGAAGTCATGGTCCTGCTCGTGAGGAAAGTCTCGGGACCGTTCCAGTAGTTTGAAGTCCTCTTCGTCCCACTCAAAATCGTCCATGCACTCGGGTGAGCAAATAGCGTTTCCACCCCGAGGTGGCGCAGGGTCTCTTTCAACAGTGGGGAGAGCCTTGGTTAGATCTGTTTGCCTTCATCGAGAATGCGCAATGTCAGCAGTTTGTGTGCTGGCGTTTCCAAGGCAGCTCTCGCTCGGAAATGCTATTAGTCTTGAGTGGAGCTCAGGCCTCCTGTACACCTTTCCGCCTTTACCACTCCTCCCCAGAGTTCTCAAGAAGATCCGGAACGACCGGGCCAAAGTCATCCCTGTGGCTCTGAACTAGGCACGGATAGTCTGGTATCCTTAGCTTCTCAACATGAGCATCGATCCTCTGACTAAGCTGCCCCTTCGGGAGGATCTCCTGTCGCAGCAGCTGGAGAGGGTCCTCCACCCGAACCCGTCAGCTTTTTGTCTTTGTGCGTGGAGATTGAGCGAAGGCAGTTGATAGCTTTCGACCTTCCTTCCGAAGTCTGTAATGTTACTCTGTCAGCCGGGCATCCCTCCAAGACTGTATACGCCTGCCGATGGAAAACGTTTGTATCATTGTGCAGAAAAGTCTATTGATCCTCTTTCTGCCTTCCTTTCTGATATTTGGTTTTTATTTTGACGCTTGCCCAGCAGGGCTCTGCTCTGGGCACTCTGGAAAAGTATCTTTCTGCCCTGTCTGCCTTTGTGAAACTGCCTGAGCAACCCTCCTTATTTAAATCTCCCATTATAGATCCATGTCTAAAAGGTTTTGTCATGTTCCCACCTTCCCCTTTCATTGTGCCTCAGCAGGACCAAAGTTCTCCCATTTCTGATGTGTGCTCCCTTCAAGCCTTTACAGATTTTTCCCCTCAGGCTGCTCACCATCAAAACAGCCTTTCTTGTGGCGATTACATCGGCCAGGAGGGTGAGTCAGCTGCAGGCTTATCATTCAAGCCTCTTTTCCTATCAGTTTTTCCTGAAAAACTTGTGCTCTACGCACCAGGGTGACTCTCCTAGCAAAAGTGGCAACACCATTTCATGTGGGCCAGTCTGTCACCTTGCCCATTTCCTACGCTCTTCCACATCCCTCTAAAGAAGAGTAGCAACTCCACCATCTGGACCCAAAAAGAGCCTTGACCACATATGAGAGTTGCGGGTCGATGACCAACTCTTTGTGGGGTATGTTGGTGCTAAGAAAGGTCTGGCGGTGCAGAAAGACCATCTCTCAATGGGTTGTTCTCTGCATCAAGATTTGGTACGTACTGGCAAAGAAGCAGCCCCCTGAAGCACCACAGGAGCTAAGGTTGCAACCATTGCAGTAGCCCATGGGGTTCCAGTCCTGGATATCTGTCAGGCAGCAACGTGGGCTTCCCTGCACACGTTTACCTAGCATTACTGCCTGGACAGTCCGGTCTGCAGGGACGGACATTTCGCCCATTCAGTCCTGCATGACTTCTTAGTCTAAATTTGTCCGCAGACCCACCTCTGGGGATGGTATTGCTTGGGTAACTATTCAGAGTTAAGGAACTGCAGCTAGATGTGTCTATCAGATGAACAAGTTGCCTTCGGTAACGCCTTATCTGGTAGAGAAGATATCTAGCCGCAGATTCCTTACTAGCCTACCGATTACTAGGGTCAAGGCTGATCCCTTTCAGGGCCCTAGTGTGGACACCAGTGTCGGTGCTCTTCATTGATCCATGCTTCTGGCGTGGAAAGTCGTGAAAAGTAACTGACGTCAGCACTCCGAGGTGGCGGACGTCACTTCCACGCGGATGATGCCATGATGAACAGACTGACTCCACCTACCGGCACGCAGGCGTACTGCTCACAAAATCTTCTGGATCCAGAATGATGCCTGGGGAAAGTCAAAGATAAGGAATCTACAGCTAGATATTGTCTCTACCAGAAAAGGCATTTCCAAAGGTAAGTAACTTGTTCATCTAAGCATTTTAAGTCTACAAACTTTTTGTAGTTTTCTCTAAATCTCCCAGAGGCTCTTCCATGTCTAAAGCTGTCATTGCCAAGTGGATAATTAAATGTATTCAAACCCGTTATGCTAAGGTTAAGTGTACACTTCTGGCCCCCAAGAACCCACTCTAGAGACAAAAATGGTGTAACACTAGTCTTTTTGTGTAATATACCTCTTAACTGATATCTGCAAGGCTGTTACTTGGTCTGCACCACATACTTCATTGTTGTGATGGTCTTCAGTATCAACAGGTTTGATTGTCCATGCGAACACTTTTTCAGATATATGCATTGTCTGTTCATTAGCCACTGCTTTGGAAAAGGACTGCTTTATGCAGAGCATGTGTATCTACAGCCACACATGCTATGAATTGTAAATGTTTCCTTCCGTGTGACCATCTGTTCATGCAGATTCATGTGCGCCCGCCCATCTCCTGGGAAAGGGGCATGTTTACAGATGTTCTCCATTTACTTTAGTATCCTTTGTTATGCACACCACACTGCACTCCTCTTACACTACTTACCTGCTGAGCAGGAAAACAGTGAGATAGAGCCAGTGGGCTGCTGCTTTGTGCACAAGGGGGTTTAGTTGCAACAGATCTTTTGACTCTAATGTCTTTGAGGGGAAAAAACAAGTTGCAATTGTCTGTGAACAACACTAGATGACAGGAGTATAGAGAGCATGTGGATCTACAGCACTACATGACAGATGGTCATGGGTTAAGTAACATTTTTCATTCATGTTTCTTTTCGCTGTGACAGCATTCTTCTGTTTCACAAAGAGAACATCCACAGAAAGTAGCTCACTTTACTACCAGGACTGCTATGGAAAATTGTACTTTGTGAGGCCAAATTATATTTTTGCCTTTAACCAATATGTATTTTTTTAGGTCGAGCCTGAGCCAGCGCGCATGCGCTGCTCTGCGAGGCTTCTTGTAAGCACTCTAAACTACTTTTTGTGGGTCTGACTCCCCCCACGCATTGGGTTGGTTGTTGCTTGTGCCATTTCGTTATCGTAACCTGCAAATGGCTAAAGGCGGGCGCATGTCCCACCTCTTTTGCAAAGGTTCACTCCCACAGCGTTTTGCTTGCGGGAGCGAGCAGCGGCGCGCAGGGCGGCAGCTGCAGTGCCTCCTTGTCTCCCCTGCACCACTCCCCCTTGTTTGCAGATGTAAACCAGATCGACAGATTATGGGTTTCTCTTGCCCAGGATAAAAACACCACTCTACAGAAATTCAGCAGTAACGAGGCAGATACTGACCCGAAGCAGACGCTGCCAACAAGCCCAGAGTTCATTAAAACAATCCGAGAGCCGCGCATGCCGCTCTTTGTTGTAAAAGCTGGAACTGGGCCGTGGTCTCTCAGCTCTTCCCGGTAATTGCCCTGGCAGGATGGCAGCCACTGGCAACCGCAGGCTCCAGAAGGTGCTGCTTGTGGTTGGGCACCTGCTGTGCCCGCAGCCTTCTCTGCAGTGCCAAAGATGCTGCAGTACAAAGATGCTCTTCCTGCAGGATCCCGCGTAGTCTCCTCCTCCCCCCACCCCCACCTCACATGGGCCAGTCCGTGCACTTCAGTGTGCTGTGCCGCTCGAGCCCCGAGGGAGAGCAGACTCAGTCTTGGCCTAAGCGTCGGCGAAGGGCCGGTGTGGCGCTTCCCACGAGGCCCGACGCACCCACTGTTCTTACATCAATCTGACTGGCTCAGAAACCCCTCAAAGAGACAGTGTAGGGTGCACGGACCGTCACTGTTGTAAAGAGATCCGATGATTGAAGACGAGTCTTTCCGAGCGCTAGAACTGCACGTCATGGAAGAAGGCTGGAGGGAGGCTACAGTAACATTAGCCAACCACTCCTTCGCCTTCTACATGGGTTTTAGGGTCCTTACATATGATGGATGCACCCTATAGACATGGATATGGAATGCCTTTCCACGGAAAGAGAACTGAAAGCATTGACCATGGATGAAAACACACTGAATGAACTTTAAACACTCTTGTCCAGTAGAGTGTTAATAACAAGCATTGGCAAAGGCAATAGGTCTCTCCTATGGTAGATCTGATGGCTTTTGTCAATGCTTTTAGGCATGTTGTACAATGGCGCGGCTGCTGTGCAGCATGGTTAAAAGTGGGAAAAAAAGCACTACGACGCGACCAGCATTGACCACGTTATAGCTCTTTTGTTTTAATTTACCTTAAACCATGCTGCACGGTACCCCCGCAGGTAGAGGAGTGGAAACGAGCTCTTGATTGGTGCCAGAGGGCCGAAGAAACAGTGTACAAAAGTTGGGGATGTGTCAAAAAATGGGAAAAAGTGTGGTTACCGTGGCAAAGATTTAGAGGGCTGGGAGCGGGGGACTAGTGATGTGACAGGAGATAGCACACCTGCCAGATTTATTCATGAATGTGTTGTACCTGATTCTCTGTGTTCGATAACTGATGTACTTCTGGCAATGCTTTTGTATGGTATGGTCTCTCGAGCTTTGTGAAAAAATAAAAAATGAAAATTTCAAAAAAAACCATGCTGCACAGTCACTGCACTGCTGTCCCGCCCTCCCTCCCGTTGTCCGTGCCTTCAAAGTTCTCCCCGTTGTCGGTGCCTCCCCCCTCCCGTTGTCATGCGCAATGCAATCGGTCTTGCGCGCTTATTTAAATATTTTATTTACAGCGCGGTCCGCTTTGACTTTAGCAGCCCCGCTAACTACCACTACTGCCTTTGCCCCTCCTCCACCAGCTACTCATCAGGAGAGGTCTGGAGGTGCGACTACCGCTGCCGCCTTTTCCCCTCTACCGCCGTATCCTTGAGCACTGTTGTGCTCTTCGCCACCAGTACAGCTGTCGAGCGGTGGTAGGAGAGTGTTGTTTTTGTGACTCGCGGCACATTGCAGTCACTATTTGTGGAGTGGGGGCTTTGCTCGTCACTCTGCTTCCCGGCAGGATGGGCCGCGACAAGAGACTTGGTTGGTATTTCCAGGTGCACTCCTGCTGTGTCCGCGAGTGTGTGTGATCATGGACACTGGGGAGGGGGGCTCTGGTGGCTTGCTATTGTGTGGAACGGGCTCTATTAAGCCCATTGTGCCGGTCGACCATTACCTCCCCTCTCCCTTAAGTGCCCAGATTGCCCCACGCTGAGGCGGGATTGTTTCAAAAGTAAAGAAATAGAAAAAAATGTTTTTTTTCTATTTCTTTACTTTGGAAGCAATCGCGGCACGCGCACTTTAGCTTAAAATGTTTAAAGCTAAAGTCTGAGTGCCACGATATTGCAAATGGTTGGTTCCAGTTGAATCCTAGCTGGTAAACTGTGTCAAATGAAGCCCAGCTGTGTAATCGCACCATGCAGTCAGTCTTGATCGCTCACTACTGGAACAAAGATAGTCTCCTTTTTTTTTTTTGCTTCAAAAGCTGCCGAAGAGCTAGGTTGAAAGACAGGAGCTTACTTTCCGCAGCTGCTTTTGTATGTCTGATATGTTGATTTATGGCGTGATTACCCTAATAATAATCATTTGCATCACAAACGAAACTAACAAGTGTTTGTGCAACTGAATGTTTATTTCTCCCTACTAACTCAATGTCACGTATGGGATCAATTATAGAAGAATGAAATATTGAGTTGAAACATGCAAAGATTCATATTTAGGCCGTGGATGTAACATGCAACTCTTTGCAGTCAGCGCATAACCCCTTGAGCCTTTTTACGAGGATTGGAACTTATGACCTAGTATACACAGGGATCTCTACAACAAGGGCATTAACCTCTTGAGATAGATTACATTTATTATAAGCCTGTCATATAATGGATACACGCAACGCTAATCAGCAGGCATATAAATGTTCCATGCTATTTTTTGATATTTCAAATCTATGATCGGAGATTGCATGTGCAATCTAAGCCAGGTCATGAATGGCTCCCAAATATCTTTTGGGCGGGATGCCATGGGCATAAGGTCCCAGAACACAGCCAGATATATTTTTTTATGTTCATTATTTTTTAATAGGGTTGTTCAGTTGTACATAATGTCATCTTGGTTATATATAAGGTAACAAAAATGCTTATAACACATTTTTATTATAACTTTTCAACATGCTGCACAACAGCCACACTGCTCTACAACACAGCTAAAAGACATTGGCAAAGCCAATAGCTCTGGCTAAACACTTATAAGATCCCAAAGGCGAGACCTATTGGCTATGCAAATGCTTGTTTCTTTTTATATCGGCAAAGGCCCAGCAGCTCCTATTTTACAAGAAAGTAATTAAATAAGCATTGACCAAGCCAAAAAGCTGGCAGCCAGTACCAGTCATATTAGCGTTACCAATGCTTGTTTTTAGATGCACGTGGTTACACTGGCTTGACTCTGTATTTAAGCTGTCATTCGTATTTCAGTTCACTATTCAATCATTGCAAAAAGTGCCAAGTTACAAAACCTGGTGCATTTGTTTTTTTCCGCCTCCAAGACTTTATTCAAAGGGGATATTAAAGAATACTATACTTATCGATACACTTTCTGGAGTACTTAATTGAGGCTTGGGCCTAGCAGAGAGGAATTTATCTCACCAGTTGAGCCTTGAAGCTAAATAGCGGACTGTTAGAGCATATAGGTCTTCAGTTGTCATCTGACGCAGTCCATGTTCAGTTTGTTCTGTAGTTAGGTTTATTGAAAAATGAAGGTCCTAAGTTTCTGTCTTTAACATACCCACCCCAAGTTTTTGTATAGAATACGGTGTAATGGTCACATAAGCACTTTGGAGCAAGTCGCTGTCTACACTTAAAAATAATACAAGGTATTGTATAACTGTCTTGCTTCTGCTGACAGGCAGTGCGAGGACGGTCTGGCCTCAGATGTAGTCACACTTGATCAGATCAAATATCAAGTTGAAGCCCATGTTCAGTTTGGTGTTTCCCATGTAAAGGACATCGTCCTAGTTGAGCCACGCATTAACAATTGACTCAAATTTGGTGGGACCCTGTTACTCTTTTCATTGGAGCCAGTTGGAACATGACCGTTTTCACAGTGAAGTCCACCTGGGCCTCTATTTTTTTTTATTTAAAACATTTATAAAGCGCTATGTCACCAACTGGTATCCTGGTGCTATCCTCTAAAAGTGTAAGAGGTATGAAGAGGGTTTGGAATCTTTACATTATGCACCCAGACGATGGATTATACACACACAGGCTATGTTCTGACAATCTCTCCTTTACAAGGCATGCTTCGTCCTTGGATCCCTCACCCAGATTGATGGTACATCTGGGTGGGCTCAGCCAAAGATCTAGGAACTCTGGATATTGCCGAGATAGTGTAAAATTATCTTAATTGTAACCATGCAAGACAGTATTAATGATGGTCTCCCTATTAAGATTAAAAACATGCAAGTACTGTAGTAGTATTAACAGGTGCTGGACTATAATTTTCTCTGCGTCACTAATCGGGCCTACGTGTTTCGGCTTTGATTATATTGGCCCTGTGATTCAGGAGGTCTTCGAGTCCAAAAAATCCATCAGCAATGCGAGTGCTGGGAACTCCTAAAATCGTACTCCCAAAAAGAGACCTCAACACTCCCAAAGGTAGTTGAATCGGGGACGGTGTTAAGCCTGTTTCATGAGGCAATTTGTCTGAGATAAGGCACTAAACAGCATTTATTTTCAACATAGTCAATTAAGTAAGGACAGGCTTATTAAGTGAGTTCTAGGGCAGAATTAGACAATTTAGAAAGATTAATTACAAAATTTCAGAAGTACAATACCAAAACTGTGAATGCATATGTAATAAGCCATTGTCATGAAGACTCTGTAATAGGGCACTACAGAGTTATGGGAAAAACCAAAAAATATTTGAAGTCCTGATGAGCAGCAAAATCAGTAAGAAATTGGACTCCATCCATAGTATCATCAGGAAGAACTGTGGCTCGCTCCCCCAAATTTGAGAGTTTATATAAGAAATCTCATAAGGCAGAATGAAAATTAGATTTGTCCCGGTGTGAGCAAAAGAATAGCATTTTAGCAAATCAGAGCACAGAAAAGTATAGCATCACACTACCTTACTACCTTAGCACTATGCCTTACCCTTTTGACTTCCCTGGAGAACAACGTCCTCCAGACCGACTTCGACTCTTAGATCGACCCCGCAAATGCTCCTCCCGGGACGATGAAGACCAATGCTGGGAAGCCTTTGAGTATTGCGATACACGCGCCACCATCAACTTCAAACGCCGCTCCTTCAACGACTTCGGTTTTAGTTTCTAGCAGGAATCGTAATCCTAAACATTGTGCTGCTCACCTAAACACCACATACAAATTGTATGCGGGTCCGTCATCGACATATGTCAGCTACAAGACCCACAAGGTTTGAAACCTGTTGACAATAGACAAAGGCACACTGTTCCACCAATACCAGGTGTCGAAGTAGGTCGAGAAAAAATGACCAGAGGAACCGCTTCTCCGGATCCACATTACAGCGCGGAAAAGAAGAAACTGACGTCTGCGCGCTGGTGGGGACTTTTATGGCTCCACTAACGTCATGACTGGAGTCTGTCATTGCGGAGTTGTACTACGCCGTCACCTGGCGCGCAGAGGTACTGCTGAAAATTTCCGGATCCAGACTGGCGCCTTGGGAGAATTAAAAAGTTAATGAATCTGCGGAGAGACTGTGTCTCTACCAGATACTACATTCCTGAAGGTAAGTAACTTTTACTTTAGTTACTAAAATAACAATGGATTATTCTGAATGAATGCTACCTTAAGCAGTAGAAACATAACTGAGCCCATATTGAAAGTTTTCTTAAATAACAGCAAGAACGTCATTCAGAAATAAACAAATATGATTTTGCTGGAATGTGTGCAACAGAAATAAACAGTAAACATGCAGGGTGAGACATCCATTTTGAACAAGATGGCGTCAAGGCCTAACTGAGGCATAGTTAGAATATGCCAAGAAAAGGCATTTTAAGAGGACATAGCAAAATCCTTTCAAAAGCAAAAACAGTAGGTAAGCATACACGTAAATTTAAATGTAAATCCATATTCTATACATTAATAATGCTCAATTATAATATGCACAAACTCCCACAGCAATACAGTAGGAATCCTCTTGTGATTTACTAGCCTTATCTGTAACAAACAAACATGCACGCACTCATGCAGACTTGAATACATGGGAAGACAAAGTGGTCATCCCTCGTGGTGGGGTGGGAAGGGTAGGCTGGCCCCTTAGGGTGAGTGATGGGACCGACTAGTCACACTTACATTAAGAGTTCCAGTGCTCAAATTTGACTTAGATTGTGAAACTATTTATAGTTCAACTATCTATACTTTTTATATTTCAGTTTAGTATGAATGGCTGACATTAGACACCCATACAGTTTGACGAGTTTACTTTTCACCCTAATATTGTTTTCTAATCACGAACCTTAGATAGAGTTGGTCTCCACATTGGGATGTGGGGGCGATCTGGCAAATGTGACGAGACACAGAAACGGAGCTCGCATTTGTCACAGCAAATGCGGAGCGACTAAAAACACAGGCTTGCAGGAACCAACGGAAAAAAAAGAGCACATACACGAACAGAAATAGACAAAAGTGAAAGGATACAGGTCATAGGCCCCTGCTCCGTGGGAGGGAGCAAGACACCAAAAGGAGGGACAAAAAACAAAGATTACCCACCCAGAAGCAAGCTTTTGTGAAGGACGTGCGAATAAACGAATGAGAAGCGATGGACGGGCTGTAAGCCCACAGAGTGGATATAGCATATCTCGAAGAGACAGTGCACGCGCTGCCTAGGCAAGACCTAAAAAAAGGTCTTCAGACTTAACAGCCTTCGAATTAAACCAAGTTTTCTCATTGCTGCTGGACCTTCCAACCTCACTACAACGCAAATATTGTTGGAGTAGGATTGGATAAGAAAGGTGGTACATTTGGATGCAGTCCATGACAGTCTGGGATTTGAGATGCGTTTTAATTACAGAAGATCCAGGTAGAAAAGTTTTTTGCAGGTATGACAATCATCACATGGAGGTGTCAAACACCTTCCAGATGTGCAGCGCAAAAGAGTTGTGGAGATTTATAAGTTGGTAAAACAATCTGTAATTCAGGCATTAACGTTACTTTCGTTGTAGCAGTCGCGGAAAACCATTAGGCACTAGCCTTCTCCCTCTTCCCCACAACATGCTTTTCCCGCCAGCCTTGAACACCAGGCTCTTCCGACTGTCATCACTCCTTCCATAAATGTGCGCTTTCCCAGTGCGTGAACACAGTTCTGTACTGGCTGCAACTTAAAAGCTACCGGGCGATTTTCACAAGGCCTTTTTGAGGCTAACGCGGTTGGGGCTGGCTTGAGAATGGGGCGAGATGAGTTGTACTTGTAAATAATCACAAACTGTCAAAGAATTATTGTAACCTATGGGGAGCGTAGTGTTTGCTGGTGTAGCGTAGTGGATAGTGTTTGCTATAAAAATGAAAAACAGTTTATTTTCTGAAATGTGGAATAAATTGTAGGCAATTAATAGGTATTCATGTAGCAAGGCCTTGTAGCCTTTGCTCCTGGAACCATATTTTATGGTGAAGCACGTTGAGGTTAGTCTAGTAAGAGTTGTAGGATGTCTGATTTTTGTGGTTAACAGTTTGTGGTTGGGCATCTCAGCTGTCAGCCTGTGCTGTCCTGCTTGTTATCCAACCGCCATACTGCGCGGTTAAAATTATTCGAAACCTATTAATGCAAACGCCTGGAAACATTTTCCTTTTTGTGAACATTTTATTGTTTGCAAATTGTCTGTTTGGCAGTCAGTTAAGTGTCCCCAAGCGGCAGGCTTTATTTTGCCACAACATGGCCTTCCTCGGAATGCAAATAGTGCATCTTTTTATCATGACGCTTTTCAGAATGTCTAGTCTGTCCGCGCTTCAGAGAGCGCAGTATTTTCTGGGACATTATTTTGTAATCCGATCTCTGTTCCTATCGGCCACAAGTCCAGACAGCCCAAGAACTGAATAATACATTAGCCCTGCTTCACTCCTTCTTAAACGTATTGGATCCAGAGTGACAAAGACAACGCGGGACGCTCACGTTCGCTCGGAATAAAGTTAGTGCGAGTTTATCCAGTATATTAATTGGGGTCGTTTGAAGGACAAGTGCAATCGGGGGTTACCATGACTTCGTTTGAGGGCAGGCCAGTAGCCTCTTCACTCCTATATCGGGGTTACGTTGGCAGCCTTTGGGGTTTTCAGAATCTCTAGCTGCGGGGCTCTAATATGAAGAGTAGAGCCAGCCCGTTTAGAGCAGTTAGTGTGTGCTTGCCAAGACCTAAATGTACATTGTAAGCCAAGTGTTTCAACTTTTCATTTATGTAAAAAGCTAGCCAAGCTTCATATCTGCCAAGTATTTTCATTTACTGCCAAATATTTTAAACTCCAAATGTTTAGTAATCAATTTTCGCATTGACAGACCGTTCTGCTGTAACACGAGTGTTCTGATTGGCACAGTTTCATAATGGTAATCCTCGAAGATCTAGGTTGGATTGTTTGAAATGCACTTGTCTTAGTTTTGTTTCCTTTGTAGGCATGTTCCGCCATTACACTCGGTCTAACAGTTTGGGTGGAATTACCGCTCTTCAGTTAAAGCAACCCTCTTGGCCATAGAAAATAGTGCTGCTTGTGAACTCTGTGCTTTATTTTACTAAAGGTTCAGGAGGGCTAATGATTATGCTTTACAATTTGCTGGATGCAAGCATTTTGGCTGGTGTCTTACGAAAGATCGTATGGGTTTCGGATTAGACTGCTATCCTTCCGATAGTTCTCATGATCTCTATCATGATGGATTGATAAATGGATAGATTGATAGACTACTCTCCAGCTCTTTACTCGTTTAACACTTTTATGGTGGGTGCTCAGTCCCTCCCACTCGGGTACATTGATGCTTTAGGTACCTGCAAGTTCTATTTGGTAATCAATTTATTATTCTTGAATTTTTTTGTCCGAAGTAGTTTGTAGCTAAAGACTATTTGCGGTATGTTTCTATATATGTTGACTAACTCTTTAAAGCAGTGTTAAAATGTTTGACATTTGTAACCCCACAGGCTATCGAAAAGCATCTAATTCGAAAATCTAGCAGCGGTCTAACTTATATTGCTGAATGGAAAGGGGGACTCTTGGAGCACAAAATGGGCCACCTCACCTGTTTTGCAGGTGGCATGTACGCACTCGGAGCAGATGGCGCTCCCAGCGATAAAACAGGTCATCATATTGAACTTGGTGCTGAGATCACACGCACCTGTCATGAGTCCTATGATCGCACACGTAAGTATTTGTTCTAATATTGAACTGCAGGTGATAGGTTATGTAGTTTGCATCAGTGAAATAGCTAGAGCATTGTTTATGCTTTCATATTTTAAATCAACATTATTTTAATTTGAGGTTTGCTCTGCCGGCAAATTTGTTTTGATATTTCAGTTCTGTTAAGATGTTCTGCCTCCTCACAGATTACCTACTTTAAGGTTTGTCCAAGTGAATGATAATGGTGAATTTAAAATGATCTGTGGATGACAGCTGGATTTTATTTTCTAAAATCCCAGTTATTGGACTTAAAAGTATTAAGTTGTGCTTGCCTTATAAGAAACTGATTTATGTGAACCGATTTCTTATAATGTGGCTACGTTACTATCTTTTGTAATTTAGATTTCCAACACTCCATAGCTGTTGGATACTTCGTGCTCGCAACTACAAGAATACTTAAGTTATGCTTAACATGAAAAGGCATGCTTGTACAAGCTGTTCATTCATGCTTTTTTCTGTCTGAGTCTGCAGTCACAATTGTGACATATCTTAACACCATTGTGCGATATATCGCTCTATGAATAAAGTAAATAACCTTTAAAAAAAAGTAGTCGAATTTCAGATATATATTTAAATAAAGTACAGAACCTTTTAATCTTGAGGGTAACATGATTATTTCAAGTATGACCATATGACGTCAACAATCTGTCATCTATAATTTATCTTATAAAGTGTCAGAGGGTGAGATAAGATACTACCTGCTTAGGGTCATTTGGGGATTGAACTAAGCCTATCTCCCCCCCTCACCTTTTCCTATGACCTTTGGGAAGATAATTTGCAACAACATTTCGCTGGAAGCCTTCCTCGACTATTTTAAGAGGTGTTTCTGGCCTTTCTCTCCAGGTTCCTCCTTTCATTGCTGCCTGGGTTATTTTAGTCCATATTAGCATAAGGCTAAGGCAAGAGGACAGCAAAACACTATTCCATAGTTAAATAAACAAACAGTAACAGTTTCTGGCACCGCCTAGACAGCCAACTTCATCTGCACAAATGTTGCCCAACTCATGGGCACAGCGCACCCATGTTAGAGATGAGGACACATACCCTTCTACCAAAATGACTGATGCCAGTGCGTTACAAGATAGGTCTGAATGATCCAAAGAGTCAGAACAAGATTATAAGCTAAATGTTGCAAGTGAAAAACACACCAGATGTTCTGAGGAGGGGTGACTGCCACGCTCAAGGAAAAGAAGCGAAAGGTTGCCACTTTGAACTACGCGGTGCTGTGCTTATCCAGCTGTTAACATGACAACTGGTCAGAGTTCCAAGGAAAACAAATATTTTAACAAGTAATAAACTTAATCTCCCCCCTTCCCACACGCTCTTCATGTCTATGTCCCCAATAACTGTGTTCACGTCTATAATTCCATAACCATCTATCCAAAGTGCTGCACTATGTTCCACCTATCCCATTTCCTTTTCCGGGGTTGGTTGTGAATCCCTCACTTCTACCTCTCCATTTAGGGGATCCTTCAAATCTGCAAGCATCGTGGACCATGCTCGCGCATCCTCCAAGTCTATCATCTTTCCTAATGTGTTTCATCCCAGCCAGTTCAGCTGTTGCCCACTCTTTCATATCTCTCAGCCATCTGCTTAAAGGCGGTGGAGTCTGGCTAAGCCACGAGATTGCTATTCTCTGCTTTGCAATCCCCAACCCCAGGAGCACAAACCTCCTACTCCGTTTTTTCTTTTTCGGGGTGGGTATTAGATTCAATAGAGCAAAGCAGACCGTCCTGGGGACGGACCATCCGGTCGCCGCATGTATAAGTTCCAACACTCCCTCCCAGAATGGGGTCAGACTGCAGCACTCCCATATTATATGCACGAAGCGTGCTGCTGATTCTCCACATCTAGGGCAAGCGTCTGATCGCTCCGGTTAAATTTTACTTAGTCTGTATGGAGTTGGATATTCCTGGTGCACTATATTATATTGAATTAACTTAAAACGGGCATTGGAGCTCGCCTCTCTAACTCCTTCATATACTTTTGCCCACTCCCGTTTTAATATGGGTTCCTCCAACTCCTCTTCCCACCTTGCCTGAACCGGTAGGACATTGACCGGACTATTGTCTCGAAGGGCCCTATAAATGTGGGACATAGTGCCGCCCACCCACCATAGATAGTGCCTAAGTGCAGCCGAGGTCACTGCAGGTAAGAGCGGTGGGGCCGGCTGGGGGGGATTTCGAGAGACGACCACGAGGGAAAATTAATTATTTATTTCATTTTCGCTTGTGCTCGTCTCTCGGAATCCCCCCTCAGCCGGCACCCCTGCTCCTACCTGCAGCAGCCGCGGCTGCCTAAGTGTGGTTAATAGTATTTTTTTTATTCCAGACATCCTTATAATTCTCAAATTGGGGCTTAGGTATTTAAATGTAATGTTTTTAAGTACAAAGAAACCTTGTCCCTGATCCACACTTCCCACTCATTCAGATACTGCTTTGAAAAATAAATCAACAATAACTCTATGGTACCATTATGAATGTCGTACCAATTGAAAAACACATTCTGTAGTGCCATTTACTTTACTGCATACACAGATTTTAGCTTGAGGTCCAGTCTTATGGCTTGAACTGGTATAGAGTTTGAATGCCTAAAGTTTCTTTTCACAAAGGATCATCTACTGTATCCAAGTCGAGTGTGCTTTCAGACCACCAAACTGGAGTGCTGCTGGTCAAGATCGGAACTATTTTTGCTTTGTAATCAAGTTTGAGAGGCTGAAATAATCCCCATAACATGTATTAGAATAAAGCATTCTCACATTTCATAGACCATGCTTCGCACCTGCCATCTAGATTTTCTAGTCAAGTTCATCATGGAATAAATGCTTTCTATATGTAGAACCATGGAATAGTTAAAAGTTGGTTATTAAGTCTGCCTCCCCTGCATTTACAGCCATCAGTGAATTTATTTATTTATTATTTATTTATTTTATAGAGCGCGAACCAGACCCGTGAGGGTATCAGAGCGCTTTACAGGATTAAGGGTGGTATACAAAGCATTAGGAGGTGAGGGATCAATTGGGTACAATAGGGGATACATTATACAGGGAAGCACACAGTCCAAAGTCCCAGCTACAAGTGGGATAAAAATTAAAACAAGAAGATATATTATGCACGAGGGCACGCAGTCTCAACTCTTGGGGGATACCCAAGGAGTGCAGGAATAGGTATCGTCGGTAGAGGCCGTGGATAATGCAGAGGTGGAGGGAGGAACATGTCATTGAGGTGATTGTGATGTATTCATTAGGCGAGGTATTTGTTCATTAAGAAGGTTTTGGTCTCCTTCTTAAAGTGTGCCAAGGAGGAAGTCTTCTGATGGCGGGTGGGAGAGAGTTCCAAATTCTTGGAGCGGCCCCAGAGAAGGCTCGATTGTAGGTTTTTTCTTCCGGAAACGTGCTGGTTGTAGCAACCGGTCTTTGGCAGATCGGGAGTTTCTGGCTTCTCCGGATATCACGAGTTTTTGGGCGAGAAATGTAGGGGAATTGGAGTAAAGAGCTTTGTGAGTAATGCAGGCAAGTTTGAATTGGATTCTGGCCTCTAGGGGAAGCCAGTTCAGAACTTTGAGGTGGGGAGAGATGTGGTCGAATTTCTTTGAGCCAGTTAGGAGTCTGGCGGCGGTGTTGAGGCAGGCTTTCAATGGGGCCAGAGAGTTCTTGGGTAGCCCTGCAAGAGTAGAGCATCCATATTCTAGTCTGGAAATGACTAGTGCCTGGATTGCCGTTTTAAGGTCGGAAGCTTCGAGGAAGGGTTTTAGGTTTCTTAGGTAATTCAGGTGGAATCTAGCCGTTTTGGCCATCGAGTTTATATGGCCACGCATGTTTAGGCTGCCGTCAAGGGTTATTCCAAGGGATTTTGCCGAGTCAACAATGGTAGGAGGGCAGTTTAGTGCTGTGATGGTCTTGATCCATTCCTGGAGGTCTGGATTGGGTTGTGGTGGGGAGATCAGAAGAAATTCAGTTTTGTTTGCATTGAGTTTAAGCTGGTTGGCGGTGAGCCAATGGACTGTCAGCTTCAGGGCCTCGTTCAGGGAGAAGATGTCCTCCGGGGAAGAGATTTTTATGTAGATCTGTGTATCATCTGCGTACATAAGGTAGGCGATATTGGCGGCACGTAGCACCTCAGTGAGAGGTTCAAGGTAAAGATTGAAGAGGGTAGGGGAGAGGGTTGATCCTTGGGGGACTCCAACCGTGACCGGAGAGGGGGCGGATAGGTTACCGTTGATGAGGACTCTCTGTGAGCGGTTTTGGAGGAAGGATCTAAACCATTCAAGGACGGTGCCATCCAACCCCATCCTGATTTTGAGGCGTTCAAGGAGAATTTCGTGGTTAACCGTATCAAAGGCAGAAGAAAGGTCTAGGAGGATTAGGAGACAGGTTTTGCCTTGGTCGAGGGCTTGGAGGGCGTCATCCACAATGTGGAGGAGGGTGGTTTCCGTGCTGTGTCCAGGTCTGAACCCGGATTGGAAGTCATCTAGCAGATGGAAGTTGTTGATGTGTAGGCTCAGCTGCTGTTGCACACATTTTTCCAGAGTTTTGGCTAGGAGTGGGATGTTGGATATGGGTCTATAGTTCTCAGCGGAAGCAGGGTCCAGCGAGGGTTTTTTAGGATGGGGATAACTTGTCCAGCCTTGAGCGAAACAGGAATTGAGCCCTGTAGGAGGGAGGCATTGATTATTGAGGTCCAGGAAGGGATGATAGCCTGAGAGGCGGCAGCTAGGCAGTTAGAAGGGAGAGGATCATTGAAGTGATTGTTCGGGTTTAAGGAGGCAAGAATTCTCGAGATAGAGCTTTCGTCATAGATTTTAAAGTTGGACCAGTGCGCTAGGTTTTTGGCTGAGGTTACGGAGGGCAGCGTCGAGAGAAGAGGTAGAGCTGGCAGATTTTGATTTTGGTGGTGAGTTGCGGATTTAAGTTCATTCCCTAGGGCAGAGATTTTGTCGCAGAAGGAGGAAAATTCCTCGCTTGATATTAAGGGTTTAGGTGTTTCTTTAGAGGTTTTCGCTAGTTTGTTGGATTGGTGTTTGACCAAGTCGAACAGCTTGCAAGGACGATTTTTGGCGTTCTCAAGTTCAGTTCTGAAAAATTCTTTTTTAGAGTTGAGGATTTTCTTATTGTAGGCATTTCTGGCCTGGCGGAGAAGTTTTAGATGTGCTGCAGATGGGTGTTGTTTCCAGTTTCGTTCCGTCTGTCGAAGGGATCTCCTTTCCTTGTTGAGAGATCCGCTGAACCAGGGATTTCTGTCTTTGATTTGGGTTCTTTTTAGTTTTAGTGGTGCCAGGTCATCGAGAATGTCGGATATGGTTGAGGAGTAATGATCCGCTAGGTTATCGACCGAGGTGCACTGAGGGGGGGGAGGGAGGTCGGTCTCAACGCGCTGCCAGTTTTTCGTGATCAAGGTTCTTGGGGTCTCTAACCCATCGTTTGGGAATCACTGGTTGAGGCGTCCATGACTTGTGGGTGCTGGGCAGGAGGAAGGTGACTGCGTGGTGGTCAGACCAATCACAAGGGTCAATAGAGATAAGTTTGACCGCTGATTCCTTAGCAATGATCCAGTCTAGAGTGGCGCCTTTCGAATGAGTAGGGAGGGAGCAGGCTTGGGTAAGGGCTTGATCGGCCAAGAAATCTCTGATGGCATTGACCGGAGGGTCCTTAGGATCATTCCAATGCAAGTTGAAGTCGCCCAGGAAAATGTCATTAGAGTTTGGAGAAACCTTGGCTGTGATGATTTCCATGAGGAGGTCCGTAAAGGTGTCATTCTTGCCTGGGGGGTGGTAAAAGATGTGAAGTTTGCACAGTTGTGAGGTGTTATTGGAGATGGAGAGTGCGAGGTATTCGCAGGAGTCTGTAGGGTCCACTGGCAGTTCAGTAACAAGGAGGTTAGAGCGGTAGATGCAGGCAATGCCACCCCCTTTTTTCTTTGAGTGCCTGTCCATCCTTACGATGTTGTAATTGGGCGGGACTAAGAGGTCAAGGTAGGGCGATGAGGATTCCTTGAGCCAAGATTCAGTCAAGATCGCTAGGTCCGATTTATGTCTTAGGATGAGGTCGGCAACGTCAGATGCATGCTTTACAGCTGACCGGCAGTTTATTAGGACGCCGGCTAGGGAGGGGTTGGAGTGACTGTCAAGGGTAGAAGCAGAGATGGGAACTCTAGCTAGGTTGCTATTGACCACCCCTCTGATGCGGAGGGTAGCAGGTCTATTAGGGTTGGTTGCAACCGTACAGATAGGGTGTTCTTCACTCAGGTCTGAGGGGCATGGGGTTGTCCGGGCAGAATCGTAGTTACTGAGGAGGTCAGCCACTTCTTCCTCCGTGAGTTCTGAGGGGTTAAGTGTGCTAGGGGTGGGATCGTAGGTATGGAGGAGAGCAAGGATTTCCTCCTCCGAGAGGTGGCAGGGTTGCTTGCGGGGGCGCAAATGTCTCAGGGATAGTGGGAGTGGGTGAAGGAGGGGCTTTGTGCAGGGGATGTGGGTCACGTTCTGCGAGAGCCAGAGATTCGAGAAGGAGAGTTCAGTGATGTGAAGGAGGTGCTTTAGGTCCAGAATGGACTTGTGGATGCTCCGTGTTAGTTCGGTGGCTCTGCGGTGGAGATTATCAATATCTCTAGAGAGGTAAGTTCTGGTAGGCAGGGGCCCGTTGCACGGGAGCAGTTCTGATAGAATGTGCTGGTAGCCTAGAGGTGGGTTCGGGGCGGGCCGAGGGCCGGTTGCAAGCTAGCTATTTGGATGGAGTGAGGGGGCTAGGTCGGTCAGTGTCCCTATGAGAGGGATGCTCTTGCGGGCAGGGGGCCGAAAGGGTGGGAGCGATTTCGTCGGACTGATTTTGCGGCTTAGTGATGGGGCTAAAACGACCAGAGTTCTGGGCCCTATTAGATGTTTCAATACCAGTGTTGTTGGCCATAGTAGGAGTTTCAGTAGCCCGGAGTGCAGGAAGGTTACCTAGGCAGGAGGTTAAGGGTTTAGGGACGCTTCTGATGGAATGTGCTGGATGCGTGATAGCGGGGCTGGGTTGGCGTCTGATGTGGGCCCTAGGGGAGTTTCGGAAGCCGACAGAGCGGGGATCGCTTGAAGGTCTAGGTTCAGTGGTATGGGCACGCATTGGTTGGTATGTGTTGGTGACAAGGTGATAGGGCCAGGTAGCCCAATGACGTGGTTACTGGCATGAGTGGTTAGTGAGAGGCAAGGTACCTTTGGTGGGTTGGGCGAGAGGTGGACCGGCGGGAGCGTGGACTGGGACGGGTTGTGAACATATTTTTTAAGGAGGGTGAATAGGTCCGCAAATTTGATGAGGTTTTTGGGATGCCCTTGAATTAGGATAATGCCGCTGTTGTATAAGGTGATGGTAAGGTCAGCCCGCAGGTTTGCAGATGGAGTGATTGTGAGTTTTTTCCGTGAGGGATGTTCCTGGCTTCCTGTACTTTGAGGAGGCTCGAGAAGGCATTGCGCCAGAGAGACGTTTTCCTGGAATGGAAGATGAGGTCGTTAATGACAGTGCCTTGGTTCACGGAGAGACGAAGGTCAGATATCAGGGTCACAGGATGTCTTTTCAGGATGGAGTGTTTAAGGGATTTAGAGGCGGATTTGGAGAGATTAGGAGGGTAGGTAACAGTGTAGTAGTTGTCTCCCGTGGAGGTCAAGCAGGGCTCTGCCATGCTGGGGAGAGTGATGAGACCACCGTCCCAGCGGTCGGTTTGCGTGGTGAGATGTATCCCCAGGTCTGCGCTACTATCAAGGTTTGCTTACAGACAGTTCTACCATGCAAGATGGCCCATCTGATATGGTTTACCAGGACTCTTTCAGGAGAGTAAGTAGAGTAAGTAGAGAGGGCTGTTGAACCAAAGCCCATGCCAAGATGGCCACTGTAGAAGTCCTCCTATTGTTATTAAGGGGAGCTTCTGGCTCAGTCCTCTTTCTGTTGTTAAGAAAGCATGGATCAGTCCTCTTTCATTTACGATGATTAGGGCAAGTGAGGGCAGTCCTTTTTCTATTTTTGTCAGATCATGGATCAGTCCTCTTTCACTTATTATGAATAGGGCAAGTGAGGACAGCTTCTACCATGAAGTGTAACCGTCTTCAAAATGGATGACCGGCCCCAAAAGTCCCTCTCAGTACCTGGCCATCTCTGTCAGACTCATTCCCAGGGTGCACATCAAGCAAGCGTCCCCCAAGAACCCAAGTCAGTACAGGCAACACCCCAACAAGTTCCAAGTGGAAGGCGTGGCGCTCACCGTTTGCCAGGTTAGGCAGGCAGCCAGCGGACACGTCCCAAGCAGGCGAGCCGGGATCCGAGGTCACCAGGCAACCAGGGCCCGAGCGGTCCGATGAGCGAAAGAGTGCAGGACCAAACTCACCAACCGATCCGCGCACCAGCCGGCTCTTCGCTGGGGCGCCGTGAGGAGAAGCGGCATCAAAGGAGAAGCGGCATCAAAGACGGGCGGGAGGCGGGCTCAATACCGCCAGCTCTTCGGTGGGGCGCCGTGAGGAGAAGCGGCATCAAAGGAGAAGCGGCATCAAAGTCGGGCGGGAGGCGGGCTCAATACTGCCGGCTCTTCGGTGGGGCGCCGTGAGGAGAAGCAGCATCAAAGGAGAAGCGGCATCAAAGACGGGCGGGAGGCGGGCTCAATACCGCCGGCTCTTCGATGGGGCGCCGTGAGGAGAAGCGGCATCAAAGACGGGCGGGAGGCGGGCTCAATACCAGCATCAAGCCCCGGCAGCCGAACGGTACCACAGGCGGGCGGCAAAGGCGTGCTCCACACCAGCCCCAACTCGGTACCACTGGCGGGCGGCAGGGAGGACTCAGTACCAGAGGCGGGCGGAAGGCGGGCCCAACACCGGCATCAGGCACCAGCCCCAGCTCCGGCATCAGCGGCGGGCGGAAAGCGGGCTCAACACCGGCATCAAGCTCCGGTAACAAAAGTGGTACCACAGGCGGGCGGAAAAGTGGGCTCCACACCAGCCTCAACCCGGCATCACTGGCGGGCGGAAAAGTGGATTCAGCACCAGCATCCAGGGCGGGCGGAAAGCGGGCTTAACATCGGCGTCAGGCACCAGCCTCAGCTCCGGCATCAGAGGCGGGTGGGAGGCGGGCTCAGCATCGGCATCGACTCAGGCCGAGGACCTACGGCATGCGAGGCCCGCTCCTCGCCAGGGCACCACTAGCCCGATTGGAGCCTCGCTGGACGATCCCTCCAGTAGAGCAATCGAGGACCCCCTTCACATCCAGGCGCCGTGGCGTCTTCACGGGAAGAGATCAAGATGGTCGGCGTCAGAGGGGATGCGACGACCCTCTCCCAGAGATCTTCGATGCAGGTAAGCCCAATATCCCGAAAAACTTGTTGCTCAGGGATCGCCATTTGCGGTATTTCTGTGGGTTGCTGCAGCGAGAGGTGGATGGCAGGGTTTTCCGGGGATAGTTACCGATCTTGATGATCCCCAACCCGGGAGCTCTGAGGCAGAGCTCCTACCTTGCGGCCATCTTGGTAGCCATCTTGACGCCCCTGGGTCTGTAGGGGGCTCAGGGCAGCTGTGAATGATACAAATGTTATCTTGGCAGTGTTAATTGTCATGCTTCTTTATTGAGAATGTGAACATAGTGCCCAGGCTGCATTGTATCCTAGCCTGACTATGCAATGGGATAACTAACAGCATAGAAAATAGCTTGTATTCAATATGTTCCAAACCGTAATGGATTGGTATTTGTCGTACACAACTATCTTTCATGATCTGCCATGTAAAAATTAAATAGAGATACTAGACACCCTTGTTTAACATGCCTATGTGGTGGGAATTTGTATGTAAATTTCTTTTTTTCTGGCATCCACATAGTTATCCAGATTCTAAGTCTAGACTGATGTAACTGTTGGCTTAGTTACTCTGAATCAGTGAAAATAGTACTTGGTGCAATTGTGTGGCAAACAAGTCTTTATTATAGGCATAGGCAATTTAGTTACATTCGAAGGGATAAAACAGGCAGTGTGAAATGGTGGTTAGCAGAATTAATTTGTCCAAATGACCAAGACAATATTGTTGTTCCTGTTAGCCTGAGTGGTGGATTTTAAATCCCCATCTAGTCTAGTTGATAGACGTTTGCTTTGGTGAAATTAAGATCCTAAGGGGCTTATGACCTGGCGTATGAGCAATGCATGTTGCCTTTGTTGCTTGCCTGGCTGAAGTTGTGCTGTATGTTTGTGACCTCCACAAGAGCATGGAGACTGCAGCACAAGATTGGTTTCACCTCTACCTTTGTGGACATGACCCCCGACCCCCCCCCACCATGTACCAGTTGCAGGGTGCTGTAACACATCTGTGAAGGTTTGAAAAAAATGCAATAGCTTCCAGTCATGTCAGAGCTTTTCTAGAAGAGACAAGAACTGTTTTGGTTATCTAAGCAGTTCTCTCCAGATCTGCCCGACACCAACTAAAGTTTTATCTGTTTACACTGTGCCGTGCCAAATACTCACCAGTGTCCCCCTTTCATGTGTAAAAGTTTCAAAACAGAAGAGATCATGCTCAGAATGTATGGCAAATTTTTCATTGAATACACATACATTTGACCATGTGGTACCTTCTCCATCTCGACCAGTTTTGTGGGAAGATGTTCCCTGCACTCGACTAGACAAAATTATGAACTGTAAGCAAAGCTTGCATTTTCCTCATCTCTGGCTTTCTCACAGTGCCCCTTTGAACTGAATAAGAGCAGATCGTCTAGACCAGTTCTCTGTATTTAAAATCTGGCCACTGCACCAGCACCAAAGGATATTTGATTTGCACACAGCCTGTTGCTGTTTTGTAGCACTCATATGCTCTTCCCCTGGTAAATGTGACCACAAGTTTAGAATCTGGAGAAAAATTGTAGCTCTACCCTCCTGCCAATATTCAACCTACATGCCCGGCTGAAGGGAGATGTGCTACCATACCCCAAAGACAAATAGTTTCTGATTGAAAACTGCATCTCGAGGGGAAGTGCGGCCCTGGAGGCACAATGCATTTGAAGTCCAACTAGTCTAGTCTCAACCTAGGAAGCGTTCATGAGGATGGAAAGCATTTGAGGGTCAAGAATATGCTTGCACCATGGTAGGACTGTGACTGACACGGAGCCTGTACTACTGCCTCCTGTGGA
This sequence comes from Calotriton arnoldi, assembly GCA_963921515.1. NCBI lineage: Eukaryota > Metazoa > Chordata > Amphibia > Caudata > Salamandridae > Calotriton > Calotriton arnoldi. Next base: position 2,427,451 of record CAWUFW010001550.1, read on the forward strand.
GTGCTGCATTGCCCTTGTTAAGCCGAATTGGGACTTCCTCAGTGCGTGACTGTGTGTTGTCCTATTGATTGTGACTGGGTGGTAGGTGAACATTCAAATGACTCTTGAATCCGGACAACCAGTTTTTGAGATATTTGGGCTTGGAGGTGCAATAGGACCCTTCGACCAAATATTAATGTTCCTATTGGCAGGTTTGAACCAGTTGATGCCTCTGGTCCTTTGGCAGGCGTGCCTCCTGAATCCCCCTCCCCCCATGTCTGCAGATTCCAAATGTGATCTCCCCTTTTCAAGACACGGCTCCCTAAAATTGTGTCCCCCAGAGTACCTAATGTAGGTAGCAAGTTCATTGAGGCAACACTGATTTTTGAAGACCATTTCTTGCTGTAATTTGTCACTTATGAAATACATTTGGAATCCTAGCCTGCCTGTCGCTGCCATTTACCACATCATTGCTGGCTTCTTTAACCGTTCACTTGTCCTTTGACAAAGGGACTAGTGTGCTTCACCAACCAGAAAAATCTCCCTTTTTTGAGTTCATAATCCCAGATCTCTTTATGGGGTTAGGTAGTTTCGGGGGAATTTCGGCAAGTTACCGGTAGCATATGTTGCTGAGAAACCATTGCCAATAACGTATACATTGAGAAATACAGCCCACACAAAGAAACTGAGATCCTATTCAGCTCTTGCTAGGGACTCTCAATCTGAGGCCAAGAGTAGAACAATGTTCACAGACGCTTAACGCCGTTTTAGTTATACAATTATTTGACTCCTGTGCGTCCAGAAGTTTCCAGGGCCATCTGGTGTTTGTGCTTAATTGATAATGCCATAAGTTACCAGCCAGTAAATAGAGCTATATTTCTTGGCAAGAAAAAACTTCTTTTAGTGAGATTTTTGTGTGGTTGTTGTCTTGTACTTTATCGTTCTTCATATCTACTTTCACATCCTGAAATGAGCATTAGCTCTTACTTGATAAACGTTAAGACATTTCAAGAGCTCAATTATTTTTCAAGGCAAATCTAGGGATTAGAAATGCCCTTTTTAAAGGGTTTGTGTTGATTTTATTTTTATTTTTTATTTTTATTTTTTAAAGATGCATTTAATTCGCAAATGCTTTGCCTATTTATGCCGTAGTGCGGATTCTTGAGCTGCTTTGTATTATATTTAATGGTTATGTTTATGTGGACCTTGTTTTCCCTCTTGGCTTTTTTTTGTCATTTGTTTAGTGCGTGCCTGGGCATTTTTACATTCATTTGCTGATTGGAAAAACTGATACTTAAAGCACAACGCCAGAGGTATAGCCTTTATCATGTCATGAAAGAAGTAATAAATGAACATATGTTAAGATTACAACGCTTAGCTGCTGGCATTTAAACCTTTAACTAGAGCCGCGGTTTGTATTAAAATGGTCTTCATCAAAAGATGTTTCGTTGTCCTTAACATGCATGTTCAAATATATTATGTGCCAGTGAACACTCAGTACATTTTGTAACTATATTGGCTATTTTTCCCCTTTTAGCTATGAAATTAGGACCAGAGGCCTTCAGGTTTGATGGTGGGGTTGAAGCCATTGCCACAAGGCAAAATGAAAAGTATTACATCTTGCGACCAGAAGTTATTGAAACCTATATGTATATGTGGCGATTCACTCACGACCCCAAATACCGGCAGTGGGGCTGGGAAGCTGTTGAGGTACGTGGACTGTTTGTTTTTTACTGTTGTAAAATGGGAAAAGTGATTTTGGTTGTTTAATTGTTTTTAATTGATAATACTAATCAATTAAACCGTTTACAGAATAGCTGTTTGCGGGCAACGGCCCATTTACAGTAGCCAGTACACTATTAACAAATTTTTTTTCATGATGCCTAATGTTAAGCATATCAGATTTAGCTCACCATTCTCCTCGTATCCACAATTGTGATGGCTTTCATTCATTAAGGCGTGCACCTAGGGGCAATATAGTTCTTGGTGTAAATTATGTTAAAAAAATTACTCAACAAAACGGTGTACCTGTCATTGTGTATTAGAGCCGATAGGGAAGGTTTCTTGATTTTGCTGTATCTGTTGCATATTTTAACACACAGATGAGCAAGCTAAAATATACACACACTTAAGATACTGTATAAGCGATGTCATGGTCCGCGCCTGAACAGAATCTGATTTATGTATGCAAGGAGAAGTGGGACCATAATTAGCCATGATCATGACCATGGCCTTGGCAAGTCTTCTATTTTCCCAAAATGGCTTGAAGGGCAGGCATGATTTTGGTAGTTTCTTCAATATCTGTACCTTAGTAATCCAACTTTTTTTTTTTTTTTTCGTGGTGCATAGTCGGCTATATCACAACATTTGGTTGGAAGTAGTCTATTCATGAAGTTAGACCCAATGTCGTCAGGTTTTTCTCGTACCTTGCAAAGTCTTGGTGGGATTTTGGCATGAGTTTGTATCCCAAAGTCAAATGAAAGAGCGGCCTTGAATTTTAATCCTTGTGTTTGAGACAACATAAAAATGGGATTGCCTTCGGTGTTAGTCTACAAAGCCAAACTGTAGCAAATATCACTATGGATTCATGTAACTTTAGGAGTTGTTTCCTGTGGAGCCCGGTTAAAGCACTAGTGCTTAGGTTCCAACTTCGAAAGTACAAGTGGTTTATTGGGTTCTTTCCAGTGTCTGGCCTGCAGCAGTTGAGAACTTTCCTCAGCAAGCTAAAGGAAAGAGACACCCTTGAGTTCTGCATTCATTTTTGGGTCATTGAACAGGATTGAGCCAGATGTGATCCCTTTGTTTTTTTACTTTATCAGTTGGAGCAAGGACCGCACCTAGTGCTTTAGGTCAGATGAATGGAGTGTTTTGTTTTTCGTCCTAGAATACAGTCTTCACATGTTTAGGAAGAGACAGTAATCCTTCATCCAGTGAGGATGTGCTTCAAACCGTTTGATAAGATTCTGTAGTTGCCTTGAGCCCCAATCCTGTCACCTTTCTAGAGGATAATCTGAAAATCTGTGCACATTTGGAACAGGTGCTGGTGGACGTTTATTACCATGACGAGCCTTGCAGTAACCCACAGATTATCAACCTTGCCGATGAAAGAAGATAGCACTTTCAAATTTGTTTGGTTAGTGTTAGAAATGGGGTATCTGAAAGAGACACGTTAGTGACAGATTCCTTACCTTCGAATATCCCCAGGCGTCAGGCTGGATCCGGAAAGTTTTTGCGTAGCAGTACCCTTGCGCGTCGGTAGGCGGCGTCGTGCGGCTCCGCGTCCGTCGTCGGCATCGTGATCGCCGGGATGACGTCGCGGGCAGTACTTAGACGCCGCCCCTGCGCGCTGACGTCAGTTCTTCTTTTTCCGCGCCAGTAAGCGCAGATCCGGGAAGAGCAGTGCCCTAGTCAATTTTTGACTAAATTTTTGGGTGATTTTTCACTGTTTTCTTTTCGAGTCGTCGACTCCTAGGTGTCGATAGGGATGCCCGGCTTCAAGCCATGCGACGTTTGTGGTCGAATGATGTCGATCACAGACCCGCATCTGGAGTGTCTCTTCTGTCTCGGCCGAGACCACGACACGAAGTCGTGTCCTGACTGCTGGAAACTTCACCCGAAGGCTTTGCGAGAGCGGTCTCGAAAGCTACTAGAGGTCCGGCAGTCGGCTCCGCGCCACACCAAGCCCCAGTCCCGGGAGAGGTCGAGGGGCCGGTCGCGGAGTCCCCGCCGGTCGTCGGAGTCCAAGTCTTCGCGCTCCTCGGGTAAGTCGAAGCACAAAAAGTCTAAGAGACATCATCGCTCTAAGACTTCGCCTCGCCGGTCTCACGACTCGGCTGAGGCCCCTGTCGGCACCGTTCCTACGCCCGCGGCCCCGGACGTGCCAGTCGAGCTGCCCCCGCATTACCCGTCCTTTCCGGGTTCGGGGGCGACTCCGGCACAAGTACAGGAATTCCTGTCGGCCATGGCCCGCCTCTTCGGGCCTCAAGGGCCCTCCGGTGCGCCTTCGGGCCCCGCGGGCCCTGATGGGGTTGCTCCGGCGTCGCCGACGACTCCGGTCCCGGCGTCGCCTGTCCCGCCAGCCTTGATCCCGGCCTCGGCTCCGGCCCCGGCCTCGATCCCGGCCCGGTGGTGCCGCAACCCCCATCGACGCCGGTTGACCTAACCACGCCGACGCCGATGTCCCCGGTGCCGTTTCTGACGCCGTCCGGGGCTCCGGACGGCATCGTTCCCCAGCTCTTTCCGGGTCCGGACATGGAGCCGGACCGGCGCCGCCCGACGCCGGATCCGGCGCCCGTCGAGACCTTGGGTCCCAAATGTCCCTCCTCCTCCATATTTTTCACTAGAGGAGGACCAGGAGAGCTGGGAGGGGTCAGAAGACCCTCTCACACGGCAGTGTGAGTATGATCAGGACTGGGCAGAGGAACTTGGGGATGCCAGTGGTCTAGATACTTCCCCTGACACTGGCATGCTGTCTCCTCCCGTGGCTACGGAGGAGGGAGCAAATTTCGCAACGGTGTTGCGTAGAGCAGCTGGAGCCTTGCACCTCCAATTGCCTACTCTGGCTGTCAAGACTAATCTCTTGACGGAAGTGCTTCAGCCGGCAGCCTCCTCTGCGGAGACTGTGCTGCCGTTTAATGATGCACTGATTGACGTTCTTTTGGGCACCTGGTCCAAGCCCACCACAGGGGCTCCTGTGGATAGGAACGTGGCCCGACGCCATCGCCCTGCTCCGGGCGACCCCGTGTTTCTCTCCCAACATCCCACCCCGAGAGCTTGGTTGTCCAAGCCTCTGCCTCCCAAACCGCCTTCCCTACCGCCCTCCGGATAGGGAATCCAAACGCCTGGACCAATTTGGGAAGAAGGCCTTTTCTTCCTCCAGTGCTGGCTTGCGGTCGGTGAACACCGCTTGCCTTTTGGGCCGATATACCCACTCCTGTGGGATTCGGTGGCGACTGTTTTGCCCCAGTGTTCTGAGGAGGTCCAGACACTGCTTACCCGCGCCATTGCGGAAGGTAGGGATGCGGCAAAGTACACCATACGTTGTGGCCTTGATACCGCCGACTCGCTGGGCAGATCGCTTGCAACGACGGTGGCGCTGCGTCGCCACGCCTGGCTGAGGACCACTGGTTTCTCGGGTGATGTCCAGAATACACTCATGGACATGCCCTTTGATGGAGTCGGTCTTTTTGGGTCCAAAGCAGACCATGCGCTGGAGCGCTTTAAGGACTCACGGGCTACTGCCAAGTCCCTGGGCCTTTCTGTTGTGCGCCCTCCGCAAACCTCTGCTTTCGCCCCTTTCGTGGCCACGGAAGGGGCGCCCAGTCACGTCAACAGCCCAGCCACCGGCCCGCGCAGCAAGCGCCATCGCGTGGCCGAGGACGTGGATACCGCCGTGGCGGTTTGGGCAACCAGCGTGCGGGTCAGGCCACCACCTCCAACCCGTCCGCGGCCTCCAAGCCCTCCTAGTCCCTCCTTTCAGGTGCACAGCACGCCAGTAGGGGGCAGGGTCCGCCATCACCTTCACCACTGGCGTCCCATCACCTCGGACAGGTGGGTCTTGGACATTGTCCCAAGGGGCTACTCCCTCCCCTTCGAGACCACCCCCCCAGCCATGCCACCTCAATTCCACTGCATGTCAGGGGATCACTTGGTACTTCTGCAGAAGGAAGTCACAGCCCTCTTGGCCAAGAGGGCCATCGAGCATGTTCCGACCCCAGAAGTAGGACGTGGTTGATACTCCCACTACTTCCTGGTGCCCAAAAAGGACAAGGAGGACATGCGTCCTATCTTGGACCTCCGGAACGTCAATCGCTTCCTCCGGAAGGAGAAGTTCAAGATGCTCACCCTAGCTCAGGTCTTGACTGCCCTCGACCCTGGAGACTGGTTGGTAGCGTTGGACTTGCAGGACGCTTATTTCCACATCCCCGTCCTGCCGGCCCACCGGCGTTACCTGCGGTTCATGGTAGGCCTCGAGCATTTTCAGTTCACCGTGCTCCCCTTTGGCCTTACCAGTGCCCCTCGGGTGTTCACGAAAGTGATGGCGGTGGTCGCAGCTCATCTGCGCCGGGCAGGGGTTTCAGTCTTCCCTACCTCGTCGACTGGCTGCTGAAGGCGGGCTCGTCCCAGGCAGTCGTCTCCCACCTCCAGACTACGGCCGAACTCCTGCACTCGCTGGGGTTCTCCATCAATGTGCCGAAGTCGCATCCGATTCCTTCCCCACAGCTCCTTTTCATCGGAGCAGTTCTGGACACGACGCAGTTTCGGGCCTATCCTCCCGAACGGCGAGTCCGGGATATTCAGGCTATGATTCCGATCTTTCAGCCTTTATCCTGGGTTTCGGTACGGATGACCCTGAGGCTGCTGGGCCTCATGGCCTCCTGCATCCTGCTAGTCGATCATGCCAGATGGCATATGCGGGCTCTGCAGTGGGACCTGAAGTTCCAGTGGGCGCAGCACCAGGGCAACCTGCCCGATCACGTCCAGATCTCGGCGGGGACTGCAAAACAGTTGCAGTGGTGGCTCTCGAACCGGCAATGGGTCATGGGCAGATCCCTCACCCTTCCCCAGCCAGAGCACACAGTTGTGACGGACGCGTCCCTTCTGGGATGGGGCGGTCACATGGGAGAGGCGGAGATCAGAGGCCTCTGGTCTCCGGCGGAGTCCCGGCTCCATATCAACCTTCTGGAGCTCCGGGCGATCCGACTTGCACTCAAGGCATTCCTTTCCTCTGTCAAAGGGAAGGTAGTGCAGGTGTTCACAGACAACACCACCGCCATGTGGTACTGCAACAAACAAGGCGGGGTGGGGTCGTGGACCCTCTGTCAGGAGGCTCTGCGCCTCTGGACATGGCTGGAACATCAGGGCATGTTCCTGATGGTTCAACACCTGGCAGGTTCCCTGAACGCCAGGGCGGACGAACCTCAGCCGCAGGTGCATGATGGATCACGAATGGCGTCTTCACTCGGAAGTGGCGCAAGGACACTTTCTTCAGTGGGGAGAGCCTTGGTTAGATCTATTCACCACCGAAGAGAACGCGCAATGTCATCAGTTCTGCGCGTTGGAATTTCCAAGGCGGCACTCGCTCGGCGACGCTTTTCGTCGCGAGTGGAGTTGCGGTCTATTAAACGCCTTTCCGCCTATACCACTTCTACCCAGGGTGTTGAAGAAGATTCGGCACGACCGGGCCCAAGTCATTCTTGTGGCTCCGGACTGGGCTCGAAGAGTTTGGTATCCCGAGCTACTCAGTATGAGCGTAGATCCCCCGATCCGTCTGCCTCTTCGGGAGGATCTTCTGTCGCAGCAGCAGGGGACGGTCCTCCACCCGAACCTGTCCAGCCTCCACCTGCTTGCGTGGAGATTGAGCGGCGGCAGTTGATTCCTTTCGACTTGCCTCCCGAAGTTTGTGATGTAATTCTGGCAGCCAGGCGTCCCTCCACTAAGGTGGTATACGCCTGCAGGTGGAACAAGTTTGTGGCATGGTGCACAGCAAAGGCTGTGAATCCCCTTTCTGCCCCTCTTTCTGAGGTTCTTCTGTTCCTTCTTTCCCTGGCCCAACAGGGTTCTGCCCTGGGTACCATCAAGGGCTATCTTTGTGCTATCTCGGCCTTCCTCAGGCTTCCTGATCAGCCCTCCCTTTTCAAGTCCCCTGTTAACAGGTTTCTAAAAGGCATTACACACCTCTTCCCTCCTGTTCCGTTTGTGATGCCTCAGTGGGACTTGAACTTGGTTCTTACCTTTCTTATGTGCGCTCCCTTTGAGCCTCTGCACAACTGTCCTCTTCGTCTTCTGGCTCTGAAGACAGCCTTTCTGGTGGCCATCACCTCCGCTCGGCGGGTGAGTGAGCTCCAGGTTCTTTCATGCAAACCTCCCTTTCTGTCTGTTCATCCAGACAAGGTTGTTCTTCGGACGCGTCCGTCCTTCTTGCCAAAGGTGGTTACTGCCTTCCACATTGGGCAGACCATCACTTTGCCCACCTTCTTTCGCCTCCGCATCCTTCCAGAGAGGAAGAGAGGCTCCACCGTCTGGACCCAAAACGTGCGCTTTCCTTTTACCTCAACCGCACACAACACTTCCGGGTGGATGACCAGCTCTTTGTTGGCTACGTGGGCGCCCAAAAAGGTCGGGCAGTGCACAAGAGGACCATCTCCCGCTGGGTAACCTTGTGTATCAAAGCCTGCTATTCTTTGGCTAAGAAGGAGCCTCCTGTTGGGCTGCGTGCCCATTCCACCAGGGCAACGGCTGCTACCACGGCTTTAGGCCGCGGTGTTCCGCTGCAGGATATCTGTCAGGCAGCTACGTGGGCTTCGCTGCACACATTTACAAAGCATTACTGCCTTGACAGTCCGGTCCGGAGGGACGGCTTCTTTGGCCGTTCTGTCCTCCTGGACTTCCTGGTCTGATCTTTGTTCGCAGACCCACCACCGGGGTTGGTATTGCTGGGGTATCTATTCTAAGGTAAGGAATCTGTCACTAACGTGTCTCTTTCAGATGCACAAGTTACTAACTTGTGTAACGATATATCTGTACGAGACAGTAGTTAGTGACAGATTCCTTACCGCCCCACACATCCTCCCCGTTCTGCGAACTGATTTCTAGGGTTAAGGACATCCCTTTCAGGGCCCTAGTATTTTTCAGACACCTATGTCAGCTTCTTGCATGGCTCTGCGTTCCTGGCGTGGAAAGTCGTGTACAGAACTGACGTCAGCGCGCAGGGGCGGCGTCTAAGTACTGCCCGCGACGTCATCCCGGCGATCACGACGCCGACGACGGACGCGGAGCCGCACGACGACGCCTACCGACGCACAAGGGTACTGCTACGCAAAAACTTTCCGGATCCAGCCTGACGCCTGGGGATATTCTAAGGTAAGGAATCTGTCACTAACTACTGTCTCTTACAGATATATCGTTACACAAGTTAGTAACTTGTGCTTCTGGTTGGCTAGGGTACGCATCTAAGCCAGACAGAACACACCACTCCACTCCAGTCATGGCAAGTAAGTTACACACCAATAATAACTTGTGCTCACCCTCTGGTAGCTTGGTGCAGAACAGGCAAGCTTATCAGAGGCAATGTGTAAAGCGTATGCACAAAACACATGGATACACAATACATACACCGCAAAAGAGACCCCAAACAGAATTATATAGCAATATATATATAGTATATTATACATAAAACAACACAAAAACGACTTGAATCAAAAGAACTGTGCATACTATGCAAATCCTGAGATAGTACTAGTTATCCTGAACAATGCAAGGCAAAAAAGACATACATCATATAAGTACTTTTGCAAGTATGACAGTATAAACTAACCAACCACAGGTATTACAGTAATATCAGTAATAAACATTTGTTGCAGGAAGGAATATAGGGCCTTGGAGCACCTGCGCTCCTATTAGACCTTTTAGAGTAATTCAAAGCTTTCCTATGCAAGGCAAGATACTAATATCACTTTAACTGTATGCAACCCCTAAATCCTTTCCTGGGTACATGACAATGCTTTAAAAGCAAGTAACACCCCAGTATTGAGCCAGGTATGCGAGGTGGGAGTAAAACATTTGCTGCCTCTCTACAACATGGGGCACAGGAGCACCTTTTAGCTGACATGCTGTAAGAAGGGATGGAAGGTTTGTGATTTCAAAACAAACAGGGCGTTGCCTTGAAGGCCTCCTTTCTTGGGAGGTAGTTTTATGTTCCTCTCGAGGTATCATCCCGGAAGGTTTAGCAAGAAGGCCCCTACGTTTGTGAGGAAAGAAGTAGACCCACCCGTGTAGACATGCGGGCGGCGGCACAATTTCCCCAGGCCCTACTCACCCACAGTGCTTCACGTGGGGACTGGCCCATCCTCTGGGATCTGTGGTAGTGAGGTGGGCACCCTCGCACGGTGTTGTGGGGAAGGATGCTGCAGGCAGGCCTCAGAAACAGGGCTCAAATCCTAAGCCTCCAACCTTCCTTTGGCTGGCTGCACACAGCACTGTTACAGGGGCGGGGCCTCGTGATGGTCTTTGTGCCTGGCCCGCCCCTTGTTACTGAATAATGTGCCGGAGAAAGTGGGGGCCTCTTGCGCAGGGTTGCTTTTGGCGTTGTCATGAGAACCAGGCGTGCCACTCCCACAGGGCTTCCCTGCGGCTTGCGCCTTCCAAAAAGGCGATCAGGTGCTTCCAGCTGGCCTTCTCCTGCCGGGGGCGCTGTTTGATAAAATAAAGTGCTCAACACGCGCTGATTTAGGGCAAACGGCGAAATCAGTCATGATTTCTTCTTTAGCAGACATTGCTGCCTTACTCGCAGACAACCAGAGTCCCATGGCAGTGGCGTGCAAGCGCACATTTTGATGGCAATGAATTTGAACAAAAAGGGCGGGGTGACGTCAGGTGGGGGGGGGGGGCAAGCAGGCCCTCGGAGAACACTTGATGCGGGGCTCAAAGGAAGGTAGCAGGCATCCGGCCAGCACATATGGCGGTTTCTCATTGCTGCATAGCAGTCCTCTGGCAATGTGCAGATTGTAGAGCCAGCAGCATCTAGTTACAAGTCCCACGCAGTGCCTGGTTAGACCAGAGTCGGGAGCAGCAGGGAAACGAGCAGAAAGTCAGTCAAGATGAGTCCTTTAAGCAGTGCAGCAGTCCTTCTGACAGAGGTTCAATTCCAGATCCAAAAGTGCTTCACCAAACATGGGGTCAGAGCCCCTGTACCTCTGCTCAAAATTGTCTTTGAAAGAGTGACTTCAAAGGAACCCTTAGAAGTGCGCAACAATCCCTTTCAATGCAGCCCTGGCTCCAGGCAATGAGTAGGGGGTAAATCAGCTCTTTGTGTGAGAGCAGGACATAGCCTATACAAATGTAAAGTGTGAACATCTTCTCCCATTACAGGAAGATCATCAGTATTCAGATGAATGCAGATGTAACCCCTGTCACATCCAGCCCTTCCTGTGTTGTGGCTGTCTGGAAAGTATAAACCAAGTCACCTTAGCTCAGACATGTATTGGAGTCAGACTGCAAAGCACAAAGCCGTAATATAGAGGGTGTTCCCTCATTTGCATGGAATCGTGGCCCATGCAAATGAGGGAATCCCTTTGCCTCTGCGCCCGCGCCGTATTATAGACGAAAGAGCAATGGGCAAAGAAGCTGTCGAGGCGCACTGACAGTGCGCCCCCTGATGCCAACCCTCTAAAGAGGGGTAAGGGGTCCTATGGACCCTCGGGGCATCCCCATGCAGGCGGGTGCAGTCACTCACTGCACCCGCCTACAAGGGGATCTCTAATCCCCCTTAAAAGTATAGGCGGGTTGCCGCATGCACAGTGAAACAGAGTGGCTGCTTAAAAGCTGCTCCGTTTTTCACTTGAATGCACTGCGCCAAGGCAGCGCGAGTTTGCAGCTGTACTGGGGGCAGTGCATTCAACACGACACTCTCCTTATTGCAGAGCGCACCTTTTGAATGGTGTGCTCAGCGCTAACAAGGATAGTGCGCTGTATTCCATAATGCGGCCCAAAGAGTCCTAAGCACAGAGAAATGTCCACTTTCTAAAAGTGGCATTTCTAAAATAATTTAAAATCCAACTACACCAGTAAGCATGATTTATCATCACTATTCTAAACATACCAAACATGGCAACGCCACTCCTTTCAGATAAGGGAATTCCTAATGCTAGCCTATGAGAGGAGTAGGCCTCACAGCAGTGAGAAACAAAATAGGCTGTTTGTCACTACCAGGATATGCCACATATAAGGCATAGGTGCTGCCTTTTACTTACACAGCACCCTGCCCATAGGGCTACCTAGGGCCTACCGTAGGAGTGACCTATGTGAAATAAAAGGGGAGTTTAAGACTTGGCAAGTAGTTTTCAATATGCCATACAGGTGTAAACCAATCATGCCTTGTATAGAGGAGAATGCACTTTAGCACTGATTAGCAGTGGTAAAGTGCCCAGAGTCCTAAACCCAACAAAAAGGTCATAAAAATAAGGCGGAGGAAGGCAAAACGTTTGGGGATAACCCTGCAAAAAGGGCCAGGTCCAGCAGTGTGGTTGGAAAGATAATTGTGGACCCATTCTAAGGCAATGTCAGGCACACATTGTTCAACAGCTGATGGCTCAGTCGGGTTCATTAGTTTGTTTTTATGCTTCTGAGAACTTTATTGGGATCAAGGCTGCTCTTGCTCCCTTTTATGCATTTATGCCTATTGTCAAAGTTAAGGCATGTTCAGCTACATTTTATGCCCCTGTACTATTCATGTAAAATGCAAACTGTCACTTTAGATAATACAAGTGTATTCTTTAATCACTGTTCCCTTGGCACCAGTGACTTGGGCAGACGTTCTGACAAGCAGTCACCATTAATATCCTCCAGATGACTGAAAGTGTAGTAAAATCTGTACTCTTGGGTCTGAAGTACACCCATCTATAAATACACATGATAGCGTTCCTGTTAATTTTGAACTATCGTAAAGTTTTTCTTTTGTGAGACATAATTTAATGCTGGTGTTATGGGGCGTGTTTGCAGCCATTTTGTGCTTTTGCCTTCTTTAACGATAGGCTGTCATGCTTATTGGGCATCCACAGGATGGCCCTGTACACGTTTTAACGAGATGACGCTTAAGGACTGAAAACAAAGACACACCTTAACTGTATAATTGCTTGTAGGGCACAGGAACTATAAGGTCTGTGTACTCATTTAAAAAAAGTAGTTCACAAAGCTGTCGCCATTTTCTTGTAGATGTGTTGTCACTCCAAATGCCTCTGGAGCTACAATCTTAATAGTTTCATCGCTTGTGATCTCTTGCCCTTTGTCCCCTTCATGAACTTGCTCAAAACGCTAGAGCACGTTCATTTCACAGCGAGTGTTAGGTACATTATCTCTGCTCATCCTGGGTCTCTAATGATTTTCTTAGTTAGGTTAGGCTAAAAAAGGACAGGTACTTGTAACTCACCATTACCGACTAGATAGATATATATATATATATATATATATATATATATATATATATATATATATATATATATATATATATATATATATATATACACACATATACTTGAGGTAGCAATTCTGAAATGCTGGGTATATTATTCATTTTTGTTCCTTAAATTCTGAAGGTCTGGTGTACTATTTTTCCTTCAACTTGAAATGCTAAGTTTCTCTCCTTCATGTCATCTGACAAGCACACATTAGTTCTTATTGGCCTGTCTCATTTCTTGGTCTTGTGGACTACTCCATTAGTAAGCTACAGTTCCTTCTGAACTTGTGGATGGATTGCATGCGTGCGATAATGTAGTGCAGGTTGTTTCTTATTATTTGTTTGCATTTCATGATTGAAACTGGTTCTGCAGCTCAACTGGGAGAAATGAAACTTGTCTCAAAAAAGGTGAAATGTTGAGAACAATGTAAGATTAAGATTTTGTAAGGTTAGCTCTTATACTTAATTAGTGAGCCGTCATCGCTACCTAAAAAATCAAGGTACTAAGCTACCCATTAGGGGGTTTAAATGTTTTAGCACTTCCACAGCTGTGAAGCTAATTCCAGATCTTCCTCAAGACGATAGGAATATGGCTATATCCTGCGAATAAATTATATCACTTAATACATTTTTGTAAATTATTAGGAATTATTGAATAATTTGACATGCTACTCCAAGTTGAAGCCTTTTGGGGTAAAATTAACTATTATCAGTGTTTGACAGAGCATGAAACAAATCTGCTTTGGGGTGTCTGTTCTTTACAATATAACAGTACTTTACCAGTAGGACATGTCGGGCATATTCGTTCATGATTACATGAGGAGCAAGGGAGTGCGCTTTTGAGGGACAATTGAGGGTGTGACTGGAAGAAACTGAACAGGAAGGTTGTCCTCTTGTAGCATTGAACCACACCAGGTGTAGTGCTGATGTCCAGAGCTAGGGTTTATATTTTCGGATAACCTGTGCAGGCGACCTTTTACTGCTTCATTTCTTCTTTGCGTTGGAGTTGAAGCAGGAGTAGAGCATTTTATGGCTCTGTATGGCTGACTGCATTGCTTGACCTTGAATGCAGGGTAGGCGTTCACCGAGATAGAAGTAATTTAAAGTTTGATATTACCTTTGCTTGGTAGCAGTTAAGCTCTTTATGGATTGTTGTGATGTAGTCCAAGTTGTTTTGACCACCCCCTTTGAAGCAATGCCAAACTTTTGTTTTCTCTGTTGGTATCTGTCTGTGCCGTAGAGTTACTTAAAAACAGTCGCTCAGTGTGATACCATTGCACAGGAGTACGCAGTGCAGGAACTCCTACACAACTTTCATAGGCTCTGTTCAATTCATCACTATTTAAAGTTTTGTGGATTGAGTACTGAATCCATGTTCATAAAGGAAAGCCGTTTTCTTATTTCATTATGTCTAAAGGACGACTTTGTGCATTAGTTTGCATTTACATAGGTACTTTTTCTATAAAATGAATGAATTCATCTACTTGTTATTTTGTGTGGCCGATGGATTCCGTGCAAACAATCCAAGAAACCAGGCATACCAAACATTTGTTTTTCTGACAGTAAGATACTTTAAGCCACTGGTTTGTTTAATGTATTTCTTGCTTTAATTTTTCTTGCCTGACCATCCTTGGATTTATTCCTGTGCGTATTGACTAGCCAGTTTGGCTTGTTTTATTTTAATGGTGGGTTATAGGTTAATGCCCACTCCACTTGGATACACCCACAAACTAACCCGGCAGTTCTGACCTAACTGTGTCCAGAGAGCACAGTGGGGCTTTTGTGATGCATTGTCATGATAGAGAGAGCAACCCAAAAATCCTTTCCGATTTTATCATGTATAGGATATGTTAATGCTCAGAAATACTCTGCAATATTTTCAACTAACCAAAGCACGGTCTGATGCTTTTTCCGTCGGTTCTAATTTTGTTTTTCTGTTTTCTGTGTTTTATCTATGCCTGTAATTTGAAATTATGCCCAAATTCACTGTGAAAAGAGGAACTAATTTGGCAAAAGCATGTAATGTAATTGGATTTGGCAGGCTAATAGAAAAATTGGCAGTAGATTAATTTGCTGAAGCTGGAGTTTGTTCTCATTCATTCAGGCATTGGAAAAAAACTGCCGAGTAGAAGGAGGGTTTTCTGGCCTTCGAGATGTGTACGCCAACCAGCCAACTCATGATGATGTGCAGCAGAGCTTCTACCTTGCAGAGACACTCAAGTAAGTAAAACACCCAGATTGCAAGGCTTTAATTAATATAAAGTGTCAATGCGGTGTTCTTTGGAGCCTAGTAATTATCAGTCATGCACTTGACATTCACATCATGTTAAATGTGACTAGACTGCATTGTCGTTCTTTTATGGCACAGAGCTGCATTGGATTTATTAGCCGCCTGACTCAGGAGGCTGCATCTGACAAATCTTAAGCTCGCTTACATACGAGGCTGTTTGTTGTAATTTGTTCCCTTCTGAAAGACCTTAGTGTGTCGTGCATCCCTGATTTGAAAAGAGACAAACTTGTATCCTATTTATATTTTATAAAGCACTCATGGGTCGTTATTACTCTCTTTTTTAAATAGACCGACCCTCCTATTTTAAAGGCCCTTTTTCATGTATTTAGTAGGAGGTAACTATCTGTCTTTGTAGTTTTTAAACTAAAATGATAAAATTGTATACGCTTTGAAAATGCAATGCTACGAAATGCAAACCTGGGGCAGGCCAGAATTCAAGAGGAAGGAATATAATTGCATGTTATACAGATGAAAGTCTTATGAAATGGAAAGTAAGTGTGTTGGCATTAATAATAGATTTTGAACCAACATATTGTTACACCAGCGTTATATGTTACACCAGCGTTATTAGTCATGGAAGTATTTAACTTTGTATGTGTTTAATTAGTTTATTTCAGCTTAAAAATAAACCTTATAAACGTAATCAGTTAACTAAAATGTTAAACTTTACAAGTGTTATACATGCACATCGCTTTTTACCATTTATTTGAAAAAAATACCTTTTCGTTCATTTTATCATAAGTGGAAGAACACAATTTGTGTCTGCCTTACGTACACTGTATATTTAAGCATTGGTGAAAGACGTCCTCTGTGTTATACGATCTCGTTAGCAGAACGTACTTTTGCAAGTGCCTTTTTTTTTTTAGGTGCGTTTACCTTGCTATTTGTCGTGGTTTGTTTGGTGGACTGCCTGCGGCAGTGGAATAGTTTTTATCAAATGTAACGATCTCAAAGCGCTCAGAGGATTTTGAAGGTAGCTCCTAGAATCGACCAAGTAGATTCAGAACATGAAAGATTGACGCATGAAGTGATAAGGTCTAATGTTTTCTAATGAATACTTCTAACTGCAGAGTCCTCACCTTTTGAATTCGTCCAGGTGACAGACTGGACCCAAACTTTTCAAATCAACTGCTCCGTTGTGCTTACAGGTGGTGCCATTGGCTCTGCAGCAACCTTGTGCCACACCAGCAAGTGTTGGCACAAAGCCGTATATAGCTTCCATGACTGAATGCCAATTCAGTTCCTTTCTCTCTGCACCCTTAGGCGTGGACCGGGGGCTCAGCTCCCTGCTTGGTTTTTGCTTCCTGACTCCAAACTTATTTTTCAAATACAGTGTGCTAGGGATACGTTTCCCGTTCCCCCAAGAACCACAGGCATCTAACCGTTCTGTGACTGTGGAAATCAGATGTTGGTGACAGATTCACTTCATCTGCATGTGTTGTCTAGGGTCTCGGCACTACTCCACGTCATGCAGCAAATACTTCCGGATGCATCCAAATGCTGTTAGTAAGTGTGAGGCGAAGCTTTACTTCGCGCCCAAGAAACTTGGTTACTGTCCTTGGGTAAGTCGGAGTCCAAGTCTAGCGACAAGTCGCATCATAAATTCAAGAAGCCCAGGAGGGACGCATCTTCATCCCATCACTCCTACTCCAGGGAGAAGTTGTGCACTCTGCACTCAAGAGACGGGACCAGTCTGACTCAGTTACCATCCTGAAACTGGTCACATTGTACCTAGATTTCCCCAGGCCATTGACAACCCCACAGCAGATGGAGGTCTTTACAGGTGCCATTCTTTTCAGGATGACGTGGACTCCCTCTCTAGCACCTTCTGGCCCCATGTAGCAGGCTTTTACTGACCTGTTCAAGTGTCGACTGACACTTGAGCCTCTGCCTGGTCCTCTTCTGGCACCAACCAATGCGCCCACTCCTATGCCGCATGCTTTAGCAGTTGAGACTGCTCTGGTAATGTCACGGATTCCAGTGGCACCTACACAGGATCTAACTACAACCCCCTCTCCAATCCAAAGCGGACCTCAGTCCATGACAGCCCTATGTCTTGCTACAATATAAGAAAGACTCAGCCTCCAACTATAGATGAACACCAGACTCTTCCCTGAAGCCAGGAAATTTGTAGGCTGGCTGCCTTTTTCAGACTGGATCCTGATGCTGTTTAAGGAGTTCCACACAAGGAGGATGACAAGGAGGGTGACAGTTCCCCCCACTCCCCCTCCAAATTGCACAGTTGCTGGTCTCTACTTAAACCAGCAAAATATAAGTGGCATAGGTACTTCCTCTGAGACAGAATTGGTTCTTCCCGCTCCAGTTACCCCCACCAGGGTGCCTATCCCTGAAGAGTGCCTCCTTTGCGGTAGTAGTCCATGGTGCAGCAGAGGCTTTGGATCTCAAGTTGCCTGCTGTAGAGGCTAACAAATCTTGCTGCCTGGGACTCTTAGCTCTGAACCCTTGCTGCCCTTTAACGAGACTTTAAGAAAAACATTGATGGCAGCCTGGTGTAAGCCCTGTTCAGTTCCCCCGTACACCCTGTAAGTAGTCTGGTGGCAAGGCTTCCTAGACCTGTTCCAGGTAACCTGGCTTTCCTGACCAGACACACAAGAGCTTGGTGGTTCAAGCCCTATGCCAGTTTGGCGCTGAGGTTTCTGAATGCTGCCTTCTTTCAGGAACGCTACACACATACTTTGTGTGATATGACCAGCTGAAACTTATCGCCCATCCTTTGCAAATACAGGAATGCTTTCATTCAGCAAATTCAAGGCAGAATACAACTAAATGTCTTGAAGGCCAGGCTGGCTACAAAGGACTGTAGGTCGCACCATGGCACCAGTGTTGTCTTTAGGCGTCATGCCTGGATGTGTGCCATGGATTTACCAGTGACTGTAATTGTCTAACTATGGTGGGCCACAGGACAAGCAGAGCCTGTGGGGTCTCAATCATGGGGATTGACATTATTTGCCTCTGATGTCCCATACACCATCCTACAATAACTCTGTAAACTGGGCCAAGTACAATCCCTGCATTACTTTACTGTCCGTGGTAGCGATGGCGAGCAGGCAGACTTTTCAAGGAGGTAGTGCCGAGCTCTGGACTCAACAGTCACATAACAGCACAGTAACTGATCATCCAAACCAGGGCTTTATTTTTGAGAAAGAAAAGTACTTTAATGCACACTAGAACATACTAGACACACAATATATACAAAGTACAATTTAGTGTCCTGGGTGCTGATGTCAAACCGCACCTCTATCTACGATCTCTCATCAGTCCCCCTCAAACCCTCCGTGTCGGTTTTAGACCGTTCTCCCTTGAGATTAAGACAATAGCCTGATAATGGCTCAGATGCAGATTGCTACCTCTATTGTAATTTTTCTCCGCTCAGTCTCCCATTTGTTACATAGCTCAATTCCGAAGTTCTTACCACCCATGGTGGATTTTTCTCTTTTGGCAGCTGCTCAGGTTAGTCTCCACATGTTCACTCCCTCCCACTTATGAGAGGTAAGGCGCCCATACCCGCAGCTGCAGGGTTTCCTCATTGGCTGCTGGCGCCCACCTGGCATCTGTGTCCTTGGTGATGCTGCTTTTGAACATCTTCAGTGACTGCAGGAGGTGGTCTCACAGACAAGGATCGCAGTCTCTGCAGAAAGCTGGCTCACACAGAAAACAGGTGGGCAGGTGCTTCGGGATTGATGCGGTCACGTACTGGCGAATCTCTGGGGAACAAGGTCTGCACACTGCTCTTCTGGGAAGTGCTGCTTAGCAGAGACTGCACTTCTGGGCACTACAGCTTAGTACAGGCTGCTGACTGATAGCCACAACTGGGCTTTGACAGTATTTAAGTAGGGTTGTCGCAGTTGCTGCCAGGAACTGCTGTTGGAGAGACGGTAACCTTCTGACACTATGGTACACACCTCAGTCTCCACAGTCCTCTACCGGAAGCCAAACCAGCTCCTGGGCTATGCTGCAGCTCCCTCCTCCATGACAGCCACTCCTGCAGGATTGGCAGGCCCATTCCCTCTCTCCACAAGCAGGCTGTGTTCTGGGTGCTTCTGTTCAGGTGTACATATCTTACAGCAAGCGTTAGACTCTGATGAAGTCCCCTCATCTCTGGGAAGCAGGGTGTCAGACAATAGCTCAAGTTGCACATCAGTCCTCTGAGTACTCCATAGAGCACTCCCTTAGTCTTAGGAAACTTGGAACTGAAACAACATATGGGTTAGAAGGGTCTCACTTTAATATAGTAACAGACAGGGGAATGTGCCCACTGTGAGGTTTCGGAACTGACCTGTTCTCCTTTCAAGCTTCCAAGTTTCCTCTCAAGGTTGATCTTCAGACACCGCCTTTGTGTAGGTGATGCTTCTGACAGCAGGGGTTTCTCCAGCTTGGAGCGCCCACAACAGAGGCACAAAGTGGTGTGAGCCTTTTCTGCACCTGGCTATGAACGAAACAAAGTGGTCAGGGAAGGACTAAAGCCTGTGCTGCACCTAAGGGACTCCCTTCTCCTTACACAAGTCTGCAGTCCCACTCTTCACCCCCTACAATCTAGCATATGGTAGTGCTACATGATAAATCAGCCCCTCTCAGCAAAAGGCCTCATTGAATTTCTATGGGAGTCTGGCCTCCTGTGCTCCCACTTCAATGTCTAGGTCTCCTCCCTCCAGTTTCAGGAATGACAGCAATATTCTTACACTATCCGAGAAAAAAGCCTCACCTTCATCTTGTGCAGACGCTGAGGTATCCAAAACTGATCCCACATTGCTCCATTACTCTGGTTCACTCACACACACCATGCATGTATACAAGCTACATACATGCACAACATACCCTTGGGATGTTAGCACTAGGAGTCTGGTAATCACATGGAAGCCGAATTTACAAGAGTGGGCCAACACTGCCTCCAGTTCTGTATGTTCTAAGTCCATGCAATTGACTGTGTTCCACTCTGTCATGAGGGTGCACCTGGTACCTCCATACAGGTCACGGGACTGGTCCAGGACCTCGCTTACGCCAAGGGACAGTCCAAGCCCTCTGCGCGCATACTCAATTAGCATGACTCCAGAGCCAAAATCATAAAACCAGGATACCAGATGCATGCAGTTGGGGCTCTCTCGGCAGGGGAACACAACTGTACAACTTTCAGGGGACATTTCCATCCTAACATGTAGGCATCCCTTATGGATATGCCGTTTAACAGATCTAAAACACACAAGATGATGGACGGAATGCTGCACATTGGCAAACATTCACCCCCAGACACAGATCTGGGTTTAATCCATCGTTATTTTGCTTCACCACGCCACCCCAGTTCAGACATAGCCATATGCAAATCAGTCTTGACCCTGTGCCTCATGTGAACAGTCCAGACCGAACTGCCAAGCCATGTCTTCCCTGGACCGGAATCAAGCATCCTAGGACCGGTTTCAGGCTATCAGCCTTCATCAGCCAGGATAGCTTGACTCCAGTGGCGTAGTGAGCATGGGACCCACGTCTGGGCATACCCTTCCCACTTAGGGCGAAATGCAAAACACACAAGATGGACGGAATGCTGCACATTGGCCAACATTCACCCCCAGTCACAGATCTGGGTTTAATCCATCGTTATTTTGCTTCACCGCGCCATGGCCATGTCTGAACTGGGGTGGCGGAGTGAGCTAAAGAATGATGATGGATTAAACCCAGATCAGTTGACTGGGGGTGAGTGCTTGCAATGTTCAACGCTCCGTCCATCATCCCCTTTGGTTTTGCTATGTTCGCCCTAAGTTGGCAGGGTATGCCCAGACGTGGGTCCCTTGCTCACTTTGCCACTGGATTCAAGATAGCCTGGCTGATGACGGCTGTAACCCAGAAACCGGTCCCAGGATGCTTGTTTCCGGTCCAGGGAAGACATGGCTTGGCAGTTCGGGCTGGACTGTTCCCATGAGGCACAGGGTCAGACTGATTTGCATATGGCCATGTCTGAACTGGGGTGGCGGAGTGAGCTAAAGAATGATGATGGATTAAACCCAGATCAGTTGACAGGGGGAGTGCTTGCAATGTTCAACGCTCCGTCCATCATCCCCTTTGGTTTTGCTATGTTTAACAGATCTAGCCTTTTTGTTGAAAAGACTAGTTTTGCGCTGGAGTTCTTTAAGGACTGTCCTGCTTCAGTCCGTTCTTTAGATTTGGTCATTTACATCCCCTTAATTCCATCAGCAATACTGAAAATTCACAGGATATGCTTTGGATCACAACTAGTGCCAGAGACAGCCCTCGCAATCCATACATCCGCCAGCGCAACCCTTTAATGCCACAGTAGTGGCAGAGGGTGTGGACATCAACATGGATGCAGTTCCGTTCTTCCTCATCCTCCACCACAACTGCAGTCAAAGCCCTTTGATTACACCTCCTATCCTCGACCTTTAAGAAGCAGAATTCATTTTTTCCTGCCTGCCTGGTCTGCTATTTCAGACCAGGGAATGCTTCAGATAGTTTTGCAGGATTACAGCCTCCCCTTCACATACACCCATCCCTTCTACTGTCTTCTACCTGGCTCAGTTCAGACTTCAGCAGCCCATGTCTCCATTCTGGCACAGGAAGTCTGTTGGCTAAAGAGGCCTTTGAGATGGTCCCAGAGGCAGAGAAAGGTAAAAGATGTCTATTTTTTGGCCTGCAAAAAAAAACTAAGGTCGCTGGACAATTTTAGACCTTATACTTCAGAACACGTGCCTCAAGGGACAAGTTCAAGATGTTCACCCTGATCCCAGGTTCTTTCTGTGCTGAGTCCAGGGAAATGGACAGTGTGCTGGGACTTGAGGAATGTATACTTCCGTGTACCGGGCGCACAGTCCCACAGACTTTCTTCGGTTCATGATTGGGTCAGAACATTTTTGTTTACTTTCCTGCTCTTCAGCCTCAACTCAGCCCCTCTGGTAATGGTGGTATTTGCAGCCCATCTTTGCAGTTTGGAGATGCATGAATTCCCATACCTCATCGAATGGCTGCTGAAGGCGTTCTTGCCGCAGTACACTGTGGGTCAATTGCAGACAACAGTAACCCTTATAGCATCACTCTGTTTTTCAATCACCAAGCCAAAATTCTACCTGCTGCCACACAGAGGATTCCTTTTTATATGGACCATCCTGGTCGTGGCGGATTACAAGCAATTTCCACCTCTACAACGATTTCAGGACATTAGGGTTATAATCACAATGTTTTGGGTTCTGGCAAGGGCACTTCTGAGGCTTCTTGCCTCATTCATCTGCTGTTCCCTAGGATCGGTGGCACATGCGGGCCCTGCAGTGAAACCTATTCCTGCAGTGGGCTCAACACTAGTGCTGCTTTTGGACATATATTCTCATTGGAGACAGCCCAGGACGTCTTCTGGTGGCTGTCTGGAGGTAGACAGTTCTTCCTGCCCCTCTTAAAACTCAGTAGTGAATGATGCACCATTTCTACATTGGGGCAGTCATCTGGGAGAGGAGGTGATCAGGAACCTTTGGGCTACAGCAGAGC
Source organism: Calotriton arnoldi (assembly GCA_963921515.1). Taxonomy (NCBI): domain Eukaryota; kingdom Metazoa; phylum Chordata; class Amphibia; order Caudata; family Salamandridae; genus Calotriton; species Calotriton arnoldi. The sequence goes on from CAWUFW010001550.1 coordinate 2,450,175, forward strand.
AGATGCAGGGTCTGAAGTGCCTGCTGGCACTTTGAGCCTTTCTGTGGTCTCTGAAGGCCTTCCATCCATCCATGGGAATTCAGTTAAAAGCATGACTGGCAACCTGATTGCCATGTGGTACTTCGACGAGCAGGGTGATGTGGGGTTGCGAGCAGTTTGCCAGGAGGTGGTGTCTAGGTTGGACTCCCAGGACTCCCTTTGATGGCCAAGAGTTTGACTGGCTTACTGTTTGCCAAGGTGGAAGATCTTAGCAGATGTCAACTGGTGGACCACAAATGTTTCTGTCCATGATGGTGACTGTTTCTTAACCCGATGGGGCATGTTATAACTAGTTCTGATCTCCACTGCTCAGAACTAAGTTTTGTGATTACTGGGCATTGGAGATTCCTAGAAGATGCATTCTGCCTGCTCTAGGACTCCAGTCTCCTGTGCACCTACCTGCCCCTATCTCTGCTACACAGATTTCTGAAGGTCAGGAAAGACTAGGCTCAGATTATCCTGATAGCCCCAGATTGTACCTGGAGAGTATGGTACTCTGGTCACTTCGGCCTGAGCATTTGCATTCCAATCTGTCTGCCTCGTCAGAAGGACCTCCTCTCTCAGCAGCAAAGCAGGGTCCTCCTCCAGAATCACAACAACCTACACTTTCATGTGTGGCGATTGAGCAATACCAATTGAGCAGGTTTGATTTGCCATACGAGTAGTGGATGTTACCCTCCCAGATAGGCATTCATCTACCAAATCTATTTATTTTGATCGTTTGGCACAGTTTGTGGCCTGGTGCAAAGACCCAAGTTGATCCACTTTGGGTCAAACTGACTGTTCAAGTGTTTGTTTTATCTCTGGCCCAGCAAATGTTTGCGCTGAGCACTGTTGAAGATTGTCAGTTCTTTCCGCCTTTCTACATTTGCCCGACCAACCTTGATTATTCAAGTCACCAGGGGCCAGATTTATTTAACCCTTGCAATTCTATTGCATCATGCAAGGCGATCCAAGGGCTTAATTCAGATTTACTAAGCCACACAAAGCCACCTTGCCTGGCCTTGTGCGGCTTGGTAAAATCAGAGTAATGTAAGGCAGCTCAAGTCTCTGCCTTGCGTTACTCTGAGCCAGGAATGCATTATATTGGTGGAGAGTGGGTGTTCTCATGCATCCACCCATGCTTTTTGGCGCATTCCCAGATTTATTAAGAGTAGCAAATCTTGGAATGCGTTAAAATTGTACGCCTTCCCAATAGAGGCATAATAAGAAGGAATATCTTTTTCTTAGTTTTTTCTCTAAGTGTGCTGCGTTCTGCAGCACACTTAGAAAGAGGAAAACGCCTCCAAGGATTGTTTTTGTGCAGGAAGGTGCCCCTTCCAGCACAAAACAATCCTTCCTGTAACTTGGGTACCCTTGGACCATGGCACAAGGGTACCTGCGTTGGCGCGAAGTAGCACACCGTGCACCAGCGCATAGAGAGCAGGAATGCACCATATATTAGATATGGCGCATTCCTGCCCTCTACCTTTCACAAAGTGCAGCAAGTTTTCTTGCTGCGTTGTAGCATGAAAGGTTTGTAAACCTGCCCCCGGTTGTTACTTTTTTTTTATTAAGGGGCTCACATGGGTGTCTTTCTGTGTCCTTTATTATGCCTCAGTGGGGCCCCAATTACGCCCTTCAATCATATGCACAGTTGTTCACTAAGATTGCTGACCATTAAGATGGTATTCCTCATCCTACTTCTGTACCCCGGTCACTGAGCTGCAAGTGCTGTCAGTGCAACCTCCATATATCACCTACTTTCTGGACAAATTGGTGCTTCTTGATTTTTTTGCCAAAGAAAGTGTCGCCCTTCCATGTGGGCCAGTCCAAAACTCTCCATTTTTTCCACCTCCCCACCCCACAGAGGAAGGGCTTCTAAGGCTGGAGTCAAAAAGCTTTGGGTGGTGCTAAGGGATAGGCGGTCCAGATGCAGACCTTATCCAGGGGGATCATCCTGTGTATTAAAACATGCCATGGCTAAAAAGTAGCCTCATAAAGGCCTTTAGGCTTTTTCACCAGAGGCAAGGCCAACTCAATGGTGTTGACTATATTGGTTCCTTTGTTGGATATCTGCCACTCTGCAACATGAGTATCCATTCACACTTTCATCAGCCATTACTGTCTCCATACTAAAGTATGAAGCGGGGAGCCATTTCACCTGCTCAATCCTGCAGGACTTCCTGGTGTCCTCTCCTCAGACCCACCTTTTAAGAGTCACTGCTTTTGTATCTATTAAGAATGTATGGAATCTGCATTTAAAAGTACCCTTGAGTAGAACAATTTACTTACTTTTAGTGATGCTCTTTCTGGTGGACACTCTAACCACAGATTCCACTCTGCCATCCCTCCTCCCTAGACCGTGGAGTGAATTTTTAGGTGTCCTAAAAAGTTCTCAGCCTATCTTTCACGCTCCATCACACTTTCAGTTCGTCGGGGTCAGTACATATCGGAGGGCCTGGATGGGATCCAAGACTTTAGTGCGCAGGCGTGGCGCATATACATGACTTTGTGTTGTCACTTCTTGGGGTGGCAGCATGTTGCCATAAAGCCAATCGCACTATTTGACGGCCCATGGGAGCAATTGCTGTGAAAAGTTCCGCATTTATGCTGGTGTTAGGGGAAATCAAAGGATGAGGAATCTGCTGTTGGATTATTCCCCTCAAAGATTGTTACCTAAGTGACATCCAACATTCAGCACACCCTCAGCTGGAGGCAGGCTCCCAATAAAAAGTATGGTCAGCTATACTTAATTTTTTATGAATTAAGCACCGTTTATGATCTTGGATTGCGTTGGTGTTTTCCTGGGTTAGAAGCCTATTGAAATAGGTGTTCTGGTGGAGAGGATGCCATAAGCATTTCAGATTTTATCCCATTCAGAGCAGTGTTTTAGCTACGCATGGATGATTTGGCAGCAGTAGTGCATGGAATCATGAGCCATTAGGGAGGGAGCATGAATCTGGAAGTGATGCCGAAGTATTGGATAAGTAATGGTATATCAAGAAAAATGTCAAAGCAATGGGGGAACTGGAGCAGGAAGATATGAACTTTGACTTGCTGGGTTCATAGTTTTTTTTCTTTTAAATTATTCACTTGCACAGCACCAGCATAGAAGTATGTATTTGTTTACTTGTGTATGTTTGTATATTTTGAACCATGCTAAATGGCGCCAGAGTGCTGTATGGGGTCAAAATGTATGTACAACAGGATGTCGTGAGGGTTGACATCTGTGGAGTTTGAAAAGAAAACTTAATAGATTTAATGAAATGTAAGAAAGGGGATGGGTTGAGTGAAACGGGAAACAAAAGAACTAATAAATGCTCTTAACAGATGTTTTAGAGGTTCTGTGGTGGCTTAGTTTTTTGTTACGTTGAGCAGTTGTAGTATTGAGTATTAGTTAACGTAGTTTCAGGGGAGATTTCTTGGCACTCCACAGAACCAAAAGTGGATCCTTACTGGTGTGGTGATATTCACTGAACTCTTGAATTGTGTGATGTAATTTTAATTTACTCCAAAATGTAGTATGGTGGACTTTAATGTCCAACTGAAAATTTTACTGCCTCATATTGGATAACATGACATTTATTAATCATGCCCTACTTCGTTCCCCGTCTATATAAAAGCCCCTGTAATAAGCCAATACCAAAACATATTTTAGGATGTTTTAGACAGCCTCATCGGACATGTCAGTCATCCTAGCAGTCTCTATTTCATTGCCCAATCTGAAGCACATTATATTTTTGCAAGATTCTTTTAATTTCACATTTAACATGTAGAGGTAGGTGGGGATTCCATCTCTTGTATTGTTCCCCTTCCTGGACCACTATGAGCTACTACATTGTTGCTGTTTGACCTGTAGTTTTAAGGTAAACAATACACAAGGTGTGGGCTTTAATAGGTTGGAGGGAAATCCTCAACTAGTTGGTACTCCGGACACTGCTAAAGGTTGCCCTAACCCTACATCAGTAGTTAATTTTAAAGGCGTCCTCATAAACTCACGCTCACTTATTAAACATAAGCTGGCATTTGCTGTTTTTCTGGCATCATGGGACCTTGACTAGGTTTTTATAACCGAGACTTGGGCCAATGAAACGTCTGAACCTGGCCTAGTTGATTCCATTCTGCCTAATTACTCAATCCTAAGAGTGGACAGGGCATTTAGGCCGAGAGGGGGTTTGGCTTTTGTGTATAAAAGTCAGTATAAATGTTTGTTGGAGTCTGGGTTTGACTTAGACTTGTGAAGCCCTTCATTGTAAGTTTATACTTTCAGCCACATGTTCCTTTGGCGGTCTACTAGTATATAGACCTCCAGGACCCAGACTCCCTTTTGTAAATGAGCTAAGATACCTCATTGAATCTTTTATCGCTAATAAGTGCCTGACCATGTTGGGTGATTTAAATTTTTATCTTGAAGAGAAATACAAAGACTCTTTAGCACTTATCGAAACCTTGTCCTGCTTGGGAATGACTCAACTGGTGTCAGGTCACACACATGAGGCAGGTCACACCCTAGATTGTATATTCTCTAATGATACTAGGGTGTCCTATCAGTCAGTCACTCCCCTCAGCTGGTCCAACCATGACAGTTGCGTTTTCTTTTAATCCCCCTCTGTAACTAGAAGCGGTCAGCCCCCTAAGATTAAGACCTAGACAAGAAGTTGGAAAGGGGTCTCGACTGAAGCCTTGTCCAACACTCTGGATGGCATACACATTGAGATTGTGGAGGATGTAGACAAGGGTGCTGATGCTTTTGCAGAGTGGCTGGAGTTAGGCTAGCCCCCCTTAGGGAAGTTGAGCATAAGAGGCTTTCTCCATCCGCCCCATGGTATGATGATAGATTCAGAACACTCAAGCAGGCAGGTTGGCGACGAGCAAATCTGGAGGAAAAATCAGGAAGAGCAAGAAAGTGATCTATAGGAATAGAATTAGGGAATATAAAGTATCCCTGATGGAGTAGAAATCTACATACTGTACCCAGAAAATTGAGAAAACTACCTCTACCAAATAACTCTTTAGAGTGGTTCATCAAATCTCCACCCTTCCCGCTGCTGGAGAGCCCAAAGGTTCACAAAAAGTTTTCAACCAACTAGCTAATTTCTTTCAATCTAAAATTGTTGACATCTGATGGCTTTGAAGTGCATAAATCCTCTAATCCTCAAGCACAGCAACCCTCGGGTAGAGAAGCTCAACCAACACACCCTCCAAGATGTCGGAATTTAAGGACCAAGAGCCTAAATTACTGTGTTTCCATCCCTTACTCCTAAGATGGTGGAACAATATATCCTTAATACTAAATCTGGGTCACCTCTGGAATCCTGTCCTGCAGCGATCCTACACACGGCTGCCAGCATTGTGGCTCAACTGCTCTCCAATTTGATAAATAAAGTTATACTTTCCGGGACGTATCCCCGGCGTTGGAAGGAGGGAGTGATCAGGCCCCTTCTAAAAATAAAAAAATCCTAACTTGGACAGTAAGGTCTGTACAATGTATCGTTCTATCTCGCTTCTCCCATGTCCTGCTGAAATCCTTGAGAAACATCTAAATATCCACCTGATGGAATTTGCAGAACAGCAGGGATGACCGGACAATTCTCATTTTGGTTTCAGGAAGCATCACAGAACTGAAACTGCGCTGATCACAGCCCCAGATTGTATTAGGTGCCTAGACGACCAAGGATAAGGTGTGGAATTGGTACTCCTGGATCTATCAGCGGCGATTTATACCATCTTGCCCGCGCTGTTGATTGAGCACCTCAAAGACATGGGTATCACACATCAAACCCTAGCCCTTCTATCTTCTTTCTTTAGGGATCACTCAGAGTGTGATGGTACAGCAGTAATACTCTGAGGTTTTCACTCTCTACCATGTTGAGTGCCCCAGGGCTCAGCACTGAGCCCTATGCTCTTTAACCTCTACGTTTCACCACTTGCGAATATAATCTAGGCATTCGGGATGCAAGTGTTATCATACGCTGATGACACACAGGTTATTGTGTCAGCTCCCAAGAACTCTGCCACCACAGCAGAAAACTTCTCTATGCATGTTGGCAGTTGCAGACTGGATGGGACAGAACTCGCTGAAACTTAATGGTGATGAAACAGAGGTGCTGCTCTTTGGCCTTTGCACATTGAGCTCGAATAGCAACTGGTGGCCAGACACCTTAGGCACATGCCCCATCCCAGTAGAGAAGGCCAAAAATCTTGGAGTGGTCTTAGATATGGAACTCAAACTCAATGCCCAGGCAAATCGCACTGTGGCAACTTGTTTCTGGATCATACGGATGCTCAGAAAATGTTTTCCTCTCATCCCTCAGCTTGTACATAAGCAGTTTGCATTAGCCCTGGTTATGTCCAGGTTGGACTATTGTAACTCGCTCTATCTGGACTCTAACATCAGCACTCAGCACAAACTCCAAGTAGCACAGAATGCGCTTGCTAGAATTACTCTCGACATTCCCAGGAGCCAATCGGCTGCCATGGGGTTAGGGGCCCTACATTGGCTCCCCATGAGAAAGCGCATTATGTTTTAGGCGCTTTGTACAGTGCATAATGCCATTTTTCTCCCCATTCCTGTGAGGATTAAAGCTATGTTTCACTGGCATGCCCCAAGTAGAAACCTGCTTTCGGCAAACAATACTTGCTCGCTGTGCCTAGGACCCGAAAGAAGAAATGGGAGATAGAGCCTTCTCGATTGCTGCAAATAAACTCTGGAACTTTTTTCCGCAAAGCATGAGGGCTATCCCACATTTGTTGCCTTTTAGGAAAGCTTTAAAAACCTGGCTTTTTGCTTTATAGGCAGCTTTCTAGGTGGATTTTCAGCAAGGTTTTAGCACTGGACAACCGGTAACCGCGCCTTGACGCCTTTGGATAATTGTTGCGCTCTATAAATTCAAATCAAGCAATTGACACATCTCAATCTTGAATAAATTGCCAATTGGAATGGGTCATATTCTAAAATTGTTTTGTATGCATCTTAAATGTATGCTGTAAGGCCATCAATACTCCTTGTTGTTTCAATGTTTTCATTTTGAGCGTGTTGCATTTTTAGCTATAATTCCATCCTTGGTACTTTCAGGTATCGTCACAGCTGCTTTCAGCACTGTACATGGAACTAAAGTGTGAGAAAACTTGTATATCTCTGAATAATAAACAATTTCTTACATTGATAGTTGGCTTGATGAAACTGGGCCACCAGCAGTAATATGTAATTAGGTCAGCAGATAAACAAACTAGATCTCCCCTAGCTTCGAATGTTTTACAATTGCCAGCTCCCAAGTGTCAATTCAGGCTAATACTTGCTTACTTGCTTGTTTCTAAGGACAAAACAGTAATGTTTAGCAATAGAGCAGGGGCATGTTGAAGTTAACAGGGGAATAAATATGACCACCATATGAGAAAACTGAAATAGTTTTCAAAAATTACTTTTTGAGCTTTGCTGGTTTTACAGAGGTTGAGATTTACCATTGAATTTATTATTTTTGACACATTTTGGCTCCTCTGACTGCTTATCCCTAGCTGCAACCGTCAAATGGTTTAATGCTTTTCTAAACAATAGGACAGGATTTGAGTTGAGTTTCTGCTGTATGTGTTGTGGGTGAGGGGTGGGTGAGGGGTGTTTATCTTTGAGAACCACTGCTGGTACTGGAGACAAGTGTTAAGTACTTTAATCGTGTAAACAAGTGGTTAGCTTGGCAGAAGAGTGAAAGGGCTCGAGAGCTTTACATCTGCATTTGGCAAGGACACGCACATGCCCATGTGTCAACATTCTAGGTGAAGTCGAAGGAAAGAGGCGTCATGTAGGGTTGGGTGGGAAGCATTTTGCAGTCAATAACTAAATGACATTTTAACACCTTTCATTCACCTACTGAAGAATGAACATGCTTGATTTGAGAGAGGAAAGAAGTAAACCTATCTGCTGAGTTGACACTTGTGGATTTCAAGGAGAGACATGGTCCTGCTTTATATGGAATCAACTGGGCTCGGTGGTCAGGTCTGAGAAGTGCCCACCACACCTCTGAAGTAACACAGAGTAGCGTCAGTTGACATAGATAATCCATTCTGAGACCTAGAACTGTTCTCCCATATTCTTAAGTGTGATGTTCTGCCCTGCCATTTTTCAACTCTCTGTAACAAGATGGCTGCCTGGTACTTTTGCTAATAGAGATGCCAAACAAGTGGGTTAGAATTGTTTACTGGTTTCTGAATTCTTTGTATCTATGTGACTGATACTCCTGAAGGATCATGAACCCTTTACATGCATGGCAACATTTGAGAACGCCTAAGGGAAGGATTGAGGATATAAAATCAGAATAAATTTGTTTTCCCAATAACATGCTTTGGTGCAAAGAAGCTACTAATTGGTATAAAGCCTCAACACTCATGCCCCCTCTCCCACTAAATGGTCAACTCCAAAGACTGCATTGAGCTAGTCTCTGAGCAAACCATTCCCTACTGAAGACAAAGATGATCTAGTCTCTGTCAACATACTTGCACAGCCTCCTTGTCCAGGTCATCCTCATACCAAGAAATGCTGTCTCACCTTAAATGAGGCAATTTCTTGAGACCATGGGGCTTACTGGATACAAAACTGAAGGTAGGAGATCCCAGACCACCACTTGTATCGTCACCCTCTTGCTCGCCATTACAAAGTCAGCCTATTCACACAGATTTAGTTCAGGACCCCTCTTGAGACGAACCAAACCTATGATGATCAAAGGCTCACTGATAACAGAGATGACCCTCGGCATAATTAGTGTAGATCCTCCAGATGACGACCCCTCTTTGAAGCCATATCCTCTCAAGCCCTCCCCACTCAAAGGCAATACCACCTTCCATTCAGGCATATAACAGGCAGCTGACCACCAAAGATCAAACGTCATGTGGCAAAAGAGTAAGATTACTTCGTTATCGCAACCCTCTCAAACACTGAGCAGCCTGTCCAATACCTGCAGATGCTACAAACCATTATATGGACTCACTGAAAACACTGGTGGTCACACTCTGGGTGGAAAAGAAATACAAGAAAGCTACACAAGACCCCCTCTACATTTTTACAGGTTCCGCTAGATTCCCTTGTGCACACGGCAATAAAAAGGACTTTTCAGCCAGAGCACAGCAAATACCCTGCCACCGGATAAAGAGAGCAAAACGATAGATGTCTTAACAAGCAGGCAGCTGTTGGAGGTTGCCCCGCAGTGGCGAATTGCCAAATCCATTGGCCTGCTGTCTGAGTATGACCAACATCAGTTGAATGAAATGAAGGAGCATAATAAGCACTTTTCTAAACCTTACAAAAAGCCAGGGAAAGAAATTGTGCTGGAGGCACAAATGTCAATGCTATCATCTGGTGCACCCTCGATGCCACTGATAGTCTCCCTCGGGCCCAAAAGAGGTATCTTCTTCCACTGCCATGTTTGACCTAGAGTGTCTGGTTTACACCCTGATGTGCAGCAGCAGCTCATTGTTTTGTCCTTCAATTCCACACACTCCATGGACCACGAATGGACTCTGTTAAAGAACCACACCAACACTACAAAATACATGGGAGCGCTCCAAAACCATCCACAGACATCTGGGATTCTTCGCCAGCTGTGGTGGATTGCAGCAAAGACAGCAGACAAACCACAATCTTCGCAGCAACCCTTTCTGCAAGGTCAGTCATCCAAGCAGTACACCTCCATGACAACAGCTGTTAGAGGCCAGAGGCACCCAAAACAAGGACACCACTGACCTTAGCAGTGACCCCCCCACACATTCCCCTCTGACCACTCAACACCTATTCAGTGACGCATAATGGTATTTATATATATTCCACAGAGGAAGGATATAACCTCAGAACAATGTGTGCTCTCCGTCACCACCCCTCCCTGGCTGTTGTCTAGAATTCCACACTACTCCACCCAGTATACCATCGTACTGGCATAACATCATCCAAAACTACCAGTGACTGCTGCTACAAGTAGTGCAAGTATACTCGAAATTGAAGCTTTTGAACTTGTTACACTAGATCAACGAGAACAAGGAATCCTAGTCCTTGTACTTCCTATCCACAAGAAAGAAGGGATGTTGTGGCCAATACTCAACTTCCAAGTGCTCAATTAGTATATCATGTCCGAGTGCTTTCAGATGAAAAATTTACAAGAATTCATTCCTCTTCTCTTCGTCGGGGACTAGATGGGGACCCGCTATCGCAAGAATGCCGATTTCCACATCCCAGTCCACCAACCTCATCATCAGTACCTTAAATTGATGGAAAGTGTAGTTCAATTCAAAGTACTCTCCTTTGAGGTCACAGCAGGGCCTCTGCTGTTTACTAAATGCCTTGCTGCAATAGCAGTACTTCTTCAACACAGTGACATTCATACATTTCCATACCTAGAAGATCATTTGGTAAAGAGCAACAGCCAAATGGAATGCCTCGCTCTCACTCAACCACCAATCTCACTCCTCCACACATTGAGATCCACAGACCGTGCCGAAAATCTCATCTTTGCCCCTAGCAGACGCAAGCCTTCTTGGGAGTCATGCTCATTACAGTGACTTGCAGAGCCTACCCTAGCAATTAATGTGATGGTGTTTCAAAGTCTGCTTTCCTTTTACAGATTGCAAATGTGCCCTCTGTGAGTGCCTTTCGACACACTGGTCACAAGCGACTAGTCAGTGGGAAGGTCTAGTGTTCGTGGAAGCCAGTATTCTGAACAAACTGCAATGCTCCAACAACAAAACTTGTTACTGGGCAAGTAGTTGCTCAACATGCCGCAACAAGTGACATTGCAAAGATATGTATTGCCGACTCCTGTGGGGCTTGTCTGACCTCTTTGCATTGCATGGCTATTAATACAGTTACTCCAGTATTGGAACTTTCATAGATTCACATGCTTGAATCATTCCCCGTCGCCATGATGGGAGTCTCTGGTATTTTAAAATAGTAGTAGTAATAGTAGTAGACTCAATATAAATAATAGTACCCTGATGGGTATAAACTAGAAAAAGGCCTAGGCCTCTCAGTTTAATAACCTATCATGGTCATTATTAAAAAAGAACCAAAGTTCTTCCTCAACCAATCAGCAACAATCACCCTGTAGAACCCTCCAGAGGGAAGGTCAGCACCTCAGATTTTCTACAGCACGTTGTGCTAAGGGAGTCTCCACTGAGCTCTGCTCAGTTTTTTCTCTTCAAAAGGACCTTTCCAGGATTTCTTGTCCGGAAAGTACTTTAACTTCATTTTATTGACTTTAATAGAGTGGATTCACTTATTTGTTGGTGGTTACTTAAAATCGGACTTCAACTTCAACTGACATTCAAAAAACCCTCTTCTTCAGTGGGTTCTCTGGTGAAAGAAGGTGTTTCAACAGTCTCGTCGACGAGAGGTTGCCCTGTTGGCACGTCGACGACTTGTTCTACGACATCCCTACGACTTGTTCTACGACATCCCTGACATCGTCGACGCAGGGCCCAATCTCGTCTACCATTCCTCTTATACCTAAAGAAACAGTATCGTCCACGAAGCACTTGTCGACGACAAAGTCGTCGTCGAGTGAAGTTCCGTCGACAAAGTCGTCTTCGTGGTCGGAAGTGTCGACGAGGCAGTCATAGTCGACGAGCATGCCACCGTCGACGAAGTCGTCGAAGAAACCGTCGACGAAGGAGCAGTCACCGGCGTCGACAAGATCTCTACTGTCGACGAAACCGCAATTGTCGTCGAAGTCACGTCCGTCGACGAAGTCGTCGGTGTCCCCGTCGACAACCGAAACAAAATCTCTGCTGAAGACATCGTCGCCGACACAGTTGTCAACGATAACTGTGACTATGAGGAAAAAATCACCGGAGAAGACACAGGAGGTGGAAATTACCCATGAGCACACTTCGCCCTGTAGAATTACACCCCTTTTACCAACTCATCTACTGGAAGGGGATGATGAAGATTCCGAACAAGATGGGGGGTAGGTTTGGAGACGCATATAGCCCATCAGAGCTACATGTTAAGTGTCAGCCATATGATGATGAGGAGGATGATCAACAATACTCTGATCAGGCTTATTTTATGCAGGCTTCACAAGGACACCAACAAAAAGCCCACTAGGGATTGTTTTTTTTTTTTTTCTCCATACGTAGAGGTGGGGACTGCCCAACCCTCCCCCCCCCCACCCCCCAATAAATTGCCACAGCCTTTCTGCCTCCCCGGGAGGCAGATGGGGGCAATAGTCCCTAATCTACCGTGGGGGAGGGGCGGGGGCAGAAAGCCCACTATGCACCAGTGGCTGCCGAGAATGGGCATGCTAATGCCCCCACCGCAAAAGGCTTCCTGCCTTCCCGGATTGCAGATCGGGGCAATAGCCCCCTATCTGCCCCCGCGGGGGCAGCAAGCCCACTAGGCACCAGGGGTATGTTTATGAGCATGCCAGTGAGAAGCCCCATACACAAGGGTTGCGCTTTTTTTTTTTTTTTTTTTTTAGGCACACATTTTGGCTGTTTCAGTGATATTTTTATTCTCATCTGCATCCAAGCGGGGACAGAAAAGCTCTAGAAACCAGGGAGAGTTTGTGTGTGTAAACTGGAGTTTGGCTGACTGTCTGCATGTACAAACCTTTGGCTGGCATTTTGCTGGCGGTGCGTGTGGACCTGCACTTGGCTAATGGTGTGGGTGGATTCGTGCTTGATGATGGTGTGTGTAGATTGGCACTTGCCTGGTGTGCGTGGAGTGGTGCTTGGCTGGCGGTGTACGTGGACTGGGGCTTTGCTGGCTGTGTGCATGGATGGTGCTTGGCTGCAGGTCCGGACTGGCCATAGTGGGCACCGGACGTTCACCCGGTGGGCCGGAGGGGTGGTGCCGGTTTTCTGGCCATGGGGGTGGTTTTGTCACTGGGAGCCAATTTTGCAACAGTGCTGCAATATCTGGCCCCAGTAACAAAAGCGAGAGCTGTGCTTTTTACTAGCACCCCCTCCCCTTGCTAGGGCCTGTTGAGCAGCAATCTGCCAGGGCTGGTTGCTATTCCCTGTCCGCCCCTGCTTTGCTGGCAGTGTGCGGGGATGGCGCTTGGCTGGCGTAGTGTGTGGGTGGCGCTTGGCTGGCGGTGTGTGTGGATATTGCTTGGCTGACTGTGCATTGATAGCATTTGGCTGGCTGTGTACGTGGATGGCGCTTGGCTGGTGGTGTGCGTGGCTGGGGGTGTGTGCATGGCGCTTGACTGGTGGTGTGTGTGGATGGTGGTGTGCGTGTACTGACTCTTGGCTGGCGGTGTGGCTTGCATGGATCCCCCAGAATTTTCTTACCCAGAATCCCCCGCAAACCTCAAATTTACTTATAAAGTCACATTTTCCTCACATTTCTGTGTGGGTAAGTTGTAGGATCACCACACAGGCACAAATTTCCTACTACCCAGTATTCCCCTTGGTCTCCCGAGAAAAATGATACCTCACTTGTATGGGTGCCCAAAGTAGCGTCCGCCTAAAAACGTGTAAACAAACTGCCCTTTTGGACCCGCTTTGGGCGCCCTCAGTCTCTGCCCATTTTTGGCCCTTCCATGTCATAGGCACTTGGCCCATCCACACAAATGTATCATTTTTATCAGGACACTGAGGGGAACGCTGAGTGGTAGGAAATTTGTGCCGTGCTGTGATCACACAACTCTCCCACACAGATATTAGAGGAAAATGTGACTTTTTAGCTAAATCTGAGGTTTACTGCGAATTTTTTGAAGGAAAATGTTGGGGGATCAACTCAAGCCACACCTCCTTGGATTCCCACGGATGTCCAGTTGTCAGAAATGTCTGGGTTTTTTAGGTTCCCCTAGATGTCTGCAATCCCGGGACCAAAAACGGCCTGGTTTTTCAAGGGGGTCACCTGTGTTTTTGTTCCGGGCTCAGCGGCCATCTAAGGAAACCTACCAAACCCACACATTTCTGAAAACTAGACACCCTGTGGAGTCCAGGGAGGGATGGGTTGCATGGACCTCCTCAACGTTTTCCTACCCAGAATCCCTTGCAAACCTCAAATTTAGCTTAAAAAAACAATTTTTTTCAAATTTCTTTGTGCGAAAGTTGTGGGATCACCGGCCTGACACACATTTCCTACCACCCAGGGTTCCCCTCGGTCTCCCGAGTAAAATGATACATCACTTGTGTGGGTGGGCCAAGGGCTTGTGACCGGGAAGAGCCAAAAACATAGGGATTAAGGGTATAGCACAGCAAATTCTAAGCACTACATTTTTTTAAAAATACGTTTTTAGCCAATTCTTCATTGGACAGCCACACAAGTGAGGTATGATTTTACTCGGAGGACTGAGGGGAACGCTGTGTGGTAGGACATTTGTGCCGGCACGGTGATCCCATGCAAAAATATGTGGAAAATGTGAGGTTTTTTTCATCTAAATTTGAGGTTTGCAGGGGATTCTGGGTAGGAAAACGTTGGGGGTTCCACGCAGGCTAGAACTCCCTGGACTCCCCCGGGTGTCTAGTTTTCAGAAATGTGTGGGTTTGGTAGCTTCCCAAGATAGCCGCCGAGCCCGGGGCCAAAAACCCAGATGATCCCCCTTGCAAAACCAGGTTGTTCTGTGATAGGTAATTTTGATGTCTCCTCAATACGTTTTGGGCCCTTGCCTGTCGAGGGTAATTGGCCCACCCTTTTAAGTGAGGTACAATTTTTATTGGAAGACCTGGAGGAATGCTGGGTGGTAGGAAATTTGTCAGCCCGGTGATCCCACAACTTTCCCACACAAATTTGAGAAAAATGTGATTTTTTTTTTTTTCCAGCTAAAGTTGAGGTTTGCAGGGGATTCTGGGTATGAAAACGTTTGGGGGTCCACGCAAGCCATACCTCGCTGGACTCCCCCGGGTGTCTAGTTTTCAGCAATGTGTGGGTTTGGTAGTTTCCCAAGATGGCCGCCGAGCCCGGGGCCAAAAACCCAGGTGCCCCCCGTGTAAAACCAGGCTGTTTTGTGATAGGTAGTTTGGATGTCTCCTCAATACGTTTTGGGCCCTTGCCTGTCGCGGGTACTTGGCCCACCCACGCGAGTGAGTTACCATTTTTATCGGAAGACTTTGTTGAATGCGGGGTGGGTGGAATTTTGTGGATCCACGCAGATTCCAGAACTTTCCATCACAGAAATGTGAGGAAAATGTTTTTTTTATTCTTTTTACAACATTTGAGGTTTGCAGGGGATTCTGGTTAACAGAACCTGGTGAGAGCCACACAAGTCACCCCCTCCTGGATTCCCCTGGGTGTCTAGTTTTCAAAAATGTCTAGGTTTGCTAGGTTTCCTTAGGTGCCGGCAGAGCTATGGTTTAAAATCTACAGCTAGACACTTTGCCAAAAAAGGTCAGTTTTCACTGTAAAAATGTGGGTTGTCCACATTGCGTTTTGGGCCGTTTACTGTTGCGGGCACTAGGCCTACCCACACAAGTGAGGTACCATTTTTATCAGAAGACTTTGGGGAAAGCGGGGTGGGTGGAATTTTGTGGATCCAGTAGAACTTTCCATCACAGGAATGTGATGGGAGGAAAATGTTTTTTTTTTGTTTTGTTGTTTTTTTTTTTACAAACTTTGATGTTTGCAAGGAATTCTGGGTAACGGAACCCGATGAGAGCCACTCAAGTCACCCCATCCTGGATTCCTCTGGGTATCTAATTTTCAAAAATGTATAGGTTTGCTAGGTTTCCCTAGGTGCCGGCTGAGCTAGGGTGAAAAATCCACAGCTAGGCACTTTGCGAAAAAAGGGTCAGTTTTCACTGTAAAAATGTGGTGTGTCTACGTTGCGTTTTGGGCCGTTTCCTGTCACGGGCACTAGGCCGACCCACACAAGTGAGGTACCATTTTTATCGGAAGACTTGGGGAATGCGGGTGGGTGGATGTTTGTGGATCCACACAGATTCCAGAACTTTCTATCTCAGAAATGTGAGGAAAATGTTTAAACTTTTTTTTTTTTTTTACAAAGTTTGAGGTTTGCAAGGGATTGTGGGTAACAGAGCCCGGTGAGAGCCACTCGAGTCACCCCATCCTGGATTCCTCTGGGTATCTAGTTTTCAAAAATGTATAGGTTTGCTAGTTTTCCCTAGGTGCCGGCTGAGCTAGGGTTAAAAATCCACAGCTAGGCACTATGCAAAAAAAGGGTCTGTTTTCACTGTAAAAATGTGGTGTGTCCACATTGTGTGTTGGGCCGTTTTCTGTCGGTGGCACTAGGGCCCACCCACATAAGTGAGGTACCATTTTTATCGGGAGACTTGGGGGAACTCAGAATTGTAGAGCAACTGTTATTACCTATTGACTTTTATGCTTTTCTGCCTTCCTAATGTAAGACAATGTGTAAAAAATAAGTCACTTTGAAAAATGTCCTACAATTCACAGGCCAGTATGGGTAACCACAATTTTGGAAATGTGCAAATAGCTACTGTTTCTAAACTCTATATTTTCTTCCCATTTCGGAAATACATAGGTGGCTTTGATACCTAGTTTTCACTCTTTATATTTTACCAAATTAATTGCTATATGCCCGGTACACAATGAAAAACCACTGCAAGACGCTGCTCAGTTATTGGCTCTGGGTTCCTCTGGTTCTGTGTGAACCTACAAGTCCTATATATATCCCCACAAGCAGAAGGGTCCAGCGGATGTAACGGTATATTGCTTTCAAACATCTGTCATACTTGGAAGAAGTTACAGGTGAAAACGTTGGCACAAATGACTGTTTTTTTCCAACTCATTTTCAATTTTTCTTATTTTCAATTGTTAGTTTCTATTAAAAAAAACCTTGAAGGATCGACACAAATGACCCCTTACTGAATTCAGAATTTTGTCTACTTTTCAGAAATGTATAGCTTTCCGGGATCCATTATTTTTTTTGTAGAGTTTTATATAGCGCAAACTTGACCCAAATCGGGTATCAGAGCTCTTTACATAGCACCAGTTGCATTACATGAGGACACATTCATTTTTGTTAGGCACGGGGAGATTAAGTGATTTGCCCAGAATCACAGGATGCTCAGCGTCATTGCCGAGACTCGAACCCAGTTCCCCAGATTCGAGGTCGACCGCCCTAGCCGTTAGGCCAACTTTCACACTCATTTTTACCACTAACTGGAAGGAGGTTGAAAGCACAAAAAGTAGCCAAAATAGGCTAATGTCCCAGTAAAATGCCAAAACTTTGTAAAAAAATGTTGGTTTTCTGACAAAAGTCTGCTTCTCTGAAAGCTGTGAAGATGATGATTTCAACACCTCAAACCCTTTGTTGATACCATTTGCAGGAGAAAACCCAGACGCTTTCTTTTGCAGCACTTTTTACCCATTTTTCCCCCAAAAAACAAAATTTTGCTGTATTTTGGCTAATTTCTGGGTCCCCTCCAGGGGAATCCACAAACCCTGGGTACCTTTAAAATCCCCATGAGGTTGGAAGAAAAGGGCGCAAATTTGGCGTGGATACCTTATATGGACAAAAAGTTACAGGGGCCTAAGCTACCCTAAAAAGCCAAAAAAAAGGCTTAGCACAAGGGGGGGGGAAAGGCCTAGCAGCGAAAGCGCTAATTTATATGTCAACCCTAGGGTAGTCACAATACAGCCCAGAGGGCAGGGTACAGTGTATTTAAATAGTTGGACATGTACTTTTAAGTTTTGCATGTCCTGGTAGTGAAAAACTCATATATTTGTTTTTCACTTCGTGTGAGGACTACCTCTCTCCTAGGATAATATTGGGTTTCCTTATTACATTTAATAAGTGCTAACATTTAAATGGGTAAAGGTAAACAATTCATGTTTGGTGTCTGAGAAATTGTAATTAAAAATCTTCTTTAATGGTAAAGTTGGATCTTAAGTTACAGTTTTGAAATTAACACTTTTAGAAAGTTCCTGGCAGATTTAGTGAAGGAATAATGTCTATTATGTTGAATTGTAGGTGCCACGATCTAATGTACCATCTTGTCAAAGACTGTACCAATGCACCTAAATATGTCTGAAAATCTGGTAATGCCCTGCACTTTGTTCCCCTTTTGTTTTTCCCTTCCCTGTTTTGCTTTATTCAATAAAAAGATTTGGGGGGGAAAAAAACACTTTTAGAAAGTTGCCATCTTCCTGTCCTATTTGGTGCCTGCAGCCTGTTACTGGGTCACATGGCTGTGTATAGTTGACAGTTGGACTTTTATTCCTCCCAAACAGCAGCACAATAGAGAGATTAGGTATGCCTGGATGAGCCGTCAACTGGCAGGAAAGGGGCGGGGCAGAGCTGAGCACAGCTCCACTTAAGCTGAATAGGCTGCGCCCTGCCTTCACACAAATGACTTGTCACCACTGCTTTGTTCATGCAGCCAGCTTTGACCCAGGACAGGGGAGGCAGGAAACTTCAAGGCCTTCATAGGGAATTCTCTCAACTTCTCCTACTTCAAAGAAGGCACCAGATATAAATATTGAACCCTCAGACCCAACACTTCAGTATACTCCTTGATCTGTGGATGCTTTAGGAGGACTGCTTTGCTGCCAGAAGGACTGCCACTCTGCTAGTCTGCTGCATTGCTTTCTGAGAAGGACCGTGCACCCTTTATCCCAGGATTAAGTGACTCTAAGGGTCAGGCAGTTGGCCTCCTGTTTTGGTCTAAAGGGACATAACAAGCTTAAGAGGCCAGCTGCAACTGTCCTGCTGCTTGGACCTGCCTACGCCCTGATGGTCTCTGCTGGAGTGATTTCCTGATCCCAAAGTGATGCCCCTCAGGTCCTGGACCCTTGGTGTGGCCTCATTGACCTCTCTTGAAGCTTTGGGCTCGTTGCGAACGGGCTAGTTCACGCCAAGATCTTGCTGCCCGCCAACGCGAAGCTCTGGTGAACCCGACTTCGCTCTACAGCAACTGCCAAAGACTCTCAGCAGTGTGAGATCTGCACCTCGCACTACAGCAGCGACAGCATGCGGTGACCGCCAACGCAAACCTCCATCACGACCGCTCATGACGCCTGACGGGATATTCATTCTACAGCCACGACTGTGTGCGACACCTGGCCTGCTCTTCACGCTACATCGACGACCATCTGTAATGCTTGCTCTGCTTCTTGTGGCCCCTTCCACCATGGACGGAACTCTGCACCGGACTTAGAAGGTAACTCTTTCAGCGGGACTAACCTTGTGCCTGTATGCGGCCTGCGCTCCATCGTAGTCGGCCTGAACTTGTGACTTTCACCCGGTCTCACATGACTAGATAATCGTGAGTTGAGCATTGTGCTTTTAGGTGCTTTACTTACCTGAAATGTCTGGTTCTACTGATCGGATGTTTGTCATTTGTGTCATTCTAATTATAAAATATTTCTGTTTTCTAAATTGGTGTGGGGTTTTCTTCTGTTATGTTTTGAAGCCAAAAAGGGTGCTTGTTTATAAATAGGATTTGTAGTGGGTGGATGTTTGTTTTCACAATCATTGCTGAAAGATTTGTGCAACTTCCATGCCCACTTTACATTTGAACACTTTATATTCATTATTTTTGTAAGTCAGTAATCAGGATTGATAAAATATTTAAATTATGTATTTTGCAAAGTTGCCTTGAACTTGTTCAGTCCTCAGTCTTTTTCCTCCTCCTTTTAAGATGCAGTGCTTTTGATTAGAAATATGATGAATTTAGGGGATATTTTAATGCTTTTAGGTCTGGCTGCAGAGCTGTAAGTATATAGATCTTTTGTAATTAGTTCAAAAAAGAAAAAAAAAAACGGAGACCAAAGAGTGCATTTTGGGGCAGCCCCTTTTAGCCATTGGCTTTATCAAGGCCTGCCATTGCTTGTTTGATCATTCAGTCATGGCAGTGGCACTTTTTGGGATAATTTTGTCTGTTTGCATTAGGCTTTGGTAATCAGACATCAAGTATTCATTTCGTTAGATTAAAGATGCAACATTACATGACTTTGTAGTTGAGAGCCATTGTATTGTGTTTAATGTTTGTTTTGCCTACACTACATTTCAATTGCATGTGCCAGGAATTTTTTGTTTAGGCACTGGTTGCTGTTTAAATGCCATAGCCCGGTGTAAAAATGGTGCTTTTCACTCTACACTTTTTACATCCCAATGAGACGCGCAGACCGAAACCTACAGAGCATCACATAAAGTGGATGAAATGTTTGCATGCCTAGGGTTGTTACTAACCAAAGCACAACTCATCAGAGGAGGCAGGAGGGCAGTGAGGTATCTGCGGAAAGCTACATTGTGTTCCAGAAGTATGGCTACTGCTGAATAAATGATTCCTGCAGATTCCTCAACTTATGACTGAGTCCCAAAGCAATGCCCTTTTGGACGGTCAGTGTCCCCAGTCAGGATGAGCCTTAATGGTCCAACCATTAAGAATAATGAATGGCCAAATTTTAGCGGCAGTTAATAGTTTGTTGTGGCTATCAAGTGTGAGGGTGGTGTTTCTGCCCTTCCCGCCTTGCCCAATGTTGGGGGCTATTCCCCTATATTTACATGCAGGGGGGAATATTGCTATTCGGTATTGCCCAAGCATGAGGGTGGGGAGATATTTATCACCCCATCTTGCCCAAGGGAGACATGTCTTTGGTAGTTGGTAGCCATTCTATTGTAAAGGGTATTTGTTCTACCCCCCTTCCTCCTCCTACATGCCCAAGGAAATCTGCTATTTTCTCCCCTCCGACCCTGAGCTGGCAGGGTGGTATTTTCTATAACAATCTACCTGAAGAGAATGGCTGCCTGATGGGCTAATATCAGGACTTAAAAAAAAAAAAAAGTACCAGATTGAAATTAATTTGGTTCATAATTATACATGGAATGGAACGGGTTAAATGCACATCTCAAAAGGTAGATATATTTTATGTGTACGATTGTCATCCTACCATCCACACTGTTCTAGAAAATATGCATATTTGCTCTTTAAATGTTTGATAATGGCAAAAATATTCAGTCTGAGATATTGGAAAGTACATCTGAGCCAAAAATATAGTTGGGACTAACTGAATTGGCTAACCTTGTGGATAAAATAAAGTATTGCATTATAGAAGAGATAAAACTTGTAACAGCTATGCAAATAACAGAAAACAGTAAAAATCGGCAATATTTTCTATCTGGTACCTCACTGTGCATCTCAGAATTCTTTTTAATGTTTGTCTCATGATGCAATGGTTTAACAAGTATTAGGAGATGGAATTAAGCATACTTGTTGTAACCTGCCAATATATAGATATTTCATTAAATATCCATTTTTTGAAATTACCGCCAGCACTGGCGGTGTTTTTGTTTTTTTAAATTTTCAATAGAACTGTTCTTCCATTAGAGGAAGAGATGCACAAACTGGCCAAATCACCATTTATTCAAGGATACAAGTGTTTAGTTGCCCTGAAAGAAAAGCCTTTTAATAACTTGCAGTGCAGGAAAACAGAAACCGCCAGCTCTGTTCTTTTTCACAACACTGTCACTTGTTTAGTCATTCACATTTTTCTTAAGTAATTTTTGTGACAGGCTATGTATTTGTACTATTTTAATATATCCTTTCTTTTCTTGTTCTAGGTACTTGTACCTACTGTTTTCGGATGACGACCTTCTTCCATTGGAGCATTGGATCTTTAATACAGAGGCACATCCTTTACCAGTAATCTACAAAAACAGCAAGATGAAAGAGCAGTCCAAATGAAAAAAAACTGTTTTCAATGATGATTCACGGCATTCCTTTAAGATTTATTTTCCAGTATCTGACCACATGATTCAGTTTTATGCCAGTCCGTAGTTATTCTTAATTTGTAGACCAACTGTTTTGCAGTCTATTACATTTAATCTCTAAATATTTTTGAATGACATAAATTATTTTCATATGACTTGACTTTTCTGTTATTTCATCTCGCCAACTGAGCCACATTTATTTAGAAATTTGACTTTTTAATACTTTTTTAGGCTGCCGTGCCTCCTTTGCCAAATTGTTTAGCTGGGCGGCACATTATTAAACCCCTCATTGTGTTTTTTGTCAGACTGCAAAAAAATCCTTCTCCTCCATGAGGAGATGTCTGCTTTAAGCTGTAATATTTTGCCATGTTGCAAAAAGCCATAATAAATTTAGTATAAAGATTTTCTTTACTTTACAGTGTGATGTTATGCTGGTTTGTCTGTAGCTCATCAGAGACAAACTGTACAACTGTGACAGCCTTTTTGTATGCGGGTTTATCCATCTTCCTCTTAAATGTCTCAAAGATTCATTAACCATGAAGGAAGCATAGGAATACTTCTTTATTGAACTACATCCGTATAATGTATTCATTTGGTTTCAAGTAGCATTACACTTTCAAAATTAATATATTTCAATAGTGAAACCTAATTTGGAAAAACTCATTCTGTGCAAAGTTTGTACTGTATGTGCTGATGGGTTGTAGTTCCTTCCCTTCCAAGAATAGCCAAGTTCAACAGACAATCTAAAGTGGGCAAATATAAAGTAATTGTTTAGTATTGTTAAAGAACTGTATAATATTGAAAAGGGAATTCTATATGTCTTTACAAACCATGTTGAACTTTGTTATATTAGTCTAAAACATTTTTAGACTTCTGCGTTGGTGTGAGACACGTGGGGTATTTGATAAATTTATTTTTGTATTTTACTTTTTTTTTTTTTTTAGGGTTCAATTGTCAGCTTGTTTGACATTTTTAATTATATTCTTTCAGCATCGCTTCAGGCTACTTAATGTTGACTGGGCCAAAATTAACCATCTGAGACCAAATTTAGTCAGTTTTCCATAGTATCTTCGTCTTTAACTCTAATTTAAGTCGGTCGAGTGCTGCTTAATCAGTGTAATTGTAATGAAGGTAGTACCGCCAGGCCTGACAAACTGGACTTCTAAGTAAGATGTTCAAGTGCCTAGGGCCTTTCCTTCAATTGTAGAACATCGCCAGGAGTTAACTGAGCAGAAAGACTAACAAAGTGTTTTTTTGCAGTCCATGTCTTTCAACCTTTTTGGATGTATTTCACACAGATCACTCCTCTCCCTTTCAAAATGTCATGTTGATGGGTTTGGCCTGGCAATTACTTCCCAGGAAAGGTTTTCAAATGTATGCATTGAACTTTATGGACCACCTTGACAAGCCAGAGTTGGATGAATTTCACATCCTGGCATCCTGGCTTGTGTGTGGAGTGAGTTGCCCTAAAGCTATCATTTAGTGGATCTCAAAGTATAGGCATGTTTCATCCCCGTCATAAATGGCTGTGAAAATGGCAGAGTATTGCAGAACAATATGAAATTGGTCATTGGGCAGCAATTAGAATTGGTTCATTTGCAATAATGCAGTGCTTCAGCCTTGAGTACAAGTAGTGTGGAAATATGCAATATGATGAAGCAGTGCTAGTGAGTACATATCTGATAGGAGGTTT
Source organism: Calotriton arnoldi (assembly GCA_963921515.1). Classification (NCBI taxonomy): domain Eukaryota; kingdom Metazoa; phylum Chordata; class Amphibia; order Caudata; family Salamandridae; genus Calotriton; species Calotriton arnoldi. The sequence continues at coordinate 2,473,512 of CAWUFW010001550.1, forward strand.
AACTACACATGCGATAAGTATCCTTCTGCATTTTTTTTATGATCTGTTATTTGCCAAAGATGCAATCCTGCTTCCTTAGATCCATGTTCTCTTGAGCTCTTCCAGCTCCCAGTCACAAGATGATCACAATTTGTGAAGATTAAGGTATCTAAGTTAATATGCTTTATTTTTGCCTGGAGAAACAATCTAATGGTAAAGAAAAGTAAAAGGCAGTGTCTAAAATGTGTTTTTTTAACTATTTTTTTAATTCCTTGCACTTTTGAAATATTTCATGTGGTGTTTATATTCCACTGAGTGCTTAAACTTTGTGGTGTTAGAATTTGACTCCTCAGACAAAACATTTGGCATTTAGATTAGTCTTTTAGGATTTTCATTAGTTTTTTTAAAAATGCTTTATTTGGATTTCCACTAATAGCGCAGGAAGAGGAGTGGAAGAGTAAAGCACCACTAATAATTACATACATATTTAAATGTGCTAGACAAAATTTGTTAGTAAGAAAATATACCTGGTCTGATTGTTCAACTTCTTGACTTCATCAAAATGTTTTCAACTGACCTATGTGGTATCTTATGTGATGGCTTCAGTGTCTAATACGCGTGCCAACACAACAACTGCAAGCACCATCTAATATTATGAATATATAGTATATCACAGAAAAACTGGACAAGACAGTGGAACCCAAAACAGAGGATCGCACCTATCCCGCAGTCTCCCAAAATTCTTCAACTAGCAATGAGAGCCATATATCTGGCCATGTGCACACACACACCAAACACCTACTGCCAAGATGCGGTCCAAAAAATGGACTATACAAATTCTAACATAATTGAGAGGTGCACCTTATAAAATTTAGATGAAAGATATCACGAAGTCAAAATGACAAATCATTTCATGATCATTTTCACTGATGTGTTCAATTCTTCTTTTAATGTTCGGTCAAATTCATATTAAAACTGTAAATACAGTCAGCCAACGCGGTTCGTCCAAAACATTGGACTTCTTCAGGGCAATGATCCAATTAGAGTGGAACCAATGAGATCCCATTTCCAGCTGTACGTTTCTTGGATATGTTCTGCATAGTTCCAATGTCGTAGCCCTACTCCTAGAGGTTTGTCAAGGCATACTCGTGTCTGTCAGTGAGAAAGGTCATCCCTGCTGATCGCGTTGTGGCATTCTGTGGCTAACGGCACTGATTCTGGTGCTTGACTCATAAGGGCTTAATTGACCTGTGGCCGACACGGCTTGGAAACCCTGGGATTGGACCTACAGGGACCACCCATTAATTTCTTTCTCACTGACAGACACGTATATGTCTTCACAAACCTCTAGGGATAGGGCTAGGCCATTGGAACTGTGCGGAACATATCCAAGAAACTTACAGCTGGAAAGGGTATCTCATTGGTTCCACTCCAATTGGATCATTGCCCTGAAGTCCAATGTTTTGGACGAAACGTGTTTGCTGTTGACTGTATTTACAGTTTTAATATGAATTTGATCGAACAATAAAAGAAGAATTGAACACATCAGTGAAAATTATCATGAAATGATTGGTCATTTTGACTTGGTGATATCTTTCATCTAAATTTTATATGGTGCACCTCTCAATTATGTAGTATATCACCTTCACCAGCTCAGGAGATAATTACACAAATCGTATTTGAAGAATTAAGGTAAAATCATAATGAGTTAAGAGTATGTAATGTTATAAAAAAATACACTATCATTCTCACTAATTTGAGAGAACTTTGCGTTAATATTTGGATCAATACAAACTTTTAAATAGGGAACTTCAGTCGGTAGTAACAGTACTACTAAAATATCTGTTAGAAAATCGAAAGTCATACCTGTTGATGTTGCATTTCTAGAAAGAATGTGTTTAAATATGTAGCTGTTCTCATTGATGCTGTTTAAAATACAGTATTATAAAGGGACTGGAAGGCTGCTTAAATCAGGTAACTGCGTTTCCACATCCCGAAATATTGGCAAGTAATAAACTGAAAAAACACATAAAAGGATACTTTTTTAGGAATTCTAGTTCTCATCAGAAGGGACACGGATTACAACAAATATATCTCAAGGAGGAAAAGGGCTTCAGGAGAAATATTCTAAATGAGAATGCCTCAAGCCATTATCAAGAGAACTACATGACGCACACAGGCCAGTTCTGTCTTTCTTGTGTTTCATTGGGATACCACTTTTTACATTGATTTTAAAATTGTTTTCCATATTAAGGATCTCACTAAGGCCCGTATCAGATGCAAAACAGAGCAGTGCGCATATTTTTCACATTTTTTTTTTTTTTACAGCGTATCGTGCATATACTAACACTGTAAGTCCATGAGTTGTTATATGAGCTCTAGACAATAAATATGGGATACACAACTGCTGCTCTGCAATACAGATCGATGTTGACTGCAGTGTGTGCACTTACTCATGAAGTTGCCATGTTAGTGCATACTCTGGGCACAGTACATTATCTTGAAATAACGGGCACAAATCTTATATGCGCCGGTATAAGGTGAAGAACAAATATTCATGCTATTGCACATAATTTTCCTAGCCTTCTATGCTGTCTGTAAAATCAGTGCTTAATGCAAGTCGGGGGTTACATTTGACAGGATCCATGTCGTTTGCATCGTTTTATTAGTTTTCACCGGCACTAGAAATACGTCAATTAGTCTATTTATGATTAAAGATAAGTTGTAAACTAAGTGCAATTTAGCTTCTCAGATAACCATTTTTAACCAGCACTAATTTCTGTATGTCATTTCAGCCATACAAGACCCAGTCACTTGCGTCTTGGAATGTGTGTTAGTGCATGCTGCTCAAAAGCATACTCATTGGCCATTACGTTGCAGTTTCCTTTACAAATTAGATTGCTTTGTGTGGGCCATTGTTAAAATTACCAGCTGCAGAATAATTGGATGCATTTTTTAATCATCCGCCTTATGGCGCAACTACTGGCTGCCATTAAATTGCAAAGAAAGACCTAAACTTCCGGTTTTGTGGGGAGGGTGAAGGGAGGGGGGTAGTTTTATTGATCCCGATTCAGCTTAATGAATGAGGGAATTCATGAACATATCAGCTGCATATTTCAAATGTCCACTTCACTTTTACTAGACCTCCTTTATTTACCTGCACATTTTAAATTTTGTTAATCAGTAACTGCTTAGTAAGCATTTTGTTGCACTGTGTACAGCTGTTCGTTCTGCTATTGAAAGAATGGGCATAAGGCCGATGGGATTTCTTTTTTACCCCCTCACGTGTTGAACTGCTTTAATCAAATATCACACAATATTGCAGCAAATATAGATTTTACCATGATATGTGCATTGTTTTTATCGAATTCAGCGTATGGTTTACATACACACACTTCAATAAAGCCACTATTAATGCTCCTTGGTGCATCCTGTCGATAAGCCGTCAACAAAACTCCTGTTAAGATCTTCCGAATTTTTTCTGTGACATCTAGAAGTGCTTTCAATAGATTGTAATACATTTGACCCAACCCATAGCTACTTTGAGGACCATTCTTGTGATTTTTCTGCTGTCCACTTAGCAGTATTACAGTATCAAGTCTCCTACAATTACTCATTTTTCCAGTAATCTTATCAGGGCTCTTAGCATTGTAGCCCGCTGTCGGATAGCTATGACTTTTCTCTATTGGGTGTTTAAATGAAAGGATTACCAAATTGCATTTTGCTAGTTAGGCACTTGCGCAAATTTGAAAAACAAGTTTTGATAAAATTAGTGGCTCCTCTGGCTTCTATGTGCAGTATTGTTGTGACCTACAATGCAAAGATATTTATAAAAATTATTAGTGATGTCTGCCCAAACGCACGTACAGTTCCAGTTTGGGTAACTCTGCAGACCTCCAAGATCCTACATATAGGACATATTTTGGATTAAAATAAGCTAATACTAGTTTAAATAAGTGGTTGCTATGTAAACGTAACCTTGTTATTCATAAGCTAATTGAGCCATCTTTGGCGGATTGGCATGCTAATGTTTAGTTACAAAGAATAACATTTCTACTTCCCACTTTCAAATCGTATGAACACAGACTAGTTTAAATTGGCATCATAAGCCTTTTTTCATTAATGAACGACATTGTAATCCACCCACAGCTGCAAGTCCGTCCCATTTGACCCCCACCATTCCATCAGCTGAAATATTAACTGTCTTAAGAGACCATTGGGCTTAATCCATTTGCTGTGCAAGCAGCTGAAGAAAAGCATGAATAACTAATGGGACCATGCCAAGTCCTCTGTAATGTAATATCGTCCTCTTTTCTCAAGTGCCTTTCTTGGAGCACTACAGTTTGTATGTTTTTAGTCTGTAGAAGGAGTAAATTCTATTACATTTTTATTGCACTAATACCTCTCACATTCCTTGTATTTCATGCCGTTTGAGGTGCCACATCATGACCTTGGCCTCTGTTTCTCACTCAAAACTTTTTGCAAGATTCCTAGCTCCCCAGAAAGAAGTTGGTTAATTCTTTCATCTCCAGCAGCAAAGAACTCGAGGAGGCTTCAAGAAACACGTTAATGTGTGAGTCCTAAGTGTACTCGAGTGCTCAATCCAATTATAGCACCTATTATGACCAGGGTTGTTAATGCAATATATTTTGATAAATAGTGTAGCTTTTCATATTTAGGTAGAGTGGGGTGTTATAGACATGAAGCACCAACTACTTCATTTTGTATGGGTGGTAGGGTGTGGAGAGCACAAATACTAAAAACACTCAGCAGGTTATTTGATGTAAGTTATGTACAAACTGCACTAGATTGTACCTTTGATTTGCTGGTGTAAGTAGACAAAGATTGTGCAGCATAAACAGATTTGCTATGAACATGGTGTTCATCTGATTAAGTCTGAACATTTTGTCATTCCAACATCCCGAAACATGTAATGTGTGATGAAAGATTGCGTTTGAGTTAACAGTTGCTTTCCGTTTTGAAAATGTAAATTAAAATGCGCTAAATATTATGTGAATGATCTTAAGTTATATATTTTTTGCAGTGTAGGTAAATGCAGTTCAATTTACATTTAATACATTTTGGGAAGTGAATAGGTTTAACAGCACTTAAATGTCATGTAATCAATTATTCAATTTTCATACACATTATGTGAAGTAAAATTTGCATCAACATTTGTTTAGTGTATTCCAGTGTCACACTGAATTTGTTGTATTTTTCTTAATTTCTATGCATTTTTACATATTCCTTATGACCTTTTCCACCTTTATAAAAAATCTCTAAAATTAGGGTTTATGTAATAGATAAAGATGCACAATTTCTAAGAGCTATATTTGTAAAATTTCTCTATTGTGAATAAAGTCTTTTAATATAACTTGATTCTTTTTACCTATGTTCTATTTTTTTTAATACGCTGAAAAATAATGATCCCATATGCACTCCAGGACTTGATTGAATCTACTGAAGAAATTATTTGGGTTAATATGCAGGAATGTTGAGGAATGCATGTTGCTAGTGACCAGTCATTTTAACTCCAGGATTATATTTTTCACAAACGTATTCCCTCCTGAACAGTAGCATCCTAAATCAGCAAATACTGTGGATTCAAAGGCGATAAAGCAGTCCATACTAGCAAAACAAAATGATTTCTCACGTAGTTGTATTTTTGGCTTTGACTGGAAGGCAGGTTCCAGAATGGAAATTCTTACTAACAGGCCACACTTATGGTGACTGACCCAGAAATGTAGAGTTCAATTTGAGTCTAGGAATAAGTCTGAATAGGGAACACTCTAAATGTCACCAAAGGATTTGGTACATTGACCGGAATGCTGGTGTTTCAGGAGTGTGGGGGGTGAGGCTTACTGTTTTAGTTATTTATTAGCTATTTTATATACGTGGAACCATTGGGTGACAGAGCATTTTACATAGGAACGGTTTCTTAAAAAGAGTGAAACATTTTGAATAATCAAACATATTGTACGATGTATGGAAATACGACATTTAAAAAAATGTAATGTATAAATAATTTGCTACATAGGATGACTCGAATATGCAAAGTCGATAGCCCATAGGAAAAATCATTTGCAAAACTATATTCATATTCAGAACTACAGCAAAGAACAAAAGGTCACCTTACAGATGCAAGTGGCACTGAAATAACAAGCTGTTGGTAACTATTTTTTATTATAAAACATTCAAGGGTCTGGAATTCTACTGGCCTACGCCCAGGACATATTGTTTGTGGTGAATGACCGCAAATTCTCATGTTTAATTTGTCCCCTGCAGAGGGAAGATTGACCTCCTGCAGCCAGTTTACAGTGCCACAGTATGGTTTTAGGGAAAAAGATTGTTTGCTGAATATATCAGATATGCACGGTATGTATAAGATGTTCAAAATTGTTTAAATATCTGTCATTAATAAGCCTTTACTAATAGTGCAAAAATTATATTACACTGAGCTGTAAGCTGAACCTGCATTACTGACCATTCTAATATTAAAATATGTACACATTTGTAAAATTTAACAATTCTGTGGCTTTTTAAATTGAGCCCAAAATGCTTTTATTATATGCGATATATGCAGTAAAACGGAAGCAAGGCTGGTGATTTCTAGTTTGAAATCAATTTGCCCAAATATATTTAGTATGGGGAAAACGGAGGAAGGCTGCAGACAGTTTTGCTAAACTATGATAAATTTTGTTTTCCAAATAAAATGTACCCAAACAATATTTGCAACATGGAAAAATGGGCAAGAGCTACTGACCGTTTTGTTAAACTGCTGTTCAACTTTTGAGAGCAACACTAGGTATTATTTCTTTAAAAATGTGTAAATAAAATGTATTTGGCCGCCAATATTTGATTCAATATAACTGAATCTGTGTAAACTATTATGTGAGATACCCACAAAAAAAAGTGGTACCATTCTTGGTCACAAGTACACCTGCAGGTGTTTGAGCTGGCCTAAGTACAGACTTGAGATGTTCAGAAATTCACAAGTGTTTGCAGAAGTAGTCCTGGCACACTAAGTTAGAAGCATTTAAGAAGGCATCGCACTTTATTAAATTTGTCATTGGAGGAGGGAGATGTTCCTTTAGCTTAGATAAAGGCTTTGGTATTGCCTGTATTTAAAAAAAATCTAACTTAGACCCACTATGCTTGAGCAATTATAGACCAATTTCCTTACCTCTGGCAACCTAGAAAATGCTGGAAACATTGGTCAATAGTCCGATCACTTGGATTTATTGAAAACAAGGGAGTCTCTCACCCTTCTCAGTCAGGCTTTAGTACAGAAGTAGCATTTATGGGATCATGTAATTCATCAGAATCAATCTTCACTGTGGGGGGAAAAAAGCAGTGGGCATTCTACTTGATCTCAGCTGCGTTTGATACGGTGTCCCATGAGCTTCTCCTTGAGAGATTGGAAAATCGAGAATTGTGGATAAACCATGGCTGTGGCTAATATAGTTCCCATCCAACTGAGTGCAAGCAGTCTGTCTACCACCTTTCATCTCTAGCTACAGGTAATTGAGATGTGGGGTACCACAGGGCTCATCGTTAAGCCCCATGCTGTTTAACATATATTTATAGTGCGTTTGCTAAGGAAGTGGAGCCTTGGGGATTTAATATTGTGACCTATGTGGACAACTCCTAATTGATAGATTTTCAACAACTAGATGACACCATAGTCCAAGACTTTGGTTTGCCTCACTGCTGTTACAATCTGGATACACAGTATCTGTCTCAAGTTGTATTCTGATAATGCTGGGATTCAGGGTTTCGGCGATACTTCTCCGTTCGATCTCAGAAGATTATGGCCCGCTGTTTTGGGAGAGCCTCCAACCCCGGCACCGTTGGTCAAATTTGACAAGGACTTATCATTTGAGCTGCAAGTGCAGGCTATAGTGGCCACTTATTTTTTGGCCCTTAAATCATTAAGAAAGACTATGAAATTCCTTCCTGTGCACATGTGGAAAGATGTAGTTAATGTTCTTATCACGGGCAGATCAAACTATGCCAATGTCCTGTATCTGATAGAGACATCTAGCCGCAAATTCCTTACCTTTGAACTCCATGGCGTCAGGCTGAATACGGAAGATTTTTGGTAGCAGAACTCCTGTGCGCCGGTAGGTGGCGTCTGTCGACTCCGCGTGACTTTGTGTTCGTCAATTTAACCGCCACTCTGGCCCGCTGACGTCCGTTTTTATTTCTGCGCCAGCCAGCTCAGGTCCATCGAAGAGAGCTACCCCCTGTCATTTTTTGACAGACTTTTTTTCGACTTTTTATTGGCTCCTTTTGGTGTGTTGTGATGTCTAGCAAAAAGACCTCTGGGTTCAAGCCGGGCGGTCCCTGTCACCGCACCATGTCGGTCATGGACCCTCACCTAGTGTGTCTCAGGTGCCTGGAGCGCGACCACAACACAGTTGTGCTCCACGGAGGTCGCCTCGTCTATCATTCTCGGATGAGAGGAAGGCCCGAGCACCACTCTGGAGGGTCGAAGTCCTCTTCCTCAAAGTCATCGCAGTCAGGTAAGAGGCACCACAAGAAGTCGAAGCACGTTCGACTTGGCCCAGTCTGTCGCGCAATGAGACAGAGGAGCCTCGGCTCTGCAGAGCGGGTGCCTGGGTCGGCTACACGTTTCCCTCCCTTTCCGTGGCCGGGAGCGACACCCGCCCAACTAAACATTTTATGATGCAATGTGTGCCGTATTTGGGTGGTCTGAGCCTGCCGGCGCACCTTCAAGCCCTGCAGGTTCAGATGGAGACCCGTGGGTCCGCTCCTTCGGGTCCGGGCCAGGCGCCACGTCCTCCTTCTGGACCGGCACCAGTCGTACCTCAGCGACCTTCCCCAGCACAGCGTCAGATGCCGAGGTCCTCTGCGTCGCTGGTGTTTACCGGCTGCGCCTTCCTTATCGTCATTCTGGATGACACAGAGCTGGTCGGGCATCCACCGGCGCCGACTGAGCTGTACGGCTCCATGCAGTTCACCCTGCCCTATTCTGAAGGGTTAGGAATGGATGATGAGGATTGGGAGGGGGCAGTAGGATACCTTGGAAATCCTGCAACCTCAACACCTGGACTGGTATGAGGAACTGGGTGATGCCAGCGGTCCAGACACCTCAGATTCTGGCATGCTGTCTCCCCATAACCTGGCTATGGAGGAGGAGGGGGCGTCATTTGCAATGGTGGTGCATAGGGCTGCAGAGTTTTTGACCTGCAGCTTCCTATGGTGGCAGTCAAGACTAACGACTTGACAGAGGTCCTGCAGCCTGGTGTCTCCGCCTCAGAACCCTTGCTGCTTTTCAACGCGGCCTTGACGGACTTTCTTCTGGGCACCTGGTCCAAGCCCAGCACAGGGGCTCCTGTGAACAGAACTGCCCGCCAGCATCGCCCTGCACCGGGCGACCCAGCTTTCCTCACCGCCCACCCCACCCGCAAAGCTTGGTTGTCCAAACTTCCACTTCTCGTGGTGCGCTCCTTTCCACACCCCCAGACAGGGATTCCAAAAGGCTGGAAAGCTTCAGAAAGAAAATGTTCTCTTCCGCCAGCCTCGCATTGCGGTCGGTGAACACCGCATGTCTTTTGGGCCGTTCTTCCCATTTGATATGGGATACAGTTGTGCCGGTGCTGCCCAGAGTCTCAGAGGAGGAGCGATTTCTGCTCTCCCAAGTTATTTCAGATGGGAGAGATGCAGCGAAGTGCGCTATCCGCTGTGGCTTGGACATTACGCTCGCTAGGCAGAGCGATTTCCTCGACAGTGGCCATAAGGCGCCACGGCTGGCTGAGGACGTCTGAGTTTTCAGGGGATGTCCAAACCAATCTTATGGACATGCCCTTTGATGGCTCCTGTCTCTTCGGAGACCAAGCAGATGCTTGAGCGTTTTAAGGACTCATGGGCTATGGCCAAGTCCTTAGACCTTACCACTTCATCCCGGCCTGTGTCTGCTTTTTGCTCCTTTCGCGGCTACAAAAGGGGCTTCCAACTGCGCCAACCTACTCCAGCCAGAGTCCGGCGAGTTCAGCAACCTCTGCAGGGCCGTGGACACGGTTCACCCCTACCCGAGGTTCGCGCGGCCAGTAGTCGAGCCAAGCCACCATTCCCTTCTCCACCGCTAAACCCTTCTAGTCAGATTCCTCCCGGATCATACACGTCCAGTTGGTGGCAGGATACGCCATCACCTCCACCGCTGGCGGAACATCACCTCGGACAGGTGGGTGTTGCAAATAGTCCGAAGGTGCTACTCCCTCCCCTTCGAGACTACCCCTCCATCCATATGATCGGCTGATGGAGGATCACCTTGCCCTACCCCACGAGGAAGTCAACACTTGGCCAAGGGAGCTATAGAGAGGGTTCCGGTGCCAGAAATAGGCTGTGGTTGTTGTTCCCGCTATTTTCTGGTTCTAAAGGAGGACGGAGACTTTCGTCCTATCAGAGCCCTCAACTGCTTCCTCAAAAAGAAGTTCAAGATGCTCATCCTCGCTCAGGTCTTGTCTGCCCATGACCCGGGAGACTGGATGGTAGCATTGGGACTCCTATTTCCATATCCCCGTCTTTCCTGCCCATCGTCGCTATCTGCGGTTTACGGTGGGCCACGAGCACTTGCAGTTTGTCGTGCTCCCTTTTGGCCTCACCAGTGCCCCTCTGGTGTTCAGAAAGATGATGGCGGTGGTCGCAGCCCATCTGCGAAGATCAGGGGTTCCAGTCTTCCCCTATCTCGATGACTGGTTGCTGAAGGCAGGCTCGTCCCAAGCAGTCGTCTCCCACCTCCAGATTACGGCGAACCTCCTGCATTCGCTGGCGTTCACTATCAACGTGCCGAAGTCGCACCTGACTCACTTTCATCACAGCAATTTTGAGCACAGTACAGTTTCAGGCTTATCCTCCTGAGCAGCGAGTCCAGGATATTCAGGCTATGATACCGATGTTTCAGCCTCTATCCTGGATTTCGGTGAGAATGACTGAGGCTGTTTGGCCTCATGGTCTCCTGCATCCTGCTATTGGACCATGCCAGATGGCATCAGTGGGCTCTGCAGTGGGACCTGAAGTTCCAATGGGCACAGCATCGGGGAAATCTCACTGACCTGGTTCAGATATTGGAGAGCACTGCGAAAGACCTGCAGTGCTGGCTAACAAACTGCAATTGGGTCAGAGGCAGATCCCTCTCCCTTCCCCACCCAGATCTCACAGTAGTGACGGATGCATCTCTTCTGGGAGGGGCTGGCCACCTGGGGTAGGTGAAGATCAGAGGACTCTGGTCTCCTGTGGAAGCCAAGCTCCATATCATCCTGTTGGAGCTTCGGGCAATCCGATTGGCACTGAAAGCCTTTTTACCATTCTTCAAATGAAGGCTAGTTCAGGTGTTTACGGACAACACTACCGCCATGTGGTACTGCAACAAACAAGGTGGTGTTGGGAGTCGTGGACCCTGTCAAGAGGCCCTGCATCTTTGGACTTGGCTGGAACAACAGGACATTTCCCTGGTGGTTCAACATCTAGCCGGTTCTCTTAACGCTAGAGCGGATAAACTCAGCCGCCGGTTCCGTTTAGATCACGAGCGACGTCTCCATCCGGAGGGGGTGCAAGGACTTTTTAAGCGGTGGGGAGAGCCTTGGTTAGATCTGTTCGCCTCTGAAGAGAATGCGCAATGTCAGCAGTTTTGCGCATTGGAGCTTTCAATGCGGTTATCTCTCGTCTGCGCTTTTCATCGCAAGTGAAGCTCGGGCCTCCTGTACGCCTTTCCGCCCATACCACTCCTGCCCAGAGTGCTCAAGAAGATCAGGAGCAACTGGGTATAAGTCGTTCTTGTGGCTCCGGACTGGGCACGGAGAGTCTGGTATCCCAAGCTTCTGGCAATGAGTATTGATCCTCCGCTCAGTCTGCCCCTTTGGGAGGATCTTCTGTCGCAGCAGCAGGGGAGGGTTCTCCATCCGAACCTGTCCACTTTCTTCCTCCTTGCGTGGAGATTGAGCGGAGACAGTTGACCGCTTTTGACCTACCTGCCGAAGTGTGCGAAATTATTCTGGCAGCCAGGCGTCCCTCCACGAAGTCAGTATACACCTGCCTTTGGAACACATTTTGCAAATATTGTACAGAAAGGTCTTTTGACCCCTTATCTGCCTCTCTATCAGATGTTCCCCTGTTTATTCTTTCCTTGGCCCAGCAGGGCTTTTTTCTGGGCACTCTGAAGGGCTACCTTTCGGTCCTGTCTGCTTTTCTTTGGCTGCCAGATCAGCCTTCACTTTTTAATTCCCCTCTTGTGCAGAGATTTTTGAAGGGGTTTACCCATTTATTTCCCCCTTCCCCATTGATTATGCTACAGTATGACCTAAATTTGGTCCTTACCTACTTTATGTGCGCACCGTTTGAGCTGCTGCACCACTGTCAACTATGGCTACTCACTATCAAAACCGCTTTTTTGGTGGCCATCACCTCTGCCAGAAGGGTGAGTGAACTGCAGGCACTGTCATCACAGCCTCCTTACCTGACTGTCTTTCCGGGCAAAGTGGTACTCCGGACTAGAACATCTTTTCTCCCTAAGGTGGTAACACCCATCTGGTACAGTCTGTTACTCTGCCCACTTTCTATGCACCTCAGCATCCTTCTAAGGAAGAGGAGCGTCTCCACCGTCTGGACCCAAAAAGAGCGTTGTCTTTCCTTGATCACACCAAAGAGTTCCAGGTGGATGACCAACTCTTTATAGGGTACGTGAGGCCAAAGAAGGGTCTTGCTGTCCAAAAGAGGACCATATCACACTGGGTTATCCTCTGTATCAAAATGTTACGCCTTAGCAAAGAAACAGCCTCCTGAAGGCCTTGGGCCCATTCTACTAGGGCGAAGGCAGCAACCACGGCTCTCCAGCGTATATCTTGCTGATATCTGCCAAGCGGCCATCTCTGCACACGTTCACCAGACACTATTGCCTGGATTCTCAGGTTCACAGGGAGAGCCTGTTTGACCGCTCTGTCTTGGAGGACTTCTTAGTCTAAAACCTTTCCGCAGTCCCTCCTCCAGGGAAGGTGTTTGCTGGGTATTTGTTCAAAGGTAAGGAAACTGCGGCAAGATGTCTCAATCAGATGGACAAGTTACTTACCTTCGGTAAAGCCTTATCTGGTAGAGACATGATCTAGCCACAGGTTCCTTACCGACCCACCCATGCTCCCCACACTGCGGATTTGTTTTTAGTGTCAGGCTGTTCCCCTTCAGGGCCCTAGTTTCTTTTAACACACCATGGTCAGTCACTTCATGGCTCCCTGCTTCTGGCGTGGAAAAGTCTTGAAAAGTACTGACGTCAGCGTGCCTGAGTGGCAGTTATATTGACGACACAGACGTCACGACAAACACAACGCTGATGTCATGCCGAGTCGGCCGACGCCACTTACCAGCACGCAGGGGTACTGCTATCAAAAATCTGCTGGGTCCAGCCTGAGGCCCGGGAGTTCAAAAGTAAGGAATCTGCAGCTAGATCATGTGTCTACCAGGTAAGGCGTTACCGAAGGTAAGTAACTTGTCCATCTGGGGGCGCCAGCGGAAGTGCTAAACAATGTGTGCAGAATGCAGCAGCACACCTAATCCTGAACACTTATAAAAGGCAGTCTATCCACTAAGATCTGAAGCTACTGCACTGACTTTCTTTCAAGCAGTGTGTTAAATTTAAAGCCCTAATGATTACTCAAAGTTTTGCAGAAAAAAGTCACATCTACTTTCAGGAAAAATTCAAAACTTATGTCCGCAGCAGGGCACTCTGTTTCGCCAACCAGGGACTACTGTGTATTCCCATGGTCCGTAAAGTTAGAGCTGGGGGGGTGGGATATTTTTCCCTTTAGGCGGATAAATTGTGGAATTCAGCGCCAATGCAGTTGTGCGAGACTGAAATGGAATCTGCATTTAAGTACTTTCTTTTTAGGGAGGTGTAGTCAGGCTCCATTCACTTCTGTTAGCTTAGCGCTTGGCCGCTTCCATTGGGAGCAGCCATTCCCGCTTTACGAATCACTCTTTATTCACTTCCTGGTTACCTATGCTTGTTCATGCAAAAATATACTAAGCAAGTGCAAATCACTTGTTGAAACCTTTTGTTTTTTTCTCCGGAAGAAAACTGAAAATTCCTTTTTCTGCGTGCTCATCTTTGGGATGCCCCCTACCAGTCTGGAAAACGTTTTACTCTTGGCCTTAACAGGAGTACATTTCTGTCTTTTTCCATGGTAGGAAGGGGTCAGAGGAGTTGGTGAACTCCCTTAAATATGCACATTTGTGGGTGTACAAACTCAGTCCTGGCAGAAACTACTACCCTACTCCAGCCCCCGTAAGTAAATGTACTCGCACAAAAAGTTTCATGCAAGTAAATCCTAATCAAATGCAATAAAATCTTCATTCAGATTTTTTTGAATCCATAAAAGTAGTTTAAATATTTTACAGATTAGATTACTTTGAATATAAAATACACAAAGTATTATTTAAAACTCACTTTCCAGTGTGGACTAAACACTTTACCACTCTGTATAAAAGTATGAGAGTATCGGGCACAGTAGTTGAGACAAAGAAAAACACAGGTGTGCACAGGTTATGTTGATGCACAGTATGACATTTCGCTCAATTATTTCAGATTATATAGAATCAGATAATTTACTTATCTTAAGGAATTTAGTACAAATAGAAGGATACCATAAAATGCTGTTATGTTAATGTGCAAATAGCAGGTTCTACATCAGTGCAGGTGACCTTCAAATTTTAAAAACTCATGTCATGTACTGATCCTAAAAACTGGTGCAAAATTCACATAGAAATAAAATTTGAAGGCCTAGGTCTATTACTACATCATTAATCTCTTTCATAAACCATGCTATCGAACGTTACAAATGACTTGCTTTCAATAATAGCACACATAATGAAAGCAGAGACGGCATGCCAAATGTCGGTCTCAAGATTACATAAAAAGTTAAAAGCTTCCTGAGGTAATAAAAATATTTCTGGTAAAAACAAAGGATGTAAAAAGCACTTTCTAATATCACTATAAAATTTGCAAAACAGGATAAAGTGTGTTGTTGATTGTGTAGCTTTCCCATCAATTTGGCACTTTGGTACGTTTTTTGGTCTACGCCTCTTTTTGGGATTGCAACAAGATGGTGCAGGATACTCCGCCGTAATCTTGTGAAATGGAATTTCTTCTGTACTTCTGTTACCATTACCAATTAACCTTGCAAGCCATGTTTGTACAGGCCCTATCAGAGTACAGTTTTTTCATTTCTTTATTTCCTCTCTCTAACTCATTTATTGGCAAAGATCAGTTCGTTTTTTTGCTGTACTGCAAGACACTAGCAGGGCTTTCGATGGAGACATACTTGTCAATCTCCTTGAGTAGCCCACCCACATGTGCCAGCCAAGGAATCTTATGGTATCTAAGAGCGAGGCAGTCATTTATTTCGCTAGTAAATTTTGTTCCTGTTTTATTCCATATATTGTACCACCCAATTATAGTGCGCCGATCAAATATATCTTCAAGATAAGTTGTGTCCAGTTATGTGAGTGATACAAGTTGGTACTGTACAAGAACAGCCAGGTGTCTGTACAAAAATGGGTCTGCCTGTAATTGCAAGATTGAGTGCCCCGTCATGCCCCAAAGAGTTGCCCCATAGGTAGCTGTGGGAATACATTTACTCCTATACAACTGTAACATCTCGTGTATTGGTTTATTTCCTATTTTTGTGGCAAATCTAAACTGAGCTTCGATTGTCCTTTTAAAATGGAGATTTGCTAGACCTGTATGGGTTTCCCAGGATCCAAATTTTGAAAAAAGTACGCCCAAGAAGGAAAAGTTATGAACTTCTTCAATTTATGGCCCTTTACATATTGGGCTTTTTTCTTCGCTTTCCCCCTTACACACTCTACAATTAAGGTTTTTGCTAGGTTTAATTTTAAATCTTTCTGCTCCATATGTGACAAATTCATTGATCACATGTTGTAGACCATTTGCAGTTCTGGATATCACAACCACATTGTCAGCATATAGGAGCAGAGGAGTGGGGCGAGAACCTACTCGGCGCATCAAGCAATTTCTTGCAGGTTCCTGTCAACCCCATTTATGCAAAGAGAAAATAGGAGGGGGAGCTAAGACAGCCTTGCCTTATACCTCTGGTGACCCTAAAACCTGGGGTACATTCTCCCTCTATCCCATATCTCACTCGGCCAGCCAATGAGGCATACATCTGGGACAAGTATGATACAATGTCTTCTGAGGCGCCCATTTCGATCAGGGTCTACCACAACTTGGTGTGGTTGACCAAGTCCAAAGCGCTGCTTAGATCATTGAAACCGAGATAAATATGTCCCTGCTTGGCTACAGTGTATTGGGAGATTGGTGCATTTCTCCAATGTGCCAATATCTTTCCTAAAACCATACTGAGAGTTTAACACATGGTTTTCTGCTACCCAGATATCTAATTCAAAATTATTCTCCCCGTTATTTTCGCGGATGAATCCAAAAGTGATATTGGACTGTACCACTTGTCCCCTTTTTTTGGTTATAGGAACTATTATGTACTCTGTCCAAGTAGACGGGATAGTCCCTCGTGCCGCAGCATTGAGTACCTATGTCAAGATTGGTGCCCACAAAGCTAGTCAAGATTTAAATGCGTCCACTGGGACCCCCAACGGGGCCAGGAGCTTTGTAGTGAAATACTCCAATGGCAACTACCACTAATTCTAAACTAACTGCCTTTATGGGGGATGACATCAAGGTGGTATCGTCCCCTTCAGCGGTGGCAGGTTGTTCAATATGTGGATTAAATATACTTTTGAAATGGCTTATCCAGTCCGATGGGGGAAACTAGGGCCCCTACTCTCGGGTCCGAACTATCTTTAAGGAATGGAGAATTAATTATTCTCCAGAATAGTATGCTATCTTTGGTTCCCACGGCGTGTTCCAGGCTGGCCCATGCTGGTTCTTGCAATTCTTTTCTCTTCCGACTTGCCTGTTATAGTTAAGTCTGAGTGATTAAACTTCCTCTTTATCCCTTGGGATTCGCTGTAGGGCCTTTTTTAGTTTTCGATTTGCTTGTGTGCAGTGGTGAATAACCAGCCCAGATTCATTTCCTTTGTCCCCTTGTTAGTCTTTTTTAAATTATCTGCAATTGCAGAAGTAATGTTACTAAAAGCTAGCGCAATTTTATCTGGGAGGACTCTGGTACAGACTAAAAGATTCTTGTTGCATTTCACCACCTTATCAAGGAGGGGTGTCTCGTTAATCCCCGTCCACTTTAAACTAATCCCATTTTTCCTTGCAGTGTCAATATGAGCAGCCATCTGGGGTGCTTTGCAGGGCTTGGTTTGTAAAAATCCGGGTTAGTGTGAGTGGAAAATGATCACTAAAGCTAGTAGCTTCTACGAGTGAGCTAAAAAAAATTACACCTTTCAATGAAAGCATTATATGGTCCATATATGAACTTCTATTCCGTTAAAAGGAGAGCCTTCCCTCTAACATCACTTGGTCAGCAGTTCCAAATTATACTAGTAATTCATTTATACAATCGCCATAGCTGTTGCGAGGAAAGTGTGCCTGATTATTTCCTATTGACAAGTAAATGTGCCTACAAGGGATTTACTGAATTATGCAATAGGCATTCAATCTGCAAACAATGGTGGCAAGCTCTATCTAGTAGCTCACATTTTAATAAATTAGAAATCAAATTGACTTATTTCAAATTAGAATAAATCTAATACAAAAAGTCTTACACGGGTGTATATATTTACCAATAAACTGAATTTATATTGAAAAGATATTTCAAAGGGTACAAAAAGTATTGCAGATTGAATGCCTATTATTGCATAATTCAGTAAATCCCTTGTAGGCACATTTACTTGTCAATATTTTGATCACCCAAGCCTCCAAGGGTATATTGGGTTCCCCACTTTTTCTTATACTGATTATTTCTAAGTGTGGGCGGAATTTGCGTAGTCGCGTTACGCAAAATTCCTCGAAACGGTAAAAAATCTCCACGAGCACGCAAAATTCCGCGAGCATGCGGAATTGCTTTTTCTGCCTGTTCGCGATGCGTTTTTCCTGTTCGGGGACGCTGTTTGCGTGCTCGGGGGGGGCGAATATCTTGCGAACTTGCCCATGCGGTCGCCAATTGGCGCTGCCATCTTGTTTCACTTGTCCCGCCCGCTCTCGATGCGTGTTTCCTGTTCGCAAACGCAGATGTCTGATGGCGCGTCTGAATGACGTGTTCGCACACTCTCGCGGGATCGCGCGAACGGATAGGAAAACTCGTCGGCGAACGCAAGGATCCCGGTAAGTCGCTACCGCGCGCGAACACGCATTTTGAAAGCGCGAACAAGGAAAAAATTCCGCTATCCCGCGGATCGCTGAATTTTCTGCAATTCCACGTTCTCCGCGGAATTGCCAATTTCACAAATTCCGCGAGCGGAATGGAGTTTACCGCCCAGGCCTAATTATTTCCTATGGCGTCAGTGTAACCACAATTTCCTGCTGCGGAGTACAAACAGGGACTAATATTAAATTCTCCTGCCCTGGTGTATGCACACTCTGCTTCAAAGCCCTTTGTAATTGTGTCCAATACTTTATCAAGTTCCTCCACAAACTCATGTTTAACTTTAAAAATGTTATTATAAAAGTTTCAGTACAAAAGATAATCTCAAATTGGACTGCAAGAGAACCAGCTGAAAAAAGGGAGTTTTAGTATCAACCGTCTTAAGAGTCACCAGTGCTAAAGTTGACACCAAAATGGCCAAGTCTTCTTTGCCCGCCATGGACTGAGGGAGTGGCAGGGGTTATGATTGCAACAAAACTGTTGATTGTAACATTTTCTGTGTACAAATCTGTGTTGTGAATGTGATATTGCCAGTCTTTGTTGTCTACCTTATTTTTCACACCTCCGGTGTTCCAAGATCTGAAAATTAATGTGTGAGTTGGGTATGGCATCTTTGTTATGTGCTCCTGGACCACATTCACTGTTCTTACATTTCCTCGCAAGATGGCTACGTCCATTTATTCATCGTTCTTCTGATGCGAGTCTTGTTCCTCGAGGCTTGCGAGGGGGGCAAATCTGTGTACATATGCTAGGATTACCCTGGTCATATGGTGTCGAAGGGCCCTGAGGTCTAGGAATAAACTCTGGTGGTCTTTAAAAGAAGCCCAGCGGTGCAGCACCAATCCCCCCAATGGATGGTATTGATTCTGGTGTCTTGAATGAAGGTTGGAAAGAAGAGACTTTACCACTGCAGGGTTTTGGAAATGAACTGTAATACAATCACCATCACCAATTTTCCAGCTGTAACCGGACCAGTGTGTCCTTCCAACCATGATGATTTCTTATTAGTAGCAGGGCGCTCTGTATCTTTACAGTCATTACATCTTTGGCCAGACATCCAATGAATCACCTTATTCTTTAGACCAGACCAGCTTTTTTTGGTGCTTGACTCCAGTTTAGAGACACCCTTCTGTACAATAACATAGGGGGCAAATGCTATGTGTCTGAGTCAGATACACAAACTTCAGCCTGGCCATTGTTTCTTTGAGTCTTGTCCCCTACTTGTACTGAAGCGGATGCCTTTGTAGTGCCCACCCCATCCTCTCTCTTACTACTGACGGCAGTTGGTTGTTTTAGAGTTCTAGGTGCACAGGCAGAAATTGTTGGCACGGTTCGATTAGAGCATTTTAGGCTCGTGCTGTAATGGTAAGCGTTTCTATATGTACCGCGGCTCCTCTCCCAGGTATACTCAGGGGGGAATTTTTAATATTCTCAAGTGCAGACGCCCTCTCGCTCTGAGAGGACTTTGCATTCAAAGGAATCAAACTTTGTGTAATTTATTCAGTATCGCTTCCAGGCTATTATGGATACGTGGATCATGTTCCCTCTTATGCTCCTTAGTATTTTCACCATTTTTAGCCATACTTTCTCTGGATGCCTTAGACATCTTTTTGGGAATAGCACCCCTGTTAGGTTCCTTCTCCGGTTGCTTACTCCTTTTCGCCCTTTTTGAGTTAAAGTCCTGAGAGGCTGATAACTCATGGATTGCTAACTGCTGGTTTGAGACACAGAGGGCATGATTTGCCTTTGCTGAGTTTGCAGTATCTCAGTGGACCGTAAGGCCATCAGTTGCCAAATTTATGTTGCTCTGGTTTTTCAGTTACGCTACCAAGTACTTCACTTGCAGCTTGTTTAGTTGCGGCTAGCCTTTCTTGGACATTAATTATTTCATTCTCTAGCAGGCCCATGGTATCTGTTACGTAGTTTGTAGTGGCATTAACGGACTTCATGCCCCTCAAGTTTTTCCCCTCTAGGGTTTGGGTTGACATCCTTTTAACCATAATTTTATGGGATGAGAGGACCTTTCCTTAATTGTGCAGATGAATGGAAGATTCCTACCTTAAAAGTGGCGGGGGTACCAAGTACGCCAAGCAGGGCCGGTTCTAGGATTTTTGGGGCCCCGGGCGAAGGGGAATGTGTGAGGCCCCTCTAATTTACATAAATGACACCTTCAGGGCTCCAGAAGCGGCTTTGTGCAGACTCCTGGGCCACAGCTCCCCTCTCTGCCACCTACAAGCACCTCTTTTTACAGGTCAGATCAGGCTGAAGGTGTGATAATAGCTTGAGGGCTGAGAGTTAAAACTGTGCAGACTGTAAAGTGCTGACAATGGGCGTCCCGCAGTGTCTCAATGGGAAGCCAGGCAGGAGGCCTAATTGCAGGACAAAATGTGTTTCCTTGCAACTGGCATAAGATGGTGTCCCCCTACCCTAGGCCTCTCCACATCATCCCTGAGAGGCCCGGGAAGGGGCCCCTCCTGTAAGCCCAATTGCAAACAGACACCTTTCTTCAATGAGGTCGGCAGGGGCACAAGAGGTTTGGTGGTGTTGCACTAGTGCAGGGCCCCATGCTGGTGGGCTGAGTGCGAGGCCCTGGGCAGCTGCCCATGCCTAGTGCCGGCCCTGATGCCAAGCATGGGGGCCCGGTCCAGCCTTGAACTGGTGCAGATGGGCCTGCCCATTGCCCGGGCACATCCCGTGCTGCGGGCTTGCAATGGCGCTTTCAGCGTGATGTGGTAAGCCCTGCCCCCTTGGCTTACTGTCTGCAGGCGCACCTCCTGGTGCATAGGAAGGTAGGGGGTGGAGTCCCCAAGCGTTGTTCGGGTCTGTGGGGGTATGCAACCCCAAGTTTGCTCCTTGATGGGTCCTGCGCTGCAGGCTTGCAGTGGCACTTTCAGCGCGATGTGGTAGACCCGCCCCCGTGGTCTGCTGTCTGCAAGCACAGCTCCTGGCGCGTAGGAAGGTGGGGGACGGAGTCCTCAAGCGTTGTTGGGTTCTGTGGGTCTAGGCAACCCCAAGTCTGCTCCTTGATGCAAGTAAATCCCAGGAAGCCAAATTTCCATGCCTAGGTAGCCAATAACATTTGGACTCCTAAGACTGCTGAGTTTATCTATATGAAAAATATACATGTCCAATCATGGTCAAGCACTTGGAATGCACTCCCAACTATGGCAACCAAGGACGTGCAGCACAATAAGAAGAAGCTATCTGCCCGCTAATTACTCTCTTCCACGTGCTTCAACACCCTCTGCATCCTTCGCAAGACCTTCAAGTAGATCCCCCCCCCCCCAATCCAGAAAGACCGTCACCCACGCACTCATTACAAGCAGACTGGACTACGGAAACGCCCTCTACGCTGGAATCAACAAATCCCTGCTCTGTAAAGTCCAGACCATCCAGAACACCGCTGTCAGACTTGTCCTCTGCATCCCACGACATGAACACATCACCCAGCACCTACGAGACCTCCACTGGCTCCCCGTCGAGAAGAGATTAAACTTCAAGCTACTCACTCATGTCTACAAATCCCTCCACAACACTGGACCACAATACCTCAACGAAAGTCTCCTTCCACGTACCCAAGAGAAACCTCCGCTCCACCGCCCTCACCAAAACCCAGCGCATCGCCAGAGGGGGTAGAAAAGCCTACTCCTACATAGTGGCAAAGACCTGGAACGAGCTCCTGCTCAACATCAGACGTTCCCCCGCTCTGCACACCTTCAGGAAGAGCCGCAAGACCTGGCTCTTTGGCTGGTTCTGAGCTGCACGTCCCTCCCCCCCAAACCCCCCCCCCCCCCTCCCAGCGCTTTGAGACCCGCATGGGCGAGTAGCGCGCTTCACAAATCCCTGATTGATTGATTGAAGGTGGTCGGTCAAGTGTAAAATTCCACATTGTTTAGACTGGGCTCAGTTTGCAACCTAGAGGAATCTGAGTTTATTTACACTAACATGTAGTTAAATCAAGTGAATGCTAAAAAGTAAATTTGCTTGGACAATTCACAAGATGCTTCTTTAAATCCTAAAGTAAGTAGTACAATTAGAAGAATAGTGTACACTGAACTCTGCTGTAATCAGAACTCTGGCATAAAGAAAAGGCTAGCATACTCCAAGCCCTTCTGTGGTCAGAAAACTAGCCTAAAAAGAGCCCATTCATAAACTGAGACCCTGCATATGCAAAGCCTTGGTATATTCAAATATTTCACCTATTTAGAGCCCAGGTATGTGCTGAGTCTTTTATAATCAGAAGTGTGTACTAATCAGAACAGCACTAGACACCAAATCCAGAATTAATGAGAGCCGTGGTATAACTGGAGCGGCTTCTATCGGAGTTCTAATGAGAACATCGGCATAATTTGTCACCTCTTTGCACAGCATCAAATAGGGCAGATGTTTTTTCTTTTTTTTTTTCTTTCTCCGGACCAGGTTTCTGAAGCATCTCATCCCTTGGTCAAGTAGATATTTTATAAAGTTCCACACCTCTGAACCTAACCTCAGAGGTCTCATTTATCCTAATATCCAGTGGTTAGAGATTCACATTTTAGGTCCAAGGACTGGTGTTTGAAGAAGGCTGCTCCAGTTGTAAAGGTGCCATTGTCCATCAGGCAGATTCAATTTGAGAGGGAGGTCATTTGGCGTGCCCAAAAACACGTGTATGTCATGCCACACAGTGTAAAGATAATCCTCACCTCTCTGGGAATGTACTCCAATGTGTTCAAGCGTTTTTAGCTGTGGCTTGCTTGGCAACTACTTTGAGGGACACTTTGAAAGGATTTGGAAGCAGCTCCCAATAGTACAAGAGATCTTACTAACTTGAAATCTAGATGCGGGATGTAAAGTTTGATTCTATGGAGAGTTCTAAGTTTAGATTGTGCCCATTTGCTTGTTTTGTGTGATTGAAGGTGTTTTTTAGCCCAAGAAGCTTGGTACACTCTCAGTGATTCCAGATTATTACCTTAATTGAATTGAATCATGTTTGCCTTGGAAAGCTGACCAGGGACAGCAGGACGAGTTGTTTCTTCCGAGTGCTAAGCTTTAGATCGAGTGACATCCAAACTGGTAAGTCCTGAAGCAATTTGGCCAAGAATTTAACATTCTTAAGGAAGAAGATTTTCAGATGGAGCTGGGTGTCATCTGTACGAAAGTGATATGAGAAGTTCGAGTCCCCATGTAAAGGATCACCATGGTAGGAGAGAGAAAAGAATCATAGTAACCCCTTGTTGATCGTCGCAGAGTTGGAGAGCACCGTTTAGCTCCACTCTGTATTTGACGTGTTTCAGGAGCGCAACATGGTTTATCACAGCAAAGGCAGCTGATGGGTCCAGGAGGATAGAGGGATACCTTTATCTAATATGTAGGGTAATGAGATGGAATACAGACTCTGTGTCCCTCTTGAAGTAGAGAGTTAGGAGCTATACTTGCAATCCCATGTATCATAAACCATACTATGTTGTCTTAACCCTTCTAAAAATAAACTCCATGCACCTAAGAAAAGAAAGAGCAGCACAGGCAAAAGCACTATATACACTGCTACAGCGTCACCCGATATATAGTCCTTCTGTGTAGAGCACACCTATTTTAAAGTCTGTCTGTTGCTACATAGTTCTAGCGATTGGTGCAGTGTCTGTGCAGCAATGCTAAACAGCATTTAAGGGCTTTTGTTTCTTGTAAAGGAAAGTTTCAGACACTAAAAGCTGCATGTGGCAACTGGTGAGGTAGATGTCCCAGCCCGCTGAGAAATAGACTAAGGTTGAGAAGCGTAGAGGTGAGGGAATTGAGGATCCAATCACCACATTTTTTAAACCAGGCTGCAGGTGGTTTTCCAGCCTGAAAACAGTATTATTGCTGCACTATAGTTCGAAAAGGTAGAAACTCTGCAAATAATTCTCAGGGTGCAAACAATTTACAGATTTGCTGGCCCCAAGAAAGGAGGTTGCCTCTGCCTGATATCGGTCTCCTGTGTATCTACCTCTCCTTGTGTTGTGTAATTCCTACTAATCCGTAGCATCTGCACGTTTGTTGGACAACATAAACTAGGGGCTTCGTGCCTAGACTGATTCCGGACAACCCTGCTGGATTTGTTGGCCTAGAGACCAGCTAGCTCACAGTGCCACCGTAAGCCCCCCTAACCTTATCAGGGAGCGCATGGTTTCTGGCAACCACTGAACATGACAACCCTGAGCCCTCAGGGATCGTGGAAACAGTACAGAATCTTTCGCACAGTCACTCTGGTTTACTTATTCTCAGAGAGGTATACAGAGAAAACACAGTGGGACGTTTTCAATATATTTATTGAATCAATGTTATTCTTGTATAAAATACATGTGCTGCAATGATTAATAGACCGAAGCAGATAAAAGTGATTGCAAGCACCAAAAGCGTAAATAGAAGATTAAAGGCCTTATGTATCAACACATTTCCTCATAGACACAGAATGGGCAAAACCCTTTGATACATCTGGCCCATAGTTCTACCATGGTGCTAAAACAATGTATATATGCAGGTGTGTGTAGGTGTGGAGCCAAGAATCCCTCCAAGGGACGATCCAACCCCATTACCTAGTGGGAGAGAATGAAGGACCCTGTCTTGGTCATGAACTGGACACCCCTCACAAGATGTCAGACCGCCGCGTGATGAAGTCTAAGCATGCAAGGACCCTCGGTGTCAGTTGAGGTGCCTCCTATCCTAATCTATCGGGATGCTCATCTTTTATAATAGAAAGCAGCGTTGCAATATGCGTATAGATTTGTGATTTTATGGATATGTAGATAGCCCTGTTGCCCCATGGATGAATATAGAGGTGACATTTGTGCATAGTGCGAGAAGAGACCTTGTACAGGATGTTCAGAGCATTGTGATAATGTGCGAAGCTAGATGTGTAAACAAGTTTAGTTTCAGGGAAACTAATCCAACATTGTCGTGCACTCAAATACGTGCAAAAGGTCACTGCTGAAAAATAGGACAATGTAAGATATAAGCTGCTACGCTACATGGGCCTAACTCGGGAATATAACACTTGGGTGAAGTATTTGGTTTGATTCTGGTAATGTCAGAGGGTAAACATGATGTCTGGATCCAATCCAGCTGACTGATCTCTCTCCTTTGTGTTAATCAGTTTTCTTATTTAGGCTGTGCATGGATGAGGGCTTCAAGAGCATTGAGTAGTTTTGCAACCAGACCCAGAGGGTGACTTTCCTCAAACTCTGTGGCTGCAACTGTTGTAGGGGCAGTCCATCTCAGATGTTTGGACTAACAACCAGGTTGTCGGGTGCATCTGGGACCCGACCTTTCCTAGGCCAAGGTCAAGCTGGCTTGTTAATGGTAGAGTCTGAAAGTCCAGGTGAAAATCATAAGCGTACTGGCGAAGATTAAGTGCCCCTACAGGAACTGCAGCTAACTTGTATGGGCATCCTTTACAACCTTCCCTGCTTATTACTAATTCTTGTGCCTGAGGGCAATGAGTCCTAATTCTATTCTACCAATATGAGCAGAAATCTGAATAAATAACATGGTCTGTAAGTAGGAGTTTGACTGTTACAGGAGCCTCGTCTGTGCATGTCCCATACTGCCACAACAAGCCAAGTAGTATTTTGTCTTTAGCAAATACTATAACTTGTCATGAATTCAAAAGCCAGCCTACCAGCCTTTTCAAATGGGTTTTGAAATTGATCTAATGGAGGTAAACTTTTGGGCCGCTGCATTAATCAGTGGCCCCATAGTAGATGTCCACGGTTAGACTTATTCCTCTACAAAATATTATCATATGGAG
Organism: Calotriton arnoldi; assembly: GCA_963921515.1. Taxonomy (NCBI): domain Eukaryota; kingdom Metazoa; phylum Chordata; class Amphibia; order Caudata; family Salamandridae; genus Calotriton; species Calotriton arnoldi. The sequence goes on from CAWUFW010001550.1 coordinate 2,499,573, forward strand.
GCAATAAAATTGAATCTTGTGCATTGACCTCATCATTTATGTCCTAAAGAGCGCAATAGAATTGCCATTGAACTAATCATTTCTCTCAGCGATTTCGGACCATGGTGAATGCCTTATGATCTTTACATGGGAAAGATTCAGCTACTTAAGAAATTGGTTTGATTAACAGGATCTTCCTACTCCCTTTCTGGCAGGACTCACTGACTGGTAGTCTCTTTAGACCAGATGCAGAAACTCTCTGCTTTTGGGGTGTTACATCATGGTTTCTCAATGGTTTTCTTGGCAAATCAGCAGGTAGAGCTGCAGGTGTTGTGGTTTAGATTTGTAGCTGACCGCAGCCATTAGAACAACCTTCACACAAGGCCAAAAGTCTTCAAATATTTTACATCCATGGTCATCCTAAAATAGCTTCTTCCAATTCTTTCCACGGCCTCAGCTACTGGAACTGAACAGTCATAGACTCCGGGTACAGGTTCATTGCCTGTAATACTAACTTCTCTTAGCCACAGAAAGTGATGCAAGTCTATGGGAGTCTTTGGACTGTTCTACCTCTTTGACCAATCAGGTTTTATTTGTATACAATTCCTCCACATTCAGTACCACTGAGATACTGGGATTTCTCAGTTGGCTATCTGCACTAGGAACGAACAAGATTTTCCTTCCCTACTTGCAAAGTGGCACCTTACTGATATGTGCCACAACATGCTTCCTTTTTATACTAATGGGACATGGCATAGCTGTTGGACTGAGCACCTTTCTTTGGAAAGGGGAAAGACTGGTAGCCCCGGTCTGTAGTGGCACAGTGAACTACAAAAGGAAGATTAAAATGACCCAGAATTAATTACCACTGCATCAGATTAATTCTAACATCCCATCCATAATGTCTTTGTTCTTTCTTTTTCCAAGTTGGAGAGAGAACAGTGAGAGGATGGTCGTAGAGGATTCTCTCCTTCTCGATGATTCTTCGGAGTGCCTTTTCTCCTATGGCTGATAAAAAATTCAGCCATGACCGCTAACTCCTAGAGATGCGAACATCTCAGTTTTCTCCATCCAAGTCCCTTGATGGAGCTGGGATTTTATGCATTGACAATGCAATTGTGCATCAGTATCATGCGGCATCCAACTTTGCTATTGTCATATGTGATGGAAATGTTGGCCTAACAATGAACGTGGCACTATTCAAGTAGTCCTGCATCTTCTTTATTGCTTCTTTCAGAACAAGAAGCTAATGTGAACTCTGTAGCTTCTCTGGTGAGTTTTTGTTGGTGTTGGCCACTGACCTGTCCTCTTGGCGATCTAAATGTAGCAAGATGGTCTGTTTGAGTTTCTACAATGGCTCGGGGGTGGTGTGGTGGGGCTGCAATAGACAGTATGTTGGTCAAGTGCCTCAAAACGTGTTCAGTTGTGGGTCCCCCTGGGTCAGAAGGATTCTTAGATCCTGTGCGTCTCTTTTCCTTTCTTAGGGGATACTCTTGTGTCAGGTCAGTCAGAGGACTGTTCATCTTATTAGAATTTGAGTTGAGCCACTGGTGATTGTTGTATAGCCTTAAGAAGCTATAGAGCACTTTCATAGTGATTGGCCATGACCAGATGCTGAAGGCCTTTCCTCTGGTGGCTCTATTTCTAAGCCTCAATCTGAGGCAATGTGAATGGCCTGCTTGATAGTAGAACAACATTGCCAGCACCAGTTAATTAATGTTGACACCTTGTGGTTCTGCTCCTGCAGGTGCTTAAGAACTTTCAATAGCTGTTGCTTATGACCCTCCAGACTTAGCCATCCTTATAACAAGACCATCTACTATGTGCCTTTGGATTGTCACTGGGGCAACTTGGAAAACTTGTGCATCTGTCTGAACTCATAGGGTAAACAATCTGTTGCATCCATATAAATATATATAACTGCACAGGCAGCTGAGCGTCATCTGCTCTTCGTCCTCTTTGGCCATGAGCACTTCTCAGGCATCATTTATTCAAGGCATTGTGTACAATTCCAGGATCATCCTTTTAAAGTCCTGTTATCCATGCACAATTTTACGTGTTCCCCACATGTCCCCCATAACTGCATGTTCAAGGCCTCTGAACCTTTCCTTGGCCACTCCCTTATCCTCTCATGGAAGGAAATATGTTGGCCTGCAGAGCCAGCTCGAACTATGGCTTCCTCAGGCAAATTCTGGCCTCAGGTTGAACTAAAGCACTTCCTGAGGAGAGGTTGTCATCTAACAATGTGACTGGCAGCTGTGTGCGTGCAGGCAGGGGAATGGGATGCTTTGTAACTGATATGGAGCTAGTGACCGGGTCGCCCGGGGAACCTGGATCCTGTCCACCAAGTAGCCTACTGATAAGGTGTCACTTCTGTGGAATTCACAAGACCTGCTTTCCTGCACGTGACTTCAATGTCAAATACTCACTGCTGGTACTGTGATAGGTTTTCTGATGGGTAGGGTGACACCAGCTCAAAGGCACTTGACTTCTCCCTAGAGATTTTTGCATGCATGAAGATCCATTTCCAGGCTATGGACTGTCAGACAATGCCATATGCTGCCATAGGTTGGTGAATGCACTGAACATTGCTGATTTAGAATATGTGGTGCATATTGATCTCTCCTCACGGAAGTAAATGGACAAACTAGGGCTAGTGGGATCAGTTCCTGGATGACTTCTGCAATCTCTCTTAGCAACTTGTTGCAGAAATTCAAGTACCCAAGAATAGGCAGGATACCTATATTACACCGTAGAGTGTTCTGGAGGCAAGTTAATACTATTTCTGATGAATACTTATGACTGCAGATTCCTCACCTTCTCAATCTCCCCATGTGTCAGATTGGGCCCGAAAATTCAAAATACAGTGCTCCTGCACTCTGGTAGGTGGCATCATGCGTCTCCACGCTGACTTCGTCCCACTCCTTGAGTGAAGACTGGAGCTGCATATAAATACCACCCATGCACTGACATTAGTTCCTTTTTGCTCATTCAAACATGGATCTGGAGATCTGCTCTTTCGTCATACCTTGAAGAGATTTTTTTTCTCTCAACATTCTACTAGTGTGCAATGAAACATGTCACCACCTATGACTTCAGGGTTTGTACCTTGTAGGGTAAGGTTGCAACCAGATGTCTCTGATAGATCCCCACGAGGTGTGAGTCTGGTGTTTGGGTTTGCTGCACAACTCTAAAGCCTTCCCTGACTGTGCCCAGATGTACCTGAAAACCATCTGAAAATGCAAGGCAGAGATGTACGTGGCAAAGCACCATAAGATTGCATGCAGGTCCAGCTCCTGTGTCAAAGTCAAGGGTGCAAAGTAGTTCCTGTGACAGGTCTTCATTGCTGTCGAAGTCTTCCAGTAAGTCAAGAAGCTGGACATCTAAGCGGTACTTGGCCCCTTCCTGCCTCTCTCAATCTCCTGAGAAGGTGTGGAGCGGGGTGGGGGGCACTGTGCTTCTAGGTTTCACTCCCATTCTACTGAGGAGACCAAATGCCATTACTGCACCTCGTTTCTGGTTTGGACTGCGACCAGAGTCAGTCATATAGAGAGGATAATGGGGGTGCTGGGAGTTAAGTTTGCCGCAGCATATGATGAGGAAATTTGTTATGTGAACATACAAGATGCCAGTGGACTGGATACCTCACCCAATACTGGGTTGGATTCCCTCTATCGGTTCAGCTTCTGAAGAAAGTGCATCCTTTGCCATGGTCATCAAGAGAACTGCTGATGTTTTTGAATTTCGCTGCCTCACTATGGAGGTAAAAATTAATGTCCTCAGTGAGGTCTTTCTGCCTGTCCAGGCACCATCCAAACCTCTTCTGTCCTTGAATGAGACCCTCACTGACGCACTTTTGGACACTCGGGCTAATCTATGTTCTGGGCATCTGGTCAATTGCGAAGTAGCACGTCGCCATTGACCTGCTCCAGGCTACACAGGTTTTATTAACTCAACATCCAGCACCTGAGAGTTTGGTAGTGCATGTCTTTAGCAGCAGAACGAGCTCCAATGCCTTTTTGATGACTACCCCACACAAAGTCCAAATGTATGGATTTGTTTGGTAAGAGAATGTTTTTGCTGGCGAGCCTTACGTTGAGGTGAGTCTCTACCTGCTGCCTCCTGGGATGCAACAGGTAGGCGCTCTGGGACATGGCTTATCAGCAGCGCCAGGCTCTGCTGGCCGAACAACAGGTCCCAGCAGAGACAGTCCAAGCCATCAGGGGCAGTGTACATCTCAGTCCCCTGCCCCTCCAACAACCGCCTAAAAGCCTCACTAGTGTGCCCATTTGGCACACAACCACCCTGTAGAAGACACAATGTGTCCCTTCCACCAGGGGTGGCAGAGCTTCAGACCTGACAAATGCACCATTCTGTAACCTCTTCATAAGGTCAGTTTTCTGAGAACCGTCTGTCCGGTTTGCGTCAAGAGGTGCAGGCACTTTTGACCAAGAGAGCCATAGAGAGGGTAATCACCTTGGAAGGGGGGACTTTCCTTTTGCCAAAGAAGGACGTAGACCTTAGTCCTGTTTTGGATCTTAGCCCTCACAGCGCCTTCCTGCGAAAGCACAAATTCAAGATGCTCAAGCTGGCTCAAGTTCCACCTGCCATGGATCTAGGAGCCTGTATGGTGGTGATGGACCTGCTGGATGCCTATTTTCATTTGCCTGACCTGCAGGCCCACAGATACTACTTGCAGTTCAAGACGTGCCGTGAGGATTTTCAGTTTACCATGTTCCCTTTCTTCCTCACCAGTACCCCTCAGTGTTCACAAAGATGATTGTGGTCACTGCCCATCTTCATTGGTCGGCATACCAGTCTTCTACATTGATGACTGGGTTTTGAAGGTGGGCTCACCATAGTCAGTCACAGTCCACCTCCAAATGATGGTGAACCTCCCTACATTGCTGGGTTCTCAATCATCCTGCTGAAGTCACATCTGACTCCTTCACAGTCTTCATATCCAGGATGGCTCAGATGAAAGGGAGTTTTTTGGGCCTTCCTTCTAAATCAACAAGTAAAGAGCATTTGGTCTGTGATCTGAATGCTTCAGCCTCTGTCCTGGGTTTAGGGGGATGGCTCTGAGGCTTCTTGGTCTACTGGCCTCCTGCAGCCTGCTCTCCGATCATTCCTGATGGTACATGCAAGCTCAGCAGTCGGATCTCAGTGGACCCAGCACCAGTGGCACCTGTCGGATTCCATCCAGGTTTAAAAAGTGATTGCAAAAGATCTACAATTGTGGGTGCACGACTGATATTGGAACAGCGGCAGACCTCGCTCCCTCCCCCACCCAGAGATGGCAGTGGTAATAGTTGTACTACTACTGGGTTGTGAAGGTCATCTGGGAGAGGTGGAAATTGGAGCACCCGCCTCTACATCGATTTGCTGGAGTTAAGGGCGATTCACCTGGTCTTGAAGACTTTTCTGCCAACCACCAAAGGGAGACTGGTGCAGGTTCTCAAGGGCAACAAGCAGGGTGGGGTGAGCTTCTCTGGGTCGTTTTGGCAGGAGGCTCTGTACCTCTGGAACTACTAGGTCATCAGGGCATCCCCTGGTCGTGAACCACCTGGCGAGGTCTCTGAACACCAGGGCAGACTAATTCAGCTGGGGATGCGTAATGGATAATGAATGGCAGCTACAGACTGAGATGGCGCAGGGTGTCTTCCAGCATTGTGGAGCAAAAACCCTGGCTTGATCTCTTCACCACTACCAAGAATGCACAGTATCCACACTTTTGCATGTTGCAGTTCCCATGATGGCTCTCTCTGAGGTAAATTCCACCTAGAGTGGAGTGGCGGACTTGTATGCCTTGCTGCCACCACTTCTCCTACCCTGGATTTTGAAAATCAGGAACTCATCTTAGTGGCTAGTATTGGGCCAGGAGAGTGTGGTGCATGGAACTTTTGTTCTTTGCCATCTGTGCTCCTATCAGGCTGCCTCTTCGGGCGAACCTTCTGTTGCAGTAGAAGGGACATGGTCTTGCACCCAGGTCTGCACAACCTGCCCCTCCATGAGTGTCAATTGAGTTGACAGTTCATCTCCTTTGATCATTATTCCGAAGTCAATTATGTGATCTTGACTGCCAGGTGCCCTTCCACAAAATCAGTGTACGCCAGGCACTGGGTACATTTGTGGCTTGATGTGGCACCCGCCAGACATTCCCTCTGCAAGCCAAACTGTCAGTTGTCTTGTCAGTTTTATATTTGACCAAGCAAGGACTTTCAGTGGGCACTGTTAAAGGTTGTTGTCTCTTTCTGCAATTTTATGTTTGCCAGACCAACCGCCCTTGTTCAAATCACATGTTGTGATAAGATTTTTTAAAGGCTTGCAACATATGTTTCAGTCAAAATCCTTAGTGATGAGACAGTCTGACTTAAATTTGGTCCGGAGGTTCCTAATGTGTACCCTTTTTGAGCAAATGCACAGTTGCCCATTACGTCTCTTGACCTCAAACGGTCTTTCTGGTGTTGAGAACCCAACCTGTGTTACAGCGGAAGGCAGTGATGCTTTTCATATCAGACAAGCTATCCCCCTACTGACATTTTTTGCTGTGCATCATCCCGAGGAAGAGAGCCACCATCGCTTGGGCCCCCAAAAGAGCATGGAACTTTCACATCAATCCTACTAAGTACTATTGGATGGATGATCAGCTCTTTGTGAGGTTCTGTGGATTAAAGAAAGGCAAGGTGGTGTGGAAGTGGACCATATCATGAAGGATCATCCTCTGTATTGAGGTCTGCTACGCATTGGCTGAGAAACAACCTCAAGAAGGCCTAAGGGCTCATTCTCCTGCATTGGCTTGTGAAGTGCCTGTCCTGGATACCTGTCGGGCTGGTTCATGAGCATTAGTACACACGTTGACAAAGCACTGTTACATCAACAGGCGGGTCTGTTTGGGATGAGCATTTTACTCTTTCAGTCCTGAAGGACTTTTTTTTTATCTGAGCCATTCCACAGATCCACCGCCTTGGGACATACTGCTTTGGTATCTATTGATTCACAAGGTGAGGAATCTGCAGTTAGAAGTATCCATCAGAAGAAAAAGTTACTTACCTTCAGTAACTCTCTCTGGTGGATGCTCCTTCTAACTGCAGGTTCCTCACCATTCTCCCACCTTTCTGTTTGGGGATGGTCTACTTTTCCATCTAAAAAGGTCCCAATTTAGGAGTTTGCAGACTGGTCCCTCCAATTTGCAGACAAGCCTTCGAAAGAAACTGACATTTGCTTGCATGTGTGGTACTTGTAGGTGGCTCCATTTGTCACGTGGAATGGCCTAAAGTATGAGAGGAACCTCATGATGCCAACTACCGTCTGCAGGAGCGCTGGTTTTGGAGCTTCTGGATCCAGGGGATATTCACAAGGCAAGGAACCTGTGGTTAGAGTATCCACAAAGAGTGTTACTGAAGGTAAGTAACTTATTCATTTTTTTTGCGGGGTTGTTAAAGTGGCTCTTACATGGTGATATGGAAACAGTTAACCTAGGGGCAATGCGCAGATGTTTCTATTGATATTAATTAAATTTATAAAGAGCAACTGCTGCCTAGAAAGAGGTCATGCTGCTAATAACTGATGCAATAGACTGACAATGGGAGGAGAAATTGAGGGTGTAAAGCCAAGTTTTAAGAGTCTCTCCTAAAAGCCAGTATTCCTTAATGGATTGAAGACGGGGGGGAAGAGAGTGTTCTAAAGCTGGGAAGCTTGCACAGAAATGGCTTGACCGCATCCTCGTACCTTTATGAACTTAGGAATGATGAGCATTTTAGCTTTGACATAGCACAGAAAGCACTTGGGGGAAGTACCATTCACATTTTACCTGTAGAAAACTAGGCCCAACCAGATGAATAGCTCTGTGAAGAGTGATTTAAACATAACCGTCCTGTCCAGAGGTAGCCAGTCCATGGCGTCGGATGCAAAGGTCAGGAACCGCTTTGTTGCAGTGTAATGAAATACGGCCCATTGTTGACAGCAGCATAAGAGAGCTAATTGCTGCCAACACAATGTACTGTAACAATCACACCATAGAAATGTAGAGCAAAGGATATAACCATTTGCCTCTTTATTCCCTGTACCTAAGGGAAGAAATGTTAGAGTAAGCAAATGCATAAATGTACACTGGCATAGCAAGCCCAATCATGGGATGCTCTCCTACCGTAAAGTCTAGGTTTTCTGGGGCTGTTGGAGCAGGAGACTGCCCTGAGAGCTGAGCAAGGGTTTAGAGCTGGATACCTCAACAGTGGCAAGAATCTGATAGGAAGGGCTACAGAGTAGTTGCTGGTGATGGGCAGACATCCCTGGCCCCAGACTAGTACAATATTAATATGTGGTTTCGGGACCAAAGAAGACAGAACTGGCGGCTGTGGCTAAATGTTAGAAAGATGAAATTCAGACGCAATCCAAAAGCAAAGGTAATGTGGTAAAGATGGAAAAAGTATTCAACCTTCTAAATAATGCCTGGGGTCAATTGGTTTAGCAGTCTCTGGGGTGGCTAGCACTCCGAGGGAGAGTGGCCTTCCTGCTTTACCTACCCCATCCCATGTTTAGTAGCTGATGGATTCCCACTGGCCTCTGGTCCCTCCTTGTCAGAGCGGGTTTGGGGATCCCACAGCATGCAGGGGTTACTAGGCCTCAGCAGTAGGTGCTTCCACTGATGTCTCCGGACGAGGCCTTGTTATGTGCTGGATTGAGGCCCTAACATAGGTGCGCCGTTTCAGAGGCACAAATCCTTCGTGCCACAGAGGCAGGCAGGACCTTTCACCTACATTGGCCCTCCCTTCACAAATAACGAGCAACAGAGTCTGTCCCTTATCTGACGTGTGCTCTGGGTGCAGAAGACGGTCCATCCTAAATACGTCATATCCATGTCCAACAGTGACTAACCTATGTCACAACGAGTTCTTAGAAACAGACCCTTAAGCTCTTGGGATTTTCCCTAGCACAGGATTATTGATTTCTCCAAGAACTCATTAAATATGCATGAACCACTATTTCCTAAGGGTTCATTCCTGACGTCTTCCTCTGACCGACTGTACGTCAATACTAACATTCCAAGGCATCTATCCGGTATAAATATACCTCCCTTTGCCCAAGCAAACTAGAGGGGACCGAGACTTTCCATGCCGACACTCTGACGTGAGACGCTGCAACCTGCATCATGCCACAGCTCCAGCTGGCAGAGGTTCATCCACCCATCCTTGGGTGTCCAGCTCAACATCAGGATGAAGTCCCACTGAGGTAATGGGGTTAGACTAAATCCTAGGGGGATTCTTGGCTCTCTAAGACCTACACACATGCTAGGTACACTTAGGTACATCTAGTTAGGCATCATAGGGGTATAGGCTTTATCTTAATGCATTCTGCATTTCATGTATGTGTTCATTACTGTTGCACAATGGTAAAACTGTACCATGCATTTTTATTTAACTGCACTGCTGGCCATATTTCTCTGCTACTGTCCAACAGTTGTCGCAGCACATATAACCAGTACTAGAACAACAACTGTGCAATAAATTTTATTGTAAACACACCCGACTGTTTCTTCTATGTACTTTCTGAGATGAGTGACTGAATGAAAAATAGTATATTGTTTCCACGATCCTGAGGGATCAGGGTTTTATGTTATGTGGTTGCCAGAAGCTATTCCCTTCTTGTCTTCAAGAAGTTTCTAGTGGCCTCTGAGCTAGCTGGTACATAGTAATTAAGTTGAATATACGCGATAGGGGCATACCGACCTCAGTCCTATGCCAAGCCTATAGAGTATGTTATTCCAATGCGCAGAACCTATTAGGGAAATAGGAACTACACTACAGCCTATTGTGGACACCCCTTATAATTTGACCCTCAGATTTGCTATTGGGTTAGAGAATGGGTGTACTCGAACGTTTTCCTAGGGGCCACAAAGTTTGGTCTGTGATGTGACAGAGGGCTGCACTGATGCCAGCAGGGAAGCTAAGCATGTACATCTAGTGGCTGAATTGCACAATGTGAAACCAGAAAACCTGGGATTAAATCCAACTTCCCCACTTTACCAAATTGTGTGATCCTAAGCAATTGTTTTATTTCACTTTCCCTCCTTTTTCTTTATTATCACATAAAAGAGGACCTCAAATACATAACTTCAGGATGTGCATTGAACAAAACCTTCTCATGACTTTGATTTAATAAACTATAATGTTGTTCATGTATAATAGGAACCCAGGCCACCCTAAGAGTGCACATAACAACTGACTTGCCTCTTAGTTCACTATTGACAATGTTGTCGGTGTGTGGGGAAGAATTAATGTTTCTATATTCATGTTTGAAAACTATCACAAAAAAAAAAACTTCTTAATGCACTGATAAAATCTGATGTGAAATGATTCTGCATGTTAATGAAATACACTTTTTGAATTTTGAAGAGACCTTATCATGTTTTTACACTTTTGCTGCAAGATCGCTTTGAAAATGAAGGTGTTCCTAAGGATAAGTGGTGCAGGACAACCTAGTTACTTCCATTCTTTAACTTCAATTAACCTTTAAATAAAGACTTGCCGGTTTATTTAATATTTTTTCAGTGTTCATGCTGAGTCAAGGGAACAGCTGCCCAGTGCTGCTGTTGATCAAGGGGCTGCATGTAAAGGTCAGGAGGGCCGCACTTTGAGTATCACTGGGTTAGAGACTCGCATCTCAACAATCCACATAATCTCACTCAGTAAAAGAATGTCCAGTCAGTATTTTGACTGTATTAAAGGACAAAGGGCTTTATCACACCAGTCTATCAATACAGTACAGACTATGGAAAGAGATAAAGGTCTACTAAGGTGATACTACATTTAGGACAATGGTAAACTACTAAGTAGGGAAAACTGGACAGGTGCAGGCTCATAGTATGAAGAGTGAACATCCTTCAGGTACGAATGGCTGTTACAGCAAGGCTGCCATCAAGCGAATGAGCAGTCACAATTCACTGTGATTAAGGCTCAAAGCCAGCCCCCTCCCCCCAAAAAGCTGTCACAGCCCCCCTCGTATCTTGAGACCAGTTCAAAAGAGTTTGTAGGGAGACAGAGTTTGTCTGAGGATCCCACACTTTGGGGTCCCAGTTTAAACAGTGCCTGCCCTGGATGGCAGTTCATTGTATCCTTTTTGACAAGCTTCTGGACCACAGTTCAGTTCACGACCATGGGATGTGATTCCACTTCTCAGTGCAGCAGAGCTCAGGTGGGGATAAGGAGAAGTTTGTGGGAGCAGAGGGAGACCTGCTTCAGTCTCACTAGGGTTAGTTCCTGCAATGTTGCACCATGCTGGTCACTTCTCTAATCGCTACCATGCTAGGGAAGAGAAATTTCTTGAAGTCCTGTGAGGGTAACTGGAGGGGGGGCAGCAAGCACTGCACTGGCTTCACAACCATGCTGCCCAATGCCCGTCACATTGTTTGTGCAAGTTGGCAATGTCTTAATTGGGACAGTCCAAACTTTGGGACCGCTCCTTCAGGCAGTTGGGCTTCTTCCTCGAGGGATACCTCCAGCACACCTCTCAAGAGGCCAGGCAGACTCGCAACGTCTCAGATTTGTACTTGCATACTTCTTCAGGTGATAGAAGGCTGGTTGTCAAAGCACCAGCATTGGATCTCGGTAGTTTCCCCAGCCCCCTGCAAGGGATAGCCTACACCGGTGAATGAGAAGTCATGAAACACTGCTACTGGTTTAATGAGTTCCTTCACTTTGTGAATACCTCTTCTTCCAGAGCAGACAAACCTTTTTTTCTCCATGAGTTGCAAGGCAGATGGAGGTGATAAGAGAAAACCCACAAAAAGAGGACAAAGAGGAGAGAGAAGCCCTCACATTAAACATCATCAGCCTTTTGAGAACAGCACCCCTGGAAATAACTAAAGGCAGGGCACAACAAAAGGTCGCTTCTCAACATCTTAGGTGAACACGAGCACCACTCTCCCACAATTCAGTGTTTATTACCATGCACAAGCTTCAGGAATGCTGGCAATACACAATGCTAATCTGACAGGCTACCTCTAACCTTTGATGGAGTGAGGTTTTCAAAATACATCCTCATGAAATTAAGTAACCCCATAATAATGTATTGACTGCATGAACTAACCAACTCTGAATGCACACATTTACACGAGGGGCAAACGCATTTTACATAATATACTAAACCATGTTGGCATGAGTACGTATTAACTGTTTGCGCTTTGAAAACCGTACTAGTGCATGTTTATGCTATGTTGTACAATGCACATTTTGCATGTTCTGCACAAATAACGAAAAAGTTGCTTTAAATTAATAGCTTTCGCTAGGATTTATTTAAGCCAGAAAACTCAAAGATGAGTAGAGACTTGCATATAACTTTGGGCAGGGGTGCATAGCTGTGAAACCAGTACTCTCTAGCAAGCAGAGGGAAATGAGAAAGGTCTTTGTCTCTGAACTGCTTTTGATGCAGGTTGGGATTAAGCCAGAATGTACCGCAGCGCATGGTAGATTGATGGAAAATGGTGATCTCTGGGTTTTCTAAGCTGAAGCAAATGCAGTTGTCCCAGAAAAGACCAAGGGGAGGTTTAATTCTCCTAAGGCACCCTCGAGGCGTTTGGATCTGCAGCGCGAGGTAGGACCATCCCTCTCAATTCTTATGAATGGAGAGTTCCTTATTGCTGGCATTAAATACCTCCTCCTTCCCAGTGTGACAGCCAGGCCACCGGGAAGGCATTTCCTAATTTCCACTCAACGTCTGTGGCTACCTAAGAGACCATGTTCTCCACTGGGCCACCCAACATTCAAAGCTCATCACGGCAAACAACTCTGACTCCTTTATCAGTCTGAGCTTCTTTACGGAGGCCTATCCTGGATCAGGAACACTTTCAAAATAGGTCCTAGAGGAATTTCTTCTGTCTTGACAGGGTTAGTTTTGCAGGTGACTGTGTCCCACACTGTCAAAATGGTAAGTGCATTAGGGCCACAAGCAGCCCTCTGACGTGTGAACTGACATCCAGGGTTCTGCGGCCCTCATCTGCACAGATGGCAGTTCCCAGGACTAGATAGGGAAAACTAGATGATAATAACTAGTGCGTAATTTGTATAAAAACATTTAAAAAGCCAGGGCCCAAGATATTACTCAGTAGTCCACTGCAGCTTGCACAATTCACTGTCCCTACCAGTGCTGCCAAATGCTAGTAGAAACACTTCCTAACAGTTCTTTAAAAGGAAAAAAATAAGTGCAGGTACTCATCCAATGGCATTGTGGACCAGGGGTGGAGTTTAGGGCAGTGCAATGGGCAGGGCAATGGGTGGGGCTAGGATCTAGACCTTTAATAAAGTCAAGGATTCCTCAGAGTGCAACTGTTCATGATGGTGCAGAGGCCTTTTTGTTAACTGTATTCTGCTTGTTTGTGCTGCCCAGCATTGCAGTAGTTTTAAAGATGGGCTGACAGTGAAGAGCCTGCAGAATGTTATGTAAGACAATTTGACAAATCCTTGACATTATGTCCCTCTCCAACCACTTTCATGGCACTTTACATGGTCTTGAGGGTCAGTCCATCTAACCCGCTGCCCCCAGCCCTAGGGGTATAATGAGGAATGCGAAAAACACTTGAGAGGTGGGTTTTGTGTGAAAGTCTGTGGACAACTGAGCTCTGCACTTGATGGGAGTCTTGTGAACTCCATAGGCTCTCCCCGACTTTTGCTTTGTTAAGGCATGTAATTACCTTCACTGAAGGCGTTCAGCCTATCCTGAAATCAGTGTCAGGAAGGGAACCATTAAAACAGAGTACTCTGCCATTCCTTAATCGTATTCTTTTGTAGAAAGACTTTTTTGTTTCAACCTGATTTAACATGCATTATTGTTCCTTTATTCAACACAGTGCAGTGATGTAGCTCCTCGAAGAATAAAAGACAAAGCATTAGTATAGGATGCAAAACAGGACAGAGAAAGAGATACCCATCTATCGGCTGAATTGCACAGTATGAGTTCCGAAAAAAAGATCAATCCTGGCTTCCCTGCTTGACCAGATTGTGTGCTCCTGTGCAGTTACTTTATTTGACTGTGCCTCATTTTCCCCCATCATTACATTTTATAGCTGATCAAATTGAACACATGGCAACTGACTTGCCTCTCGGTTCTCTGATGGCATCACCATCAGGTTAATGGGGGACATGGATATTCTAAAAGTGACACTAAATGAGGTGATAAAACTAATGTACTAAAGTAAAATGCCTTAGCATGTTAAAAATACACTAAAAAAATAATTATGAAGTCTCGACACTTAAACATATTTCTACATGTGGTTTGTGTACAGTTTACATTCCAGATGTGTCAATGGCTTGCCTTTTAGAGCAAAGTAAGCCCATGGGTCCAAGTACAACTATACCTGTTGCACCAATGATACAGGCACACCCACGTGGCTTGTGTGATGGCTTTCGTTCCTCCTCCTCCTCCTGGGGGTATGAGGGCCCTGCAGTTGCGTGAGGGTGGGAATGGTGATTAATTCCTCATGTGACAGCCGACATAAAAGCTCAGGCAGCCTGAGGACAGACTAGGGCTGAGCAGAGGTGGGCTCAGACATCAAGAGGTTGCATGCATAGCCTGCCCTGTCCCTCGTGCCACCCCAGCTGAACATAGCCATGGTAGGTTGGCCCTGCGGGACAACAATTTGATTGCACACTAGTCTCCACGGTGCTAGTGAGAGCAATGAATCTGCTCTCTGATTGGCTGATTACAGTGCTGACTCTGAAGTCTAAGCCCTAGCTGAGCGAGCCACTCGCAGACCTGTGGTTCTGTTTGCCTTGAGGCAGGGGTACAGTAACATTTCTTGGATTTGGGTACTGACAGAGAAGAAGTTGTTGAGCACAGCAGCACCTGCGCTATTACTGGGCCCCTATGAGTGCTGGTACTCGCTGTACGAAGAGAAGATCTGGGGCCGCAATACACATGGGGTGCATTTTCCTTAATTGCGCTGGAAGCACCTTTAAAAATGGGTACCCGGCGCATTGAAGGAAAATGCGCCACATTATGGAAAATGTGCTTCCCACGGGGCAGCCGCAAACTCGTGCTGCCCTGGGGAGCAGCACATTCAAGTGAAATACAGACCCGCCCGCACTTTTAAAGGGGATTAGTGATCCCCTTGCAGGCGGGTGCAGTCAGCGAATGCACCCTCCTGCAGGGGATGTCTGGGGGGAGGTCCATGGAACCCGCTTTCCCACCTCCAGTGGGCTGCTCTCAGGGGCGCACAAGCGTCTGCGGCCCCTTCTGTAATACCAAAGTGCCCCGGGGCACTTACTGTAATATGGCCCCAAGGGTGCAACGGGCGTTTGCGCCCGCTTTACGCTCCCCCGGGGCACTTTGGTTATACAGAAAGAGCCGCAGACACTTGTGCAATACCAATAGCGCTGGCACACATAAAGCACCAGCGCTATCTTCAAGGGGGCGTGCCCAATGCAAATGGGGGAATTCCTTTGTCTCTGCCCCCGTGCCGTATTACCGACGCAGGTGCAGAGGCAAAGAAACCCTCAGGTGGCGCACAGTCAATGCGCCTCCTGAAAGCAGCCCTCTACAGGGGGTAAAGTGTGTCCCATGGACCCTCCAGACATTGCAGGCGGGTGCAGTCACTGACTGCACCCGCCTGCAAGGGGATCTCTATTCCCCTTTAAAAGTGGAGGCAGGTTGCCGCCTGCACTGTGAAAACACAGAGCAGCTGCAAGCAGCCACTTCGTGTTTTCACATGAATGCGGTGGCCCCGGGACAGCGCGAATTCGCAGCTGCCCTAGGGGCAGCGCATTCATGCTAATAAAATGTATTTCCCTTCATTGCGCTGGGCTCACCTTATAAAAGGTACGCCAGCGCAATGAAGGGAAATGCTCTGTATCTGTAATGCAGCCCCAGGTACACAAGGGGAAAAAATTAAATACATTAAAAAAAAACACTTACCACCTCGTCACGTCTCGAGCCATAAGCCGTCTCTCCTCTGTCGTCCCGCCGGAACCAGGAAGCACACATGCTCCATCCGCAAAGCCAATCACAACGCTGCAATGCAGCGTTGTGATTATTCAGCGTTGTGATTGGTCTGAGGGCTGTGGCTCGGCGCTCAGACGGGGAATGGGTGGCTGGGCATGTTCCCCACCTGGCTGTGTAATGCAGCCTGGTAGGGAACATGCAAAGTGTGCATGCGCACTTTGGAGTGCAGCAACTACTCCTCCTCCTGGATGTCATAACAGAAATAACTTCTGTTATTATCATTTTATTTTTTTACACTGCTCTGCGAGCAGTGAGGCGACGCTCCTCCGCCTTAGCGGATGAGCCACCACTGTGAAAAGCATGTTTGCACATAAATTCTATAAACAGAATGCGTCTTATGAAACAAAGTGCTAATTTTTAACTGAAGCTTACTTGACAGTGCATGTGTTGTCTTTTGAGACACACTGCTCACTCTAACCTCTATTCCCACCCCCTCTGTATACTCCACCCCACCCCTGTACTGTACTTACATATGCCTCCCACTTGTATCTATCTCCTATAAACGACCCCTGTTTACCTCCTGCTTGCCTTATAATGAATGTCTTTTTCCTTCCCATTTTATGATACCTCTGTGAACGATGTATATGTAATCCTTGTAAAGCCTTACATTGTATGACTCCTTCCTTCCCACATTTGTTATACCCCCTATGTATATGTAACTCCATGTAAAGTGCTCTGATACCCTCGGGTCAAGTTCACACTTTATAAAACTAAAAAAAAAATATATATATATATCTATCCAAAGATACTCGTCTGCTACTCCTCCACGGAAGAAACGAGAGTGGACCCAATAGAGTGCAATAAAGTCTTTATTCAGTGCTTCTCCATACCGCCATGACGCGTTTCGGCCGTTACCAGCCTTGATCACATGACTCCATGTAAAGTGCTCTGATACCCTCGGGTCAAGTTCACACTTTATAAAACTAAAAATATATATATATATATATATATATATATATATACTGTGGCTTACCAATAACATAGAGAGGCTTGGAGCCCGCTCATTGCATACCATTAGTTCACTTTCCTTGTCAATCTCGTTTGCCTGCTTCTTATTCGTGTGCCAGCTTGTCAATCTTGTGTTTGTTCCTCCCATGGGCCATTGCGTATTTACAGTGTTTTTGATGGGCTGCCATCTCCGTTTCCTTTACCTCCCTTTCAAACACTATTTCTTCTTTTGTTTAAAGCACTTCATGAGAGTGTTTTTTTGTGCCGTCTCCCTCAAATACTTCTTCCCTGCTCTCCGTATTGCTCTGTTGTCACTTCCTCCGGCCCCCCTCCTTCTTGCACTCATCCATGTGAATCTCCTCATTACTTTCACCCACCCGCGCCCTCTGTGTTGTTTCCCCCAACGCCAATGTTGCTACTGTGTTCCTCCTGCCCTCCCTTGTGTTGCTTTTGCGTTCCCTCCAGCCCGCGTTAATTTCACATTACCTCCCATTTTGCTTCAGTGTCTCCCCACCACTCTCCTCATGTTGCTTTTGCGTTCAACCCTAACCCCTGTGCTGCTTCCATGTTCTCCCACCCTCCCCGTTTTCCTTGTTGCTTCCACGTTCCCTCACCCCACCCCTACCTGGCCACTTAAGTTTTTTTTTTAAATCGCCTTTTATTTTAGTCACTGATCTAACTCTGATCAGAACTGTAAAAGATTAAAAAAAGCACTGTTGGAAAACGAGGAAGTACTTGTGAGGCCTGCACAAATAACCTGACTACATTTGTCCTTCACAGGGAACCAAACACCCCATTGTAGCACTTGACTCTGAGGGTAGTGTTGCAGAGCAGTCTAAGGTTTACTCAAGGGAGGTGGGGTGGGCTAGTAATCACCATTTACCAGTACGCAGAAATAACACTCAATAATTGATTGTCCAGTCTGGTCTGTACTTTGCTTTATAAAAGGAAGAGTACATTTATTAAACACACACACTACTCAATACTATGCACCAATTTACAAATATACATAAGCTGTTTGAATTACTTTGTGAAATTGTATAACATTCCCACCCCTCCCACAGGGGGGGGGGGTCTAGTACCACCACTCCCATGTATGCACATCATCTTGCCCCCAATGCAGTAGGTTGACCATAACCTGGGGGTGAGGGCCTTGCTCACTGGCACCATCCCAGTGGCGACCTACCCCCTTTATCTCGACAAGCATTTAAAATGGGCACACCTGCCCTGGTGACACACAACCCTGACTGAGCATCTCATACTGACCCTACAGTATACCCCTCTACATCTTAGGGGCTAACAGTCTGGGTTGTTCCTCACCTAACGCAGCAGCAAGAATACATGTTTAAGCATCACTTCAAATGACAGTACTTATCATAGCTGATAACTGTTATAATGCATTACAATTAAAGCCCGTAAAAGGCATCACAGTTATAATCACAGGATTAAGCATATACAGCCAGACACCCTAGCAGGACTGTCCAGCAACATAACCCCACTTTGCTTATGACTTCACATTACACATGTGACTTTCAGTCCCTCAATAGAAATAACGTTGGTAGATGCACTTCTTGTGCAATTGCACCTCTTCACCTCCAAGGGATGCCCTCCTCCAGACATCCCCAGCTCAGCCCTCCATACCTTGGTGCAGTCCCTAACGCACCTCCAGCTGTAGAACAAAAGTTCCAGCCCCAGGATGCTGTTGACCACTGGCTGAGCCCTTGAGGGGTTATTTCTATGGAGTCCCCAGAGACTTAGGGAGAGACTTTCCATCTTTGTACTGGGGGAGACTGCGTTGCTCCTGCAGCTCCCCCTGCCCCTTTGCACTCATTTGGCGGTTACCCCGTCCTCCTGGGGTCACCATACGCAGAAAACGGGCATTTTCATGCAGGCCTGTCTAGGCTCTGGAAAGCATTATGGGGCGCTCTTCCCCCACCTCTCGCATTTTAGATGAGCGGCTCTCCCACTGCTCCGGGGAGAGCGGCGCTGAACGCGATGGCGGCCCTGTGCCGCATTTGCCCATCATTGGGGGGCCCGGTCCCACCTGGGCGCCCCGCTCTTCAGGACCTTTCCGGGAGAGCTGATGGCAGCTCGGGGAGCCCACCCCTGGCTGCTCCAGCTGGCTCCCCGCCCAGCCCGCACCCTCGTGTGCGGCGGCGGGAGCCAGCGTGTCACTTCTGGTCTGCCCGCTCCTGCGGGCAGACGCGGAGACGGCTCCTTGGTGGAGGATCTAAAGGGGAGTGTGACGGCACTCCCCCAGCCTTCCTCCTTCCAAGGGGGGAGTCCGGCGGCACTCTCCCCTCCTCTGGGCTTAACTGGGGCCCGGGGTTGAGGGTCCCGGGCACCTTCCAGGAGGTCTTCAGGGGAGGTGCGACGGCGCTCCCCGGCTTCGGCCCGACTCGCATCGGGGGAGTGCATCTGCACTCCCCCCTCCACACTGCCGCCACCGGGGGCCCGGAGTTTGGGATCTCGGGCCCCAGAATTCTTCACGGGGGCGCGACGGCACTCCCCGGCTTCCGCTTCTTCCTTCGGGGGCAAGGGTAGGCTCCTGGGACTCCCAGGGCACCTTCACGGGGAGCGCAACGGCGCTCCCCGACTTAACTTCTTGTGGAGGCAGCCCCCGGGACCTGACCCACCCCGGGGGCCCATTCGAGACTGGTGGCGGAGCCCCATGCGCTTCGTCATCAGTCTTCTCAGAGGTCAAAGGTCGCTTTTGGCCTCTTCTTGCTCCTGGTGGCGCGCTCCAGCCACTGGGAGCACTTCCCTTCGCCCTCCTGGTCTCAAGGGGGGTGAATTCAGCAGGGAGCTGTCTTCACTGGCTCCCTGCGCCAGCCTCTCGCTTGGCTCTCTTCCTGGGCCTCTCTTCTCCTTGTGCAGAGGCCCAGGCTTCGGCTCCCTGGTCCTGGACTCCCCTCCTGGTGCAATTCAGGATCCTGGGACAGTCAGCGGGTTCTTCCTTCCAACTACCCATGGCACCAGGTTCCAGCACCAGTCTTCCTGTGCAAGACCTTTTAACAGAAGTTGGAGGGGGCTGGCAGGAAGGCTCTGCCTGCCCTATCAGGCAGCGACACATCACCTCTCTGCCCCTGCTCCCTCCTTCCTGCCCAGGCCTCTGGGATAGTTCAAAAATGGCGTCGTCCAGTGGTCTCATTCCACATGGTCTCTGAAAAGCCCCTTCCCCCCCTTGCTGCCTTCTCTCCAGAGCAGCTTGGTGCCTGGCACCAGGTGACAGCTGCTGCTAGATGACCTGTAGCTCCACCCATCATCTTTGGAGAGGATACCTTCGCCCTTGGAATGCTTGCAGTGCAGGGCTAGGCCTCTGATGCTTCAGTTTGGGGAGGAAGGTCATTAATCCAGCCTGGCAGGGTCACACCCAGCCAGGCTCTGGTTATGAGCTTATTCAGAGGAATATGACATTTCTGGATGACCCAAAAGCAGTACAGATATGGCTTTGGACTCCGCAGAATACTTCTTCTCACCTAAGTTAGAGTGGACTTTAGTGGTGTCTGGAATTTGTAGGCCCTAGGGAAGTGAAACTATCCCATGTGATCCCCATCCTCATAGGAGAATAATGGAGTGGTCCTTCAGTGAAAACAGTAAAGCACAGACTTTCCCTTACATGTTTCTTCCCATTATATAAAGCCTATTCCATGTCACCACCCAGCTCTGCATAATTCCTGCCACACCATTCTATCTGTACCTGCTCCTGGGCTGCGCACGCCAGGAATCTCCCCTGCCCAGCCCCTACACGTGTGCACACGCATGTACACATGAGTCTGCATGTAACCAGCCCGGTGCCCCTTACTCCAGCTGCAGCGCAGCGACCTACTCTCACCAGGGGGACACCGGTAAAATCCACATGCAGTCTCTTTCATCATGAGTTCACTGTGGGTGAGTCCCAACTTATGAGGCTCTCCCACAGTAAAAGCTCAACAAATAGGTGTTCAAAAAGCGAAAAATCTGGGCGGCTCAGATGGTCAGAACCACCTTCTAACAAGCACCCACATCATTTTGTAGGTACGAGCATGTGTGGCAAGCGGTCCTACAAAACGACGTGGTCAGCTGCTTCAAACGCTTCCATTTATTTTTTTATTTTTTTACATTGGCCATACTGCCCAGCATCGTGGCTGCTGTGCAGCGTGGTTAAAACCTTTGGCAAGGCCAATGGGTCATAAAGGTGAGACCTATTACACTTGCCAGTGCTTGTTATAATGTGGTGTGAAAGTGGTCAGTGGTACAGTGGAGTACCTTGAGTAAAGTGAACAACTGTTGTAGCCGTAGTCAGCGGTGTAACCTAGTCAACTGGACGAATTCTTACGCATTAATAGGTTACACACCTTCAAACACCTCTCCCTTACCTTCATAGCAGTCCACAACTTAGGACCTGCATAACTCAACCATCACAATCACATCCCTAAAAAGCCACCCCAGTTTGGCTGGACATCTCCCCTCTGACATAGCTTGTGTCCAGCACATGAAACTAGGAGACATTGCCCCAAGACGTGAAATGAATTCCTTCTGCCCATCAGTGCTTCCAGCTCCCTCTTTGGATTCAGAAGGAAGCTGAAAACCTGGCATTTCAACTAGGCTGCTCTGAGCACGGTTACCCTCCCGGGTAAATAGTGCGCCATACAAATCCCAATAGCATAACTTCTCCCACCCCCATATTCTCTTTTTCTATGAATTCTGGGGACTGTTACTCTATGATTTAGCTGGTTCTTTGCTAGGTGTTCCGTGTGTCCCCTCAAGTTATTCCTATTCTGTGGTTCTATCGTGAATTGATCTTGTTCTCTGGTGTTCTGTGGGTAGCACACTGACGCTTGATCTGTAAAGGTAGTGGTGTGCTATTTAAAAGTGTAAAATTAAATAAAAACTACTGAAGGGGAAAATGTCGGCAAGGTATGTCTTCAATTACTTGCTGGGTGAAAATGAACCAGATTAAGAAAAATAGTCAGATATTTTTCTTAGCAAAAATGGACCACTGAGTGGCTTCCAAAAATTAGGAACAGCATGATATACCATGCGTGAGGAGTATGGTTAGGTATGCAACTGTTTTAAAACATTTTGTTTTGAAGGTGTGAGAAATATTCATGTAAGCTTTACAAGTGCAGATTACATTAAGGAGTAATAGTTGGCTCCGCTGTTGTTTAATTTTGTTTTTTCTAAACGACAAATTCATTATAAAATGTAGAAGCATAAAAACCAAACAATGCGAGGCATACCGCATACTAACAGTTATACTGGTTTACAGACACAAGAACCGAGGCACCCATGGCTGTCAAAATCGATCAGAAAAAGAAGTACAAAACCATTTTTTCCAGGCAGCATTGTTATTAAAGTTTTTACAAAAAGCCACTATTGACTTCTTCAACGTCAAAAAAAGGTTTTTAAGGCAGGCCAATTCCTTAATCTAGGAAGGCCTACATTTTGACTATCAAGACTCCGAGATCTATCCCCCCCCCCTACCTTCGAGACCTTATTATTGACTGCAAGATATGGGTGTGAAGGAGCTTTGCAAGATGGGGAGTGGCAGGAAGGAGCAAGTAGTAGGGCGGACGATGAAAATGTCTGGATCAAGTCACAAACAGAGACAGGGAATCTGTGACATTGGGCAAGCCCCAGAGGAACCAGCACATGGAGGATACCTCGTGGTTGGAACTGGTCATTGCCTGCGGGATCCCTTTGCCAGTCCCAGCAAAAGAGCTCCAAATATTGCAAGTTTACCTAAGATTCAGAAGTCAGGCATCCAAATGTAACTCTTTTAGACGCCTGACTATTTCCCCATAGCTTTTCTGCCCCAACCCTGCAGAGTGACATTTCACAAACTATTTTGTTTTTTTGGCTTTAACAGCTTAGCCTTATCTTGAACCTTCCCTTCTGATTATCCCAACAATTCAAAGAAGATTTTGCTTTAAGGACTTCTCAGACTAGATAGTAATCGGCTTAGTGCCCTCAAGTCCTCCTCGCGAACATGGACCATTTGTACCCTGAATCGTCAGAGAGTAGATAGATGTGAGTCAACACTTCTGGGAAGCCGGCCTTTGCCACCATGGTGTCCAGACCGTAGCTTAGTGCACACTGGTACTGCTTGGGACACTTGTTATAATGAATATCATGGTGCACAAGCACACGTGTGCCACCAGACCATGAGCAAGGACTTCTAACTGCCACAATAAAATTGCTAATATCCTCCTTCTGAGGAGAGCTGAGCAGTAGTGTTCCTCTACCGTTGTTTCTTGCTATGTACACCAGCATCATCATAGTACGTAGGGCTCCCACAGCATGCTACGCAAAAAGCTCCCCCCCCCTATATTCCAAGTAGAAACCTCCGATCTAGCCACCGACCTCTTTTATGCTCCCACCGTATTCGCACTGCCAAATATGGAGGACGTGCCTTCACCTATCTTGCTCCGCTCCACTGGAATAAACTTCCTCTTTCCATTCGAACATGCCCAATCTTAGTTGAATTCAAGAAAAGCCTGAAAACCTGGCTGTTCTAATTGCCTCTTTCCCTCACCTACCTTCCCCTCAGTGCTGAGATGTCCCTTCGGGGATGAGCTGTGCGCTATACCAAGAATCAAACAATATAACATAACATGCCCTACTTATTGTAGGTGCCTTCTCGACCCTTACAACTTTGAGCAGACACTACTGCTGAGTAACGTCTACATCCTTTGACCTGAAAACACCATATGATAATTACATCATATTGACTTCAAGTAAGAATTTGTGGCAAGGTTAATATTGCAGCAAAATACGTTTAAAAAAATAAATATCTGTTGCCCCTTTATCTGCAGGTGACACTCAGCTTCACTATTGAGAGACACCACTGCAGAGAGCACGTATTAACTGACACAATGTACTCCTTCTGCTCGAGATAATTTTATTGAGAGTATAGCAATTGCATGGCTTACAATTATTCGTAACAATGAGCATGAATCACATGGCTGTCTCCAGCTCCATTACGGTGCGGTCAATGACTTGGTTGAACCTCTAGAAGCTTACATGTTTGCACCTCACATAAACCCAAGGGAAACACGATTACAAAGGTATAGTTTACAGCTATGCAGACTCATAGCACTTTATCTCACAGTTTACCATCTCCTGTGAGCCTTCCACTCTGCGGCACTGAGTAGTTCATCACCTTACTATCTCTGTGATTCTTTCTGTCTCTACACCACTTTCCTCTCACACCACATCCGGCATTCTCGCTAGCGTCTTGTCTGCTCCTGACTTGACTGCAGCACCAAGGGGATTGATGGAACGCTTGAATTAATCTCAGTCAGTGGCAATCACTGGGGGCCACATTCCAGTCCATCGTTTTACACCCACCATGCCGCTCTAGAAAAAGGCCCACATTCTGCAATACAGTACCGACCGTGTTCTTCATTGGAACAGTCCATGCAGAACTGTCCGGTGAGGGCTGCTTCAGAGGGTACCACAAGCAACCCCAGACCAGTTCTGCCCTACTTGAGGATCCTCAGTAAGGGGGTACTTTGGTTCCTGTTGCACAGTGAGCACAAGACCCTGGGCATACCTGTTGCACTTGGGTTCGAAACTGACCCCAAGGGTTTGCCTGTGGTTAAACTTATTGGAGAAAATGTTCCCATCACCTTTTGTGTATTTCATGCTCCTGCCTTGAGCCCCAGTTTACGTGGGCAGTAGCTATATGTTCAACCCATCCTAATTAGCCTGTGTATAATTGGCTAATCTCTCTTTAGCGAGCTAGGCTGCCCCACACATATACATCAAGAATTTTGGGCAACTCCACCCTCCTCCGCCTTCCACTGTTTTTCAGTCTGCATGTTCAATCTTTTCATGTCTCTCCCTCTCCCTTTATTGTCTCCTTTCTTCTTTCTTACTTTCTTCTTGAACCTCTTCATATTCATTTTTTCCACTTGTCTTATTCATTCTCAAGACCCATTTCACCCACCTTCATCAATACAAACACTAGTTTTCTCCTGTCTCTTCTCTTATTCCTCTTAATTTTTATTTTACCCATTCCCACTTGATCCAGTGCGGCTAATATAAATTTCTCCTTAGGACACGAATCCAGGTAAAACATTCATGTAACCAATTATCTATTAAACCTTATGTCGGTGGGGCCCATGATACCGCATATCATACATTCATTCACTGGATTTCACACCAAGGAGAAATGTGTTGCTGGACGAACGGGGATACCTTGTTAAATTTGACAGAATAATACCTCAGACATCATATACATTAACTTTGATCCTGTCAGTTCTAAACATCAAGGTACTCCGCTCTTTGGTCGATGGACCAACTAGTAGAATAAGTTGATGGTGATTAAGACCAGCTCAATCACACTTAAAACCTTTTAACCTTTAAACTTATAAATGAACTAAAGAACCACAGACTCATTTTAAGTTAGAATGTAATTTTATCTAAATTCTCAATTGCATGGGTGAAATTCTTTGTTTATTAATCACTTTTAATATATCAATAACATTTTCATGAAAAGTTTAATAAAGAATAGAAAATTATGCATTACGCATAGGTTTAGGATGCGGATAGGAATAGTTTGCCAAAAAGAAGATAAACCGCAGATCACAGAATAGAACTCCCAAACTGACTGACTGTCCTGCTAACCTCCTCGGACGGACCTCCCGTGCAGAATTCCCGCAACGATCTCGTTCCTTCCCAGTCAAGTTCGAGGTCCACAAATGACAAAGTCTTTTCGTAGTATTTAGATGGAAAAAATGGAAAATAAAAAGGTGGTATGGCAGGAGAACACCGACAGCAGCAGTAGCATCAATAGCAGCGACCACAGCAGCAGCAGCATCAGTATCAGCATTCCACCCCACCTAAGAGTAGACCCTCTTATACCCTACTTTCTAGCTTACTTCACAAAAAGTTGCAATCCTTAGGGGCAAGAATCACGCTAATTGGTCCATTTGAGGGGTGGTGATGGTCACCTCATCGCCCTCCTTGTTCAAACTGGTTTTGGGGACATTTAAACATACAATAAGTCTTATGACTTCGGGGTTAAAAGCAGTCCAACTTGTCCATTCATTTTGTTGAGATCTTGATGGCCACAATTTAGTTAGTCCATTGTTGCTCAGTACTTTCTCTTCCATTCCCACGAATACGTGCGGAGTCTTTCTTGGCACCTTCCTTATTGTAGGTCAGTACGACCTTGACATCTCTCACTCCCTGCACAGGCTGCATCCACGTGATTTAGTTTCTCTATTTCTCCTGCGTAGAGGCCATCTTTGACTGTTCACGTGACCTCATCTGTTTCAGCAGCCATTTTCGCAGCATGGCCTAACAGGTCCGAACGAACTATCATAAGAACACAACCAAAATTAAAACAAAGAAAATAAGCCTTTCTGTTTACCACCCGCCATTCTAAAGACCCGTGTTAGGTGTTACCTAGCAGAAGCGACATTTAAAGCCATTTTACTTACCATCTATATTCTTTGCCACAATACAAATCTACTACATAGCATAAATCATGCGATTTCACTCTAATTAGTACGCAAATCACAATATTAGGGTTAATTAACTTCACAATTGTAAGTAAATTAGATTTTGCACAAATTTGCATGTTAACTTTATGTAGTGTTTACTAAAAGGTGCACTTGTTGGTTAATTCATGCTTCTTCAAACAATTATTATAATTAATTTATTAAGAGTTTATTAACTTTCCAAGGGGGTACAAAATTATTTTATTTACCCTGCTCCATCAATTCCCCCCTTTGGTGATTTTTAACATCACCACAAAAACTTATCCTACAACTTATCAGATAAATGTTTCTTGTCCACTTGCTTTTTTGTTAGTTCTTACAACTGTGTTTTTCTCATCTTGTCCTTTAGACCGTTTGTACATATTCTCTTTTAACTCTTCTAATTCTATCTCTCCCATCTCCCGTTCTCTTTCTTTATTTTTCTCATTTTCTCTTTTTACTCTATTTTGTCTTTTTCTTCTTTTAATACTCACATATGCTAATCTCACTAATAACATTACCATTATTATCACTGTTACTGGTATTAGTATCTTCCCAATAAGAGAACTACCTATTTCTGTAAACCATTTCTTCATTGAGGAAAAACTCTTACCAAGTCTCTCCCAAACACCTTCAACCTCCAGTGGGACAATTTCTTTGTGCAAATCAGTAATATTCTTTATATACTTCTGTATATTCTCACTTTTATCTGGAATGTAAGTGCAACAAAGTTGGACTTTCAGCATTCCACAGACTCCACCCTCTTTCGCCAAAAGAATGTCAAGGGCAAGTCGATTTTGCATTACCATAGCTCTCATGGCAACCATTTCGGTATTTACCATCAAGAACCCTCCAGCAGTATTCGTTGATAAACGATCTACTACTGTAGACAATTTCCGAATCTTATATGCATTCAAAGATATACCCACTGCTGGTATCAATGCTCCAAAAATATCACCTACTATTTCTGAGAAGCTTTCCCTCCTCCTACGTGTTAATGTTTTACCTATCTCGTGAATTCCTTTTGTTCCTCTCTCTACGTGAAAAATCTTTGGAAAGACCAGGCCTAAATAACATGTTCCCTACCAATGGTCCGGCAACCTATAGTAAGCTCTATTTCCGCAAATATAATAGATCCCTGGAAATACTGGATCTTTTCCTCCTTTAAATCCCCATCCCCCTAGAATTTTGTATGTATCTCGGCACTCACTGGACCCACGAAATAGTTATCATACATAGTGTTACTTCTACTAATACACAATTTTCCCTGTTGGGGCTAATCCAGAACCATAGCTGCATTTGTTTCACCTTTGTCGTAATTTCTCTCTTCAAACGCCCATGGTGGGGTTTCTGTCTTTTCTTCTGCTACCTTTCTTTGAAACTTAAGTCTTCTGTCCTCTACCATGTCCAAGAAAATCTTTTCTTCTTTCTTTAATTCACAAGTAAGATTGTCTAAATATATATTCTAACGTTAATTCTTTATTTTCTAAGAAAAATTCTCCAAAAACCTTTGCAACTTTTACCTTATTTAATTCAGGGATTACGGGAACTTTAGCAAAAACAGTGTCTATATCAGTGTAATAATATTCTAATCTACCTGTTTTATAAAATAAGCTAGCAAAAATGCTACAAGTTATCCCATACGTCAAAGGAAGGTGGTGATATGTCACACCTTCTATGACAGACGCAGGTAACTGCATACAGACATAGCAATCTCTCACATCCATTGTCTCCACATACTCGTATAATAGTTTCGTGAAGACATTCTTGGAGAAATCAGTTATGGACTTATCTCTATGAAAATCAGTACTATCTACTAATGCTGCAGTGTTCTTTATGTTAGGTTCCTTGTCATTATTCGTGTCATTTACTATTACAGATGTGTTTTCTACAACTAACCTAAGTGGAATTATTATTGCTAAAATAAACCAGATGAGCATTAGCAATCCTGTACAATAGAAACACATTCTACACCATCTACATAAAAACTCGCATCTAGATCTTCTATTCTCAGTGTCTATCATGTTGTAATACTATTTAGCTCTATAAATGTTTGTAGAGAAAAATGTGTCTCCACACCTCAGAATGACTTTCCAGCCACTCTACCCTTTAATTTAGTCTCTTTTGGTGCTCTCTTCAGCTCTTTTCAGAACTTTTTTTTTCGTGTCTTATTCAGTTTTTGTGTCCAGTCCGGTTTTCTTTCTTTGTCTTTCAGGTTTGGTGCAATTCACTTTCATCCAGTCGCTCACAGTCTTCGTCTGGAATTTCGTGACTGCTATCCACTTCTTTAATGTCGGTCAATGCTATGTATAGCCATTCAGGTGACTTATATTTCAAGTTAGGTCTCTTCACTCTTTTTAGTCTTTGTAATTGTACTTTGTTTTTCTTGTTCCTTTTGACTTATTTCATTTACTTGTTCCGCATTATCTTTGTTCAAATTTATTATCTTATATCTCAGTCTTTTAATTTCGTTGGGCCAATTGTCTCCTTTTCTTGGCCTTTTCAGTTCGTTTTCTTTTTCTTCTCTTTTTGTTCTCCAAGTTCTCTTTCTTGGTCCTATTCTTTGCTTTCTTTCTTCTTCACTTTCTTCCGATTCTGTCTCAGACCTTACTTCACTTCCTCGAACTTTGAACTTTATGATCTCAGTTTCTTTGTCTGAATCCGAACCTTCTTGTGACTCTTCTGTTTGGAAATTTGATTCTAACCCTCCTCGTTTGTCTTCCGCATTTTTCTCAATCTTTCTGTCTGAATCTAAATTTCCCTGTGTTTCTTCTGTTTGTAGTTCTGACCCTACTACTCCTCGGTTTTCTTCCGCACTTTCCTCTATCTCTCTATCTGAATCTAAGTTTCCTTCTGTTAACTCCACTATCTCTGGAGGAATTTTCCCATAACTTGTACTTGGCTGTTCACAGTCGCTGTCTCTTGGTTCGGTTTCTCTTGTTATAACGTCAGTTCTTCTGTTTCCTGATCTTCTCTTTGGCCTTTCATCTGATTCAGGTTGGTCTGTTTCAGATGCTGAACTGGTATCTGATATTTCCAGATGTCGCCTTACAGGTCGAGCTTCAGGATCTGGAACTCTGATCGTTTCAGTTTCTTCTTCAGTTGTTAAACTGGTACCCGATTCTTCCAGATGTCGACTTAAGGTCGAGCTTCAAGATCTTGAACTCTGTTTGTTTCAGTTTCTGCTTCAGATGCTGAGCTGGTATCCGATATTTCCAGATGTCGACTTACAGGTCGAGCTTCAGGATCTGGAACTCTGATGGTATGACTGGCATGAACCCAATTTTTCACACCTGCACACTTTACAGCAGTTGTTGTCACCAGGATCACTTGACGTGGCTTACCCCAGCGAGGAACCAAGCAGTTTCTTCTTCTGTGGACTTTAATGCGGACCCAGTCTCCTGGACTCAAATCATGAGCTGGTTTTCTTTCAAGAGTGGTCGCATCCGGTCCAGCCTGATGAAATACAGAATGCACCACATCAGCCAATCCTTTGCAATAGTCCAATACGAGATCATCAGTTATAGTCAGCAGTTTGTTGACCGGTACATGTGCTTGTCTCATTGGTCGTCCCATGATTATTTCATGAGGACTCAGACCTGTTTTTCTGTCTGGTATGCTTCTGATGCTCATCAGCACCAATGGCAGGGCATCGGGCCATTTGAGTCCTGTGGCTTGATACATTTTCCCTAACCTATTCTTTATTGTTCCATTTACTTGCTCTACCACTCCAGAAACCTCTGGTCTGTAGGCACAGTGCAATTTTTGTTGAATGTCAAGTGCTTCACATATCAATTGGATTATTTCATTCTGGAAATGTGTCCCTCTATCTGTTTCGATCGTTACTGGAAAGCCATATCTAGGAATGAATTCTCTCAGTAGGAGCTTAGCTACAGTAACTCCATCATTCCTTCTTGTCGGATAGGCTTCCACCCAACGAGAAAACAAACGACCACAAGGACATATCTCAATCTATTGCTTGGGGGCATTTCAATAAAATCTAGTTACATTCTGGTAAAAGGACCTCCTGTTGTATTCCGCGTTAGGGGTCTGTATATAGGTTTTCCAGAATCATGTCCTTATATAGGCACAATTCGCCTTGCCCTTATATAGGCATAGAATCCCTGTCCTTATTTAGGCATTAGCCGTGCACTCCAAATACTGGCATGGTCACCGACATCCGTCCACCCTAACGTCACAACGAGTTCTTAGAAACCAGACCCTTAAGCTTCGGGAGTTCCCCTAGCACAGGACTATTGATTTCCCCAAGAACTCATCTATTATGTATGAACCGTTATACCTTAAGGGTTCATTCCTGATGTCTTCCTCTGTCCGACTTCACGTCAATGCTAACATTCCACGACACCTACCAGGTATAAATATACCTTCCCTTGCCCAAGCAAGTTAGGAGACCTCGACTTCAGAGGAGCCCGTATCCCGGCCTGACGCACTGAGAAGACGCTGTCATTCCTGCACGCAGACGAATCCAGCTTCCAGTGTTCTGACTCCCTTCGCGGGGTGTTAGAGTTCCAGATCCGGCAGGAGATTCCCACCTCTCTCATTCTCAAGGTATGGAGCTGACTTGATCCTAGAGGGACTCTTGGCATACTAGACTTAACATACTCTTAGTCTACCATACTAGAGAATACTCCACCTACTTCTACCTTTCCCTACACCAGGTTAGGTACATTGGGGTACAACTAGCTTAGAGACGCATCGTATGAGTACTCGCATTTTTAGCTCATGTTATTTATGTACGTGAATATATGCTAAAAGATAATGCTAGCGCAGTATTATTTATTTCTACTGCTTACGCTGTACATTATTTATTTTGCCTGTCTTGTGATCGTAACAGCACATATCTCTTACACGAGAAACAAGACTGTTCAATAAAACCTTTTTATTGAAACGCCCGTCTTTCCTTTCTGTGTAACTCTGTAGAAACTAAGCATGCACGATTGACTGAGTGAAACTGTTATCTATTGTTTCCACGATTCTGAGGCGTGTTCCGCTTCTAAAGGAAAACAAAGTTGTCATGTTTTTCGGTTGCCAGAAACTACTCCCTTCTTGTTCTCAAGGAGTTTCTAGTGGCCTCTGAGCTAGCTGGCACCGGTAATTAAGTTTAATATAATCGATAGGGACATACCGACCTTAGTCCTATGTCAAACCTATAGGTTATATTATTCCAATGCGCAGAGCCTATTAGGGAAATAGGAACTACACTACACTCCTTCACGTCCTATTGTTCCTGAACTCACTACAGTTTTCCTTCCAGGATTTATTTGTTGGCATGTAAGACATCTTTGACAAAGACTTTCAGCTATAGCCCTAAATTTCGGGTTGTACCAGGTCTGTCTGAAAAGTCTGATCATGGCATCCCTACCAATGTGTGCTTGTCCATGGTACATCCGTGCCTTACTAGAGATCATGCTATCAGGCATAACTGGTCTTTCATCTCTATAAACCCAGACTTCATCTTCCTCTTTGTCTGCAGCCTGCTTTTATCCAACCATCTTTCTCCTCCTCATCTGCTTCTTCCTGCAATTGCCTTACCTCATCCCAGGTTTCAACTGTGTTAGTAATCAGCAAGGGACATGAAACATTCTCTTTTTCTCTTCTCCTATTCAGTGAGACCATATTTCTGGCACAATATTGAGCTATTTCATCTGCAAATTGGTTTCCCACTGTAATATAATCAGTTCCATTTTTGTGTGCAGCGCATTTTACCACTGCAATCTGTTTAGGTAGCTGTATCGCCTCAAACAATTTCTTCACAAACTCACCATTTCTAATAGGAGTTCCTGCAGAAGTCAGGAAACCCCTCTGGGACCAGATCTGTCCGAAGTCGTGGACCACTCCGAAGCCATACTGGCTATCCGTGATCACTGTAATTCGGAGGTTCTTTCCCAGTTTGCACGCTCGAATCAAAGCAATCAGCTCAGCCACTTGGGCTGAACGTATTCCTCTCAAACAGGATGCTTCCATTATGGTTGCCACCATACATACAGCATACGCAGCACTTAAAACTCCTTCATTTGTTCTCAGACATGACCCGTCCACAAACATCACATAATCTGATTCTTTTAAGGGCTCATCTTTAATATCTGGGCGAGGCTTTGTGCAAAACTCAAGCACATCCAAACACTCATGATCAACATCATCTTTGACTTCTACATTTACTTCATCTGACAGTGAAGTTGAGGGATTCACACTTGTGCATCTTACAATGGTTACATTATCTGCACCCAAAATCACTTTTTCATATCTAGTCAGCCGACTATGTGTCATGAATTGGGTTTTGGTTCTAGTCAGAAGTATTTCAACAGAGTGTGGGACATATACTCTCAGAGGATACCCCATCACAATGCCTTCACTCTGTTCCAGACTCACACAAGTAGCAGCTACTGCTTTCAGACATCCAGGCAACGCTTTTGCTACCGGGTCTAAGACAGCTGAAAAATAAGCGATTGGTCTTTTCATTTTTCCTTTGCACTAACACTGAAAGTGCACATCCATCTCTCTCACTACAATACAGCTCAAATTCTTTTTCATAATCAGGCATCCCTAATGCTGGTGCCTCAAACAAACTTGTTTTCAGTTCCTTCAAAGCTTTCATTTCTTCCTCATCCAATTCAATCGGATCTTTGACATCCCTTTTTTGTCAATCGCTGTAAAGGTTTTGCAATTAATGAAAATCCACTTATCCATTGTCGACAATAACCAACCATTCCAAGAAACATTCTCACCTCTCTGTGTCATCGGGGCTCTCATTCCTTGGATAATCCTTATTCTTTCTGTCGTCACCTTTCGCATCCCTTTCTCAATCTTATGACCTAGATACTGTACCTTCTGTTGACAAAATTGCAGTTTTGATGGAAACACCTTGTGTCCTCCTTCTGCCAAATGATTTAGTAAAGCAAGTGTGTCCGTAACACATGCTTCTTTGGTCCTTGATGCCACCAATAGGTCATCAATATACTGGACCATCACAGATTTTTCAGGCATTTTTAAATCTTCTAATGATTTCTTTAGGATCTGATTAAAGATTGAGGGGCTTTCAGTATACCCTTGAGGAATTCGGCACCATGCCAAAATATGCTCTCCGAACCGGAACGCAATTAATGGCTGGCTGTCAGGGTGTAATGGAATGGAAAAGAATGCATGGCACAAATCAATAACCGTGTACCATTCTGCATCATGTGGAATCTGATACAGTATTACAGCGGGGTTTGGCACAATTGGGCATCAAGGAATAACAATCTTATTTACCTTTCTCAAATCCTGCACTATCCTATATGTTCCATTTGGCTTTTTCAATCCCATTATAGGAGAATTACATGGGCTACTCATTATTTCTCTTAAAATTCCTTGTTCAATCATCTTATTAACTACAGGTGTTATTCCTTCAATAATTTCTGGCGTTAATTTGTACTGTGGAGTATTTGGGTAATTTGTTTCTTCCCTTACAGTAATTTTTACAGGGTCTACTCCTCTCATTAGTCCAATGTCTTCGCCTGTGAAATCCCATACATCAGATCTGACTATTCCTTTCAATTCAGTCGGGATTTTCTCTGCATCAAACACAGGAAACATGTCATTTACTCCTGGTTCTAGTTCTGCCATTGTCATTTTATACAGGACATCATCTGGTGTCTGGAAAGCAATACCATCTGGGGTACAATACATGGTGCAATTCATTTTACAAAGTAGATCGCGTCCTAACAAATTTACAGGACTGCAATCACATATCACAAAACGATGCATCTCTTTGAATGGTCCAACTTTCACTTCTACTGGTTTGGTAAGAGGCGTTTTAATCTGCTTGTTTGAAACACCTACAACTTGGATATATTCTCCTGAGAAAGGAAGGTTTGGAATTTCCACTGATCTAACAGTAGAACGGGTAGCTCCAGTGTCCACAAGGAATGTAACATTTACACCATTCATTTCTCCATCCACAAATGGACCTGACTGATCTACCTCTAGAGTTGCGCCAAGCACGCACTCTTCTTCCTCTCCTAGGCACCGTCATAAACTTTCATCCGATTCATTTCCATCCTGCCGTAACCAATACTGCAACACTGCAGCTGCGCGCGGCAATTTTGTTACCTGCTCTCCTTCGTAGAATCCTGCCTCTGTACTGTTTCTCTGGGGTTTTACACTCTTTGGAAGAGGTGGTTGCGGCACCTGACACTGTTGAGTAACTACATGCGGCTGTTGCAGCTGCAGGTAACTCACCTCACTCTGCACCTGTGGATTTAATGGTTGATTTTCTGTATTAGCTTTGGGAGGAAATTTACACTCGTTTCTCCAGTGCCCTAATTTTCCGCAATTGTGACAGGGCCATTTCTTTTTGGCCTCTTCCATACTCATTTGACCTTTTCCTTTACCTATATTCGGTTTGAATTTAATTTGTCCTGCATCACTAGACTGATTATTCATCTGAGCTTCCTGCTTTTCTGCAACTTTTACTTGTGCCCACATCGCTTTTTCTGTTAGTTTACGCTGTCTACACTCAATATCGTCACTACAATATTTTTGCATACCTTAATACTTCATCTACAGTGCTATTCTGCCAACACAACTTATGCTGCTTAATCATTTCACTTATTTCGGGTTTCAAACCATATACAAATCTATACACGAAATGACTCGTGTCCTTTTCACTCAAATTCTCATAACCACTGTACTGTTTAAAGACCAAAAGCAGTCTCTCATAATAGGCATGTACAGATTCCTTACTTTCCTGAGTTGTTCTATCAATCTTTACCCAATCTGTCTCTTTTGGTGGGATTTTATTTTTCAAAAACGTGATGGCTTGTTCATATTTTCTCATTACTTCTGGACCTGGGGCTCCAGTTTTTGTATCTCTAGGATATTCTTCATTCGGCCAGTCAATTGTAATCTTACATTCTGTCCATAAATCTGCTGGTTCTACAATTTCAAACAATCCATCCAAATCTTCCCACAACACCTTTGAATCCTTTACAAATCTTTCTACCTGTCTATACCATTCTACGGGTTTCTCTCTCAATCTTGGAAAGTCATTTGTAAATGACAATGTATCTTGTCTGGACCATGGGACATGTACATAGCTTCCTCCTGGAGTTTCCCTCATTGGATATTCCATTACTATTGGTTCATTTTCCTTTACTGGAAAAGCCAATGAAGCTTTATCTGTCGTTCCCTCATTTCTTCTTATCCACCTGCTTCTCCATCTGTCCACATCTCCCCATTTTCTCAATAACACAATCAGTTCCTTGTTCTGTGTTAATCGTCCTGAAGTGTTCAGATTTTCTATATCCTTTTCACTAAAGTCTACCCTGTACGGTTTCTGCAATCCTCTGATTTTTCCAAACTCTACTCCTAGTTCATTCGCTGTTTCTTCCAATTTTTCATGCAAATTCCTAGCTCTCCAAGTAATCCTTTTACACATAAACATAAGCTCATCATCCTGGTAGGATTTAATCGCTCTGTACCAATTGTCCCTAGAATTAACTCTTCCATATCTATTTTTAGTCTGATTACATCCAAAGGTTGTGGTTCAGCATCTTTCTTCTGTAAATTCCTCATCCACTCGTTTAATTCTTCTGGAGTCGGACTCATAGGGGTATTATTTATCTCTACCCAATTTGCACTTCTCTCTAGGGTCTCAGTTGCTGACTCGATTCCCATAGGAATCCTATTTATCTGACTCTCATTAATCGTCAAATTAGTAGGTGGACTCGACCTACATGAACCAACTGAATCTCTTGTCTCTCTAGTTTCTGGAATTATCCCTTCTCTCACTCTTTGCATACTCGAGTTTAATGGAATTGTCAAAGAATGCTCATCTATTCTTTGATTTTCAAATACCGGAATTACTGGCCCTATCGTCACTGGCACAGTCACAGCTTCCATGTTCTTTGTTAGTTCTCTAATCTTTTCAGTCAATTCTCTTGTGGTTCTGGCTAATTCAGCTGTATTACTATTATCAGGCTTCGCATTCTGTGGAGTTTCTAATTTTTATAGGACTTATTTATTTCATAATTTCGTTCAGGGTTTTGATTTCTTACAGATTCCATTGGTGGTGCATTTGGAGTTACCACCGCAGTATTCTGTTGATAATGAAGCAGGGTCCCGTTTTACCATATAAATGCCCTACACAAATTCCGGTTCTACCCCGATAGCATGAAACTCCCATATAGGCCCCACCAATCAGATCTTGACAAATGTGTTAACCTGACCATTTTTTGTAGCCTCACTGATCACACAACAGGTATTTGTGCCATGCACGGCACTGCGAAGCGCACCAGCCCATCACGGTAATTTTCCACAGTTACAAATATAGGTTAGCCCACACGTACGCAAGAGGCAGCTGGTACATTTTGTTCTTTCACAAGCAATATTTGTAATATTTTTAGTTATGAAATTTTCCGAGCTTGCTCAAACAAAACCATAGACAGCACCTTGACACGAGAACATCTTATAAGAGTTCTGCTTTTCTTATAAATTTCCGAGAAGCGTAGGTTAAAAGTTAGTTTGTTTATAAAATGCGGTCAAGCATCACTGACCACCTGATCCAACACCTGCTTCACCATGATACCACTTCTGTGTTTTTATGATACCACTTCTGTGTTCTCACTATTTTTACCGACATAACTGTAAGCTTGCGGTCAAACGCCCACGTCAATGTGGTCAACAGTTCTGCATTAAACAGGTATAAAAGACCTGTACCCCTGCTAGAACACCGAACTCCTACTATAGTGCTCAGCACTTGAGTTCCCGGTCGACCGATCTCCTATCTTGGGCCTAGAAGCCTATTCTGAGGTGGTAGTGCCATTCTCACTTTAAAAGTCTTTCTGCCTTTGCCTTTTTCTCTAGGTTATTCATCTGCACCCAATTCCTTGCATTTAATTTACTTTAAATATTGTTGCCTTGGATGGTGTTGCTCTCTCTTTCAAGATTTGCCTTCTAGGCACCTGCACTTTTATTAATACATATGCACAGCTATTTTTGCTTGACTTGAAATGTGATTTTAAATAATTCCTCTGAGCTAATGAGTAGATGAATGTTTCTCTGTGTTAATGTGTTAATGCTTTGATAAATAAAGTGCCACTTCAATCTCAAGTGCCTTCGTTTCACACCTTTGTTCCTCATTTCTAGACAAGCTGTATTCCTGCTCTCGTTTAAACTGGTAGTGACCACCACAGTCAGTTCATTTTCCCTCCAACAGCTGACGACCACAAAGGTCTCGTGCGGACGGTTCCTCTGCAGCGTGGACCTGGGACACACCTGCGGCTGCCCACGGCCTCTCCCCGCCTCTCCCCACCACCAGCCGGGTAAGTCGGGGACACTTTTTTCCCTTGCCTTTCCTCCGGTCTCTGGTGTGTGTGGTCCGGTGGATTGAGCACTCCCGGGTATCGCCGTGCCCCTCCCTGGTCCCCTGTAGTTTCTGTCGTGCCACGACCACCGCCCTCTTACCTCTGTGTGTGGTCACACCTCCACTGCGTTCCCGTGTATTCCCCGGGTTTTCGGTATGTTCTTGGTTTTCTTGTGGTTTGCTCTTTTACTATTATTTTGCATTGACGTTTGCGCATAGGTTTCTGTTAACTTATCTAGATTTTTTAGTGCCTTCTCATTGTGGTTACATTAACTGTGGTTATCCGGCTCACGTATGCCGAAGTATTGTGTTCTACAGGTTAGAGTCCTTGGAACCCTACAGGGGTGTCCTAAATTCTACAGGTTCGAGTCCTTGGAACCCTATAGGGGTGTCCTAAATTCTATACAGGTTTGAGTCCTACATACTCTACGGGTTTCAGTACTACAGGTTTGTTTCCTGATTTATTGTGTTCTACAGGTTTTAGCTCAGTTTCATTGTGTTATTACGGGGTCCAATACTAATTTTGTTATTACGCCTTTGAATATTCATGCTTCCATCTATCTATCTTGAGGCTTATGTATAACTTTCTTTTTCAATGCGCATTTCACTTGCCTACCTTCTTCACGTTGTTGCCTCTCATTCCTTCACAGCCTTCCCTGCTGTGTCCCTCTCTTCTCTTCACGATCTTGTTCTGCATGGATTGGGTGTGTTCTTCCTTTCGTCTATGAAACTACTCTTCCTCTGTCACACTCGTCTTTTTCCGTAACATTCACCTGTTTTCTACTGTAATCTTTTAATTTTAACTGCGCAGTTCTAAAAGAGGAAGTGCCTCTTCTCACTAACTCTCAGCGCTCCTCGGATTCCACCCGCCTTTCTAGTTAACCCTTGTGGTTTCCTGCCTCTTCCCACAGCTACCGTCTTCATCATGCTTCTAAATACACTTATCTTTCATTTTTTTCTGGTTTCCTTTCACTCAAAATATTTTTCTCTTCTTTCGCTCAAAACATACTTCTCTCTTCCTTCTTCTCTCTCGCCTTTCATTCCGCCCGCTCACTTTTTCTACACCCTCTCTCCCCTTTCCTTATTTGTGGTCTCTCTTTCCCCGGTGGTTCTTCTCTTCAGAATTCTCTCTTAGTGAGACACAATAACTAGGTTCACCACTGTACTTATTTTATGCACGTTTTTTCTGAATGGTTCATTCACGTGTTTGAATGTTTTTTATTTAATGTGTAACTATTTTATGTTCATTATTTTTTGTTCTTCGTGCTTTTGCCTCTGTTGCTTGGTGCTCTCTTCCCAACGCTCAGCCCCTGCCCCTCCCGTTGTTGTCTCTGCATTTTCACACTCCATAGCCGAGTGTCGAGACTGCTAGTTAGAAGTTGTCTGGGTTGCAAAATCCACACTCTCTACTCCCTAGCCTGCAACTCCGCTAGGCAGCGCCCCTTCTTCTTGTTCTTCAAATAATACCTCCTTTTCCACATTGCTTCTCCCTGCCCCGCTTCACCACTTCTCTTCACGGACTCTTCTTCTTTCTCTCACGTTTTTGCCTACCATCTGTCCAGCCAACTGGTAGCCAAACGGGGGGTGGAGGTATTCCTCCTTCTCCCTTGCCAGCTCCAATCCGCCCTCCTTGACCGTTGTGTCCATTAACCCACCGCATATCATTAATTTCGCTATCCATTTAGTACACGGTACTGCCACAGCCGTGTATAATTCCACTTTCGATCGCATTATTCCCCTCACACCACATCAGAGGGACATCCTCTCTGTTGCCTGGGACATCCTAGGGGTCACTTTCACGCCTACCACTCAAGTCCGCCTCTCCCTATTGTCTTTGACTGACCTACCTCCTTCCGCCTACACTCACACACATTCCCCGCCACCTCCAGATACCACTCGCCCTGATCTGCTTTGGCCTGATCATCTATCTGATTCTTCCACCACTTCCACTTTAAATTCAGATTGTGATTATTCCGTGTTCACATGTTCTATTTTGTGTAGTTTTCAGTATCAAGACCGGTGGCTTGTACACCGATTTAATAACTGTATTTGATCTGTTTTAGCGAGACAAGAATAACTAGGACTGCAAATGTATTTTTAAACATTCAAGTTGAGAGTCCTTGAGTCCCCCGTGAATATTATTGTTATATTAGTATATCCTGTTTTCAAATTATTACGTGTTGCTGAAGTCTCATCATCATTCAATAGCGATGAGACCCTGCTAGTTAGAATACCAAAATAAATAAATAAAGTGGCGCAGTATCACAGTTAATATTACATTTACATTTACGTTCCCATAAGTAGCTAAACTCCCTGATTAGCTAAAGCACACAAAGACACCCCCTGCTCCATGTCATGACGGTAGGTTATAAATGCTTTGAAATACATTGTTACATTTAACTGGAAACACAGGCTTACAATTCCTGTTAATAAAAATATTAGGAATTACAAAAATAGGCTCACGAGTGGAAGGAAGTACTTAAGAGGAGAACATTGGAACGGAGCCAAAGGGCTACCACTCGGTTTATGTTGTTGATGAGCACTGGGAAGGCTCACACACGTAATGATTGATAACGACCAGGAAATAACAGACATATAGATGCAGTTACACTACAAGTACCATGATGTGCCTTAGCAGGCAACATGCAAGATGTTGCATGACACGTGCAGCCGCAGCACCAAGCAATTAAGACCCAACTAATTTACTCCTACCTGTGAACTGCGTTTTACACAACATGCATGACAGGTAATGCCCCTCAGTTGGGTCTGTGGGAGCATGTGTGTGACTTCATGGTCACAAGTTCAGATGCTACCAGGTCTACTTAGCATTTTATCATTCTGAAGTGAATAGATGCGGGGTCTGTTCAGCCCTTCACCATTCTGAGGTGGATAAAATGAGTACCATTGAGTTGAGCTACAATAAAGATCCGCTATTCAGCGTCAAAATACCATTCTAAGTGAACGTGTGCTTACCAAAAAAAAAAGACATGTTCTGTTAAAATAGGCTCTATTTAGCATTACGTTGTACAATTAAAAACAACACATGCTTTTTTTGAAGTTACGAGGTATTGAAGGGTTAAAGGATTTCTCTTGGGCTGCCGTTATATTAACGCTGGCCGCAGAGTCTGGGCGTTGAGCCAGGCAGGAAAAGAAACAGTGAAAAAGACTTCCTGGGTTAAGAAACAGAACAGGAAACTTGAAAATGAATATATATATATATTTTTGTACACAGTTGGCAGAACGCAAAGAGCTGTGTGACTGAATGAACAGCATTGTAAGGGAGAGAAAAATAGGTTTAGTGTATAAATTCCTTGTCCAGTAAAACAATTTATGTCAAGTGCGTTGAGAAATATTATTGTTATTAAAAGAAATAGTTTTAAAGAACGAATATGGGGAGAGACTGATTCTCTTCCCCCACCATGGCAGACATGCCTATATTGAACTTGGGGTTAAGTTAGAAAAACAGGAACAAGCGAACAAGAGGAATAAACTGCCTAGGATCACACAATTTGGTAAAAGTGGGGAAGCAGAGATTACATTAAGGGTTTCAGGTTTGACGTTTTGCAGTTTAGTAACTGGGTATGTATATATCTATATGTATATATATACTTCGCTCCCCTAGGACACACTACTGACCAGCGACATCTTTGCCTGGCATCAATTAAATGGGTTAGAGTGGGTTAGAGTGGTGTTGAGGAAAAGTGGTGGGTTTTTGGCGGCAGCAGGAAAGTCAAATAATTGTTTTTTATCACTACGCGCATCACCATTGCTTGAAATAAAGTCAGCTAAGTGTACATGGATATATAAATATACGCATGTCCTTCAGTGACACATTTTTCAGAGAGTGTTGTTTGGCCACTAAAGGTAACGGGTATCACCAACAGGGGACGGTGTGTATGATGCAGCTGATCCCAGCTTATTTGTTCAGTTGCGGCAACAAGAACAGACTGTTGGTAAAGAATGAGCCTATACAGATATTGTCCGCTTTTGGCATGAAGTACATGTAATAACTCAGAGTTTCCAACAATGTTTAGCAGGTCTAGTGGCTCAGGGTCTGTTTCCACAGCCAGCCATCATGCTATCAATACCATCTGCAGTGCCAAGTTGTGTATATTTCAGAGCTG
Organism: Calotriton arnoldi; assembly: GCA_963921515.1. Classification (NCBI taxonomy): domain Eukaryota; kingdom Metazoa; phylum Chordata; class Amphibia; order Caudata; family Salamandridae; genus Calotriton; species Calotriton arnoldi. The sequence continues at coordinate 2,541,449 of CAWUFW010001550.1, forward strand.
GGGACCACATTCCCCAGGCATGTATCGGGCGCATTACCTTTTCTATGGAGAGAGTGAGACATTACTTATGCTGAGGGCAGATCAGCTCTGACAAGATAGACCTTAGATTTTGGAAGTAAGAGCACGGGGTGGACCAACTGGGCGTGCTGTAAAAAATAAAAGAGTATAAGTAACACAATTGTTTTAATGATTGACACTCTGCCCAAAGGGGACAGCAGTAGCATTGTCCAGAATATGGTCCACCATCGAATTCCAGACACACATCTATCTACATTGCCACCCTTCAACTTTTCCTCTATGAAATAAATTTGGATTCCTCGATATTTCAAAGTTTCCAGTACACATTGAACGGAGTTCCCGACATATGATGGGTGGTGATCAGTATCAGGATTTATCACAATTGCCTTTGAGGCCAGGCATATCACCCAAATTCCGGCAATAACAAGATTAGTGGGGATAAGCGTGTTATTGGGTCCCTAAGAATAGGCAAGGCATCATCTGTACCTTATCATGCATGTTTTTAGCACACTAATTTCTCTAGTACTTAGTATGGGTGACAGCAGACACCTCTGTCTGGAGGTCCCACTGGTGCCCCTGAAAATATGTCCTCCAGTTGAATACACCCTACCAGGTACGAACACTGGCCATCCATAGTATATATAACAACTAGATCTAGAGCAATAAGAGGCCAGGAAGCCCTGTCCGTGTCAGTACCACAAAAAGATAGGGCCACACCAATGTGTTGAACGTTTTTTTATGGTGTTAAATTCAGAAGGTAATAAGTATAACTCCGGAGCATTTCCGCCTACCGGCTGGTCTATAGTGAGTTGCACCGCCTGCACCTCTAGATTTCAATTAAGTAAAGCTGCTTGTTCAGCAGTGGGGGTCAATATTGGGTTAGACATTCTGTAATGCATACTTCGTTTGTGAGGGGGAAAACAAGTTGCCCTGTACAAATTCTGATAGGGAGCTGACAATGATTTGTTTATATCTACCTGTGTGATCACTAAATGGTCTTCTAGTGCCCGTATAGCACAGATAGGTCTACTTGATGTCTCATATTAAGTAAAACAATGCCAAAAGATAGCTTGCTGTATCACCTTCATTATATTGGCACGTGATGTATGTGTGATACAGACACTGTAACTTTTATATCAAATTTTAATTCACTGGTGTTCTAAATTGTGACACTTAGAGGCCATCCTAACACAGGGGCACTATGAGTGTAGCTGTGTGGCAGGAGGGAAGGAATAAGTTGTGGGATATGTGCAGCTCTGTGCAGCATACAAAATATGAGACAACGACCAGAGATCCGTAGGAATAGATTACCACAGATAGCAGCCAAAACGACTTCCTCCACACACGCCCCAGTGCTAGGAAATGTGAGGAATAAATAAAAGTTCATATATAAAGTGTATTTCAATGTAGAAGGATAATATGCATGGAGTAGCGATGCTCAATATTGCAATATTGTCAGAATAGAAAGTATGTAACTTTAAAGGTGCCTTTTTCAACAGCAGTTGCAGTCTTTAGAGGTGGTTGCATATATTTTGCAGTTCAACAACTATGAGTTTTTATTCCCCAATTGTGTTACTGGGATGGAGATTGAGATGTTCGTATCTCTTGGGAACAATTATTTATAGTACAATGTTTTGGTTCTTCTCTCGCTTTCGGAGTTAATTGAGGTTTTGAACACTGCAGACCTTATTTGTGGGTTCTTCCCCATGTCCCTAAGCAGTATACTAGGTTTCCTGTTTTCGGGAGGTTTGCATACATATGCTCAATATTCATGTTTCCACCGCCTCATGTCTCATTGGGAGTTTCACCAGTGTATTTGTATATTTTATTTCTGAATGTTGTGCCTGCACAATGGCACAGCTACTGTTGCGCACCTAGCCACAGGTCATAGACAGAGAATGTTTGGTGAAGAGTAGACAACATATTGGGTATGACAGGTGGGTTAGGTGTGAACACATAAAAAATGAATAAATAAAATAAAAAAAGAGGGGAGTACAACTAAAACCCCTAGGCTGTAACAGGAAAAAAATGTCATACTACAGGCCCTACTATAAGTTTCCCACACGTTTGGATCAAAGCTGGACCATGTGTCCACTGTGATATTAAAGCAGCAAAAAATTTCAGCAGTGCCTGAACGGACTACCTAGAAATAAAATAGGCAAGATAAGTACCACAATTGAAAGAAAGAAATAAACAAATAAATAAATAATTAAGAAAAAATAAAAATAGTTTATTGCCTAGGGATCATCCTGTTTTCACTAAGACATACTCCAAGTTCTGATCAACACTTAAAGCCCCATCAGCTTGTCCCTGAACAATTAATAAATGTATAAGTACCAGCAACTATACATAGAACTGACATGACCTAAAACTGACACTGAAAGTTCTTCTGTATTTATGAAAAATGAAATGTAAAAATATTTGTATGAGTTAACAACGCGCTGCGAAGTTTCTTTCTACTCTGGTATCCAGGCGGAAGGAGAAGGGCCCCATCATTCCGAAGCTCCCACATATCAGACATTTTAAAGTAATAGACTCCTCACCAACAGCTGTCCGCATTGCCAAGAGGAAAGCATTAACAGAACAGACTTCAGGGTTGACCGTGCACCCCCTCAACACTAAAGGACTAACTAGAGGAGGGTAATAGTTCCCATTGACTGTCCAAGAAGAAGAAGACGGTGATCGCTTGGTCGTTTATGGATTCAGACGTAGCCGCAACACCCGTCGCACATAAGTGTCTTATGCGAAAGATATGTATTCATATTGTAATATTTTACATTATTGTCAGAGTGGCACTAGGAAGATTTGATTAGCTCATTGTATTAATGGAAAGGCTTGTATTACTTAAAATGTTGAAGTTGCCAATACCACTGTGCACCCCAAGTCACCTCCAATATACCTGCTAGCACATGCACTGAAAATGGCCCTTGTAGGAATGGAAAAAAGGTTCAACATCCTCTGCCAAGAACCGTCAGCACCCCAAATACTTATGCGCACCCTGTGTCCTCATCTACTTCCCCTGTTGGAAGTAATAATGTATTAATGCAATCATGCAATAATGTGAATAGTGCCCAAGCAGTTAGACAGCATACTGCACATGACTCCCTTCACAGCAACATCTGCTAAAGTCAGATGACAACAATAGGTAGACAGAAGACTAAGGAATACTGTTATATGACTCATACATTCTCCATGCAGTAGGCTCAGATAGACTGATTTTCCTAGGGAAATACTACCACACACTGTAGAATATCGCCTACACCTGTTCCTTTACAGAATAGAAGGGCAAGTTCAGATTATTGAGGCCAACATCTCGGAAGTGTTTGTAAATAGAACAGTATGGGACCACAGCCCAATGTTGCACAAGGTTATCACTGACAATTGCAGAATAGAAGGGAAGGTAACAAGGATATTTTAGATAGGTGTTCCTGATATGGACGTAGTGTAGCTTTTTGTAGGAACAATGGGTTTATGATAACAGGAGCACTATCAGACTGTAATGGCTCTTTGTCTCACACCATACATTGCCCATGCCAGAATAGAACTGCTTTATTATTATTTGAACAAAGTTACATCCATGACAAATGGAGTGCCCCAGGTACTTGAGATGTAGAGCAGCGTCCTTAGGGCAACATAGGGTAGACTAGGATTATGAAGATGGGATAGACTGACTGGAAGTCTACTTGGGGTGGGGAGAAAATGTCCAAAATTATAAAATGATTACAAATTGAAGTGACCTCTTCTTTGTTTTCTAGGATGGCAGGTACCTGTGGGGCGGGACACAAATTGCAACAGCACCATTTTTAATTCGGACATAAAACATGGCACCTCCAGCCTAATGGATTTCTACTGGGCTTGCGGAGAACGTCTCTATCTCCAACAGCATCCTCGAAGGAGCAGCCTGTGCTCACTAGAACAATGCAAAGTCTCCCTGATCGTTCCAGCAGCCAATATCTCCAACATCCATGCCCATCTCTGGTTTGTTACCTTGCTCCACCGACATTGGCAGTATGCTGTATACTATGGATGGACAGCCGCCTATTGAACCGGGTCGAGCTATCTTCAAGAGAGCAAGAGGAGGGTATACCTTCGGATAAGGAGTCTGTGCTGAACATTTCCATCAATGAAGAAAATGGCTCCATCACCAAGGCCATCAACGACTTGAACAGGATGGAAAAGGAAAGGATTGCTGGAGGACGTGCCATAGCAGACACAGCCACTGATTGGTTGAACTTTGACTGGATACCTCCGTGGCTGTCTGTCGTTCTAAATGTATTTGCTGGTGCTCTTTTTGTTGCGTCCTGCAGATAGTATGTCATTGTTTGAAGAGATTCAGTACTGAAGTAGTAGGGATGATCTATGCCAAGACCGGGATGTACAGGAAGTCCATACATAGGGTCAGTGGACCAGGGAATAGGGATCAATTAGCACTATTAGAGATAGTTGAGCTCACAACGACTGGCTCACACTTGTTGCAGACCTCTCCTGATGTCAACTACTAAGTACATACAGCTCCCCCACTTCCCCCTGGTAGACACCTCGTAGGGGAGGATCCTAGTGTAGATCATTATGAAAAACTAGCTGACAGGCCTGAAGGAGAGTATATAGAGTTGAAGAAGACACAGGAGAGCCAATGTTCCAATATGAATGACACCCCTGGGATACACCAACTAGAAGGAGGGCCTGAAAGGTATGCTGTAGGAATTTTGTTCAACAATGAACAAGAGGAGGGAAATGAAGCAGGGTCCCGTTTTACCATATAAATGCCCTACACAAATTCCGGTTCTACCCCGATAGCATGAAACTCCCATATAGGCCCCACCAATCAGATCTTGACAAATGTGTTAACCTGACCATTTTTTGTAGCCTCACTGATCACACAACAGGTATTTGTGCCATGCACGGCACTGCGAAGCACACCAGCCCATCACGGTAATTTTCCACAGTTACAAATATAGGTTAGCCCACACGTACGCAAGAGGCAGCTGGTACATTTTGTTCTTTCACAAGCAATATTTGTAATATTTTTAGTTATGAAATTTTCCGGGCTTGCTCAAACAAAACCATAGACAGCACCTTGACACGAGAACATCTTATAAAAGTTCTGCTCTTCTTATAAATTTCCGAGAAGCGTAGGTTAAAAGTTATAGTTTGTTTATAAAATGTGGTCAAGCATCACTGACCACCTGATACAACACCTGCTTCACCATGATACCACTTCTGTGTTTTTATGATACCACTTCTGTGTACTCACTATTTTTACCGACATAACTGTAAGCTTGCGGTCAAACGCCCACGTCAATGTGGTCAACAGTTCTGCATTAAACAGGTATAAAAGACCTGTACCCCTGCTAGAACACCGAACTCCTACTATAGTGCTCAGCACTTGAGTTCCCGGTCGACCGATCTCCTATCTTGGGCCTATAAGCCTATTCTGAGGTGGTAGTGCTCTTCTCAGTTTAAAAGTCTTTCTGCCTTTGCCTTTTTCTCTAGGTTATTCATCTGCACCCAATTCCTTGCATTTAATTTACTTTAAATATTGTTGCCTTGGATGGTGTTGCTCTCTTTTTCAAGATTTGCCTTCTAGGCACCTGCACTTTTATTAATACATATGCACAGCTATTTTTGCTTGACTTGAAATGTGATTTTAAATAATTCCTCTGAGCTAATGAGTAGATGAATGTTTCTCTGTGTTAATGTGTTAGTGCTTTGATAAATAAAGTGCCACTTCAATCTCAAGTGCCTTCGTTTCACACCTTTGTTCCTCATTTCTAGACAAGCTGTATTCCTTCTCTCGTTTAAACTGGGTAGTGACCACCACAGTCAGTTCATTTACCCTCCAACAATATGGAGGGGGTTTTCTATTTAAAATGTCCTCCAGCAACTCATCCTCTGTGTTGCTAGCTCCATACCCATATCTCTCTGTTACTGCATGCTTCTTTTTCTCCGTACATTTTCTCCCTGTAACTTCTTCAACTGTTCTGACAGGAAACAAACCATCAGTCATATTAGCATACCTCCATCGTCTCATCCTGTCTTCATGATTCACTCCCCATACTCTTCCATGGACTAAACTATAATTCTTTGCACCTCTGTGTCTTTCCCTTTCATACATCTCATCTTCCCATTCACCTAACGCTTCAAACTGTGTTGGTCTAGGTCTCGGTTCAAGTTTCATCTTTTCTCTCAAATTTCGAAGTACAGCTGTGCTAAACAAACCATTTTCTGGAAATGCCAATACTCCATCGCTTTGGGTATATTTTGCCCAATTATCCAACCAAATAAAAGTATGATAGTCATATTTCAACATCATATGAGATGCTGGCGTTTTCGTCGGAGGAAGTACTTCTCCTTCCCTAGTCACTACCTTTTTGTCTTTCTTGAAAAAGTTTTTAATCTTCGCAAACCATGACGGTTTCTCTCTACCATACTGATAATAAGCCATGTCACTCTGTTCTTTTTCTCAAAACAAACACACGAAAATTCTTCACCACTCTGTTCTTTCTACTGCTCGGCTATTCGGACCTATCCCAGCGCGTCTCACACCAACACACCAATCCGAAAGCTCTACGTCACTCTCACACTAACCAATACCAGCGCGTCTTCACACTAACGCACCAATCAAGAAGCTCTTCGCTCTCCCACAACTGGTCAATACCAGCACGGTCTTTGTTGACGTCAGTTCTACTCCTGTCTTTTCTGACCCCTCCTTTACAGAAATTATCGGCAGTTTTCTTACCTTTTCTTTTTGACAAAATTTTATTAGTTACAACGTAAAACACATTACCATTGTCTGTTTCGCTAAACAAAAGAAATAGTTTGCTCTATCTTGCAAGAATACTGTTTCGTTCGATAAGTGTAGCACTTCTCTCTACCTTACCCTTCTCTCAAGCAAGGGGTGAACCAGTTTCTCTGGGGATAAAACACATGTGGAGACTACACTGCTCCTGAGAATTAAGGCCAGAGTTTCACAAGAAAACCTGTTGCTATTTCACTCAGACGCGTTTTCATACATGAAAATGTCCCTAACATAACACAATCCTGTGTTATCACAAATTTGAAAATCAGACAATGCACAATTCCGTGTGACTTCTCTTGCCACACGTGTCCACTTCCTACATCCCGGAAGCTTCAAAGTTTCGACTTACACATAACATAATACAATTCAACACAAAGTGTTAGACATGAAAAATCAATAATCACCAAACTAATCTATAGTAACCATAACTCTGCTACCATGAAATCTGATCCAGCGCGGCTAATATAAATTTCTCCTTAGGACACGAATCCAGGTAAAACATTCATGTAACCAATTATCTATTAAACCTTATGTCGGTGGGGCCCATGACACCGCATATCATACATTCATTCATTCACTGGATTTCACACCAAGGAGAAATGTGTTGCTGGACGAACGGGGATACCTTGTTAAATTTGACAGAATAATACCTCAGACATCATATACATTAACTTTGATCCTGTCAGTTCTAAACATCAAGGTACTCCGCTCTTTGGTCGATGGACCAACTAGTAGAATAAGTTGATGGTGATTAAGACCAGCTCAATCACACTTAAAACCTTTTAACCTTTAAACTTGTATATGAACTAAAGAACCACAGACTCATTTTAAGTTAGAATGTAATTTTATCTAAATTCTCAATTGCATGGGTGAAATTCTTTGTTTATTAATCACTTTTAATATATCAATAAAATTTTCATGAAAAGTTTAATAAAGAATAGAAAATTATGCATTACCCATAGGTTTAGGATGCGGATAGGAATAGTTCGCCAAAAAGAAGATAAACCGCAGATCACAGAATAGAACTCCCAAACTGACTGACTGTCCCGCTAACCTCCTCGGATGGACCTCCCGTGCAGAATTCCCGCAACGATCTCGTTCCTTCCCAGTCAAGTTCGAGGTCCACAAATGACAGTCTTTTCGTAGTATTTAGATGGAAAAAATGGAAAATAAAAAGGCGGTATGGCAGGAGAACACCGACAGCAGCAGTAGCATCAATAGCAGCGACCACAGCAGCATCAGTTTCAGCATTCCACCCCACCTAAGAGTAGACCCTCTTATACCCTACTTTCTAGCTTACTTCACAAAAAGTTGCAATCCTTAGGGGCAATCACGCTAATTGGTCCATTTGAGGGGTGGTGATGGTCACCTCATCGCCCTCCTTGTTCAAACTGGTTTTGGGGACATTTAAACACACAATGAGTCTCATGACTTCGGGGTTAAAAGCAGTCCAACTTGTCCATTCATTTTGTTGCGATCTTGATGGTCACAATTTAGTTAGTCCATTGTTGCTCAGTACTTTCTCTTCCATTCCCACGAATACGTGCTGAGTCTTTCTTGGCACCCTCCTTATTGTAGTTCAGTACGACTTTGACATCTCTCACTCCGTGCACAGGCCGCATCCACGTGATTTAGTTTCTCTATTTCTCCTGCGTAGAGGCCATCTTTGACTGTTCACGTGACCTCATCTGTTTCAGCAGCCATTTTCGCAGCATGGCCTAACAGGCCCGAACAAACTATCATAAGAACAAACACAACCAAAATTAGAACAAAGAAAATAAGCCTTTCTGTTTACCACCCGCCATTCTAAAGACCCGTGTTAGGTGTTACCTAGCAGAAGCGACATTTAAAGCCATTTTACTTACCATCTGTATTCTTTGCCACAATACAAATCTACTACATAGCATAAATCATGCGATTTCACTCTAATTAGTACGCAAATCACAATATTAGGGTTAATTAACTTCACAATTGTAAGTAAATTAGATTTTGCACAAATTTGCATGTTACCTTTATGTAGTGTTTACTAAAAGGTGCACTTGTTGGTTAATTCATGCTTCTTCAAACAATTATTATAATTAATTTATTAAGAGTTTATTAACTTTCCAAGGGGTACAAAATTATTTTATTTACCCTGCTCCATCACACTCAGTACATCATCACTTTTTGCCAAGATCCTCCTTATATTCTCTCCTCACCCTCCCTATAATTTTCTGCCCCTGCTATACCTGTCATTGCTTCCTCCTTTCATCATTTCCTCTAACTGTTTCACATTTCTTCCATTCTTATTTGCTCCTGCCCCCCTTTCTCAGTCTTCTATTACACTTAACTTACATTCTTTAGTGTCCAGCCAGTACTGGCACACTCAGTACAGTGCGGGAAGTCAAGAGCTGGTGACTGTGCAGTGGATCACCATAGCTCATGCTGAGCACTAAGCAGGATCCAACTTTGCTTTACCTCCGCCCTTTCACAACTCCTTATAGGGTGGTGTCAGTGAGGATCCCTGACCATGTGACGAGTTATGAAATGGTGGGGTGTGATGGCTCTCATGATTGATGAGTAGACCCTGATAACGGGCTGAACTCTAATGCCCCAGGAGCTAACTTTCTGTATACAACATCATGGGGTGGTCCATAAGAGGCCATGGCTTTAGGGCTGTGAGATCATCAGTCCAGTAATTGCTGATTGGTGCGATCAGTTGTGCATGCACACCAGCACATGGCAATAAATGAAGCTAGGAATGTGACTACAGTTGATTTTTAAGTGCTAACCTGCATACGTGTCCATGATATGCAGCCAGCCTGAGCAGTAATCAATTATTGGCTTCTTTCTTGTGGTTATTTTTAATGGCTATTAAAAAAACAAGGCAGGAAACAGAAGGAGGAGTTCTGACTGCTGCATTGGCGAGCCATCACTGGTAGAAGTCAATGCGTTTCAGCTTTGACAAGCCTTGTGTTATATTATGAGCTGGTGTAGGTTCATTCCAGCTCAAGAATGTTATCTATGTCATTTAGAATTGTTCCTTGAAGACTCTGTGTAGGAGTTCCACATAAGACAGTTAGTTGGCTGGCTGGAGGGGGAGGACTGTGTGAGGCCGTTTTACTTGAAATAAGCTAAAGTGTTTTATCTTCGTATCATTTGAGTGTCTTAAATTACAGGACTTTCTCAAGACTGAAATAACAATATATGTGAAGGACATAGAATCACGTCTACTTTGTTTTCACATCATAGTTGCAAATATGTATATTTAATTCATTATATGAATTTTATTAATTTACAAATATAAACATAAAATAAACAGATTAAACATTCCAAGAAAAGCTGTCTCTAGAAAATCGTAATTTCGCCACTGTGGAACATGTAATGGGGAAATAAAGGTAGTGGCAAAGCTGGCCATAAGTGTAATATGAAGTGTAATTCTGGCAAAGGGTCACTGGGATAATACCATCATGCCATTGTGGGCTATAGAGGCTCCCCGGTGATTGTCATCACCATTGGGAATGCTCTCAGTGGGATAATAGCAAGTCAACGTCAACACGGAATCAGTATCTGCACTAAATAATAGTGTGACTGCTACGCAAGATTGATCAGATCCCAAATACCAGTATCATATGATCTTTATCCATGAGCACTGAACGGCACTCATGTGTATGGGGTGTTGCCCCAGTGAAGAAACTATGGGGGATATTCTCAAGGAAGTGGCGGAGAGAGGCGTTAGCCTTCTTGGCTTAACGCCTCTCTCCGCCACTTCGGAAATGTATGGCTGCACCATATTCACAAGGATATGGTGCAGCCTTGCTTTTCCCCCTGCGATGGCGCTAAGTTTTACAACTTAGCGCCAACGCAGGCACCCTTGCACCAGAGTGCAAGGGTGTCTGCAGGCAGGGAGGTTTGTTTATGTACAGGAAGGTGTCCCTTCCTGCACATAAACAAACCTAAAATGACAGTTTGTAACTTACATGTGTGCTGCTTCATGCAGCACACATGTAAGTTATAAAACGGCATTTTAAAAAATGGTTTGTTAATGTACAGGAAGGACACCTTCCTGTACATGAACAAACCATGGCATTTGCTTTTTCCATGTGTGCTGCACAAGGCAGCACACATGGAAAAAGCAAAAACGAGGAGAAATTAAGCATTTCTCCTCGTTTCGCCATCTTAAGACCAGGATTTTCCTGGTCTTAATTTTGGCGCTACCTCCTATTTACGCTGCCCTTGTGAATAGGCGATAGCGTCAAAATCAATGGGTGTTGTGATGAAACGCCCACCACAACACCCACTGCACGCCCCTTTCACGCTAAACACAGCGTGAAGGGGGCCTTATTCACAAGGCAGCGCTAAGCCACGTTAAGTGGCTTAACGCTGCCTTGTGAATAAGGCAGCCTCTATCGCCACAACAACGTCACTGAAAGTGACGTTGTTGTGGCGATAGAGGCTTGTGAATATGCCCCTATGTCTGTACAAGGACCACAATACCTTCTGATAGGCGTAGCTAAAATCATCATAGAGGTGCGATATATTGTTAAATATTATGTCCCAGTGGGCTAATATATATTCAGAGCCTCATGGCAAAATAAACCAACTCTTTTAACGATTGGTGAATATATATAGTGATACGGCCAAATCTGTATGATATTGTTACCCACTACGGACCACAAACTTTGTACATGCTCTGTTGCAGTTCTCCCTGTTTCTTCACTTGCATGTCTCCAATCGAGTGTGTCCCACTATGTCAGTTGGCCCTTAAGCAAGCAGGGTTAATACTACTGTTAAAGTTTTATTGAAGGTGAATTCCCTAGAGCTCTTAGGTTCCTCTCTCCATGTGTTGGTGTGCTGTGAAGATTGTGAATGTGGTATCCAAAAGGTCGGTAGATCTAAAGTAAAAATGCTGTGTGAGATAACTGGGCTGTGGCACAGAGGACAGCAGTCGCTGCAAAAACAGAAGATTTGGCAGTATTGCATCTCGCAAAGGTTAGCACAGCTCCAAATTAACATTTTATTTAAATCTTTAGTATGGAGATAGATAGGCTTTCTTTTTAGAAAAGAGGAGGCATACTAGCATTCCATTAGGGAGATATTTTGTTGCAGCACTGAAGACTTGTGAAGTGTCTGCCCAATCGCTCCAGCTATGTTTCAGAGAGTGGATGAAGTCTAGGAATACTGTGTGGATTTGGTATCACAGCCTGAAGGGCTTTAAATGTAAATGAGGGTAAAGAATTGCATGAGAGCTGACAACCTTTCTAACTAATGCTTCAGTGGCATAGCTAGTGTGAAGATAGGAAAGTTCTCCTCTAATCCAAAGGCCTCAAAAAAGTTGATTCAATTTTCACATCTTCACCTTGTCTGGCACAACCCAGTCCACCTCTACAGATCGTTAAATTGAAATTTAAAATTACTTGCTCACGAAAGCAGAACAAATATGCGTTTCCTCTTCCAGGGGTTTCACCAACATGCAACATACCTCACGAACAGTTAAGGACATAAACATCTCCTGAATTGCAGTTTATGTAGTTCAACAGTTGCCACTTAGTCATTATGCTAGAATTATGTGATTCTTATTGAATTCTTTTAATTTATTGTCAATTGGATAGCAACTTTAGTGACTGGTGGCAGACTCCACATATCTGGAGTTGACAATGTGCCAGTCCTGGAGGATTTTTTTCTAAATTTCATATCTTTAGGTTCGAAAAATAAAAACCCTACTAGACGGTTGTCAGAAATTTTGGACACTGACTCTATAAGTATTTCTTTGCACAGATACCAAGCCTTGTATGTGCTTCATGACTGGTATTTCAAGGTACACGCTTAATAGCAGTTTAAAATGGCATATATAGATAATAGAATTTCAACCTGAGGAGTGGTGGTACATGAGGCTGGATTTCAGAACGCATGGGTGTTGATTATATATTAATAGAGTGCGTTCTTAATGATTGGCTTTTGGACACTGGTGTCTATATGGTTTAAGATTCTGGCAATTGATAGTAAAGTGTAAAGTTAATAGATATTGGCTGTCGTGCAAGTTCATAGAAAAATATAATAGTTGGTAACATGCACTGAGCTATGTTTAAAACTCATTAATGATAACACCAGTGTTACCAACCTTTACATTGCCAACTTTAAAGACAAACATATTTATCCTGTATTCAAAACTTATTTTAGTGATGTAAAATGTTTGAAAAGATTCATACATAACACCAACCGCTAACGTCTCCCCATGACTGTGCCTAGAGTTTGTAAAGAAAACTGTCTAATGAATAAATAAGTGTTCTTTGTGAGAGCCAAAGTGGTGTGATCGATTTTAAGGTCAGTTTGTTACAGAAGTGTGGGTTTGGCATCTCTGAACAGATTATAAAACTTCTTGGCAGTAATATTAGGATGTTTGCGTACAAATTTTCAATGACAAACATACCCAGCCAGTCTGTCTCAGAGTTAAATGTCTTGTCATGGGTTATGTAAATCATTTCAGTTGTGTCCTTTATATAACAGATTGTTTGTACAAAAAGGGGCTTTGGGAGGAAAAGCCAAATATTGCAAGAGTTATTCCAAAATGAATCCACAGTCTACTACGATGGGTATATGAGGTGTTTTGATTGTGCATTTATGTACCTTTGGGAGGGTATGGAAGGCAAACTGAAGGGAAGGGGGGTATGGAAGGTAGGACTGAAATTGCTTATGAATAATGACCTGCTGGACAAGCTATGCTAAGTGTGTTCATGAAAGGAGTACACATCTCTTGGGTAGAAACTTGGTACAGTGTTGTATAGTTATCCGTGTTACCCAGTAAACATGTTGGCTTTGCTGCCAGCAGGCCAAATCTTATTTTTCAATTACCAAGTAATTTTTCTCAGCACCTCTCAGAGTCCTGGATGCAAATGCCACCACCCTTTCTAGTTGCAGAGAGTTGATAAAGTTTCAGAGAGTGGATGAAGTCTAGAAACATTGTGTGGAATTGGTGTTATAGCCTGATGGGCTTTATATTTAAACAATGGGGTTTTAGGGTGTCACATGAGAGCTGACAACCATTCTAACTAATGCGTCAGTTGCATTGCTAGTGTAGAGGTAGTAAAGCTCTCCTCTAATCCAAAGGCCTCAAAAAAGCTGATTCCATTTTCACATCTCCACCTTGCCTGGCACAACCCAGTCCACCTCTACATATCCTTAAATTGAAATTTAAAATTACTTGCTCATGAAAACAGAACAAATATGCCTCAAATCCTTCATGTATAGAATTGTTACTAATGGAAAATGGTTTTCCTCTCCTGTTTTTATTTCAGCTGTTCTGAAGATATGGACTAAATCCTAAGGAAAACATTCACTTGTCACTCTCCCAGACTAATTCATGTCTACACTGCAAGGCATTAAAAACATCAGAAACATTTCACCCTTTGCTATCCATATTTATGTAACATCAGTTTTGGCATTTGTCCAGGTGTCTAACCTGTTTAAAGAAGCACCGATTAAAGCAATGCTGAAGAGACACACAGGAACTGAGTTTCCATCCTCCTTTTCTCATTGAAAACTCTGGAATTCTCGGCAAGTCCTTAGTTAGAACTAGAGTGGCAAATTTAAATTAGGCAGACGTAATTTTGGGAAATTCATGCTACGCTTGTTACGCAAAATCCCTTGTTGTCCGGATCATGCAAAAATAGGTCATGAGACAACAATGTTTACTATAAGGGATGATCTTCAATTAACTAACACAAACAGTTGAGCTCCACCTGTACTGTTAAATGGATCACCGATCTTTGACACTGTAGATCAGAAAAAACAGCGCTTGCACTATCTTCAGTTTGCTGCCTGAGACACTGAAACCTCAACTAGATAGTCTGATTCTGTTCTTCATAATCTATCCCTTCAAGTAGACCTTAATGTTTTCATTCCCCCTCTTAAATTCTGAAAAGATGACGTCTTTGACGAGCCCGGGGGTCAGCCTGCTTCCTGCGCTGGCCCTAGAATTGGACCGGGGAGGACCTGGGAGAAATACGAGTCAGTTGTGCTCCATGCTGTGGCCTAATTTACACCCGGATATTGCCTACACACAACATTGGCCGGTGCGGAGACGCAGACAGGCCATAAGGAGGGGCACCTACTTACATCGATTCCTACCGCCGATTCGTTTTTGACGGGTCCTGGGTCGGCTGTGGTCCCGATACCCGCTGCTTACTGGCTGCCCGGAGTTTGCTGCCCGCTTTGGCCCTGGAATTTGACCGGGGAGAGCCTGAGACGTCGGGGCGGGCATGCTCCGAGCCGTGGCCTGAGCTACATCGAGGTTCCCGGCACCGAAGATCTGGACATGTGGTTCTCTCCAAATATGGCCTAGGGCGTATTGGGGGCTGATGCGAGATCCCTGGTGAGCAGCAAGAATCTGGTTGGGTGCGGGTCATACCCACTTTCTGCCACTCACCCTGGCGGCGCCTTCGACGGTGCGTTGCATCCTTGGATCCCAGGAGATTGCAGGATCTGGATGACCTTGGACGACAATACAGAATAGGTTGCCTCCTTACCTACTCCAACCTGCACCGAGAGACAGGCCAGTGGTCCTAGACCGCGGAGGTGGGGTGTCCCGCAGATAACTGCTGCCAAAGTGTCACCACGTTGCTGCGATATCCTTCAGCATACGCCTGCTTGTCCTCTAGTGTGACACAGCCACCCGAGGTAGACGAGGATTGCACTCTTTAGCGGTTGGGGGATCGCCACATCGGCAGAAGCGGCCGGGCTAGGTCCTGGTGCGGCTTGTTAGTGTGGAGGATCCTCCGTGGCGCCAGAACCCCCAGGTACCAGTGTCCAGATACTTGCCTGTCTCGAGGGATTCTGACTACCCATACTCCATCCTGCACTAGATCACATAATTACCCCCTGGGGCCTCAAATCACAGCTCTATCTTCTTCGCCATGTCCAAGGGCCACCCAACTGCATCTTCACCAAAATAAAGCACCATGGACAAATTTACGTGCAGTGGCACCGGTTCCATTGCCCCCGACAACGCGGCCATGGCTGTGACGGACACTGCTGCGATCCTAGCTGCGATTGCCCAATCGCGTGACATGCTGGATGCTAAAATCGGCGCGGTGGGGGCGGACATAATGCCGTTGAACGGATCACACAGGCCCAAACCAGAGTCTCGGAAGTGGAAGACAACATCACGATCCTGAAAGGAAAGGTTATCACCCTCGAGTCAATCTCCAAGGGCCTGGCCACATGAGTGGAGGACGCCGAGGGGAGAGCCAGACGTAATAATCTACGCTTTGTGGGATTTCCTGAGGAATGTGAGGGTTCGGACATGTGCACCTTCCTAGAACATTGGCTCAAATCTTGGATCCCTGAGGGTTGTCTGTCACCCTGCTTCATACTGGAGCGAGCCCATCGAGCACTTGCGGTGAGACCTCCTCCAGGGGCCTGTTCCAGACCCGTAATCGCACGGATCCTAAACTCCCATGATCGGGATACCATTCTGAGACAGGCTAGAGCCCTAAAATCCCTCACTTATGAATCCCAACCAATAATGATATTTCCTGACTACACTAGACTGGTGCAGCAGCAGAGGCAATCCTTCACGGCCGCGAAAACACGTCTTAGGGAGCTGCAGATTCCATATATGTTGCTCTTCCCGTCTTCGTGTCAGCTATAAAAACAGCACCTTATTCTTTGACACTCCCGAGGACGCTTTTCAATGGATGGATGAACGACGCCCGGTTAAACCACATATACCTCCACCACGAGATACAGATTCCTCAACTAGCGACTCGCGCCATCACAAAGACAATAACCCCACGGAAAAAAAGACGTCATCGTTCAAGGTCCTCTTGGCGCTCTGGATCGCGTGGCAACAAGCAGGTTAATAAACAAGATAAATAAGGCTGGGCTTTAAGTGGCTGGACCCTCTGGACTCCAGGGCCCCCTTTTAGGTGGGCTGAGGAAGCGCTTCTTCAACATGATCCCGCACATCAGCACAGGATTGGGCTACTCTACTGAACTGGACTTTTTAGATCCCAGAGACATTCTATAGGGATGGGATCAATGGGGATCAATTGGACTGTTCCAGCCTTTAACCCTAGTTGGGGTGAGGACTGTTCACATTCCGCGACAGATACTTCTGTGTTCCTGGAGGTATTGGGTTGGGGGTGCGTGGGTGTTTTGGTTATTAATGTTTTTGGTTCAAGTTGTGCTTAGGTCCCCTCAATGCATCATAGCAGCTAGTCTTCTCTATACACATTTTGTAAACCATTTCTCGGCACATCATGACTACACATTCCTCTAAAATTGACTCGGCTGGGGAAATATCGGTGGTTACCTGGAACGTCAGAGGCCTGCTCGATAAGGTCAAATGGGGAGCAGTCCTCTAACACACAAAAAAGTTAGGGGCTGACATCCTGTTACTTCAAGAAACACATTTGCTGGGGACTAAAACCCCATGCCTGGCTCGCTTTGGATTCATTCACATATTCCACTCTGGCTTTACGAGGGGCTCTAGAGGAGAAGCCATCCTAATCCAACGTAGAGTACCGTTCACACACATCCGCACTTGGGCTGATATCTTTTCGTTCATGGCACAGTTGGTGGGGAGGCCGTAGTACTGGGAAGTGTATATGTCCCTCCACCGCTCAGTTGCACACTTACCGAACGCATAATCGATATCTGGGGGTCCTTTCCTGATGGTTTAGCACTGACTGGTGGGGATTGGAACGACGTCCTACATCTCGGACTCGATAGATGCTGCCCTACTACTACACAGTTTACACAAAGAGAGTCCCGCTTGGGGCCGCTGGTCGAGGCGTTGGGTTGGTCCGACACCTGGAGGCGGGCTTCACGTACTTTTCAACAGTGCACGGGTCTTTTTCTAGACTGGCTTATATTTTCATCACCAGGGAACACGCACCGCACTTACCAAGGCAGATATCCTACCCAGGGGTCTCTCGGACCACTCCCCAGTCCAACTGCGATTAACGCTGGGCCCCATGCAGACGCTGTTTTACTGGCGGATGCTGTCTTGGCATTTGCACAACGCGAGCTATCGTTCTCATCTACACAAAGCCCTAACAGACTACTGCATTACGAATGAGGGTACGGTAGACTCTGCCACTACCTTGTGGGAAGCTATGAAACCCACTATTCACAGCTTTGACATCAGTTACTGTTTTTCTGCCAAACAGCAAAAAAAGCAGGATTTGATACAGTTAAAAGCACTGATAATACAAACGGAATTACAAGAACTTGACAGAGACTGACATGGGGCTTGCCGTCAGCTGGCCATATTGCAGAAGAGATATCAAAGTATTCAACTCGATGAAGCCAAACACATCTGGCGGGCTACGCAAAGCAGGATCTACCAAGGGGGGGACAGATCAGGGAAACTGTTACATCGACCTTGCCAATACTCCCTTAAACCGATACAACTCCCGACCCTTAAGTCACATACAGGGGAATTGATCATCACTCCAGAGCAGGTTGCCCGCTCCTTCGCCGACTTCTAGCAAACACTCTATACCAAGCATGAAACCATACCTGAAGTGCAGATATTTTTTGGGATCTGGCACCTAAGACGCTCACTACCACCGCACGTGACTCTCTCGAGGCTCCGGTCTCGATGGAGGAGCTCATTTCAGCCGCCTCAGATATAGCACCTGGCAAATTGCCCAGCCCCAATGGGTTCCCTTGCGAATTCTTTAAACTAAACATGAAAACATTAGGACCACAGTACCTCGCAACCCTCAATGAAGCCCTCGAGAATAAGTGTCTACCCCCTGATTGGAGATATGCTGAGATTGTGGTCTTTCCCAAGCCAGGGCGTCCACCCGAATTATGCGCATCGTACCGGCCAATATCTCTTCTTAACATTGAAGCTAAGATTCTTACCAAGATACTGGCAAACAGATTGCTCCCCCATCTCCAAGTCCTGATCCACCCTGACCAGGCAGGCTTTATGCCCCACCGTGCGACCCAACACAATACACACAGAGCGCATAACGCTATGGCGGCCGCGGACAGATTAGACAGACCTGCAGCCCTACTACTCGTTGATATGGACAAGGCGGTTGATATGGACAAGTCAGTTGGACCTATATGTTCATATTACTAAGACACCTGAATATGCCCCCCCGATTTATAGCCCTGATTTGACTATTGTACACTGCCCTAACTGCCTCAGTACGGGTCGCTGGGGCCACATCTCCACATTTTCCCATACAGTGGGGAACCAGACAGGGATGCCCCCTTTCCCCTCTTCTCTTCGCCCTCGCCATAGAGCCCCTGGCCTGGGTGCGTATAGATGCATAATACCGAGGTTTTGAATGGACCCCCGAAATTTCTGATCATATTGCGCTCTAGGCAGATGATCTGTTATTCTTCCTAACAGACCCCCATAGATCAGGCCCCAGAATACTACAGATCATGCGTATTTTTGGTGAGACCTCCGGTCTTTATATGAACTCTTCTAAATCGCTGCTTTGGCTGCTGCAGGGGTAATTGGGGAATGGTCGATGGGCTGAGGGACTCACTATAGTATCACAGGGGTTCACATAGCTGGGAGTCTACATATCGGACACTCAAAGTATGTCCTGGAAACGCAACTTAGAAGAAACAACAGAAAAGGTTAAAGTTGAGATGAAAAATTGGTCTGCACTCCCCTTGTCCCTATATGGACGCTCGGCCATATTCAAGATGGTCTCCCTACCCAAATTATTGTACCACTTACAATCCCATCCATATCCTGTCCCTATGGTATGGTTTCGCTAAATTAACGCACTGCTGGGACACTTCCTCTGGAGGGGGGCGTGGCGCTGCCAGAGTAGCTCTACGTACATGTTCACAGTCCACTTACTGTGGGGTCATTGCCACTGCTGACATACAAGCTTATCACGCCGCAGCACACCTACAGGTTCTGAATGACTGGTGGTATGGCTCTAGAAACAAACCTGCATATCGACTTGAGCAGTGGATGATGGGGGACCCACCATTCTCTCGCTCCTATGCAGTAAGACTGACCCCAAAGATCTTTCCCCCGCTACACGCGTGGTAATCCTAACATGGCGACAAACCCTACTTAGAATTGGATGGTGGGGACATCTAACACAAACAACCCCTCTTTGGCGGAATCGCCTGCTTCCGCAATAAAACTTATTTACAGGGCTTCGGCGGTTGGGACCGCATTGGCGTCTCAACATTAGGGGATGTTATGAAAGGCATGGTCCTTAAATCATTTGGAGACCTCCAAAAAGAATTCCATAAGCCCCATACCCAATTCTATCAGTTTCTGCAACTGCGACACGCTCTTCCCCCATACATAAAAAATTTGATTACCCTCCCAGAATTCAGCCCTCTCAAAGGCAAACTCCTCATGGGGGATCTCGAGGAACTTAAGATATCCAAGATATATCAAACCCTAGTTACTAATAGCCCAACAACCTTAGATGCTCTCAGGGTCGCCTGGGATACCGATATTGGACCACTGGACGAGGACGACTGGGCCGAAGCCCTATGATCACCACGCGAGGCCGCAATTTCCTCTCGACTTCGTCTCATCCAATTTAAATACCTCCACAGACTGTGGACCGCGGGGTTGATTGCTTCCCCAATATGACTCCAATGTCAATCAGACAAAGGCACTTTTATACATACAACCTGGTCCTGCTTGGTCCTTGACCGGTCCTGGGGAGGGGTTCTCGCTTGCTTAGCTGCTGGCTTGGGACATACCGAGGTCTCCAAAATTAACACTCTTACATAGTACAGAAGGTTTAGGGGGTAACAGATACAAAAGACACTTACTGTTCTTAGGTCTTACAGTCGCTAAGCGAGATATAGCCAGGCTGAGGAAGGCTGAAACCAAACCCCGGGTCTCACAATGGAAGACAGGACTGGACTTCATTATGGAGTTGGAGCTCCCAGCTTTTATCGCTTGTGGATGTCCACAGAAACATACCAAAATATGGGCAAGGTGGGCCACTTATAGGAACATTCCCCTGCAAATACATGAAGGCGCAGAGAGTCAATTAGATGCTGAGATCAAAACATTTACGTAGTAATGGTAGCTATACAATATCATCTATGGTTACAACTGCGATGCATGGAATCATTCCTCATGCTTAGCTGAAATGGGACAATGTTAGTATTGGACAACGATAATGTTTTCTTTGTTACTGGCCCTGCAATGGTGTGTGTATTGAAGATAGACGAATAATACATGTACCTTGATAATTCTTATTTAAGCTGTATTGCTTCATGCCACAAGTGCCTATTGTAAGGTTACAAAACTAAAAATCAATAAAATTTGTTATTAAATTCTGAAAAGATTCAATCCACACCTGGTGCTTTAACATTAATTTAAGCCCTGTGAATCAAGTTTCAAATCTTCGTGGCTTTGTGGCTGCTGTTTAAGACCCTCAATTCATTAATTGTTGGGTGAATGAGAACAAGCTATGCGTTAATGTTTTGAAGAAATAAATGCTTGTCATTGGCTTACTTGTTTGTCTCTTATGCTTTGAGAAAAGTTGACTCTATTTATTTGTCTCCTGGACAAGGGTACCCAATTAACCAAAAAAGGAAAAGCATACAAGGATTAGTATCACAAGTATCTCTGATATATATATCTTGACTTCATCAATAAGATCCTGAATCTCACAGATATTTCCATTCAAAAATGGATCAAGAGCATACTTGTCCTGATTGGCTTCTCTTTACAGAATACTGCTTTGTACCCACATTGTTCACTCTCCAGCAACACTTCTTCATTACTCAAATGCAGTCCTATCTGATCCTTGTGCATTCAAATTCTCGAGTGGTCGCAGATTTGACATTGGTGGAGCAGCCCAGTAGAACTCACCTCTTCCAGAGGTTTGACCAACATGCAACATACCTCATGAACAGTTAATGACATAAACATCTCCTGAATTGTAGTTTATGTAGTTCAATGGTTGCCACTTAGACATGGTGCTAGAATTATGTGATTCTTATTTATTTCTTTTAATTAATTGTCAATTGGATAGCAACTTTAGTGACTGGTGGCAGACTCCACATATCTGGAGTTGACAATGTGCCAGTCCTGGAGGATTTTTTTCTAAATTTCATATCTTTAGGTTCGAAAAATAAAAACCCTACTAGAGGGTTGTCAGAAATTTTGGACACTGGCTCTATAAGAATTTCTCTGCACAGATGCCAAGCCTTGTATGCTTCACGACTGGTATGCCAGGGTGCATGCTTAATAGCAGTTTAAAATGGCATATATAGATAATAGCCTTTCAGCCTGAAAAGTGGTGGTACATGAGGCTGGATTTCAGAACACATGAGTGTTGATTATATTAACGGAGTGAGTTCTTAATGATTGGCTTTCGGTCACTGGTGTCTATATGGTTTAAGATTCTGGCAATTGATAGTAAAGTGTAAAAGTTAATTGGCATTGGCTGTCGTGCAAGTTCATAGAAAAATATAATAGTTGGTAACATGCACTGAGCTATGTTTAAAACTCAGTAATGATAACGGTTGGTGTTATGTATGAATCTTTCAAACATTTTACATCACTAAAATATGTTTTGGATACAGGATAAACATGTTTGTCTTTAAAGCTGGCAATGTAAACTTTGGTAACACTGGTGTTAACGTCACCCCATGGCTGTGCCTAGAGTCTGTAAATAAAACTGTCTAATGAATAAATAATAGTGTTCTTTGTGAGAGCCGAAGTGGTGTGATCGATTTGAAGGTCAATTTGTTGCAGAAGTGTGGGTGTGGCCTCTTTGAACAACAGATTATAAAACATCTTGGCAGCAATCTGTAAGATGTTTGTATACAAAGTTTCAATGACAAACTACTCAGCCAGTCTGTCTCAGAGTTAAATGTCTTGTCATGGGTTATGTGAATCATTTAAGTTGTGTCCTTTATATAAGAGGTTGTTTGTACAAAACGGGCTTTGGGGGGAAAAACAGATATTGTTAGAGTTATTCCAAAATTAATCCATAGTCTGCTACGATGGGTATATGAGGTGTTTTGATTATGCATGCATGTACCTTTTGGAGGGTATGGAAGGCAGACGGGGGGGGGGGGAGGTATGGAAGGTAGGACTGAAATTGCTTAGGAATGATGATCTGCTGGACAAGCTATGCTTAGTGTGTTCCTGGAACAAGGACAAATCTCTTGGGTAGAAACTTGGTAGAGTGCTGTATAGTTCTCCTTGTTACCCAGTAATCCGATCTACCCTTTGTTATATTCAGTTGTGTGGTCGTGAAACACAATACTCAGCCTATACTTGCTGGCTTAATAGATATGGCACAGTTTTCAGCCAACACAGACATATTGATATAACTGTTTCACTTGTATTTTCAGTAGAATGCAGTCATATCAATAGAATCCTCTCAAAGTTAAGATCTTGGAGATAATGCTTAAAATTGGTGGGCCGAGCCTGGAAGGGATATGATGCTTTATCTTAAATTAATCAAAATCAGAGAAGACATGCTTCAAATAAACACGTCTTGGGAATTTCGCAATCTTAAATCCAGTGTCTAACAAAACAGAGGTCGCTCCTCAGTTGAGAGAAAAGACATTTAAGAAAATATTATAACGCTCCCCCCCCCCCAATAAGTGTACTTTCAGAATCACCAATATCAGATGCAAATATTTTCTTTGCGTTCATTATTTTCGTTTATTTTCTAAATGTTATATAAGGCCTGCCACTCAAAGGCTCAGAGCTTGCTGTGCATAACATGTTGAGGATGTCTTTATTCAGTTTTGGTGCATTGAGATTGAGTTTTGTCAAAGGGTACACCTAGCTTCTACAGCCTAATGTGCATGGCTGAAGGCATTGTGTAGTGGGTTATGGGGCAATGAGACTGAGTGCAAGGTGTGGCTCAAAGCCAAGCTCTACCTCCATTGTAAGCAGCCTACAATAAAGGGTATATGCAATGAAGTATGCCTAGGGATTTAGAGCAATATGGTTCTGGGTACATAAATCCTTAATACAGAATTTGGCAGCAGGCCATGCTTTATGTCTAGTGGAGGATTTATAATGAGAGATACCTAGTGGACTGTGGGGTGAATCGCTTTAATCAAAACACACTGATTTAGACGTTTTGAGTGGGGCAGAACAGTGGCGTGTGAAAACAGGAGGTGGCAGCATCCCTTTCCTCCTACCTGGATGCGGACATGTCCAAGCCTGATGAAGGAGAAATCATTTTATTTTTTTTAGAGGAAAAGATATTGCTATATCTTTCTATGAAGTCACGAGGAAGAGGGAGTAGCCGGAGACTGACAAGGAGAAGGAGGTATGGAGGATTACATGAGGTAAACACAGCAGGTCAAAGGTGCTATCAGATTTGACAGAGAAGATTGACTTGTTCAGGAACAAATAAAGTGAGCAATGACCCTTGAAGTGGAAATCCACAAGAAATCAGTCACTCCAACAACACTTCAAGTCCAACTGTGCATACAAAATGTTTTGTTGTCTTTTCCACAAGCAAGAAATGCATCAAAACAAGACCTATTTCCACACTCCTGAGGATGTCCACTAGTTTATTGAGAAGGACGACCACTGATAACACTGTCACCAAAGCACTGATTGATTCTTCTAATTTTGATGCTTATATTGTAATCATTAGTCATTATTCTATGTTGTGCTGTAGGTGCGACTAGTGCACCATGTATCATTGGAGAACACTTATTTCTAAGGCACCCTTCCTTCGTAGAATGGTTCTATGGCACAAGGGCTAAAGATATTGTGTAAGTCAACTGGAATTGCTATTTAGCTCTTTATATTATTGTATTGTTTATTATTGGTGTTCTAAGTTTTGTAAAATATCCTGCTTCCCATCAAATATTTCCATAGAGTTGTAAATTATGAGGAAATATTTATTACAGAGCAGTTGGAATTTCCAAAAATTTCAAAAGAGTATGTAGATCGGCTTAATTTTTAGTTCCTCCCAGTGCAGGTATCAGGCAATTATCAAAACTGGCAGGATCTCTACACGGTACCAAGCTGTTCTTGAACCTTAACAATCTTTTGCTGAGAAACCCGCATTGGCGAGAACTAAAATTGAAACTGATCGGGATACTCTTTTTCACATCTGAGACATATCAGCATAAAAGTCATTGGATACTAGTACTCCTTCTGGAATTCTTTATTAATGAGGATACATAGCACATTGGCCATTAGCCTTGACAAAGAGAATTACCTCAAAACAAGGACGAATCATATTATGGAGCATACCACATTTTTATTAATTGGACATTGTGTGATCAGCAAGGAGTCCATGATCTCCTGTACGATACAAAAAACATTGACATTCTCTGGCTTCACCATCTCAACCATCCTCACCTTTGGTCATTTGGAGTAGTACTCCATCAACACCATCGCTAGTTTTCCCTTCGCACTCCCATGTCCAAAAAGTCCACTTTAACCTTCTGCCACGTCCTATCTGGATATTTCAAAGGTCCAAGGGGGGATGCTCTCACAGAAATAGATTTCCTACTCTGCATGGGGTCTCTGCAATCTCTCACATGCATCTCTAGATCATGATTCATCCCTGGCCACCAAAATCCCATTCTTGCTTTCCACTTCACTCTTGTCATACCACTGTTTCCCTCGTAGAGCAAAGACATCTTTTCCGGATTCTAGGAAATTGGTACCACTAACTTGTCACAGTTATAAACAATGTCATTAACCATTGACAAGTCTAGCCAAACTAATTTGAATTTACCTAGCAAAAGATCTTTTTCCATCTCCTTTCTCCAACCCCAAGAGATATTTGACTTTACACACATCTACTCATTGTTCTCCATTCTTCTTCCATGATGGCCCCACCTAAATTTAATTGCACGTCAGCAAGTATCCAGTCATCTTCTTTTTCCATGATCAGAGATGACAATGGCATTCTAAATAAACAAACAGCATTTGCAGTTCACATACCTGGTACATATTTAATCACAAATGAAAATTCTTATCTGAAAAGCACTTGGCCATGTGAGGCATAGCTCTTTTTGGAACCTTCTCAGAAAATGTCTAACAAAGGCTGGTGTTTTGTTTTTAGTTCAAATCTTGTAACCAACAACTATGTACAAACACGTTGGCTTTGCTGCCAACAGGCCAAAGCTTCTTTTTCAATTACCAAGTCAGTTTTCTCGCACCATTCAGATTCCTGGATGCAAATGCCACCACCCTTTCTAGTTGCATCAAAACCGCTCTCACAACATAGACACTTGTGTAAGTAATAAGCACCAATTTATATTTAGGATCGAATGGCTTCAAAATGGGAGCACACGTAATACAATTCTTCACATTTAAAAACGATTCTTCACATTCATGTGACCATTCAAACCTTGCATCTTTTTTCAACAACAGTCTCACAGGTTTGGACCTCTCAGCAAAATTATTCAGAAAGACCTAAAAATTATCTCAATTGATCTTTGTTTACAAGGCTTGGTGTCTGAAATTGAGCCATTGTCATTGCCACCATGACCATCCCTGTGAATGAGATAGTGTCTAGTGTCAGCTTGAAGAATAAATCATGTGGCATGTCTGGAAAAGCTACTCACACTAACTTATACTTTTGACTTATTGCGCCCACTAGTCATGGGCCTATGGGACTAAAGAAACATTATGGTAGAGTGCATACTGAGCCTCACAGGCAGTGTCAGACTGGAACAAACAATAGGCCCAGGCACCAAAATAAAAGTGGTTCCATTAGCAAATCAGATAGCTAAAATAAATGGGAATCATGCCTGTTTTGAACTTGTAAGGGCAAGCTGTATATGTTTTTTTTACAAGGTATAAGAGATTGCATGGATGTGTGCTTGATGCAGGTAATGTATGTTTTAATATAAGTGAAATCAACAGTAAAAATCAGCCCTACCTAGTCATAGAAACCGGCCCAAAAACTGCTAAAAAAATGTCCCACACACTGATCTGTCAGACCAGCCCATCGGGCACTGCTAGGGTGCCCTATAGGCCAGTCCAACCCTGCTCACAGGTGATTGTGGGCTTGCCATCGACTTAAACACCTTTAAAAAACCACCAAAACAAGGTCATGGGGAAATGCTACTCAAATATCGAGAAGGGACTAAATGTCCCATGATTCTTTTTTTTTTTTAATGATTATATCAATTCATATGAATGCCATTTGCCTTAGTATTTCAAAGAGCCATGGTCCATATTTTCAAGGACATTTAAAGTTATATGGAATGCTTTCAGGATGATATACTCATTAACTTGAATTCCAAAGACAAATATATGGAACATCTAAAAGAAGTATGTGATTGCCTCAAGAAACATGGCTTGATATTGAAAGGTCAAAAATTTAAGTTATTCAATAGAGAAGCAGAGAACTTGGGGCATACCTTGTCAGGGGATGGTGTTGTACCCAAAACTTCTTTGGTTGAAGTTGTAAGGGGTGCATCACCTCCTAACAACAAGGAGACTTTTTCTCTTTCACAGGACTTTGTGGGTATTATAGTACATTTGTCAAAAACATGGAAGCAAAAAGGATGTTACTGAGTAAGAATGCTGAGTTTGCCTGGTCAAGGCCACAAAAAGCTTTATTCAAATCAAAAAAGATATGATAGAAGATCCTATCTGAACTTTTTCAGTGTGGGGAAACAGTATGGTATAACAGTAGATGCTAGTGTATAATATAGCCTTATAGCCCGCCGAAGCGGGCTATACCGGCTAATAAAGGCCGGCTCCAGAAGGGAGCGGGACTTTAATAGCCGGTATAGCCCAGCTACGAAGGGCTATAAGGCTATTAGAACATTCTGCCACTAGAGGGCAGAATGTTCTAACAAATAAAACAAAGGCCTCTCGGAGCCCGAGGGGGTTTAAATCCCCTCGAGCTCCGAGAGGCCTTTGTTCACAGCAATAGCTGTGATCAAAAGCAACATTGGAATATTGCTCTGCTGGCCTTTACTGGCCCGTAGAAGCTCGGAGCACTCCATTGTATTCAATGGAGTGCTCCACATTCCAATGTTCTAATATGGAGTAGGGTCTGTGTTATCACAAAAGATGGGGAAGAATGGAATGTGGCATTTGCTTCTAGAACATTACATTTCAATGAAAGGAGGTATGCGGTTATTAAGAGAGAATTGCTTGCATGTGACAATCAATTCGAGAGGGACACTCTTTGTCAAAAGACTCTCTTAATCAAATGACTGCAGACATGCGATTTTGAAACACATTTGATAAAATCCTGGGTGACACATGCACCTTTAAAAGCCCAAGTCTTGTCTCTGATGGGCTCACATGAAAGATTCAAGATACGTTGAGGATTAATACCTCCTTGGCTGTAGGACCAGTTGCCGCTATCAATTGGTGTCTCCTATGTATTTTTCGTCCTGATGATGACCCCGTTTTGAATAATACATACTTTGGGTGTCGAAACGTTGACAAAATAACTTATGTGGACTGTTTTTAATATATTGATGATGGAAAGCAACACTCGCTCAACGGGTGCTAACTCAAAATATCCTACTATCCCTATCGGCCACATACATATGTTTCTGTACATGGAACGTATGCACTTTTTGCACCAATAGTCATTTTCACTGTGCCATCACTTTCTAGGAGCACCTTACAATTGTTTTGAATCTAATTAATTGAATTGACAATCTCTTAGAATAAATTGAATAAAGTGAAATGATACCTTTGAGCTAATTGTGTTAGAGGTGTTTGTACACTGATCCTAACACTCTGCAGTGGAAGTCAAGGGCTACACTTCCTCCATAGGGACCACTTTTTGTGAAATATGTGTTTGGGCGGTAGAACATTTTCAGAATTTTAAATGGGACATTCAATCCCTTTTGTGGACAGACCATAAACATCTTGTGGGGATATTTTCACTTGGTGGGGGATGGAATGCCGCTGCCTATATCGCAAGGCTATACAGGAAGATAGTTTTAGTGTGGAATATGTTCCTGGCAAAAGTGCTGATTGTCTTTCACGATTACCTTTGGATGATCCCAATTTCATGAGGAAAGGGATAGTCACAAAGATGATTATGTTGTGGCAACATTAGGTAAAGATATTTCTCCTGTTTCGAAAGTAGTATCTGAAGAGGAATGGAAAAAGTCTGAGGGAAAATTCTTCAAAGGATTTTAGAATTAGCCAATGAATGTCATCCGGGGATGTCATCTATGAAGAGGAGACTTAAAGAACACTTTTGGTGGCCTGGCCTTGATAAAATGGCCTACAGATTTGTCAGAGATTGCCAAAAGTGTGCAAATAGTGGCAGGGTGTTGAAGGTTCAACTGGCACCTTGTACAGTGGCCAAATAATCCTTGGGAAAAGGTGGCACTTGGTATAACAGGAACTTTTCATTGTTTGCCAGGGAACTCCTGTTTCACATTTGTATTTATAGACTACCATTCCAAGTGAACTGAAGTAAAACTAAGGTTGTGATAGACTTTTTTTAAAGACATTTTCAGCAGAGGAGGATATCACAATTTTCTGGTTATAGACAATGGTCTCCATCTCAAGTCACAGGAGTTGGAACAATTTGTTTTTGAGTGTGATATTATACTCATTACTACCACCCTGTATGAGCCTCAATATAATGGTCAGGTTGAGAGATTTAATAGTGTACTCAAAGATAGCATAGTTTGGTCATGCACATTGGGCATGAGTGGGAAGAGTTTTTCCGGCAAAGAGTATGGTTATATAGAGTTACCCCTCATTCTCTCACTGAACTATGCCCTTTTCATTTATTGAAAGGGAGCGAATCAGTAACCAAGTTGAAACCATGGTGGTTTAAAAAAGAAATAGGTTGTGGAAATACTATTAATTATATTCAGGAAGTAGTGGCTAATAGAATTGCAGAGATGCAAGGGTGGGAGAAGGTGAAATATGATGGAAAAAACACGTTTGAAAAGTCTGCAGTTTGTGGTGGGGGATTGGATCAAGGTTTTGAAGTTTGGTTGGGTCAACGAAGGTGATTCCGAGATTGGGAGCCGTATCAGGGTATCGAACGTCCCCAAGGTGGACTGGTCTAGAACGTCATGTCAGGTAGCGCGATGGTTTAAGCGCCTACCTGACCGCCAGGACTACATCTCCCAGAATGCAAAAGGGGGAGGAGCAAGCGTCTACTTAAAGAAGCGACGTGCGCAATACTGAATTATTTACCAGCTCTCGGCTGAGAGCGGATCTGAACGGAGATAGCTCCGTGACCTGTTTCATTGAATTCTGGAGTTAGCAGGAACCTCCGCTTGTTCTGTGCTCGGCTGAGCGCTTCTCGTGTCCTGTTGAGGCTCCTGTGGCGTCCAGCAGTGATTTTCTGTTTTCCCGCGGAAACGCCGAGACGCCGACCGAGCGTCGCTGTTCAAACACTCTGCAGGCTGTAGAGTGTACCACGAATCAGCTGTTTATGTTGCGGTGAGAACTTTACACCGCATTTACGAAAACGACATTCTTGATGTAGGAGTGCAATTGCCTCATTTCATGTTTGCTTTGAATTGACTACAGAGGTAACAGCTCCATCGTTTGTTTTACGGTATGACTTTTGCCTATTATACATCGCTAACAAAACCTTCCGGTGATACAAAGGGGATTTCGTGAATGCTGTGAATTCACCTGGATTGAGACTTGGATATTCTTTTTTTTTAGTTTTTTTATCTCTGTCGTGGGGACTTATCATATTTCCCAGCTATCCAATTGAGAACTGGTACGGAATTGGGTTCACATGAATGGAGGATGCTATTGGTAGTATGTTATAAGTGTGTATTATAACCTGTTGTTTTTTGTGCCTTATAGAACTATCTACTCATAGAACTGGTTATTTCCTGGAGTAAGGAAACTACGGGGAGGTTCTCTCTGAAGTGGATATGGTAGCTAACAAACTAGTGAGACCTTATGAGAGTAGTATTGCATGTCTATGTATTCATGTCAATTGTTCTTTGTTTTATAGGTTCTCCTCCTTGCTGTTCCCATCGTACCCTTCCCTCACATGATCGCCCTAATACTCTGTAACTTTCAGTTGGAGTTGGGGATGTCAAGGGGTGGACCCCTTATTGCATCATCTGGACCCTGAGGAGCAATAGATCTCAAGTGACCGAGATCCTTGCAGAATTACGCACCCAAGAAAAATAACTCCTCCCGGTTCAGGTGTGGCAATACATGGCGTCCATGGATGAGGTTGTTCAGGCATTGGCCTTGGTTCAACAGGAACTTGCGGCCTCTAGAGTTGAGACTGCTGCTTTACGTGATAAGGTAGATAAGTTGACCAGAAACCCTTTTGATGTATCCGCCACCACACCTCAAATACAGGTCACTGTTCCTCCTCCCATCCCTTTAGCTAGCCCAGAAAGGTATGCAGGTGACCCTCAGAAAATACAGCTGTTCCTGACACAGGTCATGCTTCATTTCTCTTGCAAACCCTCATCGTTCCCGAATAATCGCTCCAGGGTTGCTTTTGAAATTTCTTACCTAATAGGCGATGCCGCCAATTGGGCGGTTCCGTTGGTCAGAAACAATGACCCGGTGTTATCGGATTGGGCTGCTTTTCGTGTTGCATTAGAGAGAGTGTTTGACAGGCGTACTACCACCTTTAGTGCAGATCGCGAGTTGTTGGAGTTAAAACATGTCTGGTAACGTAACTCACGTCTTTCAACCGGTTGGTAGCAGAAGCCGTATGGCCGGAAGAAAAGAGGATGTCTCTTTTTTATCAGGGCCTGCGCGATGAGCTGAAGGACGTCCTGGCACAGATCGACCCACAGCCAGTCAATTGTACAGATTTGAAAATCCAGAACAGAGCACAGCTTGTATATCTGTATCGCTTGACCCACAGCCAGTGCTGGTTGAACCTACAATACTCACATACTCCTTTGAGGTATTTGTACTTGACGGTATTCAGAATCCCTACACCTCTTCACTTTTCCCTCTTTTCTAACAACGCAGTATGTGGGAGGTCTGGACTTTAATGGACTTGTGATTTGGTGGTGGTCGCTTTAGATGCACTAATCGTCGTTAAGCACTTGTTTTGGTGAAGCGTTGTTATTTTCGAAGTTGAGATAGGGCCCATTTCCAAATCAACAATACCTTGGTGTTTTTCCTCTTCTTTTTCATCCTTTTCTGAAATCACTCGTTTGTCTTCAAGGGGGTTTTCGTGGTTCCTGAATTACTATTCTGTTTGGAATTTCTCGACACATACACTCACGGTGTTGCACGGAGTTTAGCCAAAAATGTTTTATAAAATTCAGTATAGTTTTCCCTCTTGTGGTGATGGTTTTTATATAAATGAGACAAACAGATATAATTTGTTCTATTAACAGCCTTGAAAAAGTCGCATTTTGACGAAACACGTGTCTGCTGTAGATGTAGAGGTTCTACTACCACGTGGCAACTTATTTGAATAAATATATGCTGTTCATGGACTTGCTATCTGGATTTTTTTGAGTCATGATGTATTTCAACAACTAAATTACACTACTGACTACTGTTGGTCAAGCGATACAGATATACAAGCTGTGCTCTGTTCTGGATTTTCAATTTGTATGTGCATGAAGGAAGGTTCTTTCATGCACGGGTAACTACTGTGGATGGCAAAGTGTTAACATTGAGCACGCTATATGACATGTTAGTGTATACCTGTGCATAACTCTAACAGAGGTGCTAACTGTTCTTTCTACTATCACTGCCATCACCTTGATATTGCAATTGTACAGATTTGATTAGTCTTACTCTGAGACTCGATGGTCGCATGTCTGACAGAAAGGGAGATAGATCCTTCTATCTGTCTGATAAGAATCCCAGGAAGGATATACCTAGCAGTGAGACACCGGCTGAACCTATGGAGATTGGAGCTGTCAGGGCACCGCTCTCACGTGCAGAAAGGGAGAGCCGCCGAGCACAGGGGCTATGTATGTATTGCGGCAAGCGTGGGCATTTCGTACATGACTGTCCCTCTAAACCTAAGTCACAAGGTCTTACTTATAGAAACAAGAAGGCGGCCGTCTCCGTTATAAGTACGGAGCCTGGTACACTTGGAACGACACCTTTGGTGTCTACAGGGGAGAAGGAATGGAAGATTCCATCTTTAGCGACCAACAAGCTAAAAGGCACAGAATTTCACATAGTGCTTACTATGAGTCTGGAGTACAAACAACACATATATCAGGTGTTAGCTATGTTGGATTCAGGGGCTACGGGGAACTTTATCGACAGTGGGTTGGTGAAACAATTGGCCTTATGTAGTGTACCTTGTGATACCCCA
The DNA here is from genome assembly GCA_963921515.1 of Calotriton arnoldi. Classification (NCBI taxonomy): domain Eukaryota; kingdom Metazoa; phylum Chordata; class Amphibia; order Caudata; family Salamandridae; genus Calotriton; species Calotriton arnoldi. Next base: position 2,574,434 of record CAWUFW010001550.1, read on the forward strand.
GAGGAAGTATTGGCCGTGGATGGTAAGCCTTTAACATCAGGACTCATTACGGACCAAACTGAACTAGTAAAATTATCGTTTAAAGAGGGGAAAAGACAGCATCTAGAAGAATTGACTTTAAACATCATAGAAGCCCCTCAGTACGAAATAATATTGGGAATGCCATGGTTCTGGCACCATAATCCCACAATAGATTGGAGAAACAAAACGGTACAGTTTCTATCAGATGAATGTAAAGAACATTTTACCCAGGACACCTCTTCTCAAGCAGCAGCTCTAACTTATCCGTTTTGTGTAGCTACGGCAGCGGAGAAAGAGGTAGTGCTGCCTTCCGAGTACGCCCGGTTTGTTGAGGTGTTTAGCAAAGTCCAAGCAGAACAGCTCCCCCCTCACAGAATATATGACTGTCAAATCGATTTAGTAGAGGGAGCAACCATTCCTGCTTGTAGGGTATATGCTTTGTCGGATCCAGAAACCAGACATCTTAGAGAATACCTCGATCACTTCCTTGAAATAGGTTTCATTAGACCGTCACGTTCTCCAGCAGCCTCTCCTCTCTTCTTTATAGCCAATGCGAGTGGCGAGTTAAGAGCCTGTTGTGACTATAGAATGTTAAACAAGAATACCATACGCAATAGATACCCTTTGCCAGTTATTGCGGTTTTGTTGGATCAAGTGCGAGAAGCCACTGTTTACACCAGGCTTGATTTGAGAGGGGCCTACCACTTGGTACGCATCCGAGAGGGGGATGAGTGGAAGACCGCCTTTAAGACACGGTACGGTTTGTTCGAATATACTGTAATGCTGTTCGGGCTGTGCAATGCCGCGGCAGCTTTTCAGTATTTCTTGATCGACGTCTTGAAGGAGTATGTGGATCGCTTTGTGGTGGTATACATAGACGATATACTTATTTACTCCATGTCTGTTGAGGTGCATAACGAACAAGTCAGCCTAGTTTTGAACAGATTAAGAGAAAACCACTTGTTTTGCAAGTTGTGCAAGTGCCAAATTAGTGTGCATGAAATGGAATTCCTAGGGGTTGTACTTTGTCCAAAAGGGTTGAGTATGGCAGAACGCAAGGTGCAAGCAGTGCAGGAATGGCCCATTGCCAAGAACGTGAAAGACGTCCAATGCTTTTTGGGATTTGCGAACTATTATTGCAGATTCATACTGCGTTTCTCCCAGATAGCGGTCCCTATCACCAGATTGCTTAGAAAGGGGGTTCCTTTTGCTTGGACTAGTGAGGCTTCGGCAGCCTTTGCCTTTTTGAAACACGCTTTCACCACTGCTCCAGTGCTTAGAGATCCCCAAATAGAGGTTCCTTTCATAATTGAAGCAGACGCATCTGATGAAGCCATAGGAGCCGTTCTTTCACAAAGAGACAAACATACTGGACAGCTGCATCCAGTGGCCTACCTATCCAAAAAGCTTAATCCCGCCGAAAAGAACTACACTATTGCCAAGAAGGAACTGTTGTCGATAAAAAAGGCCTTTCAGGAATGGCGACATTACTTATGGGGGGCTTGTTACCCCATCACAGTATACTCCGATCACCGGAATCTGCAATATATGAAGACAGCTCGACATCTCTCGCAAAGACAGATGAGATGCTGTTTTTTGCGGCATATGACTTAGTGATTACCTTTAGACCAGGAACCGAAAACCGCAAAGTAGATTCTTTATCTCAACAGGAATCCGCTGACGAAACCATCACAAAAACCCCAGAGGCGATGATCAATCCAGCAAAAGTACTATGTGTTATCAAGGCTGATAAATTTCTGGAGGAAGTGACCAAACATAACACCTCAGAGGAGTGGGAGGAATGGGCAGAGAAGGATGCCAATCGCATTATCCGAAAAGGATTGCCTTTTCAGAGCAACAAGTTGTATCTCCCGACTCCTGAACTACGGAAAAGAGCGTATACCTGGTGTCACGCATCTCCCTTGGCTGGACATCCAGAAATCCTCGAAACAATGCAATTGGTACAATGCCATTTTTGATAGCAGAACATGGGTATCAAGATGCGAAGAATGCGCCAGAGGAAAAGGGGAAAACACCAAGAAGAAAGGGAAGCTAATTCCCTTGCCTACCCCTCAACAGCCATGGCAAAATATCAGTGTAGACTTCATCACTGGGTTACCTATGGATCAAAGGTGTTCAGCCATACTAGTAGTTGTGGATAGCCTTACTAAAATGGGCCATTTCATTCCCTGCAAAAACTTACCAACTGCAGGACAAACAGCTCAACTACTGCTGAACAATATCGTGAAACTACATGGATTGCCCAAGGTAATTGTGTCCGATAGGGGACCTCAGTTCATAGCGAGCTTCTGGAGGATGTGGTGTAAGGCTTTACGTATTGAATCGGCTGTTTCAACAAGTTTCCATCCACAAACGGATGGCCAAACCAAAAGGTTGAATCAGACCCTGAAGAAGTACCTACGGTGCTACGCACAAGAGGCACAGGAATCCTGGGTTTCCTTATTGTGGATGGCTGAGTTGGCTTATAATAATGCCTTGCACTGTTCGACAGGTGTATCACCGTTTATGGCGAACTTTGGTTACAGTGCTAGAACTCTGCCAGTCGACATACCTGAGAACCTTGCAGACCAACCCTCAGTTCGGGCACACATCGTGTCTCTACAGACTGTCTATAAAAAAGCAAGGAGCAACTGCTGCTAGCAAAACAGGTGTACAAAAAATGGGAGGATCGACACAGAATCGACTGCCCTCGGTATTCAGTTGGAGATCGTGTATGGTTATCCACAAAGAACATCAAGTTTAAGCTGCGCAGTGTGTTTCATCCCAAATTCATTGGACCATGCGCCATCGTGAAAGAGATAAATCCCTTTGTCTACCGGCTGAGATTGCCTGGCAGTCTACGCATTCATCCTGTATTCCATTGCAGTCTTCTGAAACCAGCTCTGGGGGTTCGTCGTCGAGCACCTCCTCCGGTGTCAAACGATGGAGGTTTAGAATACGAAGTCAGAAGGATACTAGACTCACAGTATCGGAGGGGCAAGCTATGGTATCTTATCTCTTGGAAAGGATATTCCGCTGAGGACGATTCTTGGGAACCCAGTTACAACGTACATGCCCGAGCTGCAGTAAGGTCCTTTTTTTCGCAGGCATCCCTCCAAGCCTGGATCTAGGCGGCGCATGGCAGGAGGACCTACTGTCAGGTAGCTCGATGGTTTAAGCGCCTACCTGATCGCCAGGACTACATCTCCCAGAATGCAAAAGGGGGAGGAGCAAGCGTCTACTTAAAGACACGACGCGCGCTCATTAGGGTGCGTAATACTGAATTATTTACCAGCTCTCGGCTGAGAGCGGGTCTGAACGGAGATAGCTCCGTGACCTGTTTCATTGAATTCTAGAGTTAGCAGGAACCTCCGCTTATTCTGTGCTCGGCTGAGCGCTTCTCGTGTCCTGTTGAGGCTCCTGTGGCTTCGTGTGGAGTCCAGCTGTGATTTTCTGTTTTCCCGCGGAAACGCCGACCGAGCGTTGCTGTTCAAACACTCTGCAGGCTGTAGAGTGTACCACGAATCAGCTGTTTATGTTGCGGTGAGAACTTTACCCCGCATTTACGAAAACGACATTCTTGAGGTAGAAGTGCAATTGCCTCATTTCATTTTTGCTTTGAATTGACTACAAAGGGAACAGCTCCATCGTTTGTTTTACGGTATGACTTTTGCCTATTATATATCGCTAACAAAACCTTCCGGTGATACAAAGGGGATTTCTTGAATGCTGTGAATTCACCTGGATTGAGACTTGGATATTCTTTTTAGTTTTTTTTTATCTCTGTCGTGGGGACTTATCATATTTCCCAGCTATCCAATTGAGAACTCGTACGGAATTGGGTTCACATGAATGGAGGATGCTAGTGGTAGCATGTTATAAGTGTGTATTATAACCTGTTGTTTTTTGTGCCTTATAGAACTATCTACTCATAGAACTGGTTATTTCCTGGAGTAAGGAAACTACGGGGAGGTTCTCTCTGAAGTGGATAAGGTGGCTAACAAACTAGTGAGACCTTATGAGAGTAGTATTGCATGTGTATGTATTCATGTCAATTGTTCTTTGTTTTATAGGTTCTCCTCCTTGCTGTTCCCATCATACCCTTCCCTCACTTGATCGCCCTAATACTCTGTAACTTTCAGTTGGAGTTGGGGATGTCGATGGGGTGGACCCCTTATTGCATCATCTGGACCCTGAGGAGTAATAGATCTCAAGTGACCGAGATACTTGCACGTCAGGCGTATAGTGAAGTGTGTGGGACAAGATAGGAATATCGTAGAGAAAAGTGGTTAGTTCAGTACCGATGAAGGCATCTTTCTTGAATTTGCTCTGCAAAATCGTTCCATAGAAATGGAGGGGAGGGGTTTGCCTGATGAGACTCATCAGCAGTTGGCTGTTAAGGCTCATTGACAACTGCTAGTCTTTCATCCTCGAATGGTTCTGGTTCATCTAAATGAGGGTGTGTGGATTCGGAAACCTTTGCCAACTGAGTCAAGAACCATGGTAGGATAAGGGCTCCATCTTTCAATGTTAGCTGGCATAAGTCCAAGCTGAATATGTACTTTCACGTGTACAACATAGCTGGCATTGTCCAAGCTGAATATGTACAAAGTTTGAAATTTATTATTATAGTTTTTTTGTTTTGATGACTTTATTTTCCAGTGACTTTATTATTCTTGTTTGCTGCATTGTTTGTACACAATTTTATATTGTTTGTATTTTTTTATTTTATTTCCTCGCGCTGGGTTAGAGCGAAGTATATTGTGCCTTGCAGTGGCTCAGCGCGAGATATGTGTTGAAAAGTAAATGCAACCGTTATGATTGTTGGTGTACTGTGCTGAAAAAAGAGAAGACACATCTACGCTGCAATAGTGTAAACACGATGAATGGCAGCGGGGATAGTACACCGAGCATGTACAGGAGAGGACAGTAAAGATGAGAGACGGATGGAGTAAAGTCGGAGAGAGAGAAAAGAGGGAGGGTGAGGAAATAGTGAGAAGGGCTTCCATTCCCCAAACGAAGCTGGCATTTTAATTGACTAACCCCTCACTGGGGAGCCAGAAGAGCATTTGCCAAACAAACTGAGCCTTTGGAGGACCACATGGAAGGATGTGAGAGACAAGGGTATGAACAGAGGAAGGCTAATTGTAATATTACTGAGTAAGCATAGATGCAGCTGGATCCTTGGAGGATGTGCTTCTGCGTGCAAAGAAAAAAGAACACACTGGACACGCAACAACCTCATCTAATCTAAAGTGCCACTCCAGAGCTTTCTAGGAGCCAGGCTTGGTGCCAACAGCCCAAGCTCACATTGTATACCTACAGACTTCCCCCTTTGTCCTCTCCGTCCATCTCTTCTCTCACCACTCCTTCCCTCGCACTCTCAATACCCACTTTGCCTCCATCCTCTAGTTAGTCTTTCTTTCTTATGTAGTCATCTCACCTTGTACTCTTTTCTCCATTCCTCCCCTCTTTTCCCATTCCTTTCCTTCTCCCTTTTCCCTCTACTTCTCTCTGTATATTCATTCCATCTTCACTCTCCAAACCCTTCTCTCTTTACTTCCCTTCCCTCTGCATTTACTGCTCTCTCTACCCATTCTGCTCTATCTTTTTGGTTAAAACAAATATATATTTCGATAGTATCTACAACTTTTGTATTAGCGATCACTGGCAGCTCATGAGGTTCATAAATGACAGATTCTTAAAAAGGTTCATTTTTTGTTTCCTGAGCTTGCCTTCACCAAAGTATAGGAAACCTCTGTGTACAAGGAGGTGGATTCAGTGTCTAGGAATATGTTATTCACAGCACTTGTCATACTGTTGCATGAGTGTATTATTCGAAAGGAACGTAAATACCCCTGTCTAACAAAACTAATTTTTTGCAACATATACATCTCCCCAGTAGCTTTTAGATGTTTCAAATGCTTCTTTCCAATGCTCCCACAACATTACTGTTCACTAGGTGTTTGCAAGAAGTTGAAGGATCCGCTACTCAGAGACATCTTAAGGATTTTGGGGGCCCTGGGCCAAACAATGTAGGGCCCCTTGCTCAGAACAACTCTGAATGTTTGTATGTATTTTCTGTTCATTCACGCCCTTGGGCACTATGGTGGGATCACGATCAACCCTCTGTCTTGGGCAGCCTACATCTGAGCCCAACCTTTGAACAAACAGTCTCGGTCTGACTGGCTGGCACCAGAGAAGCAGAAAGACAAGTGGCGAAAGCAAGTCTGCTGCATATGGTACAGTGTACTTGTCCCTCACCTTTTTATTCTTACTGCATGTGAGGAACATGGATTCTGAGTCAGGTGAGTCTAGGTTGTGAGAGCACCCGCCCAGCAATGGCTCCGGATAGACGGTTCAGTCATGGATGGGAGCATAAAATGCTGTTCTGCACTGCATAGTTACAGGTGGCCCCGAACGTGGCACAAGCAGTCTTCAGCTTAACTACACCAGTAAAGCTAAAAGACTAGTGATCCTACCAAGCCTTCTAGCCACAAGGTATGGTGTAGCTAATCTATCGGTGCTGATGAGTGCTCTTGTGTACCGCACTGCCAGGGCTGCCTGGGACTGGTATTCAGAGTCATGCGACATTAGGCTGTGATCGTGCTGGTCTGGCAGAAGCTCCACTAGGCTGAAACAGTCATTGAAAGAGCACATAATGCAAGGCTTTACTGCACAGTAAGTGGTGGCACATGTTGCATAAAAGCAAAAGCCTAGGCAGTTGGGCTAGCTCTCTGAACTTTAAAATGTTAAATCATGTGCTGAATCTAAGCAGAATCTAGTATGTATTTTTCTTTATCCATAGCCATTTCTCAAGTAGGGTCTGGTCTGGCCAGACAGCTTGGGCTGGCTGGAAAAAACAGAGAGTAAACAAACTGGTTATTGTAAAACTAAAGAGTTTAGAACTGTCCTGAAAACTTAAGAAGAGGGCCCACTTGAAAGGTGGGGCCCTGGGCCAGGACCGACTTTGCCCGTGCCTTAAAACAGCTCTGTTCTCCCATAGTAGATGTTATTTCATTCTTTGGTGGTTCGTGACCTAATAGAGCTGCCCCTCTTGCCACGAATCCGGTGCAAGAAAGCTGAAGAAAGTTCTATTAGGAGTAACCTGAGAGGAAGAAAAAGAGGCAGTCAGGTAACACTATCAGTATAGGAGGCCCTCATGTTTCCTTGAGGATGAATCCAGCAAATCAAATCACTTAGTGAATGGGAGCAGGTTGGAGTTCATCACATAACGTTCTAGTCAAAATGTGCACTCATCATCACCAGGGCACAAGTCCTAAGAAAAGAAGAGGCGGGAGCAATTAGCATACGTAAATCACAAACCTATCACAGAAAGGTGCATCACTATAGGTAATGTCATGCCCTTATAATATTCCTCAGTTATAATATGGAACTGACATATTTTACAAAAACAATAAGTTATTATAATCAAGCAAAAATAGTGACAACGTTGTGTGTTACCTTTTTTAATCAAATTGATGTTTTCCACATTTCAGTGTGTAATTGAACTCAGAAATTACTATTTTTAAACAAATGTGTGAAACTCAGAATGACATTTAAAACTGTGTTCAGAAAGTAACCAAAATGGGCTGTTGTATTTTTTTAAACAGTCAAACTTGCTTCTGATGCATATTTGCTTCCTGCTGGTTTTCTTTGAACAGCTTCAGAGCACAAAAGCACTGCATATTTGCAGTTCTTTAGGCCAGCAGCTCGTAACCTGTGGTCCCTCGAATATTAGTAGGTGTATAAAGTATAAATACATAAAAAAGCAAACTGTAAAAGTTTAAAACGCTCTGTAAATGTGAAGGAATTTGAAACTGAAGACTAAAAGTTCAGTTGTTATCCTTATCTTGAATCGTGATAGCAGTAAGAATGCAGCAAACTGAATCTGGTATGGTCAACTGGTGCCCTTAATTGACTCTGGTATTTGTTGACAGAAAGAGAGCATGCTTTAGAATTAAAAGACAAAGTGAAATGCTAGAGACTAGCATATCGATTTGTCTTTTTGAATAAAAGTACATTTTGAAAAGCTTCACCCTTCCCATTAAAATTCCGATTTTTTGATATTTTTTTATTTGGGAATTAAATTTTAAAAAAATCATAATTTGTGTAATTTTTATGTAAACGTATTTCTGTGTGTGTGCCTTTTTTTGAGGTTGAAATCATAGAAATTGCTTAGGCAGGGGTCCCCAGCTTCCAGTAGTGTTTCACTGGGGGTCGTCAGAAGTCAGCACAAAGTTTGTAAATGTAGACAGCTGCAGTCCTGGGGCGTAAGATAACACCTCTCGGCCACCTTTGGCTACAGGCAAGGGGAATGGAATCCCCTCTCTAGAAATTGTGGGGGACTCTGTACACCTGCACCCACCCCTGACCTGTGCCCTGATCATTACCGCTCCACTCCCTGCACCAGTTTTAGTCAGTGGCACCCAAGTATCACAAACATCAGTAACAGAATGTTAAGTTGTAATAATTTTCAATAAACGATTTGCAACGAAACAGCACAAAATATGTAGGATTCCATTTCCCCCTGCTTTCCACTCTGTTGATTAAATCCGCTAAAGTAAAATTACAATAGTTCTGCAGACCGTAAATTTCACTGGCCAGTGCTTTAAATAGACAGACATGGATAGAGATAGGTGAAGTCCGGTAGGGAGAGATGGACAGTGGAAAATCCTAGCCAATGGAAGGGGTTTGGGAAGCAGGAAGTATAAAAGGGACAGACAAGACACCAACATCCATGAATGTGTCATAATATCAACATCCCTTAGTTCCCACAAGGCTAACTTAGCAGTGCGATCTCCTGTATGTTTTTTATCATTTCAGTTGCCATTTCGTGTCCTATTCCTCTTTTCCGGGTTTTACTTGCTGCAGAAATGCCTGCTCTGCCTCTGATTGGGCGGCAAAAATAACTTGACGTTAAGTTGCACTTTCTGGTGAGCGCCCTACAAAATAGTAGCTGATACCCCTAGCATCAACAATTCCTTCCGCACTTCATGGAAGTCTTTTGACTGCATCTGTGTTCCTTTACGAAAATTTGAAAACATGAGGACAAGTTGCCCCTGTATCGGCGGATCATATTTTAGGATTGCTGCTTTACTAAGTGTTTAGTCTCTTAATTTGAGTGGTAAAGAGTGCCAATAATGGAGCCCAGGTTTTAAGAATGTTGGTGCTCTGGGGAGCTGGATGCCAATCTGTTTGCCCTTCTCTCCAATTCTGCTATGTCGCAATCTTCATGTTTTAAATGATCGGTGAGACAGGAAGGTACCACTTCCTGGACTGATGCATGTGAAGATTTGTTCGCCCTAAGTTGGCAGGGTATGCCCAGACGTGGGTCCCTTGCTCACTTTGCCACTGGATTCAATCTCCCCTGGTTGATGAGGGGTGTTACCCCGAAACCGGTCCTAGGATGCTTGTTTCGGACCTGGCTTGGCAGCTCGGTCTGGACTGTTCCCATGAGGCAAAGGGTCAAGACCAATTTGCATATGGCTGCGTCTTAACTGGGGTGGCGAAGTGAGCTAAAGAACAATGATTTATTCAACCTAGATCTGTGACTGGCAGTGAGTGTCTGAAAAGTTTCAGTGCTCCGTCCTCCATGTGTTTGCTTTGTTTACCCTAAGTTGGCAGGGTATGCCCAGACGTGGGTCCCTTGCTCACTTTGCCACTGAATTCAAGCTAGCCTGGCTGATGAGGGGTGTTACCCAGGAAACCGGTCCTAGGTTGCTTGTTTCCGGTCCAGGGAAGACCTGGCTTGGCAGTTCGGTCTGGACTGTTCCCATGAGGCACAGGGTCAAGACTGATTTGCCTATGGCTGGGTCTGTACTGGGGTGGCGAAGTGAGCTAATAAAGAACGATGATGAATTCAACCCAGATCTGTGACTGGGGGTGAGTGTCTGAAAAGTTTCAGCACTGCGTCCATCATCTCCTTGTGTTTGCAATGGCAGGAAAGGCCACAATTCTAATGTTCATCACCCATCTGACGTTTTAAAACAGTTCCATTTTGCTATTCAACATCAATAGTACCTCTGTTGCTCTTCCTTGGAAACCTGCATATGTGTTGCCCTCTTCCTCCAGGTGATCCATCTTGGCTCCCAACTTCTGCACATTAGAGTCAACGCCCGCTAATACGGTCTCCACACCTGGTACTTCTTGTCCATCTCTCCGGGCTCATCTCATATACAAGAAATTACTTTTCTACCTGCTGGATATCTTTGAAGAGAGGGCAGGAGTAGCTGGCCTGGCGTAGCCAAAAAATGGGTGAATACCTTGTGGAGCTATAGGTTTATTTGCAAAAGAATATTCTGCTTAAATGGGACAGGGCAGACTTCATGCTGGTAGGCACTTTATCACCATCAGTCCTCCACTTTTACTGACCCGAGTCACTGAGCCTGGCACCAGTTGTTTCAACTAGGATGAAATCTTGTGTTTGGGGCTAGGCCATGATCAGTCATTAAACAGGCAAGTCACGGAAATGGTGAAATCTACCTTTCATCTCCTTCTATCTTGGAACATTTTGCCTTTTGTGGATTTTCATGGAAGATGCTTTGATCCAGGTCACAGTTCTGTTTTTGATGGACTAGAGCTAGTCTTTAGAATTAAGATAGCACATGGAAAGGCAGAGGGTCAACGTGTGCATAACTGGACAGTCATTGCAAGATGGAGGATTTCCCATGAAATTGAGCACCTCTACTGATTATCAATGGGGGAGGGGAGGGGTAAGAGGGCAGGTCAAAGGGCTGACCATGGCTAATAAAGCCATAAGGGCGTATGGCATTTGGTGATGGAGAACATCCTTGAAACATCAATCTTCCCAAGACCTCCACTAGGCAAGACTATCTGCCCAGGGTTCAGTTCTTTGAGAGTCAGAGGTCACGCACTTGGTATTCATGGAGTCAAGATATGAAGTTACCTCTCAAAACACCTACAGGGCCAGCCAGGCCTGCCTAGGGTTTAAAGATTCCTTAAAACATTTGTGTTTTACTTACAGAACTGGCGTGGAAGTGACTGTAGCTAATCTGGCCTTTCTGTTTGAAACTGGATGATATCTGGATATTTTAGCAGTTGTCCCTTCAAGCACTGAGGCAGTTCACTGATGTGTGGGTGTTGCGTCATAAACATTTATTATTATTCTAATTGAACCCTGTTTAGTCTCTCAAGATCCTCGAGCACCCTATCTTTTCAGACACCAGTCTGACTCACAGTTCACAAAAAGGCAATGCTCAAGTTTTTACAATTTGTTCACAATCTGGTTTTGTGGTTTAGCCCCAATCATGTCCTGCTGCATCTCCAACAGTCCATTGCATTCCCATACCTACCACATCTTAGCATCCTCTTGCCATATTCAATTTCCAACAGCTTGGCCTCCTTGATTTCCTCAATGGCATGGTCTTTGATTTGACACTGGGCATCTATTTGCCATACCTATCTTTAAATAGGCCATCCAGTATAGAGAAAAAGTTGCTTTATTTGCCCAGTCCTGTATCACTGACAATTACCAATGATAGGAGTTCTAGTGTTCCTTTGTTTGATGAGTTCTCCTTGGGGTTTGAGACCTATCGTGACATCATTCACAGCATGGCCCCTTTAAAGCAGCCCTAAATGTCCTCCCCCTCATATCTAAAGATGCACAAAATCTTCTTGATATATGTGACCATAGATCCACACCAGTGCTGATGCAATAACAGGCCAGAGGAAAATAGATTGTTTTTGTTCAAAAGTGCTCTCGCTTGCATCAGCCTAATCTCCTTTCACCGCCTTTAAAATCCAAGTAAGTGCTTCTTTACTGTTTTCTCTGTGATCAATATAGCATTTGTGATATTGGTCTTAGGTTTTTATCAATCCAAATTCAATGTCTTCGTTTCGCTACTCGATCATCTAATCTAGAGCTCTGGTCTTTTCACCCTGCGATCTACCAATACAATGCAATTGAAAATGAGGATCAAAGGCATAAATTACATTCCACACCTCTAAACTGTACATCTGACATCCAGAAATGGATGAGCAAAAGATGAATGACCGAAAGATGAAATTCCTGATGTCGTACACAAAATGTAGACTACCAGTAGCAAAGTGTGTTTCTCTTAAAATGTTATTGCTATCCCTCAATGTCTTGTTTAACGCCTCACTCACCTTTTTGCCCACAAAAAGAAATTCTGCAGAAATTATTTTGGCCTCCTATCTCCCTGTTTGAAATAAAAACACTCCTTTTTTTCAGCTGCAGTTGGACTGAGCCATGCTCATAACAAACACCCATAGGCACACTGTTTCTTTCAATCATATGCATCAGCAAGTTCTTATTCACGCTGTCAGTTTGCCTCTCTGGTGCAAGGTCTTCCAAGGCCAGAATCCTGCTGCTGGTAAAGAGGTGGGTACAGAATGTTAAGCTTAAAGCCACCCGAGGAATCCCACGGCAAGTGATGCTGTCATTTTGTCTCTATGGTGCAAAGTATTCTTAGACCTGACTTCTTCTGATGGTGAGGAGGAGGGGCCAGATTGTTAAGCGCCATGCGGGTCCTCAAACCGACCTGAGGTGGCCTGCGGCGTGGGACGCACACAGGTGCATACCCCGGTGAAGACCGGGCCAAGAGCAGGCCCGTTTGCGCCTGTCCAAGCTGAGACAAGGCTGGGATGAGCCCCCCATTCACCTTCTCTACTGAATCTCCTTGAACCTTGATCATAGGAAAGGGCAAATCTACAGGTAACACATGCGCCCCTGCCAAGGCCACCACCACTGATCATTTTCTGGCAATTGCGATTGGGGTAATTTCTAAGGAGATGGAACTAGAAGAAAGGAATATTTCTTTTACGGCAACACTTCATCTACAGGGTCTTTACCTTCCTCATCCACTGCTGCCAATACTGGGTTAGTGTCAGGAGATACCTTCATCAATTTCCACAGGAACTGAAGATGAACCCAAAGCCTCTCCACCAGTACCCACGCCCACAGAATTGTTATCCGTAGACTCTGGGCAACAGCAGGGGGGAAAGGGGAAGTGGATAAAGAGAGAGAGACTGCCTTGTAGGTGAGATATTCTGTACCTCTTTTTCAACCTCCTTCTATTGGGATTTGGTTATGTTGCACCTGCATAGGATAAAAGGTTATACAAGCAGACTTGTTTAGCACCCCTACAATATCACTTTATAAATATATATACAAATCTCATTTCATTCTAATTACCCAATTAACACAAGGATTAAGCCTCTCTCTAAGGTTTAACACTGTGTACTGGTTTCTATGCTGAAATAGATATTGATGAATTCTCTTGTTACAGTTATTGTAAAATGTTCAAAAAGAGAAAATATGAAAGTTCTTCCTGGTTATTCAATATATTGTCGCAGCTCTTCACATAATAATTATAGTTCTTGAACGTACCTGAGGAACAGTTCTCTCGCCGAGTAAAAGCTAGACTTTTCCTTAACCGGTAAGATGGCTTCACACTGGAAAATGTCTTCAATGCCAAAACGAAATGAACACTACCTTGGATTCTCCTCAAAGACCTTCAAACAGGAATTCTTTGACTGGAATTCTTCCAAGTCTCCTGCCGTAGTTGGAGATATAACTTTAATCTAATTAATCAGTGGAGACTTGTTCCCTACTCGAGCTTGAGTCTAAACTCCTTCAAAAACTACAAAATTGGCAGTGCTCAGACACGCACACAAGCGCAACTATGAGACACTACCTTACTTGAAATTTAGCAAACTTGAATTGATGACTAGATGGAATGCGCTACACAAGCGCTGTGAAGAGACACTATCCAGTGTCTAAAAGGAGCAAGATTTCTCGTTAGAAAGGCTGCGCTGAGGAGAGATGCAACCGGCGCCTCTCAGGATGCAGTCGAAGTGCAGCGTTCCACACTTGCGCACGCGCGATCCGCTCTCCTGCCTTCTCATGCATGATAGGACTAGACCGCTTACCCTACTTCCTGGAATTGTGTCGGATACTTCCTGAATTCGGTACTGGAGACGTGCGAAGCAAATTTAAGCAAAGTCTTAAAGCAGTCTTGGTTGCTGAGGGGAATCTTTCCCAATGAGGATATTTCCTAGCCTTTTGGAATACCATATGTCTATTAGCCTGAATATTCATTGTGTAAGAACTGGCTACTATGTTCCTGACAGTTAGCTGACGCTCCTGGTCAGAGTAAGAAATTAGCTAGCATTCGCGCCAAGAATTTTCAATTCTATTAAGGCCACGGAGGCGAGGATTATGCTTCTCTTTCTATTTATTTGCTACTCACAGCAGCCAATGAAAACGTTTTGTTATGCAAATAAACTACATTTCCCATGATGCTTAGCTTGTACATCACATCCTGTAAGACCCTATAAGAGCCACCATACCCTGTAGCTGATCCTCTTTCTTTGCTCGAACATGTTAGTCCAATAACAACTCAAGTCCAAACAAACATCCTCCAACGTGGAAGAACCGAACCAACTGGAAAGTAAACGTCTTCTTAACCAGAAGTACTTCTATTCCATCTTCTTTTCAGAACCTGAAAGGAATGAAACACAGGAAAAACCCATAACTTCTGCTTAAACAGAATATAAAATACATACGGGTGGGTAAACATTACAACATTGTAATATAACCGGGTGGGATAATCCTCGCCTCCATGTCCTTAATAGAATTGAAAATTCTTGGCGCGAATGCTAGCTAATTTTTTATTCTATTACAGGACCTAGTTTAACGCTTATCAAATACAACTGACGATATATCACCCACCGGTTTATAATAAAAAAAATTAAATGTAGACTCGGAAGACCAGTCAGCAGATCTCATAATATCTTGGATGGTAGAACCCAACATGAAGGTTTTAGATGCCATGGCACCACGAACAGAATGTGCCCCAAACACCTGGGTAGCAATACCAGCTTCTTGCATGACTGATTTTAACCATCTGGCTATAGTAGCAGCAGACACAGGCTTATAGCGTTTTTGTAACGTAATCAACAATTGAGGCGAACCATCAGGTCTTATGGACCTAGAACAATCTTCATAGGCCCTAAGGCATTGAACCACACATAACTTTGCATTAGCGGGAAAAGCATGATAATCAATACTTCTTGAGAATGTTTTAGTTCTGGCAGTAATATTAAAGGAAACTCCTTCCAGAGTAAATACTCTACCTGTAAGATCCAGAGCTTTGACGTCGGATGAGCGTCGGCAGGCAGAGAGACATAGCAACATAGCGAGCTTTGACGATAGTTGTTTCCTAGTTAACAAATTATTATCTGGCCATTTGTCAAATAAGGAAAGAACTAAGGAAACATCCCACAAAGAAGAATACTTTGGTTTGGTAGGATTCGCAACGCGGATACCTTTCAACAGTTTACAGATAACTGGATGCATGCCCACAGGCTTGCCATCCACTTGGGAATGGCCAGCGGAAATGGCGGACCTAAAATTGTTAACGGAACGGTACGCCAAACCCTCGGACGCTTTCTCCGATAAGAAGTTCACAACATGGGATAACTCGGACCCCACGGGATCCACATGTTGTTCCACGCACCAACTAACCCAGCCTTTCCAGGCTGAAGAATATCGCTTCCTGGTGGAAGGAGCCCAGGCCTGGTTAATGAAGGCCGCAGCCTTGTCCGAAAATCCTGGCATTTCCCATTGTTGCCTGAAAGCCTCCAGGCCATCAGGGACAACTGACCCGACACTACCATCGGATGTACCTCTCCATGAGGGCCCTGGAGCATCGTCGATGACCATGGAATCATCCTGGGGAAGTCGCAGCTCATCTCCAATAATATTGGGAACCAGGGCTGCGACTTCCACAGTGGGGTTATCAGAATTATCTCCGCCCGTTGACGGGTCACATGTGTAGTCACCCTGGGAATCAAGATGAAGGGGGGAAAGGCATAGTTCAGACCTTTGGACCAGTCCTGGGAGAACGCATCCATTGCTTGTGCTAACGGATCCGGCCTCCAGCTGAAAAACGTCTGTAATTGATGATTCAGTCTGGACGCAAAGAGGTCTATCGAGCATGTGCCCCACACAGCCTGTAACCAACTGAATATCCGGGGCTGGAGTTGCCAGTCACAGTAATCTTTGAGATACCGTGAGTTCCAATCCGCTACTATGTTGGATTGTCCCGGAAGGTATTCTGCTACGACCGAGATCTGATGACTCAGGCAGTAGTGCCAGAAGTCCTTTGCTATCTCCGCCAGTAATGACGACCTCGTACCTCCCAACTTGTTGATATACCTCACTGCTGATATATTGTCCATCCGCAGAAGGATGCAACAGGAGACTTGTTTGGGAGAGAGTGTCCGGATCGCGAACGACCCCGCCAACAGTTCTAGGCAAATGATGTGCAGCTCGAGCTCGCGCAGGGACCACCGACCTCCGGTGGAGATATCGCCGCAGCGGCCTCCCCAGCCCCACCGGCTGGCATCTAATTCTATGACCCCTTCTGGTTGAGAGCTGAAGATGGCTCTGCCGTTCCACGCATCCACGTGGCCCAGCCACCACTGTATCTCCTCTCGCACATTCGTTGGAAAGTGGAACCCGATCCGTGTAGGACAGACCCTTCTGAAGGTGTTGAATTTTTAATCTCTGAAGGGCCCTGTAATGAAGAGGGCCCGGAAATATCGCTTGTATTGAGGATGCCAGAAGACCCACGATCCTGGCAATCACCCGCAATGAGACCGTCTGTTTGGACAACAGAGTGGAAAGCTCCTTCTTGATATCTCTCAATTTGGAGCGGGGAAGGCTCAACTGGGGCGTTTGCGAGTTTATGACGAACCCCAGAAAGTCCATAGTCTGAGAAGGACATTGAGCCGATTTGGGTTAGTTGATCACAAAACCCAAGTTTTGAAGAGTAGACATGGTCATGCACAAATGCTGAGCGGCTAAAACTGGAGTTAGCGCCATGATGAGTATATCGTCCAGATACACCACCATGCGGACGCCCTGTTCTCTTAAGTGCGCCACCACTGGTTTCATCACCTTGGTGAAGCACCACGGCGCTGAGGAAAGTCCGAAAGGAAGGACCAATTATTCGAACCGCCGGTTCCGCCACTGAAACTGCAGGAAACGGCTATGAGGAGGAAATATAGGGATCGACAGGTAGGCGTCTTTCAGATCCAACCGGACCATCCAGTCTCCCTCCTTCAGCAAATCTGCTAAGAGATGGATGCCCTCCATCTTGAAATGGTTGTAGGTCATGAAATGATTGAACTCTTTTAGATTCAGTACTAACCTGCGACCTCCGCCTTTCTTCTGAACCAAGAAGATATTGCTGCAAAAACCGCGAGGCCCATCGTTGCAATATGCAATCGGATGTTTCTGCAGCAATGCGTCGAGTTCTGCATCTATAAAATCGCACTCTAGGTGGGAAAAAGAGAGTTGTCGGGGTGGAATATCCTGAAAAGGAGTCTGATAAAATTCTAGGTGAAAACCCTGAATTGTCTGTAGCACCCATGCATCTTGAGATATCAGAGCCCAATTGTGATAGTAGAACTGAGTACGACCCCCCAAGGGTAACAGAAAGTTGTCCGTAACTCTTACCTGCAGACTCTGGAGCTTGGAAGCCCGCTCGATGTCCACCTCTATTGAAGCGTCTTCTGTTGAAGCGCTGTCTGGTTGGGTAGAAGGTACCCCCACGAGTGGAGTCCCACTCGCCTCGACCACGGCCGTAGTCTCCTCACTGAGGACCTTGATGGTACTGGCGGCCTGGCGAGCGCCCTCTGCCTCGCCGGCCCGGTTAAAAAGGCCAGTCTGGAAAACCTGCTTTATGCCAGATTGGGCCTTGTCAAGGGACGTGAATGTACCTACATATTTAGAAACGTCCTTCACGAAGCGTTCACCGAAGAGATTGCCCTCTGCCAAAGGACCTGGTTCTGCCGCTGCAAGCTCCGTCAAATTAGAATCCATTCGCATGAGGAGCGATTTACGTCTCTCAGTGGAGATAGCACAGTTGGTGTTCCCCAACAAACAAATCGCCCTTTGGGTCCACCCCGCCAAGACGTTGGGATCTACTGGAGCACCAGACTCCTTCGCCTCCAGGGCCATCTCCAAGATTTTGGCCAGTGGCCCGCCACATCAAGGAGTTTGTCCTGGCAAACCCCCCAGGCACGATCAATTCCCTTTTTGGGGTCTTTAGCGAACTTCTTTAGAAATGTGAGGAGGCTGACGTCTATGTCCGGCGTGTCCGCCACTTTATCGGGAATGTCAGGCCTAGGCACTCTGAACGCAACCTGTTACGCACTTCCTTATCGAAGCTTCTGCGCAGGTTGTCGTGAAGATACGCCGCCACCTCTGGGGCCGGTGCCCAATCCGACGACCTAGGATGCACAATGTCGGCCGGATTGAAGGTAAAGGGTGTGTGCAAGGTTTGAGGTGGATCCTGTTCCACATGCTTTGACTTTCGTGACCGCTTCTTGGGAGGGGCCTCCTCCTCGGGGGTGTCAGTCCTCGTAGTATCTGTATCCGTGTCAGTGTCTGGGCGCTTAACCTTATCTCCCATGCTGGGTGGAGTAGCAGGCTTGGGTAGTGTAGCTAACGAACCCTCATGGGGCCACGACTTCGCCTTAGGGGCGTCTGATGCCTCGCCCTTTTGAGGGTCAACTGGTGTCGAATAACCATGCCGCTTGGCAAACCTCTCCAACTGCTTAGTAATTGGTTTCAACGCAGCAGCCAGAGCCTGCTGCACAGTACCGGGCACTGCCTTTTCTATGGCCCGGTTGACGGACTTGGACAGAAGCGTCCAGAGCCTCAACAATATTGTCCTCCAAAGAAGTTGTTTGCGCTTCCTCTTGATACACATCATCTTCTTCATTTTTTCGCAATGTGGAGAGCACCACCAAGATGCTGTTTGAAAAATTATTGTCCATCCAGTGTAAATGTCAACAAATGGTTTGTTGACATTTACACTGGATGGACAATAATTTTTCAAACAGCATCTTGGTGGTGCTCTCCACATTGCGAAAAGTTACATTGGTCTTGGAGACTGCCACTTTGAAGCAGCGGTGGTAGTGGAGGTGCACACTTTTCCTGGGCATACTGGCCCAGCTTGCTTTCTATCTGGACTTCTAGTCGGGGTTTGGTTTTGTGTGGGGAGGTGCGTTGCCAGCGCTCCTTGGGGTGCAGGTTGGGCTTGCTGTTTCAATTTTGGGATAACATCATCCTCTTCATACCTGACCCAGTCATGCATTGTTGTGAAATATGTAAATAGCCTTAACAGAATGAGGACCAACACAGAGGAGTACAGGGGGGAGCCAACCCACAGCACACCGAAAGAATCAGGAACCTAGCTCCTCAGCAAAGCTGTATAAGCACTATTACAGCCCACAGGGCGTAGGGAGAGCCAAAATAACCAATCTGTAGAGCGTGTGCTCACTCCAGGGGGCCAGACGCTTATTGCAGCCAAGTCAGGCGTAAAAACACAACAGTTCCGTGTAAATTCCTGGCTCAATTGAGCTCCGGAGCACTCAGGGTGCGCATGCGACGTGCGTAGCCCAAAAGCTACCAAAAAGTAGCCCAATTGGGCTACACACATCGGAGCGATGCAAGCTCTTAATTTTGACTGCACCGGCAGACCAGGGAAGCCGTCAGCGGGAAGCACGAGGAGCGCGCAGTAAATCAATCACAACGCTGCCGGAGACAGCGCGGTACCTGCTCCCAGCGGGAGCCTAACAAATGTACTGCCCAATCGGGCGTAAAGACACTCAGCAGGTCTGGGCTCCTGGCGGGTGTCCGTAATTTAAGCGCTGCAGCGCATTTAAATCCAGAGCGTGCGAGAGTGCGCGACATTCAATTAAGGCTGAGAACATTAAGGCCATTAAATAGTAAGCGCAATAAGCACATGCATCAAATACAATACGATAATGAAAGCCACTTAACTCTGCATGAGCAGCAAAGAAAGAGAGGCTCAGCTACAGGATATGGTGGCTCTTATAGGGTCTTACAGGATGTGATGTACAAGCTAAGCATCATGGAAAATGTAGTATATTTGCATAACAAAACGTTTTCATTGGCTGCTGTGAGTAGCAAATAAATAGAAAGAGAAGCATAATCGAGAATGATTCGCGGGCTGATGCGGCGAACGTGACCCACGCACGTTGCCGTAACATCTCCTGATTCATCGATGCCCCGCCCTGCCCCGTGAGAGGAGCTGTGCTGGAATGGTTGCCGTCTCCGTTTCTGTGAGATTTCTCCGAACCGCTGGAAACCTTTGAATCGGTTTGAATCGGTCGCGCTTCCCTGTACGATCGTGAGAGACTGCTGGCTTCTTGTTGCGCGTGCCCGGCCCTCCTGTATTCTTCTAATTTGTTGAGAAAGGCGGGAGACCTGAGGGGGGTGCCGGACACGGAAAGGGACGCAAGACTTTTCACAGCAGACCTGGCGCTGCGGTAAGCAATCACTGCAGCGTTTGATTGTAGCAGTCGAGTGCCAGGAGGGTTAAGGAGTGTCAACTTTTCGAGTTCAAAATGCGAAATAAACAGCCTAAAACTGGGGCTGGGAAGGAGTTCCTAAAAACTAGTCAATCACCACCGACACCCGTGCTAGCACCCAAGGATGTCAGAAGAGGGAAAAGAAACGCTCAGCAGAGATTGGATTTTAAAGCCAAAACACTGGCACTGGCTGAGAAAAACTTACAGATTGGTCAAAATGCCTCTGATAAAACCTTGGAGGGAGAGGAGACCTTATCTGAAATTTCAGCTGAGTTAAGTATGTTGGCTGTGGGGGTGAAGAAGAAGTAAGAAAGGGGGTGAAGCAGGGGAAACATTGAAAAGGATGGAGGATAATGTGGGGAATGTCAAACAGTATCCCCTTTTTGGTAGCACCCTTGCAACACGGAGTATACCGACCAGCACCCCTCTTGTGAACAGGGAGGAGCAAAGGCCGGAAGATCTAACAGGTCAGGTAGATCCACAGGATACCCAAGGTCAAAAAACGCTACCACCCCCCACCCCGGCACATACCCTCTCAGTTCAAACAATGCACTCACAGCTGCAAGCGAAATCACACGCTGTGTTAGATCCTGCAGAAATAACTATAGCTATCCAGGGGGAAGGATCTCTGATTAACCAGCCACCGTCTCAAGACGTTCAGGTACCTCCACGGATCTCGCAAAAGGAGAATGGGAGTCGGGCGTCAGTAGACAAGTCAGACAAGCTGGATTCTGTGTCCATATCCGATTCAGAATCAGAACCAGAATCAGAACTAGAGCAGGGGGAAAGGAAAATGGAAGGAGAAAAGGAAATATTCTCTAACTCTATGAAAGTCGGCGAAACATTGGGACTAAAAGAAAAAAAGAAAAAAAATGCTGAACTTGATACCTCAGTACAAGAAATGCTTACAATCATTCTGCAAGTGGTAAGAGATCTGAAGGCGTCACAAATATACGAAATATCACAACTACATGATAGACTAACTAAGATGGAGGAAAAATTAGGTAACCTACCCACAAGGGTCACAGAGCTGGAAACTCGTGTCTTAGTTCTGGAGGATAATATTGTCACTATGCAGAAGGATCTACAGGTGTTGAATAAAAGTAAGTGCCAGATGGAATCGAAGTTACAAGATCTCGAGAATTATAATAGGAGATCTAATCTACGCCTTGTGGGAATATCGGAGGGACTGGAGAGTGCAGAAATGGTAAAATGGACTGAGTCTCTGTTGAAAAAAGTAATACCTGAATTACAAGGGGATCTCACAATCACAAGAGCGCATAGGGTACCCGCATACAAGCCTGCCAACCTTAAGTACCCACGAACAATCTTAATAAATTTCTTAGACTATAGAATTAAGGAGCGAATTCTAAACGCTGCAATAGCAAGGAGATCATTTACAACGGATGAAATTAAAAATTTTAAAATCTTTTCTGATATGTCAGCAGCCTCTGCCCTCAGACGCAAGAACTTTATTAAAATGATTGACTCTTTCAAGGCCAAAGGGGCACAGGCAATGATCGTGCAACAATCTAAATTAAAAGTCTTAGCCAAAGGAAAATTCTTTATCTTGACGGACATATTAGAAGCCCAAAACCTTTTGGAGGGCCTTAACGCCACATAAGGAGGGGGAGAAGGAGAGGGAGACTTTCTGTTTATAAAGTCTGTGTGGAATAACAAGCAGCTGTATTTCAGTAGTGGTTTTTAGGGCGGTTGCAAGGTGAATCAGGGGACGTAACAGGATGCAACAAGATGGCATCCAGTAAAAGGAGGGAGAAGGAGGGAAGGATAGTGGGGGAGGTTGGGTTTTCCCTCCTTCTGGAGAGGGTGGGGGGGGGTGGTGGTGGGGGTGAAGCAGTTAGAAAAAGAGAGTTCATAGATGGAAATATTTGCTTGAATAAATCCAAGAAGAGGAGACCAAGTAATGAGTACTTTGAGGTCTAGGAGTAAGTTGTGGTACCGCATAATAGAAAATATACATTGCATATATATTGCACATGGAACTTTGCACTTTAATGCACTTTAATGCATATTTTGCACAATGGTCATAATTGGTACTGTACTATATCGGTTTAACAGCTGCGCAATTTGCACTTTAATGCACATTTTGCACAATTGATATTATCTGTATTGTTTTTATTCTATCTGTACTGTAATGTATTGGTCCAATAGCTGCACGATCGTTTTTTATCACATTTTATATACATTTGACATAATAGGCATTGCAGTTTATTTGTTTGGTAGTTGTCTGATTTCTATTTCTATTTTTATGCATATTTTGTACAATTGTTATCATATGTATGACATCCTATTGGTCTAACATCTGTGCAGTCTGCATAATAGATGGGGCTTGCATTTTAGCGTATAAAATAGTCAGCCACCTTTTTTACTAGGAAGAAAAGAGTCAAATTGAAAGCTATGGCTCATAGGTGCATTTGGTGTTCTTCGTACAGTTTGTATTTTAGAAAGATATTCTATATATGAATAGGAATAAATTGTCGATATTGTCTTTAAACGCCAATGGTTTAAATAATAGACGTAAAATGTGTGCAATAGAGAGTTGGCTAAAGGGTTACCGCCCAGATGTGATCTTTATACAAGAGACACATTTTCGTGCTTTATCAAATGCTAGCAAAATGTTTAGAAATTGGGCGGGTTTCTATTGCTCATCTGTGTTGGGGGCAGCTCAGAGAGGTGTGAGCATTTTTATAGGTAAGCATGTCCAATTTCATGTTGAAGCATCACATTCAGACACGAACGGTAGATGGACATTCGTGCATGGAAAAATAAATCAGACAAATCTTATATTTGCCACATTTTATGCACCAGTCATTGATGACCCGCTTTCTATCCTACAGCTAAAGCAAGCACTTTCTGGTATACCGGGTCAGATCATATGGGGAGGTGATTTTAATTTTTTACAAAATCCCGCGGTTGATTCAACCAAAAATGATCGAAGACAAAATAAACCACAATTTGCTATTGCCTTGCTGAGTTGTAAGTCAGATCTAGATATCCTGGATAGCTGGCGTCTCAATAATCCGGTAAAACGCGAGTATTCCTGTTATTCGGCAAAATACGACTCAGCATCTAGGCTAGACTTTTTTCTAACCTCTTATAATCTTCAAATTAGTAAATATGAGCATATAGTAAATCCCTTTTCAGATCATGCCCTTATTAAACTTGAAATTATTTTAGGAAAGATAGATGTAGAAGTATCAAGAAGGTGGTATTTCAATAGACTTAATTTAGCTGAGAAACAATGGTGTGCAGAAATAGAAAAGGAGATTACCTTCTTTTTTAATATAAACAAGGATTCTGCCCCAATTAACGTAATATGGGATGCATTTAAGGCAACATTGAGAGGCATTGTTACCTCTAAAGAGATACCAAAACAGAAGGCTAAAAGGGAGGAGAGAGTGGCGATAGAAAACAGATTGGCCCATGCAAATCAAGCTTATTTTAGAAATAGGACCCTAGATACTAGACAAGAAGTATTGAATGCAAAAACAAGAATGAGGGAATTTTATTATGAATTAGGTGATATGGCAAGTAGATTATACCTTCAGTCAAGCTATGAAAATAGCGAGTATACGGGAAGATTGCTGGCCTGGCAAGCAAAGGAGAAGCAAGTTCGCAATAGAGTCGCATGCACTAAGGATAATGTAACTAAAACGCGTGTAACGACTACACCATTAATAGGTGAGGTCTTTCTTAAACATTATAAAGACATCTATCAGACATCTCACCAGGTCTCCTTAGATTCAATTAATGAATTTCTACAGCATTTGCCAATTCCAAATTTGGGAGATAATTCGAAAGAGCTGTTACTTGCTGAATTCACTAAAGAAGAATTAGATGTAGTTATCAGCTCCCTGCCAAACTGTAAAGCAACCAGGGAAGATGGTATTCCCGCGGAATTTTTTAAAACATTTGCTATAATACTTCGCCCCGAACTTTTAAGACTTGTGAATTATTTATTACAAGGGGGTGATCCGCCAGCATCTTTTCGTACCGCAGTAGTGGTCAGCATTTTAAAAAAGACAAAGATAGCGAAAATGTGAATTCTTACAGGCCAATAAGTCTTTTAAATACTGACTATAAAATTTTCACTAAACTTTTAACCAATAGACTAAATAAGATGGTGGGTTCACTTATTGGGACGGATCAGTGCGGCTTTGTAGCAGGGAGAC
Organism: Calotriton arnoldi; assembly: GCA_963921515.1. Classification (NCBI taxonomy): domain Eukaryota; kingdom Metazoa; phylum Chordata; class Amphibia; order Caudata; family Salamandridae; genus Calotriton; species Calotriton arnoldi. Next base: position 2,599,042 of record CAWUFW010001550.1, read on the forward strand.
ACCTCTATACTAACACAAATTTTTTATTAGAGGCATTGGATTTTTTTAATATTAATAAAGTTGAGGCTCAGATCTGGTTTTTAGATGCTGAAAAAGCATTTGATTTTGTTTCTTGGAATTGTCTTTTTACGATCTTAGAAAAATTCGGCTTCCCAACTGAGTTTATATTTTTATTAAAACAACTTTATTCGAACTCCCATGCGCAAATTTTAATCAACTCTACTAATATCGGGACATGTCAAATAAATAGAGGCACTAGACAAGGCTGCCCCCTCTCCCCGATTTTATTTGCTCTATTTATAGAGCCACTGGCAATTGCAATCAGGGAAAAAAGAGCCTGTACAGTCCCAGTTCAAGGTATGACGAACATAAAACTCTATGCTGACGACATTGCTCTTTTTTTGGACTCAAAGATAGACACCCAGGTGGAAGTTATGAGGGTATTTGCAGATTTCGAAGAAATAGGTGGTTATAAAATCAATAAGACCAAAACAGAAATTATATTATGCAATTGCGGTGTGAATTCTTTATTACCTGAGTTTAGACAGATATACAACACCCGCCCCAAGAGATATCTAGGGATTCAGGTAACGGAGAAAGTAGAAGACCTTTTTTCTTTAAATTATATCCCACTGATGAAAAAGGTGAACTCACAGCTATCACGATGGAACCAGCTCCCGCTATCAATAATAGGACGAGTTGCGTTAATTCGAATGTCTATTCTTCCATTGTTTAACTTTCTCTTCAGTGCAGCCCCTTGTGCAATACAGACCTCTTTTTTTAAAGAGATAGATAGTATGTTCTCTTCTTTTCTATGGGCAAATAAGGTACCAAGATTGGCACTTAGCACTTTAACATATCCTGTATCAGAAGAGGGATTATCTCTTCCGAACATTAGAAATTATTATTATGCGACATTTGCAGATCACAGTTTTAGATTTTTCTTTTTAGATCCCCAAGAGGCAGATAATTTTTTTATGAAAAAGATCTTAAGGGAATACAATATTATCGATCCTACAAGAGTTACTAAGTACCCTAAGAAAGTACGTTATAAGATCCTACAATGGTTTTTTAAACAAAAAACTCAGCTTTTAACACACTATGATATTCCAAGAGTTAATAATTCAACCAGGCTCTCGAATATATATATGGGGGATATAGGTATTTTGGAGAAGAATATACTAAGGTTGTGGGAAGAAAATGGGTATGTCCAGATTCAGGATTTTATTAAGGGGAACTGTTGGAAAACCTGGGCGGAGATTGAAACGGGACTTCAACATTCTAACACAATCTTAAAGTGGTCGTTTATCAGATTAAAACCTATATTGGAAAAATTAGATATGGAAAATCTGCGCTATAAAACTAGCGTTAGCGATGCATTTAACCGCCCCATTAGTCGGAAGATTAGTATCTGGATTAAAATCTTTGAGGAAAATAATTCCTTCTCATTATATGAAAAAATTAGAGATAGATGGAAGAAAAGGGAAGATATACAGATTTTTAAATCAACTTGGAATAGGCTTAACAAGCTTAACAAAGTTATATTCAGAGGGGCAAATTTTAAACGCATGCAATACTATTCGAAATGGTTGATATATAGAACACCCTCCTTTCTTCATAATATATACCCTCATATAGAAGATAAATGCTTCCGCTGCGCTGAGAAAGGCACCTGGGCGCATATCATCTGGAAGTGCCCAAAAATTCAGAGTTTATGGGAGGAGATCGAGAAATATCTTAGAATTACAATAGATCCCCTCATATCATTCGATGAATCCATTGCAGTTCTGGGCTGCTCTCCTACTATTTCTTCGCATGAGGAGTCTTTGTTTATTGCAGCATTAATAGCAAGATCTTTAATCTTGCAACTTTGGAAATCTGAGAAAGTACCTACCTTTAATGCATGGAGAGCTAAATTATCTAAAATACAAGAATTAGAAAGGAAATATGCTATAAGATCAGGAGCCATAAGAAAGTATGAGAAACATTGGAGTATGTTTGAATGATAGGATAATACATCGCAGTTGACATAATAGGTTGGATCAGATAGCTGTGTAATAATTCTGATATTCTAGTCTGCATTCTATTTTAGGGTGATCTTTTTTTTTTTTTACTTCTGTAATATTTGGTATCAAATGATAGAATTTATAGCTATGTAGCACTTTGCACTTTAGCTTTGATCTTTTTCTGTATTACAGGAATACTATGTTTGTACTGTTGAACACTTTGAATCAAGTATTTATAAATTTTTAATAGTTTGCACTTTTGACTAATGTTGTCATCTTCTCTCCTTAATATTTTGGAATATGTATTTATATATGATATAATTGTATGTTTGTAATATCTATGAACTCTCAATAAAAATAATTAAAAAAAAAAAAGAAAGAGAAGCATAATCAGAAGCCTCAGGTCCTGTAATAGAATTGAACACCACCGGCATTGACTTCTTCATCCAGGTCACCACCCTATGAACCTACAAAAGAAAGACAGTCCGTTTGCCTAAATTTCAGGATAGGGGAGTGAACACCTGGGACAATTTGACTAACCCCCACCTTATCTGAAACGTGCCGGGCAAATGAAATCTGTGTTAGTATTTGCTCTGCACTCAAAAAGCTTTTCTTTCCACTCACTGCAAGACTGGAAAAGATTGCATCAACCCGTATGAATTGTATGGCTGTTTTATCAGATGAACGCTCTCCCGGTTCATAATTGTCCCACGATGCCAACCTTAGGTCCCAATTGTCTCTTCCTTGCTTACAGTCAGTTCCATCTGTAGTCGTATCCAGTGGTGGCTGATGACATTTGAAAGTGGTGGGGCGTAAAATTCTTGGCATACTGCAGCGCAGCGAGCGAGCGTAGCGAGCGAGCCCGAACAACCTAAGGGGGGAAAAAGAGTGGACAAATGGTGCATTTTCAAGCAAATTTGAGAAAGCAGGAAGGTTAATAAAGCAATTGTGAAAGTGCAGTTATTACATTAATAAAGAGACCAGCAATCACGGGTAACTATCCGGAGTCTTTGGTGAGTCTTTGGTGGGAGATTTAATAGATTTGTGTCAGTGGTCTCGTGAGTTGAACCTACTATGCAGAGATGTTCCAGAGTCTTCAGACATAGTATAGAACATAAATTACAAAAAATAAAAATGATATGAAATCAGCTTCCCGCCAAATTCACGTGCCTTCTCTACACACACAACCGTGACATGACCCTAACTCACCAGGAAAGACAAAAGAGGACACAACACTCATAACACTCACCCTCTTTTCCATAATTGTCCAATCCTGAAGTATTGAAAAATACTTCCTGCACACCTCCGCTCCTCTGTGAAGTTCTTCTAAAGTTATTTGTAATCAAAATCTCAATACCTAAAAGAATCAAGTGCAAGCAAATGCGCTCAATTCACTCTCCATATGAGGCATCCCAGCCTGAGCCGCTTCAATGATCTCTTTCAGTGCTATAATGAGGCAGACAGTTTAAAGCCTAGCCCAGAAAAACACACACACACCCCCTGCTCCATGGTAGGATCCCGATGCAATGAAACATGCGATCTAATCAGCTCTGGGCCTTGAAGTAACTATCAACAGATCCTCAGACTGTCTATTACTGACCAGTATCACTACCTACTGTGCTACATGCTATCTATCCACTAGTATTGTTTGGTACCCCTCAGGCATGTGAAGCATTATATAAATGTGATTACAGTACAATTCCATACTTGTAGCATAGCACAAGTAATGTCCCAAAAAGTCACTAGAGAATAAAAGCAGTACTTGTCTTTTGAATGTATAGCTTCACTGAAAATATTGCAGATCCACAGCAAAATGCATTCCAGGCCTGCCAATGGATTTCAGGGGAGATGTGCATAAAAGCTTTGCCTAATATTTATTCCTCCAAAGAATTACTTTATGAACACAGAGAAGTTCCAGTTCTCAACATATGAACAGAGCTGCATTGATTTTTTTTTAAAAACCTCACATTTAAAAAGCACTGACACTCTGAGCCTGATACAATAGATATTGCTCATATAAAAATCTGACTATATTTTCTCTGTTGGGGAAACTATCAGCCCTCTATCATTAGGAGTGGATCAAAAAATATTTTGATATTTGCAGTAAAAAAACAAATGCCTAGTGCCAAAAAAGTAGAACCATTGACTGGCGTTTGCTTTTACAGGCACCACCTAACATAACATATAATTCCTTGACACATATTTGTCAGCTACTTTGACAAACAGCTTTATATTCCAAAATGAGAAACACTATCGCGGCAGATGCCCCATGCTCTCACCACTTGACCAGCTTTGTTTAGCCCAGAATTGCTGAGGGTTTAAACTTTGACTCGTGTTTGCATGTGTTAATTTAATGCGATTCTGTGACGATCAGGAATGCCAAAAGAAGACTAAATGAATAAGTCCCCCATTGAAACTTTCACAGGGTGGTTGAAATTCAATTTTACACTAGTGTTTGCCGACCCCATCTGCCTAACTTCGCAGAAGTAGATGCATTTTGGTTGAATTGCTCAGATGTTGAATTGTGCGGACGTGTGGTCGAATAAAAGTAGGGAATAAACACATTTGTGAGTTGTAATCGCCTAGTTACTGTCGTTTCTCAGCTGTAACGATTGATATTAATCGACGCCACTCATATTTCACGAACGTCGAAATAATGTCTGATGCACAGCCTCGTGAAACGGTGTTTGACTGCTCTTGCATGACAGAGAAATCAGAAGCAGGTACAAACTTTCAACAAAGGAAGGGCGAACATTTGGTACTTTAAAATAAATTTGGTGCTGTGAACTTGAAGTGCCAGCAGATGTCTGACACTGACCTGTCAAATGTATGACATAAACATGCAACGTCACGACATGTCATGACAACAGAGGCACAGATGGTAAGCGCTACCTGAAACTTGCATTTGAGGATGCGTCTTTCTTTGCAGTTTGCAAAGGTTTGCTAATGATGTCTGTCCCTGTTGCCTTTCATGTGCAAGACAAACACACAATGACACCAGAGGCATATGGTATGAATAAAACATGCATTTAAATTGCATTGTTATTGGTAGAAGAGTGCTGCGGATTGGATGTCGGCCCCTAGGCAAACATGCCATGACACTGGAGGAAGCTGGCTAGCCTCACAGAAGAAAAAAGACTTTATCATACAAAGGTTCAAGAGATTACCCTGACATTCACGTTTCTAATCACATTTTTGAAGAGGGGAAATGTTCGAAGAAGGCAGCTTGGGTTCCTGTAGTTCAGTCACGTGGCTGTAGTGCTGGCACAAAGGGACACAAAAGAGTGATGGGTGGATTGCTTGCATTGATCTCAGCCACTGGTGCACCCAAGTTGTGTTTTTTGCTCACCGCGCCCATGTACACAGGAAACGGCCATGGGTAACCCAGTCTCCAATAGGAATAGTCCAGCCCGAAGTGCCAGGCCGGGTCTCCTCTGAAGGGGAACACAAGAAACCCCAGGCCGATTTCTGTAGGGACAGACTGGACTTTAAAGTCCTGCAGCGGCACGAATGCTGTGTGATAAAAACCACTATTAAAATCTTGAATGCAGGCAACTGCCACAATGTCGCGTTTGAAACCTTTGTTGTGTGCTGGCTGGCTTGCTTGACAATAAAACTATGGCCTCATTACAGTGCTGCTGTTCAAAAGCTACGAATGTCAAGCAGCAGTAGTAGTGCTTGTGTGGCATATCAACTGAAGAGCCCAGTCGTGGCAATGCTGCCCAAATTAGGTCTTTTGCAGACTTCCTTCATGCTCCATTGACATATGTTAGGCAGATTCCAATATGGCTGCCCGCTGCTCTCTGTCAGCCGACCATACGCACACATCAATGTCTGGTTGCCGCACAGTACTCAATACAGCCTAAATTCATCTAAATATTAATTTCTCTCCCACTTACTGATCACAGCTTGGCGGAATACTAGAAGAAATATAAGCTATCCTGCATGGAACTTCAAATATTGGCGAACGAAATAATTGCCCATGAGTCACAGCTCTTCAGTCAGACGCCCATCACGCTCCCAGATCAGTCAAAAGAGACACTTGGATACAAATGTTGTGTAAGATCAATGCTGTTACACTGGAAAAAGAAAGCGGGTAAAGCATCAAAAGGAATATTGAAGAATATGAAATAAATAAATTACTGAAGTGAACGAGCATTGTAAGGGAACAGAAGGGGACCCGACAATGGAAATGAAATTGACCCGATCCACTTACAGTCGCGGCTCGCAGTACTCACGGGGGGGGTTGACATGGGTCGCGGGGGGGGACACCGAGGGTAAATAAAATAAATGCACAAAACTTACCTGACCGCCTCTGCTCCTGGTCCGCGTTGGCGCCTCTTCAGGAACAGCACTGGAGTGGCAACCCCTCAGCCAATCCTGGCGCTGCTGCAGCGCCAGGATTGGCTTAGGGCACGGTTATTCTTCGCCCGAAGCCTGCCCATTAGGAGACCGAGGGGCTCCTAATGGGCATGCGCAAGTCAGCGCAAACACAAGTGCGCATGACTGGGCACGGGCAAAAATGTGCTCACCTTCCCCACTCATGCGCACTTGTGCTGCTGACTGTCTGTCCCTGGCTGGTCTGACAATCATGTCAGTCAACATGACGCCGGACCGCCCACCCCCTTCAGACTCTGAAGGGGGTGGGCGGTCCGACGTCATGCTGACTGACATGATTGTCAGTCAGTTCTCCCTCGGCGTCTCTGAACTAGTCAGACGCCGAGGGAGCTCAGCTGCGGGCTGCTGGCGGGGGGGGCAACGCCCCCAATGGACGCACCGCCACTGGTCGTATCTGATTATGTTAATCCTTGTCTTAGTGCTAATGTCTCAGCTCATTTAAATTCTATTGCAACTATATCTGCTCACAGTGGCAAGACTGGTAATGTTTCTCAGAATAAGTCTAGTCTTACATATTGTTTGGGTACAAATTCAAGCAAGCTGCCGATCTTAAGGCTCCTGCCTGAAGTGGGTAATGTTCCTACTCTGTCATCTGATTCAGCTGAAACTGGGGAACAACTAAAGTATAAAGTTGTCCATTGGCTGTCTAAGAACTTGAGTTTCAATGTATATGACTCCAGTCATATATTGTTTGTTAGAAGAGTCTCTTGAGTGGATCCTGCTAGTAAATCTATGGAGGGTGATTGTGTGGTCATTAATTTCTGGAGACCTGAATTTGCTTTAACACTTGGTTACTTCTATTGGCCTCACAGCAACCTACAATGTGCAAGCTAGGAACTAATTTCTAGGGAGCTGTCTCACTCTGACAAGTTTGCTGTCAAACTGCAAAATAGATTTTCTCCCTTATAGAGTTTAGACAATTTAGACTGACCAGTGACTATACCAACTAGTGTCACCTCAATGCCAAGCCCTGATTCTGTAACCATGAGTAGGGAATCCAATCTAGCTGGCAGACTGCCCAAATTGCCCCCACCTTCACCATCTTCAGCGGGCATATTGCAGGGCTGAGAGCCAAACTGAATTCTACAGAGTGGCTTGCTTTCCTTCGTTTGTATGCTATCACATTATTCCAAGAAACCTGGGCCGCCTCTAACTTACTCTGTAACGACTTTGATTGTCACTCCATCCCTGCCACCCCCTCTTGCTCTGGGTAGGCAACGGGAGGCATGTCAATATGGTTTAAGTTATCTCTAAAAGTTATGGTTACGGTTTTAAGTACACGTTGTCAGTTTATTCAGGGGTTTTGAGTTGAATTCATAGCAGATTTTTGTTTATTTCCTATTAATTTTCATGAGGATTTTTCTCATTATAAAATTAGTAATGATCAGTATCTGTTTAAATTTGCAGATGAGTTGTTTAAACCCGAATCAGTTGTACTCTAGCAGGCCACATCTTGTCTTCTGCAGGGATTTTAACGCTAAATTACAGGCTGGGATCTCCATTTTTGATCAACAGGCCTTCATTCTATTGATAGCTTGCTCCTAAACTCTTGCGATTCCAAGGAGCACGAGCTTTTCCTTTTTATCAGTGGACAAGATTTGGCAAACGTACATGATTGCAGTTGTAACCGCTTTACTCCCACTTATTTTGGTCATGATTGCTTTTCGGCGATTGATTATGTTTTCTTTGCCCAATGGTTTTTAAAGCACCTATAATCTTGTAGGATTATTGAAAAATCTTTCAGTGACCATAATCCACTTATTGTTGTAATCCTTCCTCCACTATCTATTTTTCGCCGTCTACCGAAGGACACCTATCGACTTGCCTCGACCCCTGATGGTTTTGTGTTGGTCTGGACACTTGATAATCCTGGTGGCTTTTTAAGGTCTCTCGTTCAACGTTACTGTGATCTTTTGATCTTTGCCTGTCAGAAACAGCCACTGATGACCTTATAGTAGCCACTTCTGTAGAGATTTGTTGTGGAAGTAACTCATCCCTATTAAAACCAGCCCGTAAACCTGCAAATTCACCTCTAAGTGGTTTGACTCCACCTGCTCGACCGCAAGGAGGCATTTATTGGCAGCCTTGAAATCCAAACCTATGGACATATCTAAGATTTTAGCTTGCTCTGCACTATACAAACAATCTATAAAGAACAGGAAATTAGATCTCCAAAAACAAAAATGGGTGTGCCTAATGTTTGCCTGTAAATCCAAGAACATCAAGGCATTCTGGAGTACAGTCAGAGCTATCAAAGTTAGCAATGATAATCTATCCAGTGTAAGTGTTCATATAACATCAGCACAGTGGGTTATCCTTTTCTAGCATATTTACCAAGCAAACTTCTGTTCTGATGACAACCTGATGTATTCATTACATCCTGAATTTGGTGAAGGTCTATCTATTGAGCTACATGAGGTTATTCATGCCCTTCAAGAGAGGCCCTCTTGTAAGGTGCCAGGGCCCGATGGGGTGTCCATGGACCTATTCAAGTTTAATATTGAATTTTGGGCACCTATACTCACAAACATTTTTAATAAAATCGCATATAAACATATACCAAGATCTTGCTCTTTGTCAACCATTGTACCCATCTTTAAAAAAGGGGACAGGCAGCAGGCTTGCTGCTATAGGCCAGTTTCACTCATCACTGTGGTGCCAAAAGTCCTTTCCAGGGTTATTTTTAATAGGATCAGCAAATGGGCAGAGGAGAATGACATCATTAAGCCCTCCCAATATGTGTTCTGTAAAGGTTTAGGTACCATGGAGCAATGCTTGAATCTTCAATGCATACATGATCCCTCTAGTCAGCATCATCAGCTCTCACAACATCAACGTCCTCTCCTACGCCAATGGCTTGCTACTCATTCTTTCCCTCATGGACAAGGTGCCGGGTCTCCAGATCAATGTCAGTGCCTGCATGATTGAAATCACCCACTGGATGAAGACCAACTGTCTAAAGGTAAACAAGAAGAAGACTGAAATTGTGATCTTCAAGAAGAGAAGAGCACATCAACTTAGAACTCTACCTGGTGGCCAACAGAGCTAGGACTGACATCCATTCCCACCACCCACACCAAGAACCTCAGGATCATCAGCAAACATGACATGACCGCCCAAGTCAATGCTATCACTACCTCATGCTTCCATACAAGGAAGATTTTCAAATGGCTCCCATTCTGCACCTATAAAACCGTTGTGCACGCACTAGTCACAAGCAAGCTGGACTACGGGAACACCCTCTATGCCGGGATCAACAAAAAACTCACCAGAAGGCTGCAGACCATTTAGAACTTGGCAGCCAGAATCACTCTTCACTTCTCACTTCTCACGCCGCACTCACATCACACCACACCTGAAGGAGCTCTTCTAGCTCCCCGTTCACAAACAAGCTCAATTCAAACTCCTCACCCACACTTTCAAGGCACTACATAACACTGCCCGAGCATCCCCCAACAATCGCCTTTGCTTTCACAAACCTTCCCGACAACTCCACTCATACAAGCTCCTACTTGCACAAATCTCACGTATGTAGAAAACAAGAACCGGCAGTCAGGCCTTCTACATCGCTCCTAAAGCATGGAATGACCTGTCGCTACACATAAGAGCCTCCTCCTCACTTCTTGAATTCCACAAGAAATTGAAGACCTGGCTTCAGACAAAATCTATCAGGAAATCTCTTTTCTGCAGGTGTGCACTGAGTCCCAATCTGAGCCCAGAAATCAGTACTCACACACAAGAATTGGTATTTTACACTGTAAAACTATTTGTTCTACACTGTTAATTTATAACTAATTGCAAGTATTAGAAGGACTGTAAAAATTATTAACAACTCTTCAAGCAATATACATATTAAGGTAGAAGTTAAATAATCCCCAATCAAATTTCATCACACATTCCTACTCTATTAGTCGAATCTGTGCTAACATAATCAGCTGCCTAGCAGAATAGTGGTGTTACACTACTGGTAATAATATGCAAAGTCGTACAAATCCTCCCCATATACTTTATTGTGCCATAAGGCCTCAAGTCAGAACTCTGTATCAGCATCCCTCGAACAACTTGTGCTTAACCCCATCTTATATACCTTTCAAATACTTGGTTCTCTATTGATCGATAAGCGATCACTTCACCCCGGCTCCTGTTTTTATTACGCAGAATAGTGAGCAATGCTTCTTTTTCAAAACATGGGACGTGCACAGAAGCTTACTGCTACTTTTCTTCCTCCTTCCGTCAAGTTGGAACTTGCAATGCTAACTCTTTTTGTAGCCATATTCCTGATACTGTGTTTATGAAAGGGCAACAGAGAGTGGAAATTTTCTTTTTCTGCCTGTTCTGGTGAGCCTTAGAATAACAAGGTCATCAAGCACATATTCTATAATTTGGACAATTTAAACCGCTCTTTGTTACAAACGCGCTTTGTACTTTCATCACACTGCTCTTATGTATTCAGTACATAGTGATGTTAGCATACAGCAAGGCCTGCCTTGTGTGTAACACTTAAAAATACATATAAAATCAATACCACACACCTCAGAGACATGGGCTGCAGCCATGCCCCAGACAGTATAGTCTCTGTTGACTTGCCGTGAACACATAAAGCATCTTTAACCACCCGCTTCCACTGTCTACCCATTCATTCTGATGAATGTGATTCACGACAGCCCACATACCTGCTGGAAAAACTTTAAATAAAGTTGGTAAAAAAAAGCTTGCCACCTATTGTACATCAACCTAACCATTCTTGGCCTTCAGTGCAGCTCACAGCTGCATCCTTACTCATGCTCCCAGCAGCAGCATGATTCCTAAACCATTTGCAATGGTGGCTCATGTTACATGCTTTGGACTACTGCGAGGCCTCAAACCTATACTGGGTCTTTTCGATGCTAAGACCCGGCAACTGATCGTTCAATCTTCTGTCCTTGCCAGACTAGACTATTGCAATGTGCTCCTTTTGGGAGCTAACAAAGCCATTGTTAAAAGACTGCAGCGTGCTCAGAATGCAGCTGCGCGTGCAATTTTTGCACTCCCTAAATACTGCCATACCCCCAGCCTCCTCTGTCGGCTTCAGTGGCTCTCCCTCGAACAGAGAGTGCGCTTCAAAACGCTTTGCATCACCCATAGAATCCTGGGGAGCTTCGGCCCCAAAATCCTGAGTGATCTATGTTCTCACTATGTTCCCACACGCTCGTTGCGTTTGGCAGACTTACTCCTGGCCAGAGTTCCCTGGATACATAGAGCCAGATCAGGCGGGCACTCATTTAGGCGGTTAGCCCCTGCCCTCTGGAACTCCCTCCCCATCCACAACACCTCTGAACACCTTACTTTCAGAAGGCTGGTGAAGACTTGGCTATTCACCAGTAGCGGCCCGTGGTGGGTGTCCTGCCGGGCGGTGATGCGGGACGGGGGAGGGGCAGGGTGGGGGGTAGTAAACTACGGAATACGGCGCACAGAGGTAAGTACACAAACAAAGAAATAAAATGAATTTCGTTGCGCGCGCTGCATCGCATTTTGCAATGCTGCGCGCACAACCCCCCACCCTGCCCCTCCCCCGACCCGCGTCACCGCCCGGCAGGACGCCCACCACCGGCCGCTACTGCTATTCACCCAAATTTAACTTTCTCCCCTGTTCTGTCTTCTCACTCGGTGCTCATTTTAGCGCTGGGATGCCCCGTTGCTGGGGCAGCCATGCGCTCTACAAATATATTAACATAACATAACATAACGCACTCTCCCACTCTAGTTATTTCTATGACAAAACGTTGTTCAGTCCATATACCGTGGCATCTAGCCAACTGCATCCTGTTTCTCATCAATCCAATCCTTTAAAGTTTGTTGATCTACCTAACCTGCAGCCTCACTGCAATAGCCAATTAATATTAATTATTTCACATTGTTTTCCGAACTATTGTATTCTGAATATTGCCCGATGTAACATAAAATACTTTGATACTAATGATAGGCTCGTCAGCCTACCGGATACTAAAGTCCAGGCAAACAATGAAAGTGACCAAAGTTATGCAAATGTCAGCCAATGACATTCGTTATGTGTAAATTGTCCACATACATATTCATTGTGGATACTCTGACAATCTGATTGGATTTTACTCTTCATGAGTGGAGGAGGGCGAGCACTAATTAGCTCGTCTTTTTGTTGTATAGAGCACTCATTTGCACCTGTGATAAGTGTGTGCCCTAAAAATGTGCATCAGTACATTTATATAACATTTAAACAAACTGTAACTTACTTATTTTCTTCCAAATGGTTAGGCATCCTTGTTCTGTAGAGTGCACTAACACGCTTCCAATTCAAGTATTAAATTGGTTTTGTTCGCTTGGTTTACAATGCATTAAAAGTTCTAAAAATTTAGTGTAGATGTTCCTTGCTGGGCTCTTAGCAGTTTGTTCACATATTTTTTCTCTTTCGACCAGCAAACTCTGCCCCTGATTTCCATATCTTGCCAAGTAATTTGTCACTGCCAAAGTTAGCAAAATTTAAAGGGACAGTGTCAGGCCTCCCGTGCTCTCATTTTCAACTTAGCGCGAAAGTGGTCACCTCCCCTGAGGAAAATAGAGTGGAAATCTTTTCTGGAGCTAAAGCAATCCTTCATGTCGCCGCGCCTGTGCAGGAAGCACAACAAGTATTCACAGCGGTGTCACTCTAGGGCGCGCGCCGCAGTGACAGATGTTAGATTGTCTGTCTGGGAAGAAATATCACGCAACAAGCAGAAGCGTCATGAATACGGGAGTGACTTAAACATAGCAATGTGATAAAAAATATAGAACACGCTGTTTATTTCAGTGTCCAGGCGTAATCATTCAGCGTGAACTTATAATAGGGGCCAGTGATTACAGCACAAATCACTGTTTTTTACCCCTCAGGAACGCTGTTTCATTTCCCCTTAGACTTCAATATGTTATCTCAGGTTAAAAAAACTCCTTAAGAATCTTTTCGCCAAGAACTTTTTTCTGCTGCTTCCAACCTATGCTTTTTCCTCATCTCTTTGTTGCTCTGCGCCTTGTGTTAGAATTCATTTCAAGCAAATTTGATGGTTTGCCAGACACGGCGTTTTTATTATCGCTTAGCATTCAATATGCGATATTCCACGTTGGTGGATAAAAGCATTCACGGAAAGATGAATGGCATGTATCGATAACGTGCCATAAATATTAAAGGCATCAATCCCCACCTAACAAGTAACAGGTACAGCGAAGCAATCAATACGGGCCAGCAGCCAGTATACCAGCATAAAGTATCTCATCTCGAGAACAGAGCAAACAGAAAGTCAATCCATTCCGCTGACCCTAGAACTCCACTCGGCAGAAAATACTTCTGACAGTATGGTCCCAGCCACTGTATAATGTAACTTGTCATTACTCACCCACGTTACGGGTTACTCACTCCCGATGTTTAATTTGCACATTTATTGGTGGAAAAACACATTTTTAAATTGTGTCTCGTCTTCAAACAAGAAGTTGAATTTCTTTCAGCAATCCTCCGCTGCAGGAAGTTTGCTTTTAAATGTGCATGTATCTCAGATTTTTGATCGCAGACAGAGGTGTAGTTTTCAAATTCCTTTTCACAACAAGTAGTGTTTTTTGCGTGCGTGGAGAAGTACATTGGCGACTTGGGGGGCAGCCAACCACAGGAAAGTCTGCCCCCGGGGTTTTTGGGGAAGTTGGTGCAGTCCAGCGACCGCACCAGAGTCTGGGCTACAGTTGGGCTACCAAAGCAAATGTAGGGTCTCCATTTTGGGCCCCAATCACCATTTTGTCTTTGTGACACGGTGGCTGGTCCCTAGGCAGGTTTTACATTTGTGTAGTTTTTCCACTTTGGTGGGTTTCCCCATTATAGGTTCAGCATTAGTGATTCGGTAAACAATTTCCGTGATGGCCGGCGTCGATGATAAGGTGGCCCAGGTGGTGCTGCTGCTTTCGGAGGTGGGACGGCTTGAACTCCTCGCCGAAGGGACCTTGGTGCCGGTGGGCCGCCCTGTGCGTAGGGCGGCGACGGGGTCACGGCCGCAGTTTTGGCCTGCGGCAGTGCTTAATTTGTAAAATATTAAGTGCCAGGGCTCTGACCAGGAGGCCACTGTAGCTTGCACCACCCATCGCCCTTGACATTGCTGCCAAAACAACTACTAACCATCTCTCTCGCATGTAAATGCGACAGTTCAGATTATTCCAGGTCCCCAAAGCTAAAGGAATGGCTGGAGAGGCAGGTATTAGCACTATTTTAATGTATATTGTATTCATAAACAACCGTTATTCTGCTCATCTCTAAATTAGATGAGCAGCGCCACCATGAGGTAGACTGTTCTAATTATGGTGTTGACAATTCGGTGCCGGTGCCGAGCACCGGAAACCAATTAAGTGCCGGTGCTGAGCACCGGAAAGCACCGGCTCAAATTAAGCACTGGCCTGCGGGAATCTGTGCCGGCCTTCAGAGGCGGTGTGCCAGGTAGGTAGACGAGGCCACTCCCGTACTCGGTGAGCAGCCCTGGAAACAGGTGGGGGCCGGGCGGGCGGGGGGGGCTAGGGTACGTGGTGTTGCCTCTCCCCCAGCCGTGGCGCAGGGGAGAGGTGTTGAAGCAAGGGTAGCTCTGGCGAGGCCTCACGAGTAGTGTAAGTGGGCGGGGCCGCCTCAGACATTAACGCGGCCCTGCGGGGAGGAAGGGAGGGGAGTGAGGAACATGTCCCCAGCAGCAGCAAGGATGTTGCGTGAGGCCTCGCAAGTGGTGCAAGTGGGTGGAGCTGCCGCAGACGTTAGTGCGACCCCCGCGGGGAAGAAGGGAGGGAGCGAGGAACATGTCCCTAGCAGCGGCAAAGGGGCAGTAGCAGGATGTTGTGGACGGTGAATGCTGCGAGGTTCCAGCAGGAAGTATAGGGGCCTCGCGCTTTCAATAGGGGGGCAAGGCCTCTGCTGATAGTCGCAGGGCCTCCAGTAGAGAGCCAGGCCACCTCACACAGCTTTGCACAGCCAGCAGGTCAACCTTTTGGGCAGTGGGCAAGGATGGGGAGGGAGGGTGATATAAAAGAGATGAATAGGTTGATGAGGGAGAGCGTGGCAGCCAGGCAGGAGCAGGAACCGGTAGACTTTAGGGAAGTATATGAAGGAGTGGGTGGCAGAGGAGGCTGCAAAGTAGCATGTCGGGGAGGAGGAGGGGTTGCCCCCCCAGCACGGGACCTGGAACATCATTGATTTGGGCAGTAATACTTGGTTGAAGCAGGCGCCGACGGGCGTTAGGTCAGCCTCGGGGGGATTACAGGGGGTGGTGCAATTGGGGGATCCCAAGGGGAGGTGGGTGGAAAGTCCTGGCCCACCTTTCCCCTCCTCGCCGCAGGATAGCAGTGGCAGAGTTGGTGTGGACGGAGTGACGAGGAGGAGGGGGGATGCCCAGGGGCGGGCAGGAGGCGGGCAGGTCCAGTCGGGGGAGTGTAGCCAGTGTAGTGGAAGTGAGCCGCCCAGATGGGAGGAAGGAGGTCCCACAGCAGGGAGGGGGTAGAGGGAGCGGTGGTCAAAAGGGGCGTGGGAGCAGGATGAGCTAGTCCCCAGCACACCAGACCATGTCTCTGTCTTGCAGGTCAGTAGGTTGGTTGGGGGGCCAGACTCGGGAGAGCCTAGTGCGGCCCGTTAGCGATGAGGTGAGGAGGCAGCGAGGTCCGTGCGGCTAGCTGGAATGCTTCGGGGGATGGCAATATCATTGCCACAAAAAGGTCTCGCGTGACCTCGGCGGTGCAACAGGCGGATGGGCTGGGAGGTGGGGAGGGCAAGGTACGGCCCCCCCGCCGGTAAGTTAGCGTGTGATCAGTCCTTGCACACTGAAGAGCTCATGCCAAGGTGGGGTAAAAAAGGGGCGCTTGGGGAATTGGCGCAGACGGAGGACTCTTTACTGGATTATGATCAAGGCAGTTTGGAAGAAGGGGAATTGAGGGATGACGACGAGGGTCAAATAGAAGTGCGTAACTGGTGGCGGGAGGGTGCAGTGGGGGTCGTCTAACCCATCTGCACCTAGTATATTGCAGGATACAAGGGCCCAGCAGAAAACAGGGAATCGGGAACGGACGTGGAGACAGCAGGCGATAGCGAAGCGGCGGGCCCCTGAGGGGGCACCGACCTTGGCGCCAGGTAAGATACCGAAGTATGGTTCTGAAACGTCCCGTGCGGGTTATACAGGGGCCGCAGCTAGCGAGGCACAGGGAAGCGGAGAGGCCTGCACGAAGATGTCATGGGGGAGGCTATGGAGTCTCAAGTAAGCAAGGTGGCCCGCAAAAGGATACCCGCAGTGGGGCAGGATGCAGGAAGACACACGACAGGCAGGGAGGCCTGCACGACAATGTTATCCATTGGGACAGAGGCAAGGGAGACTCAGGACAGCGGGGAGGCCTGCTTGAGGAAAGGGAGGTACATGCGGGACACCGGAGTGGGTACTGAGGACCCCACGGTGCACACGGGTGACTCCACAGGGCTGCCGGGGGACAAGAAACGGGACGCTTTAGAGCAGGGGCGACAGCGGGCAAGAAGGATGCCAAAGGGGTGGGGTCAGGGGCTGGGGGGGAGATGAAGAAGGACACACAGGAAGAGCCTGGGGACAAATTAGACAGTAAAGAGAATAAGTTTAAGAAGCTGCCTTACATGAGGACGGCCAAGCCATTGGGGGCCCACCTGATGCAGGCAACGAAGGAGAAGATATGGAAAGGGGAGTATGTCGAGATGATGAAACTCCTCCATAGAGAACTGAGGTCTAAGGAAAGCCTAAGGAGGAGGAGCTAGAGCTTTCAAAGCGGCCACGAGTGCCGATGACAATAGAGAACTGGACAGTGGCTTTCCTTATATATGAGTGTTTACTGCGAGAGATATCCGGAGAGGTTGGTGGCACTCTTCAAGTATATGGACGTATTGAGAAAGGCCCAAATAAACTACGGCGGCTAAGCGTGGGTCCAGTATGATGAGGAGTTTAGGGCACGTACGGCTGTAGACCAGGACGCACAATGGGGGGAGTTGGACACTGATTTATGGCAATACACTATGGGCCCGTCAAAATTCGCAAGATGGTTTTTACGGCTAGCAGCCTGCTGATAATTTACAAGCCCTTTCAGGGGCGCCCCACCCGGGGAGGGGCGTGGGGCTCAGGAAAAACCCCAAATAGCCAAAGTGGGGATTGCTGGGACTTTAACAAAGGTCTGTGTACAAGGGAATTGTGTACGTTTCGACATGAGTGCTTGAAGTGCTCCAACAGACACCCACTGGTTACTTGCTTCGGGGCGAGCTGGAGCGCTTATTCTAGCGGGTATGGTCAGCCACAGGGGACTACAGGTGGATAGCAGGGGAACATGCAGGGTATGACTCCAGGCTTCCGGTCCGGCTGGGGAGGACAGGGATCTGGTGGAAAGGGCGCATAGGCCCATTAAGGTGGAAAGACTGGCTTTTTGGCTCACTCAATACGACAAGACAGAAGACGCACGGTTGTTGCTGGAAGGGTTTACGCACAGGTTTAGACTTGGTTACGACCGCCCGAGGGCGTGTCGCTGGGCAGCCAATTTGAAATCAGCAAGGGAGCATGCACAAGTAGTGAGGGAGAAACTGCACAAAGAGATCCAAGAAGGCAGGATGGCGGGTCCCTTCGAGGACTGGCTGATGGAATCCCTGATTGTGTCTCCTATTGGAGTGGTACCTAAGAAGGTGCTTGGCCAGTTTTGGCTCATACAACATCTTTCTTGGCCTGAAGGGCAGTCAGTAAACAACTTCATTCCCTCAGAGCAAGTGACAGTGACTTATTCTTCAGTGGATGTCGCCCTGACGCTAGTGGAGCGAGTTGCTCAGGGAGCACTTATGGCTTAGAGCGACATTAAGTCTGCCTTCCGTCTGTTGCCGGTACACCCTGCCAATTTTCCGCTGCTAAGCATTCAATTAGATGGGAAGTGGTATGTGGATAAAGCACTACCCATGGGTTGTTCTATTTCATGTGCTCTATTTGAATGCTTCAGCACATTCCTGCAGTGGCTTTTCACGTCACACACTATTTGGATGATTTCTTGTTTGTAGGTGTTCCCAGTTCAGAGGACTGCCAGCATCTGCTGGGTAGCTTCCAAGCACTTATGGATGACGTAGGCGTTCCCTTGGTGGCAGAGAAGACAGTAGGGCCAAGCACAACTTTATCCTTTCTGGGGATCGAGATCTATTCTGTAGACATGGTGGCGAGGTTACATGAGGACAAAAAGCTTAACATGCTTCATTTGCTGAACGCGATGCTGGGCAAACAGAAAGTGACGTGAAAGAAGTGCATGTGTTGTTAGGTCATCTGAACTTTGCCTGCAGGGTGGTGAGAGCGGGCCGGAAATTCTGCAGACGGCTGCTCGTGGGCTTGCCTCTTCCGAACCATCATGTCAGGTTGTCGCGGGAGTGAAGGAGGACCTGAGAATGTGGAAGGCTTTCTTGCAGTTGTTCAACGGCATCCCGTTGGCGGCTCTGACAGATCTAGAGTGGGACATAAAGCAATTTTCAGATGCTGCAGGGGATTGCAGCTTTGGCCTGTATTGGCAGGGCCACTGGTGTGGGGAGGAATGGCCAGAGCAGTGGAAAAAGGGTAAGCGGAGCATTGCCTTTCTAGAATTTTTTCCCTTAGTAGTAGCGGTGGTGCTATGGGGGGAGCAGCTGGCCCACAGGAGGGTTATGTTTCACGTGGACAATATGTCAGTGGTGCACGTGGTCAACAGACAGTCAGCCAAGGAACCCCAGTTGTGGCAGCTTCTAAGGGTGTTTGTTCTGCGTTACTTGAGTCTGGACATTACGTTCAGAGCCAGACATGTCCTGGCAGTGGACAATGGCATTGCCGATGCTTTGCCTCATTCGCAGTGGGAGAGGTTCCATGGGCTGGTCACGGAGGCAGATCTAGTGAAGACTCAGATGCCACAGGAACTCTCACCATTAGGAGAAAGAGGATGCTCGAATTGGTAGTTGGGTCTTTAGCTGTTTCCACGAGGAAGGCATGCCAGCAGGCATGGACGAAATTCTTGGCTGCGGGGCCACAAGGAGGTCTCGGGAATGGGAGAGGGTTGAGGATGTGGTACAATTTATACTCTCTCTCAGAGGGAAAGGCCAGTCAAAGGTTAAAATAGCGGGCCAATTGTCCGGTATTGCATTTATTGGTAAGCTAGTATGGGGCTACGCTCCGTCGGCAGGGGAGCAGGATTCTGGAGGGATGGGTGAGGGAAACAGGCCAAGAGGTACATCAGGGAAGGCCCCTGTCTTTAAAGGTGTTGACCGGAGTGATCCGGTCCCTTCCTAAGGTATGCTACGGGCAGGGGGAGAAGGTGCTTTTTGCGTCCCTCATGTCATGGATGTTTTTCGGGGCCTTCAGAGTATCGGAACTACTGGGAGGCAAAGGGAGTAGGGGTCTGCTGTGGGAGGAGGTTCATTGCAGGGAAGATGGCGTGCAGGTTTGGCTGTATAAGTCCAAGACCGATCAAAGGAAGGAAGGGAGAGCTGTTTTCATGAGAAGTTACCCAGAAGGAAGCATCTGCCCTGTGTGCTGGCCTATGGCCCTACAGCTCAGGAGGTCCGGGGTAGGCAAGGTGTTAAAACATGATGATGGCAGACCCGTGACATATTTCCAGTTGTTGGCCATTTTGCAAGCGGCCTTGAGGGTGAGGGGCTTGGAACCGTCTGGGTTTGGGACACACTCCTTTAGGCTAGGAGCAGCGAGGGAAGCTGGTTGTCTGGTTGGGACCAAGAGCACATTGTGGAGCTGGGCAGATGGTCGTCAAGTTACTTTCGCAGATATGTTAGGGGGAGGGCAATGGGGGGAGCAAGGTAGTAGTTTGTCAACTTTATTTCTGTTGCAGGTTCTGTTCCTGGACCACTGGAAGCTGGGATGAACATCTGGATACTCAGTCGGTCACTCCTTTGTGAAGTGAGTGCAGCGACAAGCCAGGGACAGCTGCCATGGCAGGAACTTGGGTTTTGATAAATCTTTGTATGCTATTACTTGGGTTGGAAAGGGGGGATGAGGTGGAAATAGCTTATTCCCTGTCTCAATAAGATGTTGGTGAGCGGCAAATGTCCGGATGTGCTTCTGCTTTATCTGGGGGAAAATGATCTGGTCATGCAGAAGGGTTGGGCACTCATTAAGGCCATGAAAGAGGACCTCAGGGACATACATAAGTCATGGGCCGGATGATACACAATTTGGACTGAATTTATCCTCAGGAGATGCTGGTGTGGGGCAACTAGGCCAGAGGCCATAGATAAAGCAAGGAGGAAGCACAACAAAGAGATGTGGGCATTCTGCAGGGACGCGGGGAATGGAAGGGTGGAACATTCAGATCTCCAATACGAGGATGTCGAATTTTTCAGGGGTGATGGGATACATCTCTCATATATATGCATGGAATTATACCTACTGCAGGTGAGGCTGGCTCTGGCCAAAGTGCTAGGCGCTTCATAAGTTGGACATTTTCCATTGGTCTTATCGGTGTGCTAGGGGAGGGGTGGAAGAAGCGGGGGAGGGAGGGGAGCAGATTGACCGGATAGCTCCCTCCCCTTGCCCCCTTTCTCTGGGTGGCGGTCGGCTAAGAAGTTGCCATGATTTACAGAAATTTATTTTTTGTTAGCGGCAGTTCAGGCTGAAAGGAAATGGGTAGGCAAGTTTACGCCTGGACGACATAGGAAGTTCAAGGTTAGGTAGGAAGTTCAATGGGGTTCAAAGGGTAATTGAGGTAGGAAAACGGAAGGGATTTTAGAGGTCCCAGTTACAGTTGATCAGCTCTGATGCAAGTATTTTATTGAGGTTTTAAGAGAGTTATGGTGGGAGGTGTATGTTAGAAGTGGTGGGTAGCTTATCATAGGTGATTAAAGATGTATAGTGAGGTTATAGTTTTGTAAGGCAAAGGCCTAGGTTATGTTGTAATGTGCACCTGTTTCAATAAAGCGGCCTTTTTCACACACAATTCAGATGTCAGTGGTCTGTGCTGCTCCCCTCTTCCCCAAATAGCAGGTTGTCGCATAGGCCGTCAATGTTATGTTATGCTGATATGTGCACTTTTATGGCGCTTTGGCAGGTGTGTGAGGCTGGCCTCGGGGGGACTTACTCGAAGAACCAGGTCTTCAACTTCTTGCGGAGCAGTTGTATTTTATGATGGATTCGTAGATGCTTAATAACCTGCTTGTTTAGGAAATAGCTAAGTGTGCGTGCCTAGGCATAGCCGCTAACCACTGATATATGCCTACCCCAAAATAGCAGTTTTAAGTTGAAAGCATATGCATCTGGGCCTCACTTGGTCAATTTTCACACCCCTTTTGGACTCATCTATATTCTATGTTCAGTACTTATAAAGCACACGTTCACCTGATCATCATGGCGCTGATAAACAGAAGAACACATAAGGGGCCTGATTCACAAAGGTGAACTTACACTTTTGCATAAGTTTACTCTTTTTCTGTAAACACAAACAAGGACTAAGACTCAGGAGTCAGGGCAGAGAACTCCACACACAAAAGATAGGGCAGGCCTATCTTTTTATGTGTGGAACTTCACACATAAAAGATAGGACAGGCCTATCTTTTTATGTGTGGCGTTCTCCACCCCGACTACGGAGTCTGCACAGTCGTAAAGTTACAATTAAATCATAGTTTGTGAATACGGAAAAAAGATTAATCTTGCACAAAAGTGTGACTTTACCTTTGTGAATCAGGCCCACAGGGTAGCATTGACTGCTGTAAATTGAAGTTATAATTTCCTTAGAAAGAAAACGTTTTTAACAATTTCCCAACACTTCCTGGTCCTCCTACTTTTGATAGAATACACTCATCCCTTCTCCACATCAATGCTGGCGTAACCCCAGAACTCCTTTGGCATTTCCTAATCTACTCTGCCTTCTCAGTCATGGAACTCCATCTCTCTTTCCATCATTCTCTCAGTGCCACCCATAACACCTGCAGTCTATGCATGGGAAATCATTATAGAGGGGTGTGCTACCACTCCAGCCCTTGGCTCTCCCTGATCCTTCCACGATCGTACAACATTTACTATTGCAATTGTTTCTGTAGGGCACTTGGCTTTATTGTGTCTTCCAATACACACCACATGATTGACCATGACAATCATTTCTAGGATCAGATTTTGCCAAAGACCTCTTGCCTGCCTGGGACAATGTCTGGAAAGTCTTTTATGATTTTTTTGTCATTTAATATATGTGCACTATTTGATCCTTCTACGCGGATGCCCAGAGCTAAGCCATCCACTGATGCTGAGTTTGCACAGTAGAAAACTCCAAAATGCAACAACTATTATGTGTTCATCAAGAATGTCAGGTGTATTTGGGTTTCTGCTACACATTTGCAACAGTGATCTACAGTGGCCACTCATTTCCGTCTGACCTCTTGCATCCCACGACCAATTCTGAAAGTCACTCTCATTTCTCCATAAAGATTCTCAGACCTATCAAGAGTAAGAAGTAAACATGCAGTTATAGCATACATGTACATTCTGCAGAAATGTAATGAAGATATATGGTGTTGGGTACAAAAATTAGAAAATTAGCTTATTGAAAGGCTGTCACAAACACACATTTCAAATTAGTGTGTGCCTCAGGTTGTACATATATGTAAACATGTAATATAGAAATGTGTAACATTAGTCAAAAAATGTATATTTTGCTGACTTGTGCTCTCCCAATTAAATTTCCGCACATCATCCCTAACCCACTACATCTTAACTTTTGTGTTCCAGTCTCAAACAAACCTCACCATGACCAATGCAGGTCACCTCATATTCAGATACCGCTGCTACAATAGGAGTCTTCTTGTTAAATTACTTTGCTGCTCCTTGCACGTAGTTCCAATTAATACGTAACACCTAAAATAAAATATTAATAAACAGAAGGAAGAAAAGCAGGTAAGCGACAGTGAAGCAATCGTTGTACTCCTAGGGCAAATCCATGTATACAGCACTAACAGCAATAGTGCAATACCATAATGGTGAAGCTATTAGTGGTACAGTACACATGTGCATCAAGATAACTTCAAGGTCTGTCCTCAAAATGCATACATCATCCTGGTTTCTGAACATATTTCAACAAGGGTAAGAGGTCGTGTTACGACCAGTGTTGGACTGGCCAGTGCCTGATGGGCAGGTCTAACAGGTCAGTGTGTGGGCTGGTATTTTGGCTGTTTGCGGGCTTGTTTTATAGCCAGGTGGGCCAGTTTGTTTTGACTTCCCTTACATTGCCGCAAACATTGTCTGCAGCTAGCACAAATGAATGCAGTGTTCTACACCTTGCAGAAAACTTTTACAAGTTCAAAACTGCCCGATTAGCAAATGTGGGCCACTTTTATAGCTATTCGATTCGCTAATGGGGGGCACTTTTGTATTGGTGCCCAGGCCTATTTTCTGTCCCGGGCTGACCCTGGTTAAGACCATGTTTACCTCAGGTCTCCAACAGAGCGTCATCCAAAGATTGTCTTCCCAATATGATAGGAGCACTTGACTGCTTTAATGTTCATATACTACCACTCAAGCGAAGGGGGCGCACATATCCGTGAATAGCTGTTTCCAGACAGTTTGCTATTTTAGCATTAGTGCATGAGATTTTTGGATTCAGCACATCATTCCGCAACAACTGCATTAATTGCCACAAATGCCACACAAATTTACTTTATAAATGTAGGAAAGAGCATACATCCATGCTTCTCTAATAGGTATGAAACCTACCGTAATAGAACAGCAACACAAAGAAACATAGTTACATGAATGGAACACCTTAGGAGAGCTTTTGAATACTCTCTAACAGTTCATATGTGTACACAACACTGTGTGCGCTGTCATATATAATGAGATTGCACAATTTTGCTGAATTGCTACATGCTACACAATATTGCTATTAGATGTCCCATCTGGTTGCTACTACTGCCAGAACACCCTGAGGTTATCAATGGCATATATGCAACCAACAGACTCACATGTCCACACCTCAAATTTATTTCATATTTCCCTGTATAAATTCACCACTAATACTGTTTTTGGGTTCCGGAGTTTCGTGCTACTCACCAAAAAGCGCTTCGATGCCTCATCAGGGGTAGCAAGCATTATTTAAATGCAAACCCTTCCCTCTCTATCCCTCCTCTATTCTTTTTCAATCCAAATAACAAACTCACATGTCCACCGCTCAAATTAATTTCATATATCCCTATTCTAATTCACCACTAATCCTTTTTGGGTTTCGGAGTATTGTGCAACTTTCCGAAAAGCACTTCGACACCTTATCAGGGGTAGTAAGCGCTATATAAATGCAACTACAATTACAATATATCAGCATGACAAACAGCATCAAACAATGCATCACAAACTTCGCTAGTTAATAATGTATTGCCTTATTTCCAAAAGTATTTCCCCATCGAGAAATTGTCCAAACCTTAGCTTACTTATACGGGGAAAGGGCTCCCTGATCCTCACTACCAAGGGACCAGGACATTTTAATTCTGACTTTGCATACGACATGTGCAATGCTGCTTGCTGCAGCTGCACAAACATGCTGCAACTAGCAAAGGTACTGTTTGCTCCTGAGGCCTTTTGCAACACGTTAATTTTGCAAAACGTTCTCCAGGGGCATCTCACAGCTATGGACTACGTTCTGTGAGGCTCAAACAGCGACATTTCACAAAGTGCTTTGGAGTCAACAGCTTGCAGGCAATTGTGCCTTTTCTAGCACACTAGCGAGAAAAGTCTACTAATGTCAGAACCTTGAGGCGACGATAATGCTTGTTAAATGCTCACCATTAACAGACATGTCATTTATTGGCTCAAAACAGACATTATTAAATGTCAATTCTGACGACCATTGAAACGGTTGTTTAATATCCTGTGATCCAGTGGTTCATTTGTATAAAAAAAAAAAAAGTGCTGGGGCTCTCCTCTGGAGGCAACTTGCACCAGCCCATTTTTCCTGTTAGCGCAGCCTAAAACAGAACCAACTACTAACCATGAAAGTGGGGCAAGGATGGGGCGTAATGGCCAAAGCTGCCGACTTCGAAGCTGGGGAACCAGGTTCGAGTCTCGGCAAGTTGGTTCAACATCCTGTGATTCTGGGAAAATCACTTAATCTCCCCGTGCCTGCCGGGAATGTGTCAACTGGTACTCATGGAAAGCGCTGGTGTTGAGTACAGAAAACCACTGGCTCAAATTAAGCACTGCTGTGATCTGGCCTTGGCCAAAAACATCTTTCTAGCCAATAGCACACCTAGCTGAATGTAGCACAGTTTTTTTTATTATTGAATTTTTAAAGTACAACATGAATAGGTTCCATACATCGCCCGTTCATTTAACGGTTGAAACATATACCAACAAATATACCTTAAGACGTATATACCCGGGTAAATGTGCCCGTTCCGCTGCAGAACTGGTCAAGGATATATTTCCGCAGTGAATCTCTCAATAAACAGTAACCCAGCAAACGTAAATAACCAAACTATCTGGTTATAGTAGCATTGCGCTTCCCCATGTAATTATCTGTCTCCCCAGTTGGTAAGTCCGCCCGCTGTAAATTTGTCAATCCTACCCCCGTTTATTAGAGCAACCCCACATATGTTAATGATTACAGCAAATCTTATTTCCACATATATAAAATCATGTTCAAGGAGGTCACATGTTTCATTTGGCCTCCACGTTTACCAGGTATATATGCCAGGTGTCGTAGCAGATCTTGCTCATGTCATCCGGGTTAAGTTTGGAGAATATGTCAATTTCGTCAGACATCCATTTCCGGACACCCCCCAGCCAGTCCCCAATGCGATCGCTGCCGGGGCCTTCCAAGCCATAGGCGGTGCTTCGCCAGGGCCAGTGCTAGGTCTACAAATCAAAACAAGTGTTTAGTCTATTTCAAGTGGGTTGATAGTCCCAGGAGGCAGAGCGTGGCCTCCTTAGGTATCAGTTTACTAGTTTTATCAGTCAGATTCTGCACCACCTCATCCCAAACTCTGGAAACTCCTGAGCAATGCCACACCATATGAGGGAAGTCAGCGTCCATTTCAGCGCATCTCGGGCAATTGGTCAATGCACTCTGGTACATGCGCTCTATACACCTCAGGGTCAGCTAAGAGTGGTGCAGACAGTTAAACAAAGTGTATTTCAGTCTCGCGTTTTTGGAAACCATCTTAACATTTCAGCCAATTACCATCAGTGAGGTCCAGGTGCAATTGAGCTTCCCACCACCATTTCAGGTGGCTCATAGACACATGCCTCTCCTGCAGTAGTGCTGCATATAATACAGTGTTTGCTTTACGATCGTGCCCATGCGTGAGAAGTCCCCATAATGTAACGGAAGCCTCAGGTTATTTATTTGTGTTGTCCCATATCTTGTATAATTGGCCCTTCAGTGCATTGTATACCAGGAAATTGCCGTAACCTATGTCAAACCTTTCCCTCAGTTCCTCGATAGGAGACAACAGCCCATCACTGAACAGGTCCCCCATCTAGGGACTCCCGCCACACACCTGGGCCAGATGTTGTGGTGTAGGGTGAGCTGGGAACAACCAGGCAGGGTCCACAGTGGCAACTCTGGTGCATAAGGGGTTTGCCCAGTCCTTGGTTGGATATGTGTGTCCCAGCACCACTTATCCACTGTCATAAGAATGCTACTGGGGGTAGTCACCCTGTCTCTACTCATAAGCAACCTTAGTATGTCAGTGTCGCCCAATCCCACAATTACATCATCTTTTTCTGGGCTATGCTATTTGGAAACCCAAAGCATTGGCCACTGGAGCTGGGCCGTTGCATAGACCAACTCATAGTTTGGGACACCCTACGCCGTCCAATACCCCATATCAGTACAATTAACAGTGATCACTAAAAAAAAAAGGTATGCTTAAGCACTACTGAGATAGTAGCAAAGACGTATAGCAGCATTCTAGAAATAGCCACCTGGCCCATGGTAGAAAGGGGCAGTGATGGAGGTGGAGTGTCTTATTGTAATTGCTCTCCTAATGGTTGTCCTCTACAATATCTAGTTCAGTGTGGTAAATGTTGATTTTTAGATGCCTGAAGGTATCAAAACACCATTGCATCCCAACAGCTGGCACTAATCAGGACTACTCATCCGATAGTTCCACCAGGGGAAACAAGCACAACTTACCCCACTTTTCTGCAGGCCTGATATCCTCTTAAAGTCATTCAGGAAATACATCAGCAGCATCAGACTGTTAGGATCATTACGGAGGTAATCTAGCTCATCACCTGCTTACAGGGATACAATACGCCATCTATTGGCCACCTTCAGTCCCCATTCGGGGACCCTCACCAGTGTTTTCACATACAACAAACACACTCAGCCGAGAAACACTGGATCCATACCCATACTGCGAAACACCTCCATCAGGTAGGCCCAACCCAGGGTATCAAAAGCCTTCTCAATTTCTACTTAAGTCACCCAATGGTCAGTGTCTCAGAATGTAGCTCAGTTAAGTAGACTGTATCAGTGTCATTAGGTACTTCACACATCGAGGACTACTACATGATGAAATAGGGTCAAAGTCTCCCATATTGCAATTTGCCTAAGACATAGCACCACACAAAAGTCTAGATTGTCTCAGGTACTCTAATCCTCTGGATATCTTAAACATCACCATTTTAATGGTGAAAACCCTTATAACTAGGTCTCCACTACAAATATCAGAAAACATCTCTACATGAATTGAGTCCCAGCATTGTGTGTATTTTACCTAATGAGACAGATCTTCATCAAGCGGGCAAAATGTGAAACAGGTTAACACTTTGTTAATGTTCCACAGTTGATAAACTCACCAATTTTGCTGGTTTATAAGTTCTGATCCTCATGCATATGTGACGGGCCACAGAACATCCTCCTATCACCTTGCCTTACATCCATTGTGATCAATTAAAAGCGCTGATTTTAAAGACTCAAATTTAACAACATTCATAAAGTACAGCTTTGCGTGAAAATCTGAAGCACTGTGCACCCAAGGGAAAATAGCGCAGTGCTATATTTAGTAAGAGTTAAAAATTATGCCATCACCCCTGATGGCAGAGATCTCCGCTCACGTAAGTAAATGATTTAGTAGTAAATGTTGGAGGGACAAGGGGAATTATGGGAAATAGAAATCCTTACTTCAAAATGGGTGGGGGTAATGGAATTTAAGGGTGGGTTTAGGGAGAGACAGGCTGATACAAAACACACACCCACACGCGAATAAGACAATTGCTAATAACAGAATACACTTCTAATAATATTAATTCAGCCCTAGTAGTGACAAAACAGACTTAAATGTACTCAAACTCACACTTGCTGCAAGTCAAGCACCACACATGCAACACACTCCCATAGAAAACAATGTAGGCAGGCTATGACATTAACACCGCCTACAAAATAATGTAACATACATTAATTCTATATTTAAAATACATATATACATTTTTAAGTTAAAAAAAGTTTAAGTATATTATTGCTAAAGTTTATTGTGTTTTAATTTAATAACACACTGAAATTAAAAAAATAAATACAATTTTTACTTATTTTTTTTAAAAAGTCAAAAAATTTAAAAATTAATCAATAACATAACTTGTAACTGAAACTGTTACAGAATAATGAAAATTATAATGTTAGTACAAGCAGATAATTCTAATTTTATGGTATTGTTCAAAATACATTTAAAAATAATTAATATATTTAAATGAATTTACAATTTATTACAAAGTTAATTTTAGGAGATAGTGTGTTGCTCTTTTAATAGTCCTGGGTTAATATTATTTGTTTAAAATTATTTCACTCTTTTGCATCAAAGTATTTTTTTAATTAACAAACTTTATTACATTTCCCTATAAAGTGATAAACGGAGTAGGTTTAGATCTACAACTGAGTAGATCTCCACTTGCAGAATTACCTTTGTGAATCAGGCCCTAAGTGTTGCACTATAGCGCCAAGATTAGCCAGTACTATTTTGCTTGAGATTTGTACTTGAGGTGGATCCTCTGGTCCAAATTTTAAGGTGAAGAGAGCCGTCCAAAGGCAAGTAATTTCAAATGTGTAATGTAATGGCTATTACTCATCTTACATGGAGGAAGATAACATGATATTGCACTTGTCTCCAGTCTGTGCATGTTTCATTTGGTTGCAGATTATATTGGGGAAGCTATTTTGTGCTGCACTCATGTTGCTCGATGCTTCTGTTTGAGCCATAAACCTCTGCTAAACAGCTTGAGAGGACCGCTGATAAATAATAGTAACTGGACACAATTGTTTATTGACTGATAACCTTCTTCCTTTTTCCACTTCCAGAAGTATAAAATGTGGGCAG
Source organism: Calotriton arnoldi (assembly GCA_963921515.1). Taxonomy (NCBI): domain Eukaryota; kingdom Metazoa; phylum Chordata; class Amphibia; order Caudata; family Salamandridae; genus Calotriton; species Calotriton arnoldi. Next base: position 2,628,751 of record CAWUFW010001550.1, read on the forward strand.
TGAACTAGATCAGCTTTAATGGCATAGCAGTCATGTTTCACACATTACCAGTACCAGGAAGCCAAGCTGATCTAAATCCTTTAGATGTTCTTGGGACCCAAGACAGTTTGATGAAGATTGCAGAAAACAGGTTTTGGAACATCCCTGAATACCCCAAAATCATTTATAAGGTTAGTGGTACTAAACTCTCCAACACCAACATGTGCAGATTCACCAATACATTTATCAACATTAAGCATTCCAGGGAAGAAAGGGTTGGAAAATCCCAAGCAAATTTCAGAGGACCTGTCAGAACTAGAGATGCATATTGCCTCAGAGTTTGCGAGATCATGCTCAGAATCATCATAAGCAGTTGAAACACATGGTTCACATTTGTGATCCAGTCCTGCAGCAAAGCAGCCACCATCTGTGCCCAGAGATGCAGTAGCCAACTGAAGACCACCAGAAGCTGAGCACAGATTGACAAAGAGAAGAGATCTCTTGTAAACGGTCCCAACAAAGTCACCAGCAACACCACCACTGCCTGATCCAGGCTCCAGTCACCCTCAGATACCTAAAATTGAAATTAGTTACCAAGCTTGCAAGTTCCCAGTAGAAATCTTGCACATGCAGACAAATTTTGCTTTGAACAGAAATGCGAGTAGTAAACGTCTAGATCTGATAGTGCCTTGGACCTGGTGCTGCACAGATGCTTTATGTGCTGATCTTCTGATATGTTGTCTATGCTCTGGAAGAAACAGCACTCAGCCTTCCCAGACATCATGTACTTGACTATGCACAAGCCAGTCAAAAATAGTCAAACTCCGTGAAACGTGGGAAGTTTGTATTCTTCTTTGGAACTTGATCCAATTGTTCTTGCTTTGGTCCTTTAAAAGGGTTCATGTCCACAGTATATTACTTCTCAGGGTCTCCTTAGCCTGAGACATAAGCATCATGTGATCCAGAAATATGAGCATTCAGGCCTCCTCCAGTGTGAGGGCCAATGATGCTGGTCTTTAGCAGCTTTTTGTAGCAGCAGTGAACCAGGATTAGGTCAAAGTAAAGCTTTGACGACACCACATATTTTCTTACCAAAATTAACTGAAGGAATTTTGATTGGCTCATTGATGGATTATCATCAACGATACTGCCATCTTTAAGATGATCCCTATGAAGATGGATCTCTTGCATTTTGAAAGGACATTAGGCCACCCAGGCAGAAACTTGACAGGGAGTTATTACGAGGTTTCCTCCTTCCCTTTATTGAGGGGTAAGAAAAAGTTAGTTTCAAAACCCCCGGAGATATGGAAGTACATTTGAGAGTGTATTTTACCTTCAGTTATCAAAATTCTAATGAGACCAGTTCCCCTTCCTGTTTTGAAATTGAACTGGTATAGAAACTCTCTGTTGCATTGTTGTTGCAGCCACCACACTATGGTATCCCGTCAGTGCTTGCAGGACCCATATATCTGATATAATTTTTCCCAGTTGAGAAAAAGCACCCCTCCACACTCTTATATAGAGAAAGGGGGATAGCTCTCCTACTGCTGAGTTTGCTTCATAACCTCCGCTATGTCGTTTTCTACAGGGAAAGATTGTGTTTGATCTTTTTAGTCTTAGTATTTTCATCCTTGTTGGAAATGCAAGGAGAAACATGACTGCTGAAAACGACCTCTTTTTTAGAGGCTTTATTAGAGGATTGAACATGGTGAGGTGTTGTAAAGTGGTGCACATTATTTCTCCATCTCCTTCACAAATGGATCACCAAATTATATTTTCTTCACCACTGAGATAGCTTTCGTTACTCCGTTTTGGATCCAGATTGTGGATTTGACTTTTTGTTACAGATGGATAGATCTATGGACTCATCTATCCAGCCATCCTTGGGATTCTTGACCTATTTTGCCATGAATGTGAGTACTGAATGTTCAATATCCATATTTTTCCCCCTCCACCTTCATCAAATGACTTCTACCGATCAGTGAAGCACTAACACTCATCTTCAACCATTGGCGGCTCGCAGAGGGAGTGCTGCGGGGCGGTGGGGTGGGGCGGGGGAGGGGTAGGGTGGAGGGGATAGTGGACTCAGACATACGACGGAACGGAGTAAACTAAGTAAACAAATAAATAAAACTATTCACCTTGCGCGCGCTGCATCGCCAACTCGGCGATGCATCGCGCGCAAGGTAAATAGTTTTATTTATTTGTTTACTTAGTTTACTCCGTTCCATCGTATGTCTGAGTTCGCTACCCCCCACCCTGCCCCTCCCCGCCCCGCAGCACTCCCTCTGCGAGTCGCCACTGTCTTTAACGCCTCCATCGGCTTAGCCACATTGACTCAGCCACATTCCCGGACACCTGGAAACATGCCACCATTATGGCTCTGCTCAAGAAACCAAATGCTTACCCAACCACTCTTTCCAACTACAGACCTATCTCCCTACTACCATACCCGGCAAAGGAATTAGAGAAACTAATCATCTGATGCCCCTCCAACCACCTCAGCAACCACAAGCTCCTTGATGCCATGCAGTCTGGATTCAGGCCCAACCACAGTACAGAAACAGCACTCATCACCGCCATAGAAAACATCTGCATGATCCTTGACAGAGGAGACACAGCAGCCTTCATTCTACTGGGCCTCTCTGCAGCATTTACCATGGTCTCACACCCCATCTTCATCAGGTGCCTGCACAAGATTGGCATGCATGCACCAGCTCTGTCCTGGATGTGCTCCTTCTTAACGGACAGAACACAAGCTGTCAGCCTTGCACCATAGTTCTTGGAGGCTCGAAAACTCATCTGTGGAGTGCCTCAAGGCTCATTGCTCAGCTCCACCTTTTTCAACGCATTTATGATCCCTCTTGAAAACATCATCTGTGCACACAACCTCAACATCCTCTCCTAAGCAGATGGCACACAACTCATGCTCTCCCTCTCAGACAAGACCCCCAACCCAAGAAATATGTTAATCACCTGCATGGCCTAAGTCGTTAAATGGATGAAAGCCTACTGTCTCAAGCTCAATACCAACAGGACAGAAGTAGTGATCTTTGGCTAAATTTGAACCCCCACCCATACCCACAACCCACGCCAGGAACCTTGGAATAATCATCTACAGCAAACTGGACATGACCATACAAGTCAGCACCGTCATTGCATTCTACTTCCACATCCTGAAGATGCTGAGGAAAATCTTCAAATGGCTTCCAAGCAACACTAGAAAAATTGTCACTTACACCCTAGTCACAAGTAAGTTGGACTATAGCAACACCTTTTCTGTCGGATCACCAAGCAACTCATTAGAAGAGTACAAACCATCCAGAACTTGGCAGCCAGACTCATCCTCAACCTTCAACACCAAACCTCAGGGAACTACACTGGCTCCTGATACACAAACGCTCTCCATTCAAACTCCTCACGCACACATTTAAGGCACTACACAACTCAGGCCCCACCTACCTGAACAGTCGCATCTTCCACCAACAATCCAGACACCTTCCCTTTGCAGGACTCCTTCTCTCACACATCCCACGCATACACAGAACCATATCAGGACGAGCATTCGCTTTCATCCCTCCATAAGCATGGAACGACCTCACACTCCACATTAGAGTCTTCTTCTCCCTTCTTGAATTCAGAAAGAAGCTGAAACCCTTGCTTTTCAATTACCAATCTACCAAAGGCAAGGCTAAGCACACACACCTGCTCAGTACCAGGATACCCTTGTGGGTGACATTGTGCTACACAAATACACATAACATATCACAACACAACACAACATAACATAACATAACATAACATACAGGGTCTGAGGAATTCTGCCCTGAGGCATTAATGTGTCTGTTTATCCAGCAATTTTCTCACCTTGCTGTTTGCTTTTTTCTCCTCTCCAGTTACGGGGAAACATAGTGAATAATCTCAGATAGCATAAGTCAAGGAGGACAAACATAGGATCACTGCTTTTAACCCCCGGTTTGTCATTATTAGTAGTAGGTGTATTGTCTACATCTTTTGGTTCTTTTAATGCTTGTTTTCTTATATTGGCAATGACCAAGGCAGTCCCATCTTTTTTCATTCCCTTACCATTCTCCAAACAGGGCTGTGCATTATTGTGGCCAATTCCACGGCTTGGAGTCACCTCTTTCAAACCTCCCACAAGGAGGTACATTTCACCAATTTGTCATTCTATCCAGAAGGCTGGGACTATTAAGTTGATATACACTTCAAAAGGGTCTGTGAAGTTTGTCAATGGAGTCCTGTGATATAGTATGCTTGTCTGGATCACTGTGCATCCTTTATGCTTTGGCTTTGAAACTTTCATATGCACCTGATCCTAGTGGTGCTCCAGCACTGGATGGTGTCCTGTTCTCTGGTACTACCATGAGTTTGTCCCATGGCTGCAGCACTCCATGTATAAGCTAATAGCTCATGAACAAGCTGTTGGAATAGATCATTAGACTGCGGAGTTCATTATGAAAAGAAATCATGGCTTCGGTCATTTTGCTTTTCATTCAGTGAAGCAGAGGCCTCTGAAGAGTATTCTTCTCAATGTTTGTGACATTGCTGCAGTGGCTTAAAATAAATCATTTCATGTGTAAAAATTAGGATGCCTCGTGAATAGTTTGGGTGACGACTAAAGGAGTTTTCAACAAGGTTCGCTAGTGATCACAAGGAGGAAATTGGACACCAATCCCAACAGTGTACAGTTCTATGACAACGAGAAAAATCTCAGTGGCCTATCATAAATAAGCTCAACATGCAGATTGCTTAACTTCCAGGAGCCCACAATGCACAAGTGGCTCCTTTAGCACAAAACCTTTCTTTGTACTTCTTGAGGTGCACACAAAAGTCAAGAACTTCTGGTCATGCTCCACTCATCGCCCATACTGAAGCCACCAGAGTTAGAAGGGGAGCAAGAAGCACCAATATTTGAAACAGTTGGGCCTGGGCTGCTACTTTGACAAGGTAAGTCTGCTGTTAATTCCGCCTGACCTCAAATTGGCACCTATGACCACATTGATGTCCTAAAATGGTGCTGGAAAAGGAGAAAGAGTAATGGTAGCTCTGTTTCATAATGCATAGGCTCTGCACTGCTATCTTCTCAAACATCTCACACAGGAGCATAGTAAGGATCTTAAGAGCTCTAACTCAAGCAAGTTAAGTTATGTGTTCTGCTCTTTAGTTGTTTAGTAAGAGACAGCCATAACTAGGGAGCAGTGAACTCCTAATCTCCTGGGCTCCATACAACTGCTGCAATAATGGCAGCTGTGTCCCAAAAGATGCCAACATTTAGGACCACTCATAAGAGAGATTTAAATCCTATTAATTTACACTGATGCAGGTGAAGCTCTAAGCCTAAAAAGCCAACATTTTTGTTCACCTAAATTTAGAGTGCTTGGATATAGGTGCCCCTGGGCTGACAAAATAAAAGGGATAAGGGAGACAACCTGTTTGGAAATCAAATTGCCACAATCAGCTCATGGAGGTCTCCCAGGGTGATACTCAACACCCCCTTGCAAATCCCTAGGACCCAATATGTGCCAAGGTAGTAAAAATGACTCTAAACAACACATGATCTATTGAAACAAGTAAAAAAATATTAGTTAGAGAAAGCAGACAAATTATCTAAGCTATCAGCAGTAAGGAAAAAGAGCTATTTAGTTTGGAAGGTTGGTGTAATGCTACAGAAGGATTCCATTGCTATAATTTGTTACAAGTTGTTCTATTTCTTGTGAACAATTATTCTCTACACTTCATAGGAAATGCAGTTTTGTGCTGGCTTTTACATTTGACTTAGCGGCAGGTTTTCTTTTACATTTGACTAAGCGGCAGCTTTAGCTGTCTGCTAGATCTTATGTCATCAACTCAAAAATGTACAGAGAAAGGGTTTGGGTCACCCCTGTTCACCCAATAGTTATTTGGACCATTCATCTTCATCCATTTCTTGCTGAAAGTATTAGTCATGGTGGGTAGAATATCAGAATGGCTTAGCTGCTGCTTTTTCTTTTGGCCAATGCTCGTGCCATCAACATAAAACAAGCACTGGCAAAACCAACATGTCTGGCGAATTTTAGATTTTTTTTATTGTTGTAAGACTTGTGTTGACAGATGGTAACAGATGTCAGTGGAATACACTGTGAATGCATTGAAGGGACAATTACAATGCCCACACACAATGCATTCATCTATAGCCTAGGAAGGAGTATCAGTAAGCCCACGCTGTCCATGCATCCGTGGGCCTAGTAAAAATGGCCTTACACAGTGCACGCATCAATGGCCCAAAAGTAGAGAGACTCAGTGACCACACAGTTTCTGTGCCTGAATGGGTCTTACTGGAGCCTTCAGTGGACCAACAATGAGCCTGCACCAATGGGCCGAGTGACGGGGCAACAGGGGCCCACTATGTTGCATGCATCTATGGGCCAAGTAAAGAGTGTCACTAGCTAAGCACAGCGCATGCATACATGGGTCTTGTTATGGGCATCAGTGATCCCACACAGTACATGCTTCATTGGGTGTAGCAACAGCGGTCACACACAATGCATGTATTCATTTACCCCACAGAGTGCATGGATGAAGTGGCTTTGTAAGGGGTATGGAAATCAGTGGCCCCACACTGTGCAAGGGTCAATGGGCCTGGTGACTGGTTTCAGTTTTGTTGGACTCACACAGTGGCATCAGTGACCCACACTTCACAAAGAATGGGTTGAAGATTTAGATATGAGTAGATTTTTTTAGCTGATTGACCTATAGATTCAAAATGGACATTTAGCGTAATTACTATTTGCTAAATTCAATTTGTTTTCTGCTGTGATATGCCCTAAACCATTACGGTTGCCAGATGCCTCCTTGTATCCGGGGCACCTTTATTCAAAACCCATGATTTCAATAAATAAATAAATTCCGAGAGCTGCTGCAATAATTCAATTCATTGGAACCTTTTGCACCAACACATTTGAAAACAATGATTTGTAAAAGGTTTCTCCCCTAGAAAAGTTGTGTCTTGGTGTTATAGAGGTATCTGGTAACCTATACAAAATAAACTCAATAATGGGGCAACTGAAGAAATGATAAACCCATTCAATGTTTTGTGCATTGAATTTGATACATTGCAGTAGCAGCCATAATGTGCAGCAGGGGTGGGGGGCACACACAAGCCCACTTTCTTTCACACACATACTCACACCCAGCACATGCACACACCCATTTAAAGCATGCACGCACAAACATTCACACATACACATACGCATGCACCTAATATTACAAAACAAACTTACTTGGCTGCATCTCAGGTAGAAGGAGGAAGCCTCAATGGTTCCTGGAGGAATGGGACTGCTAATTCCTCTCATTGGCTAACTTTTAGCCAATGAGAGGAGGCGGCAAACACTTGCTTATCACAGAGTGGGGTGGGGTAAGAGAGACTTGCTGACCCCACCCCACACTTTCACGAGCGTCACTTATGGACACTCGGCCCGGGCACTTAGGGCCAGATGTACGACGCGCAAAATAGCGCCTCGCAAATTGGGAGTTTTTTGCGACTCACAATTTGCGAGGCGCTATATTGGATGTACAACAGTGTGTATCACACTTTTTGTGATTCCCAATGGGGTCGCAAATTGATGAGCCTCTCGCAATTTGCGACCCCATTGGGAATGGCAGGCCCTCTCAGGTATGGTGGCCTGCTGGGCTCAGCAGACCACCATGTCTGGGACTGCTTTTAAATAAAGCAGTCTTTTTTTTTAATGCAGCCCGTTTTGGATGCATTTAAAAAATTAAACGTTTTCGTTTCATTTTTTAAGGGCAGGCAGTGGTCCCTGGGACCACTGCCTGCCCTTAAAACATATTTTCCCATGCATTTGCAAAGGGGAAGGGGTCCCCTGGGGACCCCTTCCCTTTTGTGACCCCATTACCATCACCATCGCCCTCTTGACGAGGGTGGTAATTTGCGAGTGTTTTGCGACCGCAATTGCGGTTGCAAAACATTTGTACATGGGGTTGCGCTCGCCATTAGGAAGGGAACGCCCCTTCCTAATAGCGACTCGCAATTCCAAAATAGCGAGTCGCAAATAAATTGCGACTCGCTATTTTGTAATGGTACATACCCCTATTGGTTTTTGCATGCGCAAACGGGTTCGCAAACCCATTCGCGCATGCAAAAACCATCGTACATCTGGCCCTTAGTGTCTTAAAACTAAAGTGCCCAGGTCCGAGTATCTCAGTGACGGCTCCCCTTCTTCATGAGTGGGAGGATCACAGAAGATTTTGCAGGGCTTTGAAACCTTCAACTTGGCAAATTTCGGCTCAGGCAGCCAGGCGCCCGCACATTTAGCGAATGTACATCGCCTGGATGCCAAACATAAAGAGTGTCTGTCAGATTAACCATTCTTCAGCCTGAATGACATTCTTTGTGTGTCAGAAAAAAAGTGGAGAGGCGGTGCCCCTCTACCCTTAATGAGGGGCCGCTGCTGATACATTGTCCATGGCAACCTACACACAATGGACACTTTCTACCCCTTATTCATGAATGAAGGAACAAGGAGAATTTGAAAATATACAAATATTGCAAATGGAACACCCACCGTTTAGCAAAGAGTGTTTCAAACTAAAGCTTGGAATTATGCAAATCTTCACAACTGAATATAATACACTATGACAACATATAACGCACTAAGCCAACACAACCACACACACTGAACACCCCACAGGTATTCTGATTTAAAACCACATCAGACACCCTATTCTTCATTACCTCGGGCAAATACTTCTTAGATGGTAGATATCCCAATTTGTTTAGACCTTGGGGTACACCCAACAAACCACACAACCATTTTGTCACATAAACAACCTAACAGATACACCCAAGCACCGATGATCCAACTCAAACAATGAGCAAGCAGACTGGTGTGTACTAAAAAGCATGGTATGAAGGTAAGAAACTCTGACAGTGCTGGAAGGTCACACTAATGGCAATACAGTGCTATGCAAAGCTTTGTAACATAGCATGCCATGGATTTATCACATGGTATGCTGCAATCCATTATTATTTTATAATACTGCACAGCTTGAGTTAAATCCCTGTGAGTTGTATGTATGTGTATTAGGTTGTGTATATTGGTATGTGGCCTGTGTTTGATTGCAGTAAGATGTGAATTTTGGAGGTGAAGTGGGCCCCTTATGCACTTGAGCCCTGGTGCCACTGCATCTGCTGCACTATTGATACCTACAAACCTGGATTCCATGTAAAAATTGAGCCAGTATCCAGATCCAGAAGAATCCAGGACTTTTTTCCTGATCTGACAGAGATTGTTTGGTCTTTTGATCCTCTGTTCCTCTTAGAAACATGCACATACTGCTTCTTTCCACATCCGGCCTCTCTCCAGACATGTGTCCTGTTGGTGTGGGCACTGGCATCACCAAGCACGCTTCGTGACATGGCATTTGACTCACCCTCCTTTTATGACTTCCTCCGGAGCACGTTTTCCAGACTGCTACCTACATAGTGCCCATGCCCACTGATCCTACTGGCAGTACCTGTTCGGACTGCCCCATCCGTTGAATTAATGTCTTGTGGCCCGCCCCCTATCTTTTTCTCAGGCTTCCATAAAATCAATAGTCTTGTTGATGGCCTGCATATCCTGTTGTGTAGAAACGCTGTTGACTTTTACTTTTTGCACTGACATTTTGATATATTAACACTAGTTCAGTGTTTCCCAAGCTGTGGGTCGCAACACTCCAGCGGATCGCCAGTCAATTTTTGGTGGTTTGCCAAAGTCCAAGCATTAAATAAGGATGCTTTTAAATTCTGTATTTATCTTGTCACATTTGCTGTGCTTCAAAGACAGAGGTAAAATGTCAGGTTATGTCTTCTGACAAATTGCTGTTTGTATTTTTTAACTTGGGGATTGGTGTTTACAAACTCCTCTCACTTTGCGGTGAGAGAAATAAAAGTGAATTATGTGACAATTTGGCTTGGGTACAGGGAGTGTGAACAGAAAGGCTGTAGGATACCATTTTTTTGTAACGCATAACAAAATGTAAATACTTTTGAAATGAACTTAGGAAAGCAAAGACGAAGAATATTTTGGGGGGAATTCTGAAGTGTGATGGAACCAAAGATTTTAATAAGATCAAAACAAATCAAGACACTTTACTTGGGGATGTATAAATGATAAATATTCACTAAAATCCGATTTCCGTACATTATCATTTCTGTGCAGTATAGTTTTATCAATAACATTGTATGTCTGTGCAAATTTAGTGGCCATTTAATGGAAAATGTGCTGTTTGTAAATGAAAGTGCGCTACCACCTGATGCTTAGGATACATTTTAAAAAATCGCCCACCTCATTATAGCTAGGTGGGTCGCAAACGTTTGTTCTAAAATTGGGTTGTGGTTCTAAAATGTTTGTGAAACACTGCAATAGTTTGCAATTAGAAAACGATCCATTTGTTCATTGGGATTAAACAAAAACTTTTCTAAATGTAATTGTGTGAAACAGGTTTTGAGCACCGAGCACGTATTTTTCACTTACCCCCTGGTCACTGAAGTCTTATTTTGTGTATATTAAAAAGTTCTGTCTGCTAAATTTCAGTGCCTGGCAGTGTGTTTTCCTAATATATAATGCCTGTTCATATTTATTTTCTTTAAGTTTTTTATTGCATTAATTTTATTTACGACATAAGTTGTCCCCATGAATAGCAGATTTTAAGCAAGTCTGAGAATCATTGCTTTTTTGTTTATTCATATCACCCAGGTTCTTAGGAGAACTTTGTATGCATCCTTGTATTAGTACCTTTATATCAAAAGCTCATTGGCGCCTCGTCATCTGTATGCAGTGCAATATAAATATAATTGCAAATTATAGAATGGCAAGTTTCGCTCTACAAATGCCTGTTTTTCGCAAGGTTTCTCCTCCAGATAAAGGAATGAGAAAACCCTAATCCAGTGGTGGCTGCATGGGATCCGAAGCAGTGGGGCGGAGGGGAGGGGGGAGGAACAGACATAATAAAAAAAAAATATAGCACTTACCTGCTGCATTGCCTCTCTCCTGATCCTGGTCCGGTCCTGAGCTGATGACGTTGCGCAGGCTCCCAGATGCCAATCGCAGCACTTCTCTCATGCTGGGAATAGTATTCCCAGCATAAGAGAAGCGCTGGGATTGGTCTGAGCACCCTGCTTTGGCGCTCAGACAGGGACTGGGAGCCTGTGGCTTTTCTCTGCCCGGCCGTACAACACAGCTGGGTGGAGAAATGCTAAGTGCGCATCACCCCTCCTTCCCACTGCTGTTGCACAGAGTGCATGGCCCCGCCCTGTGTCCGCTCGCTGGCAGCCGCAGGTAAGAAGAAAAATAAACTGATAATAAAATTGGTTTATTATCATTTTATTTTTCAAGTGTTTAACTCTGCTACCACTGGTGGGGTGGTGATGCTCCTCCGCCATAACAGAGGAGACGCTCCCGAGCAAAAAGTGGAGGCAAGCAGGCAAGCGTTGGGGGAATATCAACCTAAGGATGACAGGTGTAACAATTACCTTGGCTAAGGAGACAATCAAGAAAACGACCCATTCCATAGACAGGGGTGTTAAATCATTGCGTAAGCCCCAGTGTTTCTAAATTGGCCAAAAAACTACAATGTGCCATTGCCACTGGCATGCTTCTGCTTGACATATATATTGAACTTCCCCTGAATGCTGCATATCGCCTAACAGAGAATTTACCAACTCTGAGAGCTTCTCTTCAAAAGAAAAAAAGATTATCTGGGTAAGGGCTCTGTAAGGACAAAATTTGGGTCCAAATGAAGCTTACATACCACCACCTCAAAGGTGTAAAGCTTGCTACCAGGGGAAAGTGGGCGATCACCTCATTGTTAATAATCAGAGCAATTCCATCCCCATTTGAATGGGTCTGTTTTCAGACTTTAATGCTTAATTTTCAGGGAGATGTGAACTGAACTGTATTTAATCCATATCCCCCACATGGGAAACATATCCCAACAATAATCAGATAAAAGACCACGGGCCATATTATCAAGAACGGGCGATAACATTATTGCCGCTTTAGCGGCAGGAAACTGCCGCTAAAGCAGCGATAAGGGGCTTGATAATATGCCCTATAGAATTCCAATAGAAGCCCAGGTTCTGGTGTGAAGGACATCAAACCTGGGCTTCTATTGGAATTCTATAGGGCATACTATCAAGCCCCTTATTGCCGCTTTAGCGGCAGTTTCCTGCCGCTAAAGCGGTGATAATGTTATCGCCGTTCTTGATAATATGGCCCCACATTTGCTATGTACACTTGGATTTTCCTTTTTTGAGCCCTTGTCCTTGGCACAGAAGGACTCTAAGCTTCTGTTCTTGTGGTTGGGAACAAGTGGCCTCCTCTGTAAGTGAGTTAAGCATTGATTTGAGAAAAGAAAATCAGTATGCTGTGCTTATACAAGTGTGCACTGAAGCAGAATACACAGCAAAGGCAGCAATGGAGGAACTATTTTGCTTTGGCCGAATATATGATGGTGTTTGTCGATTCCTACCCTACATCCAATTTCCTTGTCATAAGAATGCAATATTTTCACAAAAGTAGTGGTAACGCAGTGCTAGAAAAGTAAAAGTTTGAGTCTGCCCCTTGAAATTTTTAGGTCAATATCTTGAACTATATTGGGACAGTTGAAATTGGGAAATTTACAAAATGTATAATTCTTTTGGAAACTGCTTTGGGATACCCTCGTGGATATAAATGAAAATGTCATCTCTACAACAGTTTTACAGCTAAACGTAAATGGTGGTAGCAGCTTGCCATGAGGCCCTCAGGACAAAGGATAAGTAGTGAGTTACGTGCATACCCCACACAGCGGCCATGGTGAGGTTTTGGCTTCTTTCCTCCATGATCTTCATACAATAGTTCTCCTCACTCTTGCGGTGGCTCAAAATAATGTCATTTGATTCATTTCTGATAGTTAACTCCACCACAAAAGTTTCCAGTTTAGTATTCCAGTAACCTTACAAATGACGTAGTGTCAAAACCTGTCATTTGTGGTAAATAAACCATTTTCTTATGAAGCACTTTGGCAAACAGGTCTTAAAGGTCGGCACATGTGCAGAATATAAAATGACGAAGATTAAATAAAAGACAATATTTAAAAGACAGGGTGCTCGGATCACCCAGTACCATAGGCAAAGGGCTTCTTGCACTGTACATAAAACACTAACAAGCATTCACTTGCAAAAGATGCATCCTAGGGGAATATATAAATGTTCGTGTGAATTAAGTAAAGTGTCAGCGACTTTCCTCCCCATCCAACAAAAACTGAATAATATTCTTAGATGAAGAAAAAAAACACAACAGCTGCAATCTTTCAAATTTCCATTTTGAGCTTACCAAACGTCGCTAATTATTAATTATACTGAATCAAACCTGGATGCCTTTATGCTGTATTTACCTTAATCATCAGCGCCGTTGGGCCCTGACGTGAATCCAGGAGGGGTATCAATAGTGCAGCAAGTGCAGTGACACCGGGACCTGGGTGTGAATGGTCCACTTCACCAAAATTAGTGGCTGTTTTTTTTCTTCTTTTTCACCACTGCACTAGCTGATAAGGACCCAATTTCCTTGCTTGCATTGGGGCCTTGGTTTCTTTGCTACGCCCCTAATGGAATAACGCCTCTATTTCTAGGAAGCGGTAGCCTGGGCCTGTTCACTTGTGTTTGTGTCGTGCTTGGAGGCAGGCAGTAATAAACGCCCCGCATTCCCTGGAATCTCGGCTAGAAAGGTTCATTGATCCGCGCCGCGAGCAGAGGGAGAGACGGCGGGCTGGCGATAGAGCGCTGCGATCTATTATTTACTCATGAGTTATTGATGCCCTGATTAATTGAAGAGTGCTAAAGCGCAGTCGAGAGTGAGCTGTGAAAGGTCAGCTGTAATGAGTGGAAGCAATTAATGCTTCTTTAGTTACGGCACGTGACAGTCTGTTGATGCCTCAGACTTTGAAACTGATTGTCTGCGATAAAATTACAGTTTTCCTACGTTGCGCCATTATTTTTGATCACATTAGCTTTGCGTCACTGCTTCGGTGAGATTTGTCTTTCGCAATATGGCGTGTTCCCTTTGATGCTTTTGCAGGCGCGTAGCTTTTAACTCCTTGCGCTCTGAGGGACAGATTGACTTAGAATTCATGCAAGGCAGTGCTCAAGTCAATTTTTTTCTGCGTTAGGTGAATGGGAGACAGCTGACAAGCGCTATATCTATAGATATGACACTCTTCAACTCTCTCCCTGCGCTGGCACACTTGGGGATGCCTAGCCGTAAAGCAGGCTGAAAGGAAGACGGAAAAGCAGGTCTGTGGCAGAGTTTCCTTTATTCAGTGCGGTCCCTCAGCTTCCCCGGCAGCAACTGCCAAGCTGCGCATTCTGTGTTCCATGCAAGGAACAGACAGAGCAGAATGCGCACGAGAAACCCCACGAGAGATCCCCACACACCCCCTCCCTTCACATAAACAAAGAACAGAAACTTATTGGACAATAACAAAAGAACAAAACTAAAATCTAACATAATCCTGAAATTTGATGGGAAAAGCTCTGGTTCTAGGAAGGCATTGTCGAGGAACAGTGTTCTTGACAGGTACAGGAATCTTCGGGCTCACTACAATAGGAGGCAATGACGCACAAGGAGTGTCCACCCCAAATTTACCTTTCACGAACTCAGTTTTAGACTCCGGCACCACTGAGACAGCACACTTGTTCCAAATTTTCCCATTCTCCAGTATAACAACTTGGTCTCTCACCTCTCTCACTCTAACAGGAGCAGAAAACCGAGAGAATCCCTTACGAACTAGAACAGGTTTCTTAATCCTAACCCAATCCCCATTACGCACGGGAGATACTCTGACACAAGCAGATGCATACTTGGCCTGGGCAGCAGCCCTGACATCAGCTACCTTGCCGAACCTCTGCAGATCCACATCCTTCCTAGACATCCAGTCCTTATTCAGCTTGGAACCAGCCACCCTACCTCTTAACAAAGTGAAAGGAGACATGCCAGTACTAGAGTGAGGGGTAATTCTCATTGCCCACAACATATCAGAAATTACCACTCTCCAGTGCAAACCATTGATTGAAGCCAACTGCAATTGATCCTTGATCACACGGTTCAGCCGTTCAACTAAACCGTTGCTGCGGGGGTGATAGAGGGAGGTGAGAGTATGTTTAATGCCATGCATCTTCAGAAATTCTTCCATCTCCCCAGATACTAATTGGGTGCCGTTATCAGTCACTAACTCCTCCGGGAACCCTTCCCGAAGAAAAACATCCTTTAAAAAACTTATAACAGTAGCAGAATTGATCCCCTCCACAAACCTGATCTCAGGCCATTTGGACATATAGTCAATCAACACCAGAGCATATTTGCGAGAACTGCGTAACCCACCAAACGGACCAGCTACATCGAAAGCCAACTTGCACCACGGTGAGTTCTTTACAACAACAGGACAAATGGAAGAGGGATAGGTCACTTGAGTCTTGTCACTGAAAACACACGCACCACAATCACGGACACAGTGCTCAATGGACCTATCGACACCTGGCCACCAGAAATCCTCCCTAACTCTCCGCTTCATGGCACGGATGCCCATATGACCTTCATGGGCCAGATCCAAAACCTTCCTGCGCATGGTCATGGGGACAACCAGTAATCCACCTATACGCAGAATTCCGTCTACCAGAGACAACTCGTCACTTACCCTCATAAAAGGAATTAATTCAGGAGCTAAAACCGTTCTGTTAGGCCAGCCGTGAACCACAAAATCCATCACCTTCTTGATATCAACATCCTCAGACAAAGCCAGTTTCCAATCAACTTCAGACAAAGCGGCTCCTGTGTCAGCTACCGTACCAACAGCACACACCATATCCAAATGTTCACCCTCAGTGTCGGAGACAACCTCAGTGAGGGGTAACCTGGACAGACAGTCAGCTACACGATTCTTCACACCTGCCATATACTCTAGACGGTAATTGAATTCATTCATTCTGTACTGCCATTTGGCAATACGTGGAGTGGCCCTGCCACCACCCTTGGTGGTAAAAAGATCTACCAATGGTTTGTGGTCAGTCCTAAGAACAAATTCGTACCCCCACAAGAAGTTGCGAAAATGCTGTACACCCCACCATAAAGCCAAGGCCTCCTTTTCAATCGTAGAGTAAGTGCTTTCCGCTCCCCTAAGTGCTCTAGAGGCAAAGGCTATGGTCTCCTCCCTATTGTCAGATCTTTTCTGCATAAGGACTGCCCCTAAACCCGCATTACTAGCATCAGTGGTAACAATGCAGCGATCAGTAATGTTAAATAACTTGAGTGGGCGTGCTTGCACAATTGCCTCTTTCAATAACTTGAAATCACGGGCACATTGATTCGACCATATATACCTAGCGTTCTTTTTAGGAGCTCACGCAAACACACAGTCCTGTCAGAGAAATTGGCTACAAATTTGGCGTAGTACTCAACCAGCCCAAGGAAAGAACGAAGCTGGTCCTTGTTCTGCGGCTCAGGTGCGTTTTGAATGGCATCAAGGAGCTTTAGCTTGGGTTCCACCCCGTTAGCAGAAATGTGGTGCCCCAGATAATCTACACCTTCTTGAAGAAATCTGCATTTGTCTTTCCTTAATGTTAACCCACTAGATTTGACAATTTCCAATACCTGCTTTACCCTGGCATTGTGCTCTAGCACAGTTTTCCCATGGATCAGAATGTCGTCTTGGAAAAAAACGACTCCCGCAGTGTTCTTAAACAGGTTCCCCATGAGACGCTGGAAGACTGCGGAAGCCGACGCCAACCCAAATGGCATGCGTATGTAGCGGAACGCCCCTTCAGGTGTCACAAAGGACGTGAGGTGTCTCGAGTCCATGCACAACTCGACCTGATGGTAAGCAGAGGAAATGTCAAGTGAGGAGAAATACCTAGCACCCTCCAAAGTTGACAACATCTCGTTAATGTTGGGCAGGGGTTGGCGGTCCACCCATATGCAGGCATTAAGGTCGCGCAAGTCCACACACATTCTGAGAGATTTGTCTGCCTTGCGCGCCAAAACGATGGGGGACAACCATTCGGACCCCTCAATGGGCTCAATTACTCCTTTGTGCACAAACGCTCAAGTTCCTGTCTAAGCTCACCACGCATGCTAAGTGGTACCTTGCGCACTTTATGTGCAACAGCCCTTGCGCCCTCCTTGAGAATGATACGGTGCTGAAAACCCTTGAGCTTGCCCAACTCCCCACTAAAAATACTAGGGTAGCTATGAATCCAATCCCCATTAGATGACAACCCAGCAGTAATTGTGTGCACAGGTGTGACAGCAGGGAAGTTTGAATAGAATTGTTTAGCTTCATGTTTCGACAGGACCATATCAGGATGATTGGGGTCAAGAATGATTCCCAGCTCACCTTGTTCCTCCCATCCCAACAAATTTGCACCTTCTTTTACAATGAATATAGTCCCTTGTGCTAAATCTCCTTTGAACTCTAAATTGCCTATAAATTTACCAAGGACCTCAACTCTTTTACCACCATAAGCAAAAATCTTTATGTTGGACTGACCAACAGGAATATCACTCAAACTTTCAAAGTCTTTGGCATTAATGAGGGTAAAGGGAGAACCAGAATCGGCAAGAAACTTCATGTTCTTCCCGTTCAGACTTATGGTACACGCAGGTGATTTCCTTCTATGGGGTTCTACAATGGAGGCAATTTCTACTACACCATCTGATGGAATAGAGGAAGAAGACAACATTAGTAATTCGTAATTTTCATTATCATCCCCATAGTCAACACAGTTCTCTTCAATAGCTTTGACAGTTCGCAATGGTTCCTTATGAGGCACCGTAGCCTTACACATACGTGCCAAATGTCCTTTCTTCCCACACTTAAAACAAGTTTGATTTATAGCAAAACAAAACCTAAAATTGCCCAAATGAGATCTGCTTCCACAACGATAACAAGAAAGATCTTGTCTATCAGATTTGACTTTAGCCAAACTAGGTGCAGGTGAAGAAATGCGAGGCACATTCATGTTGGATCCCTTGGTGGTTTTAGTAGTAGTTCTTGTACTAACCAATTTTATTTCATTGGAAGATGCAGATGGCGCAGACACACATATCTCTTTCAAGCACAATTGAGAATGCTCAATACTTCTCGCTAAAATGAGAGCAGTCTCCAAGTCAGGATCTTCAGAAGATAATAATTTCTCCTGAATCTTTTTGTTGCATGTGCGTTCAATTAGCTGATCACGGATTATTTCATCCCTGAACTCCCTATAATTGCAAGTGACAGCTAAAATTCTGAGAGCAGCAACGAAATCATCTATGGATTCCCCAGGAATTTGAGCTCGTTGCAAAAACTTGTGACGCTCTAATATTATATTGCGCTTGGGATTGAATCTTTTGTCTAAAGTTTTAACAAGCGAAGCGTAGTCATCAACAATTAAGGAATCGCCTTCATCACCTCCGCTAATGCATGTTCTCACGAGTTCAAGGGGTAACGTCTTTAAAATGTTCCTCCCTTCAGCACCCAAATTATAAACGAGTAAAGCTTTCTTCTTTTTCGAAGTGAAGGTATCACCATCAATCGCCTCAATGTAGGCTTCAAATGTCTCCTTCCACTGTTGCCAAATAACAGGAGGAGTACCAGGTGACTGCAAAAAGGGAGGTGGCGCAATTACATGATCCATTTGGTGGCCGTGCGTGGGTGAGTTGCTGCCCCTAAAGTTACAACCAAGAAATGATCAACGAATGCAGTAATGGTGATACACACTGCTGACACGCGTGGTGTGCGTGTCACCGTGGCAACAATATTCCGAATGCGTGTGTTGCTGTGCGTGTTATAGTGAAATCACCCCAAATTTGAACAGTATTGTGTGCTGGGTGGTCATGCAAAGGAAGTTACGTAGCACACAAGTCGTGGCGAGATGCAACACTATCGCAACACTGTCGCAACACTGTACTTGCAGTGATCACCATGCACAGTCATGTGACACACCAGGTGTGTGTGTCACCGAAGAATCTTTACTGAAAATTATACTGCGCCCCATTGAATGCTGCATAGTGGGTAAATTTGAATAATAAAAAAAATCAATTGAGTTTCTTCTTTGAACTCCTTGCCTGGGTTTATGCAGGGTCTGCCAGCATGTTCTCAGAAACAACACATTCCTTAGCTGGTACATGCAACCAGGCCTTGCCAGCACTAGCCAGCACTAGGAATCAGTCTATCCAGACTCTGATCACATATGCGCCGAGATTACCCACTTCAAGATGGCGCTTACGTTTCTCTGCGCAAGTACGTGACAACGGTAGGCGCGCACCAGTCTTTTCTTATCAGATGCGCGCATGCGTGAGAGAGTGAACACAGCGCGAGGAGCGTTAATCGTGGTGAAGAGTGCGAAAATGTCGGAAATCTCACCGCAAACTTCTGTGAAGACGGGGCTTTCAAGATAATGCTCCTCAGGTCCACTCCCAGCAATCACACCAGAAGCGATCACGGGGCAAAGGAAGGCTCACGTTTTCATGCCTCCCTTGCGAGACTCAGCGTCGTCTCGGAGCAGCAGGACGTCCCGCCGCACACAGTGAGGAAGACAGAGGGCCGGACCACTCGTCGCCACTGAAAGGAAGATGGAAAAGCAGGTCTGTGGCAGAGTTTCCTTTATTCAGTGCGGTCCCTCAGCTTCCCCGGCAGCAACTGCCAAGCTGCGCATTCTGTGTTCCATGCAAGGAACAGACAGAGCAGAATGCGCACGAGAAACCCCACGAGAGATCCCCACACAGGCACTCCTGCGCCATGGTGATAGAATGCCTGCGTTACCAACGGGGTTGTTTTTGGGCAGGAAGGTATACCTTCCTGCCCAAAACAATCCTTAAAGGCATTTTCCTCTTTCTGTGCATGTTGCTGAATGAGGCACACATAGAAAGAGGTAGTAGTAACAAGGAGAAATAGAGACATTTCTCCTTGTTAGGCCAGCTTCAGGGAGGCATATGCCCACCAATATAACCCATGTAACGCCTCTCCGAAGTGAAGTAATGCAAGGCAGCTCTTTGCTCTGCCTTATGTTACTTTGTATTTACTGGGTATTAAGTGCAAGGTGCTAATCCTGCATTATTATATTGGTCACTAACACAGGCTATCACCACAGCCTTAAAATGCTCAGTGGGGATGGTCACTGTGGATTCTGAAAGACCAAGCTACAAGACATTGGCACCCTACAGATGCATCCACATATGTGAATGTTGAGTTTGAAGACACAACACCATAGATTTTCAACTCCCCATCAGGGTTACAAGCGCTATATAAATGCAAACCTTTTTCCCTTTTCTACCCCTCCCCAACCCTTCTCAATCCAAATAACTGACTAACATATCCAGCACTCAAATTAATTTCATGTTTCACCATATTAATTCAACACTAATCCTATGGGTTCCAGAGTAGCGTGCTACTCGTCAAAAAAGCGCTTCAAAACCCCATCAGGGGTAGCAAGCGCTACATAAATACAAACCTCTTTCCCTCTTCTATCCCGCCACCTACCCTTCTCTATCCAAATAACTGAATAACATATCCACCACTCAAATTACTTCATATTTCACTATACTAATTTTCAACACTAATCCTTTATGGGTTCCGGAGTAGCGTGCTACTCGCCAGAAAAGCGCTTCAACACCCATCAGGGGTCACAGGTGCTATATGAATGCAAACCTTTCTTCCCCTTCTATCCCTCTGCTATCCTTCCACTCCAAATAACTGACTAATATCCATCACTCTAATTACTTTCATATTTCACCATACTAATTCACCACTAATCCTTTATGGGTTTCCGGAGTAGCGTGCTTCAACACCCCATCAGGGGTAACAAGCGCTATATAAATACAAACCTTTTTTCCTCTTCTATCCTTCTGCTATCCTTCCGAATCCAAATAACTGACTAACCTATCCACCACTTAAAATTTACTTGCATGTTTCACTATACTAATTCAACACTAATCCTCTATGGGTCCCGGAGTAGCGTGCTACTCGCCGAAAAAGCGCATCGACGCCTCGTCAGGGGTAGTAAGCGCTATACAAATGCAATTACAATACAATATCGTTGAAATTGGCCCTTTCCGCAGGGTCACGCCCATACTTTTTGCCTTTTGCCTCCTATTTTTTTTGACCCTGTTTGTAAAAATTGTGACAATGATTGGTTATCCATGATTGGCATTTCTGATTTACAGGTAAATCCCTAGTAAAGCGCACGGTGTGTGCCAGGGCCTGTAAATCAAATGTTTCTAGTGGGCTTGCAGCACTGGTTGTGCCACCCATATGAGTAGCCCTGCAGATGTGTCTCAGACATACCACTGTAGTGTCTGCGCGCGCAGTTGTGAACTGCCATGTTGTCCTGGCAAGTGCACCCACTCGCCAGGCCCAAACCTTCCCTTTCCTTACGTGTAAGGCACCCCTAAGATAGGCCCAAGGTACCCCCATGGGCAGGGTGCAGTGTATGTGAAAGGTAGGACATGTACTGGTATGTGTGACATGTCCTGATAGTGAAATACTGTGTATTTTGGTTTTCACTATTGAAAGGCTGTCTGTCCCATAGGCTTATCATTGGGGCTGCGCTGTACCATTTAACATGTGTAGCTTTCCATAGGCACAAGATAGAAAAATTGAGTTTTGGCTCTCTGAACTCAGAATTTATTACCGCACCTTTTGGTAAAGGTGGTTTTTAAATTCTTTGTTTGAAAATGCCACTTTTAGAAAGTGGGTATTTTATTACTTAACCATTCTGGGTGCCTCTGGCTGTTTGTGTATTCAGCGTCTGGTGTTTGAGTGACAGGAGCTGGGGATGTGCATTCACTCTAGACAGTCACTAGGGGGGTTGAAGTGTGCCCTGCCTTGCCTGGGTGACTCATCACTGGGCTGAATAGACCTGGTCTGCATTTAGAGTGGTGGGAGGAGTTTTGCTTGCACCTGAAGTGGCTGTGTCTCCTTTTTAGGTCTCGCAGACCTAGCGCTGGAGCGCGCATGCGCTCCTCGCTCTGCGAGGCTTATTGTGATCGATACACTTTCAGAAGGGGACTTGAAGCCCCGCCCATGATTCCTATTGGCTTGCGTCATAGTGCATGGTAAACGGTGGCTTCTCATTGTAAAGGAGGCTTCTTAGTCCCTCCTTGTTACCGCCCTGTCCCCTTTTGGCCCCACCCACCCGGACTGGATCCTTTACTTGCGGCGTGATACTGTCTCCTTGAATTAGTGGGTGAGCACTTTTTTTGTTGTCATTCGCGCAATGGCAACAGCTTTTTTTTTCTTTGCTTGTATGCTGTTTTTTTTGTTCGTACTTGTTGGGGCAGCGTTGGACTTTTAATTTGCGTTATTTCTGTGTACTCTGCGAACGGCTGTTAAGTTGAGTTCTACGGCTTTTGAGAAAAAAGGTGCGAAGTTCAGAGAGGAGGTGTACGTTTGGCAGCGTTGTTGGTAAGTTTATTTTTTGTAACTTTGGGCTTTTTAAAAAGAAATGGTATGTTGTGGGGTTGATATGAAATTTTAGCGCTAAGGATTTAACACATAGATTAGATGGTATGTTTAGCGCATGATGTTTAATTATTTTTAGTTATTGAAAATGAAATCCAATGTATTTATTTTCCGGTTGCGGAAGTCAAAATGCGTGTAAAACCATTTTTCGAAGACGCTTTTCAACACGCTTTGAGCCGCTGCCGATTGTATGCCTGCTGTTTGGTCTGGAGTCTATTTTGATTTGAGCTGCAGCCGAGTACATTTTTTTTGTGTAGTGTTGGTTTTGGTTTGTATGCTGTGTTTTTTTGTTTGTATAGCGTTGGGCTTTAAATTCGCGTTATTTCCGTGTACTTTGCGAACAGCGGATGAGACGGCTGTTTGTGAGTAGACCCTTACGGCTGTTAAGTTGGGTTCCACGGCTTTTGGGAAAGAAGGTGCGAAGTTTAGAGAGGAGGTGTACGTTCGGCAGCGTTGTCGGTAAGTTTATTTTTGTAGTGTTAGTGTTGTAGTATGTTTTCCTGCCTCAGCGCCACACATGGTTTATGTCCGCCTCGCTTTGCATTTGTAGAAACGGTATTTTAAACAAACCTCTTTCTTGTCAGAATGGCCTATACAAAGTCCATAAATGACACGGAAGTAATTTAATTGATATTAATGACTTTGTAAACAGCGTAGCGCACGCTTATGGCCGCTACTTTGTTAGTTCACTATATTAGCATTGCTTTAATATTGTGGGCGTAGTCCGTGTAACTTTGAGGTGACCACACTATCGAAGATAGTTGGCTGCCGGCATGGAAGAGAGACGCCATGGCTGTTTCTTTTTCCATGTGAAAGTGTTCCTGAGGGCAACGGTGGGCTACGTGAGTATTTCCTTTTTTTTGCTCCCTCAACTGTGTCAAGGAATTTTTTTATTTACTCGTTGCCCACTCAATAAATAGAGGATAGCTCTGGCGGTGACCTTGCACTCACTACCGGGCGCTGCACTTAGTGTCTCAGCACGGCGCCCGCTTCTATTTCAACATCACTGGCGCACACACTCAACAATGGCGCCTATGGCTCACAGCCCCTCATCCCCGGGCACCGTGCTGAATGTCTCAACACGGCGCCTGTTTTTACTTTACAAACTCCATCTATTTCACTCACTGAGCTGCGCACGTAAACAAAAATGGTAAAGTCTTTACAGAAGAAACATTTCTACAGTAAAGTCTAATTGCATGTAAAATCCAAACAATGCACTGCTGCTCCATGCGCCAGATCAGTTTTTGATGTTATGTTTTCTAGTGCCCGACTGTCTGCCTCTCTCTGCATGCTACAGAATAACAGTGGTGTGTAAATTTACACGCCTGGGGGATTAGGGGTGGTTGAAGGGAGACTTTCTCCCTTTCATTTGTGCGAACGGGACGCTCTGCAGCCCTCTTCTTCGTCAGCAGTTTACATTTTCTAGAAAAACCTTCTTTGGAGACTTGCATGTGGCAACAAGCGTTAAGTTTTATATTTGAAATTCTTCGAGGTCGGATGTCATTCGGTGCTGTAAACATATAAAATAAGGTTTCCCCACAGTACCGTAATCACCAGTACAAACGCAATGCTTAATAGTGCTTAATAATTCCGTCCGCCCGTTTGTCTATAATGCTTGCATTTGATTATGGGGCCTTTACGTTTCTCACTTCCTGCGAGGGTCCTTTAAGGTCCGAGACAGCTTCTAAAATGCAGGAATACTTTGGCATATTAAGCGTCTGCTGCTCGTTTATTTTCCATGTGTGCTTATTTGCATAGTGCATAAACCTCCAAGTGCACATCTTACGTTTATTGAGCTATGTTCCTAGCTGGCGATGGCTTCTGCCGCGGTAGCTTCTTGTAGATCATGAAAATATGTGTTGTCGTCTGTAAAACTACGCAGGTTCTAATCCCAGTAACAATTCAGGTGGTCAGTGAAATTTGCCTGCAGGTTGCATGTTTACATCTGCGGGTTAATGCGCCTGCTGCAAACATCTGCGTGGTACCCTGCAGGTCGCACGTTGGAACCCTGAGGTAGCTGATTCAGACTTTCATCCTTCAGCAGTGGATAACTTGTATCATAAGTTAGGTAATGATAACAAACTATCTGTAAGGGAATTCAGTTTCTGGTGTTCGCTCTAAAAAATAATTTTATTCATATTTGTGTAACACTTTTAAATAAGCTCCATGTGTTTCATCTAGAAAAGGGGGCACCTTTCCAAAAGGCTAGGAGGGTCGAAATATGCGATTGGCTAAGCGTATTGACGGGAACCAGTAGTCAATAGTTCGACATTAAAATTTCAAACACTTGCACAGCTCTACAAATAAATCTGAAACCGGGAACTTCACTACACACCACATACACTCCATAACACATGGTTAAAAGACATTGTCATTTACAACGCCATTTACAACGCCAATAGCTCTAACTTAAGCAAATGCGAGACCTATTGCATTTCCAATGCTTGTTCTCAATGCTGTCTGCCCACTGTGGTCATGCTACACCAGGGAGGACAGGACTGGTTTGGACTGGGTTCTGAGACCCTTACAGCAAAGAGAACAATGACAATTTGGAGTATAAGTACTACACCTAAAAGCCCAGGACTTTGGATTACTTCAAGAAACAAGAGGACCCTGCCAAGAAGAAGAGGGGACGGACTGTGTGAGGAGCACTGCCCCCCACCCCACACACATCAGGGGCAGCGCTCCTCACACAGTTCTTAGCCCTCCGTTCAGGCAGGCTACTTTTAGACCCCAACCAGGATCTTTCCTGAAGTCTTTTGTATCCCTGAGACTTCCAACAGGAGGCTAGCACACACAAGTCCTTGGAGATTCTTCATAAGCGGGATACCACAGCAGGGCAAAAAGAATCAGTAATTTTCCTCCACCACAGACAGAAGCAGCAACTGCAGGCCAACCCACCCTTTACACAGAAAGCGGCCTGTAGTTACTGCTACTGTCTGGAGTAGAAGGACTGGACTGTTCTTCCCCCTTTTATTTTAAAGAATGGTGTATGAGGAGTGCTTTTCTGTACAGCCCAAAGCGTGGGGAGCACTGTTTGTGCTCCTGGGCTCTTTCTGGTGCTTAACGCATGAAGGAAGCGCTGGATTCCTTGAAGGGAGCACACTTTGGGAGTTGCCTGCCTCCCAGCGCATGGAGCACCATACTTGACCATTCCTCCCTGGTTATTATACAACAGCGCAAGTGGAGCGCTTTGCCCGGCTCCTGAAAGTCTGTGCCGGGGCTTTGGCTCAACTTGCAACGAGTGCGGGCTGCTCGCCGCAGGCCGCACCATGAAATCCCCCATCAGCGCGGCCCCCCCACCCTTGTGAGAGGAAGCCACGCTGTGTACTGCCCGAGGAAGGGAAAGGAAGAGGAGAGTTGCTGTAGCAACTGGGCTCCAGCGTTTTACGCTGAGTAGGGAGCGGAAGAGCTCAGCTGTCGTCCAGCTGAGGGCGGGGCCGGCAAGGCAGGCCACGCCCGCCCTCCACAGCCAAAGAGGAGAAGGTGCCGGCCCTCCAGCAGGAGAGGGCACAACTCGGCGAGAGCTCCCGGTGACGTCCGCGACGTGGGCCCCTCCTTCCCCCATAGTCTGCGGTAAGAGGGAAGCAGAACCCTCCAGCAAGCCCCAGGAGGCCGGGGTCAGGCCACAGGGGGAACAGATCGGGCGATTCTGGCCACAAGTGGGGGACCCCTAGAGGTCGCCCTGCCAAGGGAGTGTGGCGGCTGCACCGCATGGTTGCGGGCAGCGGCCTTAAGGTGATTCCACCTGCGGGGGACCCAGTGAGGTCTCCCGCCAACTGGGGCATCTGAGAGTGAAGTACCGCCTTATCATTGCTGGCAGTACGGGCGTACGGCTGGTCCCATCGGCTGGAGCAGAGTGGCCGGGCCCCCTGTCGCATTTGTCTCGGCGGCTGCACCACTGCTGTGGGCAGCTGCCTCTCACTCGTTGGGGCATTTTGTTCAGTACTTCATTTGTGTTTGAACTCCGCCTATAGTTACTGCATTATTTTTAAATCCCGATGTCAAGATTTATGGCAGTCTATGCCATAATGCTAGTAGGTGATATACAGCAGATGTATGTATAGTGATAAGTAGCGGCTTATGTGAGCCTAACTACTGAATGTTTGTTTCATGCCCTGATGTTTTTATGACATGAGCAACCTATAAGTGGTTGCTTTATCGCCCCCACGGGGATTTAATGCATAAATGATTTCTGGATGATTTTGATGACATGTGCCACTTATGAGTATTTACTTCAGTGAACTACTTGTGATATTATGATAATTGCCTTATGGCAAAATGATTTATGATTATGTGATTGTGGTTTAATGTGTTTTATGTACAATACAAAGGATATTTTTATATAACCTTGTGTGGAGTGTCTTTTTGTGGTGTGCCTAGTGTGTCACTGGTGTGTTAGTGTGTTGCGCAAATGCTTTACACATTGCCTCTGGGATAAGCCTGACTGCTCTGCCAAGCTACCAAGGGTGTGAGCAGGGGTTATCTTCGGTATGCAACTACCTCCCCCCTGATTAAAGTGGTGGGCTCTGCCTGACTTTGGTGCATACCCTAGCCAACCAGAAACCCCATTTCTAACACATATATTGTGCAGTGAAATGCAAATTCATAGAATAGTACACTAAATAAAACAACCATGCTATAGATACGAGAAATGCAGATGTGCTAACACTAGTATTTACCTCCCTGTGTATGGGTGTTCAGTGAGATGTGGAGTATGATGCGTGAACAGTATGTATGAGTGTGATGTGCTTTGGTGGTAGGACATGGAACGTTGTGAGTAAAAATGCAGCAGATGGTGCCAGTGCGATTTACCTGCTATACTGTTTCCTCACTGCTCCTGTCATCTCCTACTTACCAAATAAATATCAGTTGTAGCTGCCCGCAGTCTTCTGGTCCCTTCTTTAGCCTTGCATCACTAAGAGTGACGTATTGTGAAAAATTCATACCCAACATGGAAACACTCCAGAGCCTGATTTTACAGGACTTTGATAAAACACCAAGGTCCACACTAGGAATATCCTTCTAAATAATGCAGTCAATTGGAAATTCTAGGCAGGCCCATGGAAATGATAACCAACCTTGTAAACCGTAATAACACGTGGCACTATTATCAATGCCAAAGATCTGCCATGAAAAAAGAAAATCTTGAAAGAAAAATCTTCAACATGGAAGCACAAAATGACAGCCATATGAACTTAGTGATGCTGATAGCTCAAATAAAAAAACACTAGTGAGAGCGCCCACAAAGGCAAAGTGTGAATAGCCAGACTGGCTTAAAAACGGAACGCATGTAAACTATTATGAAGCCTGATACTTCTTCTATGTTCAGTCCACACTGAGAGAAACATGATTTCACTCCAGTAGAAAATATTTAATAAATAAAGAAATTGGTAAATATGTGTAAAGAAAAGCTATGCATTTTTTTTTAAAGTACCCACGATTTTGAGTTTAAGGTTATGGGTTTCTTGTACCAATCCATATTTCCACTACTTTTTCTCCTCTAAAAGGCTTTGGAAAAGTAAAACTTTTTGTGAAATCACAGAATTTTTCTCATATCTGTGAAGGAAAGTTGCAGAATCTGCGAGTAACAACAACATTTCAACCATTCAGCATTTTCACTCTTCTCTGGATAAAACCGGCACACCCACTTGTGTGGGCCGGCCTGATACTGGGAAAAGGAAAGGCCTGTAAATGCATTATAAAGATGTCAAGTTTTTTCCATTCAATTATAATCATTCTTGTGATGTGGGTAACTGCAGTATTTGGGCCGTGCGTCAGCCGAAACCCAAGGAAACCGGTCAACCTCAGACATGTTTCAAAATTAGACACTTTTGATAGTGTAGGGTGGGGTGGCTGTATGATTATCACTATTTTTTCTTACCCAGAATGCCTTGCAAATCTCAAACTATGGAGGAAATCAGAGACTTTTCTCATATTTCTGTGAGGAGAAATTAGAGAAATTGCAGGAAATAGCGAAAGTCCAATCAACCATCGTTCCCACACTTCTCTAAAAAAATGAGTTCTCCACTTGGCCCAGAACAGGAAATACGTAACAATGTAACATAGAAATGTCAAGGATGTTAGTTTAAACATGCATTGATTATTGGGATGTGGGTTTCTCTGCTGTCTGGGCCAGAGTTAGTCACCCTGCTTCTACTTGAAACCTACCAACCCCAAACACTTCTCAAACATAGAGGCCAAGGCCAAGGGTGGTGTGGCTTGTGTAAATATCCCTCTCTCTCTCTCTCTCTCTCTCTCTCTCTATATATATATATATATATATATATATATATATATATATATATATATATATATATATGTATATATATATGTGTATATATATATGTGTATATGTATATTATCTACTGGCGGTCGCCAGTAGATAGTTATAGTTACAACCTATTATCCATAGGAAATCCGCGACATTCTATTTGAAATAACTCTCTTGCCGGTTGACGTATCTTCGCGAAATTTTCAAACTTTGTGGCCCGCTCCGGTCAGCTCCTACCCTGAAAGTCTCGGGGGGATTCGTCAAGCGGGGGCCGAGAAAAAGGGGGTCCCAAAACGCGTTTTCCCCATGCACTTTTCCATAGGAAACTTTAGACACGGCTACAGCCCGAACTGCTGAACGGAATTACACCAAATTTGGCAAAGAGGTAGTTCTTGGTTCAGAAAGAACCCTTTTGTTAAATGGTGTAAATCCGTTCAGTAGTTGCTGAGAAAATGAAAAGTAAAAAGTTAGTGATATCTATGGCCGAGTAGGGTCCGCGTACCCTCAGCGCACCCTGCGCGCACCGTCCCGATCACGAGCTGCATGTTAATTGGCTGTCAGCTGGCTGTCAACATTCCGATTCAGGAAATGTTGGCAGCCATTTTGTCCCTCGGTAGAACCGAGGGACAGAAACAAGTGCGCAAAGCGCACAAAGGGAGCAGGGTAGAAACACCCTGACCCCCTAGGTTTGCTCAGGAAGTCCCACAAGGACCCCTGGGCAAAAAAAAATAAAACATTTTTTTAAAAATCGGCAGGATGCGCTCAGGGTGCGCGAATCCTGCCGGAAAAAATCGAAGCGCGGTCTCCGCGCTCGATGTTAATTGGCCCCGGGTGGCCCAAGTCCCGGGGGCATGGTGGGGTGGGGGGATAATTTAATGTGTGGGGGCCTCAAAGGGCCCCCAAGCCCCGGGGACCGCCACCCCTTGGGGCTTTTTGAAAAATGGTGCGGGAGGGCTCTGAGCCCTCCCGCAGCCCCGGGACCACCACCTCCCCGGGGCTTTTTTTTAATTAAAAATAAAACCAGTGTGGGGGGCTCCAGCCCCCACACGCCCGGGACCGCCACCTCCCCGGGGCACTAAACATTTTAATATGGGGGTCCGTTACGGACCCCCAGAGCCCCGGGGACCACCACCTGGAGTGTACTGAATGGGAGGGGGCCGCGCGGCCCCCTCCTGGAGCCCTTGATGGCCCTGGGGACCACCACCCCCAGGGCCGGCTCCTGCAGTGTCCCGGGGTGCCTACCCCGGGACACTGTAGTTTGCTATGGCAGGACGGGAGCCTCGCGGCTCCCGTCCTGCCATAGCAAACTGCTTTGGATATTGGAAGAGAGAGCAGGAAACCTGCTCTCTCTTCCAATATCCAAAGCGATTGCTTTTCCACATGGGGAGCAGCATGTCAGCTGCTCCCCATGTGGAACTAGCAATGCCGGCTCCCAAGGGACGTGGGGAGCCGGCGGGACTGTGGGGGGATTGGGGACCCCCCCACAGTCCCCAACGGAGAGGGCCAGCCCCGGGGGATGGGGTCCCCGGGGCAAGTAGTGGCCAGAGGAGGGGGGCCACGCTGCCCCCCTCAAAAAAATAAATATAGAGGCCATGCCCCGGGGGATGGGGTCCCCGGGGCCAATACAGGCCCAGGGAAGGGGGCCACGCGGCCCCCTTCCCGTTTTTTTTTTTGAAAAATTAAAAAAGGGGTAAGGCCCTGGCTGATGGGGTCCCCAGGGCCCAAAAGAGAAAAAAGGAAGGGGGCCACACAGCCCCCCTTCAGGGACAAAAAAAAAACGATCGGGCCCGCAGGCCCCGCCCCTTCCTTCACCACTCTGCAAACGCGCCCCTGGCGCGTTTGCAGAGGGGAACAAATTCCCCTTGAATACTGGGGGTCCCTGGGGCCAACTAGCCCACCAGGAACCTCCAGTATGCGCCAGGGGCTGCCTTGCAGAGACGTGTAGAGAGGCCACACCCCTTTTACACCTCTCTGCAACGCAGCTCTGTGGCGCTTTTGGAGGTATATGGTGGGCTAGTTGGACTCCGGGGACCCTCAGGATTCAAGGGGACTTAATCCCCCAACTTAAAACGCGCCACGGGACGCGTTTGCACAGTGGTGAAGGGAGGGCGGGGCTTCAGGTGACATGTGTGCAAACAGGCCCCGTGGCGCGTTTTAAGATGGGGAATTAAATCCCCTTCAATCCTGAGGGTCCCTGGGGGCCAACTAGCCCAACAGGTACATCCAGAAAGCGCCACAGAGCTGCGTTGCAGAGAGGTGTAAAAAGGGGTGTGGCCTCTCTACACGTCTCTGCAACACAGCCCCCTGGCGCATATTGGAGGTTCCTGGTGGGCTAGTTGGCCCCTAGGGACCCTCAGGATTCAAGGGGACTTAATCCCCCAACTTAAAACGCGCCACGGGGGCGCGTATGCAAAGATGTCACCTCAGGCCCCGCCCCCTCCCTTCACCATTGTGCAAATATTCCTCTAAAATCAGCCGAAATACGAATTCCGATTTACTCACCTGTTATAAGGAGAGACCTCAGTGCTGTATCTTTCAGCCCAGTACTGGTCCTGAAAAGTAATTTTAACCGTACTTACCAGTAACTTGAATTCCCTTCCATAGGCTAACATTGACTGGTTTCAATTGGAAATTCTTCTAAGTGTGGAGTTTTGGAACTTTAAAATATTCCTGTAAAATCAGCCGAAATACGAATTCCGATTTACTCACCTGTTATCAGGAGAGACCTCAGTGATGCATTTTTCAGCCCAGTACTGATCCTGAAAAGTAATTTTAACCGTACTTACCGGTAACTTGAATTTCCTTCATAGGCTAACATTGACTGGTTTCACTTGGAAATTCTTCTAAGTGTGGAGTTTTGGAACTTTAAAATATTCCTCTAAAATCAGCCGAAATACGAATTCCGATTTACTCACCTGTTATCAGGAGAGACCTCAGTGCTGCATCTTTCAGCCCAGTACTGATCCTGAAAAGTAATTTTAACCGTACTTACCGGTAACTTGAATTTCCTTCATAGGCTAACATTGACTGGTTTCACTTGGAAATTCTTCTAAGTTTAGATTTTTGAAACATACAAATATTCCTCTAAAATCAGCCGAAATCCGAATTCTGATTTACTCACCTGTTATCAGGAGAGACCTCAGTGCTGCATCTTTCAGCCCAGTACTGGTCCTGAAAAGTAATTTTAACCGTACTTACCAGTAACTTGAATTTCCTTCCATAGGCTAACATTGACTGGTTTCACTTGGAAATTCTTCTAAGTGTGGAGTTTTGGAACTTTAAAATATTCCTCTAAAATCAGCCGAAATACGAATTCCGATTTACTCACCTGTTATCAGGAGAGACCTCAGTGCTGCATGTTTCAGCCCAGTACTGATCCTCAAAAGTAATTTTAACCGTACTTACCGGTAACTTGAATTTCCTTCCATAGGATATCATTGCCTGCTTTTTGCTGAAAAAGATTCTAAGTGTTGATTTTTGGAACTTTAAAATATTCCTCTAAAATCAGCCGAAATCCGAATTCTGATTTACTCACCTGTTATCAGGAGAGACCTCAGTGCTGCATCTTTCAGCCCAGTACTGATCCTCAAAATGAATTTTAACCGTACTTACCGGTAACTTGAATTTCCTTCATAGGCTAACATTGACTGGTTTCACTTGGAAATTCTTCTAAGTGTGGAGTTTTGGAACTTTATAATATTCCTCTAAAATCAACCAAAGTACGAATTCCAATTTACTCACCTGTTATCAGGAGAGAACCCAGTGCTGCATCTTTTAGCCCAGCACTGACCCTGAAAAGTAATTTTAACCGTACTTACCAGTAACTTATATTTTCTCCATAGGAATCCTTTGTCTGGTTTTCAGCAGAAAAGTTTCAAAGTGTCGATTTTCACAAACTACAAATATTCCTTAAAAATCGCCTGTATGACTTAAACGCATTCTTTCAACTGTTTACAGGAGATGCACCAGTGCTGGATCCAGGATCCAACACTGAGTAACAAAAAGTAACGATAGCAGTTTTTACCTCCTAAGTGAATTTCCTTCCATAGGATAACATTGGTCATTCTATGAGAAAAAGTTTCAAAGTGTCAACTTTTAAAGTACAATAATATTCCTTAAAAATCACGACTGTAACCAAAACGCTTTTACTCAACTGTTTACAGGAGATGTCCCAGGACGGAATCTAGGATCCAGTCCTGTGGTTAGAAAAGTAATCCATAAAGTAACTAATTGCATTTAACTAGAAATTCACATTGAGCTGAATGTTGCATTGTTTGAAAATGTGTTGCCCATTGCAACAACTGTAACTACTGTACTTAAAAGTCTATTGCCTATGTGCAAAGTATTTAAACTAAAGTAATTCATTCTGAGAAAGTATTTTTGTAATGTATAATATAATTACAATGTAATTTAAAAAATAAAATATGTAAAAAAAAATGTTTTCTAAAAAATTTCGAAATCAGTATGAAAAAAATGTATATAACAATTAATACATTTAAAAATTGTCATTTACAAAACCTTTGAAATTCACTGAAAAAACCGTAGGTTTCAGACATGTTATAGTTACAAATTAGCATTTAAAAAACCTTTGAAATTCACTGAAAAAACCATAGGTTTTAGGGACGTTATAGTTACAAATTAGCATTTAAAAAACCTTTGAAATTCACTGAAAAAACCATAGGTTTTAGGGACAGTTATAGTTAGTTGGACATTGCACTCGTACAAAACCCGTGAAATTCCCCCGTTATAGTTAGTTCAGCTAACTATAACTCGCGCCCCGCAATGCACTGCTGATGACGTCACATATTACATCACTCATGACATGGTCAGTGACATCACTGATGACATCACTGATGACATCTCAAATTACATCACTGATGACATCATCCACGTGATAATCTGATGCAGCTCTTCACACCCTAATATAACCTTTGATACACCCAATCTAAATTACAGACTGCCATTCGCAAAACCATAGACACTCCAACACCAATAACTACATACCCACTCACTGATTCTTAGGTCTACACACACACATCCACTCACTCACCCGTACAGTCACTCATACTTATGGTCACTCAATACAGGACTATCATATGCACTCTTACTCCTATATAGACACTCAAACATCGCCACTCATCCATAGAGGTACTCACACACCTAGTCAGTCATGCAAATAATTAAACACACTGCCATTTACTCACCTATACAGTTATACACACACCAGCTCACTTAATCATACAAATACTAGCACATTGTTACGCTCTTATACAATCACTGATACAAGCACACACTCATCCATACAGCCACTATCACAATCACTCACTCTCGCTTATAGCTATTTATATACTCCAACACACATATATACTGCCTTTCACATATGTAGTTACTCACACATGTACCACTGGGACATACATTCACTCACTAACACACTCTTACACACACTTACCCACCCATACAGTCTATCACAGATGCACTCTTGAAACCATCCACCCAGTGAATCACCCACTCACACATCTATGCACAGTCGCACACACCCCATCCACACAAACACTCAGGCACCCATACAGATACTCAGACAACAAATCAATAACTCTTATAGACACTCATGTAGCTATTCACAAACCCATGCAGCCACTTACACAGCAACAGACAGATACAGACATTCACCCAGTTTAGTCACTAACCCATGCATTCAGTAAGATACGTTTAATCACTCACTTATAGAATTAGTCACGCACCTACTAAATCATCCATACAGACACTTATACACCCACTCATTCTTCAATTCGCCTTTCCCTATATATATAAAAAATATTTAAACTTTACAGAAACACACAGTCACTGGATGATGTCATCAGTGATGTCATTTGAGATGTCATCAGTGATGTCATCAGTGATGTCACTGACCATGTCATGAGTGATGTAATATGTGACGTCATCAGCAGTGCATTGCGAGGCGCGAGTTATAGTTAGCTGAACTAACTATAACGGGGGAATTTCACGGGTTTTGTACGAGTGCAATGTCCAACTAACTATAACTGTCCCTAAAACCTATGGTTTTTTCAGTGAATATATATATATATATATATATACACATATACATTTATGTGTGTAAATATAAATATATATTTTATATTTGTGTGTTATGTGTGTGTATATATATATATATATATGTATATATATATATTTATTATATATATATATTCTGTTCCACCGTCCTCAAGTTCGCCGGCGACCAGCAGCCCGGTGCGTGTCGGGGTCAAACGAAAACCCCTTGTATACACAAGTCACCAGTTTGCAGAACTCTGCATAACACGCACTCCATCCTGAAAGGAATACACTACCACGACGAAGTTCCTTTAGTGGTATTTATTTTCACGGCCAAACTAACCCAACGCATTTCGGCGTTTACACGCCTTAGTCACGGGTACAAACAGAACTCTCTGGCCAAATTTAAGTGTCCTGCAAGCTCCATAACTATCATGTCATGTTATGCAAGCGTCTTAACTATTTCTAAAAACACCTCATTTCCTCTCACTTTCCATGGGGGAGGGCTGCAGTATTTCGGCATGGGGACGAAAAGTGCCCACACCACCCTACGAGCCCTTTAGATGTTTGGGAAAACTAGAGAGCAGGGTAAGTCCACTGTGATGTGGCATGCGTGGATCACACTACTTTTTCTTACCAAAAATTCCCTGTCAATGACAAGCTTTAGTTGAAATCACAGAATTTACTCAGTTATCTGTGACAGAAAATACTGAAATCTGAAAGTAATGACTAAAGTCCTAGCACACAGTGCTCCAACACTTCTCCCAATAAATACGGTACTCCATTTGTGTAGCTGGGCCCTAAAATGCACTGTGGAAGGTTTCCTTTATTTTCCAATCATTCTTGGGATGAGGGTAGTTACGGTATTTGGGCCTGGGGTCTGTCACAGAACCCTACCAACCCAAGACATTTTTTTAAACTAGAGTCCAGAGAAATCCATGGTGTTGTGTGGATCCCAGTACATTTTCTTACATGGAATGCCCTGCAAATATCATATCTATGCCTAAAAAATCCACTTTCCTCACACCTTTCCTGGGGGATGGCTCATGGCTATTCAGCACGGGGTCATCCTTCACCCAGAGAAACCTACCAAGCCCAAATATTTCTAACATTCAGGGAAGCTGAGGATGGTGTGGCTTCTGCGAATCCCACTTTTTCCAATTCTTACTGCCCTGTAAATGTCAAAATATGGGTGAAATAAATACATTTCCTCACACTAATGTGACAGAAAATCTCAGAACTTGCAGCCTACGGCAATGGCCCCACCTTCCTGCATTCCTACTCTTCTCCTTATGAAAATTGTGCCCCTGCTGTGGGACAGCTTATTCTGCCAGACAGGAACGGGTCAAAATTGAGATTCTGGTAAGTTAATGTGGTGTCAATGTGGCCTTCACATGGTTACAGTTCCGTTCTATTCCTGTCATATGAGTGAAGCCCACCAGCACATGTGAAGGCTCGAGCTGCTTTCAGTTTCACTTTAATGGATCTATTGCCCTCTGCACATCACTGTAAAAAAAATAATATCTCAGGCTGCATGGGTTGTTGTTATTCCCCTGCGGTTGGGGCGAGGGCCAGAAAAGAGAATCCCTCTTTTGTAAGTGCCAGAGGGACATGACTGTTATGTTCTTACACCTCAGAGGAATAAAACTTGAATGTTGCATTATCCACAGCCAAGGGGCTAAGGAGAGGGTCAGCCTAACCACTGGAAGTTAAAGGTGATTTTTCTGTAGGCAGTGGTGTAACGAAACTTGAGGGGGCCCCCCTGCAAAGTAGATGCATGGGGCCCCCACGCTCCGGACCCAGTCCGAAGCTCTCAGTCCAGGGGCCTGCCAGTGCTGGAGGAAGCCCCCAGAGCTCTGTTACGCCACTGCTGGTAGGTCCACTGTTCAAAAATTGTCTCATGCCAACAACAGATGTTAAAAAGTGAGTTTTCACCTCAAGTTTGCAGAGGAGTTCTTGGACTCTATCACAAGCCCTCAGTTGCGTTGGGCAGATGTTATGCCTTGTGAACAATGTCTGTAGCATCTTTAACAACAGTGCAGATAAGCAGGGTGTTTTGCCTGTTAGGAAGCTTACAGCTGGTCCTCAGAGGTAAGGGGATTCTACAAATGGCCAAGGATATTTATCTAATTCTAGTCCAGGAAACGTTTTCCTGCCACCTGCAGAGATTTAAGAGATGACTCAACATTTTCAGTAGCCCTAAGAAGAACTGTTCAGCTCTGGTGCCGAGATGGATTCTCAGTATGGAAAGGCTTCCAGTAGACTGATTTGTATTCCCAACACACAACATATTTATAGAAAATGAATAATGATGATTGTAGCTGTTCCCAAACACAATTACATTTCTTCTGAGTAAAATGACTATGTAGCATGCAAAGTTAGCTAGGAGTCTTACTTCATTTCTCTGTAATCAAATATCCAGTCTAATGTTAGAATAAACAGATCTCGAAGAAGGAATGAAAAAGTGGAGCTGTTGGAAAAGGTGATCACCAAAGTGGGACACAATGAAACTTAATGCCTTTATGTTCCTCCCCTACCTCATCTTAAATGCAGTCAAGATAAATACCCACACACATATGCACACATACATTAATGCACAGACATGCATAAGCACTCATACACACCACACCCACACCATGCCTTCCTCATAGGCGAGCACAGCTTTGTTACAGCACAGGTCATGTGCTTTCATGATCCATTGGCAATACAAGATAAATCAAAGTACTTTTTGTTTTATTCTCTTTATGCGTAAGGCCAGCATCTAAGACAGAGTAAGTGAGATAGCCACAACATTTCTTCCTAGAAAGACTTTCAGACAATTATGTTGATGTTATCACCACTTGACAACAAACACAATAATAAAAAAAGAGAGAAACATTTTAAAATAGTAATGAGGAAATGAATAAAAGGCACAGAATAAAAATATAAGCCCTATATTATATTTTGTGGTGATGTATGATTGTGCTGCTTGTCCAGAAAAAGCAACCACTGGAGTGATTCAGTAGTGTCTTTCTTGGTTGTGGCCACAATGCCACCAGTGCCACATATCCAGTAGAGATTTTTATCTTCTTCCACAGCAGCTTGATGGCGAATTGGAACTCTACAATGGGGATGGCCAATAGGATTGGTAGAATTAGTAATGTGCAGTTCAGTCCAAGCCCTTAAAGTTGACCACCCATGGAAAGACATATGTGATAGAAGGGCTTAACTTGGGCTTCGGCTGCATATTGTCATAGACACATACACACATAATGTTGCAGGTGGCTCCACTGCAAGCTACAGACTAAACTAATGTCATCTCCTACTTTCAGCAGCACTAAGTTAGTCTTCTGTATGTGTTTCAAAAGCATGTTAGCCAGTGCTTAATTTGAGCCTGTGGTTTCCGGTGCTCGGCACCGGCACTTAATGAACACTGTCGCTTGACAGTCTGCCACAAGGTGGCACTGTCTGGCTAAGTTAGAGATGACCACAACAACAGTTAATTAGTAAGTCAATCTACATTAAAAATGACTATTACGTGCCACCCAAGCCATTCTTATAGCTTTGGGGGCTTGAAATAATCCAAACTGTCACGCTTGTAGGAGTGAGATGATTAGCAGTTGTGTTGTTACTATCATTGGCAGTGTTGGGAGGGGCAATGTGTGGTGCAAGCTGCAGTGGCCTCCTGACGGAGAGCCCTGGCACTTATTTTTTTTTACAAATTAAGCTCTGATGTTAGCACACTCAGGGCTGTGCTTTTTGGAATGCTTCTACTGAGTAACCATTAGTTAGATGTCATTAGTGAAGGTCAGGTTCGGAATTGGTGGATGAGAGAGAGAGAGAGAGACAGAGAGATTGTCTTGCATGAAGTGCTCCTTCAACACATGTTTTTTATTTTTTATTTTAAAGATTTATAACAGTGGAGGTTTTTTTAAAGGAACTGGAGGCCAAGATGTATTCAGATTTTGCAATAGAATGTTAATATACGTCCCAGCTAGTTTACAATGTTAGCCTATGTGTTTTTTGGTAAATATATCACAAATATCTTTCTACACTGCCCCAGCCCTTCACCCTTGAGCCCTACCCACAATTACACGGAGTACTGTTTGAAACTGACCTCCCCAGCCCTTTACCCTTGAGCCCTACCCACAATTACACGGAGTACTGTTTGAAACTGACCTCCCCAGCCCTTTACCCTTGAGCCCTACCCACAATTACACGGAGTACTGTTTGAAATTGACCTCCCCAGCCCTTTACCCTTGAGCCCTACCCACAATTACACGGAGTACTGTTTGAAACTGACCTCCCCAGCCCTTTACCCTTGAGCCCTACCCACAATTACTCGGAGTACTGTTTGAAATTGACCTCCCCAGCCCTTTACCCTTGAGCCCTACCCACAATTACACGGAGTACTGTTTGAAACTGACCTCCCCAGCCCTTCACCCTTGAGCCCTACCCACAATTACACGGAGTACTGTTTGAAACTGACTGCCCCAGCTCTTCACCCTTGAGCCCCACCCACAATTACACTGAGTACTGTTTGAAACTGCCCGCCGCAGCCCTTCACCTGAGAACCCTACCCACAATTACATGGAGTACTGTTTGAGATGCACCACCCTTTGTGCTGACTCACTGAGCAGCTAGACCAGCTGCTGTTCCGGCAGCTCTAATGAGTCTCTAACACCATGAAAAAAATGTTTACATTTTGCTTGGAGGTTGTTTAGAGGAGGTCACATTTTTCTACTTTAAAAACGAGCTAAAATCCAACCAGAAAAGTCAAAAGTTTTCTGTCAGGCGACTACATTCCAACATGAGAATCTGCTCATGGCTCGGGGACATCCACAGAGGAGTTGGCTTGGGATTTGCCCGGTTGAATAAATTTGCATGTGCGACAATTAGAAAACACAAGGGAATTTTGACACTTGGCCCAGATTACTCTACCCTGCGGCATAATAGTTAATCTCTGTTCATGGGGAAATGCTTTTCAATTAAACTGATGGTATGCACATGTTAAACCCAGGAGACGAACATCATACAGTACTGCTAGGGAATATTTCAAATTTGCACATCTTGATCCAAGAAGAACTGAGAACACGAAATTAAACAAAAGTCCATGGCAACGAAAAGAAGGAATAGTGCTACTTTACTTTGGCAATGAATTGTCATTCAAATTCTACTGTCGCACATTTCTACCTTTTCTGCTGCTTTATAGCAATGTGGTGCCTCATTACATTAAGGAAATACAATTTATAGTTATAACCAGTAAAAAGCTGGCGGTAATCAAGCAGAAGTTTTTTTAAATGAGTCTAGTACGTACGGCACTTTCTTCATTTAGACCCACTGTACTGGTTTGGTTTAACTTTCGAGGGGCAATGCCGTTTGCACAAAGTGTAGTAACATTATTGATGCATTGCAGTATTATTTTATTATTTTGTAACTGCATCTAAATACGGAAGTCTATTTTTAAAACTTCTTTTGTGAACTTTTTCATATAACCGAATAGTACAAGTTCTGTCTCCGTAAAATGTTATAGGTGAAAAAAGTGCTCGCGCAGTGCATCAAGATAAAAGTGATATACTTTATGCAAGAACAATTCAAAATATTTGGTAAGGCTGTCCAATATGTTCAAATCTGCAATCTGTCATTGGTGGGTTAAATTCATCTGTCCTTAGTTGCCTAAAACTGAGTTTGAGTACAGGCTTAATATGAAACCATCAACGTTTTAAAACTCATCAAAGTTTTCAAAATGGGTAGTGCTAAAACATGGCATCCCAATTCTTTCTACCGTTAAAAATAACAAGCATTTGCAGTGCAATCGGTCTCGCCTTTGGGACCTTATATGTATTTAGCTATGCAGCACATTAGCCTGGGTGCTGAAACATCTACTGTTCTTTAACATGGAGGGAAAGTAAGCGCCAAAGTGCGTGACACGCCAGGTATGGGAACACATGGAGAGAAATATTGCCTTTCAGCGGGAAATGGTATAGTCCA
Source organism: Calotriton arnoldi (assembly GCA_963921515.1). Classification (NCBI taxonomy): domain Eukaryota; kingdom Metazoa; phylum Chordata; class Amphibia; order Caudata; family Salamandridae; genus Calotriton; species Calotriton arnoldi. Next base: position 2,669,558 of record CAWUFW010001550.1, read on the forward strand.
AAGCTCTGTTTTTAATATAAAATCAGGGCCTTCGGTGGTCATATCACTGAAAATACAAGATTTGAAAAAAATATTATTGTCTACGGGTACTCGTGGAAGACAATTTCTATGGACTGGAATCTAGAGAATGCTAAAGTGATTCTGGTATTTTACTGACCTCTGCTGGTCGTTTTCTATCAAGAAAGTTAAATAGAGGCAGTTGCCAGAAAAATAAAAAAAGAAAGTCCCTCAGCAGAAAGCAATTCTGGTATTTTACTGACCTCTGCTGGTCGTTTTCTATCAAGACAGTTAAATAGAGGCAGTTGAACAGAAAACAAAGTCCCTAAGCGGAAGCAGACAAGTCCTAGGGCTGATCTCCAGAGCCCACAAAGTACATACACATCTAAGTATATAATAAGTATATACTAAAGTATATACAAGAGGTCTCTAATGCTCGACCTAAAAATAGCACAGAAGAGCACCTTAATTATTGATTTTATGAATGGATGCATGGCATGACAGAGGCTGCATCTCATTGACAAATTAGCTATAGAATACTAGGTTAAACATCTGTTTTTGAGGGGTACGTGGCCAGCGACATGGACGTGTAAGCAGCGTCCTTTGGGACCTCCTGGCCGGAGCAGACTAATTCCACCGAAATCCTGCCGTACCTCAAAGCATCCGCTACTGATTGAGAGGCCATCGTGGGGACCTCGCCCTGCCCCATGCCAATCTGCTGGTCTCACGATCGAGCCCCCCATGGAGAGCTCGTATGGCGATGAGGACGCGGCTGGTCCGTAAAACGCAAGATGGCGGCCGGCTTGTGCTGACTGGGTGCCTCAGCCCTGCTGGACCAGAGCCACTCCTGACGACCGACAGGTACCAGGGGCAGCCGGGAGAGCGACTCCCGGCCTCCGGGACGGTCACCCACTACCCCCCTGGTTTCAGGTCATGAATGAGAGCCGCCGTGGAGAAGTCGAGAGAGATCAGACAATCGAGACTGCTGTTTAGCAGAAACGGTGTGCACCGAGTGAGACCAGGCCCGCGGACGCACACCCGCCTACGCGAACATGGCCGGGGGTCAATGCCCCTGTGGAGTGGCTGGGTGACCCGAGGGGTGCAGGTGAGAGGCCTCTGGCCTGTTTCGATGACGGGAGCAAACCAACACCCCCTGTGGAAGAGGTTAACTCTGCACTTGCTTGGCCCTAGAGGCGCCGAGGCCCACGCTGACTGCCCATAGGGCCTGAGGCATCTCGACGAAAGGCACCGACCCGAAAGGTGAGAGACTGCCACCCTGTCCCCTCCCTCGTGCGTGTGCCCTGCATGACCGCTGCGACTGTTCGCTCTGGCAAGAGGGGCAGAGCAGCGAGGTTCGCACTGTGCTGTGGCGGGTTGGTACGGGCGCTGCGGGAGTGACGCAGCCGCCCCGTAGCCACGCGGGGACGGGTGCCAGCAAATATCCGAGCTGAGCCGGGGCGCCTGTGCCCGGTGCCTGGAGCACCCTGGCACCCCGTGCTCTCTGGCTGAGACGGGCCCACAGAGTGAGAAAAAACAGCTCTGATCGAGGAAATGATCGACCACTCTCGATGGTGGTCCTGGTGATGGGCCTTTAGGGCGAGCTGACATCGGAGTTCCCTCGTGGAGGAAGGACAACACCCAATATGTTCCCTGCACCGCTTTGACCGCCTCCTACAATACCTGCACCATACCTGTTTGCTGAGGCTTTGTTCAGGGCTATGGACTAAGAATGGTGCAGGAGCTATAAGCACTACGCTGCCGGGTGGCACCCACGCTCCTTCCCCCCAGGGCCAGACTGGCCGTAGCGGGCACCGGGCGTTTCCCCGGTGGGCCGCCAGGGTGGGGACCGGTTTTGGACCCCGGGGGCGGCAATATCAGCCCCCTGTAACAAAATCGGCCAAAACCGGCCCTAGAAAACAGTTCGGCCGCTCTCCCCCATAGGGGGCCGGCCGATCGGTTTGCCAGGGCCAATTTTGGTTCCCAGTCCGGCCCTGCTTCCCCCCGGCCTATTTCCCCGACCACCCACCGGGAGTCCGACACCGATTTGAGTGGTCCCTTGCCACTTGTGGTGACATATTAGTGGGTACTTACCCCTCCTGGCTGCTGGGCCACCGGCTACACCCCGCCAGGGAGTCAACAACAGCAGTCTTCTGTAACTAGGCCTAAAGACAATGTACAAAAAAAGCAAAATACTGGTCGAGGTCTTCGACTTGGAAGAAGAGGAACTCCATACACACAAGACCGGGTAAGACTGAGACGTGGCTTCTCTACAGACATGGAAGGAGACGAAGATCGCCTGAAGAATAAAATCAAGAAAACGCCTAGTGCATGAGCCACCCACTCAGACTCCGACGGACCCAACCTGTCCTCAGAAACAGAAAGTTTGCACCTGTTGACTGCCGCAATTACTACCATAGAGCGGGATGAGGAAGACGGGCGGCCAGTAACACTGACTGATACATGCGACCCAGAACGGCCAGTACCGTGACAAGTCATCTCAGCTCTGGCCAGAGAGACCCACGAACACATCAGGTGCCCTCAACGCCCTAATCGGGGGCTGGACTGGTGCACGGCCCTACTAGAGTCCTAATCATTGTTTTTTTTCTGTCTGTTCTATGTTGTAGGAAACTACTTGCTTTGTTCTATGCTATTTGGGGGGCGACAAACCTCTCCTTCTTCTCCTGCACATGGTTTAGTTATGAGTGTTCGTGCATCTGGAAGGGTTTGGGGGGTGTGCAGGGGGGGTTGGTTGGGGTGCTGGAAAGTTATAGTTTTTTTTTTACAGGTTGCTCGCACAGGCCATTTGCAGATGGGCCTCATACGTTTCACTCATTCGGCGGGGACACTTAGGGGGTCTGAAATATGGTGACACCTAGCCCAATAGAATCCCCTGCCTTCACGGTAATGATGTGGAACATCAACAGAATGGGTGATAAGATCAAGAGGGGACTGATCCTACAGTACATTAAACGACAACACCTGGATATTGTGGTGCTTCAAAAGACACACTTATAGGTGACTAGATGTGGCTTTCTTGGGAGGGGAGCCTATGTCCTGTTGGCCGACGCAGGCCATACTTCTGGGTCCCCCCCTTATGAGGCGACCCACACATGGGCCGGTACGTCGGGATCACAGGCATATGGGACCACAGACTGACTACCCTAATTTGTGTATATGCTCAGCCAAGACTGCAGTCCCAGGCACTGGCCAAAGTGATGGATATTCTCCTAGAGACTACCACATCACTCCATGTGATTAGGGGCGACTTTAATGACGTAATGCATGTGTCACTTGACCGTTCTGAGACTCGAGGCACACCGGCAAGCAATACCCCCTGGCACGCTTCACATCTTCGTTCTGGCTGACGGACATATGGCGCTATCACCACCCACTTGACAGGCACTACTCCTACTTCTCCTGAGTCCACGGGGCCTCCTCTAGATTGGACAACGTCCTGGTCCCCACGGACAACATAGGCAAATTAGGGAGGGCAGACTACCTGGCGAGGGGGCTCTCGGACCACTCCCCCCTCTTGGTAAGCCTAGGCGCCAAACACCAGGACACAACTCCCCAATGGCACCTAAACGCCTGGGATATACAAAATGATGATATCATACGGGGCCTTAGGGTAGACACGGAGGTCTTTTTTACTGAAAACAAAGGATCAATGGACTCCGGAGTGATGCTATGGGAGGCATACAAAGTGGTGCTGCGGGTTAGAGCCCAGAACCGCATTGCATGGGAAAAGAAAAAGGGGGTGGAGGAACAGGAAAGATTAGAGCAACAGATACTTAGTATAGAAAACCGAGTAGTAGGAAAATCCGACCCTCAGACAGCCCAACAACTAGAATCCCTGAGACTCGAGTACCGCGACCTAGCATTCAACAGCGCCAGAAAACAGAGAATGGCAATGCTGCACCGCCTCTATGAGGTCGGGGACAAAGCCCGGAAACTCCTTGCCTCGCTGAGTAAGAAGGAAGCCGAGGCCAGGTGGGTCTGCAGCATCATAGATGACCGGGGAGTAACGCACACCTCGGATGGCCGAGTTTCGGCAGCATCTGCTGCCTACTATGAAGCATTCTACAAGGCACGCCCTCTCAGTAGTTCCACTGACATAGAACAATACCTGGTGACCATTCAGACACCGGTACTAGATGAAGACAGATCGAGGGCCCTAGAAGAGGACTTAACGCTCACGGAGGTGCAGGAGGCTATTGCCAAACTTCGTCGAGGTAAGACCCCAGGCCCCAATGGTTTATCAGCCGAACGATATAAGCAATGCTCAGACCTATTGAGCCCCCACCTACTATGTCTTTATCGGGACGTGAACAAGGAGGGCACTCTTCCATTAGATCTTCAGATGGCCACAATCGCGGTCATCCATAAAGAAGGCAAACCCAAGGACAGGTTCAACTCGTATCGCCCTATCTCCTTACTGAACATGGAGGTTAAAATACTAGCGACGATCCTTGCGACCCTCCTCCTAGGGCTTATCTCCTCCCTAGTCCACTATGACCAGTATGGATTTATGCTCGGGCGTGCTGCGAGGTGGAACCTTCGTTGGACACACAATTGGCTGATGACGGTCAAGGACCAAGACCCACCACACATATTCCTCTCCCTAGATTCAGAGAAGGCGTTCAGTGCAGTGCATTGGCCCTTTCTAAAGAGTACATTGGCTAGATTTGGGTTTGGGCCAAAATATTGAAGGTGGGTAGTGCTGCTGTGTACTGCACCAGTAGCAGCGGTTCAGGTGAATGGTATACCATCTCCACATTTCCCAATTGGTTGCAGAACCAGGCAAGGGTGCCCATTATCCCCTTTCCTCTCGAGCTGATGATAGAGTCCTTGGCATGAGGGATTCAACAACATTCCGGAGTGAGAGTATTCAGAATTACCCCCAAAGACGCAGAGGAGGAGAAAATCTCCCTCTATGCAGATGATATCCTCCTTTATGTGACAGAACCCATGACCACGATACCCACATTGTTTCACATCATAAAAACTATGGGAGGCACTCAGGTTATAAAATTAACTGGATCAAGTCCATAGTCTACTGTCCTGACCAAGCCATACATTGGCCTCCCCTACTGGGTGACCTACGAGTGGTTTCTGATGGTTTTAAATATTTGGGCATCTTTATCACTCCCCAGGCCGAAACCTGCTGCCACCGAAATATCAGACAGGTACTCTCCAAGTTTAAAGAAGACGCAGAAAGATGGAAAGATTTGCCCTTGATGTTACTGGGACAGGCTGCTATGTTCAAGATGATTACCTTGCCTCGGCTCCTCTATGCCCTCCAAAAAACTTACCACCCGCTCCCCAGAACAATATTCACAGAAATAGCCGGTGACCTACGTTCACTACTATGGCTAGGGAAACACCCACGAAGAGCGCTACAAACTCTAAAGCGTAACCCCTATAATGGCGGGATAGCACTACTAGACATCGAAGCCTATTATTGGGCTGCCCATCTGGTCCCAATCAACGAATGGGTACACACAGTCGGAGACCACCCCATGTACAGACTGGACAAGGGCAAACTGAAAACCTGGCCCGCCCTTTGTGCGGAATATAAGCTCCAGAAATCCCAATTTCTTAAATACGCCCAGCTGCGCCATGCGTGATTAGCAGAAGGATGAATGGAGGTAGAACTGCAGGAATTCCCGCCGCTTGAGGGGAGACTGTTGCAAGAAGAATTAACAACCAAAGCAATATCCCTCACATACAAGACGCTTAATAGCAATATGCCTGACAAACTGGGTAAGCTCTAGGAAAAGTGGGAGACTGAGATGGGCACCATGGAGAGTGTGGATTGGGAGGCGGCCCTGATGCACCCAAGGCAAGTAGCCATCAAGGCCTGTTTGCGTCTCATCCAATTTAAGATTTTACATCAAACATACCATGACAGGGCGCGACTACACACAATGGGGTGGGCCGATCTGTAGAAATAAAAACCTTCTTAGGGGTTCACTGATACATCTGGTCCTTAAGACCAACAAAGAAGAGATTGGCACAGAAGCTGTAATATCAAAAAACATGTTTTATTAACCTCAGATGAGGGAGATTGCATCTTACGGTACCCGCAGGCCACTGTAGGAGGCATTCTAATGAGTGCAGAGAACAGGGTCCTTATATATGTATTTGTTACATAGTCAGCATAAAATCAAGGGGAGGTCCTAGCACATACAAGCATGCTTATTGACTAATATGGGTATACAAAATTTGCTTGCTCCACAAAGTGGGAGGGGAGACTAAACTGCTTACATGAGTAAGAATAGCCTGACAGTTCTATACTAGGAGCAGGTGCATTCTACCAGCTAGGCCTCTCTGAGCATGTGCAAGACTCTGGAAGAGGGAGAAAGCACATGGCGAGCACATGGCTAACTAAAATGGCTGCCAAGTACAAAATGGCTTTCAGCTCATGCTAACAGCGATTCCTGCAATCTTTAACAGATGATCCTTTTAGCATGAGCTAAAGACATTCCCATGATCTAGTAGAGACATAGAAAATATTTTGCACATTTTCTTCTCATAAATTCATCAATATCCTATGCTAGGTGGGCATTTACATTCTAAACATTTCATTAAGCAGGTATATACAAGGTATAAGCAGGAGTACAAAGTGAACAGAGCATTGGGTCATACAGGTAGCAAGAGAGAATAATGACTATTATCTCAAACAGAAATCTCAATATTTTCCAATCCTAAGCAGAAAGCAAATACCAAAACCATCTAGTCTAATTTTAAGTTTCAGGGCTCTGATGTATTTCAGTGACTATTTATGTCAATTTCAAAATAGCCAACAGCACATACCTAATAAAAACATTTTCAATAGACTTTCTCAGTATTTTTTATGAGGGCTAAATTATCAATTAATATACTTAAGGAAAGAGTAAAGTAACATGCTCAGATGAACTTTTCTCGTGCAGAATAAACATTACTCTTAAAAAATATTAAAGCAATCAGACATATTATTACAAAAACAATCCTGGCTCCGGGGGACCAGGAGGACCACACAGGGCCATAGGAATTAGGACAAGGAGCCGCAAAGGGCTGCTCCTCCAAAAAAAATGGGACGACCAAAGGGGTACATTACTAACAAAAAAAAGAGTCCTTGGGAATTTCTAGAACCAACCAGCCAGAGGGGAGTCTTCTCCCTGTGTCCGTTTGAGCCTCACAGGCAGGCTCTTGTTGTTCCCACGGTGGAGCTGCACAACTCGCAACTCAAGAATCACAGAGAAGGAAAAGTCTTTCTTTCAGGATAGGGCAATCACCCCCCAGGGCAAATACCCTCAATGATCCTGTCCAGTGTCTCAGGCAGTGCACCAGTTTTCTTCACTTTAATCTAACAGGCACCAAGGGCACAGCACCTGTACCCTAAACTCAAGTCCTTCCCTAACTCCTGTATTGCACCTCTGGCGCACTGCTCTTTTGTTAGGGCCACAAATTGTACCCAGTGTGCTCGGGCATCTCTTGATCAACAAACAAAGGCGTAGACTTGCATTCACTTGGGACCAGGACTCAAAGGCCTGAAGCAACCCTTGTTTCAAAGGGGGTCACCTCAAGCAAAAGCCTCCTTGCCGTCCTTGTCGTTCTGTGACTCTCTCAGCTGGGCATCAAAAACTGGATCCACACAAAGATTTCTCCATCCTGATTTGTAACCCCGTCTTTCGCCCAAGACAGTGGCAGGGGTACACACTTCACGTCCCAGTGCTTCCGCCTTCACTGAGGTCCTAGTTGCCAGCAAGGCCTATGCTGGTTCCTTTCGTTTTAACTGTAGGCTGGACTGGTGCTGACTCCCAGGCTGGATCTGATGTCCGGGCCCCTCTGGCAATGGTTGTAAGGCAGCAAATATCTATTGGTGGACAGAACAAGAGGTCTTTAGACAAGGCACAGAAATAATCTAACAACAGAGAGGATAGTCTCAGAATACTCTCTTAGTCCTGGGGCGCCCCATACATTAGCAAGGCACCCAAGAGCCACTTCATCTATCTGAGAGTAGAAAACCCTGGACCTATTGGCAAGTATAAAAGGAACGTTTTGGTGAACTGACAAGAGTAATACATCACCCAATCCCAAACAGCCAAGGAAGTCTGTGTTCATTTACTAAATTCTGAGGAAAAGAGAAAAACAATACAGACATACTCCAAATACTTACATTGGTGTATTCCTATATTACCAATCTGAAGAACCCTCAAGAAAAAGGAAATGTTCTACACTTTTACTCATAGATTTTACATTACTTGTACAGGACTGCAGACACTTGTAAAATAATTTCTCTTACATGTTATGCTTAGGACCATGCTCTCATGTTATAGGTGCAGCAGGAAAATCTAAAACTGCTAATTTAACAGGGATTCTTATTGCAAAAAGAACTAAACTTCAACATAGTGAGTACATTTTCTCCAGCAGAACATGTTATGACAAACAAATTCCTATAAAACAATATTTTCCTTCAAAATGTTTGCTAAGGATCACATGAGCGTCTTTCCTGCATTGTACTTTTCACGATCTGGACTATGCAACATCATTTTCAAAAGGAAAAAAACCCTATCTCCAGCTCTAATAAGGGCTGTCAGCTTATTGACAGAGACTAGCTAATAAAAAACTAGCAATGCCCTTGCAAAACTGTATAGAACATGAGAATAACATAAACAATAATAGTGTTGCCACCTGAGATTTTTGAACAGAACCCGCCACTATACAGTTCTCCTTAAAGATCAAATAAGGGAACATCAATCTGTTCTACTCATTCTTTCATACAGGATGGGCAGTAACATAGCATAGATTTTATCATTTTATTAATTCTAACAATTTTAAAACAGTATTACAGAATAGCCAATAACTATCACATGGCCATTTCCTAGACAGCTTAGACAGACTCAAAAAAAAGTGAGAAAAAGAAGAGAGAAAACATAATTTTGCCTACCCTTAATTTGTAGAGGAGCTAGCCTCCTTCCCCCATTTTGACAGTAGGAAAACCTGAAACAGGTTTTACTTCTGTCAACACTTTCAACCCCTATTTGTAGCAACTGGGCACAAACAAACTTGTAGGAGATATCTTAGAAAGTGGCTATTCTCTGATTCAAGCACATCGAGTACTGTAGAAAGCGTCAGCAACAAATGTATCAATTCCTTGAGCAATTGTACTAGATTAACATGAGGGCGCATGAATGCAAACTAAAATCCATTTCCTCCTTATCGTAGCCCCTACACAGTATTCTTTAAACTAAAACCATTATTTTATATACCTGGCAGATCAATGCTCAACTGAGGGTTGTTTTCCTTCGTTTCATATGACTGTGCAAAACGTGTGTTTGCCAAAAATAGGAAGCAAAGCTTCTCTTTCTCTCTTTGCGCTATCATCTCGTCTTTCAAAAACTCTTTCGAAGGTCGAAGTGTCCCAGCAAACATTACCCTTCACCCTGCTAAGTTGCTAAATGCAGAACTCCGACCTTTGACCCGTTCAGCAGCTGTTCATTTTGTTTGTGCAAGGCTTGCCATGCGGTTTTCGTAATGCAAAGCAACTCTGGAGAATCACAGCTAAAAGGCAGTCCTGTCCGATCCGTTTGCCAGTAATTTAAAGGTAGGATAATAACGTCTGCTGGTTTCTGTATACTTATTTTCATTTATGTACAGTGTGTTGGGTGCAGTAGGTCAGCTGTTTGTTTTATACTTGCATATACTTTATGGAAGCCTGAGAGCACGTTAAAACTGCCTTGAGTGGTAGAACTGCTTGTAAAATTGTGAATTTAGCTCAATTTCGACTTTGGTGGTAGGGGCACTTAAAAATGAATATCCTACAATATTTTTGCATAATAGGAACCCCCAGAGTGTTCTCTAGATAGCCCAGGAATGGGAAATCAGAAATGTATAAGATATACCCTTATAAAAATGAGTTTTGTACGGCTGGGTAAAGTGACATTTCACATTTAAGTTCCCTTCTTATTGCGGTACAGCACTGCTTAAATTCAACTTTGATACTAGGAATTCACAGTATGATGATTAGGCTTTATAAAGATGAAAAAACGAATTTAAAGCATTTATGTTTAACAATATATTTTTTTTCATATAATTATTTTTTTTATTTTTTTAATCAAAACCAACCATTTTGATGATTCCACATTTGAAAAGCAAGCTTCATTCGTAGCCTATCATATTTAAACGCATTCATTCATAACCCTAAGCACAGAAGCCTTTACTTGAAACAGGAAAAGTCTGCGCCACTTTTTAAAAGGACAGTTATCATTTAACATCAGAACCACAGATGTACTTATGTAAAAAAGGCATTAAGAAAGGAAATCCCTACTTTCAATTTTGTTCTCTGTTATCCAAAATAATGAAACTGGTTTTTTGAAACTTTTAAAATAATGCAGGCCCTTATACCAGTTTTACACTGACTTAAAATTTCGCTGACTCAGCATTCCTGTCTGTGGCCGTGATCAGGAATAGCCATATGCTATTTATGCAGCTGTTGTTTGTCAGCAGGCGTCGAATTTTCACGCCTTTCTCAGGAAAAAACCCCTTTATTATTTGAAATACCCTGACAGAGTTAAATCCCCATTTGCTGTGTCAAACAGTTTCTTTTCAGTTAGTCAGTTTAAACACAGCTGTTGGAAAGCTTTTTTCTCGGGTGCTGAAAGAAAAGCATGTCACAGTCTATTTAAAAACTGAGGCATTTCAATGCAGTCAAATCTATCTTTCTATAATGTGTATTTAGTTCAGCAACGACCAAATTCACTCATATGATGTGCATGCCTTTTAATGTCTAATACAATGTATTTAAGGAAAATGCTGTAACATGTATTTTAGTCTATTGATTACAAAACACATAATTTCGTTTTTTTTCCTCTGTATGAGGCCTATTTTAATCCTATTGAATATGAATTCTAATTTTATCTTTAGCATTGTGGCAATTTGCACACATGTACAGTGTCGTACTCTGTCAATTTAATAGTAACATGCAGCTGTTTAGCATATGTTATATAATTCATTTCTGGATTTTTATTTAATATGTAAGTAACTAAATGACATTTTGCATAACAGAATGATGACAGCAAAAAACATAAACAAACTCATTGAGCTCATTCAGACAGTTACAGAAGGGGGGTCATACACGCAGAGTACACAACACAGCGCGCTTAAAGCTAGACATTCTTTCACAAAGAGTACTCACACAAGTATTACCAATGTCAAACCACAAACCCCACATAGACATTTAAACACACATTTAACCCACAAATCAACACTTAGGACTGCTTACAAAGTGTACGCAAGACCAACCTATTTGTAAATACTAATTGTAAGTCATATTTACAAGAAGAGCTCTCAAAAGTAGCCCAAAAAACTGTTCCATGGTCAAGAAGCCAAAATACACCAAATTCGCCAGTTTTGGCTGGTAGAACACTCAAAAAGCGCTCTGCATATCACCACTTATGAATGTTACTAAGTGCGCAGATCCGGATCCGTTTTATGTACATATTTAGTTCCATGGGGTACTTAGTCACCAAGGAAGAAATATCTTTTTACTATACGTAAACCTATTTAGGTATCCCCTCTGAGGGGAGTCAACTAAGTACTTACTAAATCCATATCGGTACCTCCAAAACAGCAACACTTTCTGCGAAGTGTGCTAGAAACAGGCATGCCAAAAATATTATAGCATATATAATATTATACTCCAAGTGACACTTAACACAATGTGTGCCGTTCAAGTTTTCAAAGTTAGAGAAAAATCTCCTCATTACCTGCCTATATGAATTGCAATGCATATATAACTTACAAAACAAATTCCAAAATTGGCCAATCATACAAACAAAGCCACAGTAAGTGTTACTAAAACTACCTTACCAATCAAAGGCATCAAACCAACAGCAAGTGCCGCAAAACGGCTCTTACCAATCAAATGGTGTCCAGGTTCCAACTGCCAAGTTCTGAGTGACCTAACGGTCGTTTTAAAATACTCACGCCAAAGAAGTTCTCAGTCGGGAGCGGCAAACACTTGGAGGATCAGATCAGGAAGACCAGAAATATACTGGGCTGGAAGACAAACAATCTCCGTGCGCAGGGTACCTCCTCAGTAGATTCCTGTCCTGTACTCCTCAGTAGATTCCTGTCTCCCTTCAAGACCACTCCCTTGGATAGCCGCTGCACCGATGAGGTCCACTTTCGGGCGCCATTTGTAGAAATAAAAACCTTCTTAGGGGTTCACTGATACATCTGGTCCTTAAGACCAACAAAGAAGAGATTGGCACAGAAGCTGTAATATCAAAAAACATGTTTTATTAACCTCAGATGAGGGAGATTGCATCTTACGGTACCCGCAGGCCACTGTAGGAGGCATTCTAATGAGTGCAGAGAACAGGGTCCTTATATATGTATTTGTTACATAGTCAGCATAAAATCAAGGGGAGGTCCTAGCACATACAAGCATGCTTATTGACTAATATGGGTATACAAAATTTGCTTGCTCCACAAAGTGGGAGGGGAGACTAAACTGCTTACATGAGTAAGAATAGCCTGACAGTTCTATACTAGGAGCAGGTGCATTCTACCAGCTAGGCCTCTCTGAGCATGTGCAAGACTCTGGAAGAGGGAGAAAGCACATGGCGAGCACATGGCTAACTAAAATGGCTGCCAAGTACAAAATGGCTTTCAGCTCATGCTAACAGCGATTCCTGCAATCTTTAACAGATCCGATAGCCTTGACTGCCTTCGTTGTAGGACTGCTGTGGGGGATTTTCTTCATACACTGTGGGGATGTCCGGTCATACAACTATATTGGAAGAACTGAGTAAGGTACAGGGGATACATATCCTGGTGGACCCCAGGTTCATACTCCTAGGCATCCCTAGTTAGGTAGACTTGGCTAGACCCCAGCTACTCTTCAGTGCACTTGGCCTAGTGGTGGCGAAAGGAGATGTGGCTAGGCATTGGGGAGTGGCAGAAGCCCCAACTCTCAAGGAATGGAGACTGGGAATGGACTTGTATATGGACCCCGAAAGAGTCACATATAAAAGTAGTGGTTGCCCACGTAAATTTCGGAAGGTGGGGGGTAGATGGTTGCACTATTATGGCCGTGATTCCTTGGTTAACGCCTCCCAACATCCTGACGGGGAGAATTGGAGTAACCGCACATCCCGGTTTGTGCCACTGAAGGGGTGGGAACGCAATAATGGAAGAAGTGTATATGAATTGTTGCGTCATGGGGCGGGAGTTCTGCATTACTTGTCCATGTTCCTGTCTTTGAGGGATATCATTGAGGCTGCTATTTGTGTAATTCTTATGCCTGTCCTGTACGCAACCGTTGTTATGATTCTGATGCATGTATTTTCACCTTGCATATTAAAAAGAAATAAAGATATTAAAAAAACCATCTATTTTTCAGTGTATTCGGTTCTCTTTCATCCGACTGGAGGTGACTCTTTTGAGTCTCAGGACTGTTTGTCTCATCTTTACACTCCTCCTCCCTTTTTAGGTCTCGCCTAGGCAGCGCTTTCGCTGTCTCTTCGAGACATGCTGTATTCAGGTATGGACTTGAAGCTTTGCCCATTTTCCGCCCATCTTTTCAATTGGCTCCTGTTACTGTCCTTTTTAAATAGTTGCTTTTGATTCGTGATTAGGTTTAGTAGCCCCTCCTTAGTACTGCCTTTACTCCTTTTGTAACCTCCCATGGGGACTGGCTCTCTTATGTGTGTTGTTACTCGGTAGGTTTTAATTACAGCCTCCAAGCACTATTTTCTTAAACCGCTTTGTCCTGCCTGCTGCAGGCAGGACACGCTCTCCCCCAACATTAAAAAAAAAAATGTAAGCAACTCGGCACGCCTCAGCTGCAATAATGTCGACTGCGCCTTTATTTTGTTATTTGCGACTCTCCAAACTCGGCCGTATGCCTTTTTTATTTCTATCTTTACTTATCTTACAATGGCGGCACCCGCGCTTTAGCTTTAAACATCTTAAGCTAAAGCGCGGGTGCTACGATTGCTTCACAAGTTAAGAAATAGAAAAACAAAATGCATCCCAGCACGTATTTTTTCTCTTTCATTACTCTTGAAGCAATCGTGGCACCCACGCTTTAGCTTAAGATGTTTAAAGCTAAAGTGTGGGTGCTGCCATTGTAAAAAAAGTAAACAAATAGAGTAAAAATATGGCTGCACGCCTAATCTGTGTCCTTAATATACCCTCACCATGTTTATCTTTAACATCAACTCCCTTCATTCTCTTTCTCTTCCCTTTTACCCTCCTCCGATTCCCTAGCCCCTCCACTGGCGTGCTAACAATTTCCTTCCTCCTTTACTTTCTTCTCCTCTCTTTCTGATCATTTCTATCTCTCTGCCTCGTCTTTTCAGTTATTCTCGCCACTCTCACCCCTCCTCCCCCTGTCTCGCTATTATCCCTGCCCTCCCGTCCACTCCAGTTTCTGGTTAAGTGTGCACGTCATCACCCTCTTGCTCTCTCATACTAGACTGGTATGACCAGAGTTAGGCCGTTCGCTGCCCCGTGACCTTTCTCCTGTACTGCGGGTTATTCCCCCCTCGTGAGGAAAAGGGGGGGGGGGAGGTATTGACGCAGTCTTCAAAGCAGAGAAATTCAGGCTGTCCCTTGTGAGCTGTGAGTATCTCAGGCATTCCTTCGATCTAAATGTCTCCCACGTTCGGTGTGAATAGCGCACCCAGTCATAAGATCTCAACATGCACCATACCTGCAGTATTTCATCCATTACATAGGCCTCACACTGTCCCATGCCAAGAGTGAGCCGACTGCAGACCACGAAAAGGCCCGCTCCTTAAGCTGACCTTTAATAAGACTCCCTTTGTCCTCAAGAGTCCCCTCTGGACAGCCTGATGGAACAAGCATTTGTAATGCAATAGCTCTTGCATTTGCGAGAGTTTGAGCTATTGGCATTGTAAATGACAATGCCTTTTATTTATGTGTTTTGAAAATCTGCAAATGGTACGTAAACATGCTCTTTAAACTTATAGTCCTTGCTTACGAGAATCAAGGCTGGCAGTAAAAGAGGCGTAGTTACTGTCTGCCTTGCTTCTTGTAAGCAACGACTATAAGTACAAAGTGCCTCTTTACCCACCGCTTGTGCTTTTATCCATTAGGATTTCTGATTACTTGAGCAGAAACAGTTCTCACACTAGCCTTAAGTACATCTCGACGCTGATGTAATGATGTTGTTTTCGATATCTGGCCTTTGATCAATCTGACAAAAGTACTATATATTTAATATTGCCGAATTATCCACTCTGCTTCTTTTTGTGCGTGAACAGTCTGTAAGCTAAATATGGTGGTTTTCAAAATTTGTTAATAAAGAAATATTATAAAGGACACAAGGAATTCATATTGGAAGATTCCTGAGCGATAGCACAAAATAGTCTCCTGTTCCAAAGAGATTGCATTTGTAAAGCACACAGTCACCCTGGCGTACATCTGGCACTAGATAACAAATGGTTGTTTGTGTTTTTTACAGTGATAATAATTTTATCATCCTAGGGCAAATGAATGGCTTGGTAGAGTCACCAAAATTTGAATCTGTTACCATGAAGATAATTACAGATGCCAGCAAAATTGCAGATGCCAGCAGTGGATGCATTAGTCCACTTAGCCATCAGACCCAGGATGCAGCAACTTACATTTCAATTGCCTGCTTTTCTTAGAGGGCCTAAGTTCTTGCCCAATTGTGTTGCCATCTGCAGACCCTGGCATCCCTCCAGCTCCTGGGACCTATGCTCACTTATCCTGACCCTGCTGTCCCAGCTTCCTACTAACTCCTATTCTCCCTATTGCTCTTCGACCTAGAGCTACAGCTCCTGGCTCCCACTGCAGCGGCTGGACTGAGGACTCCCTTTACAACCTAGCATCCCTGCAGTGCTGAGCCTGAGGGCTCACTTTAGCTTCTAGGATCTCTGGAACTCCAATGCAGAGGCAGGCGCTTACCACAGGCCCCCGCAGCCCCCGCGGTGCAGGGGGCCCCCAAGCTCCAGGGGGCCCTCGCAGCACAGTATTCCGGCCGGAGAGCTCCTGATTACGGCCGGAGGGGGCCTCGCCACATACTGATGGAGCAGGGTAAATGAAAAAATTTTAACCTCCTAATATTTTCGTAAAATAATTAATAAACATGTTTGTTTAAGTAAATAACCAACAATGTATGTTACATGTTAAGGGTTAAAGGTAACACGCTATTCCGTGTGCAAAATAATCAACTTATAATTGTTTACGTGTCTAAACATAACATAATAGTTGCGTACTAATTAATATAATAAATGCATGATCTGTGCTTTTAAATAAAACGTGTGGTTGCAAAATAAAGCGATGGTAAGTAAGGGACAGCTTTATATGTTGCTTTTTGCTAGGTAATACCTAATTGGGGTACGTAGAAAGACGGGAGGGAAACAAAAGGGTTTATATTTCTTTGTTTTAACAATATTTTGTTTATCTTTGAAAATAGTGCGCTTAGGCCTGTCGAGCAGCAATATAAAATGGCCGCCAGTTGCTAGAGTACGCATGAGCGGGGGACCATGTGATAGAGGAGAGAGGCTGTGGAAAAGGGATGATCACGTGCTAATGCTGAGAGGCTAAGATGGAAGTATGGTCAAGGCTGTTGTGACCTTTCTGAGCAGATGTGTGCCAAGATGATCAGCAAGAAGCGTGAGAAGTCCAACTGAATCAATAGACGGAACTGTTAAACCCAAAATGTAACAGAAAAAGATACAATTTGGACTGATCGAAACGGATGAGCAATTGCATGAACTGTGGGAAACGATGCTTGCATGGACATTCCACAAGGAACTGGTTAAGACCAGGAAGTTTGATTAAAATGTATATGGGCCTGAGTTTTGACCAATGAGAAAGAGTCACGCCATGAAGAAGAAACATTTTATGCTGTAAGCTAGAATTAGGGTATAAGAAGACCTACTCTTGGTGGGAGGGGTTAGAATGCTGGAGAGTAGATGCTGCGTTAGATGCTGTGGGAGAGGCTGCAGGAGAAGTTGCTGGAGAGCAGATGCTGGAGAAGTTAGATGCTATAGATGAGAGAAGTTGCGGTTGCTGATGCTGACGAGCTGATGCTGCTGCTGCTATTTTCCTTTTCCAGTTGAGTATAAGATGCTGCTTGAGGAGAATTTTCCAGATAGATTTTTATTTTAGAACTATTAGATTTTCCCCAGATAGATAGGTTGATCTTTAAGAGTTCTTGCTATGAAAACCTTATTTTTCCGTCTAATAAAAATGCATTGCAATTTCAAGTCATTCTTATATTGATGATAAATGTAATGATCTGAATAATAAGCTTAACCTCATTTCCTGCATTCAAAACTTTATATAAACTTTATTATTCTTTAAACAAATGACTCAGTGATTCTTTAGCTCAATGATTAAAATGAAAATATTAAAGAGTTTATTGTGATTGAGCTGGTCTTAATCACCATCAACTGATTCCTACTAGTTGGTCCATCGACCAATGAGCGGAATACCTTAAAGCAAAGAGAAATATTATGTCATGTTAAAGAGGTATCCCGTCTCCTTCCAGCGAATCGTTTTTCTCCTAGGTTATTGACGGAGGAAATCCAGGGAACAAATGAGTAAGTGAATGTATATGCGGTGTTATGGGCCCCACCGTCATATGGATATAGTGTGTGTGTTAGAGAAATAATTGCACCTGGATGACCGAAGTATATAGGAGAATTATTTTTATTGTTAGCGCTGGATCAGATTTCTTGGTAGCAGAGTTATGGTTACTATAGATTAGTTTGGTGATTATTGATTATTGATTAGTGATAAGTTCATGTCTAACACTTTTTGTTAAGTCGCGTTATGTTATATGTAAGTTTTCACGCTTCCGGGAAGTAGGAAGTGGAACACGTGTGGCAAGAGAAGTCACATGGAATTGTACATTGTCTGAGTTCAATTATGGTAATAACACAGGTTGTGTTATAATAGGGACATTTTGCGTATAAAAGGTGTGTAAGTGAAATAGTGATCGGTTTTCTTGTGAAACTTTGGCCTTAATTCTCAGGAGCAGTATAGTCTCCACATGTGTTTTATCCCCAGAGAAACGGGTTTACTGATTGCTTGAAAGAAGGGTAAGGTAGAGGGAAGTACTACTTTATTGGCGAAACTAAAAATTCTGTGGTAGGGTAGAGGTAAGCGCTGCCTACTGGAAAATACAGAATTCTTGTGTAAATGGTCAAAGCTATCTTTTCGGTTTAGCGAATCAGACAATGGAAATGTGGTTTAAATGTTGTAACTAACGAAGAATTGTTGAAAAAGAAATTGCCGATAAATTTTGTAAAGGAGGGGTCAAGAGCAGAACTGACGTAGACAGAAGCCGCGCTGGGATTGGTCAGTGCGCGGTAGACAGAAATCGCTCTGATTGGAGTGTTGGTGTGAGTCGCGCTAGTATTGGTTGAAATAACGCATAGAGAACAGTGTTGAATTGCGGATCGTTTAAGGAGAAAAAGGTTGTGAATCATGTCGTGCTATGAGTATGGTAAAGAGAAAACGTCATGGATGTCGAAAGTTAAGAACTTCTTTAAGAAAGACAAAAAGGTAGTGACTAGAGAGGGACAAATAATTCCTCCACCGAAATCACCAGCTTCACATATGATGCTGAAATATGGATATCATACATGCATATGGTTAGAAAATTGGACAAAATACACCAAGAATGATGGAGCATTGGCTTTCCCTGAGAATGGTTCATTTAATGTAGCCGTACTACGGAACTTGAGAGAAAAGATGGTAATGTTAGAACCTAGACCTAGACCGACACAGTTTGAAGCTTTAACGGAATGGGAAGATGAGATGTATGAGCGAGAGAGATTCAGAGGATTAAAGAATCATGAGTTTCTGCCTGGAAGGTTATGGGGAGTAAATCATGAGGACAGAGTAAAGCGTTGGAGATATGCTAACATGACAGGAGGTTTGTTTCCAGCTTTTACAGTTGAGGAAGAAGCAAAGAGAAAGTGTACAGAGAAAAAGAAGCATTTAGTGGTAGAAAAGTATGTGTATGGTGGTAGTGAAACAGATGACGAATTGCTGGAAGATATTTTAAACAGAAACCCACCTCCATACCAACAGACTTCTGCGGTGGTGACACCTAATGCACCGCCAATGGAAACTGGGAGGAATAAAAAACCCGAACGAAGAAATGAAACAAATAGGTCACAAGAACAATTTAAAACTTCACAAAATGAAGAGATAGAAAGTGACAATGCAACTGAATTAGCAAAAACGACAAAAGAATTGACTGAGAAAATAAGAGAATTGACAAAGAATATGGAAGCTGTAACTGTACCAGTAACGATAGGTTCAGTAATGCCAATTTTTGAGAATCAGAAAATTAATGAACGTTCCTTAGTGATTCCCATGAATTCACATTTGCAAAGAAAAAGAGAAGGGATGGAACTGAATAATGAAGGTGCACACAATTTGGCTAGTACCTATAGACCAAGCCCACCTACAAATTTGACGATAAATGAAAATGAGATTAGGAGAATGCCTATGGTGACAGAGTCCGCATCAGGAACACCAGAAAGAAGCAGCGATTGGATAGAATTAAATAGTACGCCTGTAGGTCCGACTCCAGATGAGTTAAATGAATGGATGAAAGCGCTAAAAACAAAAGAACCGGAAGAGAAACCATTAGATGTAATTAGGTTGAAAATAGACATGGAAGAATTGATTTTGGGAACAATTGGAACAGAAAAATTAAAAAATTATCAGGATGATGAGATTATGTTTTTGTGCAAGAGTCTTACTTGGAGAGCTAGAAATTTACATGACAAATTCGAAGAGACAGCAAGTGAACTAGGAGTGGAATTTGTAAAAGTAAGAACGTTGCAGAAACCATACAGAGTAGATTTTTGTGAGAAAGACATAGAGAATTTGAACACATCAGGAAGACTGACCCAAATAAAAGAGTTGATTGTTTTATTGAGAAAATGGGGTGATGTGGATAGATGGAGAAATAGATGGTCAAAGAGGAATGAGAAAACAACAGATAAAGCATCTTTGGCTTTTGCAGTGACAGATAGGGAACCAGTTGCTAGGGAATACCCGATGAGAGAAACTCCAGGTGGTAGTTATGTGCATGTTCCGTGGACCAGACAGGATATACTGTCATTTACAAACGACTTCCCCAAATTGAGAGAGAAACCAGTAGAATGGTACAGACAAGTGGAGAGATTTGTTAAGGTGTCAAAAGTGCTGTGGATAGATCTGGATGGATTGTTTGATCTAGTAGTGCCAGCTGATTTGTGGACAGAATGTAAGATTACTATTGATTGGCCAACTGTAGAATATCCAAGGGACGCTAAAACAGGAGCGCCAGGACCAGAAGTGATGAGGAAGTACGACCAAGTAATTACCCTTTTGAAGAATAAAATTCCACCAAAAGAAACAGATTGGGTAAAAATAGACAGAACAACGCAGGAAAGTAAAGAATCAGTGCACGCCTATTATGAGAGATTGTTGTTGGTCTTCAAACAGTATAGTGGATATGAGACACTGAATGAGAAGGATATGAGTCATTTTGTATATAGGTTTGTATATGGATTGAGACCAGAGATAAGTGAAATGATTAAGCAGCACATGATTGGTTGGCAGAATAGCACAGTCGATGAAGTTTTGAGATATGCTAAGTATTGCAGTGATGATATTGAGAGTAGACAGCGTAAATTGAAAGAGAAAGCCATGTGGGCGCAGGTGAAAGTTGCAGAGAAGCAAGAAGCTCAATTGAATAATACTGGTAATGAAACAGGACAGGTTAAATCCCGACCTAATATAGGTAAAGGAAAAGGACAAATGAGCATAGATGAGGCAAAGAAAAAGTGGCCATGCCACAACTGCGGAAAGCTAGGACATTGGAGAAACGAGTGTAAATTTCCTCCAAAACCTAATGTGGAAAATCAATCATTAAATTCACAGGTGCAGAGTGAGGTAGTTACTCAACAAGGTCAGGTGCCACAACCACCACTTCCCAAGAGTGTTAACCAACAGAAATACAGTGCAGAAACAGGATTCTACGGAGGAGAACAGGTAACACAGTTGCCGCGTGCAGCTGCAATTTCTCAATATTGGTTACGACAGGATGAGGATGACACGGATGAAAGTTCTGACGGTGCCTAGGAGAGGGGAAGAGTGCGTGCTTGGCGCAACTCTAGAGGTAGATCAGTCTGGTCCATTTGTGGATGGAGAAGTGAATGGTGCAAATGTAACATTCCTTGTTGACACTGGAGCTACCCGTTCTACTGTTAGGTCAGTGGAAATTCCAAACCTTCCTCTCTCAGGTGAACATATCCAAGTAGTTGGAGTTTCAAATCAGCAAATTAAAACGCCTCTTACTAAATTAGTGAAGGTAAGAATTGGTCCATTTAGTGAAATGCACCGATTTGTGGTATGCGATTGTAGTCCCGTGAACCTTTTAGGACGCGATTTATTGTGCAAGATGAACTGCACTATTTATTGTACCCCAGACGGAATTGCATTTCAGACTCCAGATGAGGATGTGCTGTATAAAATGACAATGGTGAATTTAGAACCAGAAGTAAATGGCTTGTTTCCTGTATTTGATGCAGAGAAAATCCCAATTGAATTGAAAAAGACAGTGAAAGAAGAAGTGTGGGACTTTTCAGGAGAAGATGTAGGATTAATGAAAGGAGTAGATCCCGTTAAAATAACAGTGAAAGAGGGAACGAGTTACCCAAATACGCCCCAGTATAAATTGACGCCAGAAATAATTGAAGGAATAACGCCAGTAATAAATAAAATGATTGAACAAGGGATTCTAAAAGAAATCATGAGCAGTCCATGTAATTCGCCAATAATGGGACTGAAAAAGCCAAACGGAACATATAGAATTGTACAAGATTTGAGGAAGGTAAACAAAATTGTTGTGCCTTGTTGCCCAATAGTACCGAACCCTGCTGTGATTCTATACCAGATTCCACGTGAAGCAGAACGGTACACAGTAACTGATTTATGTCATGCATTTTTCTCTATTCCATTGCATCCAGATAGCCAGCCATTATTTGTGTTCCAGTTTGGAGAGCGTATTTTGGCATGGTGCCGAATTCCTCAAGGGTACACAGAAAGTCCCTCAATCTTTAATCAGATTCTAAAGAAATCATTGGAAGATTTAAGAATGCCAGAAAAGTCAGTGATGGTTCAGTATATTGATGACCTACTGGTGGCATCAAAAACGAAAGAAGCATGTGTCAATGATACAATTGCTTTGCTGAATCATTTAGCAAAAAGAGGACATAAAGGGGTCGATTCCGATTCGGGCCGGAAAAAGCACCGACCGACTCGGATCCGGAAATAATACCGACCGACACGTACCTGTGGCGCCCGACACGCCAAGTACGATGCAAGGCGTGAAAAATCCGACCGACACGTACCGAACCCAAGTCGACCGACCGAGCCGCACGGAAAACAGCAATCCGGCCGGAAAAACACGCGAATCCAACCGACCGACACGCACCCGGAACAAATCCGACCGAAACGTACACGCGAACTCCAAACCGCAAAGTACGATGCAAGGCGCGAAAACCACGAGCGAGTCAGACGGAGGCCAAGCCGTACGACCGACACGCATACAAAACCGAGCCGAAGCAACACAAAACACCGCGACCGACGCGTACGCAGCATAGAAAACTGCACAAACACAGCGTGAACGAAACGGAGAAGACCGTACGAGACAAATGCAGGGTCCGACTCGGTCACAAGAACGTTTCCAACATACACAAACAGCACAAAGGAAAAATCACCCAAAAAAAGGCCAAACAAGCAATTACCAAGCCAATAAATACTGGGGGGTGGGGACAGAGAACAAAGACACACCCACAACTCCACCTATATAAAGGACACAAATCACAACCATGAGCCTTTGCAAATGCCATTCCACTGCCAGCACCCAAGAGAAAGCAACCACACACCCACAGCTCATCCCTCACACAAGCCACACACCATCAGCACACCAACAAATACCTACCTCACATACACCCAGCAAAACACACACTCACACACCCTCACCTGCACACCAACACACACATCACTCACCATCACCACCCATCACCATGCCCCCCAAGAAGAATCCCAAGTTCCTAGATTGTGAATTGGAAGTCATGGTAGACGAGATCCTCAGGGTGGAGCCACAGCTGTTTGGCACACTGGTCCAACAGACCCCCATCTCCCAGAAAACCAAGATGTGGGAGAGGATCATCAACAGGGTGAACGCCCAATCACCATGTCGGCGCACAAAGAGCGACATCCAGAACAGGTGGTATGACGTGCGCAGGAGGGTACGGGACCTGCTGAAGAAAGACTACATCAACAGCCAATACACCGGCAGTGGCCCTCCTGCCAAGCCAATATACCTCAGGCCCTGGGAGGAGAAGGTGCGGGCCATCCTTCCGCCAGTGAGCGTATATGGACTAGAGGACATCCCAGAGCCTGGTGAGTACACAACAAATGTACACAATATACTGCCACAAAACACACACATCACTGTCAAGGGAGAGTCAAACCATGCACTCATAGCAATTACACAGCAACCAGAACAGAATCATCCCAAAATGTGTATGTCAGTCAGATAAACACAACACATGCCATCAAAAAAGTCACATCCAACTGTGCCAACACATGTACAAACACAACTACAACTACAGCTAGGCAGTGGCACAAATAGAACTAACAAACACATCCAGACATGTAGCCACCACAACAACACCAACACACAGTGAAGACCACTCAAAGGAAGGAATTCTGTGTATGCTGGCCAAGTCAGTGTAGCCAATAGCATCATGGGAGTCGCAGTCACACATATTGCCCCCCACAACTGTCCCATCAACACCACCATGAACCATGCTCACATCACAGGGAGTGGAGAAGGACTCACAAGATGGCTGACACTGGCTACTGCTGTGGGGAGCACAAGGCCCTGCTGGCAACTGTGCACCAACAAACAGCAGGACACCACTGACTGACATCCTGAGAGACAACTTACACTCCCTGCAATGCAAGCACGTTCCATGGTGGGATAATCTGGCTAGCTGGGTGGGAAGGAGGACTTGCAGCACTGACCATAGTCACAAGCACCTCCCCTCACACACACCCCAACACAAACTCCACAGAACCCACCTGGTAGAATGCAATGCCCCCATCCTAACACAAGATCCCACAAAGAACCACCACCCTGGGTTATGTTGTGTGAAGCACAGGGCCACTCTTGGGACTTTTAGCCAAACAACTGCCAGGACAACACTCCCAGCCATCCTGTCAGCACAGCCAGCCCACCCCACAGGGAAGCAGAGTCAAAAGGAAGGAAGCATGGGCATGCTGGGAAGGGGGTGGAGGCAATAGCATGATGGGAGTCGTAGTCACAGCTACTAGTCATCCCCCACCACATGGCCCAGCAAGCACCACACTGAACGCATGCTCACATCCACAGGAAGTGGAGAAGGACTCATCAAAGATGTCTGACACTGTTGCTACTGCTGTGGGGAGCACAAGGCCATGCTGGGCAACTGTGCACCAACCAACAGCAGGACACCACTGTCAGCCATCTTGCCATTGCTCTCACACCCACACACACTGAACTCCCCACAAAAGCAAGTAAGTATGGGAATGCTGGCAAGTGGGGTGGAGGCAATAGCATGATTGGAGTCGTAGTCACTGATATTGGTCACCCCCACAACTGGCCCATCAACACCACCCTGAACCATGCTCACATCACAGGAAGTGGAGAAGGACTCACAAGATGGCTGACACTGGCTACTGCTGTGGGGAGCACAAGGCCCTGCTGGCAACTGTGCACCAACAAACAGCAGGACACCACTGACTGACATCCTGAGAGACAACTTACACTCCCTGCAATGCAAGCACGTTCCATGGTGGGATAATCTGGCTGGCTGGGTGGGAAGGAGGACTTGCAGCACTGACCATAGTCACAAGCACCTCCCCTCACACACCCCCAACACAAACTCCACAGAACCCACCTGGTAGAATGCAATGCCCCCATCCTAACACAAGATCCCACAAAGAACCACCACCCTGGGTTATGTTGTGTGAAGCACAGGGACACTCTTGGGACTCTTAGCCAAACAACTGCCAGGACAACACTCCCAGCCATCCTGTCAGCACAGCCAGCCCACCCCACAGGGAAGCAGAGTCAAAAGGAAGGAAGCATGGGCATGCTGGGAAGGGGGACGAGGCAATAGCATGATGGGAGTCGTAGTCACAGCTCTACATCCCCCACCACATGGCCCAGCAAGCTCACACTCACGCATGCACATCCCACAGAGAGTGGAAAGGCCCATCAAAGATGTCTGACACTGTTGCTGTGTCGTGGGGAGCACAAGGGCATGCTGGGTACTGCACACCAACCAACAGCAGGACACCACTGTCAGCCATCTTGCCATTGCTCTCACACCCACACCCACTGAACTCCACACAAATGCAAGTAAGTATGGGAATGCTGGGAAGTGGGGTGGAGGCAATGGCATGATGAGAGTCGTGAGTCACAGACATAGCTCACCCCCACAACTGTCCCATCAACACCACCCTGAACCATGCTCACATCACAGGGAGTGGAGAAGGACTCACAAGATGGCTGACACTGGCTACTGCTGTGGGGAGCACAAGGCCCTGCTGGCAAATGTGCACCAACAAACAGCAGGACACCACTGACTGACATCCTGAGAGACAACTTACACTCCCTGCAACGCAAGCACGTTCCATGGTGGGATAACTGACTGGCTGGGTGGGTGGGAAGGAGGGCCGGCTGTCAACCAAACACAACCAATGCAGACCATGTTCACACCCCAGAAAATACATAGAAATGCCCAAATAATGCAGGACAATGTGCCACACCAATATCAACCCCTGACTGTGACGACTTAGGACAATGCAATGTACAGGCCCGCACCCAGAGGCACAGTCACAACTGTCATGTGTGTCAACCATTGATGCCTGCAGAAACATAACATACATTGTTTGTGTCTCCCAAAAACAGGTGATGATGGGGACACAGCAGCAGACGCTGAGGAGTCCCAGTCCCAGGCTCAAGAGGATGCCGAGCTCACTGGCGTCGTACAGCCTCTGTCCTCCTCGGACGATGAAGAACAACCTGGCACATCCGGTGCAAGTCAACATGCAGCACCAGCAGGACCACCAGCTGCAGCACCAGCAGGACCACCAGCTGCACCCCCTGCACCCACCCCTCCAACGACTGTCACCACGAATACCATCCCTGCCGACATGGACAGAACAAGGAGCAACACCAGCACAGTGACCCTGGACCAACCTGGGGCCATGGACACCACCACCACCACCAACCCCCAAGGTGGACCAGGGTTATCTGTGCGTGCCACTGCACACACTGCACATGTCAGCAGGGGTGGTGGGAGGGGTGGGAGACAGAGGTCGCTGCTTGCAGACGTTGCTGGTGTGCATGATGACCCACAACTGGTACGCATAGCTGATGCGTACCAGTCCAGCACCGGAGAGCTCAGCCAGGTAGTGGGGCTCCTCAGAGACATTAAACAGCAGCAGGCTGCCCATCATGCCCGCTTGGACTCCCACATGTCCCACGTGGAGTCACACATGTCCCGTGTGGACTCACACATGTCCCGCGTGGAGTCCAAGTGGGATGCACTGCATGAGATGACGGCGGTGCACAGGGACATTTTACAATGCCTCCGCCAGATGAACAGCAACCAGTCCACACCTCCCTGTGTGCCAACAACATCTGGTGCCGAACAAACTGCAACTGCCACAGGGAGGGAGGAGGACTCTGGCGGAGAGTCCCCTGCACCGCAGCAGCCTGTACTTGAGGGCCCCCCCCAAGAAGAGGGGTCGTCCGAGGAGGGAAAAGTGAGAGGCCGATGGCCAAGCGCAACTCCCAGGAAGCCTGAACCTGTTCTGGATGTTCGCCTTTGTGCACAGACTGTTCACCCTGTTGACGGCAACACTACTCCCACACATTGCATGGGGAGTACAAGTTGGACCAATGTGTCAGACAACTGTGGCCCCGATACTGGGGATCCTGTCTACCAGGACTTTCAATTCACCTAGGAACTTGGGATTGCAAGATTTATGTACAGCACAACCCATCCTATGCACTATTAACACAAATGTATCACAATAAACACACTAATACACCATACTTGCCTCTGTCGTGATTCCAACGTGGGTGCTGTTATGGGGATGATGAACTGCAAAATTACACTGTGTATGCGAACTGCAACAGCAAGGACAACACAGGCATGTGAGTACAGGCAACGTGACACACATGAGGGAGACACACCACCAGGGCTACACAACACATACACACCTAGGCCATCTGACTCATTGCCTACACTGATGTTGCCAGGGAAGACGGTGCAATGCACAGACACCACACCCATTCCCAGTTGTAGTCAAGTAGCCCACAGGTGCAGTAAGCAAATGGCAGTCAAATGTGTGACCACAGACAACGCACATCACAAAGTGAAGCACAGGTTTATTACACAGTTGCAACATGCCGTAACCACTACAGATGCAAGGTAACCCCACCTGGCAGCGGGCACACAGTCAACAACTGTAGACGGAAGGAAGTCCATGGGTGTGGCGCACATCACCTGTAGGGACACAACAGCTACCAGCCTGGATGTGCAATCACGTTGTCGGTGGACACAGTTGACCAAACGAATCTGAAAGTACCCTGTGAAGGACAGAAATGACACACAGTCAAAAGCAATGGAGTACAGGACAGAACAGCAAAACTCATGCACAATACATGTTACAAGATACCCACCCAGAACCAAGTTAGCATGTCAACACTGTTGGGGAGTACAGCCCACCTGTCACCACACATCGCAACACACATCCAGTCAAGTAGCCCATGGACACACTCCAACAGCACCAGAGCACCACCCACACATCATGCCAACTCACATCATTGACATGACACCTCAGGATACTCACATTCAGCTAAAGAAGTTGGTGATGAGCTGTGTGCGGACATCACCATCACCATCATCATCATCATCGTCACTGGCATCGTGGTCCAGGCCAGGATCCTCCACAGGTGGCGGATGTTGGTCATTGTCATCCTGGATGAGAGGCATCTCCTTCCGCACTGCCAGGTTGTGGAGCATGCAGCAGACGATGATAATCTTGCACACTTTCGCAGGGGCATATGGGAGGGACCCTCCGGTCTTGTCCAGGCAGCGGAAGCGGCTCTTCAGGAGACCAAAGGTCCGCTCAATCACTCTCCTGGTCCGACCATGTGCCTCATTGTAGCGTATCTGGGCAGGTGTCACAGGGTTCCTGAGGGGTGTCAGCAACCACGGCATGTTGGGGTATCCCGAGTCACCTATGGACAGACAAGTGCACATTAGCTGACTTGGAAAAGTGGGCGGAATACTACAGATCAGATCACACACAATGGCACAAAGTCAGTACACACCGACAAGCCAGGCACGCTGGTTCTGCATCTGTGCCATCATCCTGGGGATGCGACTACTCCTCATCACAAAGGCATCGTGTGCTGAACCAGGGAAACGGGCACACACGTGTGTGATGGTCATGTCTGCAAGACACACCACCAGTGCATTGACCGAGTGGTAGTGCTTGCGGTTCCTGTAGGCCTGCTCCTGGGCCTGTGGTGGTACCAAAGCCACATGTGTCCCATCAATGGAGCCAATTACATGCGGCATCCTCCCCAGGGCATAAAAGTGACTCTTCACGTCAGTGAGTCGTCGCAGTCTAGGGAAATAGATGTACCGGTTCAGGAAGAGCAACATTGCCGCCAAAACATCGCGGAGCACACGGCTGA
Source organism: Calotriton arnoldi (assembly GCA_963921515.1). NCBI lineage: Eukaryota > Metazoa > Chordata > Amphibia > Caudata > Salamandridae > Calotriton > Calotriton arnoldi. The sequence continues at coordinate 2,698,380 of CAWUFW010001550.1, forward strand.
ACATGGTCTGTGACATCCCACCAGCAGTCGCCACAGTATGTTGGAAGGTACCAGTGGCAAAGAAGTGTAGGGCTGCCATCACCTTCACCTTGGGGGTCAGCGCTGTAGGATACGGCCGGCCAGGCTGCAAATGTGGGGACAACTGCACTGCCAAATCCTCAATCAGCTGCCTGGTGAAGCGGTACCGTCGGATGCTGTCCCGTTCCACCATCGTTGCCAGGTCTGGGAATGGCCGATGGACAGCAGGAGCCCTGCAGTGCAGAGGAGAAGTAAGCAAGATTGTCAGTCACCCCACATATGCGGCATTGAACACACTCAAGATCCCAACATACATCATTATGAGGCACAACTACATGAAGTGTGCAGTACCGGAAGGACATGTATGGTACATACATGGCCAACATCTGTCAACACGGTCCAACAGGTGGCATCAATTAGTCCCAGGTTGGCCCATTGGATATCATGAGGCCGTGTCACAGTTCCCATCTCCTGCTGCCGTGTCACAATAACCCCCCACAGTGACATGTGAGGACAGTTGTGCCCCAGGCACCACAGCTCAACGACAGGTACATTCCCAGGGACCCTGTAATGCCACATGGACACTGGCATTACATGGTGTATCATGAATACACCACAGCAAAACAACCATGACCCCCACAGGTAGTGGCCCCACTTGCCACGGCAGGACAGACATGGACGTCTGTGACACACACACGCACAACATCAGAGTCCATGCACACACAACGTGGATGTGGAGACTGTCTCCCATTGTGCACATGAAATCAGAGACATTGTAAACACTACATGCACAAAGACTGTGGAGGACCATCACTATTGTGCCACTGGGACACCCTGGCTCAAACATACCGTCCCACATGGGACTCACGGGGTATGTGACATGACATACACATACACCACTGTGAAATGTGACCATGGCACATGCACAGATATGAACAGTTGCACATCACAGTGGTCATGTACACGTAACACCCAGGATCCTGTCCCCATGAACACGTGCACAGCCTGGGGGTGGCTGCCCACAGGTGACACCCACAGGACAACATGTACACCAACATACACACAATAGGAAATGCATCCTTACATGCCTTATGATAAAGTTTGGACAGGCTGTCGTGATGTAGGTGTGCCCCTCACTCCCTGGGAGCTATCTGTGGCTGGCATATGTCCATCTGAGACAGGCATGCTGACATATGCCAGTCACATGTACAGTGATGCGTTGTACCGCAATGGACCGATCGGTGCCTCCGGCCGGCCCATTGCATTCAATGTGTGCGGGTACGCGTTGTACCCCTGTGCGCGTTGTACTGCAATGGACCGATCGGTGCCTCCGGCCGGCCCATTGCATTCAATGTGTGCGGGTACGCGTTGTACCCCTGTGCGCGTTGTACTGCAATGGACCGATCGGTGCCTGCGGCCGGCCCATTGCATTCAATGTGTGCGGGTACGCGTTGTACCCCTGTGCGCGTTGTACTGCAATGGACCGATCGGTGCCTCCGGCCGGCCCATTGCATTCAATGTGTGCGGGTACGCGTTGTACCCCTGTGCGCGTTATACCGCAATGGACCGATCGGTGCCTCCGGCCGGCCCATTGCATTCAATGTGTGCGGAGTACGCGTTGTACCCCTGTGCGTGTTGAACCGCAATGGACCGATCGGTGCCTCCGGCCCGGCCCATTGCATTCAATGTGTCGCGAGTGCAGCGTTGTACCCCTGTGCGCGTTGAACCGCAATGGACCGATCGGTGCCTCCGGCCGGCCCATTGCATTCAATGTGTGCGGGTACAGCGTTGTACCCCTGTGCGCGTTGTACCGCAATGGACCGATCGGTGCCTCCGGCCGGCCCATTGCATTCAATGTGTGCGAGTGCAGCGTTGTACCCCTGTGCGCGTTGTACCGCAATGGACCGATCGGTGCCTCCGGCCGGCCCATTGCATTCAATGTGTGCGGGTACGCGTTGTACCCCTGTGCGCGTTGAACCGCAATGGACCGATCGGTGCCTCCGGCCGGCCCATTGCATTCAATGTGTGCGGGTACGCGTTGTACCCCTGTGCGCGTTGTACCGCAATGGACCGATCGGTGCCTCCGGCCGGCCCATTGCATTCAATGTGTGCGGGTACGCGTTGTACCCCTGTGCGCGTTGTACCGCAATGGACCGATCGGTGCCTCCGGCCGGCCCATTGCATTCAATGTGTGCGGGTACGCGTTGTACCCCTGTGCGCGTTGTACCGCAATGGACCGATCGGTGCCTCCGGCCGGCCCATTGCATTCAATGTGTGCGGGTACGCGTTGTACCCCTGTGCGCGTTGAACTGCAATGGACCGATCGGTGCCTCCGGCCGGCCCATTGCATTCAATGTGTGCGGGTGCAGCGTTGTACCCCTGTGCGCGTTGTACCGCAATGGACCGATCGGTGCGCACCCATTGACAATGGGCTTGCCTGGCAACGGACGCGTTTTCGAATTTCGAACGAGTCGGTTGCTGGAAATTCAGTTGGTCACCCACAACAATGTTGCAAAATCATGTGTGCCATGAAGTTGAGGATTTGAAGGATGCTGTTGGCGTGTTTTGGTGCTGCTATTCCATGGATTGGCCAGATTCAGAAGATGCAAACGACTTGGACCTATCACTTTGGACACAAGGGACAGTATCTGCCTCTCCAGCACATATATATTGCTGGCTGTTCCCCTGAGAGCTCACTTGCCTGCACTACATGCTCCAGGACGACATCTGCCACTGCACTGCTGCTGTCTCTGCCCCTCTGGACCCTGCAATGGCACGTACTGTGGAGAGAGCCCCAGCCTTCAGCCTTGAAGAGAACCAGGCCCTGCTGGACAGCCTACTTCCACAGTACAGCAAGCTGTATGGGACACCAGGGGAGCAGGTGAGTGTTCTGTGCACTGCCTTTCTGAATGTGCATTTTGTGTGACTAGCAAGGCTGAGAGTCTGCACGCCACTGGCTAGCAGGCTCACTGAGTAGTTGTCACCCCCATAGTGTGTAGTGACTTGCACTGGACAGGTATGGTGCAGTGACAGTGCATTTGAACATGGTTTTACTTCCCATGCAATGATACCATGTAGTGACGTCTGGCAAACTGTCCATGGTCAGCTTTGCACTGCCTGTGTACATCATGTGCCCCTGTGATTGAGACATGTATATACAACTGTGTCATGCACGGATATGTTGCATGTGTGGTAATGGCCTTTTCACTTTGTCATCCTGACAGGTTAATGCCCATCGGAAGCAGGAAATCTGGAAGGACATCGTCCCGGGCTGTCCGGTCCGTGAGGGTCTACAAGCGCCGGATCCGCAACTGCCAGAAGAGGTGGCAGGACCTTCGGGGCTGGACCCGGAGGATTGCACGGGTCCAGCTGAAGCTGTCGCCTCCTCGCAGGAGGGGCGGAACACGGACCCTGACCCCACATGCTCCAGATCCTGGCGGTGGTGTTTCCAGACCTGGATGGGCAGCTGAAGGCCAGACAGCAGCAAGGAGGGGGTGAGTCAAAGACTGCACTGTGAACTCTGTATTACATGCTTTGTGCCCTCCTCTGGCCTGGTTCAACTGCCACAGTGCAGCAGTCATGTTGTCCAGGAGCCATGTCCCTCTATTGTGCACTGCCCACTGCTCATCTGATACCCAGGTGTGGCCCTTACATTCAGGGAATTGTGTCACTTGGGACTGTGTCCTTGCAGTTTGCTTCACTAAAGGTGGGGGACAGCATCTGTTTCCCTAACTCTGTTGTGGGCATCATGGGTGGGTCCATTGTTCACACAACGCCTGGGTTTGGACATGTGATCTGCGTGTTGCTTTGATATGCGGTCCACTTGCTGAGCTGAGCCACCACATGTGCCTGGGGTATGTGGCACACGCCCATGCAGCGGGTGGGAACAATGTTTGGGCCCCAGGAGTGTGCAGATTACGTGTGTCACACATACATAGCCAGCTATCCACTGTCCAGGGCACATCCCTCATTCATGTGGAGCAGGACAGTCATGCCTACTCCAGGCCATGCAATGCACTCTGTACTCCCACTCCCGTGTATCAGCTGACACATTGTGCACAGTGATTTGACCCCTCAGGTGTCTGCCTCTGTGTCAGTGTGCTGTGGATTAGTTGCCAGGACTGCTGGGGTGTTTCTTGGTAGGGGCTCAGCATGCCCCTGGAGATGTGACCATAGGAGACGATACTTGTGTGTCACATAGGTGTTTGATCAGCTGCCCGTGCAGACTGGGGTATGCGAATGTGAAGTTCAGGCAGCTGTTCCCCATTCACAGCAAATTGTGAGGGGCTCAGGTTCCGAGGGTAGTGTCACAGGTCTCCCATATGTCCAATAGGTGTGACCTGGACAGATGAGGGTTAAGATGATGTGTTGTGTGGGGGATGTACATGTGCACTTGTGCAGCTCCAGGACTTGCATTCCCCATGACCTACTATTGTGACACAGTGCATAGTGTTGTTGTCTGGCTGCCAAGTCATACATCACTGAGACAGTGATGTATGACTTAGCAGTCATGCCTCTGCCATGGCATGTGTCAACTTATTGGTGGTCCTGCAGGGGAGTGACATGTGCTACATGCACACCATAGTGGCGCTGGCTATCAGGACATGGGTGCATCATGGTGTCTGTCGCTGGTATGCATCACATGCATTTCCTATTTGACTCTGGGCATCCCTTTCATCCGGAAACCTGTACTGACTCAGTGGCAAGAGCTGTGATGTGTGCATGTCCACATGCCACACCGTGTCCTCTGCACTGTCCAACTACTGTGTACTTGGTGCATGTGTCCACACTGGGGTGTTGCAATCCAACAGACACCAGACAGATGGGTGCAAGGCCATGTGGGATGTGAGTGCCATGCTTGGCATCAGACTGACAATTGGCTTCTCCTGTTCAGTTAGGGCACTTTTAGCAATGTACAACTAATGATGCCAGGGCTTGCTCTGTAATGTGCTGTGCTCACAGTGGTGTGTGCGTTTGGTGCAGGTGACTGATGTCTGTCTGTTTCCCCATTGTTTGCAGATACATCCACGGCCACGGAAGGGGACAGCTCCACGGACCAGGAGGAGCCAGAGAGCCAGACTGGGTCAGCAGCCGAGGAGTGGTCGGAGGGACCCAGTGGCACGGAGGGCGAGGGAGCCACACCGAGGAGTCCTCAGCACCATCCACCTCAGCTGAGGACCAGAGCAACTCGGAGGATGACTCCCTTGTGGAGGCGGGTGTCAGCAGCCACCACACCCCAGCTAGTGTTGCTGTCCCCGCCACCACCAGCACCACCACCGCCCTCCCATCGGCTCCCATTCCCAAGGTCCGTGGAGGCTCCCATGTTCGGGAGCGTGTCTCCTTTGGGCCAGGCACCGCACCCCTGCCCCTGTGTCCCCTGCTGCCCTGAGTGAGGAGTCTGTGTGCCTCCTTCGCCAGCTCCATGTAGGGCAGACAGCCATGCTGAGTGTCCTCCATGCGCACACCGCACTGTTGACTCAGCTGGTGTCGTTCATGGAGGGCATCTCATCGGGCATGTCTGACCTACAGAGGGGCAACAGGTCCATGGACTCCTCCCTGACGGCAGCAGTGTCCCTCCTCAGACAGTCCCTCACCCCTCCTGCCTCTGCTCCATCCACACTCCCCAGCACCTTACCCGTCCCAAGCACACACACACCGGCACAGGCACACACCAGCACACACACATCCAGCACACAGACACACACGCCACAAACTAAACGCACATGCACGCACAGTCAGGGGACTGAAACCAGACTCACAGGGGATGGGGCCCTGGTACACACACACGCATCCACGGGCACTGCACAGTCCTCAGTTGCCTCTCCCTCCAAAGCACCCTCCCTTGCCTCACCTGCAACCCCAAAGACCCAGCGCCTCTTCCTCAGTGACCTCGGCCTCTTCCCCTCCGATCCAGCTGCCCCAGCATCCAGGGGAAGAGGAAGCCCCCACACGGAGCAGAGTGCCCCTCGCCCCCGGACACCCTCCCCCAGGCGCAGACAGACTGAGGCCCCCACCCGCAAGTCCCCCGGAGTGCTAAGAGCAAGACCCCGCCGCCGCCCTGCAGCTCAAGCACCAGGTCTCCTTCCTCCATCCCTCAGGCCCCCACTCCACAGGTGCCCCCACCACACCCTGCCCCAGGTTCCCCCACCCACAGATATACCATCCCCAAGAGGCTCCGGCCTTCTCCCCCTGTCACTTGCTCTCCCGGCAGCACACCCCCCGCTGCGCTTGTCTGTGCCACTGATGTGGTGAGGGTGTCCTCCCCCTCTGTCCAGCCCACCTTGCCTGTTCCCCATTCTCCTCCCCTGGTGGTAGGCACTGCAGTGGAGTCCACTACCACCCTGTCTGACTTGGGCACTGCAGTGGCGGACCTGTCCACTCCATCTGCAGGGTCCACTGCAGTCGTGCCGGCACCCACAACATCTCAGCCATGCCCCCAGTTGTGCCGGCACACACCATGTCAGACACCTCCACTGCAGTTGTCAGTGGCTCTTCAGCACCCACCACCCCTTCCCTGCTTCCTCCTGGTGAGCCCTGATCCTGTCCCTGCGGTGCCTGGCCTACCCCCCGGTTGCCCCTCCTAGTGGATTGTCCCTGGTTTTGTGCAGGCATGTGTAGGGTGGCATCTGCCACTGTCACCCACTTGTGACTTTGTTGATGGACTGGCCATTGGCCTTTGTTTATGTTCTACCGGACTTCTACTTTTAATGCCACATATGCTGAATAAAGCAACTTTCTGTTCTCTAGTGCTTTTGCTTCTGATGTACATGATGTTGATGATGCTAACAATGCCCTTGCTGCAGTGATGGTGATATTTGGTCTCATGATAATGAAGTGTTACTGTGCAGGAACCCATGTGGTCCAGGGGGAATGTGTCCTATCCTGTGGTGTATCCATGTCATCCATAGCAGCATCTGAGGGTGTCATGTGTTCAGTATTTGGCAATGGGATTTCCTACTTAGATTGGCAATTTCACATCTGTGGCTTCCACCCCTGCACATCTGTTGTGCCTGCCATTGTTCTATTTGTCTACTTCCCTGACCGTGTGGCCATCTCCAGTGAACATGCAGGTTTGGGCATCAATGGGGAAGGACTCATCTGTGTTGTCAGTGCAACATTGCTATACAAGTGTGTTGGATCTGTGCTGATGATTCCGTTGGCACTTCCATGACCAGGCTGATGGGACGGGAGCCCTCATTTGGTGCTAATTGTTGATTGTGTGTCCCATTGCTGCCATGGTATGGTATCTGTTCGCCTCACATCTGCAGTCTCCACAGGGTATCTGCATGTGTGTGCCCATTGGTGCAAATATGTGGGTCTGCATTCGGATGGTCACTTCTGTCATTGTGTCATTGATGATTGTTGACGGTGTCAGCCCCCATGGGTGTTGTTTGTCTGCACATGGCCAAAGTTATGTCTTATTTGCACTGCAGGATTTGGCTCCCCCAATTTATGTTGCAATGGGACACATACACTACTTTGCCACTGATGTGTTTGTTGTTCTGTGACCAGGAATCATCCATGCAGTTTGGCAGTTGCACCTCTTACTTTGTCAACACTTACCTTTTGGTCACTGTGATGATGGGGGTTTGGACCCCATTGCCACAATGTTCAAAATGTGCTGCAGCTATGGACCCCACACTTGCCTTTTGGTCACTGTGATGATGGGGGTTTGGACCCCATTGCCACAATGTTCAAAATGTGCTGCAGCTATGGACCCCACACTTACGTTTTGGTCACTGTGATGATGGGGGTTTGGACCCCATTGCCACAATGTTCAAAATGTGCTGCAGCTATGGACCCCACACTTACCTTTTGGTCACTGTGATGATGGGTGTTTGGACCCCATTGCCACAATGTTCAAAATGTGCTGCAGCTATGGACCCCACACTTACCTTTTGGTCACTGTGATGATGGGGGTTTGGACCCCATTGCCACAATGTTCAAAATGTGCTGCAGCTATGGACCCCACACTTACCTTTTGGTCACTGTGATGATGGGGGTTTGGACCCCATTGCCACAATGTTCAAAATGTTCTGCAGCTATGGACCCCACACTTACCTTTTGGTCACTGTGATGATGGGTGTTTGGACCCCATTGCCACAATGTTCAAAGTGCTGCAGCTATGGACCCCACACTTACCTTTTGGTCACTGTGATGATGGGGGTTTGGACCCCATTGCCACAATGTTCAAAATGTGCTGCAGCTATGGACCCCACACTTGCCTTTTGGTCACTGTGATGATGGGGGTTTGGACCCCATTGCCACAATGGTCATGGCCTGCTTGCGTTGTGTGTGCCACACACATATTTGTGTGGCACATGTGCTAGGGGGTCACATTGTATGTTTGAAGTCATGTTCGGTGTTGTAGGCATTTGACACAGTCTACACACGCTTGTCATGGTGTTGGGGGATGTCATCTTCTTGCATTCCCTAGGTTGTGGTGTGCTGGTTGTGTCATGCATTGTCCATCCTATGGGTGGGGGTGGTAGTGGTGGTAGGCATCCTGCCCCCCTGGGTGAGGGTGGTAGTAGTGGTAGGCATCCAGCCCCCTGGCTAAGGGTGGTAGTAGTGGTAGGCATCCTGCCCCCTGGGTGAGGGTGGTAGTAGTGGTAGGCATCCTGCCCCCTGGGTGAGGGTGGTAGTAGTGGTAGGCATCCTGCCCCCTGGGTGAGGGTGGTAGTAGTGGTAGGCATCCTGCCCCCTGGCTAAGGGTGGTAGTTGTGGTAGGCATCCTGCCCCCCTGGCTAAGGGTGGTAGTAGTGGTAGGCATCCTGCCCCCTGGGTGAGGGTGGTAGTAGTGGTAGGCATCCTGCCCCCTGGCTAAGGGTGGTAGTAGTGGTAGGCATCCTGCCCCCCTGGGTGAGGGTGGTAGTAGTGGTAGGCATCCTGCCCCCTGGCTAAGGGTGGTAGTAGTGGTAGGCATCCTGCCCCCTGGGTGAGGGTGGTAGTAGTGGTAGGCATCCTGCCCCCCTGGCTAAGGGTGGTAGTAGTGGTAGGCATCCTGCCCCCTGGGTGAGGGTGGTAGTAGTGGTAGGCATCCTGCCCCCTGGCTAAGGGTGGTAGTAGTGGTAGGCATCCTGCCCCCCTGGGTGAGGGTGGTAGTAGTGGTAGGCATCCTGCCCCCCGGCTGAGGGTGGTAGTAGTGGTAGGCATCCTGCCCCCTGGGTGAGGGTGGTAGTAGTGGTAGGCATCCTGCACCCCTGGGTGAGGGTGGTAGTAGTGGTAGGCATCCTGCCCCCTGGGTGAGGGTGGTACTAGTGGTAGGCATCCTGCCCCCTGGGTGAGGGTGGTAGTAGTGGTAGGCATCCTGCCCCCCTGGGTGAGGGTGGTAGTAGTGGTAGGCATCCTGCCCCCCTGGGTGAGGGTGGTAGTAGTGGTAGGCATCCTGCCCCCCTGGCTAAGGGTGGTAGTTGTGGTAGGCATCCTGCCCCCCTGGCTAAGGGTGGTAGTAGTGGTAGGCATCCTGCCCCCTGGGTGAGGGTGGTAGTAGTGGTAGGCATCCTGCCCCCTGGCTAAGGGTGGTAGTAGTGGTAGGCATCCTGCCCCCCTGGGTGAGGGTGGTAGTAGTGGTAGGCATCCTGCCCCCCTGGGTGAGGGTGGTAGTAGTGGTAGGCATCCTGCCCCCCTGGCTAAGGGTGGTAGTTGTGGTAGGCATCCTGCCCCCCTGGCTAAGGGTGGTAGTTGTGGTAGGCATCCTGCCCCCTGGCTAAGGGTGGTAGTAGAGGTAGGCATCCTGCCCCCTGGGTGAGGGTGGTAGTAGTGGTAGGCATCCTGCCCCCCTGGCTAAGGGTGGTAGTAGTGGTAGGCATCCTGCCCCCCTGGGTGAGGGTGGTAGTAGTGGTAGGCATCCTGCCCCCCTGGCTATGGGTGGTAGTAGTGGTAGGCATCCTGCCCCCCTGGGTGAGGGTGGTAGTAGTGGTAGGCATCCTGCCCCCCTGGCTATGGGTGGTAGTAGTGGTAGGCATCCTGCCCCCTGGGTGAAGGTGGTAGTAGTGGTAGGCATCCTGCCCCCCTGGCCAAGGGTGGTAGTAGTGGTAGGCATCCTGCCCCCCTGGGTGAGGGTGGTAGTAGTGGTAGGCATCCTGCCCCCCTGGGTGAGGGTGGTAGTAGTGGTAGGCATCCTGCCCCCTGGCTAAGGGTGGTAGTAGTGGTAGGCATCCTGCCCCCCTGGGTGAGGGTGGTAGTAGTGGTAGGCATCCTGCCCCCCTGGCTAAGGGTGGTAGTAGTGGTAGGCATCCTGCCCCCCTGGGTGAGGGTGGTAGTAGTGGTAGGCATCCTGCCCCCCCTGGCTAAGGGTGGTAGTAGTGGTAGGCATCCTGCCCCCCCTGGCTGAGGGTGGTAGTAGTGGTAGGCATCCAGCCCCCCCTGGGTAAGGGTGGGAGTGGTGGTAGGCATCCTGCCCCCCCTGGGTAGGGGTGGTGGTGCGCATTCAGGCCCCTGTGTGCATATGTGGCATTGGTGATGGGCATCCCGCCCCTATGGTGCTGCTGTTGCTGGTGTAAGTATATTCTGCATCCCTGTGTGTGTGTGTGTGTGTGTGTGTGATGTGTCGTGTACGTGTTGTATGTGTTTTGTGGTTGGTGTCTAGCTTACCTTCTGCGCCGTACGCGTCCGTGCCTGTTCCGGTAGTATATGTAGAATATTGGTAAGATCGGGACGAAGGGATTCATGGTTGGTTCGTGTCGTTCGTCCTTCTCGTTGCTTCGCGTCGTCCTCGTCGCTTCGCCTCGTCTCGTCGCTTCGCCTCGTCCTCGTCGCTTCGCGTCGTCCTCGTCGCTGCCGTGTTCGTCTCAGAGCCGTGGATCGTGTTGTGGCGCGAATCGGAGCTTATGTGCGCCTCTCCCGGATGCTTTGACGTGCCGTGCGTAGCGACGGGTTCGGCGCGTACGGAAGCGCATCGTACTTGTCCGGCCGGACGGGGCTGCATTTTCCTTCCGTGCGACTCGATTCGGCGTTTCCGGATTCGCCTCGGTCGGAGAACAGGACCTGGTTTGGGTGAGTACGGCTCGGCCGGATTCTTTGCTGTTGTGCGCATCGTACTTGCTCGTTCGGTGTGCTGTACGGATCGGTCGGGAAACAGGCTTTCGCATGGCTTTTTCCCGACCGAATGGTATTGAGTGCGCCTCCGACCGAGATCGGAATCGGCCCCAAAGTGTTTTAAAAAAGAACCACTTCAGGAAACCAGAAAAAGGAAATCGAAGTAGAAAGATTTGTTTTATAATAAAAACAAAACAAATTTCCTCTAAAAACAAATCGTAAACTCTAAATTCCCACAGATATCAATTGTAGGCAAAAACCTGTAAAAGAAACTGTAAAGACCCACCCGCACTATACATTACAGTCCCAGGTATACACATGCATAACATTTAATCATCAAAATATTAATAACATCACATAATTTAATATACCAGATTCATACATTGATATAACAATTTTTTTAAAGTGAAACGATAAAATAGTGCAAAATACAAACAAAAACACATCGAAATAAACCAAAAACTCACAAACAACACTATAGCCAGGTTTTAAATATGCATCCTAAATCCCCCTTCACTCAAAACTCTCAAAAATCCTTTAAAAGGACTTACCTGTTCACAGGACCATCTAAACACAACTTGGGGGTCATTACGATGACTGGTGGATCGCCACCGCCCGTATGGCGGTGGTGATCCGCCCGCCATTCCCCTCCGCCCGCATGCCATTTCCCCCGCCACATTACGATGGCGGGGGAGGAGCGCGACGGACGGAAAGACCGTCTGCCGGTTTTCCGCCGGTCACACAGGTGACCGGGCCGAAAGGGCAGTAATATGGTGGCTGTGTCTGCAAGACACTCGCCATCCATATTATGATGGATGCAGAGAGCAGCCTTTCCATGGCGGCAACGCCACCATGGAAAGGCATACGGTCTTAGCTATTGGGGGCCCGTTGCGGGCCCCCAGAGTGTTGGGGGGTGGGGGCGCACATGGGGGTACCTATGGTACCCCCTGCATTGGCATGGACAAGGTGGCAGGCACCGTGCGGTGCCTGTCACCTTGTGCATGGCAATGCACAACGTGCATTCCCAGCATTGTGGCGGGCGGTGCTGTGAGCACCGCCCGCCACAATGTTGGGAATAGGGATGCCACCGCCACCATGGCAGTGGCATCCTAATACTCGCAGCGGGACCGCCGCTCCTATGGCGGACGGTCCCATTCACTGCTACGGTGGCCGCCCGTCATCGTAATGTGCTCCTTGGTTCCTGAAACATTAACCCAAAATAACACCAATAGAATACAAAATAAAAGGTAGCAGTAAAAAAATAGCCACCAAATGAAACTAATAAAAAGACTATAGAAATGAATGTTAACTATATTTAAAAACATATCATAAATGTTACAAAATGTAATACATTATTAAAAATGTTAAACATGTCAAACAATGTTGTAATAAAATGTGAAAAATGGGTAAAGTATAAATGACATAATAGTATAACATATATATATAAGTATTTAATATTAAAGAATATGTTGAAATAATTAAAAGAAATGTATTTAAAAAAGTTAACAAATGTTAAAAAATTGTAATCAATGGAAAATAACACTTGGAAATGTACATTCTACAAATATATATACAATCTAATTTACTTCTGTTTTTTTACAATTAAAAACTAACAAAAACATTTTATTTACTTCACTTTATAATTGCTTTTGTTTTGACCTAAGAAATATATTTGATAAAATGTAAAACTGTACAAGAAATCAAAATTGTGAACAAATACATCTTAAAAAAATATGTGTGACATATTTTTATTATACCAAATTTGGTGGAAATCTTGGACACTAAAAGGGTGACATCTACTATTCCCACTCCAACCTAAACCAACTTGGGGAAGGTGTTGGACACTAAAGGGGTGACAGTTACTATTCCCACTACAATCTGAACCAATTTGGGGAAGTTGTTGGACACTAAAGGGGTGACATTTACTATTCCCACTCCAACCTAAACCAACTTGAGGAAGGTGTTGGGCACTAAAGGGGTGACACTGATATTTCCACTCCAACCAACTTGGGGAAGGTGTTGGACACTAAAGGGGTGAGATTTACTATTCCCACTTCAATCTAAAACAATCTGCGGATGGTGTTGGACACTAAAGGGGTGACGTTTACTATTCCCACCACAACCTAAACCAACCTGAGGTAGGTGTTGGACACTAAAGGGGTGACATTTACTATTCCCATGGTTTTGGACACTAAAGGCGTGACATTTACTGTTCCCACTCCATCCTAACTGACTTGGGGAAGGTGTTCGACTGAGACCTACGACAAGCGCCTGGATACCCTCTCGGGTGACAAGCCGCACTCTACAAATACCACTTTGATTGATTGATTGTTGGACACTAAAGGGTGACATTTACTATTCCCACTCCAACCTAAACCAATTTGGGGAAGGTGTTGGACTTTAAAGAAGTGGCATTTATTATTTCCCCTCCAACCTAAACCAACTTGGGGAATGTGTTGCAAACTAAACGGGTGACATTTATAAACCAACCTGGGGAAGGTGTTGAACACTAAAGGGGTGGCATTTACTATTCCAACTTCAATCAAAATAAACTTTGGGAAGGTGTTGAACACTGAAAGCGTGCCATTTACTATTCCCACTTCAATCTCTACTAATTTGAGGGAAGGCATTGGAATCTAAAGACTTCATATTTTATAAATCCAGTTCAAAGTAAATAGTTTTACCTAGAATTTAGCAAAGCTAATTTGTAAAGGACACAATTAATACTGCACATTCTCACATTTTGCAAATTACAAAATTAACAAAAATGTTATATCAACACACACCAATTTAAACTATTAACCTGTATATAAAAAATGTAACTTTACATTTTAAAATGCATATTTAAATTAGTGATTATAATTACAATATTTAAAAAATATTTCCTACCATTCTAAATTATCAATAACATTTTTTAAAAATATTTCTTATATTTTGACAGAGTAAAAGTTCTGTTATTTTTGTTTTATGTTATATACAATTATAACAATTTCATAAAAATAATGCAATATTTTTAATTTAAACCTCAACATAAATCCAAATATACTACTTTATAAAAATTTGAAACAATTGCAATATTTAAATATATATATATAATTTTATTTTCTAAAACAATACTGTTAAAATAGCTCTTTTATAACATGACATTTAAAAATATAAAAAAATAAGGCAATAGAATACATTTTTAAATTCAAAACAATTTGCATACCTTTAAAATAATTAACTTAAAATTCAAAATTCAAATACATATTTTTTTTAATCTGGCCACCCTTATCTCCTAAAAGCCCAACATCTTTCTACTAAAAACAAATGTTGATAATTAATTAAAAACATCAATACAATATAAAATACAAATATAAACAATTTAGAAAATTATCAAAAATAAAAGCATATTAAAAAATTATATACACATAGAATAAAAAAATACAAATAATTACATACTAGTTAATGCTAAACAACGATACTATATGCAACAATATTTATTACATCGATTTTTTAAGAACAATATTATAAAAAACACTAAAATACTTTTACCTTTGATGTTCCTAACAATGATATATTTGAAGTCTTGATATTCTTGACACAATATTTCTGTAGCACAGTATTTTTTTCCCAAAATTTTGTCCAAACACCAGATGCAACTCCATGTGACAAGGTAGGAATGTAGTCTACATCAATTCGGCAATCTATGTGCACCCCACTGCTATCAGGAGAATGATGGAGGATACAGTAACTTTTGCTCTACCATCAGTAATGTGTATATGGGCTGGGGTGGCCATAGAGCACACGCATGCATACAGCATTTCTTGCCCAATATTTATGTAAAGAGCTATGCTGTGATAATTATTATTACTGGTAGGGGCATTTTAGTGAACAAACATGTTAATTTTTCAGGTACTTGCAAAGAGATGTGGGATGTCATTAGTATATATTTGAGTGATCATGACTTACAAAAGTAGGAAATGCATGTGTTAATATGACAGGGTGAAGAGTAATAATCTGAAACTTTTTGTATTGTGTGACCAATATAGATGTTATTGTGTTTTTCTTGATGTGTAGCCAATATGAATGCCTACCAAAAAATATATATGCAGCCCACAATGCCAGATATGGCCGAATCCAGGTGCCGGGTTCAAGGTGGTTGGAGCCTTTTCTTTCCCTGAGTCCCTGATCAGGGAGCCAGCTAACTAGTCCTTGGAGTCACTCTGGTGGTCCTGGGATCAAGATGCAGGTCCAGTCCTTTTCACTCAGGCAGCAAGGCAGCAGAGTAGAGGGCAGTAGAGTAGTAGGCCTTCTTGCAGCAGAGCATCACAGCAGTTCTTCTGAGTCTTCCACAGGTCCAAAGGTGCACTGAAGAGCTGGGTCTGAGGGTCCAATATTTATACTTGGTGCCATTTTTGAAGTAGGAGTGGGTCCGGAGGTTTTCAACCCCAGCGGTGTTTGGAATTTCCTGCCTCCCTGCTCTAGCCCCAGCTTGTCTGGGGACACAAAAGAACTAGTGTCAAACCTTTTGTAAGTGTGCTGTGACAAAGTCTTTGTGATGTGCAAGTGACAGCTCATCCCCCTCATCAAGTCAGAGATTGCCCATGCTGCCAACACCTATTCCCCTTTTGTCTCGCTATCTGAGAGCAATATACAAAGACCAACTGCCAGCTACAGCTGGGCATGTAATCAAGGATAAAGGCTGCAGGCAAATGGTAAGAACAAGAAAATGCCAACTTTATAAAAATGAAATTTTCATAATTTTTATTTAAAATCCAACTTTACATTAAAGAAGGTTTTAAATTACAATTCTTTAGACAAACTCGACCTTCCTACCTGCTTCCAATTGAATGTTAGCACTTATTAAATGTAATAAGGCATCCCAATGCTTTCCTAGGTAAGGGGTAAGCCTTGCAGTAGTGAAAAACTAATTTAAGAGTTTTTCACTACAAGGACATGTAAAACCTAAATGTACATGTACAGCTTTTTAAATACCCTGCACCCTGCCCTAAGGGCTGTTTAAGTCCTACCCTAGAGATGACATTTATGTATTAAAAAGGAAGGTTTAGGCCTAGCAAGAGTTTTATCTAACCAGGTCGAAACGGCAGTATAAAACTGCACTCACAAGTTGCAATGGCAGACCTGAGACATGTTTGACAGACTGCTTAAGTGGGTGTATAAATTAGTGCGGCAGGCCCAGTAATAGTATTAAATTTGCAGGCTCTGGATACATCTACTTCCTTTTTACTAAGAGAGCTTTTAAGTAAATTAAATGTGCCAATTAGGTGCAAGTCAATGCTACCATGGTTTAGGGAGTGAGTATTATCCTTATGAAGGTCACTCATCAATTATTAACATTTGACTGAATATGTTACATTGACAAAAATAGTGTTGCCACCTTCTCCTAAAGTGATTTTAATGGATTATGTATATCCACTCATCCTCCTGCTATTATAGCAACCATGAGAGAATGGGACAGCACTTATCAAATTGCTACTAAATTGACATATTAACTCTTTATATCCATTATAGAACTTAGTATGTAGATAAGTTAGCACCTTATGCCATGTTTGGTGATGTATGGCACACTCCTTGTACAATCGTGGCACCAATGGTGTGTGCAGTATGTTTGCTTCTCCCTCATACACCAACATATTTTATATTTTGAGATTTAAAGTGTATGACGTGTCCTATTGAGCATCAAGGAGGTCTGCGTGTAGATTATAGCTCTGTGTCCAATCATCAACGCCTATGTAGAACATGCTGTTTAGCCATAGTGATGTTCACGGTTGCACAAGGTGTCTCAAAAGGCAAAACCAACAGTTTCAATATCATAACTAGGGATGACTAATTTTGTGGTTACTGGTTGGGGGGTGAAACCCTTAGCAAGCAGCAACCACAACCTTTGTCAGGATAGGACACAAGCAAACCCAAAATTAACCTATGCTCAACCCTCAAATGACAAATATCCAATGAGTGGAACCGAAGATATGCAGGTTTAAAAATTTCAGTAAATATAGCACCAAAAAGCGGGAAGCGCCAACTGTGGATATCTGGTAATGCCTGACCAAGCTAAAGTCAAATGTTCAGGCTGACCGCAATGAATGGAGTGTGGTTGGCAACATGGAACCCGTAAAGCCTGCTGGACAAGAGTGCCTTAAGTCCTGGTTGGGGAGCGTTACAAGGTTTCGTGTTGAGGATGCATCGTGCAGCCAAGGTGATGCATCGTGCAGCCAAGGTGATGCATCAGTTCTGAGGAGATGCGGAACTGCGATGCAAGGTCTTGCGTTGTCATCGACAATACCGGCAATGATGGCTTGGACCGCAAAGTCCAGCATTGAGTATGTGTCCCGCATTCGGGGCAATGCGGGGGTTCCCTGCAGCTGTGAGGCTGGAATGTGGAGTCCAGCATCATTGTTGAGGCTGCTATCGACAAGAGATTAGTGATGCGAGAGCCAGCCCCAGTCAAGCTTTGCACAGTGGCTATGCACATGCGGGCTACCAGATCAATGTGGAGTCCTTGCACTGAGAGAATCCTTGCAGCAGTGGTTGGTTCTGCTTTGGTTTGTGCTGCGCAGCAGAGGAGATGCATTGGTTCTACTGGATCACAACCAGGGTGGCACCACATGGCAGGCTAGCCCTCACAGATGGCAGAGTCCAGGTGCTGGGTTCAAGGTTGTGGAGCCTTATATAGGTTATCCCACACTCCTTCCACACGGACTTCATGTACGCCGACATGAAGTTGGTACCTCAGTCAGATACAACCTCCTTGGGGAACCTCATATGAGTTAAGATCTCCATCAGTGCCCTCGACACCACTGGCATGGCCACTATACTTAGAGGTATAGCCTCCGAGTGTTAGGTGGTATGGTCCACCAAGACCAGGATGAACCTGTTGCCAAGGGTTGTCTTGGGTTCCAGAGGCCCAATAATGTTGATGCCCACCCGTTCAGAGGGAGTGCCAATGACAGGGAATATCTGCAAGGGATCCTTGTGCTTCCCTCTTGAATTGCCACTGGCCTGGCAGTAAGGGCATGACTTGCAGAACGCATCTGATGCCATCGTCATCTGGGGCCAGGAAAAGTGGGTGACAGGCCTTTGTACTGCTCTAGATGCCCTGCAAGGAAAACATCATGAGCCTGCTCCAATAAGAAAGCCCTGCGGCACTGGAGGACCACCAACACATAAGTTGCGCCAGGCTCAGGGACATTAGGCTCGCTATACAAGAGACCTTTTCCCAATATCTGCTGATCACCAGAGGTGTCGCCAGCAGCCTGCCACTGTAGGCCCTCCAAAGTAAGTCACTCCATCTGCACCTTGCAGAACTCCTCCCTGGTGGGACCTCCTTCCTCCTTCCAGTTGTTGAGCTAAGGTAGGTTCTCCAGCATGCAGTGTCCTCCACTGTGGGTTATGGGGCATCACCCTCAGGCTCAGCCTTCTCCTGGACCATGAGAGTTTTAGGAGTAGGGTTTCTGTGCCCTTTACCCATCTTCCAGGCTCCAGGTCCTGCTGATCACCCTCTCGGGCGGCCATAGACCGTGTGAACAGTCACACCCACTGAGGCAACCCTAACATCTCCAAGTGTGACATGAGCTCCACCTCCTTCCAATTAGTGTGCTCTCGATCATTGGCAAGCAGACAATCCACAGGCGTGGTTGGACTCACAGCTACTCTCAAGGAGCCTGAGACCCACCCCCTCAAAGGTATCCAGAGTCTTTGGATTGTGACTCTCATGTCTCATGGTTGTTGGCTGCAATAACCTGGTGGAATGAATTATGTACTACCTTCTCTGAAGTCATCAGATGACACCTGAAAGTTGTCATGCTGGGTCCAGTGTCTCTCAGAGCCTCCACACTCAGCCCGTTGATGGCGACCCACTGCCTGTATTTCCTAGTGTTACCAGGCACGTGAGTTCTCAGCACCATCTATCCATCACAAAGGGACACTAGGGTAACCTCTACCCTATTCCCCATGCTATAAAATCTGCCCCAATTGCTAGACTAAGCAACCCCGGTGTCTGCCCACCAGTGGGGGGGCTGTGCCCACTTGGGACACTTGGCACTTCCCTTGTTCCCTTGTAGTACCCAACTTGTTGGCACTCATAGCACTTAGGTGGAGCCCTCCCTGAGTACTTACTATCAGGGAACAACTTATTTTTCTTTTGAGGCGGGGATTGGGAGTCCTGACCTTTTTAGATTAGGGATCTTTAGAGAGCTCTTTGTTTTTATGTTTTTCTCCTTCCTCCTTCTTCTGGTGAGGACCCTTCCCACCCTTGTGGTGATCCCGTGCCCCGGATACCTTCTTGTGGACCCTGGTGCTGAGCCAGCAATATGCCACCTTAGCAGGATCCTTGGGGTCAGTGAGCTTACTATCAACAAGGTGTTGGTGTAAATCTGCAAAACAAAGACTGAAAATGTGCTCTCTTGCCATCATATTGTACAACCTCTGGTAATCCTTTACTTCACTGCCCTTCACCCAACCATCCAGTGCCTTGCAAAATGAATCCACACAATTCACCCAGGACTGCTGGGGCAGCTTCTGACTGTCCCTAAACATCTGACTGTACATCTTATGGGTGAGGCCTTATTTCCGAATAAGGGTTTCCTTCATAGGGGATACCTCATCCTATCTCCCTTTGCTAGGGCCAGTGGGGCATTCCTCCCCTTGCTAGGGATAGGCTTCCATAATCTAGCCCCCAATCCTCCTTGGGGATCGTATGCATCTCTAAAGCCACCACATAAGCTACAAACCACTTGTCAATGTCATTCCACACAGCAAAGTCAGGCACCAGGCCTTTAGGAATAATGACCCTCTTGTCTCTAGAGGGCACTGCAGGTATGCTGCTACCAATATTTCTGGACGTGCCTAGCCCTTATGTCCAATCTCTCTGAGGCACCTCTCGTAAGTCATTTTCCTTTACTCTGCCTCCATGGTCAATTTCTTCTCCTCCATTTTCAGCTGGGCCATCTTTAGCGTAAACTCCCTCTTCACATTCCTGTCCATCAGCTCCTCTGGGAACAGGCCTCGAGAGGACACACTGCTCTCTGCTTTGGCAGGGTGTTCCAACTCAGGGGTAATGATATCTCACTCAACTGAATGCTGCATCTCAGGAAGGTCCTCTCCTTTCCTTTCCATCTCATCATCCCCTTCTGTGGCTGCAGCCAATGACTGGTGAGTTTCCACCTGGCCCTGACGGCCTTTTGGAGCTCCACCTTCCTGGTGTTGCTCTTTGCTGAAAGTCCCCTCTCCTTGCAGAACGCCTTGACCTGAACCACAGTGTAGGCATCCATGTTGGCCAGCTCAAACGCCATCCTTGCAGGTGTGGTTTCAGACACAACAGTTAGAAGGAGAATTTGGAAAAAACATAAAGGCCAATTAAGGAGAAATTGAAAACATGAATAGGTCTCAAATGATTTATCTGGGATCTTCAGTGTAGCACAAAATAACTGTATGGCACTGCACCACCACAAGCCCGAATCCTTACAGCTGATCACCAATGTGAGAAAATGAGTTACTGGTTGAAGGGGTTGAAACTCTTCTCAATCAGTAACCACAATCCTTGTCAGGATGAAGCACAAGTAAACCCCAAATTAATCTCTGCTCAACCCTCTGGTAACTTGGCGCAGAGCAGTCAGGCTTAGCTTAGAGGTAATATGTGAAGTGTTTATGCAGCACTTCAAACAGTAATCAAATGAAAACACAGTGCAAGGTAAATTCCACACCAATTTTGAAAAATAGAGTACATTTCTAGTAAATAAAACAAGACCAAAATAACAAAAGTCCAATCAGTTGATCCAGTGAAATGCAATTTTTAAAATGTCATTGAAAAAAGAGCCAAAAAGCACAAAGCAACAGCTGTGGTCATCTGGTCTCTCTGTACCGGGACAAAGTCAAAAGTTCAGGCCAATCACGATGGAGCATGTGCCGGATACAGAGACCCAATTGGGCCCACTGAACAAGAGTACCTTAAGTCCTGGTTGTGGAGCATTGTGAGGTCCCACGTTGATGATGCGTCATGCAGGCGAGGCAATGAGTCGCTTCTGAGGAGCTGCGATGCAAGAACGTGCGTGTCCTTGAGGAACCCGGTGATGAGGGCTTGTGATGCAATTTCTGGCATCAAGGATGCATTGCGAAGTCGGGGCAATGAACCGGTTCCAAAGAGCTGTGAGGCTGCTATGCAAAAACCTGCATAGTCGTCGAGGCTGCAGTCGATGAGAGATATGCAATGCAAGTGTCTGCATTGGTGAAACTTTGCACCGCACCAGTACCAATGCAGGCTGCAAGGTCGATGCAGAGTCCTTGCATGGAGAGAATCCTCACAGCAGAGACAATGTGTTGGTACAGCTCGGGTTTGCGCTATGCAGCAGAGGAAATGCGTCAGTTTTCCTGGACCCACATATGGACTGGCAGAGCACCTTGAGGCCCACTTCCAAGGGCCTAGGACTGAGGAGGCACCACTTGGGAGGGTAGAACTCACAGATGGGAGAGTCCAGCTGCTGGGTTCAAGGTTGTTGGAGCCTTCTGTCCAAGAGGCTCTAGTCAGGAAGCCAGCCAACTAGCCCTTTGAGTCACTTTAGGGTCCTATGTTCAACAGATGCAGTCCTTCTCACCCAGGCAAGAGAGCAGCAGGCAGCAGGGATGCAGGGCAGCAGTCCTTTAGAGCAGCAGTTCCGCAGAGTGGTGGACCTACCAGAAGTCCTTCATTCTGGCAGAGTATCCACAGGTCTAGTTGGTGTCCAGGGCCCAATATTTATACCTGGGCCTTCCTTTGAAGTGGGAGAATCTTTTAGAGGTTTTATTTTGAAGTCCCCAGGGAGTCTGCCTTCCCTATCCTGGTTCCAGACTAACTGCAGGGAGAAAGCAGCCATTTTTGTGGAGGCAGGGCACAGCCTATTCAAGTTTAAATAGGGCCGTGCCCAGCTCCGACCTCCCATCCTACCACTGATGGTCTATCTTGGCACACCTAAGGTCTCTATTGTGTGTGGCAGTCTAGGAGGAATACGCAAAGCCCAACTGACAACTACACCCAGTCATGTGACCCAGAGGCATGCTGCAGGTACTAAATGGCTAAGGAATGAAAATACTAACTTTCGAAAAGTGCCCTTTTTAAAATTGTGTAATTTAAAATCCGAATTCACCATGAGAGAGGATTTTTCATTAAAATTCCAAGACACCAAACTTGAACCTGCTCACATTTGGAAATTATCACCTATTTGATATAATAAGGTAACTCCAATGCTAGCCTATGGGGGAGAGAGTTCTTGCAGTAGTGAAAAATGAATTTAAGAGTTTTTCTCTACCAGCCCATGTAAAACTATAAAGTGCATGTCCCACTTTTAAATACACTGCACCCTACCCTCTGGGCTGTCCAGGGCCTGTCCATGTAAAACTATAAAGTACATGTCCCATTTTTAAATACACTTCACCCTACCCTCTGGGCTGTCCAGGGCCTGTCCTAGAAGTGACTGTATTAAAAATGATGATTTGGGCCTGGCAAAGGTTTATCTTGCTAGGTCGACATGGCAGTTTAAAAACTGCACATACAGAGTGCAATGACAGACTTGAGACATGTTTAAAGTAGGGGTGGTCGGAGCTCACGGAGTTGCACTGCGCGGAATTCTGCAGAGTGGCATAAAAACTCAGTGGAATTCCGCGGAGTTGCTCCACTCGCCCACCCCTAATCTCTCTTTCATAAAAATTGTTAACTTGATTGCAGTAACTTTGCTATAAGGTACTTCGGGCAGCATAAATAAAAAAATAAAAAAATGGGTTGCTGCATTTTTTAGACAATGGGATCTCAGAGCCCAGTACTGGACACGAAATACTCACTGTATGTCTGCCTCGAGAGAACATTGTCTTTGAAAATGAGCTCTAGAAAGAGAGAAAGGCATTGTTGTAAATACCACTACAAAAATTGCATTTAAAATTCCGTTCTTACGACTGCATCTACTTTTCTCGACTGCATTTGGCTAGGTATTGCTCTTAGGAACTTCTTTCAGGTTAAGTTTCGGTCAAGGGGTCCTTCACAGTTTCTATCCTCCCTCAGGTAATGAACAGTTATCCTTATTCACCCATGGTCCCACAAGCACCAGCACCTAGGCTGGAAGCAAGGGTGGAACACTGTTATTGAATGTCATATCTGAGAAGTTCTCCACCTTACAGAAGGGTAAGACTATATCTTGTGAGAATAGAGCCTTTCTTTCTGCGTCATCGCTAGCATATGTCTCAAGGCTCCCAAATCACCTTCGCTTGCTTGCCAGGTACCCATTAAATATGATGCAGAAGGCTGTCTCAGGTTATGGAATACTTGGAAATTCAAATAACTTTTCAACTCCAGAACTACAGAAATATGGCGTTGCTCTCCCCTCCAATCGAGCATCCATGGTATTTGATTCCTCCATCTTTCTGTTTCCAGCTACGCATACCTCAACAAAATAAGACTGACCCATCAGGAATCGTCCTACTCTCTGGAAGAAAAGCTTAGAGACCTCCTTGACTCCACAACAGTCCGCAGACCATATACCGGGCTGACCATGGCACTGTAGGGTGTTACTTTATGACAGCGGTACCTAACGAGACCTTCCACCCACAATTCCCCCTTTCTCGTCTCCATCTGATGCACCGAAGCAGGATAGATAGGATAGATAGGCTCTACCGCTCAGAGATGACAAGGTCCCAAAGTCCCTGGTCCTCTCATCCTCCACTACACTCTATCCTCAAACTCCCTTTACCACAGCCACCTCATCCCTCTAGCCGGGGAACACCAAATCTCTCCTTACCTTGGGTCTGCGGAGGGCTCAGCTACTGAGTAAGCACGCAGTCCAGATCACCCAAAATGCAAATAGCAGCCGGGCTGAAAGCTGGTGAGGGAAATTACCTCCTCACTGCATCCCAAACTCAATCTTCTCATATCAAACAGGGTGAGTCCATGCTCCCCATCAGGGCCATATCATGTTCGGGACTGGGTGCAATGGCTCATCGCAGAGCTGTGCAGTAGCGTGTGCAGAGTAATACAACTCATGCGCATGGATGGGATCCCGCCATACTATACTTGCGCATCTCTAGTCCGCAGGTTCAACACTAATGCACATGCGTATTGGCGAAACACTTCCCAGAGGAGCATAGCCTGTGCTGCTGGAGGTGCAGCCCTGCAAAGCATGCTCATATGAAGCTTGATTCCATGATTAACAGTAGTGGTGGGTCACATGGGTACCAGTAAACTCCGCTACGTGGCGTAGGCGGAGCTTTTGCCAAACTCCGCCCTCCAAGCAGATTGCGGAGTGACTAAAACTCTGTGAACTCCACCCGCGGAGTGGAGTTTACCACCGCCCACCCTTAGTTTAAAGTGCTTCTCAGGTGAGTGGCTGTTAGACCTGGCATCCTTAGGTGGGCTTCCCCTGGACGTTTTGCCTTTTGCCTCCACGTTTTACTGATGCTTTTTGTTGACCTTAGGACTTAGAGTACTTTACCACTGCTGACTAGTGCTAAAGTGCATGTGCTTCTCAACTAAACATGATGGCATTGGTGTATAACTGAATGACATATTTGTTGTACTGGGAAAACCTTTGTAGAAGCGTATACCATATATCCAGGGCCTGTACCTCAAATGCTACTAATGAGCTGCAGCACTGATTGTGCCACCCACAGAAGTAGCCTTTCAAACCTATCTCAGGCCTGCCACTGTAGTGCCTGTGTGTGCAGTTTAATGCCACTTCGACTTGGCGTTTATATTTACTGGCCAAGCCTTAAACTCCTGTTTTATTACATGTAAGTCACTCCTAAGGTAGGCCCTATGTAACCCTAAGGGCAGGGTGACATGTAAGTAAAATGCAGGACATGTACTTGTATGTTTTGCATGTCCTGGTAGTGGCAAGCAGCCTAATTCCTTTTTTACTACAGTGAGGCCTACTCCTCCCATAGGCCAGGATTGGGAATTCCTTAGTACAATTTTGAGCTGTAATTCCTAATCAGAGAGGAGTAGCTTTTCAAATTTCATATGTTTGGAATGGTAATAATAAATTCCCTGACTCTGCTGAAGGAGAGCTGGACTCTGCCTTCTTTCCAAGTGATCTCCAAGAGCTTGCTGGCTTGCCTTCTGTTTTCTGAAGTCTCAGATATACAAAAGACTTTTGGAACTGACGCATCACCCTTCGACGCCCACACAGAGGCTGTTCAACGACAGCGACACTCTGCGCGGCTCGACGATGAATCACTGTCTTCCCTTCAGCAAAGCTCGATTACGACGCAGCGAGCTGCATGGAAATGATCAATGCATCAAGCCCTCAGCATCAATGCTTTGCTCTATCCAAGGTACTTTCTCAGCAGGCCCTGCTGGTCCCTTAGCTGGCCTGCCCTCAATCGCGGTCAGCCTGAACTTTGGATTTGCATCAGTCCCTCATGACAACAAAATAAACATTTGACCGCTAGTGACTTCAAAGCACTATTTTTGAATTTAATCTTTAAAAATTAATATCTCGACTTCTACTGATTCGACTTTTGTCATTTTGGTCTTGTTTTATTCAGATAAACATTCTCTATTTATCTCTCTGTGGGGTCTTTTTGTGGTGTATTCATTGTGTTACTGTGTGTGTGTGTGTGCTTTGCACAGATACTTTACACATTGCCTCTTTAGATAAGCCTGACTGCTCTGAGCCTAGCTACCAGTGGGTGAGCACAGGTTATCTTTAAGTGTGTATCTAGCTTACCCTGACTAGAGTTGTGGTTCCTTCCTGGCCTGGGTGCATATCTCAGTCAATCAGGAATCCCATTTCGTACAGTGGTGCAATCAATGCTGCAGTCCCAATAGTAGCATTTAATTTACTGGCCCTGGGCACAAGTAGTGCCATTCTACTAGGGACGCACAAGTAATTTAAATATGCCTAATAGGTATAAGCCACTGGCTAGCACTGGTAAGGTGCAGAGACCCCTAAAAGCCATCAAAAACAAAGTCAAGAACAGGAAGGTTTAAGGCAAAAAGTTAGGCGGAAAACCACACAAAGAATGTCAGTTCTAAAAGTTATCTTATGTTATATGTATTTGTTAAGTGCACTATCACCCACAAGGGTATCCTGGCGCTGAGTAGGTGTTTGTGAAGCTCATTCCTGACATAAGTCTACTAAGCATGATATCATGGAAGGTGACATTACACACTAGTGCACTTAAATTATATCCACAAGCTCTTTTACTGTTGTAAAATTTTATTCTGAAGGTAACTTTTGGGCACATTTGTCTCTCCTGCTAAATTTAATTATTTGCCTTAGCACCATGCATGGTTGATTAGTTAACAGAAAATCCTAAACTAAAGCATCAATTTGAGGAGGAAAGCCAATCAACAAAAATTGTGAAATGAAATAAAATAAAAGCCATGAAATACACAAATAAAGAGTGACCTACTGAAAATTACCATTATCAAACAAGTATTTGCAATGCAATCGGTCTCGCACTGGTGAAAGTTAGAGATATTGGCATTGTAAATGAAAACGCTTTATACTCATGTCTTTTGGTTTAGAGTTGGCAGAGCCTTTTTGTATTGATAATATGACCCTAATCTGTCAAGAGAGCCTGCAGGCCAAGTTTGAAGGTAGTGAGCAGGGTCCACAACAGAAAAGGGCCAGAAGTGGAACTTCTGCTCCATTTGGCTTTCAACTCAGATAAATAAAGAATGCTTGGGGAAAGAGCTGCAAGTGAGAGCATGTGAATGGATGAATGCCGCATAGGAATGGGAGTTAAGAATGCTGCTGCATAAAGTAAAAGTAATGTGTTGATTAAATAAAAGCTGTGCGTGCTGATCTAAGAAATTCAGGGTGCTTTCTGGTGCGTGGGTTAGCTACTTAAAACGCGTGGAAGGGGGAGGAATGCTCCCAGCTTATTTTGCTTGAATGCTAATTAGTTTAAGCAGCTAGTGGGAGAGGAAATGGGGAATGGGAGGAGGATGGGCAGTCTGATTGTCTGTAAAGTGACTGGAGAGACTCCTGGGAGCGTCCTGGTGCTGAGAAGCATCCAAGCATGCACATAGGAATAGCTCATGTTCCTTATCAAGAAAATTAGTTGAAATACCTTTAAGAGAGAGCGAGAGTAAGCATCATGGCCATGGCCCTCCATTAGTGGCCATTTCTTTTGTCCCTTGTTGTGAGCACAGTAACGTTCCACTTGGAGATCTTAGCAGCGCCGGTGGGCAGAGGGTATTTTAGATTTTGTGTCATGAGTGAGGATAAGCAGACATGTTAAATATTGCTAAAATTACATTTTTGGAAATATAATACATGAGGCAGTTGTGATGGTATGACAAATTACTGCACAGAAGATATATAAAACAAAGAGAGGGACCCTTTGCAACCAAAATATATTGGACAAAATAATACACCCAGAGTAATTGAGTGTGATATCTCACCTTTTTGTGAGATTGGATGGTGTTTTTAATGTGTATTTGGGTTATATATTGGTTGTGTTGACAGAGGACGAACGATTTTACAAATTACTGCACACACACAAACACGCCAGTGATGTAGGCAACCTTGCACTATGGTGTATGAGTGGCAGATGTAGGCCTAGGCTGCACACAGTGCACCAGAGCTAGCTGATATACAGATATTCAGCCTATATCACACCAAGCTGGCTTACTTGCCTGCATTAAATGACAGTTTAGTACCTATGCCCTGTTTTCGTGTGAAGATAGATGTGTATGCTTCACATGTGATTTGTTAGTATGTATAATTGTTACATGGACACCTACACATCTGTCCTATTACGCTAAGGTGTGCAGATGACTGACGCACATATTTGTGCATCAACTGTTTCATGAAGAAATGATAATATGCATATTGTAGATACTTTGATATATAACTGTGTTACTCTATATCTCTATACATACACACATATTGAATCAGAATGGTGATAGTATAGTTAATGTCTGCAACATCTGCAGTACCTGCCCTATATGATTATATGGGGTCGTTGATTGAGGTTACACTGTTGTCTTATGTGTGCTTACATGTTAGGATCCTTTTAAAATGCGTTTTCCTTCTCATATTACCAATATATTAATATATATTACATGCATTATGTTATACCTCACCCTGTACATTTCCTTGATCCTCAAGGTCAGCAATGTCAATGCCCTCAACTCCAGCAGCCAACTCTGCTGAAATGAGTGATGCCACCTGCTCCTCCAGTGGATTCAACTCCTCATGGAAATCTGGTCCATCTCCAGTATTCATTGCAGACTTCAGGTTCCTGGCCAGTTTCTCTTTTGCCCTGCATTTGTGATTATGCAATCCTTTCTCACATTCAACTAGAGTCTGTCTGGTTGGTGTCACGCAGTTTATCTTGTACACTAATTCTTGCAATAAAGAATCCTTCATGACTAATGGTAATTTGGAGGTCACAAACAAAAGTTTCTCATCTTTAGTGAACCCTGTTAAATTTTGTCTTTCATCCTCTGTAAAATGTACTTTGCGCTTCCTCTTGGACTGCATGGCAGTCCCGTCTTTTGGGTTTGACCCCTCCTGTCTTGATGATGCTCCTTCCATGCCTCCAAAATAGTGGGGTGGTTGAACAAATAAGTGTTTGTCGCTGCATGGTTATTTGTTGTTTTGCGCTATGCACTGGACTCTAGCCTGAAGCAAATCTGATTTGCGGCATGTGAAGTTGTCTTGCAGTATACAATACAGCTTTGCATCAAACAGGTTGGAGTTGTGTTACACCACAGTGCACTGAAACTACATCCTTGCATCACGCTGAGTGATGCATCTCTCGCCTTTGAGTCATGGTGCGTCATATAGTAATATGCCGGGACTTGATGCATAAAAGTAACACAACGCAGCACAATGCATTCTCATGCAAGCTACTCAAGTAAGTCTGGCCATTTAGATTTTTTCAGAAAAATATACGATTTTCTTTGACTGTGTTAGTCCAAAATTGAAAGTACATATTTGATAGAAAATCATATATTTTGAGAAATTAATATGCTGATGTATGAAAAAATAATCACATCAAAAATATTTAAGCTGCCCTTTGACTGACAGTTCATATCAAGTTCTGGAAATTTATAGCATTTCGTTTTTTCTGTGTGCCAGTGGGCACTTGATGCAGTGGCCCTTAATTCATTAGTCATGTGGAGGCACTTTATTATGATAGAGCTTTTCCTGACATTGCTATTGGTAACCCTGTCTTATGGGCTGGTGTCATAACTCTGATTGGGGGGCCCATTGAAAGGCCCTGCGGACCCTTTAACTGGTGAACAGAGTAATAAGCATCACCAGACACAGCAACCCAGGGAGAAACATGGAAAAGGAGTAAGTGAGAAATCCAGGACTGGAGCTCACTCTCTGAAACTTTGTGCTGGATTTATCATTATTTGACACAGTACAACGCAGCTGCATAAAATGGAAAGGGCATGTATATGCCTTATTGACAAAAATTTGGCGCATTCCTAGTCTCTCACTGCACTGGCACACTCTATGCTGCCTAGCACCAATGCAGGCACCCTTGCGCCATGGTCACCTTCCTGCACAAAAACAATCCTTAGAGGCATTTTCCTCTTTCTCAGTGCACTGCACAATACAGCATATTTAGAAAGGGAAATAACAGTGAGAAATAAAGATATTTCTCCTTGTTATACTACTATCAGTAAGGCGTACACTTGTGATGCATTTCCAGGTTCACTTCTCTTGGCAAATATGGGAATGCCCCAAAATGCATGGATGGATGCATGGAACACCCTTGCTCCACACATTTAATGCCTTTCCAGGGCAGAGTAATGCAAAGCAGTGACTTGCACTTTCTTGAGATACTCCAAATTTACATAGCCACGCAGAGCCATGCAAGGTGGCTTTGCGTGGCATGGTAAATCTGACTTAAGGATTGCATTGCCTTTCCTTTACCTTGCTAATGCTAGAGCAAGACAATCCTTTGATAATCTGGGCAATAGTCTGTTTCAAGGGGTGGCACCACTCTGCCATGATGGTATGAATCTTGGGTAGATCTTACCAGCTGTAAGATACAGGGCAGAGGGTTAGTGTAGTTACCAGCTGGAATGCAACATACAGGTAACAACAGAAGAAGGTTACCAGTTCCAGCAGTGGATGATGCCATGACAAGCCAAGAGAAGACCAAGAATCAGTTGAAGGCTCCAGGATGCAGCTGGAAAAACACAGGTAACACTAAAAGAAATGGTTGTTAACAGACAGAAATACAAGAGGACAAACTAGTGAGGGCACTAATGAAGGAACCAAGGGAAACAAAAGGAGTAAAACAAACCGTGAGGGACACAAAAACGTGTGCGAACTATAGCGGGGATTGGGAAACCAATGCAACCATGTAACTCATGCACAGGGCTGAGGCAAAATAAAAATGAATAAGAAAGCATCTTCTGATTCTGTGAAACCCACTAGAAACTAGAACAATAGAGACTGTCTTAAGATGGTGAGCCTAGGATAGGCATAAGGCGGTGATTGCTAGTGATTTAGTGAGTGTACTAACAAGGTGATGTAGTGGCCATAGCCCACTTGTAAAAGTGCTCCTTGAGTGTACAATAACAAACAGGTAACAGACAGTCAGTGAGTACCTTAAGGGCATTTTTGTCCTTTCATTTTCTTGTGTAATCAGAACATGCACAGTGACAAAAAGAATTCCCTTCTATGCTCCCAATCTATTAATTGAAATGGAATGTTTAATATGTGAGTTAGCAACCATGCATTCCATATTCCATAAGCTTTTATGTATATAATTATGCCGCCTCTGTAGTAGTAGAAGGTGCCACTTGTAGACAATGTGAAGAGCCTCGTGAGCAACAGCATTTCTAAGAAAACTACTGGTGTTTGTGAACATAATAGTGCCAACTAAGGGCCCAATTAAAACTTTTGGCGGTGAGGGTGGCATTCTACTGCTGCGCCCCGCAACGCTAAGAGTCACCGTAGCCCACCTGCCAGATTACAACTTAAAAGTGGTCTGGCGGGCGGGCAGCTTTATGGTTCCAGCTACGGTGCCTCTTTCAAAGACAGCATTGCCTTTGAAAAGGCACCGCAATGGGAATGCCACACAAGGTTCCTGCATGGTATGGACTGTAACGTGCGCATGCACACAGGGGGCACATTTTGTGCTTCCCTGTGTGCATCCACAGGGCATGAGGCACCAGGGTACCCTGTAGGGCCCCCTTTGTTTCCTCTCCGCCACCGTTTTCATGGTGGGGGACTCGCTATTAAAACCGCGGCAGAGAGGAAACTCGTAATATGCTTGGTGGGACCAGGGCAGTCCCGCCTAGCATATTGTGACCTCTGGACTGCCGTGGAACATACAGGGAATTGCCACTGCCACCCCCGCGCCACCATGAGTCTGGCGGTCCTCGGACCGCCGGACTCGCAATGGTGGGCCCTAAGTCAATACACAATCAGCATTAGGCACAACTGCATGTAGTATAATGAAATGCAGATACTGACGCCTCCATGAAATCGTGCTGTTTTAAAATTAAGCATCATAATTCTGCGCATGAGGCGTAGTTGAAAATACAATTTGAGAATTATATCACTCTTCCCCTTTTGATTCAATTACATTATGGCCTCAAGTGATAACATCAAAAAGAATGCTGGTGGTGATAGAGGACAGCCAATTTTGTCACGTGGCGAAACAGTTTTTGAGTCTGTTAAGTTATAGATTAGATGTTCACGGCACACAGTCAACCTTACATGAATTAACATGCATATTTGCATGCGTTGAAAGGTTTTTTGTATACTAATTCCCTAACTTTATATTTTAATGAACTATGTTAAATCTGCTGCTGCTGTCATTGCTGCTGAGTACGTTGTGCTTTATAGTGGTGTGGTGGTAGCATAGCTTGAGCAATTTCACGTAAAAAGTGAGCACACATTGACAAATGTTAGTGTGCTTTATAGATTATTAAGTGTTTAATTAATTCCAGAGAAACAGAGAGAAAACCTATGGTCCCAGTTTACAGCCAGATCACAGTAGGGTGCCATTACCTAGTTCTCTACTGCCTATTTGCTGTCAGGGCAATAAAGAATAAAACCATCAATTTAGGGAACTAGCTGACTGAGGCAGTTTGGTGGGGCCCCTGCCAGAAATGAAGTTATACATTTGGGAGGAGGTACCCCTGCCAACCCAATAAGCCTCTGTGTTTAGGTCAATACACAGTTCTGAAAGAATCTGTGCTCCTCTCCTAGTAACTATGGCTCACGCAGCAGGCAATCCCCAGAAAAATGAATGCAAAGCTCAACCAGTCCCAACAATTTTAAAGTAAAGAGTAAAACTGGGGCGTGGCCTAAGGAAGAGGGCAGCTTAAGCCATGAGCTCCGCTCAGTGACACTCTGTATTCACACCGCATGCCATGCAGGAGAGTGGATTCCCCACACCAGGGACATCTTTTTGCAGAGAATGGTCCTAGATAAGAATCACATGGAGAGCAGGCCTTAACACCAGCTCTCGCATCCGAAATCCCCTAGTCGGAAGCATTGATTACTAACATGGCGGCGGGGGCTCCTGGGGAGACAGCTTGCCAATGTGAGGGCTCCTCTTCTGCAGAAGCTGACTCGCTACCAGGAGCCTCCTACTCCAGGTAAGTGCATTGAATAAAACCTTCATTTTACACTGCCACATATGATGATATCGATCGTACTTGCTTGGAAGCACACGCCCGCCCGGAGTCTCCCAGACCACATGAATGAATTATTACCTTCCTCCTCCGTCTTCCTTGTCACAGTCACCCAGGAGCACTCCATGTTCCAGGCACAGCATTCACCCATAAAAAAAAGTCCCTACCCAATATGGTGGCCTGACAGGAAGTACCTGTCACCTGATCTATAAGGGTGGGGCAAACACAGGAAACATCCTGTTTTTTTCACTGTGTTCCGGCTGGAACACCCATTGTTCGTGAGGCCCATCCCCTGCTGTTGCGGTTCCGGTCTCAGTAAGTTTTTGTACTGTTTTCTTGTGGGGTCTGCTATAGCATCCCCGCCCCTTTGTTACGGCCACCGCTCCCCTGGGTGAAGCGGTTTGCATCTGGAGCCGCTCCCGCACTGAGCGATGATGAGCGGCTGCCTGTTCACTTTTCTGCCCTGGGACACACCGCCGCTCCCGCGCTGAGCGACTGGCGAGCGGCGGTGATGGGTTGTGGCGTTTTCCGCTCCTGCGCTTTAGCGGCCAGGTGCGGCTGGGGTTTCCTGTCTTTTTGTGTGCTGGAGCCTCATTTGTGCAGGGCGCAACCTTTGGTTCCTGCGGTTCCGGTGTACACGGGCGGTTCCGGGGTCATTTTATGATCTCTGGATGACCGTCTTCGGCGTACCGCGTCAGGGGCGGGGCCGGTTGCTTGGCAGCGATGTCTCTCGTACCCTTTTAAGGTTCCTCCTCCTTCTCAGCAGTTGTGTTTTTCAACATGGAGGGTAAACGCTGTGAGAAACATCCACGCCGGTCTTCTGGGTCGGACTCTGATCCTGCTTCCTCCCAGCAGCCTGTGGGCATGGATCTTGATGTCCTGCAGGCTATGATTAATAAGGCAGTGGATTCTGCCTTTGCGGCTCGGGATGGACCGGTGCCTCAGATCCCCAGGGGTTCTTCTCAGCCTGACCCTGACTCTGATGGTTCGGATGAGGAGCAGCGTGGACGCTTTGTTAAGGGCGCCGAATTGAGGGAGGTCCTGACGCACTTGAAGGACAATTTGGCTTTTCAGGCTGTTGTTCCTCTGGATGAGGAGGAGGATTTTTTCCCCAGTACCGCCGGAAGGAGCCTGACGCCCTTCCCATTCATAAGGCCATCCGGGGGCTTCTGTCCAGGGAATGGGCTGATGTTGAGAAGGCTGGGTTCCCACGGTTCCTTGCTAAGAAGTACCCTCTTCAGGACTTTCTGACTGAGTTTCCCCCTCAGGTGAAGGTGGACTCTCTCATGGTGGATCTGGCCTCCAGTGGTTCGATTATCTCCTAGCGATCCTGTGGATAAAAGAGTGGACAGTGCTGCTAAAAGGGCTTTCTCCGCTGCTAATTTTTCCATCAGGGCTGGGGCTTACGCCTCTTATGTGGTCCATTCTCTTCTGCACGATTTTCAAGTCTTGTCTGAGGCCCTCCAGCAGGGGGAGGACGTTAATTCCCGTCTGTCCCTTATGGAACTGCAGGTTCGCTTTTTGTCAGACATTACTTTTGACTCTCTGTCTGCTGCTGCGGCCATTTCTGGTGCCATTGTTTCTGCTCGTCGTAACATCTGGATGAGGTCTTGGAAGGCGGAGGCCTCTCAGAAATCCCTTCTTTCACGCTTGCCCTTTGATGGTGCTAAGTTGTTTGGGCCTCGACTTGAGGATCTCCTGAAGAAGTCGGTGGAGGATTGTAAGCTCCTGACACCTCTGCGGCCTGCTCTGAGGGGTCAGGGATTTGGTTATAGGCGTGCTTTTGGGAAGCCCCCTCGGCTGGGCGGGGTTCCTCCCAGCCCTTTGGGGGAGGGGTCGTGGCCGTGGCACCCCCTTCTCTGCAAAGTCCCGGCAACAGCCAGCAGGTGCTGCCCTTACCGATGCCTCTCCCAAGTCCTGACTATCTCAAGGTGGGCGGCTGGATTGGGAAGTTTTCTTCTGCTTGGGCTCACAACGTCACCGATTCCTGGGTTCTTCGCCTGGTGGTCGAAGGTTATTCTATCTACTTCTCTTCTCGTCCGCCAGATCTTTTTGTTCCCACCGCCACTCCTCAGAATCCTCCGAAGCTGCTGGGGTTGAAGCAGGGGATCTTGGATCTTCCCCAGAAGGGTGCCATCATTCCTGTCCCCGGGACCAAGTTGGGGCAGGGTTGCTACTCTCTGATGTTCCTGGTGCAGAAGGCATTGGGGGGTTTCCGTCCTGTTCTGGAGCTCAAGACCGTGAACTCCTTTGTGCCTTACCAGAGGTTCAAGATGGTGAGTTTGTAGAAGATCCTGCCCCTTGTTTCCTCTGGGGCCTTTCTGTCATCCTTGGATCTTTTGGCTGCTTAGTTCCATATTCCTGTGCATCCTCTCTTCCAGAGGTATTTACGGTTCTTTGCCCTGGGACAGCACTTCCAGTTTTGTGTCCTCCCCTTTGGTTTGGCCTCTGCCCCTTGGGTGTTTACTAAGGTCAGGGGGACATGTCTGCTTCTCTTTTTCTGGTCCCTCGGGCTCGCAGACACCTCTTCCATCTGGTGTATCACCTTCTGTCTCACTGGGATCCGGGGTCCCAGGAATACGATGCCTCTCTTCCAGTGACTCCCTCCATTTCTCTCCAGCTGTGTTGGTGGCTGGTTCCGGTCCACCTGGCGAGAAGGGTGCCCCTGGACCCTCCTCTTCCCTGTACCCTGACTACCAATGCCAGCCCTTGGGGTTGGGGTGCCACCCTAAGGGTTCTTTCCGCTCAGGGTCCTTGGTCCCCGGCGGAGAGCTGGATGTCCTCGGGTGGAAGGAGCTGGCTGCTGTGTTCAAGGCTCTCCTGCACTTTGCCCGTCATCTGAAGGACGAGTGGGTTCAGGTCCGGACAGACAATCAGGTGGCCAGTGCCTACTTGAATCATTTGGGGGGCACTCGCTCTCCTCTTTTGGCTCTCCTGGCGGATCTATCTGATGGGGAGGGAGAATGGGCATGCAGGTCAGCTGAGTCGCCTTCTTCCTTCTTCGGTTTCTCTGTCCCTGTCTCCTCTGATCTTTCGGGAGCTGTCGGGGCGGTTCGGGAGGCCCTGGTTGGATCTCTTTGCCTCCCCTCAGGATGCTCTTCTGCTGAGGTTTTGCACCCTTCTTCCTTGCAGGGAGGCATTGGGGGTGGATGCCCTGAGTTTCCCTTGGCCTCAGGGTCTTCTCTATGCCTTTCCTCCTTTTCCCCTACTCAGCAGGGTTTTGGCGAAGATCAGGTCAGAGGGGGTGGTGGTGCTGTTGGTGGTCCCCTTTTGGCCTCGCTAGCCTTGGTATCCCCTCCTTCTTTGTTTGGCGGTTGCTCCCCGTGGAGGTTCCCACTGTCCCCTTCTCCACTCCGCTTTCCTCTCCTGTCTCGTCAGGCTCTCAGCCAGTTGGCGTTCTGGGTTTGGAAGTTGAAAGGCAACGGCTAGTATCTTTGGGTTGTTCCTCTGCGGTGGCCCTGTCCATTCAGAATTGTCGGAAGAACAGTACCCTTAAGGTCTACGAACGTCACTGGAAGAATTTCTATGCTTGGTGTTCTTCGTGGGGGTTTCTCCATGATACCTGTGAGGGGGTTCTGTGCTTGAATTCCTCTGGGATGGGTTTTTGCTTGGGCTGTCAGTCTCTACTCTCCGTAGCCAGTGGTCCGCCATTAAGGCTATCTGGGGTGCCTCTCTCATCTCCTTTGAGTCCTTGGCTTCTCGCCTTCTGCGCAGTTTTTTCTTCGATGGCCTGTCTTTGCTTCTTCTGTTCCCCCTGGGATCTTCCTTTGGTCCTTCATACCTTGCAACTTTCCCCGTTTGAGCCTCTGCCTTCTGTGTCTCTGGAGTTTCTCACCCTGAAGGTTTGATTTCTGGTGGCCATTACCTCAGGGCGACATTTGGGGGAGATAGGCGCTTTGCTTTGCCATCCTCCCTTCTTGCGTTTTTCCCTGACAAAGTGGTCTTTCGTCCTGACACGGCCATTCTGCCCAAAATGTCCTCCGCTTTCCATTTGTCCCAGGATATTGTCCTTCCAGCCTTTTTTCCTGCCCCCTCTACGGAGGAGGAGATCCGGCTTCATTCCCTGGATTTGACTAGGGCTCTGGTTATCTACCTTGAGCATACCGCCTCCCTTCGAAAGGTGGATTTTTTGTTTGTCACCTTTGGGGTTGCCCGGCAGGGTCATCGGCCTACCATGGCTACTCTTTCACGTTGTGTTCGGTCCACTATCTCCTTAGC
Organism: Calotriton arnoldi; assembly: GCA_963921515.1. NCBI lineage: Eukaryota > Metazoa > Chordata > Amphibia > Caudata > Salamandridae > Calotriton > Calotriton arnoldi. The sequence continues at coordinate 2,735,242 of CAWUFW010001550.1, forward strand.
CTACCTACATTCGGGGGTCTCTCTTCCCCCAGTCATTCAGGGTCGTTCCACCCGGGGTGTGGCTTCGTCCTGGGCTTCTTTTAAGGGGACCTCCTTGAAGGATCTTTGTGCTGCGGCGACTTGGTCCTCCCCACATACCTTCATCTCCCATTATAAGTTGCAGATGGGGAAGGTTTTTTCTGGGGATTTTGGTTCTGCTGTCCTTGCGGCTGTTCACTGATTGATTGTGCTTGTCTGCAATAAAAATTCCTTGGCATCTTTGGTGTCTGTTTCTTTTGTTCGTCTGGCGCTTGGGTATACGCTCCTGGGTGACTGTGATGAGGAAGACGGAGGAGGAAGGTAATGACTCGGTTTCTTACTGGTAATCTTCATTACTCCGAGTCATAGTCTTCCTTGTCACAGTCATGTTCCCTCCCGCCCACCCTTGGTTGTGTGGGGACGAACAAAACGTTTTGCTTCCTTTTGGTTTTTTCTCTGCTTGTGTATTTCAGGATGTTTCCTGTGTTTGCCCCACCCTTATAGGTCAGGTGACAGGTACTTCCTGTCAGGCCACCATATTGGGCTGGGACTTTTTTTTTTTTATGGGTGAATGCTGTGCCTGGAACACTGGGTGCTCCTGGGTGACTGTGACGAGGAAGACTATGACTCGGAGTAATGAAGATTACCGGTAAGTAACTGAGTCATTCTCCGCGGTCCTGCTGAGCTGTAAGTACCTCACGCTGGGTCTCTTGCTCCTTGAAGCCCTGAATTCACATTGCGCATCTTTTGGAGCACTATCATCCATATTTACACAGCATCACCTTGGAGCGCTATCGTCCATACTTACACAGCATCACCTTGGAGCGCTATCGTCCATATTTACACAGCATCACATTGGAGCGCTCACACTATCCTGACCAGACGGGGCACCATGTTCGCCCTAAGCTTGAATTATAATCAATTTCACATTCATAGTGTGACGGCTGGCATACGTGCTTTACTTATTGTAACCCATGGAATTTATAACCACTGACGGGCGTCAACCTTCTTGTGGAGTCGCTATTGCATACCAGGCTCCGGGATACAGTATCCTATCTACCTTTATGCTCTAAACCTTCATTCAGACACCAATGTATTCATTTTGTGCAATTTCTGTCCTGGTGATGACCTGAAGTAACGAAGGTCCTTGACACCTAACATGAGTCTGGAAAATTGTCTTCCCTATATTCATGTTCCTTATCATTTTAAATCCAAGTCCGTTCGCTGTTAAATTCACCCTTTCATGTGTTTAACATGTGCAGTTCACACTTTTTTCACTAGCACTATATGTCCACTATACATTCATTGCGCATTTTCAAACTACCATTAATGCTGTCTCCATGTTTTCCTTGTTCTCACTTTGAAAATACAAACCACAGTATCTAACTATTGGTGTTTCTTATCCTTCCTTGAAGTCCATATACTTTTAAAAAAATAATTGTTTAACTCCTCTAACCCTGCTAGAGATCTTGGAGAGGTTACATGAGAACAACTTTGCCTAAGTGCATTGGGGTAGGTACAGGGAACTAATAGCGTCACACGGGAGGTGCATCAGGGTTGAATTCTGGCACCAACGCTGTTTTCCCTTTACATCACAGATGCATTTAATTTCCTCCACAGCTGTATTAATGATGCTCCTAAACTTGGCTGTGCACCCGTCCCTGGCCTGCTCTTTGCCAATGGCACGCTCCTTAACTCGAGAGCACTTGTGGGGATCCAGAACTTTCTAAATCAATTCCGAGAGGTCTTTAGTAATAGGAGGCTCGAGATTAATGCAAAGAAAACCAGATTTATGACTCTAAGGCCGCATAGGCCCTTTCGCAGAAACCTAACACTGGGGAACACTTTGAATACCTTGTTAATGTTCAGCAGTTCCATGACATGGGAATCCCATATTGAGAAGTCTAGGGCTATTCTATTACACAAATCAGCTGCCATCGGAAGGATGCACAGGGATTCCTCTCCAGTAGTGGAGGTCTACAAGGTTGCGGTCCAGTCGGCTACTCTATATGGGGCTGAGGTTTGGGTTACAGGTTATGTTATGTTATGTTAATTTTGACTTGTAGAGCGCTTAATACCTGCAGGTCTCTAAGCACTTCAAGAAGATCAGCGGAAGTTCCAGGGAGAGTTGTATCACAGAGGGGAGAGTTATGCCCAGGCTTCTGTAAATAATAGGGTCTTAAGTTTCTTTCTGAATGGAAGAAGGCAGTTTATGGATAATCTCTGGATAATCTCTCAGTTAGAGAAAATCATTTTATTAGGTCCGTATTATCCCTTCCCCAATCCACGCCACTAGTCCCTTTGTATTATGATCTGGCTTTAAAGCGAATTGGTGACCTAGCCGCTCTGAGACCTCTGGTATTACTGGGGTAGGCTATCATCATGCCTTGAGCTCAAGTCATATAGGCAAGGCCTAAGTGAACTTATCCTTTTGGATAAGGACACAATTGTCCCTTGGCTAGCTCACATTAAAAATGGCTCCTCAAGCTCGGCTTGGTAATCCTGTGTACCAACCTCTCTGTCATCAACTCCTCAAAAAAGGGTCTTGTGAAGAAAACTTTGTGGGGGCACATAAAAAGTGAGTGCACATGGAAAGCTGATAGTGATAGCCTGACTGGGAGGTTTTTGTCTATAAAATACTCTCCTCAGTTTGAACCCTATCTTGATGAGGTTGTTCCACAGTGGGCGAAGACGCTTTTTATCAGATTCAGGGTTGGCACTCTAGCGGTGAACAGTTGCACACAGATGGAACATGACGAGCCTCGAGGCGAGTGACAAGCAATCATGCTTTACATGTCTGGGCAGAGTAGAGACCATAGAACATATCTTGTTTTGCTGTCCACTGTATTCTGCAGCGTGGACAAAATGGCTGAAACCCTACTGTCAGAGTCTGGGGTTCCGTCATTTTCTACTTGCTTTTCGAATCTTGAGCTTTGACATGAGTACACTGACTGTTTTCTGTGCAAGTAGATTCCTACTGGAGTGGCTGTGATAAGGAAGTGACTTGGCCTTCCACTTTAACACTAGAGTTTTGCATCATAGTTCTCCTAGCAGTGAGAGGGATCAGGATGCAACTAGGCCTATCGCCTGAGCACTACGGTTGCCCCGCGGGACTGTGCGTGGTTAGTTTCTGCATAATTGCTGCGGGGTGTGAGGCCATTGTTATTATTTGCCAGCTTATGTTTTGTGTATGGATTTATATTTTAGCTAAATGATACATGAATTTTATCCTTGCACATTAATATGTTATTAATGAATTTATTTGTATATTTTTTTTACAGTCAACTGTTTACTGGTCTGTGATTGCACTTAGCTTAAGCTATTACTTATATTAGGATATGCATGAATCCTACTTTTAGGGATGGCAGATCATTTAGGTCTTTGTCTATGGCTGGTGCTTGTTGATTATCTTTTGTGCAATTAGGCTGACAGTGGAATATTGTTATGCAATATTTTAATGCTAATTGTTGTATTTTTAATGAAATTAATGCATCATGTTTTGAATTGCTTTATTGTGCTACTTTAATGGACTATGGCCGCATAAAGTATTTTACTACTACTACTAGTACTAGTTGTTTACCTATTCCCTGTTGAGACATTGTCACAAGCTACTATTTTTCACCCAGGACTCAACTGGGTTTATGGGTTTTTCCTGTTGTCGTTAATCATTGATCGTATTCAGGCATTAATTGCTAATTTATTGAACTGTTGACGATGTTGGGCTATGTTTAGTAGGATTCCTATTGAGGTTGTTTTACCCAGCATACACGCTTTTCTACTATCTCTATTCACAAAACATGCCATATTTTGCATCATAATGTCATTGGATTGCCTTCCCTACATGCAGTATTCGTTCTCAATTGCTTTGCATTAAAACTTGCACTGTGGCTGTGATTGGGCCACGTTTTTGTGGGTCCTACTATCAGTAAAGCTTTGTTGCTTTATGGCACTTGATCATCCTACAAATAATGTACCTTTTAATTACTACTGATAATAGGAATTACTACTGCAGTTTGACTCTATATTATTCCTGCATGTACCAACTACAGCTGTAACGGATCTAATGCTTCAGTAGTACTGTGTTACTGGTGATCCAGCACGACTAATATAACTTCCTCTCCTGTGGACATAACATCCAGTTTAAAACACCACAACTATACCAATATGACGGTGGGGCCCATAACACCTCATATACATTCACTCACTCAAGTATTCCCTGGATCTCATCCACCTTTTACCTAGGAGAAAAAGTTAAAGACTGCTGGAAGTGAACGGGATACCTTTTAAAATCGACAAGATATTTTGTCAAACATCATACATAATTAGATTAAATCCTGTCAATTTTCTAAACATCAAGGTATTCCGCTCATTGGTCGATGGACCAACTAGTAGGAATCAGTTGATGGTTATTAAGACCAGCTCAATCACTTTAACCTATTAATATTTGCATTTATTATTGAGCTAAAGAACCACAAACTCATAGTTTAATTTATAATAATATTTATCTAAAAGTTTAAGATGCATAGGAAATCTCAATTTTATTAATCAATTAATACATTTACTATCATTATAAGGAAGAAACTTTTTGACAAAGTTAAATAAATTTCTCAAAGGGGTAGTGAGTTCCTTTAAAAAAACTTTATAAAACTCAATAGGGAAGCCATCCTGCCCACAAGCTTTTGCCCCGGCTGTAGATTTAATAGCAGCTGAGATTTTGGTTACTTCCACTTCCATTCCCAAGTCGCCAATCCGATTTTCTGAGAGTTTGGGAACATTCATATTCAAAAAATATTCCTGGATTAGCTCCTCCTCCACTAAATATTCAGTAGAATACAACTGACAAAAGTGGTCGACGAAAGTCTGTGAAATATCACTACCATTCACTACTTCTTGGCCAGTCCGAGGGTCTAGAATTTTAGATATTATAGCTGATTCTTGCTTTTTCCTAGTAGAATTTGCCAAGAATTTGCCAATTAACTGGCTTTCTTCATAGACCCTCTGTTGGAATATTTGTGAGTTGCAAACTTCTTCTAAAGTAAAAAAATCCCTCAGCGCTGATCTTGCCTGCTCATATTGGTTTGGGAGAAGCTGGAGTTGGAGAGCATATTCCTGGTCCACTTCAGTTTGCAATTGAGCTATCTTAGTCCTCCGGATGTTGGACTGGGCAGCCGTAAAGGCTATTATCTGTCCACGGGCTGCTGCTTTAAACCCCCCACACCGAAAAAGGGGCTGCCGTATTTCATTAATCAGAAAATATTCCAGAATCCACTCTCTGAACCTCTGAACCCAATCCTCATTTTGCAAGAGGAGACGATCCAGCTGCCACCTGGGACGTTCCCTACTTCCTCCCCCAAGCACCATTTCTATCCCAACATAAGCATGGTCTGAAAAAGGATTACAGCCTATGCCAGCATCTTGAATCTGGAGGGATCTGGAGGTAAGAAAAAATCTATTCGAGACGCCGTCCGAAAACGGTGAGAATAGCAGGTGTAAAATTCCTTATCTAGATTGATTTCCCGCCATGGATCCACCAATTGATATTCTTGTATAATGGCTCCCACTATTTTTTTTGTATTTGGTTTTAGTTGTCTTTTATTTTTATTCGAGGTATCTTTCCTTACATCCTGTATGAAGTTAAAGTCCCCACCAAATATCACCTGCCCGGGAGATCCTATCAATAAATCATTAATTTGAACCAGGGGTACAGTATCATCTGAGACCGGGCCATAGTAGTTTATAAAATTTAACGTTTTTCCCTGTAACTTACCTACTACCCATAGCCACCTCCCATGTGTATCCCGATGCACTTGCAGAAATTCCCAGGGTAGTTTACTTGAAAAGTAGATAGCTACTCCTCTAGCCGCAAGACCTGAAGATGCAAAGAAAACTTTAGAAAAACCTTGGGTATAAAAAGTTTAGGAGAATTAGATTTCAAGTGTGTCTCCTGCAGAAACAGAACTTGGGGATTAAGTGAAGATAACCATCTAATAAGAGCGCCATACTTCTTTTTGTTTAATATACCGTTGGCATTAACTGATAGGATCTTACATTTACAGGTTTCCATAATTAACTCTTCCTTGTATATTTTCTGAACCTTCTGCTCGTGCTCTTTTTTCTGCTAAGATACCCACCCTTCCCACCCAACATTAACCACCCATCGAAATGTGGAAAAATCCCAACTAGCCACGCTAGCCACATTTTGCCCCACCCATCTAACCTCCTGGGTGTCATGTGCCTACACCCTGGGTGACCCCACTAACCCCACTGTCCCAGCAAGGAAAAGACAAAAAAATGAAGAAAAAGAGAAGAGAAAGAGAAAAAAAAAAAGTACCCCCAGCACCAGGGGTGGGGGAACCCCTTTCTCTCTTCTTTCTCCTGCTCCCAAGTATGGCGAAATCTAGATTTCCTAACATACGAATATACCTAGTACTAAGGGTGGGCAGAACCCCCTTTTTTTTCTTTTTTTTTATAACAGAATAAGGTATTCTAAACTATTTCCTTAAGCTCAGGATCCACGCGAGATCTCTTTTAATAATGCCTGAGCTTCATCCACATCTGAGAACATGAAAAACTTCCCCTTAACCAACACTCGCAATTTCGATTGTTGGGCAATTGATGCTTGAGCACCATGGGCTTTGAACAAGTGGAGAATCCTGACAAATTCTTTTCTTCTATAGCAGTGGCAGTCATATCAGAAAATGCTGAATCGCCTTTGTTATTATTCTCTCTTTTATTCGAAAGTCTGCAAAATTCAACAAAATTGTGCGTGGCATCGTATAATTGGGGAAGGGATGGGCTGGAACTCGATGTGCCCTAGTAATAGTAAGATTTCCTTCAAATTCCGGAAGAACTTTCTGCTTAATGAAGGAGTCGGTCTATTGCAAAGTTTGGGAACCCTCGATAACTTCCGGGACCCCAACTATTCGGAGGTTTGACCTCCGAGAGTGGTTCTCAAGATCCTCCAATTTGTTCTCCAAATAGCTTTTATTTTTTGCAGCCTCTTTCGCTTCCCCAATAACCGTATTCATTTGATCTTCTAATATTGAAATCCTGGCTTCTGCTTCCTGGAGTTTAATAGGGAAGCATGTCATTGCTTCCTCGATCTTCCCTAGTCGTAGGTGCAGAGAAGCAATTTCCAATTTTGAGGTTCTTTAATTTCTCGAACCTCATCCAATATTAGATTCAGCATATCTCTAATGTCTAGTTGATAAGTTCCTGATGCCTCTGTACTTTGGCTGAGATTAGTTTGCAGTTCCGTAATGCCAGAATTCAAATTCCCCACCGTAGTGTCTTCCTGGACCAGCAAGCCCTCTGATTGAGACAGCGATTGAGATTGAGGCTGAGATTTAGATTGGGATAGCGTTGGATTCGAGGAGACATTTATTGATATCTTATTGCCTTCATCTGAAGTTCCAAATGGCTTAGAATGGATTGGACTAGAGACAATCATTTCTGCTAGGCTTGACGAGGCCTCCTGGTCTTGGCCTTGACCTTGATCTAACTCCAGAACTGCCAAATGATCAGATTCCAGATGGCATTGTGGTCTCTCCTGAGCTTCTGAAGCGTGATCTTCTACTACTGCCGGTAGCACTGGTATAGCTGATGGGCCTTTTGATATTTTTATAGTTGGGCTTAAAGAGGGGGCTGTAGAATTGCTTTCTTAAAAAACAAGGGAAATTCCTTTGCCCCTTTCAACCCTTTTTAAGGCCGTCAAGTACAGAGTTGTCCTGGTTTAATTTAGGAGACAAAACTACCGCTTCTATCGGGTTTAATGTGGCATTTGTCTGGTCTGTCACCAGTGCCTCACGTTCCGGAGAGGGGTAAGAGACACCTCCTCCTCCGAGCTCTCAGGGGTACTATCGAGGCCATAGGAGTTGGTGGTATTCTCCTTATTGGTCAGACGTGCGGCTTCTTTTGCCAGAGCTAAGCGTGTTTTGGCCTTGAGGCGGGCCGCAGAGTCGACTTTGGCAACTGCGTTGGTTTGCTTTAAGGGTTTGCCCATTTTTTCTTTTTTTTTACCCCTTTGTTTTTCTTAATATCCCCCTTCTCCTTCTGGTATCCCTCTTATCTCTCAATACCACCCTTCAATTCTCCGTACCTTAAATTTGTACAGTCTCTTTACAGTCCTTCAACAAGCTTTTCCCAATGCTCCAGGTCTCCGTCCTTCTGCTGTCCCCCTATGACTCCGTATTGCACCAGCACTCAGCTCCACTGCGGGTATCCAATAACCTCAGCTCGTTCCAATACAGGCGCCGCAGGCAGTTCACAGCAAAAAGCCGCAGGAGAGCAAGTAAGCAGCGCTCAAGAGATCCCACCGCGGATCCAAAGCTGCCGCCCGCCTCTACTTAGCCGTTTCCGACATCTACATCGCGTCCTCAGTACAGACCGAAAGGAAATCCACGTCCGAGCCCAGCAAGTGCTTCCAGTCTGCGGCGTTTCTCAGCGTCCTCTCAAAGCCCGCGAAAACCTCGTAGAGCAGTGAGTTCCCCTCGGCAGAATCATCAAGATGCCAGCCCGGTACGATTCTCCATTACTGGAGGTGGAGCAGCGGCATCACCTGTGGCTACTCGGAGGCGTGGTTTTCCGTAGCCATTCCCGTCCTCAAGGGGTCAGTTTGTCAAAAGGGTGGTGCTGTTCCAGCAGCTTTTAAAGAAGCAATAATCGTTTCTTTCGTTAAAAAGATAACCCAGAAGATGTGAATTCATATAGGCCTATTAGCCTTTTGAATTCCGATTATAAAATCTTGATGAAGGTATGGGCAGAACGTTTTTTACTTGCCGCCCAAGAGATAATCCACAGAGATCAAACTGGCTTTATAGCAGGTAGATCAATGGCGGCTAACACCCAGTTTTTAATACACGCACTGGATTATTTTAACACAAACCTCATTCCGGCAAGTATTGTAATGGTTGATGCGGAGAAAGCCTTCGACCTTGTGAACTGGAGAACCCTATTTGTTATCTTGGGTCGGTTTGGGTTTCCTGCACAGGTGGTTAATATGCTACGGAATATCTACCAGGGAGCAACAGCCCAGGTTATAATAAATTCAAATTGTGCAGGAACCATAAAAATAAACCGCGGAACCAGGCAGGGCTGTCCGCTTTCGCCATTACTTTTTACCTTTTTTATAGAGCCTTTGGTTTTAAAGATACAAAACAATGCTGCTATCCAACCTCTTGTGTGTTTTGCATCCAACCACCGATCCCTGGCATGGCTAAGCTTAAACTTTTTGCTGATGACATTATTTTGTACCTGACTCCTGATAGAGAGAACCTCGAAATGGTTTTGAGGGAATTTACGGAGTTTGAACAAATAGGCGGGTATAAAATAAATGCCAATAAAACCGAGAGTTCTTGCTCTCAATGCTGATCTGAATTCTTTCCCACCTTGTCTGAGGATACAAGCAACAAAAACTGACCCTATAAGATATCTTGGGATATATGTATCAAATCAGTATCAGCAGTTATTTGAATTAAATTATTTAAGACTGAAGGGTAAGATTAAGAAGCTGCTGGAACAATGGACACTGCTCCCCCTATCGATAGAGGGCAGAGTTTCATTGATTAAAATGTCCATACTTCCGCTGTTTATTTTTTTGTTTAATAATGTCCCGATTAAAATAAACCAGTCATATTTTAGGGAAATTGACACCCTACTTAGGCAATTTATTTGGGGCAAGAAAGCTCCAAGGATCAAATTGAACGTGGTACAATTACCAATAGTACAAGGGGGTTAGCGTTGCCTCATCTGAGAACTTACTATGAGGCCGCTTTTTTAGATTTAGTGTCCGGCTTGATGGGATCTAACTCTACTAGAGACAGCTTTTTTATAGATAAAATGACACAAGAAATTGAATCACTAACTTCAGTGTTTTTAAAAACTTCCAAACTTCCAAAAAAAACACGTTATAAGACCCTAAAAGACTATTTTTTTAGACTTCAGTCCTTTTTTAAAAAAACGGGCTCGTCGGGTTTTCAGTATTTAAAACTAAGAGAGTGTACCAGTCTCGGTCTCCAGTTGCAATTAAGGCATATAAATATTTGGGAAGGTTGTGGACTCTCGGAGCTAAGGCATTTTATAGTTCAAAATAGGCCGATTTCCTGGCAAGAGGTAATGGCAAGGGCGGAGACCCATCGGAAGCCGACCTTTTTTGAATATTTACGAGTTGTTCATTTGTTTAAAAAAAACAGTGGTATTTTGGATACCCCTAACCAATTGGTGGTAGCCCTTTATGGGGCTAATGTTAAAGGGGTGGGAAACTGGTATAGGCTGCTACATAAGCAGGGACAAGCTCCTGTGCTAGAAGAGCATTTGGATAAAATAACTCGGGAGACCGGATGTAGACTGGCTGGGAAGGAGTGGGAGTCCATCTGCTATTTAGGAAGTAAATCACTGCGTGCTGCAAATTTTAAAAGGATGGCCTTCCTTTCGAGATGGCTTTCTTATTTAACTCCGGCCGCCTTAAAAAAGATTTCCGGGAGCTGAAAATAAGTGCTTTCGTTGCCAGATAGATGGGGAAGGCGGGTGGCACCATATTTTTTTGCATGTTCAGGACTTAGGTTCTTTTGGGAGGCAGTTTTCTCGGACATTAAGCAAGCAATCGGAAAGAGTATTTTGCTCGAGGCCGAAGCTGCTTTGTTTGGAATTTGCAGAGATGTATTTGTATTTATTTCTTGCACGGTGGCTCGCTCCCTAATTTTGCAAAATTGGAAATCTAGGGAAGCTCCCTCTTACTTGAAATGGTTCAATAAAATGAAAAGAACCCGAAAATTCGAAGAAGCATATGCTAGGAGGGTAGGAGCTACTAAAAAATTTGAAAAAAATTGGAAGTTTTGTTTAATGAACTAGAAAAGTTTAAAGAGAGTTTATAACACTGGGGTTGGTAAATTAATGTAGCAGTTTTTACCAAAAAGCACTAGCACTTTCTTTTATTGCACTTTAGTAGTATTAGCACTTTTATAGTTTTTATCACTTTATAGAATGATGTATTCTGTAGTTTGGTCAATGATGTAATGAGCCGTTATAGCCAAAAGTTCTCGTTGTTTTAATAAAATGTTGTAACTAGGATGGCTTTAGGTGACAAGATGGCACTAGCACTTTATTCGCATTGCACTTTAGAAGTATTAGGAATCTTCTTCATTGCGGCTATGTTGTAAGATAAATTTGTACTTTGTTTTGTGAATGATTATATGATTAGCTGTATGTATTGAGAGGCTGTCATTTTAGATCTTTTGTAGAAACTGGTTTTTAAATAATGATGATTTTAAGTATACCATGTACTTCATAAACCTAATGCTCTGCTCAGTAAAAAAAAAAAAAATTTTAAAAGGAAGAAACTTTTTTTTGGGGGGGGATTTTTAAACAAGTTTTATTGCATATTCCGGAACTTACACAGCCTCTTTGCCACAACCCAGGGTCCGGCGGCATATGTGTTTCAGTGCATTGTACACAGCTATCTTGGCCAACAACCCAACGGGCAGGCAGCGTTTTCGTCCAACTTTACTGTTCCTGTCTGCTTGTGTTCTTTGCGAGGAAGTCAATAACATTATCTCATACTTACAATTTGAAACTAACCTTTCCCCCCCACCCTCCATCCAAACAATACCACATACACTCCTAAGCAGTAGTTTCCAATTCACTATTTCAATCTGCTCAGTTATGCTACGATGAAACCAGCCCATTGTGGTGTCATATACGACATGTACCTCAGGATCCTTGATCCCTGTCTGCAACACTATTCCACTTAGCGGTAAACCCTGCATGTCTCGCCCTGCGCATATTGATCCATTTGCAAGTCTTCTCCACCCGATCTAAGCCAACCCGTGAATGGCTCCCAGATGCCAGAGGGCCGGGATCTACTTGGCATTAATTCCCAGAAATTGGAAAACTGATCTCTGCAATAGGTGACTGCTTTCACCCATCCTGCTACCCTTAGGCGGTGCAGGTTTTTTCCAATGTATGGCTACCTGCCGTTTTGCCAGCAGTAGTAACATGGCCGTGAGCTTATGAGTCTCCTTCGGGATGTCCTTTACGTATCCTAGCAGCGCCACCTTTGGCGTCTCTGGTATCACACCATTTATTATATGCCCTACGTGTTTAAGTATGTCATCCCAGTATGTTGCTATAGGTCCGCAGGCCCATGCGAGGTGAGCAAATGTTGCGTCCTGCGCTCCACACCTCCAGCATCTCGCATCTAAATGTAGCCCCATGCGGTGTAGCTGCAGCGGTGTGCGGTAAAGTCTATGTAAAAAATTAAAGTGGGTTAAACGTAGCCTGTAGTTTGGCGATAACTGTTCCATCTGAGAGCAGCAGAAATGCCATTGTTCTTCCGTTATGGTTAGGTCTGCCTCTCTTTCCCAATCCTCTCTGGACGTTGGACTAATAACTGGGTAATCTTTCTGTGTCATGCTATATTTACGTGTGATTAATTTGCGGGGGGATGAGTTACTTAAGACGTTCTCCAAGGCTGATAGAGTGGGCGGTTCAGCAGGAAACCCGGCAAATCTGGCCCCGCATGCCGCCCTAAGCTGATAGTACAGCAGCATATCTGAGGCGGTAGGCTCCTGCGTGCCACACATATGTGCCATAGTCAAGAATTCCCCGTTTGGAAAAAGATCGCCCCCTGTCTCGAGATTGTGCGCTTTAGCTCTTAGCTTGATGGCCTTATCCATTAAAGGCCCAATCAGCGGATTATCTCCTATGGGCATAGACGGTGCGTACATTACTTCTTGATGCGCTCTCTTAGCTATTCCCCTCCATGCCCATCTCAACGCCTCCACCGTATCTATTTCTTCTTGGGGACGTTTGTATGTTGCATATACAGCCGTTTTCAGTGGTAAAGGTGTAACCTTATCTATTTCTATCGCTACATGGGGCTGAAATGGCGTGGGGTGATGCCAATAGTGCAGGTATTGCGCCTGCATGCTGTAGGCGTATAATTCAAAGTCTGGAGCGCCTAGCCCTCCTTGCGAGAATGGTAGCGTCAGAACCCTCCATGAGACCCTAGGTTGTTTCCCTGCCCAGATCAATTCGAGCACCTTAGAGCGTAGTCGTTTAAAAATTGCGCGTTTAGAGGCATGGGAATGTTTACAAATAAATAAAGTAGTTTAGGCAGTACAACCATTTTTGTAATGGCTATTCGCCCCATCAAAGACAGCGGTAGCCCTTTCCACCTTTGCACCTTACTTTCTAGCCAGTCTATCAGTCGGCCATAATTCGCTAGCCATATTTCCTGCAGTGACCTGCTCATCCAAATACCTAAATATCTCGTCGCCTCATCCGCCCATTTAATCGGGAATTCCGTATCGAAGGGCAACGTATCATCAGTAAGCGGAATCAGCACCGATTTGGACCAGTTGATCTGGATCCCAGTTAGGCCCCCGTATCTTATCAATTCCCTCATCACTGTATCGAAATTGTCATTAGGATTGGTCAGGTATATCGTCATGTCGTCCGCATACATAGATATTAAGAGACCCCTGGTCGTGAAGCCTATGCTCTTCTGCGCGTGATGTTGCCTAAGCTTAGCAGCCAACGGCTCCGTGGCAATGGCAAACAACAGCGGCGATAGCGGGCAGCCCTGCCTTGTCCCTCTGGTGATCACAAAGGGATCCGATACCTGTCCATTAACTCTAACTCGTGCTGCTGGATTTGTATATAATATTTAAATTTGTCTAATGAATATAGGGCTGAGGCCCATTCGGGTCAGTAAAGTAAAGAGGAAGTTCCATTCTAGCGAGTCAAACGCTTTTGTGGCGTCCAACAATGCCGCCACGGCTTGCACATGGGGGGCTAAATAATGTAGTGTGCCAAAGAGCGTTCTCAAATTATGCTCAGTGGAGCGCCCTGGTATAAAGCCTGATTGGTCTGGCAACATGGGTTTTAGTCTATTTGCTATTAATTTGGCATATATTTTGGCGTCCAAATTTATCAGTGACAATGGACGATACGAATCCGGATTAGGTGGGTCCTTGCCTGGTTTCAATATAATTATGATTGTAGCCTCGCGGAGCGTCGGGGGAGTCTACCAGTGTCCATTGCCTCGAGAAAAACCTGTAGCAGTCTGGGTGCCACTATCTCAACATATTCTTTGTAAAAGGCCGCCGTCAGACCGTCTGCCCCTGGGGCCTTGTCAGCCGGCATGCTATTTATTACTTGCCGTATATCTTCTATCGTTATTGGCAGCTCCATATATTCACTGGCTCCGTCATGAAACCATGCAAGGGCCACGTCATCTAGATAGCCGTCTATGTCAGCCTGGGTCGGTTCTGTGTGTGAGGTGTACAATTGCCCATAATACCTCGCCATTTCACGTAGAATATCTGGTGGTGCTCTCACCATGTCCCCGTCTTCCAGACGCAATTCAGTTATGTATTCTGAGCCTCTGGGCGTGCGTAACAGTCCCGCCAACGTTTTACCCGGTCTGTCACTTTCTCCATATCGTCTAGCTTGTGTATACTTGGAGAGATACTTTGTTTCCCTTTCCGCCTCCTCCTGAAATTCCGTCAGCTTGGTCCGTAGCTGTGCTACAGTGTCAGGGGCTGGGTTTGCACGTTGTAATTCCTCTAGGTCCCCTATCTCCCATTCTAATCTCTGTAAAGTGTTGCGTATGTCCTTCAGCACTCCAGATTTAAGGGACATGCATTGTCCCCTTATTACTACTTTAAATGCCTCCCACAAGGTCCCCGGTGAGTCTACCGTGCCCTCATTGAGTTCAAAGTATTCCACAGCCTTATCCCGCAGCTCCTCGCGAAAGACCAAGTCTAACAAAGCGGTTGATGGAAACCGCCATGTGAAAGGATGGGCATATGCAGGGGGGACAGTCAACCGCACCTGCACCGGCGTGTGGTCTGAAAAGGTACGGGGTAGATGTGCGGCATCCACCAACCAGGTATGCAGCTCCTTAGAGACCAACCAGAAATCTAGTCGCGACCACGCGTTGCGGTGGTGTGTCACACATGTCCCTTCCCTCGCTGTAGGGTGTAGTGATCTCCAGGAGTCAACCAACTGGAGGTCTTCTATTATGGTATGCAACATTGCTGCCGCCTGTGGGTGATGCACCGGGACGCTCCCTGTCTGTCAACAGACGGCGATAGTACCACATTAAAATCCCCCCACATGATTGCCATTTGGCCTAAGGTCTGTAACTGTTGTCCAATGTGTTGAAAGAAATCTGGGCTGTCGGTGTTCGGCCCATAGGTGTTCACCAGAGCCACGGGAGTGTGACACAGCGTCCCCTGTAGTATGATGTACCTACCGTCTCTGTCTTTTATCGTGTGGTGTGTCTGCCAATGTAGCCCCCTACGGATCAATATCGCCACCCCCCTCGAATAATTTGAGTAACCAGCTTCTATTACCTCTCCCCACCTTCTATGCCGGAGCACCCCTGCCAGTGTATCAGTTAGATGCGTCTCCTGTAGGAAACAAATATCTACCTCATGTCTGATAAGATAAGTGTGGATTAGCCTCATCTTCCTGCGGTCATTAAGGCCTCTGACATTCCATGTAAGGCATCTTAGTGAAGTCAAACTAGGTGTACGGGTCATTAGTGATCAATAACATGCCGAGTCCATAGGGCCTCACTGTCGGACAATCTACCGCCATACTGTGCTGGGCCTGCAAGGTGCCGAACAGTGCCACATGGCTGCAGTGTTGGATACCCCTGAGCTTGCAGTGACTTGGCAGCGCTCTCGCCCCTCAGTGCAGTGTTCGGTACTTCTGCTTGGATGGTGAAACAAACAACTTTCCCCCTCCACCCACACCAACCCCCAATCAGGTTGAGCAAACCCTACCCCCTTACCCACAACAAAAAACAACCAACATATTGCCTCTGATCAAAGGGAATCATCCCATGGAGTACGTGGGTCCGCTGGCTTACAACCCTGCATTCTAGGCAGGGTGGCCGAGACAAATTTCCCCCCGCCCAAAGCACAGGAATCACACAATATAGATCCACAGCATTCCTTTGCAGGGAAGGTCAACCGTTTACGCAAGCATACAGTATGCTCCCCGTTGTATCAACATCATTATCCTTACCACTTAGCTTTCAACCTTCAAGCTGCAATTCGCCATAGGTTCCACCCCATCCTGTTTTAATGTCCACTCATTGCACGCTCAATCATTGTCACTGAGTCTGGTGTCCGTTTGCTCTTCGCCTGACATTCTCCGTTTCCTCTGGTCCTTCGCTAGTTGTTTAGCATACGTTAGTGCTGCTTTGGCGTCCATAAAGAAAGTGGGCTTTCCAGGGCCTTGTAGTCGCAATTTAGCTGGGTATATCAATGCATATTTCATTCCAATTTGTTGAAATATTTTCTTTGCTGGGATAAATTCCCTGCGAGCAGCTTGTACTTGTAACGTAAAGTCTGGGTACAATGCAATGTTGTTACCTTGATACTGGATATCGCCCTTCTCTCTGGCCAGTCGGAGTATTGTGTCCCGGTCCCTATAGTTGAGCACTCTTGCTATAACGGGTCTCGCCGGGGCTCCCGGTCTCGGCCTCGGGCCCAGCGATCTGTGCGCCCTTTCAATGAGGAACATCGTGGAGAGTTCCGGCCCAAAGATATCTTTCATCATAGTTTCTATATATTTTTCCATGTTCTGGATATTTGTCATTTCCGCAATTCCCATAATACGCACATTATTTCTTCGCGACCTAGCTTCTAAATCTTCATTCATCTGTCGTATCACCTCCAGCACTCTGTCCATGCCTTTTACTTTCTTTTACAGCTCGGTCTGCCCTTCCTCCGTTTCTGTAACTCTTGTTTCGAGCACCCCCATTCGCCCTTCCTGTTTCTCGACCCTTTGCGTGATCCTATCCATACGTTCTGCTAGGGTGTCTATCTTGGAGTCTATGCCCTGAAGACCGGTCTTCAGCTCCTTGAACATAGTGCGTATGTCGTCTTCTGGTAGCTGCACTGGGCCTGCCTCCTCCGCAGGGTCTTGATGGCCCCCATCGGTCTCCGCCTGTTTGGCAGTTTTCTTATCAAAGTTGATGCGGGGTTGCCTGGTATCCGGTTTGCCCATGTTTTGTGCGTAGTGGTCCGCAGCCCCCAACTAATATCGTCTAGTGGGAATCCCCACCGTTCGTGGCGTCAGAGAAGTGGTAACTACCATGCATCAATGTACTCCTGGGTTTCACGCAGCTCTGTCCGCTAGCCAGCTGCTCCTCCGCTCACTCAGCCAGAGGCTCTACGTCAGTGGGCCCTTACCTTCCTGAACGCCGCGATCCACACTAGTACAGCCGCGTGTTGCCCGGCTCTCCGCTCTGCACACCCTCTATCGCCCGGTCTCAAGACGGATTCGCTACTGCCCTCTCTTGCGATCAGAGAATGATCTGTGTGGGGGAGGGAAGGTCAATGGCGCAACACAACGCCGCACACTCTGTAGCTCGCCGTCTTCTCAAGGTTTGTGGTTCGCGAAATGGCGGCTGGCAGGTCTCCCGGGTCAGACAATGGCGGCCATCTCCGCTATTCGCCGCTTTACATCTCCGGTAGGGCCCAGTTAGTCCTTATGGAGCTCGGGCGGTCCGGAGCCCCCGCATCCAGGGGGGTCCTCTCGTGTGCACCCACTCCGGTCGCTTTCTCCGCTTGTCTCCTCGCACGCAGCGCTCCACCTCCAGACCTCAGTCAACGGTCCCCTGGCGCAGCGCTCAGCACCTCTTCTTCACGGTCGCCACCACGCACTCCGCATTGATCGTACCTTCTCAGCGGCAATAGCGCTCACCCAGCTGCATCCAGGAGTGCACCGTTCAGGGGTTCTGCTGCAGTCTTGTCCGGTGCGCCCGCTCTCCGTCTGCTGTGTGCGCCGCAGTCAGCTCCGCCCAGCCATCGTCACCAGAGCCCCCGGCTTCAGCAGGCCTCCAGGCCGCAGCCCTGCCTCTCACCCTGCGGACTCCTTATCTCAGCCAATTCGGGGTGAACGCCTTCAATTTTCCTCCGTGGGGCACAGCAGCAGCTCCCACACCTTCCGCTTCACTGGATTCCCGGCTTCAGGCTCGGGTGTCGGATAATTTCCGGATTTCTGTGCTCGGCCGGCGGAGCCGCGTTAGTTTCGCGGCCATTTCGCTGCTCA